>CM042054.1:34972500-37372500 GCA_023525745.1 Arctium lappa
TACATTTTGCTTGCTTGCTTGCCTGCCTGCCAAGTGTTTGTTAATATTACCAAATACCAAGTGAATTGTTCTAAACTTGGGTTCTTGTTGATCTCGATATTCTTAATTCTACCTGTAGATTGTAGGATTATGCTAAAACCTACTGTTTAGATTTTGTATATTTTGAAATTATATGATGTTGTTTTGCAATTTTGCTAGAAAACCATAGTTGGTATACAACAAAAAAGTAGATTATTGTGCTCACAGTGAGTTGTTTTGATGAAATTTCTCTGAGATTTTATTTCAAGAATCCTCACACACCAAATTGTGAAACCTTTTTGCCTTGTTTTGATATAAAAAAAACATATAATTTGCTTTGCTATGGTTCAAAGCATCTTTTTATATCATCATTTTCATGTCATTCTTGTCTTGTTTTGATTTGGTATTCTTCATTTTGTTATTGATTTCATTAGCATATTGAATCAATCAAATGTACATGTGAAAATTGTTAACAGAAACAACATGCTAATCGATGGAAAATAACAGAAAAAAACACTTCGAATTGACAAAAAGAAGATACCTGATAAAATGCTTCAACCTTTTGGTTGGAGTAAATTTGTTCACTAGTTTTGTTCATCACAGTGTTCTTTTTGACATTTTTTTCCACACTTGGAGCAATGATTCAAAATGCTAACAACTCTTTTAATTATTGTTAAATCAACTCCATTTGATCTTACTAAGTTTCTTTGTGGTGGTGTGTTCTTTCCCCTCTTCTTGACATCCAGTCCCAGCAGGAATTTACGGTAATTTACTCTTTCCCAGTGTACATTTCATTCTTTATTTTGTAGATATCGTTTTATTAATCATCAAAAAGAGATAGATACTTTACAGGCTATTTGCAATTGAAGCCAATTTGATATCAGTTAATGATTTTGGTGAAAATTTGTGCTAGAAATCTGATATACAAGCATTCTGAAGATGTTTTTACAATGAAATAATACACATAAGCATATGTGTATAGTAGATAACTAATTTAACAACAAAACATTTTGTTGGTCAATTTTGATACAAATATTTATCAATTTTGAACCCTTTTCTAACACAAAGTAATAATGATTTGTAATCGCATTTTTTTATTTTGCACTTAGCATATAAATAAGACCCACAAAATGATATAAAATTGATTCGATTTTGGGAAAAATGGAATGAAATTTATATATGTTTGTGACTATTTTTGAACAGCCAAGGTGCATTATGGAACTTCCTTATCAAATGTGGATTGGTTACATGGTGGTGCTGAATCACTTCTCACTTTGACCAACCTGTTTATCGTTATCGGCCTCAGACAAGCTCTTAGGAAAGCCAATCATGCAAAGGAACTTGTACCTGATGCTGTATCAGAGGTACCAGATGACAACACTCCATCCGCTTGACCTTCATCCTATCATTCTGTTATGGAATTTATATGTGAAGTAGATAAAAGAAAGAAGTATGACATATATATTTTATGTAATATACATGTTTAGCCTTACTCTATGTAATTATATGCATTTACACACTTGCTTTGGATATACACATATAGAGTCCCAATCATTTGCATACCTCCTAATCCGTACAAACCATCCAAACCAATTTCAATCGTCCATCTAGGCTGAAGAATAATTGGTTCCATAAATATCTCGATTGTTTCTTAATCTAAAGTGTTGGTCATAATGAATGAACTTTAATCATCTTCCATAAATATCTTGATGAGAACCCTCATCATTTTCCATAAATATATCAATTGTTTGGTTTGGATGGTTTGTATGGATTAGGAGGTTTGCAAATGATTGGGACTTTGTATACATATGCATATATATGTTTATATATGTTCTTTCTTTCGTTTTAAAGTAGCAAGTAGTAATTGTACAAAATTTAAAAAATGGATATTAAGTTTTTGTACTAAGAAAGTAAAAAAAAACTACGTCTTGCAACAGACACAAAGTGTACAGCATATGCCGTTCAAAACGTGAGTTATAGGGTGCATTTGAGCTGGTTCAATTACATACCATCTTTTTCACTGGCAAACTTTTGATATTTGATATTCATACATAACTTTAGATGTTCCTTGGCTACAAAATCTTACACTAATATACGTTACAAATATAACCATAATCTTCAATTCTACTGATGCAGAATTCATTTCTTGTTTTATTTAAATATCTATAGTTCTTGAGGGTTATCTAAGGCTGCAACCTTCTACAAGATACGAGTTACTAAATTTGTAATTCGGGAATGTATCTGCTGGATCAGTTGGGAAATCCATCAATGGTAAATTGTTCCAGTCTGAGAAGTAGTTTGATTCAGAGGTGGCCGGAGAGATGAACGATGGTGAATAGCCTTGCAAGAACTCGTCATCAAAATGATTTGGAAAAAAAAGTTCCTGGCAATCATCCAAGATTCCAAATGGTGTTGGAGGGAAGGAAAATGAAGATGGATCAGTGGCATCCAAGTCCGAGGTGTTTACACCGAGGTTGGCTTTGAGATCTGAGAGCATCTCACTGGGATTTGGTGACGATGGGTGGTGGTGGTGGTGGGGTGGCTTTATTTCATGTTTTTCAGGCGAAGGCGGTGATGGTGCCGCCGACTGGATGGGGCCATGGTTGCAGGTGTGGTTCCCTTTGTATGCAATCTCAAATACTGCAGGGACTTCATCTGTTCTCTGCACTTGTTTTGTTGCCATGCAGTTCTTAGCCTTCCGGTATGTGCATCTATAATAGCTTCTGCAAATATTTGGTAAAACTTGCCATTAGATCATATAAAATTACTACCAGATAATTTTAGTACCGTAATGGTCAAAATATATTTAATGGGACCGAAAGTGATCCCATTGACTATGTGACCACCTTTGTCTCTCTCTATACTGTCATGAATTATGAGTTTACCTTGGATATTTGGAACCTAAAATGAGTTTCTGTCCATACTTCCTCCAATTGTAACCATCATCGGTTTTACCCTCTAGCCCGTCATCAGTGCAGATTCTAACTTGATCTTCCCATACCGTTGACGCCTTTCTGTTACACCAATCAAGAAAACAGATCATGGGTCTGTTTACTAAACACTTAACGTTTTCTCACTGGGTAAGTAAGTGGTTCAGATGGGAAAAATACCTCTTTTTGGATACGACATTTTGGCCGAGCTGATCATTAACGATTTGGCCAAACTCGAATTCTCCACTTTGTAGGCTCCCTCCGGATATCGGTGACTCCGGCAGACTGGTCATTGGCGATGCAATGGAGTCACGGGATTTAAGCACGAAGAGAACTTTATCGTATGAAGACAAGATGTTGTGAATCAAGGAGTCTCTGGCTTGAGGTGAATTGAGATTGGCTCTTAGCTGTTTAGCCATTTGTATCCCTTGAGTTAGTTCATGGATGACTGTGTTTTGATCATAGACACAAGCAGTGTCCATGTCTGTTGAGAGTACAATGGTTGATGCAGGGAGTACAAGTGAAAGTGGGGTTTGACAAAAAAAGTCAATGGTGGTTGAGGTGAGGGAAGTGGGAGTGTAGAGAAGAGAGGAAAGAGTGGACGGAGTGAATATATAGATAGGAAGGAGGAATGAATGAATGAAAGTCAAAGGTTGACTAAAGAAACCGAGTGAAATGGTTTATAGTCTCCAAGATGGACCGTTATTTGGTCAAATGGTGTTAAATAGTGAGCTCTCTTTTTGCTGTTGACCATTTCAAAACAATTACTAGTTTTAAACCACCTTTTTTTTTCTTTTCTTTTTTTGGAAAAAATTATTAGGTGATGCTGAACCCCACATCACAATCGAACCATTCCTAGGGTGGTGCATCATCATACATTCATGATACTTGCTAGGAATGGATTTTTTTTTTTTTTAAATTCGTAATATTTACATGATTCAGTGATTTATTGATACGAAAGATCGTTATGGTTCTTATCATATAATTGAAGAATATGATAGTATGGGCAAGTTCGTTTAGAAAGCTTAAATAGTTTGAGAATTTGGAAAAACAACCTATTTTATGTAGGATTGATGATAAATAACATGATGAATGTCATGACAAATGTTCATGATGAATATTATCATTATTATACAAGGTTATTCATTATGAATACAATTTAAAATAGATGGTTCTCGGATTCTTAAAACATTCAAGGTTCTTAAGTGAACCTCCCACTAGGGGTGTTCATCGGTTAACATCCAATGGATGTGGGGGGAACCGAATCGATTCAATCATCATCCATTGGATGTTAGATTTTTCCAATCCAATGGATGAATGGATTGGTTCGGTTCCATTCATTGGATGTTCTTATTGGATATTGTTATTGGACATCCATTGGATCGGATTGGATCCATCTTACATTCAATGGATGATCAGATCGGACCGAATCTATCCAATGTGTTAATTTAATGCAACTTTCTAACAATAAAACAAATTGATTAATCACTTTTAATTTGTGTTAAAACCAACACAAGTGAGACTAAGAATTCAAAAATCAACACAAAACAAATTTAGATTTAAGCAAATTGTAAAAAAAAAATTGGATGATAGTTGGATGGAAAAATGGATGGTAATCGGATGGTTAATTGGATGTTGGTCGGTTCGGTTCGGTCGATTTTGATCGGTTCTGGATTGTCATCCAAGAACCGACCGATCCAAATTGGATTTGAGATTTTCAATCCGATCTAATTACAATTGGATATCCAATCATGGTTCGTCGGTTCTAATTGAATCGGTCGGTTCCTATTGGATCAGTTGACTTTCTGCACACCCCTACCCCCCCCCCCCTATGCTAGTAAGTCGGTAAGGGGGTGTTTGGGATTGCTTATTTAAAACAACTTATGTTTTTTTAAAAGTGTTTATCAACTTATGTGGTGACAATTTTTTTTTTATAAAAAGTGTTTGAATTAGCTTATTGTGGTATCAAATCGTAATTAGCTAATAAGTTGTTATTTAAGGGTGTTTGGGATTGCTTATACATGTAAAATAACAAAAGAAACTCATAAATTGTTTCAAATAAGTTGATAAGTTAAAATGGTTTAACTTATCAAAAACTCCTTATTAGTAGTGTGGAAAAACTATAAACACTTTTTTTTCTCCAACCCAAACACTAAAAACAGTTTATTAGCGGTGAGGAAAAGTTATAAGTAAGGAGTTTTAATAAGCAATCCCAAAAATCCTCTATGTGCATGGAAGTACTCTCTCTCTCTCTCTCTCTCTCTCTCTCTCTCTCTCTATATATATATATATATATATATATATATATATACTAGTGTTGGGCCCGTGCATTGCACGGGAGGATAAATTTTTTGTTGGAATATTGAACCGAGTTAAAATGAAACGTAATTTCTGTGTTAACAGTTAATGAAATACAATGTGAAAAACGAATGTATTTTCATAAGTGGTTAACTTGCATATATTCTTAATCGTTTGTTATGAATTTGTGCAATAATATTGGTAATAGTTTTGTATTATATTATTTAAAACTCAAACGACATATCTCACAACATATTTATCTGACTATTGACTTCAAGACCTCATAGTATTAGTCGATAAAAATAAATATATGTATATATATCTTATTCCCCTACTTCGAAAAATATGATTGTGCGTTTTGAAAAATATAAACAAATCGTCAGTAAATAAAATAAAATATAAAAATTTAGTTTTTCAAAGAAACAAAAATATAGTGGAATATCTTTTGTTCAGTTGCAGGTTCCGCCTTTGACACCCGACCGTTCGTCTTCTTCTTGTACTCGGATGATACATAGAGAAGCTATATATATTTATAGTGAATGTAGAGAATATTTTAAAATCTTTTATTTTTATTTTCGATTTTACATTTAAATGTAAATATATTAAAAATATGGAAGAATATTTTTATATCTACATCGTTTCTATTTTATTTTCTTTACACTTGGTTAATTTGGAAAGTATTGCGGAATATTTTTATTTTAAAGAATACGATAATTTATTAGTATATCTCGTTATTTTTTATTTTTAACTCATATCAACCTTCTTTTTTCTTTTTTTAATGGTCGTGAAAAAAAATACATGTAGATTTTATATTATTAAAAAAATACGTGTAGATTTTATCTTATGCTAATATAAAATACGTGTAGATTTTATAAAATAAAATAGATTTTATATTAGCAAAAAAATTACGGAAGAAAAAAGAGTTTATATTACATCTCATTATGTAAAAAGATTTTATAAAATAAAATATGGAAAAAAAAATTATAAAATAAAATATGGAAAAATCATTATGAGATGTAATATAAAAAAATACGGAAGAAAAAAGATTTTATATTACATCTCATTAATATAGATTTAAATGTAAAATCTAAAATAGATTATGCTAATATAAAATCTATTTTATAAAATTCTCCACCAAAAAAAACAAATAGTTATATTAATAAATGAGTATTCATTCCACAAATAGATGATTATGTGAGATACTGTGCTTGGAAAGGTTGTACCAAAGCATTAAGAAATTGTAAATTAAGTAATTGGCTTTAATTAGTTGTAACGTGTGCTTAAAATGTTGTAATTAAGAGTTTTTTATGTCGTTTTTATAATATCGTATATATATATATATATATATATATATATATATATATAGAGAGAGAGAGAGAGAGAGAGAGAGAGAGGGAGGGAGCTTCTTTTGTAAACCTATTTTTTCTTGTAAACTTTGTAAACCGATCTAGGCCATTAATTATCTTAATCGACGGTTGGGGAATTTATGGATTTAAATTTATTGAAAAAATAGGGAAAGGGTAGTTTGGGAATACTTTTTAGGTATTTTAAATTTTAAATTATTAATTAATTTGAATTTATCTAATTATGGTTACATTATCTTCCTAATTTTCTCCATAATTATCTCACCTCTCTCTATCTATCTCTATCTCTCTCAAAAAAAATCCGGCCACCATGATTAACAACGACGATGGTTCTTCGCGGTAGGTTTTCTGCACACATACCACCGTAGACGGTGGTTCTTCACAGTGGGTTTTCTACACACGCACCACCGTGGACGGTGGTTCTTCGCGGAGACGAAAGATATATGGCTACCATGAAGAACAAGGACACTCGATGCTAAACTCCGGCGAATCCTTCAAAACTCCGGTGGGTTTTCTGCACACGCACCACCGTGGACGGTGGTTTTTCACGGATACGAAAGTGATGGCATAATACGATGGTTTTCATTCATATGTTATTCATCATGAATAATGTATCATTCAGGATGAATAATTCACGATTTATGAATTCGTGTATTATTCGTCATTAATGTTGTGTAATTCATCCTGAATACTATATTATTTATCATGAATAATGAATGAGCGTTCACATTTGTTATTCAAACTGAATGTGGGACATCCGGGGATGCGCATACATATTCATAATGAATTAAACCAAATTTCGGTTGTGAATTGGAAAACAAAAGAGTGTGTCATGTGTCTACACCTTCACGGGTCATTCATATATTATTCATCATGAATAATGTATCATTCAGGATGAATAATAGAACATTCAGGGTGAATAATACACGATTCATGATAAATAATACATGAATCATGGATTCGTGTATTATTCATTCTGAATATTATATTATTCATCCTGAATACTGTATTATTCATCATTAATAGTGAATGAACGTTCACCTTTGTTGTTCATACTGAATGTGGACACCCGAGGACGTGCATGCATATTCATAATGAATATAACACATATATAGAATTTCACGTAAAAAACGGTTAAAACGAAAAAATCATGAATATTGTATTATTCATCCTGCATATGTATCATTCATCATGAATAGTGAATGAACGTTCACATTTGTTATTCATACTGAATGTGGACACCCGAATACGTGCATGCATATTCATAATGAATATAACACGTATATAGAATTTCACGTAAAAAATAGCTAAAACGAAAAAAAAAAAAACTATATCGAGATGGATGTCATATCGAAGAGCACGAAATTCTCGTTTTTTTATGTAATTTGTTTTATTAAAATATTAGTAATTTTTAAGATAAATTATTTTAAAATTTAAGGGGGTAAATTTATTTTAATTAAAAATAAAAATAAATAGTCAAAGAAGGTAGGCGTTAATCAAAATTACAATTTTGTCCTTAATAACTTCTCAATTAACCTTATTATGTAATAACCATTGATTAGTTTTCTAAGTTTTGATCAATGGTTAAGATTTGTTCTCATGTGCACAATGAAAAATGAGTTTTCATTTGAACCTACCCCCATATATATATATATATATATATATATATATATATATATATATATATATATATATATATATATATATAGGGGTTAAATTAAATGAAAACCACAAATATGTTACAAACATGTGATAACCAATATAAAAATATTTTTTCACATGATATATTTTCACAAAATGCTTGGATTTAATATATTTCTTCCCACATATTTGTTTCATAATATGAAAATTTTACATGTATTTGTTTCACCACATGAATATTTTTTACCTGTATTTTTCATTTCACTAGGTGAATCAAATTTTATTTTTCACGTGTAATCTTTTCATAAGGTGTACAAAAACATATATGATACAATATCTTAAATCATAGGTTTTGATGAAAAAAAATATCATGTAAAAAAATATTTTTATATCGATTCTCAAGGGTTTGTAACATATTTTTGGTTTTCATTTGATTATCGGCATATATATATATATATATATATATATATATATATATATATATAATTTGGTATTGATGAGAACTTTATGTTTCCATTAGAAGGGGAAATTTCGTCTTTTGCTTTTCTAGTTATGATTTGGTATGCCAAGATATGTGATGTGTATCAAAGTATGTTCATGTATGTTAAGATTTATCAAGGTCAGTTAATATATTAATTGTGTTAAAGTTCAATTTTTTTCATGTTAATGTTTTAATATTGAGGCGTGTTAAAGTTCGTGTCCACCTACATTCCCGACATCAAAGTTCCACTTAATTACATGATTTAATATCCATGTCACCCCTTTTTTCCTAGCCTTGCAATCAAACAAAAATAATCATCCCAAAGCTCTAAGCGGTTCCCACACGATCCAAAGCCATATGATTTGATAAAGCTTAAGATGACAGATTTATCAATAGGCAAAGGATCGTGTGAGAAGTGGATTTAAACCCTTGATCACTATTATCTCAAATTCCACCTTTGAATAGCGTTTCATAAGGGAATTGATCTGGTGCATCTCATCCTAATATGCATCCAACGGTTGATAACCACTTTTTACATTAACTCAACTTCTTACCGGAACTCAACCCTTTATCAGTAAAGAGAAAATGTACATAAAATTAAACAAGAAAGATGTTAATACCCTAATTAAAACCAACACAACATGTTGACTAAGTAACTCCAAAATCATGAATGAAAGTTATTAGTAACCACAAGTTACAGCTCATTGAAGACTCATAATTCACAGTTGTCGACTTAGAACGAAATATAACAAAAAATTATTTAAGAAGCTTCTATGAACAAAAATTAGAATAAGTTAAAAAAGAGAGATTAGGTGGTCGAATTTTCTTTTGGAGGAGTAATAAACACCACCACCACAAAATGGTCGAAGCTTTCCCATCTAAGTTGTTTCTAGAAATCGGTTTGTCCAAAAGTGGTCAAATATTTTAGCCTTACGGAATTATGTCATCACTCTATGACAAGTCAAAATATCTAATCAATAAAATCAATTTTAGTGTTTTAAGGATAAAATTTGGTTGGTGGGATTTGATAGAAATTTGTGGAAGTTGGAATTAGGTTTCATTCTAATTCTATATTTTTTAGGTTTAAAAGAAAGTTTAGAATTAAAATTTAAAATACTGAGATTTCAATGAAATTCTATGAATATGAGATTTAGATATCTCATGGGAAAGTTGGTATTTCGTGGGATTTTATATGATTTATTTGTAACAATGTTTTAAAATATGTTAAAGACATTTGTATTTGTCAGGATCGAATTTCTTAACAAGAATAAAGTCTCAGAAACAATATCAAAGAAGTTGCGGAATAACACTTTGATATTCAATGTAACAGTAAACAAACAGTATATGATTAACAACTTGTAAACTTGTATTGAATGATTAAAATCACAAGATTATACACACAACCTCAATCTTGAAGAACAAACTCTTTCAAGACGAATTCTACTTCTCTAGAATTAGGAACTATGCCTTGAGGTTGATTCTCTCTAAAACAAAAACTTAGAATTAAATCTATATCAAAACTATTCTGTCAAATCTATACATATACTGAACAAAAAGATAATTACAATAAATAGAATATCTTCAGTATATCTTCCATGAATATCTTCAGAATATCCAGCTGTCATTCTTCTAATTCGAATCTTCATCTTATAAGCAGCACTAATCAGCTTGGCAGTATTAACTACTAAGCAGCAGTAACCACTAGCAGCACTAACTAGCTAAGCAGTACTAACTTTGTTCAAGCAACACTAACTTTGACTAGAAGTATTAATTCTACTAGCAGTAGTAATACTCAGCAGTATTAACTATTGAAGTCCTCTGGCAGTAGTAATCTTGTACTAGCAGCATTAACCATATTTGGTAAATTCTTCAGTTCCCAACAATCTCCCCCTAACTTGACTTTTAGGAAGAGAAGTCAAGTTCTTCAGATCTGATCTTCAAGATGCTTTCAACACCTCAGGTTCAGTTTCCCAATTTTGGATCTAGCCCCAGACTTTGATTTACAGTTCTTCTCACCACAATTTTAGCTATCTCTGAATCATTTGTGCATACCAGTGTAGCTTTAAGCATCCCTTCTAGCTTCTCCTTGCTATGCTCATAGATTTTGTCCACCAGGTAGTATTCATGATAACAGTTGTCAATAGTAATCATGTATACTCCACAGTTTTCAAATAGTATCCATTTATCAATCTTCTTGAATATAAACTCATGATTATGATCTTTAATCCTATAAGCCACTCTTTCTGGATCAAACATCATGCACAAGTATTCCAATGTTACCTTGAGAAGATTTTCTTCAGTACCTTTCAACACAGGCTCATAGAGTTTCATCCCCACTTTGTACAATTCTTCTATATCAGCTCTTGAACAACTTCTGATAACTCTCCCCCATGTTGAATATGCTTCAAATGAACCATCAGCTCTCTTGATTCTGAAGAAATTCTTTCCACTATCTCTTAGAATGTCCCAGAAAATGATCTCTGGAGCTTGCATAGAGATTGGAACAGCCTTCAAAGGTTCTACTATTGTCATGTAGAGATCCATACCCTCATCAGTTTGCTTATTGAACTGTTCTGGAATTTGTACTGATTCTGCTAAAGGTACATCTGAAGGCTCTGTTGCATATTCTGCTGTTTCTTCCACTCTAGGCCTTTTAGACTGCTTTTTGGAAGCAATTGTCTTCACCCTCTTCCCAGATTTAGCTTCTACACCAACACCCTCATGTTCTTCCTTCATCTCTTCAGCTTTATCTTTTGAAGGTGTGGTCTCCTCAGGAAATGGTTTCTGAATATTCAGATCATGCCTTTCCTTCATTCTTCTCTCAGCCTCTTCCCTTTGAACTGAATCCCCTTGAAGCTTAGACCTCTCTTTCTGGTACAGTTCTTCAACCTGATTGTATGCCATCTTGGTGAACATCCCCCCTTTGACACCAATTGCACCTTTCAGGAAATTTATCATCTTTCTTCTTTCCTGATTGGCTAAAAATGTTTTGGAAGGTTGTCTTTTCCGTTTTTGAATTGGCATCTTTTTGACTTGAAGTTTCTTGGCTTGAGCTGATTCTTTGATGCTTTTCTGATATTCTGCATTCAACTTTCTGGCCATGATCTTTGCAAGTTCTCTGTATGTTTTTGTTTGCAACTGTTCCTCCTTTTCTATTTGGTCTTGAAGCTGCTTTGCTATTGCCTCATCCATTTCAATCTGGGACTTCTCCTTTGCAGGCAGTTCAGCTTCAACCATCTTCTCCTTTCCTTTTCCTTTTGACTCATTTGCCTTTTCTGTTTCCTTCTGTTGAATTCCTCCTTCATTGATGACTACTCCCTTGGCCTTTTGAGTAGCCTTAGGAGTGTCATTTTTGGCTTTAACTAGTGTTTCTGCAATCTCCAGTTCCTCCACAGAAAGCCCTGCTGTTTCTTTTATCTCAGCAGCATTAACTGTTTCTGCTGCTTGAGCAGTATTAACAGTTTCTGCTGCTGCTTGTTCTATTTCAGTTCTTGCTTCTTGCTCCCCCTCAACTGTTTCTTTATCCCCTTCACCATCAAATCTTTCCTCAGAATGTCTTTCCTTCTCTGTTTCATTCTCTTTATTCTCCCCCTTGTTGGAAGCATCTTTTTCAGGTTTCCTCTGCCTCAACACATATTGTTTTCTCCTCTTCTTCTGTACAAGCTTTGTCACCATCTTCTTTAATTTGGCAATCTGAACTTGTTGTGACAGGATTACCAGCTTCATCTCTTCAATTTCTTTCCCTTGTTTAAGAACATCTTGGTTGATGTTGCCCATTGTTTCCATCAATTCATAGTAGTTATATCTGTCCTCACCTTCTCCAGAAGTGTTACCCTCTATTGAAGGATCATGGGATCTTTTTGTAGTGGAAACCTTCTGCCTAGCAGAAGCACTATCCACCTCCGTGGTTTCTTGGCACCTGGGACCTTTGAATGATTGCTCATTCAAAGTTGCCATGGGGGAGGTCTTATTTATGCTACCACTGTCCTTCTCTGTGCTAGCAGAAGTAGTGGCAGCCTGCTCACCCATATGCTCTTCCTCCTCCTCAGAGAGCACCTCCTTGGGGTTAGGAGACACCGCTGTGGTTTCCCTATCGATATTCTCTAAAGGAGAATTCTCCCTTAGAGGGCTTAAAGGATGAATGGGTGAAGGTACAAGAAGGGAAGGAGCCTTTTTTACCTGTTTCCTTTTGTAAGTTTGGGTAATTGGTGAAGTTGGTTTATCAAGAAGAGACTGGGAAAATGATATAGATTGGGAAGGTTGGGATTGGCTAGCAGTGGGATGGTCTAATGGGGGCCTTGACCCTGCTGCCATACCTTCATCAGTGTGGGACACCACCATCATTGTAGAGAACAATGGGATGTCAACTCCTTCCGAGTCCCCAGCAGATCTTCTCATATTTGAGAAAACCTTGCCTTTAGGGGGTTTAGGTACATATACCCCATCAAAATGAGGCATATCCGTCAATTCGTGGGTGATAACTTCTTGGACAAACCTGGGGTACATATAAAAGCTCTTTTTGCTTCCCAAGTTTGAGACAAGATCATTGAAAATCATTCTAGAAAAATTGTACTTTCTGGCAGTGGCTAAGCACACCAAAGCATAAGCAATGGTGCTACTGAACTCACTCCATCCAGTAGTCTTTTTAGAGATACAGTGCATAAGGGTATGGACAAAGAAACGCCATTGGGGTGAAAATTTGGCTTTTGAGAACTTGAACACACCCAATGGGCCTCCATACCCCATTCTTGTAAGAGTAGAAAACAGTTCATCATTAGAGATAGAAGTTATACCAGAGGCATCGTCTAGACGTAGACTAATGTGAATTACCTCTTCAGTAACTATCAAGGGCTTACCACACACCTTTGTCTTGATCATTTGCACACCATTCTCAGTAACAATGGTGGCATTTGCCCAGAATTGCCTTTGATGCTCGATATAGATTGATGGCGATACAGTGAGAGCATGGGCAATATGGGTTGTCTTGAGGAAATCCACAATCTGGTGGAAACCAGCAGCTTGTTTGGGTTTCTGTAGCATCGCGATTTCATTGTGCTCGTCTATGAATGCCATTGATGCCATTGTTCTTGAAAGTTCTTGCCTGAAACCTTTGAACTTGAGAGAGAAAGGGTTTAGAGCGCAAGTGAACAGTATGCAAAGAGTCGTTATGAACTTTTAGGCGGGCAAAGGGTATTTATAGTATTCGGGACATAAGCAGTATTAACCAAGAGCAGTATTAACGGACAAGCAGTATTAACTGAGAGCAGTAGTAACCACTAGCAGTATTAACTAACTAGCAGTATTAACTGATAGCAGTATTAACCACTAGCAGTATTAACTAACTAGCAGTATTAACTGAGAGCAGTATTAACCACTAGCAGTATTAACTACCTAGCAGTATTAACTGAGAGCAGTATTAACCACTAGCAGTATTAACTAACTAGCAGTATTAACTGAGAGCAGTATTAACCACTAGCAGTATTAACCGTGCACTGGCAGTATTAAAACTGTACTAGCAGTATTAACCATACTTACTCTTTTAAGCTTGTGATGAACTGAGTACTGCTATGTATTCCCTGAAAATGAAGATTAGTAACACCAAGAATAAATAATATACAGGAGTTTAACGACTTTTTGAGAAGGTGCTTATTCAGAGTTGATCATTCCCACACTTGTTACCAAGAAAGTGAATCTACCCACATCAAAGGCTTTGGTGAATAGATCAGCAAACTGGTTGTCAGTATGAACCTTTACAACTTGAATAAGTTTCTTTTCATTACAGTCTCTTATGAAGTGATACCTGATCTCAATGTGCTTTGTCTTTGAGTGCTTGACAGGATTATTCACAATGCTAATAGCACTGCTATTATCAATAAAAATTGGAGTGTGTAGAAAGGTTACCCCATAGTCCAACATTTGATTCTGAATCCATAAGACTTGAGAACAGCAACTTGCAGCTGCTATGTACTCTGCCTCTGTTGTAGATGTGGACACTGTGGTTTGTTTCTTGCACTGCCATGAAACTAGTCTTGCACCCAAAAACTGACATCCTCCAGAAGTAGATTTTCTGTCCAAGTTTGCTCCACCTAGATCACTATCTGAGTATGCAAGTAGGTAAAAGGATGAGTCATGAGGATACCACAATCCCAATCTGGGTTACCCTTTGAGATATCTGAATATCCTCTTAACAACTTGATAGTGAGATTGCTTTGGCCTAACTTGGAATCTTGCACATACACAGACTGGAAACATTATGTCTGGCCTAGAGGCTGTAAGATACATGAGAGAGCCAATCATGGATCTATACTGATGAACATCCATATCCTCCCCCTCAAGATCTGCTGTTATCTGCTTGTGTGTCTCCATAGGTGTGCTGGCAGGTTTTGAATCTGAAAAACCAAACTTGGTTAGAATGTCCTGCACATAATTGGACTGACAGATAAAGATTCCATCTGACTTCTGTTGAACTTGGAGTCCAAGGAAAAAAGTAAGTTCCCCCATGGAACTCATTTTGAACCTTTGATGCATTAGTTCCTCAAACTCCTTGCACATGTTGTCTCTTGTAGATCCAAAGATGATATCATCAACATAGATTTGGACCAGCAAGATATCCTTCTTCTTTCTCTTGATAAATAGAGTCTTATCAATGACTCCTCTTTCAAAGCCATTTTCTAAGAGATAGGATGACAGAGTGTCATACCATGCTCTTGGAGCTTGATGCAGTCCATAAAGTGCTTTCTTCAACTTGTATACCCTGTCTGGATAGCTTGGGTTTTCAAACCCTGGTGGTTGACAGACATATACTTCTTCTTCAATTGAGCCATATATAAATGCACTTTTGACATCCATTTGATATACTTTGAATTTCATATAAGAAGCATAAGCCAGGAATAATCTAATTGCTTCTATCCTGGCTACAGGTGCAAAGACTTCTTCATAATCTATTCCCTCTTCTTGTGTATACCCTTGAGCCACCAGCCTTGCTTTATTCCTTATTACTATGCCTCTTTCATCTCTCTTATTTCTAAAGACCCATTTTGTTCCTATTGCTCTTTGGCCTTTAGGAAGGTCTACCAGATCCCAAACATCTTGATCAATTTGTACTCCTACTGTGGCAAGTTCACCAATAAGCTTGTTGAACCTGTCAAAAGTTTCAGTCATGGACTCATTCTTGGTTGACATAAAGTTCTCATATTGTTGCTTCAGAATGGCTATCTGATTTCTCTTGGTACTTTTGGTACCTGAGAATCTCTTCTCTAGAGCATTCCAGAGCATCTCTGCATCAGTGCAGTTGCAGAACTGATGTTGATATTCATTGGGAATAGCCAAGAGCAAGGTGCTCAAGGCTTTCATCTCAGTCTGTCTAGCCTTTCTTTCTGCATCAGTTTTTGGTGGAGTTCTCTTTCTATCTGCACCAATCTTTCCTGCTTCAGAAGGACCATTCTCTATGATATTCCACATAGAATAGTCAGTGAGGAGTATGTACTGCTTGATTCTGATCTTCCACATATCGAATTCATTGGGTCTGAGCATTGGAACCTTTGAGACCAGAGTACTGTTTGATTCTGCAAAGTTTTCCATGATGAATGAATAGATGTCTCTGAGAGAACAGGCTCTGATACCACTTGTCAGGATCGAATTTCTTAACAAGAATAAAGTCTCAGAAACAATATCAAAGAAGTTGCGGAATAACACTTTGATATTTAATGTAACAGTAAACAAACAGTATATGATTAACAACTTGTAAACTTGTATTGAATGGTTAAAATCACAAGATTACACACACAACCTCAATCTTGAAGAACAAGCTCTTTCAAGACGAATTCTACTTCTCTAGAATTAGGAACTATGCCTTGAGGTTGATTCTCTCTAAAACAAAAACTTAGAATTAAATCTATATCAAAACTATTCTGTCAAATCTATACATATACTGAACAAGAAGATAATTACAATAAATAGAATATCTTTAGTATATCTTCCATGAATATCTTCAGAATATCCAGCTGTCATTCTTCTAATTCGAATCTTCATCTTATAAGCAGGACTAATCAGCTTGGCAGTATTAACTACTAAGCAGCAGTAACCACTAGCAGCACTAACTAGCTAAGCAGTACTAACTTTGTTCAAGCAGCACTAACTTTGACTAGAAGTATTAATTCTACTAGCAGTAGTAATAATCAGCAGTATTAACTATTGAAGTCATCTGGCAGTAGTAATCTTGTACTAGCTGCATTAACCATACTTGGTAAATTCTTCAGTTCCCAACAGTTTTGTAATTATCAATTTATAAATAAATAATTTAACTATTTTTATCTTTTGTTTTTATAAATTATATATTAATAATGTAATTCAAATTTATCAGGATCGAAATTCAAACAAGAATTTAATTCACACACCCTTAGAATCAATGCTAAAGAAGTTGCGGAAAAACACTTTAACACTAACAATCAATGAAACAGTATATGCACTTAAATCACAAGTTATATTGATTAAACTTGATGATTACACACAAAACCTCAATCTGTTGAACAGGCTCAACAGACGTTCTATACTTCTCTATAGAAAGGATCTAAACTAGTCTTGAGGTTAATTCTCTCTAAAACAAAACTTATGAATGATAATTATTGATTCTATCAAAGACTTCTATACTTATATAAACAAGACTGATTACAAGATAATTATCAAAATAAAATTGATCTTCATTCCATAATTATCTCCTTTACTTTAGCTTCAATCTATACAGCTGTCTTCATTCTCATACGGAATCTTCAACTCATAAGCAGTACTAACTTCATGAGCAGTATTAATTCTGAACTAGCAGTATTAATCTCAGCAAGCAGTATTAATTTTGTCGCAGCAGCATTAACTCCATCAAGCAGTAGTAATTGTGATCTGGCAGTACTAACTTCCTCAGGCAGTAGTAATAGTCATGTCTAGCAGTAGTAACCATCCTTGGCACATTTCAGACCTAACAATCTCCCCCTAACTTAACTTTTCAAATTGAGAAGTTAAGTTCTTTAAAAACTGGTCTTCATGATGCTTTCAAAACCTAAGTTTACACCCCTAGATTAGGATCCAAACCCAAACTTTGATTGATGATCTTGCTAACCATAATCCTTGCCATTTCTGAGCCTTGAGGACAGATTAGTTTAGCTTTCAGCATCCCTTGTAGCTTGGCTAGGCTATGGCCATATATCTTATCCACCAACTAATATTCATGAAAACTTTTGTCAATGGTTAAGATATATACCCCACACCTTTCTATAAGCATCCAGTTGTCCACAGACTTGAAGACATCTTTGATGACATGCTTGACAAGATCTGGACTGAACATCATGCATAAATACTCCATTGCTAGTTTCTTGATGTGCATCCCTGGAGTCTTCAGCACATCCCCATACAGATTCATTCCCACTTTAAACATTTCTTCCAAGTCCGACCTTGAACAACATCTAACTATCTTCCCCCAAGTAGAATAGACTTCAAAGTGATCACCCATTCTTTTGATTCTGAAATATTCTTTGCCTTGATCTTCAAGAATATCCCAGTGGATGATTTCAGGGGCTTGGACTGAAATGGGATCTGCCTTCACTGGATCATTATCTGTTACAGTCATGTAAAGTTCAAAATGCACATCAGATTGAATTGGTTGCTGTGCACTTTGACTTGATTGCTCAGCTTGACCTGTAATAGATGGTTCTGTTTCTTTCTCAGCTTCTGCAACCCTTGGCTTCTTAGACAGTTTCTTGGAAGCGATTGTCTTCAACCTTTTAACATATTTGACTTCTTTAGTAATATCTTCCTCTTTCTTTTCTTCAGCCTTAGGGGTGGTCTCCTCACTCTCAGGGAAGGGTTGTTGAATATTGAGATCATGTCTCTCTTTCATTTGCCTTTCAAATTCTATCCTTTGAGTGAAGTCCCCTTGAAGCTTTGCCATTTTCTTCTTGTATAGATCTTCAACTCTTGAGTAGGACATATCAGCAAACATTTCTTCCTTCACCCCCACGGAGCCTTTCAGAAAGTTGATCATCTTTCTCCTTTCTTGATTGGCCAGGTAAGTTTTAGAAGGTTGTCTTTTCTGCTTCTTTGCTGGCAGTATTTTTATGGAAGCTTTCACAGTGCTTTTCTTGGCCTCAGCTGCAGCCCTTAAGCTTTCTTGATATTCCTCATTCAGCCTAGTGGACAGATCTAGAGCAATCTGCCTATCTTTGGCCTTCTGAGTTTCTTCTTCTTGCTGTTTCTCAGCCTGCAGCTTCTTAGCCAGTTCCTCATCTAGTTCAATCTGTTTTAGCTTCTTTGGTGGCTTTGCAGATTCATCCACCTTTGCCTTTCCTTTCCTCTTCAGTTCAGCCTCACTGATTTCTTTCCTTTTTATCTCAGGTCCTCCCTCTTTGATTTCCACTCCCTTGGCCTTTTGAGTGGCTTTGGGAGTGTCTGTTTTGGCCTTTAGAAGGGTTTCTGCTATCTCTATTTCTTCAACAGAAAGCCCTGTTACTGCTGCTAAGCCAATTGATGCTGCTTTCTTGAACGTTTCTCCTGCTGGCTCTTTTACTAGCTGTACTGGTTTCTGCTTCTTTGCCCTTCTCCCCCTCAAAAGTAGAGTCTATTCCTACAGGACTCTGTTTCTCAGATTCAACTCTATTCTCCCCCTCTTTGGAAGCATCATGAGGGATGCTCCTCTTCTTCAGTATGAATTTGGTTCTCTTCTTCTTTTGCACATGCTTGAGGACCATTTTCTTGAGGTTGGAAATCTGGACTTGTTGGGATAAGATCACTTGTTGCAACTTCTCAATAAGTTTGCCCTGAGATAGGACATCATTGTTGATATTGGCAATAGTTTCCATCAATTCATCATATGTATATCTATCCTCACCACCTTTAGGTGTGTTTACCACCCTTGGAGGATCACTGGAACTTTTAGTAGGGGTCCTCTGCCTAGCAGTGGCACCTTCTACCCCATGGTTTCTTGGCATTGGGGACCTTTGGATAATTGCTCACCCAAAGTTGCCGTGGGGAAGGTCTTAAAGATGTTCACACTGTCCTGTCCTGCACTTTGTGCAGAAACAGTAGTGTGAGCCTTTCTGCCCACATGCTTAACCTTCTCCTTAGTAAGCACCTTCTTGGGGTTGGGAGACACCCCTTTGGTTTTCCTTTGGATATTCTCTAATGAAGAATGCTCCATTAGAGGGCTTGTAGGCTTAGAGGGTGTTGGTACATGAAGGGAAGGATCCTTCTGCACCTTCTTTTTAGTGTATAATTTGGTGATGGGAGGGGTTGGTCTATTTAGAAGGGACATAGGAATTGTTTTTATGGTGGAAGGTGTGGGTAGGTCATCAGTGGGTTGGTCCAATGAGGCTTGGGACCCTGATGCCTCACCTGTAGAGTGGGACACAACCATCATTGTTGAGAACAATGGTGTGTCAATACCTGAGAAGCCCTTACAAGTCCTCCTCATATTAGAAAACACCTTCCCTTTCGGGACCTTAGGTACATATACCTCATTAAAATGAGGTAATTCCGTCAATTCCTTATTCAATATAGCTTGTACAAACCTGGGATACATATAAAAGGATTTTGACTTGGTATCCAGGTTTGACAGAAAATCATTTAAGATCATTTGCGAAAAATTGAACTTTCTGGAGGTTGCTAAGCAGACCAAAGCATAAGCAATGGTACTGCTGAACTCACTCCAGCCAATTGTTTTCTTTGAAATGCAATGCTGGAGATTATGAACAAAGAATCTCCACTGAGGTGAGAATTTGTTCTTAAAGAACTTATAAATCTCAGTGGGATCTTCATATCCCATTCTGCTTATATTTTCAAAAAGATCTTCCTTGGGTAGAGATTTATACCTGAGGCATCATCTAAAAGTAGATGAATGTGAATGGTCTCCTCCGAGATGGTCAGGGGTTTATCACACACCCTTGACTTGATAACCTGAGCACCCTCTTCATTATGGATAGTGGCATTTGCCCAAAACTGTCTTTGATGCTCCACATAGATTGTAGGATTGACCGTTAAAGCGTGGGCGATATGTGTGGATTTTAGGAAGTCCACAATCTGATGAAATCCTTCGGCTTGGTTGGGCTTATTCAGCATTGCCAACTCATTGTGGTCATCGACAAATACAAGACCTGCCATTTGAGAGAGATTTAACTGCGAACTAGGGTTAAGAGCTTGAAAAGCAAGAACGTTAGCGAGAATGAGAGAGAAAGAAGATAAATAAGAGCAAGAAATTCAAAGAGCCGTTTTGATTTTTGGCGGACTAAGAGGGTATTTATACAATCCATGAAACAGTTAAGAGCAGTACTAATTCACATTAGCAGTAGTAACTGACTCCCGCAGTAGTAACTCTTTGAAGCAGTAGTAATACTTACTAGCAGTAGTAATACAGATTAGCAGTAGTAATACAGACTAGCAGTATTAACACAGACTAGCAGCATTAATACAAACTGGCAGTAGGAAAACTAACCAGCAGTAGTAACCCAGACTAGCAGTGGTAATACAGACTAGCAGTAGTACTACATACTAGTAGTATTAACTATACTTCACTTTTGTTTGGCCTTTCTTCCTGAAACACTTAAGCACACAAGGGTTAATTGCACCAATTTAATGAAAGTAAATAAGGAGGAATCTATATAGGTACATAAAGAGAATGAGAATATACTTATTCATTGTTCATCATGCCCACACTTGTGACCAAGAATGTGAATCTACCCACATCAAAAGCTTTTGTGAATAGATCAGTAAACTGGTTACTTGTGTGTACTTTCTGAACCTGAATTAGCTTCTTCTCATTACAGTTTCTGATAAAATGGTACCTTATTTCTATATGCTTTGTTTTTGAATGCTTGACAGGATTATTAACAATGCTAATAGCACTGCTGTTGTCTATGAAAATAGGAGTGTGAAGAAATGCCATACCATAGTCCATCATTTGATTATGAATCCATAGCACTTGTGAGCAGCAGCTTGCAACAGCTATGTATTCTGCTTCTGTTGTTGAAGTGGACACTGTGGTTTGCTTCTTACACTGCCATGATACTAGTCTTGCACCCAAAAACTGACATCCTCCAGTTGTAGACTTTATGTCCAAGTTAGCTCCACCCAAATCACTATCTGAATATGCAAGTAGGTCAAATGATGAGTCATGAGGATACCAAAGGCCTAATCTAGGTTGACCTTTGAGATATCTGAATATCCTCTTGACTGCTTGAAAGTGTGACTGCTTAGGCCTTACTTGAAATCTTGCACACACACAAACAGGAAACATGATATCTGGTCTTGAAGCAGTGAGATACATGAGGGAGCCAATCATGGATCTGTAGTGATGAACATCCACATCCTCCCCCTCAAGATCTGCAGTGATCTGTTTGTGTGTCTCCATGGGTGTGCTTGCAGGCTTTGAGTATGAGAATCCAAACTTATTAAGAATGTCCTGCACATATTTGGATTGACTTATAAATATCCCATCTTTCTTCTTCTTAACTTGTAGCCCTAGGAAGAAGGTAAGTTCACCCATAGAACTCATCTTGAATCTCTTATGCATTAATTCTTCAAAATCTCTGCACAATTGATCTTTTGTGGATCCAAAGATGATGTCATCCACATAGATTTGCAATAATAGGATGTCCTTTTTCTTCCTTTGAATGAACAGAGTCTTGTCAATGATTCCTCTCTCAAAACCATTTTCCAAGAGATAGGTAGACAATGTGTCATACCAAGCTCTTGGTGCTTGATGTAGTCCATACAGTGCTTTCTTCTTCATTAAGTTACTCCTTGACTTGTTTGGAGTATTTTTCTTTGATTTTGCAAACTTGTTTTGAACATTAGCTTTTAAAGGTGCTCTTTTTACATTTTCAGCCATATGATTCCTTCTTTGATTCCTATCACCAACAGGATTTTGTATATGACTTTGACAATTTATCCTTTGGTTCATAGGATTGAAATAACAGTATTTTGCAATATGATTAAGCTTTCCACAAATAAAACAAGGTTTTGGTCTATTGATTTTACTCAGATCAACCCCTTGTTTTTGTGCCCACTGATTATTCCAGTTTCTTTGAATACCCCTTGTTTTATCATGTTTTTGGGGCTGATGCTGTTTACATGTACAGGGATTCACAACTGTGGTCTACATATAGTGGACTCCCTGTACCTTTCCCTTTTCTCTCTTTGAGCTATCCACCTTTTCACTCTTGATGAATGGTTTACCCCCCCCCTTTCATTTGTAAGGATATGATTATCTACAGGAATCTCTTCTGCATTCTTACTCTCAGAATTCTCTTCCTCATTCTCTTCTTCAACCACCACACTATCTATAGGATCTACTTCTGTTGCTCCCATAGGTAAGTCCTCCTTATTTTGGTTCTCTAAGAGATCTGAAGAGGGAGGGATGTAATAATTGTTATAAGGTGGAGGTGTTGCATTGTATCCTATACCACTCTTGATCTTATCATGAACTTGAGCTTTAAGCAAAGAGTCCATTGCTTTGGAAGCATAAGAGAACTTCTCAATGTCAAGCTTATCTTTCTCATACTCACTCTTTATCTTCTCACACTCCTCTTTAGACTTTTCTATTTGAATCTATAATTGATCTTTCTCCCACTTCCAGTAACTTGTGTCATATTAATGCTGAAGTTCATTGGCCTTGTAAGCCTTGATTTGATCTTCAAACTTCTCAACAATCACTTTATACTCTCTTATATCTCTTTCTAACCTTTTAAGGTCGTCACTCATACTTTGGTTATGATCCCTGTACTTTTGTACAGTCTGATGACACTCTTTAGTGCACAGTTTAGTTTTAACCTCTGTTGGAATATATGTGCTTGAAGATTTTGAGACTTCTGCCATCAAGGCTTGATTCTGAACAACTTCTTCTGCTTGATCACTCCAATCAAATCCCATTCCTTCTTGGGAAACAAGAGCTTGAGTGGAGTTTCTGTTGTTTTGGAAGCTTGAGGAATGTGCTTGTTGGTGGTTGCTGCCATATTGTTGAGGAATTCCTCCTCTCATTCTTTTGCAAAGTGTCCCATCTTGTGACACTTGTAGCACTCCACCTTTGACTTGTCAAACCCAGCACCATCTTCTCTCCTCTGAGAGAAGTTGTTCCTTCTAGTCCTCTTTATGAATCTCTTGACCCTCATAGTTAGCATGGCCATCTGCCACTTTATATCCATCTCCTCAAGGTCATTTGCATTAATTTGTTCAAGATCATCATTAATTAAACCAGAATTAGCATAACTAGCAAGAAAAACTTCTAATACAGAGTCATTAGATACATCCTGCTTAGATACATAAGCAGTACTAACTGATTTTGTATTAGCAGCAGAATCAGTAGAAGAAGAAGATGATAAAAGAGCAGCATTATGAGTGTATCTAGATGGTCTTTTCTTGGCTTCCACTTCAGCCTCAAACACCCTTAAGTCATTATAAAGACCGTCTAGTTCTTTGTCCTCCAGCTTGTCATTCTGTCTGAAGGAGACAGTATACATGGTCCATTCATCTCCAAGGGACCTTAAGAACTTTCTGTTTACATCATCTTGATCAATCTGCACTCCAACAGTAGCTAGTTCACCAATCAGCTTGTTAAACCTGTCAAAAGTTTGAGTCATGGACTCATTCTTAGTTGACATGAAGTTTTCATACAGTTGCTTCAATATTGCCTTCTGATTTCTTTTGGTACTTTTGGTACCAGAGAATCTCTTCTCTAGAGCATTCCAAAGCATCTGGGCATCAGTGCAGTTGCAGAATTGGTGTTGATACTCATTAGGAATAGAGAAGTGTGCTCAAGGCTTTCATCTCTGTCTGCCTTATCTTCCTCTCTCCATCCGTCTTTGGTGGGATTCTTTTTCCATCTGCTCCAATCATTTCTTCATTAGATGGGCCATTCTCAATGATGTCCCACATAGAGTAATCTGTGAGAAGAATGTATTGCCTGATCCTAATCTTCCACATGTCAAACTCATTAGATCTGAGCATTGGAACCTTTGAGACCAGAATGCTATCACTTGAACCGTCCATGATGATTGTTGTTTTTCTGAGTTGAACAAAGCTCTGATACCACTTGTCAGGATCGAAATTCAAACAAGAATTTAATTCACACACCCTCAGAATCAAGGCTAAAGAAGTTGCGGGAAAACACTTTAACACTAACAATCAATGAAACAGTATATGCACTTAAATCACAAGTTATATTGATTAAACTTGATGATTACACACAAAACCTCAATCTGTTGAACAAGCTCAACAAACGTTCTATACTTCTCTATAGAAAGGATCTAAACTAGTGTTGAGGTTAATTCTCTCTAAAACAAAACTTATGAATGATAATTATTGATTCTATCAAAGACTTCTATACTTATATAAACAAGACTGATTACAAGATAATTATCAAAATAAAATTGATCTTCATTCCATAATTATCTCCTTTACTTTAGCTTCAATCTATACAGTTGTCTTCATTCTCATACGGAATCTTCATCTCATAAGCAATACTAACTTCATGAGCAGTATAATTCTGAACTAGCAGTATTAATCTCAGCAAGCCGTATTAATTTTGTCTCAGCAACATTAACTCCTTCAAGCAGTAGTAATTGTGATCTGGCAGTACTAACTTCCTCAGGCAGTAGTAATAGTCATGTCTAGCAGTAGTAACCATCATTGGCACATTTCAGACCCAACAAAATTCATTCCAAATCTTACGAACCAAACACAAAAAAGGTTTCAAATCATTTAAATTTCAAAACCTTCAAATTCCAAATATTTCCACGAAATGTAAAGGACGTTTGGTTAGTATAATGGAATTTGATGAAATTGAAATTTATCTATGGAGTTTGATTTTGATTGAATTGGATTGACATTTGACCACATGTTTGGTTGGTAAGGATTGGAATGAAATCTATCAATGAAATCTCCATATTTGTGTGGCATAATGTAGTGGTGTGGTGGTGGGTGAATGGGGTGGGGGTTACGGGTGGGGTGGCGAGCGTGAGAGTAACGTTAGTGGCGTGGTCGTGGTGGGAGCGGGATGGGTGGGCAACGGTTGTGATGGTGAATAATAGTGGCCCGGTAGCAATGAGGTTAGGGTGTGGGTGGATGGTGTTGGTTAAATTGAATGCAAATTTTATTTTTGACTTTTTAAAACCAAATTATAAAATCTGTAACATTTATATAAGTTGAAATTCAATTCATTCACTCATGCCAAAGAATGATGAAGTCGTTAATATATAATATATGGAATTCAAAGGAATTTAAAGAATTCCATCCATTTCATTCACCAAACAAATGAATTGAAATTTGGTAAAATGAATTGACCATTCAAATTCCCTTGAAATATCTTGTATTTCATGAACCAAACAACATCGAATGATGCGTTTGGTTCGTAGAATGGAATTTGATGGAATTGGAGTATGTTAAAGAAGAAATTTGTCTTTGAAGGAATTGGAATGGAATTTGGCCACACGCTTGGTTGGTAGGAATTGGATGAAATTCAATTTTTTCACTTAAGTCAAGGAATGATGGATTCCTCAATTTGTGGAATTCAAAGTATTCCATCATTTTCATTATGTGAACCAAACATAGGATTTGGAATTTGGTCAAAAGAATTATTCATTCCAATTCATTCAAAATCCATAAACCAAACACCGTTAAGCCAATAAATGGTGAATTCCTTAATTTGTTGAATTCAATGGAATTCAAAAGATTCCATCATTTTTATTATGTGAACCAAACATAAAATTTGGAATTTGGTCAAATGAATTATTCATTCCAATTTCTTTTAATTATTTCTAAATCCATGAACCAAATAGCCTTAAATTTCTAAAAAAACAAATTAAGCATTACCACCATTGGTATTCTAAGTCGATTGGCAAATCAAACAAAATTGAACCATGTTGCGTTTTAATTAGAGTGAAAATCTAACGGAGTATTAATTACCATAAAATGAAATGTATTGCTTAGGAATGAATTAATGAAATGAAAATAAAAGGTATAATTCATTTTCTATGTCTATGATCCTTAGGATGGATTATCAACATCTTCTAAAGTTGAATAAATTTTATATAATAAAACCAATTTTGTTGTTGATATTAATTATGATGAAAGACAAGATAGAAACAAGATCATCATATTTACAAATATAATTAAGAGTAAACTACGATTTTAGTCCTTGTGGTTTGTAAAATATTGTGATTTTCATCCCTGTGGTATGTAATTTGTTGCTATTTTCGTCCCCATAGTTTGTAATTACTTGTTGTTTTCGTCCCTGAGAATAAATCAATTAAAAATCCTCCATTTAACTTATGGGTATTTAAGTTTTTTTGATTTTTTCCTTTTGAGTTTATTAAATATCCTTTTTGGTTTCTTTTTTGGTATTTTAGTCTTTTTGATTTAATCAAACTATTTTTTGCTTAAGGAATTAATACATAAAATAATATATTAAACAAATGTAACAACCAAGATTTCAAACTAAAACGTAACACATCATAAATCCGATGCCAAAGGTTTACAATAGCAAAAGCAAGAATTTAACAACGGAAGTCTTGCCTACAGTCGAGAGTTTCTAATTTAAACGGTAAATAAAACTAATCTAAGCTTTCACTTGAGTTCACAAACGGCCCTACGCCTTCTCTTTCTCTTTACCAGAAGCACCGCAAGCGTTTCTTCCTGAAAAGGGTTTTTAGGATTGAAAAACGAGGGTTAGACCTTAAGGTCTAGTGAATTTCTGACAAAACATACAAATTAAATAATTTCAATAATAATGCAATACAAGCTTCGACATAACATCAACATTACTGAAATAACGAAAACCGTTGGTGACACCTTTACCTCATGCACAACCACGATCGGGGCCCAAGCAAACTCCCCGTTTCCACATGTGCAGAAAACGAATTTCACACACATGTGGCTTCATCAGATTCCAAGGAATTATCACATTTCACCATTTCCAAACCAACAATACAAATCATTCCAATGATAACTAGTTCCCAATAATTTACGTTTCAACATGAAGATAAACAGTTGACATCGCAGGTAAAACGATGAAATGATGATCAGAAAATAGAGTGCTTTCATTCAACCCATTCTCAGTAAACAAAACAAGTTTAAAATATTTAATGAGGATTAAGGGTGCCAGAAACTCACCTGCTCGAATGATTGCTTCACTTAGCTACTGATTGTTTTCCCTATAATTAATGAACGGAAAGAGAGAAATTAACTAATTGCAAACAACAAGGACAGAGATCGACTGACTCAAAGCCCCTGCTCCCAACCCCCGGGCCCCGGGACTCCCCCAGTCACGCCCCCCGGGTCCCTAGCACCACCCGGGTCTCCCCCGGTTCCCGGTGCCACCCGGGCCTTCCCCGGGTCGCAACTCGCCCGGGTTCCTCCGGTCTCCGGCTGCGATTGCGATTCTTAAAACCCCAAACCTAGATTTGATCGAGGGAACTGACCCCAACCCAATCTCTAATTCTTCCATCTTAAACTAAATGGTGGAGCTAATCAGTCTTAACAAAAATAAACACATCCCAAGACTACTCCCAATAATCTGATTTCAATCCCAATATCATAACAAATAAATCCTAAGAATCTAACATCAGATATCAACAATCCATAAATCTGAATCCCAATAAAGAGAAATGAAGGAGACGATTAGAAGAAACATTAGAATAATGACTAACCTTTTTAAGAACGATTTCTTTCCCACGAACACACTTGCTCCAATGATTCCTTCAAGAACCCTAACCCGTCTCTTCACTCGCTGCCTCCAAACCAAAAAAATGGAAAGAAAATCAAGGGGTTTGCCCTTTTAGGTAACAGACTCCAATTACCCTTTAGCCCCTCAAGTATAAACTTTTTACCAAAATTAACCCAAACTTACAACAATTAAATATTATACACTTGGTCCTTACAATCTCCCCTTCTTAAGAGGATTCTGCTCTCGAAATCCCTTCTTTAAACAAATGGGGATACTTGGCTCGCATTCCCGATTCAAACTCCCAGGTCGCATTCTGACCTTTTTGAAAATGCCACTAGACTTTTACTAAACAAATCTTCTTGTTTCTCAACTTTCTAGTAATATATATATATATATATATATATATATATATATATATATATATATATATATATATAATCTAACAGATCGACCACAACAGCTGAATATTCTCCTCGTCCACTTACTTGGGCTCACGGTTTTAAAAACATGCTAAAGTTCTGGGTTTCACACACAACTTCACCTTCTTGATGGAAGGACCTTTCTGAGTCAACGCCACACTAGCATGAATTCTCATCTAAGAACAACCACTCACTTGCCAAAATAACACACTCAATTTCGGACATCACTCCAAGATCGTTGATGAGAGTTCCTTTAATAAGCAGCACTATTTTTTACTATCGCGCGCAATTATAACTTGTTTTCAACACCAATATCACTTTAATATATAACACAACATCGATCACTAAAACTTCGATGATCGGCAGTTTACATGCATCATGCACATAACGACCAAAATATCATTCTTATATATTCCTTTGAACATTTGCATATATACTTATAAACTTATTCCTTTCCACATATTCATTGCCCGAATATTCCGCCTACGAGTTGAACCAATCCTAACACATACCGAATACCATTGAACCCATCTATAATCCATAACCTTCCAATTTCAATCCCGGTTTCACTTGCTTTACAAAAGGATCGATATTTTCTTCACAGAACTAGCTTAATTTGCACGACAATAAACACAATTCTCAGTCGAAATGTTCATCGCACCAATACTTACTCATAACCGCCGATCTTCCCTTCCGAACATCTCATTCACCCATTTTTACCATGTCTTCCCGAAAACAAAGAGTACACACACTTTCCAAACAAGACTTAATAACAGGTGCAAACTTTAGACCAATCACGTGGATTAATTCTCCTAAACTCACCAAAAGTTCATACGCACGTCCAAAGACAACTTTTAATATGCACCATATACTTCCGATTCACTAGACGAATTTCTTACTTTCAGTTGACTCTCTCATTGGGACATGCCCACTTCACCTTCTCACGCCAACTTGAACACTGATTCCCCTCCTTTACAAACTCGGTTTTGCCATAATTCTCACTTAGGTCAATCATTTGGGTCATCACGAAACAATACCCAATGCTCAACCTATCAAGCACTACTCGCTCTCCAAACAAAGTCGACCTATCCACAGGGATTCCTTCGCACCCAAGGAATACTTCAACATCCCCATATAAACTTCAAATCCATTACAAAGCTTCATAACATAATCAAATAGGACATTCTCCTCAACATTCGATTGAGATAAGAGACACCCACCTGAAATTCAATGCGACCGAGAAGAACACGGGTTCCTCTTTTAGGTGGTCGCCCACTATCACCCACCCTTAGTGATCTCAAAATAACATTAACGTAACCCCCATATCAAACGTACTTGCCACCTTTGAATCTCCCTAACAGAATCTCTAAACCAGGAGTCACACCTCCGCTTATCCCACATTACAACAACATCTCACCACTCAACATAACGGCAACCCATTATCACCTCGATGACTTACACGCCTACCCTGGTGTAAAACGCCACTAAATGCCACGCAACTACTACACCGCGCTATCACACCACCACATAATCCTCCTAATCCTCTTTACATACTTAACAGATACCATCTTATTTGCACCAAACACCACACAATTACATTGAAACAAAGTCATAATACGACTTTGACATCTCAATTTTAGATAAACCACGACTCATGATCACCTAATTCACCCGAATAAGTTTCGGGTTCTTGCTAGCTCATTGCAATCTTTAAGAAACAATTTCTGGCAATTTAGGAGGGTAAGACGTCCTCCCTTGCCGATGGATATCCTCGATGCACATTCCCTTCAGTCGTGCTATATCCTTCTTTCCCAAACAAACAATCCAACTCATAAGAACTTACCTCTTCAAATTAATGATCCCTTGTTTTCCTACACTCAATCCATGTGGTCCATCATAAAGTAAAGTATACGTTTCTACTGAGGAACCTCCTATAACCTTTGGGGGAAATAACCACACTAGAGATACTCAATGAATTCCCAGTTATTCGACAATGACCTCAACACTGGATATTTCGAACGGTCGTTGATTTCGAGAATAACCAATAGAAAGTGATGCTCCCACAATTTCCCCAACAACAAGAATTCCAATGGAATCTACTTCTCCCAACGCGCCGTAACCCACTTTATACCTCACAACCTTCGCTTGAAGAAGGTCCAGACTCACTTGGTACATAGATTTATTACAAAACCACATCAACACTCAGGCTCAACGTCGATAACCTTTCATCGTAGAACTGCCACGCTCTTATTTTCGTACTGCTAATAGAAGCATCTTAACCGTCTCGCAATTCACCCCAGTCATAATCACATACCAACAACCTCCTCCCAAATTACCAAACCAGAAGTCTACTCTACCATCAAAATAACGCTACCAACTACGACATCTGCGATCTATTATCCACTACTCTTCTCTAACGTACACACTATAGTCATTATTCGACCACAATTGGCTCCATCGATGATTTCAACCCTTGGAATATTCCCATAACTTTAATTGTAATATCCTCCACGACCTAGCGAGTTCATAGCCTTCATGCATGATAACACAATGATTGAAATTGTTTTACACTTTGAAAATTTTTAAGAGTACAATACTATGAAATAACTCGTGTATGCAAAAAGTAAACCACCATTGTTGAATAGTCCAGCACAGGGATCTCAGGGATCCTCCCCAAGACACCCCGTAAAAAGAAAACATCACACTAAACATCCAGGCAATATTGATGACAACAAAACCGTATGCAATGAAACTTTTCTATGCGACTTGGAATGCCCTGAGCATAATCGCCTATACTGAGCAAGTCAACCGACTCTCACACTCATGAGCGTGACTCTCACACTCATGAGTGTCACAACGACATGTCTATAATGGTTTCGGTTATGAAAACTACGTGATCCAGAGTTGTCATGACCGATACGATAAAGGTTATCTCAGCAAAAAGAAGTGAAATTGCTTGCCAATTATTGAAATTAAAATTTCCAGCATAAATAATTTTGCAATTTATCCAAAACATCGAGTTCACGTTTGCATGTGTTGTATTAGCTTCCAAAACAAGAGACTTAACGTACACATAAATATTTTTAATATGCAGTGACTCATGCAATCCATTAAAACACAATGCATGAAATTCAATTTACAAATGAAGGCTACTCAATCTAACAAGGTCAAGCGTTTGCATTCTCACTATTTCCCAATAACACTCTATTTTTGACCCAAAGGTCGGGTTTCTCAATCTTGTAACAATTTCTGGTATAGGCTCTTCCCTGCATACTCGTTTATCCCAACTACATCGCTTCCAATCCAATCATGGTTTGCTAAATACTCGGTTCCGATACTTGAACTGCAAATATTAACAACGACCACTTACCTTCCATTATATTCTTACCCCATACTTTGTATTAACACCAATGTTTTTCTCCCCTGTTCAAGTCACCCCGCTTCTTAATTGATGAGTCCAACGCTTACTGTTTTCACCTGAACTTGAATTGAGGAATTCAAGATTCAACACACCTCTCCTTCTACACTGACTGATCGGTACCTCCAACCCCAGGAATAGAGTCTCATCTGAAATAAAAAGCATATAATTACATATTATGCTTCTCTATTGAACTCTAAAAGTTCCACCTTTAGTTGGTTCACCGACACTTCGAACACAACTCCTTTCTAGAGGTATCAACAATTACCCAAAATCATTCCCACTCAACCAATCAACTCCTTGCCAAACACTTGCAAGATTAGAACTTAATCTGTACTACCACATTCATCGACCATCTCGACACGACAAAATTGCTAAGACCACACAAACAACCACTCATCCAACCTATCATGGTAAGGTCATTTAAGCACATACATGTACCTGTAAATTTGCAATTACACTGGCCAGGTGTAATCACAAATTTACCTTACATGACAGTCATCGCTACCTTATCATTAGTGCACTTAAAGTGGAAGTCCTACATGCATCCTATATCTCGGTTGTGTTCCTAGGTTTACAATTTAAGTTTAGGCTCATTCGGTCACCTAAATCCCTTAAACTATGGCTCTGATACCAAATGTAACAACAAAGATTTCAAACTAAAACGTAACCCATCATAAATCCGATGCCAAAGGTTTACAATAGCAAAAGAAAGAATTTAACAACGGAAGTCTTGCCTACAGTCGAGAGTTTCTAATTTAAACGGTAAATAAAACTAATCTAAGCCTTCACTTGAGTCCACAAACGGCCCTATGCCTTCTCTTTCCCTTTACCAGAAGCACACCGCAAGCGTTTCTTCCTGAAAAGGGGTTTTTAGGATTGAAAAACGAGGGTTAGACCGTAAAGTCTAGTGATTTTCTAACAAAACATACAAAGTAAACAATTTCAATAATAATGCAATACAAGCTTCGACATAACATCAACATTACTGAAATAACGAAAACCGTTGGTGACACCTTTACCTCATGCACAACCATGATCGGGGCCCAAGCAGACTCCCCTCTCGTTTCGGGGCCCAAGCAGACTCCCCTCGGGGCCCAAGCAGACTCCCCGTTTCCACATGTGCAGAAAACGAATTTCACACACATGTGTCTTCATCAGATTCCAAGGAATTATCACATTTCACCATTTCCAAACCAACAATACAAATCATTCCAATGATACCCAGTTCCCAATAATTTACGTTTCAACATGAAGATAAACGGTTGACATCGCAGGTAAAATGATGAAATAATGATAAGAAAATAGAGTGCTTTCATTCAACCCATTCTCAGTAAACAAAACAAGTTTAAAATACTTAATGAGGATTAAGGGTGCCAGAAACTCACCTGCTCGAATGCTTGCTTCACTTAGCTACTGATTGCTTTCCCTATAATTAATGAACGGAAAGAGAGAAATTAACTAATTGCAAACAGCAAGGACAGAGATCGACTGACTCAAAGCCCCTGCTCCCAACCCCCGGGCCTTGTGACTCCCCGGTCACGGCCCCCCGGGTCCTCCCCGGTCCCCGGCGCCACCCGGGTCTCCCCCGGTTCCCGGTGCCACCCGGGCCTTCCCCGGGTCGCAACTCGCTCGGGTTCCTCCGATCCCCTGCTGCGATTGCGATTCTCAAAACCCCAAACCCAGATTCGATCGAGGGAACTGACCCCAACCCAGTCTCTAATTCTTTCATATTAAACTAAATGGTGGAGCTAATCAGTCTTAACAAAAATAAACACATCCCAAGGCTACTCCCAATAGTTTGATTTCAATCCCAATATCATAACAAATAAACCCTAAGAATCTAACATCAGATATCAACAATCCATAAATCCGAATCCCAATAAAGAGAAATGAAGGAGACGATTAGAAGAAACATTAGAATAATGACTAACCTCTTTAAGAACGATTTCTTTCCCAAGAACACACTTGCTCCAATGATTCCTTCAAGAAACCTAACCCGTCTCTTCATTCGCTGCCTCCAAACCATAAAATGGAAAAAAAAATCAAGGGGTTTGCCCTTTTTAGGTAACTTACTCCAATTACCCTTTAGTCCCTCAAGTATAAACTTTTTACCAAAATTAACCCAAACTTACAACAATTAAACATTATACACTTGGTCCTTACAATATTTTTCATACAACTAGTTGTTTCATATTTTTGGTCATTAAAGTTTGGTTTTCTTATTAGTTCGACTTCTGTTACTAACGTCATTCAAGTACAAGTCGATAAGTACACCTCACATGATGGTATTTCCTTTTTTCTTCATTGGGAACTAAACGATTAAATATTTTACAGGACCAAAAAATTAACTATATTATGTTATTTTTACCAAATAAATGTATGGGCTTTTATTAATAGAACGTATAATTTTATAAACTTATGTAACAAATTTATATAAGACATACATTTGTTTGGTTTAATTAAATATTTATGGGACCAAACAATTGTACGTCCTATTAATAAAATTACATGCATTTATTTGGTAAGAATAGCTTAAAAATAGTTAATGTTTGGTCTTATAAAAATTATAATCCCTTGTTCTCTAATGAAGAAACAAGAATTAAATACTTTTATGTAAGAGATATTTAACGGCTTGCACTTGAACGATGCTAGTAGTAGAAATCATACTCATAAAAAACTAAAACTATGATAACCAAAAATATAAAAAAAAAAAAAAAACTATTTGTATTAAAAGTATTTTAATTGTTTTATCATAAATAGTAACAAAATAATATAATGTTATTCTCTATTAACATTTTTCTTTAAAAAAATATATATAGTTTTATTAAATAAAAAAAAACAAAAATATCAAAAAAGAAACCAAAAAATATATTTAATAAACCAAAAAGGAAAAATAAATCAGAAAGACTAAAATACCCCTAAGTTAATGGAGGAGTTTTAACATATTTAATCTCAGGGACGAAAACAATAATAAATTATAAACCATAAAGATGAAAACCGTAATTTTAAAATCACATGTATGAAAATCGCAATATTTCTCAAACCACAAGGACGAAAGTCAAAGTTTATTCTATAATTAATAATCACTTTTCATGGTTATTAAAAACTTCACTTTGAAAAAAAAAGGTTTAAAAGCATGAAGAAAGAAAAAAAAAAGATTTGTTCTATTGTTTATTAGAATCGTGCAAAGGACTTCAAGATCTTATGGTCCAAATGGTGTAGTGGTTAAGGGTTCGATATTTAATCCTTCTTCAATTTATGGAGCTTTGTTTCTGGCCTCTTTTGGTTTTAAGTTCTGTTTTTTTGGGTTAGTATTCTGCTAGGTTTTGGCTCAGTTTCAGTGTTAGGGTTTTTATCGTTATTTGTTGTCATGTTTTGTAGTGGGTTGTGTTGTGGCGACTTGTTTGGTGTCGGGTTATTGTTTTCTCAAATTGTTTTTCGAGTTTCTTTTCTAGTTTTGGTTCGTGTGGGGGTTGGTTTTCTGCTCCTTGGAGAAAGCTTCCCCCCTTATTTCTTGTTGTTTTGTCGTCGCTATTTTGTTTGTTAATAATATTTGTCTTTTGAAAAAATATCTGAAATGTGCTTTAAATAATCACTTAATATTTAGTATTATATTTTAATTTGAATTGAGATTTATCTACCCTATAGACTTTTTTCGTTTTATTTATAAATTTAGTTTAATTCATTTGTTTTTCAATTATCATGCATATCAAACAATTTTTAAAGGAATACAAACATAACAATGGAATACTAATAAGTAATTTCAATGTCTTATTAATTCAGTTCATTCAATCCAATCTGGGAGCTGAATTAAAAGTATCAACCAAGTTAATTTATAACTCATTTCAATACTGAAATATGATGAAAAAACACAACTACACTAAAACTTCGAAATTCTTTTCTTGTTTGGCATGAATATTTTCTTTAATCATGACGAATAAATTTTAGATTTAAAGACAAAGGTTGACGCATATAGTGTGTGTGTGTGTGCGTGAGTGTTTTTCCCTCAATCCCATGAACCATGGTGAGACGTGAAGCAAATTCTGCAACAACCTCATGCAACTGAACACAACACAACACAAGATCATCCATACTTATCACTCATAACGTACCAAACATATACGACTAAATCATAAAATTCCGTAAATGCAATTTACGAGGTGAGAATTATTTAGCAAAATCCAATGATATGCAGAATTGCTTAAATTTAGGGAAAATATGGAGAGAGTAAAAGCTCAATACATAATCATCAATTAAAATTAAGAGCACTGAATTGTTGCCAATATGACAACCAATTTCATCATAGTTTATCTCTCCGATGAGCTGATCTCAACCACTTTGATTATTTGGGTACATCATGCTAATGCTTCGTTTTTCTCCGGTATTTTAATGACATTTTATCTGGTCCGAAATTAAATAAATATTTTTTAAAACGATAGTTGCTTGTTGTTTGAAATTTTTCACGGTAAATATTGTAATATCCGGGTCTTTTTGTAAAGAATATTTGTGGTTAGAGTGTTTTGCTTGTTGGTTTAAAGTGTAGGGGGTTAGGAGGTAAATGTGGAATAAGGGGTTAACCCTAGTATCTTTCCCGGATGCTCATTTTCCTGTTGAAGGCGGCTAAGAAATACTCTCAAGGAGAATATGGCGATTTTTGAGAAAGGAGAAAGGAGAAGGCAAAACTCCATTTGGAAGAATGAATCGAATTGCTTCTCTTCTAGGTAAGTTCTCAATCGCATCCCTCTTTTAATGATTGAATTGCATAAGAGAAATCATTGGGGTTGATTTGGTTTGAAATGGGGATTTATTGTATGTCTCGGTTCTTGTTGAGACCTCAAACCTTTGAAGGATTTGCCTCTTTTGGTTATGGATTTGAGGGTTGTTGATTGATGGTGTGCATCGATTCAAACCCGCCTTTTAACCGAAACCAGACCCCAATGCTTTGCGTTGTTGAGGGGTCGGCGACATGTAGACCACGACGTACTGTGCGTGCGACGGCCCTTTGAGAAAAAAACCTTACTGGAGTGATCGGGGAGGTATGGAACCGGGGAGCCCCGGTAGTCTCCACTCGGGGGCGACCCGGGGAGTTGTAGGAAGGCCAGGAGTCGGCACCACTCAGGGAGGACCCGGGAGGTGGGGACCCGGGGTGGTAAGGAAGGGGACCGGGCAGAGAACTCCGGGAGGCGGGGGGCGCCCGAGGGGGTGGTGTTGGTACCGGGAGGCAGTAGTGAAGCCCAGGCGAACCCGGGAGGCGGGGTGCCTGGAGATGGGGGAGACCCGGTGCTCAGTCGGGTGTCGACATAGGTGGGTATCCGAGAAGGGGAGTTTGGGTAGTGCCTTTCAGGTTCTAATAATTAAATCTTTTTACTTCTTGGCCTTAGGTGATCAGTTAAGGAATCGTAAGCGAGAGTAAGGAAACATTTTTGCAACCAGGTGAGTTTTTCTAACTAAAGACTCCCCGTTGTTTGTGATGAAAAAGGCATGTGGTAATCACTTAAAGCATTTCTATTTATTATGTATGCTTTATACCTGTGAGTTTTACATTTCATAAATTATATGTTGTTGTCGTTAAAATGTATGCATACATTGATGTTGGTGAGATGGCTCAAGACTGGGGGGGTGTCCCGCCTGCGCTCATATTGGGGAGTGTGTCCCGTATATGCCATTGGGGGTGTGTCCCATGTAAGGCAGTATGAGCCAGACATGTCGTACCTTCGAGTGACGGTAGTGTGTGTCAAATGTGAGATTATGAATGTGGTTTTATTTATAAAACCGAATGGGTTGATTTTATTTTAAATCTTTTCTGTTCTCTGTCGTTCGAATTGTTTTTAGAGGGAACTCAGTAGACTTTTTGGTCTAACCCTCGCTCTTTCAAACTTAAAAATCTTTTCAGGAAAGTACCCAACAGAGAGTTCTAGCAAGGGCAAGGAGAAAGTTTATACGAGAAGCGTGGCGTAGGAGAAGATTGTTGCTAGGTCCCGGACTTGGTCATTATTCGTTATAATCTCAGTTGTGTAATAGGTTGTTATCCGCAAACCATGGTTTTGATATTGTTGACTTGGGCCGTTTGGCGTTATTTTTTTTATTAAAGTTTATTATGCTTATTTTGTGAGTTGGGTTGTTACGAATATGAAATCCTAACTTCTAGAACTATTGCCAATATATACCTTTTGAAAAATTAATGATTAAGGACTTTTATTTCAATGACATGTTTTCCAAAACATGAATAAAAACGAAGTTTGTTTCACTTTAGTTTTTTCTTAAATAAAAAGTTTTACATTATGGTCTCAAAGTAAATATATTGGTTCATGGTTCTTTACAATAATTATTAAAACAAAGTTAGATTTTATTTTCATAAAATTTATTTTTTAAATAAATAAATAAATAGTTGTTTAATCTATTTATGAGATGGAAAATGATAAAATGGGTAACGAAGAGGATTGGACTCTTAGTTGTTTAATCTATACGATTTCATAAAACTTGTAAATGACAATAATGTAACATTTATAAAACATTGTATATAAATCATTAATTTATTATTGAAAAACACGAAAATCTAGAGTATACTCTATGCATATAAAATGAGTTTAGACTTTTGGTTTACGTAAACCTCTTAAAATTCTTAAATTTTAAAAATACAATATCTACGAGTTAATAAGTTCAAATCCTTAGAGCATCGCCAACAAATTCTTTAAAATAGAGATTTTAGTGATTTTTATTTTAACAGATTTGCCAAAACCTTCTCCAAAATGGAAAAAGTATGAGAGATAGATAATGAAATTCTCAAAATTTGAAGAACTCTTCAAAAATGATTACTTATGAAAGAGAAATTATTTTTAATTCTTCTGACCAATGAGAATAATTGAAATTAAATGAATATAAGAGAGAAATAATATTTTATGAAAGATATTAAATATATTAATAATATAATTTATATTGTAATCTCCAAATTGAAAGAATTTGTTTAACATAAACATACTTCTTGGTTGAAATTTTGTCTTTTAATATTTAATGTACAATAAAAATTATAAACTAAAAGTGAATGGGTTTTGGAAACCACATCTCACCATTGAATCATTTAAAAAATCAAAATAACTTAGGATATATAACCATATATATAAATATGTATGATTACAAATAATTGTAATTATTATTCCGTTTAAACATAAAATTTATTTTCTAATAAAATTATATTGATTTTTCATTTTTGGTTTTGATAAAATTTATATCTTATTGCATCACACAGACAGAGAACTAGTAGAAAACTAGGAACTAGAAAGGAGTGGTAAGAGCATGGTTTTCAAAACCTCGAGACTCAACCTTCCAAAATCACAATCACAGACCAATTACCGTATTAACTAACAAAACATATGTCAATCGATTCATAACATCACAAACATCAAAACCTGAAAGAAAATTGTGATGATTTAGGTCACGAGAAGTCGTGGAAGAGATAGAAGATCCACATATATTTTTTTGAAGTATATAATATTTAAATACAACAAATTAAACTTATATAACTTTATCATCGTTGGTGAAGTTTGAACCCTATATCTTTAGGAATATTGGGTTATCGAATATTGTCTGGCCAATGACCCATTGTTACATGTTCTTATCATTGAAGAAGGTGAGACTATCTCCAATGGAGTCACCCAATCTTACACCAAATACCAAATTTTACACCAAATTTGGTGTAATGAATGAATAATAATACACCAATTTTGGTGTAACATTAATCATTTAAACCAATTGGAGAAAATAAAAAATAATATACCTAGAATCTTACATTTCAGTGTAGGATTTGTGTTACCTATTAAAGATCCTTTATTGTGTGCATCGAATTTTACAGCAATTTTATGAATTTGGTGTTACTTATTAGAGACACCTTAATTTTTGTGGATTTGATATTACTCATTCTATTTGATCAAGTTCATGGTGACAAATGGTCGCCGAATGGTGGCAGTCGATATAGGTGGTGGAAGAGCATCGACAATACACTATTTTGTAATGATTAAGCGTCATATCAAATCCCCATGTAACATTTATTATTATTGGCCTTAAAAACTAAATCCCAGTAGGAATTGAATCAAAACATTATGTAATCAACGATGATTCGATTGGGAGTAAAAAAACCAATCATCGCAGGATTTAGTTCAAAGAAACGGTAGTATGAGGTGGAGAATTGTTGAATTGTATTTTAGAAACTGACTTTTGATGAAAAGGAAAAAATAAAAAATTAGAGGTTCTTTGGTTCGTAGAATTCGAAGGAATTCAATGGAATTGGAATGACAAATTTATTTGACCAAATTCTTTAATGATGTTTGATTCGCGGATTGAATCAATTGATTCCGCGAATTTCACGGGTGAGGAATTTGATCATTGTTTGGCATAAATGAAGAATTTGAATTCTATTTCATGGCAAATATAACCGATTTTATAATTTGGTTCTAAAAAGACAAAATAATATTTGCATCCAAATTAACCTACACCACCACCACCACTCCCACCCTCACCACCCTTGCCGCCCCATTTCTCCGCAACCAATATATCCACCACTGCCACCATCATCAATCAATATTATCAATCCGCCACCCCCGCCACCCCCACCCCAACCAACCTTTGCTGCCACCACCACCGTCGTTGCCATAACCCACCACCTACCCGTCCAAGGCCGTCCCTGTGAGTCGGGCGCACACCTAGGGCCCACAAAAAATAAGGGCCCAAATTTATTAGAATTTAGTAATATATAGTAGTCAACAAATTTAGTAAATAAAATAGGCACAAATTTTTTTAGTATCTAATAGGATCCAAAAAGAATTTCGTATTATATTAAGTGCCCAAACATTTATTAATTGATCAAATAAAATATTTAAAAACTAAAAAGTCAATTGATCGCTTATTTTATAGTGTTGTTAATTGTCTCTCCAAGTTTTTTATCTGGTACTAAAATCTAAAACTATTTGCCTAGAAAACCTTGTTATATTATTCATCTTTCATATCTCACTAACTCTTTTGACTATTTCATCCCCATGAATTTTATTTTTGTATTAGAATGTAATAAGTTTCTAGCTTGTTATTAACTAAGAAAACTCCTACCTTTTGAAAACAAAATTACCAACCATATTAGACTGTCCAACTTATATCTACATTTAGGATTTCAAAATACCCTTGTTTTTTTAATACATTATTGACTCATTATCTAATATTAAGTGCATGAATTTTAAGTACCCACCTATCTCGAAAATAAGAACAAAATCTCAAGTTATAACCAACATGACTTTTGATTTTAATATTGATGGTTTCAAAAAAGTTTGTTTTAACCCAAAAAGTTCAAAACGATGATGAAAAAAACATTAAATGAGGTGAGATGAAAACCCAATTGATTTATATTGATTTACATAGAGATTACTCAAAATAGTCAACATTGTGATCCTAATTGACATAAATCAATATATTGAAGGTGTATCATAGGATGTTTGATGCTATGCAAAAATGATATGGTAGATAATATTAATTTTAAAAATAGTTATTGATTGATTTTGTGTCTACAAATACTCGGAAAAAATTGTTCTATATGAATTATTAGTATTTCTTGAATTAAATATTATTTACAGTAATAAAAACAATAGATTAAAGATTTTTTCATATTTATCGAGGACCCTTTTTTATATCTCGCCCAGAGCCTATAAAATGTAAGAAACGAGCATGCCTGCATCTACCTCATGCATTGTCACACCACTCCCACCCCACACCCCGCTACGACCTCACTATTGTTGTCGTTACAACCGCCACACACCCACCCTCAACACAATGCCCATTTTTTTGTGAGATTTCATTCCATTTCCTGCCAACAAAACATGTGGTCAAATTTCATTCATATTCTTTCACAGTCAAATTTATTTTATGAATTTTAATTCCATCAAATTTTATTTTATGAATCAAACGCCCCTTTATTGTTTGTAAAAATGGAAGAAGGGTTATTTTAGGATTGGCTTCGGGTAGAGAAGGATACATCCATGTCCGAGTTAATGGACCTGGGTTGAGAAAATGGGTCAGCCCATTTTATGGGCTAATTGAAAGCCCACAGTTGCCATTTGCCGCATCGTTTGGCCCAAAAGTTGAACCAGGTTTGGCCTGCAATTAGTTTGGGTTGTGAAATGGTTGAAATCCCAGCAAATTGACCAAAAGAAATTTAAATCCTACTATTTCTCTTGGATAATGGGATAACTTGGAAAAAAACAAAAGAATCATATAAACCCAAATGAATATATATATATATATATATATATATATATATATATATATATATATATATATATATATACACATAGGGGTGGGTTCAAACGAGAACATAGTGTGTTTAAAAGAATAAAGGGACAATTCTCAGCCAATCATTTTTTAAATTAATTCCAAAAATAATAGTTTCTAAAACTAAGAGTAAAAGGGCAATAAAGTCATATAATGTTATAGATAATTTAGGACAATATTAACTTCAAAAAAAAAAGGATTATAATATTTAATTCAAATAAAAAAAAATCCCTTCCTAATTTACCTCAACACGTCTCAATCTCTCCCCATTTTTTCTGAAAATAAATTCAAAATTCGTTTATCATGGTAATCACAAGTGATTCGCTGCTGTAATGAATTCAAATTTGGTTTATCATGTTAATCACAAGTGATCTGCTGCTATAAAATTCAAAATTCGTTTATCATGGTAATCATAAGTGATTCGCTGCTATAATGAATTCAAAATTGGTTTTATCATGTTAATCACAAGTGATTTTGTACTAAATAACTTGGATATAATACTTGACACCAAAATCACATATGATTTTGTTCTAAATACTTAACACCAACTTCATACTTAACACCGAAATCATATATGATTTTGTACTAAATAATTTGGCTATAATACTTAACACCAAAATCATATGTGATGTTGTTCTAAATACTTAATACCAAATTCATACTTAACACCAAAATCATATGTGATTTTGTACTAAATAACTTGACTATAATACTTAACACCAAAATCATATGTGATTTTGTTCTAAATATTAGACAAAATGTTTCTATATAAATTGGATATGGAAAAACAGAATATTACCATTTATACAACAATCATGGATTCCAATAATCGTACCATTTATACATCTATCACACTGATCTCTCGATAAATCCGGCGAATATTGCGTAACGCCGTAGATCGTTAGAGAATTCGGTCCCCAAGTCACATTTTCGGACGCAAATTTCCGAACCGAATCACCGCCGGCGGCCTCCGCCTTTAACCTAGTGGTCAGATCACTCAACGCCTTGTTGAACTCCGAAACGTCGACAACAATCGCCGTGTTGGATAAGTTACCGGAGGTCCAGTTGTCGAGCACTCCGATGATCTTCCGATCGGAGTAACGGACTACACAATCGGCGTACCAGACAGCCGCCTCCGTTTGGTTGTGGCAGGTGTGACGGAGTGACGGAATCGAGTTTTTGACGCAGTCTTCGCAGAGTGTCGGTGAGATGTTGTCGCGACAGAGAGTGGTGGCGGTGGTATTGCCGGCGGAGGAGTGGTGGAAGCCACCGTGGATTGCGACATTGCCATGGACGATAGGATGGAACGACCGGTGAATCCAGATCCAACCCTTTGGTTAATCCTTCCTCATTCAAAACCAGTGACATCTTGTGGTTTAAATCTCGTGAGAGAGAGAGAGAAAGAAAGAGAGAGAGATATATAGAAATAGAAAGCTAATAATTAGGAAATAATTATATTTAGTAGTGATTATCCTAAAATAAATGTTTATGCCAAAAATCTCACAAGGAAAATTTAAGGTAAATGTGGAGCTTGATCCAACCAAAGAAAGTAACAACAATAATCGTACGACTATAATAAAAATAAAGTAAATAAGACGAGAAAATTGGTGACGCGGAAAACCCCTAAAATGGGTAAAAACCGCGGACGAGTGTAAGTCGTCGTGCACTATGAACGTCAATCAGGGACGTCGTCCTTGAGAACAAGTGTTACAAGTGTAATATAATGTAAAACAATACAATAAAGTAAAGTCGATCGTGCGTCGGATGTATTCAGACTTCAGTCGTGCGTCGTATGATAAACAGCGGAAGGCTTTTATGAACTTCAAGAGAGATTGAGCAAGCTTGAGAGTATAATTCCAGAGTTTGAGCCTCAGATCCCCGAATATGAGGTTCAATCTTCATATTTATACTCTATTCGTCTGTTAGTAGGTCTTGAATGCATATCTTTAAGAAAGTAGCCGTTTTGACATTGATGATTGCGTCCGTTATGTATGTTGCTATTGATGATGAATTCTGTTATAGTCTTTGGTCGTAAAGATCCTTTAAATCCTGCATTAAACATAATATAACGTATGACATAAATTAGTAACTGAAATCATGTCGTACGATGGTATTCGCTGGACGGATATTTAACCATTTTAATCGAGGTCGCCTGAAGAAAGATCGTCTTTTACCTTGTGTCGTACGACCATAGTCTGTTGGACTTTTTACCCAAACAGTTTGCCCCCAAATTTAAAATTCAAGCGGCAACTTTTTGAAATTTAAATTTAAGATTAAAACACGTGTTGCAAAAGAAAACGCGGGTCTTTCGATTAGAATCAAAGCGGTTCATTTCTAACTAGATAATGACGTTATCACCTGCACAAGTAATCATCCAGACAGCTAATTAGGGACAGGTGTCACATATTGGAAGGACGTACTCGAGTATTTCTTCTGACACAGGTGACACGTGTCAAAATGACGACTGGCGATCTATTTTATCGGTCGATTCGGTTTCCAAATTTACAATATAAATAAGGATTGTTACTAATCCATTCCTTCTTTACGCTTACATTTCTTAGAAAATATATATCTCTGGCGAGATTTCCGAGCGATCAGAATCCTTTCCACTCTAAATTCGAGGTTTAGACTGTTATTTAAGGTACGATTTTCAGTCCTTCCTTTGTGTTTGATTTATGCATAGAAAATCTATAGCTAGAAAACCTAGGAAAGCTTGGGATATTTTGAGTTATTGGTGTGCGACTCTTAACATCCCTGATTTTCAAATGTCGAGTGAGCCAGTAAGTTTGTTCAGGGAAGAAGAACACATAGATTTTTTTCAAGAGTTTGGCTAAACTTCCAGATGAGATAAATCTAGTGTCGCCGGAGGATTTAAGGTCGGACGAGGTTCCGAGGGGATACCGTGTCTTGTACGAGTACCCCTTTAAGATAGGTTTCTCTTGGCCTTTTAGCCCTTTAGTCAGGGCGTTTTTAGATGCCTTTGATTTGACACCTGGACAATTAATGCCTCAATTCTAGCGTATTGTCCAAGTGATCGATCGTCTTACAGTCGAGTGGGAGGTACCATTCAACGTGAACGACCTCTTGACAGCCTATAGCGTGCGACCAGATGGTTATCACCGTTATAGCTTGTTTCCTCGTTCAAAGGGGGATAACGTACTGATACTTAACACCGCGGTGAACGACCGTGGGTGGAAACATCGGTATGTCTTCTTTCAAGTGGCATCTGTAAGTGACGAAGACAGCCAATGGTTGTCATCAGGCTGGAATGAATCGGGTAGGTTTATTGTCATGCGTTTTTGTTGTGCATTTTTGTCGTGCGTTTTTATCTAATATATGTCTTTGTTTTACAGTGATTGACTTCAGTGTCGTGAAGCCAAGGAGGGATTCTCTCAATAAGGTTCAAAGAATCTTAGAGAGAAGTACTGTCGATCGTTCATTCTCTCTTCGGTCGAACGACGAGGAGGACGAAGTCGTCCTAGTCGCTGAAGTTACACCTACTGAGGGTTCTTTGAAGGAAGGAGAGAATATAGAAGAGGAGAGAGAAGAAGAAAGAGAAGAGGAGATGACGAGTAAGTTGTTCAACAATACCTCCTTCTTATGTATCGTAAGTATTCTCTATCTTACTCTTTCTGTCTCTTCTTTTTAGGAGACGCAACTGCAAAGTCGGCTGCTGCTAGGCGAGCCGAGCAATTAGAGCTCGCCCGTCAAGGAAGGGAGAAATCGAAGAAAAGATCTGCCCCTTCCACAGGGGTAGATCCAAGACGTGTTCGAGGCAAGCAACCTCGGTCTTCGCCTAAGAAGACGGACGATGTTACTTTGACGTCCCTTCCAGGGGCGTCACCGTCGAAGGGAACCGTTGCTAGTGTCGAGCTCGGAGGCTCGACCCAGGTGACGAAGGACATTCCCCTGTCGGGGGTGTCGGGCGTTAACAAGCCCATCTCCGAAGTTCCTTCTTCTTCTTCAAAGGAAGAGAAGAACAAGGAGAAGGTGGGATAGACGACATTCAAAATCACTCTCCCATCTGACTTCATGGCAAATGAAGTCCTCGAGAGGGACGTTATTTTTCCACACTTGGGAAAATTCCTTCTCCCAACCTTCTATGACCGATACAAGGAGTCTCGGGTCGAGGATACGGGGGCGCATGCTGCTGGTCTTTCCTTCATGGTACGTCTTACTTATTCTTTACTCCCTTCATTATATTTTTTTTATGTTTTTTATTAACCCTTTCTTTGCTGTTGTGCAGGCTTTCCAGGCCTGTCTGAGCTTCTTCGCTCAGATGGAAGGTCTCAGGACGTCCTTCCCTGAGGTCAAGAAAAGGGCTGACGAGACTCTTGATAGGAGAAGGTTGCCTTAGAGGCGGTCGAGGCCGAGAAGAAGAAGTTCGAGAGTCTTAAGACCAAACTTGTCGAAGCTCAAAGTGAGACGATCAAGTTCAGGGACCATGTCCTTGAACTTGAGGCCTTAACGTCCAAGCTGGAGGTGGAGAAGATAAAGGCCACTACTGCTGCTGCTGCCTCTGCTGATGAAGTCACGTCCCTCCTCAAGAAAGTCGAAAGTTTAGAGGGCGACGTCAAAGATTTAGAAGAGGAGAATAGACAGATTGAAGCTTTCTCTCGTCTCACAGCCCGAGCTGCTTTGATGAGACGTCATCTGAGTGGGAAGAATCCCATGGTGTCGGCCGCCGAGGAGCTCAAGACTTATCTTGACACTGTGGGAACCGAAAGGGACCTTGATGAGGATGATGACCTGGAGGGAAGCGATGACGTCGTGTAGGAACAACTTGACGTTCCTTCTTCTTAGCTTATTTTCCTCTAGATTTACCATTAAGGGTCGGCCGTCTGTGGTCGTGTCTTATACTTGTAATTTTTTGGAAATGAAAAAAGTTTCTTTTGTTTATCAATGCTCGTCACTTGTTTTGTTTTTTCAAAAGTACGTCAAGTAAGTTTAAGAAGATACAAAGTCACTATATATTATACATTCGACCAAACCATCATTCATTAACATGCTATAATGAAATCAACTGAGTTTTACGATCGAACAAGTGCAATCGTAATAATGGTTTTCGTATATATATATATACATACTGGGAGTCAAGTGTAAAAAATTAATCTTTAACAACAATTACAACCAACCATATACATGCGATCGTATGAGTATTACTTGACATGAAAATATTAGTTAAGTCGTGTGTCCCTGCGAAGAACAACATTAGCGGGGTGGTCGTTGGTTTGACCAACGACCCTCCGATGCTTAAGTTAGTAATTTTTCTTAAAAAATAATCGAAGGAACTAAATATGGAATTTAAAAGAAATACCTCTTTAGATGAACTGCATTCCAACTTCGTGGGAGATCTCGACCATCGGAGGTTTGGAGTCTATAAGCTCCTTTACCCACGATACCAGAGATTTGATAAGGCCCTTCCCACTTAGTGGAAAGTTTACCTGCATTAGGTTCTTGAGTGTTTTGAAACACACGTCGCAAGACGTAGTCGCCTTCTTGAAAAACTTTGACCTGGACATTTTTATTAAAATGTCGCTCGACAACTTGCTTCTGCGACGCCATGCGAATGTGACCAGCTTCCCGAAGTTCCTCTAGGGCGTCGAGATCATAACTTAGATCGACTAAGTTATGTTCAACAGACGTATGTCTTGAAGTCGGTAGTCATACTTCAATAGGTAACACAACTTCACATCCATAGACTAAGGAAAAGGGAGTCTGTCATGTGGACGTACGAGGTGTCGTACGATTAGCCCATAGAACGGAAAGCAATTCTTCCACCCATTTTCCTTTGGCAGCTTTAAGTCGTTTCTTGAGTGAATTAATGATAGTTTTATTGCTCGACTCAGATAAACCATTCGACTGTGGATATCGAGGCGTCGATGTTACTAACTTGATATTTCTTTCTTCACAAAACCTTCGTGTTCAGTCACTGATGAATTGTGTCCCATTGTCGCACGTTATTTCAGATGGAACTCCAAACCTACAAATGATGTTAGTCTGGATAAAAGAAACGACTTCTTTATCCCGGACTTGGGAAAAAGCCGCTGCTTCGACCCATTTAGAGAAATAATCAGTTAAAACTAAAAGGAATACCTTTTGCCCGGGAGCAGGTGGAAGTTTCCCAACAATATCCATTCCCCATTTCATAAAGGGCCATGGGATCAAAGTCGAGTGCAAAGGTTCAGAAGGTTTATGAGACATACCTGTGTGTCTTTGACACGCGTCGCACAACTGTACATACCTGGTCGGATCTTGTCTTATCGTCGGCCAATAGTAACCTTGTCTCGATATCCGGTTGGCTAAACTGCGGCTTCCGGAGTGATTTCCACATTCACCATCATGCATATCCTGTAAGATTTTGTGTACTTGTGCCTTGCTGGTGATACACCGCAAATTCAGACCAGTTGAAGATCGTCGATACAATTGTCCTCTGATCATAACGTACCTCGACGCTTTGAATCTAATTTTTCTCGCCTCCATTTTATCATCGGGAAATTGATCGTGCTCTAAGTAATTTCGAATGTCGTCCGACCAAGAATTTTCTTCTTCAATTGGTGCGACTGAAATATTATCGTCCTCCTTGATGGAAGGGGTTGCAAGATGAACTACTGGGATATTGTCGAATGTCGTTCGACTAAGTGCTGACCCCAAATTGGCTAGTGCATCAGCTTGAGTGTTCTGATCTCTTGGTATTTTCTCGATTACAAAGTGACTGAACTTCTTTGCTTCTTCTTTGACTATTTTATAATAGGCAATCATCCTTGAATCTTTTGTTGCGAACTCTCCATTGATTTGGTTAACAACTAGGGATGAGTCACTTCGGACGTGCAGACGTGTTGCCCCCAAGTCGTGAGCAATTTTGATTCCTTCAATCAATGCTTCATACTCTGCCTCATTATTTGTTGCTTTGAAATCGCATCGTATGGAATATACCATTTTGCCCCCTTGTGGGGACTGTAGGACGACACCCAAGCCTGTGCCACGTATATTTGCCGAACCATCCACGTCGAGCATCCATGTAGTGTCGTGCAAAGTCGCCACAATTAATTTGTCGGACGTCATCATGCTTTCTAGTTCTGGACTGAAATCTGAGATGAAATCGGCTAAGACCTGTGACTTGATCGCCGTTTTGGGCTTGAAATATAAATCAAAGTTGCTGAGGTAAATGCTCCATTTAGCTAGTCGTCCTGTTAATTCGGGTTTTCTTAACACAGATTTTAAGGGAAAGTTTGTTACCACAATTATAGGATGTGACTCAAAATAATGTCGTAGCTTTTTAGCAGCCATGACTAATGAAAATAAGAGTTTTTCTATGGACGAATACCTGATTTCTGCGTCTAATAGAGTTTTACTTACATAGTAAATTGGCAGTTGTCGACTGTCGGTTTCTCGTATAAGAACTGCACTTACCGAATTAGTGCTAACAACTAGATAAAGTTGAAGAGTTTCACCTTTCTCAGGTTTAGAGAGGAAAGGAGGCGACATCATGTATTTTTTGAGTTGCTGCAACGCTTCTTCATGCTTGTCCGTCCATTCGAACCCTTTATTCTTTCGCAGGACATTGTAGAATAAATGACATCTGTCGGATGACCGAGAAATGAACCGGTTCAGCGCTGCTACCCGTCCTGTAAGACGTTGGACTTCTTTAAAATTTCTGGGCGATTTTAACTCGATAATTGCTTTAATCTGTTCTGGATTAGCTTCGATTCCTCGTCGTGTGACCATATAACCGAGAAATTTTCCAGCTCGAACTCCAAAGGAACATTTCGTCGGATTCAACTTCATCTTGTATTCACGCAAGATGTCGAACGACTGCTTCAAATGTCCGATATGATCGTCCGCATGTTTCGACTTGACAAGCATGTCATCGATGTATACTTCCATAGTATCACCCAAATGTTCTTTGAACATCATATTCACCAATCGTTGATATGTTGAACCTGCATTTTTAAGACCAAAAGGCATTACCTTATAACAATAAATACATTTATCCGTCATGAAGGCTGTTTTCTCCTGGTCATCTGAATGCATCAATATCTGGTTATACCCAGAATATGCATCCATGAACGTGAGTAGCTCATGTCCTGCTGTAGCGTCGACCATAGAGTCTATATGTGGCAATGGAAATGGATCCTTCGGGCAAGCTTTGTTAAGGTCTGTGAAATCAATGTAGACTCGCCATTTGCCATTTTTCTTTTGGACGACTACAACATTAGCGAGCCAATCTGGATACTTGACTTCTCGTATTTTTCCTGTTTTAAGTAAATTATCAACTTCGTCGTTGTTTATGCCAAAAATCTTACAAGGAAAATTTAAGGTAAATGTGGAGCTTGATCCAACCAAAGAAAGTAACAACAATAATCGTACGACTATAATAAAAATAAAGTAAATAAGACGAGAGAATTGGTGACGCGGAAAACCCCTAAAATGGGTAAAAACCGCGGACGAGTGTGAGTCGTCGTGCACTATAGACGTCAATCAGGGACGTCGTCCTTTAAAACAAGTGTTATAAGTGTAAAACAATGTAAAACAATACAATAAAGTAAAGTCGGTCATGCGTAATGTGTAATTAAACTTCGGTCGTGCGTCGTACGATAAACAGCGGAAGACTTTATGAACTTCAAGAGAGATTGAATGAACTTCTAAGGTTTTTGAATCAGATCCCCCTGAGTGAGATTTCTTCTTCGTATTTATAGTGCATTTTCCCGTTTAGGATGTCTTTAATGTGTATCTTTCACATTAATGGGATGACCGTTTTGACATTGATGATAGCGTCCGTTATGTCCGTTGCTATTGATGAAGGTTTCCGTTATGATCTTTAGTCATAAATATCCTTGAATCCTGCATTAAAACATGGCATAATGTATATTGTAGGTTAGTAACTGAAATTATGTCATACGATGGTATTCGTCGAATGGATATTTGGTCGTGCGACATAGTAAGTTCTGACTGTTGGAATTCCTTACCTGTTGTCCAGTGTTAATCGTACGACAATGTACTATTGAAATTTTTACCCAAACAGTCGTTGATAACCTTATTCCTTTCAGGAGCAAATTTTCGTCTTTTCTGTTGAACGGGTTTAAATGATGGATCGATGTTGAGTTTATGAGAAATAATACTCGGATCGATACCCACCATGTCTTCGTGCGTCCAAGCAAAACAATCATAGTGGTCTTGCAAAAAAGAAATTAGTTGCTTTTTAAAGGAAGGGTCGAGCGTCGAACCTATGTAAACCATCTTGTCAGGCTTATCCTGGTTTAAGACGACAGCTTCCAAGCGATAGTCGTCGTTAGTCCCAGGAACGTCCTGGTTCTGTAATTGCTATACTGTCTACTTCGAGGGCTTCAAGGAAACTTTTTAACATTCCCTAGCAACCTTTCTTTCGCCTTTGATTTCCTGTACTCCCCATTGCGTGGGAAATTTCAGGGTTTGATGATATGTCGAAGGCACAACCTTCATGTCATGAATCCAAGGTCGCCCAAGAATAACATTATAAGCTGATGAGCAATCGACGACATTGAATTTCGTCTGTCTGTTGATTCCTTTAGCATATACTGGGAGTGTGATTTCCCCCATGGTGTTTGACTCTCCACCATTAAACCCAACGAGTGTGGTCGAACGTCGTGTAATCTCGGATTTATCAATGCCCATTGCTTTCACTGCATCAAAAAAGATAATGTTAGCTGAACTACCTCCGTCAATGAGTATCCTTTTGGTCAGACAATTCCCAATGCTCAATTGGATAATTAGTCCGTCATGATGCTTCTGATGTACGTCATCGAGATCCGCCTGGTCGAACGTTAAGGGCATAGCCTCCAATTCTGCGTCCTCTTTAAGTCGTGCCTCCTTCGGAATTGGTCGATCATCAGGACCACGACTGGCATGTCTTTTAGCGGCTGAATAAGTGGTCCCACAGATATCAGAACCTCCGGTGATACAATTAATCACTTTGGCATGCTCTGGGATGCGGGACGTGCATCTCTCTTTTCCGTCAATTCTTGCAAGTAACCTTTTGAATTGAGCCAGGACAGCTCCTTCTTAAGGGCGATGCAATCATCCGTTATATGACCGAAGTTATTATGGAAGTCGCACCATTTGGTTTTGTCCTTCTTGTCGGTATCTTTGTCATTTTTCTTTGGCCATCGTACGTTTTGCTGAAGCTGCTTCAAGGATACGACGACGTCTTTAGCTGATCCAGGGAAACCATAAGTTGACACCTTAGGATACTGGACAGATTTAGAAGTCGCCGGTCCTTTCTTTTCAAATCTGACATTTGAAATCTGCTTAGTAGGTTCCAATCGATTGGACGACTTTGATTTAAAGTCAGGCTTTTTAACACCTAAGCTTTTCCGGTCGCCCGAGTGTTTATTTCTGAATGCAAGATCATCCTCGACCCTCATATGGGCAAGTGTCCGTGCTCGTACGTCTTCAAAGGTTTCCGGATGATACTTTGTAAGATCGAGATATAACCCGGAACTATCGTCCAGACCTCGTTTGTATGCTTCGATTGCTGTTTTTACATCGCAGTTACGGATACTAATCATCTCCGCATTGAACCGATTAAAGTAGCCCCGGATGGACTCTCCACTCTTCTGCACGACGTAGTAGAGGTCGCTCGTTTGCTTCTCTATTTTTCGGCTGCTAGCGAATTGTTGAGTGAATTGATTCACCAGTTCTGCAAAAGTCCCAATAGTTTTAGGTTTGAGATTTATTAACCATTGTAAAGCTGCCCCGGTCAAGGTCGCCCCAAAACTTTTGCACATGCAAACTTCTTGGAATTGGTGCGGTATTGAGACAGTCCACATAAGTTGCTTGTATTGGGCGACGTGTTCCGTTGGATCAGTGACGCCTGAGTACTTTGGACTGAAGGTTGGAATGCTATACTTCTTTGGAACGTCCACCAACGCGATCTCGTCAACGAACGGCGACGCCTGAAATCCTGTACGTGGCTCGACATCAACTGGAACTGCTGCCCCCGACAATTTGGCCAACATTGATAGGACACGTTCATTTTACTCTTCCAGAGACTTTAATCTTTGTGCAACGGGATCTAAAGGAATACCATTTGAAGTACCCAATGGAATATGGCCAGACCTATTGAAGCTAGTTTGCTGTGAGGCATCAGAGGCATATCCATTGAATGGAATATAGACCATAGGCATGGTTGGAATCACAAAAGTCGCAGGGTTAATTAATGGTGGACGAGGATAATTTGGTAATGGAGGGGGTACATTCCAAGTACCAACGTAAGCATTCGTGATCCCTGTCACATTGTTCCCATTTTGATTTCTCAAATTCTCGATGGTTTCAGCTGCTTGTCGAGCTTGGGTTGTTAAGGCGTCAATACGAGCACGAGCAACTGTTAGCTCCATGTTCATTTGAGCTATGATATGATCTTGAGTTCCTTGGAATGCCATTATCCTGGATAACTGGACAAGAAAACACTAAGAGAAAATGTTAGTCTGTCGTGAGATTATTGAAGATTTCCTTTGGATGGGGCCCCACGGTGGGCGCCAAACTGTTTATGCCAAAAATCTCACAAGGAAAATTTAAGGTAAATGTGGAGCTTGATCCAACCAAAGAAAGTAACAACAATAATCGTACGACTATAATAAAAATAAAGTAAATAAGACGAGAGAATTGGTGACGCGGAAAACCCCTAAAATGGGTAAAAACCGCGGACGAGTGTAAGTCGTCGTGCACTATGGACGTCAATCAGGGACGTCGTCCTTGAGAACAAGTGTTACAAGTGTAATATAATGTAAAACAATACAATAAAGTAAAGTCGATCGTGCGTCGGATGTATTCAGACTTCAGTCGTGCGTCGTATGATAAACAGCGGAAGGCTTTTATGAACTTCAAGAGAGATTGAGCAAGCTTGAGAGTATAATTCCAGAGTTTGAGCCTCAGATCCCCGAATATGAGGTTCAATCTTCATATTTATACTCTATTCGTCTGTTAGTAGGTCTTAAATGCATATCTTTAAGAAAGTAGCCGTTTTGACATTGATAATTGCGTCCGTTATGTCTGTTGCTATTGATGATGAATTCTGTTATAGTCTTTGGTCGTAAAGATCCTTTAAATCCTGCATTAAACATAATATAACGTATGACATAAATTAGTAACTGAAATCATGTCGTACGATGGTATTCGCTGGACGGATATTTAACCATTTTAATCGAGGTCGCCTGAAGAAAGATCGTCTTTTACCTTGTGTCGTACGACCATAGTCTGTTGGACTTTTTACCCAAACAATAAATAGGAGTAAAAAAGACCAAAATACCCTTTTATAAATTTCTTTATTTAAAAAATTAATTATTTGTTTAATAATTATGATTGGTCCAGAATTGTCCCTTTATTCTTTTAAATCGTTATCATTTTCGTATGAACCTACCTCTCTCTCTCTCTCTCTCTCTATATATATATATATATATATATATATATATATATGTTAAATTAAAGATGATAAAATAATTATTTTTTTGGTGCAATTTGTTTCCTTCCAATTTTTGGTAGTTGATCATTGATAATTTCTAACAACATTTTCAACAGCTATACTATTTTAGAAATTTTAGACATTTGATAGGAGTTTGCTCCAACAGCTATGCTAAACTCTCCTCTAAAATAAAGAAAAATAGGTGAGAGAAATGAAAAACCTCTAAATTTGAAAGAAAATATAGCATATTTGTTGGGGATGCTCTAACACGCCAAGTAAATCATTTGTACAAAAAACGACTTAGGTGTTTGTCAATCATCAAAACTCAAGGGATTGTCAAATGCATATGATTTATCAAAATAAATTTCTTACACTTGCACCAACAACTATGTTTTGATACGATACGTTTTGGATGTTTTCCCACATGAAAAACCTTTAACTCGTTGTGTTTATTAACTAACTAGTGACATGTATCTCTGGAGAGGGCAAGACCGGTAACAAGTAGACAACAGGAAGAAAGAGAAAGTATAGTCGAGTGCTAGGCGAAGATAATTCATGATATGTTTTTGTTGACTGTGTTATGGTTTAAGAGCATTGATGAAAAATGATATATCCAGTACCGATTAGACATCAAGTCTAGTTTAAGTCTTTGTTTTGATATTTGTAAGTATATTTCTGATCTTACTAACAGTACAGGTGTGATATGTAAGTTGTTACAAAGTACGAAGAATCTGGTGTGACAAAAACAGTTCATCCCTGCACCAACATTAACCCAAGTCTGTTGGAGATGGTATGTTCCACCCACGTTTTTGTAATCATATATGTATAATTTTTTATAAGATTAAAAAATGTTGATAGATCAAGCCGACCCATTTTAAAGGCATTCTAAACTTTTACTCACGTTGACATGTTATCTCTTTTGCTTAATTCACACAATTTGCCAACTACAAACGTTACAGATAAAAATTACAGTTGATTATATCGCTCGACAAGTTTTTCCCCAAAAAATTTAATTATTTCATGCTTTAAACATTTGGCAATTGGCATCTTAGAAATACAAGAAATCAATACTATCAGTCTTGTGATTATTAATAACATTGTTAAACATTCATGATGATATATGATGAGACCATAGAATTTGTTAAACATGTGAAATAAAATACACAACTATAAAAACGTAAAAAAACGTCCATCAAACATTTAATTTAGGGGTTGTTTGTTTTTTTTTTAAAAACCTTTTAATGACTCTTAAGTCTGAATTGTTCAAACTTTTTTACACACCACCTCTTATTAATCATAACTAAAATAAGACTTCAGACTTTAGACCTCTTAAAAACAAACGACACCTTAGTGTCATTTATAACATTAAAATGACCATTTTACCTTTTAATTTAACTAGTGTGTCATTTGCACGTTACGCGGTAGCGAAAAAATATTTTAAAGAAATACTTGTTCGAGTTAAGATAAAATGTAATTAATTTTTCGGTTAATACTTTATAAGATCTAAATTAAAATGAACGATGTATTTCCATAAGTGGTACATTTTTATATATTGATAATCGGTTCTTGTTATGAAAAGTTTAAGATGTATCGGTAATAATATTTTGTGTTATGCTTTTTAGATCTCAAACCACATGTCAAACAACCATATCAATATTGTTGTTACGAAAGGTTCGACTAAAATTAGCTAACCTTATGAGTTGCAACAATTTGACATATTCTCCTATTGTCAATATAAAATCACATGTTTCATAAAAAAAAATCATCTTTTCACCTATATAGGATTACAAAACTCACCAAATTTCATATTTATATAAAACATTCATTCCTCATTTCTTATAGTCACCTAAAAATCTCCAATCTTGCGATCTCTCATCCCTGTGGGATGACTAAAACAACATCAAAATGCAAGATTTGGGAATACACGAATATTACATTACCAACTCAAATACCCCTAGTTATTTCTTTTGTACATATAAAAAAGAAAGATAGAGATATAACAAAGATTTATGTAATGTTTTGTAAAAAAATTCTATTGAGGTGTTAGTTAAAAGATATTTTTTTAATCATCAAAATCATGCCTCCTCCTTTCTTATAACCATCTTAATTCTCAAATATAATATTTCTTAATCAATGTGGGATAACTAAAGCAATACCACAATGCAATATTTGTGAATATTCAATTCTCACAATGCCACCTCAAATACCGTTGGTTTTTTTTTGAACGACAATAACCTTAAATTACCAAAACAACCGATGAGTTTACAAGACAGCCACAAGGTTTACCAGAAACAACACAGCGAGAGAAACAACATTCACATAGAAAACCACAATCAAAACACGGGCTAGCAACCGAGAAAAATAAAAACGGAGTTTGCGAGGAGCAAACCACCGCAAGCTCAAGTAAACGTAAGAACCGAAATGAACTTCTGCAGATATATGAACATGTGCATAATCTGTTACCAAGTTTTGATGTTGGAGACACTCGAACGCGTGCAGATGCAGCCTCCAGCACGTTCCATGACATATACCCAGCGCTGTAGCAATGCATTAATAGATACCAAGATGTATTCTCGTCAAACCGGACATTAGGCATCTGACTGTTCACACCTTCAGGGAATTCTATTCACGATCTGAAGCTCACTGTGGACTCGCACTCCAGCTCGAGCACGGGTCCGACAACCACCTAACCAAATTTGTGACAAGATCTCGGTCTCTCCATTTGATCCACTCGAAAGTTCTTAGTTGCGCCATGAAGAAGTTATCCGAGATTTTTCCTTGTTCCTTCTCAAATACCACTTTATTTCGGTGTGACCAAATGATATATAATAAGCACCCAACCATCGTTGTCCATCGTTTCACAACCTTGTTGTTCGAGCAAAATTGATCGCACATCTCCATCAGTTCCGTAACCGAATTGACCGACTAGAAGTTAGTATTCCACCATCGTCCCGTTTGTAGCCATAGGGGTTTTACCTCTTCACAATTAATCAAGGCATGGTCTATCGTCTCGATTGCTTTTCCACGTCTAGGATAAAGGATAATGTCCAACTTGATTCACATTTTGTCCACAACCTCCCTAGTTGGAATCTTCCCTAACCTTACTCTCCACAAAAACACACTTATCTTTTTTGGAATTTATGAGATCCATTTTGTTTCCATCACGTTATTTGTTGCAACCGACCATTTATCCTCCAAGAGACCCCTCATTTTCTTGACCGTAAAACCATCTTGTATGTCCAACATCCATACGATTCTATCCCTAACTTCCTTCCTTGGTTTTATTGATTGAAGCTCACCCATTAACGACTCTATCTCACCTACTTCCCTCCCCCTCGGATCATGCCTCCAATCCCATTTCCACTTCCACTCTTCCCTTACCCACTCCCCTCTACCCTTTACCGAGGTGCTTTGCCTAGTTTCCAATTGGAATAGTCTTGGAACTTCTCTTTCAAGGATCTACTTGATGCCCAATTCTCCCCCCAAAATATAGTGTCCACACCATCCCCTATCTCCTTAACTAGAGACCCCGCGAAGTTTATACCAATCTTTTCTAAATCTCTCCCGACTTTCACTATATCCCCCCAACCCCCCTTTCCCTTCACACCTCTAGTATTCTCCATCCCAAGGCCCCCATCCCACTCGTAAATACTTTGAATTACCCTTACCCACAACGACTCCCTCTCTACTTTAAACCTCCACCACCATTTACAAAGAAGTACCCAATTATGTCTTTTAGCCCCCCAACATTTAACCCCCCCCCTTTTGAAACCCCTTAATACCGAATCCCATTTTACCCACACAACCGGTTTCTTTTGTTTTGATACTTCCTCATCCCCCCCCCCAAAAAAAATGCCCTCTCAAGCGCTCAGGAACATTTATCACTCCAAGCGTTGCCCGGAATATAGAGAAAAAAATATAACAATGTGCTACCTAGAACCGATTTTACCAACGTTAGTCTTCCTCCAAAAGAAATCGTCTTTGCTTTCCATGAAACGAGCTTTTTTCCATCTTCTCAACTACCGACTTCCAAGTGACAATTTTCTGCATAGAAGCCCCAACCGGGAGACCGGGGTAATTAAACGGAAGCATGTCACACCTGCACCCCAAAAAACTAGCCCAAGATTGAACTTCACCCTCCGAAACACCCACCCTGAAGATTTTACTTTTTCTCATATTTATTTTGAACCCCGATACAAGGTAGAAAATTTTAGTACCTTCAACAAATTCTTTATATTATCTAATTTCCACTCCCCGAAAAAGATCACGTCATCGGTATATTGGAGAGATTTGGATTTCGTCCCGACCCACCTTAATTCCTTTGAAAATACCTTTTCCAACGACCTCTATGTAACACCCGTAATTTTCGGCAAGTAAAGGTCACCCGAACGTTTTTGTAACTTGTAAATGGAGGGATTTATGTTGAGAAATCATTACTTAAAGTCCCTTAGAGTATCGGGAGTATTGGCATTGAACAAGTCGAGTTTCGAAGCTTGGTACGGACACAACTACAATGCCCAGCGACTATGACAGTGTCATAGTCGCACCTGGCAATGTAGCAGGAAGAAACAGAAGGAGGGGTGCTGAGTGAGACTATGACCAGCGACATTGACCACGACATTGTAGCATGTCAATGTCGCACAAAGGGTGCTGATTGCTGATAAATCTGATTTTTCAGCTCACTTCTCCATTTCTCATTCTTATTTCTTCCCAAACTCTCTCTAGAACAAACCTAAACATATTTGGTGATTTTGGGTCATCTTTGGCTCAAATCTTTGGGAATTATGGAGGTAAACCATCAAGAAGTTAAGGATTGGAAGCTATGATCAAGAGTTCACCATCTCCATCTTCATCTTCAACCTCAAGCTCCATTTTAGGGTTTTCTAGGTTTTCACCAAACCTAAGTGGTAAATTTATCCTTTCCATTTCTAAGCTCTATTATAAGGTATAAATACTCCATTGATGATTTCCTAGTGTTTGATTTCTCAAATTTCGGGTTTGATGATTTCCTCTTAATAATATATTTGTTCATGTTGAAAACTCTTGAACTCAATAGGTGTTATCCTAACCTTTTTATTTGTCGACATGTGCATCAGGTTTGGTTGAAGATTGTTGCTAACGATTTCGTGGTGAGATGAGTGCTAGTCCCATGCACGAGAGAGTAGCTCGGTGAAGCCTTCAACACTTTTGGAGATAGCTTCTGTTAATGGGTTTTTAGTAACACCCGACTTTGATTAGTTTTTATACAAGACTTGACCTATTATTTGTTGAAGTTTAATCTAGAATTCTATTGAAGGTGACTCAAGTGATGTTTAGTAGAATAGATTTTATCCTTATTTGATGTACATTTGAAAATTTTAAATTAGTTTCTCTTTGCAAATTTGAGGGTGTTACACTCTACCATCAAAAGGTGTAAACTTTCAGCCACCAAAAGGAATATGAAAGGTGCTAGTGGATCACCTTGTTGTAGTCCTCTTTTCCACTTGGAACTCCCTAGTTAGCGACCCATTGTGTACTTTAGATGCACAAAGACACTTATTTATCCACCCTCTCCATTTTACCAAAAACCCCATTGCTTCCCTAACCTCCATAAGAAAACTCCAATCCACCGTATCATAGGCTTTTTCGAAATCGACTTTGAAAATCATTCCCCTTTTTTTCAATTTTTTCAAAAGGGCTACCGTATCGTTTGCAATTAGTACTCCATCAAGAATGTATCTCCCTTTCACGAACCCATTTTACTCGATACTTATTAAGTTGCTCATCACCGACTTCAATTTTTCCGCTAAAATCGTTGACACAATTTTATAAAAATTGTCAATTAGACTAATTGGTTGGTAGTCGTTTAGTCCAATCAGGTTCTCCACCTTAGGGACCAAAGTTATGAATGAAGCATTGCATCCATAACTTAAGTCCCCTCTTTCCATGAACCAATATACCGCCGCTATCAAGTCCGATTTTATCGTCCCCCAAAACACTTTTATGAAGCTAATCGTGAAGCCATCCGGACCCGGTGCCTGGTTGCTTCCGCACTCCTTGATTGCACTCCATACTTCTTCCTCCGTGATTTTCCGCTCTAAGTAGTTTGCTTCCTCCTCCCGCAACTTTTTTATATTATCTATTTGTAGCGTTGGTCTTTCCTTCGTTGAGTTAGAGAATTTACCTTTATAAAACTCATACACTAACTATTTGATTTTTGTTGGGTCTTCCGTCCATTCGGACCCAATGTTAAGACCCCGAATAGAGTTCCGCCTCTCCCTACTTTTAATTACCGCATGGAAAAGCTTTGAGTTTTCGTCCCCGTCTCTAACCCATCAAACCTTTGCTTTTTGTTTCATTATTTCCAACTTTTTATTCTCTAATTCCAACCATATTGATCTAGATGCTAACCACCTTTGCCAATCGATGTCGTCCATGTTCCCGTTGATAATTCCTTCTTCCAACTTCTTTGCCTCTAACTTTTTCTCTTTCAATTCCTTTTCTAAATTCCCCCATTCGGCCCTACTCCACACTTTTAGGGCCTCTTTAACATTCTTCAACTTGTTATGGAAGATGAAGTCCGAACGTCTCAAGGATACGTTTTTATCCCACGCTTCTTTTACTATATTACCTAGTCTCTCATCCTTTAACCACACGTCAAAAAACTTGAATGGTTTTGGTCCAAAATCGTCCTAAGCATCACTAATCATGATCGGGAAATGATCCGACCATTTTCTTTCAAGGACTTTTGCTCCCAAATTCTTCCAATGTTGTGCTCAAATACCCTTGGTTGTTCCTTTTATATGTATAAAGATAAAGATTGAGAGATTTTGATATAATGAATTGTTTTATCATGTAAATTAAATAATATGACAATGAAATCTTCAAAAAAAATTGGTTTATACTTTTATACTTGTTCATTCTTATGCCCACCTCCTTTCAAAGATATCTTATCCTTATTTCTTATACACCCTTATTTATTCCAATCTTTTAACTTTTCATCAATGTGGGACAACTTAAACTCAACCATAATCCATCATTTGAGAACACTCAATTCTCACAATACCATCTCAAATACCTTTGGTTGTTTCTTTTGTATATGTACATATACAAATATAAAATTTGTTCATTCTAAAATCCACCTCCTGCCATTTTATCCTCTTCTAAAATACCACCCTACACTTACGGTTGTTCCTTTAATATTATTGAGAGGTTTTAATATAATTAATTAATCATTGACCTTTATGATCGATTTTTCCAATTGAATTTTATATAATAAGACCCTTTTAGATATATAGATATATGGGTAGGTTCAAATGAAAACTCGTCTTTCATTGTGTACATGAGGACAAATCTTAAGAAAACTAATTAGTGGTTAATACATAATAAAGTTAACTGAGAAGTGATTAAGAACAAAATTGGAAATTTGAATCAGCGCCTACCTTGTTTGACTTTTTATTTATTTTTTAATTAAATTTTTTTTACCCCCTTAAACTTTAAAATAAATTATCTTAAAAATTACTAATATTTTAATCAAACAAATTACATCAAAAAAACAAGAATTTCATGTTATTCGATATGACATCCATCTCGATATAGTTTTTTTTCGTTTTAACCGTTTTTTACGTGAAATTCTATTTATGTGTTATATCCATTGTGAATATGCATGCACATCATCGGGTGTCCACATTCAGTATGAATAACAAAGCTAAACGTTCATTCATTATTCATGATGAATAATACAGTATTCAGGATGAATAATACAACATTCAGGATGAATAATACACGAATTCATGATTCATGTATTATTTATCATGAATCGTGTATTATTCACCCTGAATGTTGTATTATTCATCCTGAATGATACATTATTCATGATGAATAATATATGAATTGTCGGTCCAACAATACTTATAACAAGTTTAGAAACAACAACACAATGATTACCAACCTGTTTTGATATATAGAAATGGTTACAAGGTTGATCGATTAAGCTTTGCTTTGTGTTCTCAATGTTTTTCTCTCTTTTTACACCTTGATGTGTGTGTTTGTATATGTGATCTATATCTGATTATTGAGAGATTGAGAGACACAATATCTAATCCTAGTGTGTTGAACACACTATCAAGATAATATCTAGATATTAATTCTAGATATTATATCTAATAAAGTAAACTAAACTAACTAAGTTACTAGAAACTAATATCTATTAGAAATAGATATTTAAACTAATATAATAAACAAACAATTATATTGAATTACATTGACATTTATTACAAATAGACATAGACTTTATTATCGAGAGTCGACGTTCCGGCTTTAGCTTCAGATTACGATCTTCAGATTGGATGATCTTGAATCCAATGAGACTGTGGTCTAACAATCTCCCCCTTTGGATCAAGATCATTTAATAAAAAGATTTATTCAATTCAGTCTTCTTGTTCAGCTCAGAAGATGCAATCTCTTTCTCTAAATTCAGCATGTCTTCAATCTAACAATCTTCCCTTTTGAAGAGTAGACGTGATTCTTGAAACATGTGATCTTTGCCATTTCTTCTGTAGTCATTCTCCCCCTTTTTGATGTTAAGTGCAACGACTTCATCAAAATTTGTGGTAAGAAATGTCAATCTGATGGTTAGAGCCCCTGATTCGTCAATTCATAAGAGATTTATCCAGATCTTTGCAAATCCAGACAAATTAGATGTGTAACACCTGAATCAACTAATGAATCAGTTAGACTGCCTGTCAGTAACACTAAGTCGCTGTGTGTAACAAATACACTTTGGAAAGGAGCTGTTTGATGTTGACTCCCCCAGGGCTTCCATCTAATCATCGAAACACCACAAAGGTTATTTCTATAAACGTTATGACAAAGAAACTAATTCCTTGTGTGTTCGTGCTTGTGTTGAAAGAATTAAGCACTTGATGATTGCTTATAGGCTCAAAATTGTGTAAACCACTGAGACAACAGTAAGTTAAACACAGACTCAATGTGCATGATTGAAGTGCGAAGGTGGGGCAGACTTCCTTCTTTTCAATATCCAGATTTTCCAAATGAAAATCAGATAGCAAATGTGTTGCATCCCCTTTGAAAATGTGAAACACTTTCTTGTTGAGAAGAAAATGAGTAGATGGTGAGGTTTGATCAAGAGTTTGCATGGGTTATTTGTCTGTTTCAATAATGATCACCAAAGAATTGTGAATCACTAGAATGGTGGCTACCCGGCTCAGAAAAAGTTGGTGCAGAGTTGTGATATTCTTTTAACTCTGTTCTCACACGCTCTTTCTTTTAAACTTTTTGCTTTCTCTAATCACACTCATTTCTTTTCTATTTGCACACTCAATCACTAAGGATTAACTTCTTGGGTAGAAATCACTGGTTAAGGTGATTCCATAGAAGTTGTGTTATTTCCTAGCACAATGATTCCTTGTTTTCCTAGATGCACGTGATGCTCAGATTGGTTTAACTATTTCAGTTAAAGCATAATTTAGATCATGAAAACATTTAAAATACACTCCCAAAATATAAAATGTGTTGAAAAATCGGGAAGTGTTTTGAACATTAAAAACAATGTTTTCTTATGATTGAAAGTTGTCCTTCTTTCAACCATATGTGAGATGAAGATAAAGGTTTATACCTTAACGAGCGATCTTACATCTCATGAAGCAAAGCTTAAAGTCATAAACATATGAACTTGTAAGCATCTCTCAAAAATTCTGCAAAAGTCTAATGTCAAGTCAAAGTAATAATTATTCACTTATATTGAAAAGACAAAAAACAGTAAAACTTTTAAAGTACGAGTTCTGATCTGAATTGATCAGAAGTCATTTCCGAACTCCTTTGACGTGAAGAGCTCCCCCTAAAATCTTGCATTACAAAAATTTGTCATAAAACGTAAGTGCAGAAATCTTATGAGCTCCCCCTCAAATTAATATTGACCAAGTATGAGTTTCTTCTCATACTCCCCCTAGAATCATGAACATTAACATATGAAATACAGATATCATTCACAATTAAGCATAAAGATATGAGGAAAAAGTAAACAATAGTGAACTTTTATAGGTAACTACTGATTATGTCTTAAGATTTAGCATACCAAGCTTAGAGATAAGAAAGTTGAATCTCTTTTCATCTAATGCCTTGGTAAACAAATCTGCAAGTTGATAATCTGTTTTTACAAAGAAAAGTTCTATGTTTTCTTTTTCTACATGATCTTTGATAAAGTGATACCTGACGTCGATATGTTTGGTTTTTGTGTGTTGAACAGGATTCGCTGTTATTGCGATGGCGCTCTTGGAGTCGCAGTAGATCGGGATTTTGTTGAAGTGGAAACCGTAGTCGCGAAGTTGTGTTTGCATCCACAAAACCTGAGAACAGCAGCTAGCAGCAGCTACATATTCTGCTTCGGCCGTGGAAGTTGAAACACAAAGTTGCTTCTTCGATCCCCAACTTACTAGTTTGTCACCGAGGAACTGTACATGTCCTGACGTGCTCTTCCTGTCTAACATACAACCTGCATGATCTGCATCTGTGTACGCTGTTAGTTCAAAAGTAGTATCTTTAGGATACCACAGACCGAGATCTGCGGTGCCCTTCAGATACCTGAATATACGCTTGACAGCAGTCAAATGGATTTCCTTTGGATTAGCCTGATATCGGGCACAAAGACATGTTGAAAACATTATGTATGGTCTACTACTAGTAAGATACATTAAAGAACCTATCATTCCTCTGTAGGTCCTAATATCAACAGCCTTTCCCGAAGGATCGGTGCCAATCTTAGTTCCTGGTGCCATTGGGGTACCAATCGGTTTTGTATTTTCCATTTGGAACTTCCGAAGAATATCCCTAATGTACTTTGATTGATTGATAAAGATACCCGTAGAAAACTGTTTTACTTGAAGTTCGAGAAAGAAGTTCATCTCTCCCATCAAGTTCATTTGAAATCTAGACACCATAAGGTTTGCAAAATTCTTACAGTACTTAGTATTAGTTGAACCAAAAATAATATCGTCGACATAGATTTGTATTAAAATGATATCGTCTTTTTCTTTCTTTATGAACAAAGTGGTATCCACCGTACCTTTTGAAAACCCATACTTGACTAGAAAAGTGGAAAGGACATCATACCAGGCTCGAGGGGCTTGTTTCAGACCGTAAAGTGCTTTGTCAAGAATGTAGACGTGATTCGGCTTCTCTTGATTGACAAAACCCTCTAGCTGAGAGACGTAGACTTCCTCCTTTAGAATTCCATTCAGGAATGTTGTCTTCACGTCCATTTGAAAGACCGTGAAGTTCTTGTGGGCAGCGTAGGCTAAGAACATTCTGATTGCCTCTAAACGCGCCATAGGAGCGTATGTCTCGTCATAGTCTAACCCTTCCTCATGTCTGTATCCTTTGGCTACTAGTCTTGCCTTGTTTCTGATGACGGTACCAGCTTCGTCCTTTTTAATCTTGAAGATCCACTTCGTACCAATGATTATTTTACCTTTAGGCTTTGGTACGAGTCTCCAGACTTGCAGTGCGTCGAACTGGTTCAATTCTTCTTGCATAGAGACTACCCAATCTGGATCCGCAAGAGCCTCTGATACTCGAGTTGGCTCAATCTTGCTTAGAAAGGAGTCGTGCATGCACCAGTTGATTGACGCTGACCTAGTTTGCACCGACTTGGATGGATCACCTAAGATCTGACTTGCAGGGTGCGCTTTGGTCCATTTACGTTCATGAGGCAGTGGATTATAGGAATGAATGTCAGTTGTGTCATCTATAAATCCACTTGCACCTTCTTCAGTTTGATTGGGAGGAGTTATGATAGTTGCTTCAGTTGAAGTTGTTGGTTCAGAAGACTCAGCAGGTACAGCTTGATCCGGCTGTAGTTGGATCTGGACGGTACATTCTGCTGGTTCAGCTTCTTCTGACTCTGCATGACTTGGCACTTTTTCAACTGTTGGAGTTGGTATTTGAATTGTGACGTCTTGATGAATCGGGGTACTTGATTCATGTGGGATGTCTGAACTGGTTGGATGAGTAGGCGTTGGCTCTTCTATCCTGTCAACCAAAACAGATTTCTTTATGTTAGTTCCAAGAAATTCGTCATAAAACAATTCAAATAATAAATCTAAATCAGATAAATGGTTAGTTGATGTTGAAGCTTCATCTGATTTGTTCTGTTGAGACGCAGGTTCTGGACTGAGTTGCCCAGAAGCTAGTACTCCGGTTAAAACGGGTTCTGAACAGTCTTGTTCGGAAGCCATCTCTTCATCAAAGGTGACGTTGACGCTTTCAATCACCGTCTTTGACTTCTTGAAGTAGATTCTGAATGCAGTTGATGATGAGGAGTATCCAATGAAGATTCCTTCATCTGCCTTAGCGCTGAACTTGTTGAGATTCTCCCTATCGTTTAGAACGAAACACTTACATCCAAAGATATGGAAGTATTTGATTGTAGGTGTTCGGTTGTTGATCAACGCATAAGGAGTCTTCTTGAATCGTCTGTGAATCATGGACCGGTTCTGCGTATAGCATGCGGTAGATATAGCTTCTGCCCATAAGAATAGAGGTAGGTCGGAATGACTTAGCATAGTGCGAGCTGCCTCGACTAGCGTCCGATTCCTTCTTTCCACCACTCCATTTTGTTGAGGCGTACGTGCAGCAGAGTACTGATGAGTTATCCTTTTAGATTCGAGATATTCTTGAACAGTTTTGTTCTTGAACTCTGTGCCGTTGTCTGTTCTTAGAAGCTTTATCGGTTTCTGCAGATTCACCTGGGTCGTCTTCAGGAAAGTGATGAGCACATCAGGTGTCTCATCCTTTGATCGTAGGAATTTGACCCAAGTGTATCGTGAGTAGTCATCCACGATCACTAGAATGTACTTCTTGCCTCCTAGACTCTAAGTTCGCATTGGACCACAGAGATCCATATGCAATAGCTCTAGCGGAGCGCTTGTACTTGGTTCAGGCTTCGGTTTATGCGGAGCCCTCTTCATCTTGCCCTTCTCACAGGCTGCACACAGATGATCTTTGTCATATTTGAGCTCTGGAAGTCCTTTGACTAAGTTGCCACTGACCAGTTTGTTGATGTAGCGAAAGTTGAGATGAGAAAGCCGTCGATGCCATAGCCAGCTTTGCTGCATCGATGCTTTAGATAGTAGACAAATCTGCTTGTCAGTCTGGACGTCTGATAAATTGATCGTGTAGAGGTCTGACTTTCGAGTGCCGACCAAGAGTTCTTCGCCTTCTTCTGTGCGAACAGAACACCTCTTGGCTTTGAAGTTGACCTCTAGGTCTTTGTCACAGAACTGACCTATACTGAACAGGTTGTGTCCTAATCCTTCTACGTAGCTCACCTTCTTGATCGTTATATTTTCCCGTTGTATATCACCGTAACCTAATATTGGTGAAAACTGATCATTTCCGTATCTGACTGTTCCGCGGTATTTCTCTGTAAAGTTTGTCAGCATATCTTTCTGTCCTGTCATGTGTTTGGAGCAACCGCTGTCCAAATACCACATATGACGGATCTGCATAGGAGAAATAACAAAACACAAATTTAGATTTTAGTATTATAAATGAGTAAGACGTTGGAGCGTTAATATTAAAGTGCGGGTTTTGAACTGATGAATTCAAAAGCCTATTTTTCTTAAGCACGGGTTCTGAACAGACGTGTTCAGAAACCATCGTCTTGTCTTTGAAGTCCGAGTCTTGAGCTGTCTAACTCAAGAATCATTTTCTCTATTGAGGTACGGGTTCTGATCTGTTGTAATCAGAAGCCACATGTTTTGCTAAACATTGGGTGCCTGCAACACAGATTTAGATTTTGGTACCCACTTGAATTTGGGTCCTGCTGTGTTAGCACAAGGTTTTGATTTTGGTACCCATTGCAAATTTGGTCCTCTTTTCTTTTGAAATAGATATGAAGTAGGATAATGATAAGAATGCACATGAGATGATTCAAACTGCATAGCAGAATCTTGACAGAAATTAGAAGCATGTTTATCATAAAAGGAAGACTGTCTAGCAGTTTTAGATAACAGGAATAGTTGCTTAAAAGAGTATTTCAGTTTAGGAGCAACATTCATATTCAAAGTTTCTGAACTAGACATATTCTTATTACAATAAACAGAATCAAAAGATTTAAAAGTCTTGTCAAGCTTCCGTTTGGGTTGCCATTTCTTGGTCATATCTGAAACAGTTGAAACCTTTGAGTTAGACATTAGAGAAACAACTGAATGCATTTTCTTTGGGTTACCAGTATTGATCGGCTTCTGTGAATGCTTCTTGCCTTTAGCATTTTTAGCTTTCACAGAGACTGAGTTATCAACTCGCGTTGATTTTGCACTGTTAACAGGCTTACTGGTTGATCCAACAGATTTCTTAAGAAAGGATGAATGGTTTGGAAGTTTTGCATTAAAGTTAAATTGTTCAAGACAATCATCTAAACCACCGTTAGAGTTCATAAAATCAAACCCTTGATTTGATGAACTAACCATATTCTCAGAGTTTGAAGCCTTAGAAAGAACAGAATTTGTAAACACAGTTGTAAAAACATTCTGTTCAATGTTTATCAAAAGTCTTTCATCTGACAAGGAATTCTCGAGTTCAGAAATTTTACTTTCTAAAACGAGAGGAGGGACATATAGTTTACCTTAAGAAGGTTTCGCCTCCATTTCCTTTTCAGAATAACTTAGAAAGAAGTCATCTGAAAGAGTTTTCTTCTTTACAGGTTTCTTATCATAGCTATTATTCAGCTTCGCATAATAAAATGGAAGATGAACTTTAGATGATATTAAATGTTTTTCTATTTTTTTGGCTTCATCCTCTTCAGATAGTTTAGTCCAATAAACTTTAAGTTCAGGGATTCTTCTAGCTAACTTCATAGAAAGAATATCATAAAGTGCAGGCACTTCAGACATTCCCTTTTGAAGATAGTGAGGATTCTTATAACCGATTCCCCATCTTTCTTTGTTCTCTATTGGTTTGTTAAGATGAATGGTTTGCTCAGTTTGACCTATTGAGTACAACTTCTTTTCCAAAGCATCCATTTTTGCAATTAAAGATTTGTTTTCTTCGATAGACGAAGAATGCATTTGTGTAACCTCGTATAAGTCAATCTCACGTTTTAGCAGTTTAGACTTGAGTTCAGAATTCTAACTAAGAATTATTGTCTTCTCCTTTGCGTTGGTGTCATTGTTTTTATGTAAAACCTCAACCAGTACTTTCTTCTCAGCAATTTCTCTGCTAAGTTTCTGTATTGATTGGTTTTTGTCAGTAATGACACCCTTTTCACGCTTTAGGTTCGACTCTAACTCTTTGAGTTTATCATTCATGGCATGCAATTGATTTATGAATTCAGCATACGATAAGTTGCATACCTCTTCTTCATTCTCTGAATCAGCTTCATCATCTGATTCATGCTTTCCCATCAAGCACAGGTTGTCAACTTCATCTTTCTCTTCATCTTCTTCATCATCATCAGAATGATCGAGCCAGAAAATGTCTTTAGCCATCAATGCCTTCCCAGCCTCTTGTTGCTTTGCAAGCAACATCTTGTTTTTGTAGTAGTCCGAGTTCTTGACTTTTGGCTTTCGGCAATCTCTGGCATAATGACCGTTTTTGCCACAGTTGTAGCACGTTATAGGTTCTGTCTGACCTGATCCTTCTGCTTGAAACCTTCTCTCTTCAGGTTTCCTTTCCTCCATCCTCCTTCCTTCAGCAAGATCTCTTCTATCTTCTGGTTTTCTCTCCTCCATTCTCCTTCCTTCAAACCTTCTTCCTTCAATTCTACTTCCTTCGACCCTTTCTCTATGAGTGTAGTTGTTTGGACCAGACGAATACCTCTGACTGTTTGAGCTTGGCTTTGTGTAGAATTTCTTCTGGAAAGCCTTAGTCAACAAAAGCAATGCTTGCTTTAGTTGTTCACATTCATCTTCGTCAGAGTTTGCTTCAGCTTTATCTTCATCTGATTCATACACAGTCGCTTTGTTCTTCTTCTTCTTGACAACAAGAGCAACTGTGTCTTCAACCTTCTTTCCTCTCTGCCTTTTCTCTTCTAGATTTTCATCCACTTCTTCTTCATTTTGTTTGAGGGTCTCATACACCTCATGAAGTGGAATCTCATTCAGGTCTTTAATCTGCTTCATCTGCCTCGCAAATCTTTTCCATTCTGGCTGTAAAACGCTTAGAAATTTGACGTTTAGCTCAATTTGAGATTTGTGGACCTTGTTCTTGCTTAGCTCATTCAGCAAGGTCACAAACCTGTCATGTACTTCTTTTAAGGTTTCTCCGGCTCTACCTCTAAATTCTTCTTAGTTATTTAGGCAGTTGGAGATCTTCAGTTGATTTCCTACCTTAGAACCCAGCATCATCTTCTCCAGCTGATCCCACATTTTCTTAGCTGAGGCCTTGTAGCTGTCAATCTTTATGTAGATTTCATTGGGGATTCCTTGAAGAATGTATGACATAGCTAGCTTATCACCTTTAGCTCTGTTTAGGTTGTCACCGTCAAGCTCATGGTACTTCAGTTCAACTTGTGTTGGCACTATTCCATCCAGACGAGTTGTCTTTATTGGTTGCATATTTCCTTCTGCAAATGACTGTCTGATGAACTCACAAAGCTCATGTCCGTCTATGAAGTTTAGAAACCGATCCTTCCACTGTTCGTATTCACCTTTAAATAGAACTGGTGGTTTGGAATCAGTTCCAATGGCAAGAGCTTCTCTGGAAGTCATAATTGAACAAGATTTAAGATGTGAGAGGCTTTGAGATGCGTGAGGCTTGAGATGCGAGAGGCTTTGAGATATGAGAGGGTTTGCGTTTCAAGTTAGGAACGCAAAGTTGAGGTTTGCGTTTCTAATGGGACGCGCAAATGGAGGTTTGCGGGTCTAGTTGGAACGCAAAGTTGACTTGATCTTTTGAAGTCTTGAGGAATGCGGGTCTTAGGTATGCGGGTCACTTGGGAACCGAGAAGTGTGCTTTGCGGGTGCTTGAGGACCCGTGAAGTAAATTTCTGACTTGATCCGAGAAGTGGATTTTTGAGGTTTGCGGGTGTATCGAGAAGCGCAAACTGAGGTTTGCGGGTCTAGAGAGGAGCGTTTGTTGACTTGTGAGAAGTGAGCTTGAGGTTCGCGATTGCTTTTTAAAACGAGAAGTGAGCTTTGCGATTGGCTTGAGAGGCGCAAAGTAGAGGTTTTTGCGGGTCACTTGAGACGTGCAAAGTTGAGGTTTGCGTTTGATGAAGGATGCGCAAAGTAGGACTTTGCGTGTTATTCTTCCTCTGGTTTGCGTTTGTTCGTCCTGAACTTCTGAAAATCGTCTAAATCTTTGTTCCTGTTAAGATTAGCACAACCAAACACTTCCAAAGTGTCTAGAATCACTTCTAGAACTGAATTTAAGCACTCGATCTCACTAACACACTCTTTTTGAAGAAAAGATCGATGGCACAGTAAGTTACCCACTTCGACTGTTTTCACTAAAAATCACCAAATTGGAACTCGATTTAATCTTTAAAATGAAATTAAACACTCACAAATCTATCTAGCAGGTATTTCGAACACACCCTGATCGATTCTAACACCTAAAACACTCTAAATCACAAACTCGAATTTTGTTCAAGAACACAGAGTCGTTTTCTTTTAAAACTTGTTTTTGATCTTTATCAGGCTCTGATACCAATTGTCGGTCCAACAATACTTATAACAAGTTTAGAAACAACAACACAATGATTACCAACCTGTTTTGATATATAGAAATGGTTACAAGGTTGATCGATTAAGCTTTGCTTTGTGTTCTCAATGTTTTTCTCTCTTTTTACACCTTGATGTGTGTGTTTGAATATGTGATCTATATCTGATTATTGAGAGATTGAGAGACACAATATCTAATCCTAGTGTGTTGAACACACTATCAAGATAATATCTAGATATTAATTCTAGATATTATATCTAATAAAGTAAACTAAACTAACTAAGTTACTAGAAACTAATATCTATTAGAAATAGATATTTAAACTAATATAATAAACAAACAATTACATTGAATTACATTGACATTTATTACAAATAGACATAGACTTTATTATCGAGAGTCGACGTTCCGGCTTTAGCTTCAGATTACGATCTTCAGATTGGATGATCTTGAATCCAATGAGACTGTGGTCTAACATGAATGACCCGTGAAGATGTAGACACATGACGTACTCTCTTTTGTTTCCCAATTCACAACCAAAATTTGGTTTAATTCATTATGGATATGTATGAGCATCCCCGGATGTCCCACATTCAGTATGAGTAACAAATGTGAACGTGTTGGTCCCAAATAGCAGTAAATAAATAAGCAAAGTATTGTAGAAGGGGGGTTGAATACAATACACACAGTTTTTCACTTACTTTAATTCTTATTGATTTGAAATCAAGAATTACACATAGAAAACTTTTGATTGTTGCGGAAGAGAATAGATGAAATCTATTCAAACAATCTTACACTAAGAGAAATGAAGAACAATTGTAAAACACTTAGAAAACAATAAGAACTTCTTAGAGAGAATGCCAGTGCACTTAGAGAGCTTGAATGCTTGAGAGCTGGTTGTCTTGCATGTTGAACCATCCTCCATATTTATAGTGCCTCATGCATTAAATGCATGGAACACCTGTTGAGCAAAGGATGGACACAGGTCTTCAGTAAGGATGGACACAAGTCTTCAGCAAGGTACAAGGTACATGATGTACCTTTTGTCTTGAGGTGTTTTGGCTTCAAGTGTTGACCTGCAGAAGGATGGTAGAGACCTTTCCTTAAAATGGTGTAGTAGACAAAACTTACTTTATCTGATCTCCAGATGAGGTCCATGTCAATATGCAAGATATCACAATATACTTTGTCAGAAAAGTACGATGTGTTGGAGAAATCTTCAGGCCTTGAAGATTAAGAGGTCTTTGGTTGCCGAAGAGATCTTCGGCTCCTGAAGACTGAGAGGTCTTCGGCTCTTAAAACTGAGAGGTCTTCGGCTCCTAAGAGAAGTCTTCGGCTTCTGAAGATGTCTTCGGCCGAAGACGTCTTCGGCCGAAGACGTCTTCGGCCGAAGAGGTCTTCGGCTCCTGAAGACTTAGATTGGCACCATCCTGGCCAATGGTGTTAATCAAGTGAGCATACTTGGCTTTAGGCTGAGGAGTCTATCTTCAATCCGCTTTGAGAGATATTCTCCTTTTTTTTTGTCTTCTTCGGTTGATCTTCGACTTCACCGAACATTTGTATAGAAACCAAGATGCTAAAAGAACCTCAAACATATTCTAAGTAGGATGATATAAGATGGAAGATTAGGAGGTCATCTTCAAATCTTAAGATGACCCAACAATCTCCCCCTATTTGAGGATGACATCCATACTAAAGAATAAAACAAAGAGAGTACTGAATAAATTTATTTTGACCCATATTTACTCTTTTTGGGTTCTTTTCACATAGATTTGTTTTTTTTTTTTTTGTATAAGGATTTATAAGTGTATCCGACATTTACAAAAGAATAAAAGAATGAAGTATATATGTACAAACTAAATAAAAGAAATGCACTTGTATTAAATGTGACTTAACAAAGCAAAAATTACAAGTACATAGGTAAGATAGAGTGTTGCTTCATTCCTTCTTCTGTCTTTTATGAAGTTCACCCATAATGTCATGTCGAAGAAATGCAGCTTGAGAATTAATGGGGATAAGAGAGAGAATGGCTACCAGAAACTCGGTGTGAGCGATAGATATTTCTTCATGTCTGAAGAATCTCTTAGTTTCCGTCTCATCCAAGAAATAGACTCCTTTGTATGGACGCCCTGTCACAGTGCCTGGACCCAAGGACGGACCACCTGGTATCTTCAGATTCAGATTTTGAGAACTGGGAGTCATTCCTTTGGCAGCGAGATCCTTGAAGATGTGTTGTTTGTCAGAATGAGAGATTTGTGGAGGGGAGGAGAGACACATCTGCTTTAGAATCTCAACTTGAACTTCTTCATCATGAGAATGCTTGTACTTCTTGCCAATGTTCTTCATTTTCTCCAGAAGAGTGTTCAGAGACCTTTTGACCGAAGGCTTGTGTCGACTAAGGGACTTGGATAAAAGTTCAGAAATTTCATACCATTCAGAAAGTCCGTAGTCGTCCAAGTCGCAGAATCTGGTAGACTGCTGAGAGCCGTCTTCTCTGCGGATGACAATTCTGATATCTATCTCTGATTGTTTGGAGGAGCCAAACTTTACTTCAACAATTTTAGATTTCAACTTTCGTTCCATCAAAGATTTTCGGTACCATAGAATGTCATCAGAATCAAGCTCAGCTACTTGTTGGATGTCAACTTTAGAAGGAGGTTGAAGTTTTAGCCTATCAGCTTCACAAACAAAGGCTTTTATAGCAGAAGCCTTTTATAGCAGAAGCCTTTTGCTTTTATAGCAGAAGCCTTTTTCTTTCCTTTGTCTATCCCTTGACTTGGAAGCAGCTCCCCCTCAGTTGGAGCATCAGTAGAAACAACAGAAGTGGGACCCTGACGGCCGCTGTCTGAAGAGACTTGAACCACCAGTTGTTTCTCCCCCTCAGCGGCAGTCGGGGGAGTAACCAAGAAAGAATCCAACCGCTGATGAAGAGACAGAAGAGACTGAAGAATCTGAGTGGAAATGGCACTGTGAGCCTGCGAAGCTGCCTGAAGACGCCGGACCTCCGCATCACGAGCATCAGAGGCCGCTTGAAGAGCAGCAACTGAGGTCTCAAGAGATAACAACTTGTCGCAAGTGACTTTCACGAGGGAGCCCAGAACGTTCTGATGTTCGCGAAACTGAGCACCCATGAGACGATGTTGTATGTTAGCTTCCTGAATGTCTGCTAGGATTTCTGGGGGAATGATAGGAACAGGAGGAGTGTCTCGCGCTGCCGTAGCTGATGCCTGACACCGTGAAGGCGTAAGTGGATGATGAGGAAGGGGAAGAAGCCGAGATTGTTCTTCATAGTAGGCATTGCTCTGGAGGAGAGCATCGGTAGCAGGTGATCGTGGTGATGAAGATAAGTCATCGGAGGAGCTACCGTCAGCGGAGGTAGCCATAGGAGAAGAGGAGCTCTCTGGAGAATGTGGAGGAGAGCGGTAGGCGGAGGTAGAGGGGCCTGCTTGAGTTGTCACCTTGTCTTGAACTTGACCCTGTTGCAAGTAAGCCAAATACCGGGAAATACCCTCAACACTGGCCTTGGGTAAGACCAGAGTCTCACCGGGTCGTGCACAAGTGTCGACCATGAAATGGTCGGGTGATAGGCCGTGCAGTGAGAAGTCAGAGCCTTGGTCTGGGGAGAAGACCAAGTCATCCTCATCCCCGAAGGAGGAGGGGGAAGAGGGAAGGTGAGGGTCCCCGAAAGTCTCACATGCATCCTTTGGAGAGGATACAGAGGAGGTGGCAGTAGGTGTAGCAGATTCCCCGGGCCCGGATGGGACAATTTCAACACCGGCCGATTTTGAAGAATCGGTGGGTGGAGTATGTGGGTTGGCCCTAGAAACCTTCCTCTTTCTTTTGGGAGAAGAGGGAGGGGAAGAGGTAGAGTGCCGCCGCTTTGAGGTGTGGAGGTTGACCTGGGTAACCACCGAAGGTCCTTTCGGTGGTATGGTCATTTGGGCAAGTGCGGCGGTGCCTGTAGCCTGTGAGGAGTGAGTGCTAGCAGGCGTCACTAGGGAGAGGGAAGAGGGGGCCACTACAGAGGAGGGACCTTTGGACACCGGAGTGTCCTTTGCATCACCCCATTGTAGATCGGGAGAGTTGATGAAGGAGACCATACCTGGAAGGAGAGGATTATCAGTCGCCAAGGGACCCCGTTTGAGAAGGGGTCTTGTCACAAGCGGGGAATGATAGTCATAGACGACCCGATGATCCGCCTCAATTGCATCAGCAAGTAAGTTGTTGATTATAAGCCAAATGAACCGCGGGTAAGCAACATGCGGTCGCTTAGCCGGTGTAATGACAGAGATCAACTCGTGAAAAAAATACTGAGCGTAATCGATTTTACGCTGGAACATGATAGCATGGGCTAGTTGAGTAAGGTAGGATGGACATTGATCATGTCCACCAGTCTTCTTACTCAGGCAGAAAGTAATATGAGAGAAAAAGAAGTTCCAGATACCTCCCATATGCCGGCGGAGAAGTGTGCGACGACCCCGATCATTTTCCCCATGAATATAGTTCAAGGCCGCAACCACCTCATCATGTTCGGTGCCAAGAGGAAATGCGTCATAACAATCGTAGGATGGAAGAGCAAGGGCCCGCCTAACGTCTTCGACACCGAAGGTGATGTCCGGAGACGTCGGTTCCGAAAGAATGGAAGTGGAGACTTTGTTGGTTGTTGCATCGTAAACACATGTGAGCCAAAAATTCCCAATGAGCATTTTGCTCATTTTTGGCGGGTCTTTTGTCAACGCAAATCGAAGAGGCGATTTTTGAAGAAAGGAAGAAATAGGATTAAATTCCTTATACTTGGGATCACACTCCAATCGTGCAACATGGTTGCATGGATTGAAGACAAGATCCGTAAGAGAAGTGGGAGGAGTAGGGGGCATATGCCTCTTGGGAGCCTTTGAAGAAGGAGAGGTGGAGGAAGCCATGAAAAAAAAAGAAGAGAGAAGAGAAGTAGTAGGGATGGTAAAAAAAATGAAAGAGGATTAGTATTTATAGAGGAAATGAAGTAAATTTGAATTTGAAAAAGGGAGGTAATTATGGAAGAGATTATAGGGATAGGAAGAAAAGAGAGGATTTGATGGGATATATGGAGAAAATATGGGAAAAGGAAATATAGGGAGGAGATTATGGAAGGATTTGGAAGGAAAGAAGAGGGAGTAGGAGGTGTAAGAAAAAGGAGGGAGGGGATAGGATGGGTAGGGTAATTCTTGAGAAAGGGAAAAGAAGAGAAAAAGGAAAAGAGGGTGGGGTGGGGTGGGGTGGGATTTGTTTTTTTTTTTTTTTTTTTTTGAAGGGGGAGGGTGTTGGAGCCGAAAAAAAATTTAGAGAGAGGGAGTTTCGGTTAGGGGGGGGGGTCGGTTGGGGGGTGTTCGGCCGAGTGAAAGGGTTGGGAGAAGTGAGGCTTCGGTGGGAGTGTGGAGGCCGAAGGGTTGGGGTTTCGGTGGGAGGATGAGGGGAAGGGGTCGTGGTTCGGTGGGCAAGGGGAAAGAGAAGAAGAGAAAAAAAATAGAAGAGGGAAAGGTTAGGGTTCGGTGGGTAGGGAAACCGAAAGAGAGGGAGGGCCGAAGGGAGAGGGAGCCGAAAGGGAGGGAGTGGGGGGAAGAGAGGGAGGGCCGAAGGGAGAGAGTGGGGTCGGTGGGGAGAGGGCCGAAAGGGAGGGAGGGCCGAAGGGAGAGGGAGCCGAAGGGAGGGGGGGTTTCGGTGGGGAGAGGGAGCCGAAAGGAGGGGGGTTTCGGTGGGTAGAGGGAGCCGAAAGGGAGAGGGAGCCAAAGGGAGGGGGGGTTTTGGTGGGGGGTCGGTGGGTTGAGGGAGGCCGAAGGGGGGGGGGAGGTTTCGGTGGTGTGGGGTTTCGGTGGGTTGAGGAAGTCGAAGGAGGGAAGGGCCGAAGGAGGGAGTGGGGTCGGTGGGGAGAGGGCCGAGAGGGAGTGAGGTCGGTGGGGAGAGGGCCGAGAGGGAGTGAGGTCGGTGGGGAGAGGGACGAAAGGGAGGGGTCGGTGGGGAGAGGGCCGAGAGGGAGTGAGGTCGGTGGGGAGAGGGAGGGGTAGCCGAAGGAGGGAGGAAAGGTTAGAGAGAGAGAGAGTTCGGTGGGAGAGAGGAGGGAGGAGAGAGAGAAAGAGAGAATTTTTTTTTTTTTTTTAATTTCTTTTCTCTTTCACCAAGGCTCTTTTTTTTTTTTGATTTAAATATCTGCATTTAACATACCGAGTTCTCCGATGAGGAACTTGAACCTAGCTTCGTCAAAAGGATTGGTGAAGAGATCCGCCAGTTGGAGGTCGGTAGGGATGAAATGGAGTTCGACATCACCTTTGGAGATGTGATCCCGGATGAAATGATACCGGATGTCGATGTGCTTGGAACGAGAGTGCAATACTGGATTGTTTGCGATTGCGATCGCACTTGAGTTGTCACACAGAATCGGGATATGAGAGTACAATTGATTGTAGTCTCTCAGTTGGTTCTTCATCCAAAGGATTTGAGCACAACAACTTCCAGCAGCTACGTACTCAGCCTCAGCGGTAGAGGTTGAGACTGAGTTCTGCTTCTTACTAGACCAACTAACAAGCTTGCCACCAAGGAGTTGACAGTTGCCAGTGGTGCTCTTCCTGTCAATCTTAGAGCCTGCAAAATCAGAATCTGAATACCCCATTAGATCAAAACCTGAGTCTTTGGGATACCAAAGACCCAGATTCATGGTACCTTTCAGGTACCGAAAAATGCGTTTAACCGCAGCCAAGTGAGATTCCTTCGGATTGGCTTGGTAACGCGCACACAGGCAAGTAGCAAACATAATGTCTGGTCTACTCGCAGTAAGATAGAGAAGAGAGCCGATCATGCCTCGGTAGTTGGTGATATCCACAGATACACCATCCGGATCAACATGGAGTTTCAAAGGTGGTGCCATGGGAGTTTTCATGGGGGAGGAGTTTTCAAAATTGAACTTCTTCAGAAGATCACGAATGTATTTACTTTGATTTATAAAGATTCCTTCTGAAGATTGTTTAACTTGAAGTCCTAAGAAAAAGGTAAGCTCCCCCATCATACTCATCTCATATTGGCTTTTCATGAGAGAGGCAAACTCATCACACAGTGACTCATCAGTGGCACCAAAAATGATATCATCCACATAGATTTGAACAAGAATAAGATTACCTGAGGTTTGCTTGATGAACAAAGTGTTGTCAATTTTACCTCTTGTATACTTGTTCTTCAGGAGAAAGTCAGCAAGAGTGTCATACCAGGCACGAGGAGCCTGCTTTAGACCATAGAGAGCTTTGTCTAACCTGTACACATAGTCAGGATGGACTGGATCTTCAAAGCCAGGGGGCTATTTCACATAGACTTCTTCAGCTAGCTCCCCATTCAGAAAGGCACTCTTGACATCCATCTAGAAGACTCTGAAGTTCTTGTAGGCAGCATGAGCAAGGAAGATTATGATGGATTCAAGTCTGGCAACTGGAGCAAATGTTTCATCATAGTCAATTCCTTCCTCTTGCCTATATCCTTGTGCAACTAGTCGGGCCTTGTTTCTGATCACGGTGCCTTCTTCATCCATCTTGTTTTGAAAGACCCACTTGGTTCCTATGATGGTTTTTCTGGAAGGACGAGGAACCAATCTCCAGACTTTGTTTCTTTCGAATTGAGAAAGTTCTTCTTGCATGGCAGTGATCCAACATGGATCAGCTAGAGCTTCGTCAACTTTCTTTGGTTCAAAGAGAGAAAGGAAGTTCACATAGAGACAAATGTTACCGACACCTCTTCGAGTCTGTACACCAGCTTGTTGATCACCAATGATTTGATCAATGGGGTGATCTTTTGTCCACTTTAGGGCAGGGGGTAAAGAAGGAGGGTAAGAGATTTGTAGAGGAGAGTTGGAAGGGCAATGTTGAGGAGAGATGGATGGAAGATCTGCTTGTATAGGTGAGGAGTGGATGTCAGATGGGGAGACTGGGATGATTGTATGTTGAGGTTGGGTAGGATGAGGATCATCCTCTTGATGAGAAGAGGGGTTGTGAGAAGTAGACGGTTCATTATTTTGGTAGAGAGAAGTGGGAACTGTGTAGGGAATGTCTGATGATGTTGGAAGAGGACCATCATCAACACAGGAGGACATCCATCTGTTCAATTCTTCATCATCACAAGAAAGGGATGATATCTTGAGGTCATCAAATTTGACATGGATGGATTCATCAATGCACTTCCTTCGGAGGTTGTAGACTCTGAAAGCTTTGGAAGTGAGAGAATATCCCACGAAGATTCCTTCGTCAGCTTTGGGATCAAATTTTCCCAAATTTTCTCTATCATTGAGAATGTAGCAGACACACCCAAAGACATGAAGAAAACCAATGTTGGGTTTTCTACCATAAAAGACTTCATAAGGAGTCTTATTATGTCTTTTTACAATGATAGACCTATTTTGGGTAAAGCATGCAGTGTTGATTGCTTCGGCCCAAAAGTAGGTAGGGAGGTGAGATTCACTCAACATGGATCGGGCAGCTTCACATAGTGTTCTGTTCTTTCTTTCCACTACACCGTTCTGTTGTGGAGTTCTGACGGCAGAGAAGTTCTGAGAGATGCCTTTTTCATTGAAAAAGTCATCCAACATACTGTTCTTGAATTCTGTTCCGTTGTCACTTCTTACAGATCTTACCAGCTGCCCATTCAACACTTCAGATTTTTTGATGAACTTTATGATTTCTTCAGTATTGTCACTTTTATACCTGAGAAAAAATACCCAAGTGTAACGAGTGAATTCATCAATAATAACCAGAATGTACCTTCTACCACCAAGGCTTGGAGTACTGACTGGTCCACACAGATCCATGTGGAGCATCTGAAGAGGTTGAGTGATGGAGAAGCATTGCTTGGACTTGAAGGAAGATTTTGTGAGTTTCCCTTTCTCACATGCAGCACACAGCTTTTCTTTCACAAAGGATAACTTTGGCATGCCCGTAACGAGCTCCTTGTTTGAAAGGACATTCAAAGTCTTGAAGTTGAGGTGAGAGAGACGCTTGTGCCAGAGCCAACATCTTTTGGCAGAGTTTTCAGAGACAAAACAGATGTTTGTTCCGAAGGATGAGCTATGTCCCATGTCTATGACATAGACATTTTCTTTGCGGTAGCCAGAGAGTACAGTTTCCATCTTTTCGTTGAAAATGATGCATGAAGATAATTCAAACATCACCTTGTACCCCAGATCACACAGTTGGCTTATGCTTAGGAGATTATGCATCAAGCCTTCAACATAAGCTACTTTATTAAAGGTGATGGAACCATTTGAGAGTGTTCCATAACCTTTAGTCCTTCCTTTAGAGTTATCACCAAAGGTGACAGAAGGACCTTTGGTAGGCACGAAGTCAACAAGGAGAGATTTGTTGCCGGTCATATGTCTTGAGCACCCGCTGTCGAGATACCAGATTTGTTGGTGCCCTAGACCCTGCAATCACAAGAAAATCAGTTCTTTGGTACCCATTTGGAGATGGGTCCTTTTGAGTTAGAAGGAGAAGAAGTATCCTTGGAAGCATTTTTATCAATTCTTTCCAGAGGACAATTCTTAGCGAGGTGAGAGGTATTACCACAGTTATAACATTTTCTATATGTAAAAACCTTTTTGGAGCTTTGACCAGATTCCTTGTGACGACTGGTCACCTTGACTTTCATGGCCTTGGAGGGTAGAGGAAAGTCAAGAGGCTTAGGACCCAAGATACCTTTGCCAGAGTCAATTGAAGGAATAGAAGAGGGTGTCTTGGAGTTTAGCTTATTTAACATCACAGCTCTGGGGATTGGAAGAGAAGATGGTTTCTTTGAGTTTTTCTTGGGAAGTTTCTTTTGGGGAGGAAGATTGGCAACAGATTTTCCTTTTTTGGAGAAAGGGATTTTGTTTGAAGAAGGCTTAGGAAAAGAAGGTTTGGGTTCAGAAGAGGAAGACTCGTTTATTTTTAAGGAACACATAGACTAAATAATTGGTTTAGAAGGGTCATTTGAGTCTTGGGTTTCCTCACTCTCATTTGGTGAATCAATGCTCTTAGCTTTGATGAACATTCCAAATTTGAGATCTTTAGAGGGATCAGAAGAGTCCAAAGGTTCAGAGTTGTCATAGTTCTCTTCAGAGGATTCATAGAATGAGGGAAGAGAGAAAGGAGCATAAGTGTCAGAAGAAGGTTCAAGGTCATATTTCCCGAAGCCTAGTCCAGACTTGTCATCACAAGATATTTGATCCTGAAAAATCCTTTCTAAATTTTTGGACGAGCTTGTCCACTTTTTCACAGTTTCTTGCTCCTTTTTAAACTTTTTAAGAAGTTTATTTTTCTCTTTAGCAAGAGTAAAGTTTATAGTTTTCAAATCCTCAAGCTCAGCCTTGATTTTATCAAAGTATTTTAGTTGAGAAAGACAGACTTGCAGTTGAGAAGAAAGAGATTTTATCTGAGCATTTGCCTTTTTCTTTGCATCCTTGGCTTCATAGAAGTCAATGGTCAAAGAGTCAAAGGCTTCAATTTTCTCAGCATCAGAGAGAGAGAAAAATGGATGTACCTGAGTGGATGAGGTAGAGCACTCAGCAGACACAAGAGCCATGGAGGTGGAAGAGGTTTCACCATCATCAGCATAATCTATTTTAGCCATAAAGCAGAGATTGGCCATATCCTTGTCACTTTCGGAAGTTGGTTCATCTGCCCAATCATGAGATTCGGCAAGAAGACCTTTTCCTTTGTTGGCTAAAAGAGCATTCCTTTCCTTCTCTCTCTTGTACTTGGCCTTGTACTTTTCAGCACGGTCAGAGTTTGAAGGAGCAGAAGTTTTTGATTTTTGAAAAGAGGGTTGAAGAGAATCAGACTTGGTTCTGACAAACCTGGAGGATGTACGGTTGGAGGAGGGCATTCTAGACTTATCAGAGGACCTGCTTCTGCATTCAGAAGCAAAGTGTCCCTTCCTCCCACACCTGTAACATTCCTCATTTGATTTGTCAGAGGAAACATTTTTTGAAAAGGTAGAGGAGGGTTTTCTAGAAAACCTGGGTTTTCTAGAAGGGAAGTGAGGTTTGCCTTTAGAAAAGCCAGCCAGCATGGCAACACCATCTGACAGCTGAGCCACAGAGGTCTCCTCTCCTTCATCATCAGCCTCACTGAGATAGGCTTCTGAAGGGTCATTGGGGTCCTCTTGACTATCGTTGTCAGAGTCAGAAGGATAGGTGATCCTAGGGACACACACAGTACTTTTGGAAGATTCACCGACAAGGGCTAGAGAAGAGCCTTTGATGTCTTTAGTGAATGACTTCCTAAGCAGTTTAGACTGCTCATAGTTGAAGAGGGTGCCATACAAGGCAGTGAGAGGCATAGAGTCAAGATCCTTGGTAGACTTGATACAAGTACAGATGTTTTCCCAAAACTCAGGAAGACAATCCATGAACTTGCACAAGACTTCCTCATTGTCATATATGCGACCCACAAGTTTAAGATCATTGAGAAGACTGTTAAAGCGATTGTAGTAGTCTGAGAGAGACTCACCCTTCTCATGAGAGAAGAGTTCATACTTTCTTACAAGGGCAATCTTTTTGCTCTTTTTCACCTCAGACGTACCTTCATAAAGAACACACAGAGTGGACCACATTTCTTTTGCAGTAGAAAGATTAACGAGAGAATGATAGACCTCATCAGGCAGAGAGAGGGCAATGATGGCTCTGACTTTAGTATCAAGAGCTATAAGACGTCTGTCTTCATCATTGTATTTACTGGGGTCCTTTAGAATGTATCTCCCAGTAGCTGGAGTCCTTTCTTCTTCAGAAGAGTCCTCATCAGCTTTTCCCTTGTCTGCATTATATCGGTCCCAAACTCTAGGCATAAAGGGACCTTCATGTAAAATAGTTGGATATCTGCTGTCAACTCCTTCTAGGAAGAGTATCATACGACTTTTCCACAAGAAAAAGTTATTGGGGTTAAACCTTGGTGGTTTGGCTATAGAGCCATTGTCGTATGAAACAACATTGAAGATTTGAGAAGAATCATTTTTTAAAGAGGAAGAAGAGGCTGCCATTACGGATCTAGTTTATTGAGTTAAACTAAACCGCTTTGATACCACTTGTTGGTCCCAAATAGCAGTAAATAAATAAGCAAAGTATTGTAGAAGGGGGGTTGAATACAATACACACAATTTTTCACTTACTTTAATTCTTATTGATTTGAAATCAAGAATTACACATAGAAAACTTTTGATTGTTGCGGAAGAGAATAGATGAAATCTATTCAAACAATCTTACACTAAGAGAAATGAAGAACAATTGTAAAACACTTAGAAAACAATAAGAACTTCTTAGAGAGAATGCCAGTGCACTTAGAGAGCTTGAATGCTTGAGAGCTGGTTGTCTTGCATGTTGAACCATCCTCCATATTTATAGTGCCTCATGCATTAAATGCATGGAACACCTGTTGAGCAAAGGATGGACACAGGTCTTCAGTAAGGATGGACACAGGTCTTCAGCAAGGTACAAGGTACATGATGTACCTTTTGTCTTGAGGTGTTTTGGCTTCAAGTGTTGACCTGCAGAAGGATGGTAGAGACCTTTCCTTAAAATGGTGTAGTAGACAAAACTTACTTTATCTGATCTCCAGATGAGGTCCATGTCAATATGCAAGATATCACAATATACTTTGTCAGAAAAGTACGATGTGTTGGAGAAATCTTCAGGCCTTGAAGATTAAGAGGTCTTTGGTTGCCGAAGAGATCTTCGACTCCTGAAGACTGAGAGGTCTTCGGCTCTTAAAACTGAGAGGTCTTCGGCTCCTAAGAGAAGTCTTCGGCTTCTGAAGATGTCTTCGGCCGAAGACGTCTTCGGCCGAAGACGTCTTCAGCCGAAGAGGTCTTCGGCTCCTGAAGACTTAGATTGGCACCATCCTGGCCAATGGTGTTAATCAAGTGAGCATACTTGGCTTTAGGCTGAGGAGTCTATCTTCAATCCGCTTTGAGAGATATTCTCCTTTTTTTTTTGTCTTCTTCGGTTGATCTTCGACTTCACCGAACATTTGTATAGAAACCAAGATGCTAAAAGATCCTCAAACATATTCTAAGTAGGATGATATAAGATGGAAGATTAGGAGGTCATCTTCAAATCTTCAGATGACCCAACAGAACGTTCATTCATTATTCATGATGAATAATATAGTATTCAGGATGAATTACACAACATTCATGATGAATAATACACGAATTCATGAATCGTGAATTATTCACCCTGAATGTTGTATTATTCGTCCTGAATGTTGTATTATTCGTCCTGAATGATATATTATTCATGATGAATAATACATGAATGACCTGTGAAGATGTGGAGACATGACACACTCTCTTTTGTTCCCCGGTTCACAACATAATTATTCGATAGGTTCTCGATTCGTCTTGATGGGTGTTGGGTTACGGTGCTGAAGAAACATGATGTCTTACGACGTTGAAGAAGGTGATGTTGAGTTACATACTTACGGTGTCGAGGTGTTGTACAAACTTGAACGCACATAAATATTCATAATGAATATAACACATATATAGCATTTCACGTAAAAAAACAGTTAAAACAACAAAAGAACTATATCGAGATGGATGTCATATCGAAGAGCACGAAATTCTCGTTTTTTTTTATGTAATTTGTTTGATTAAAATATTAGTAATTTTTAGAATAATTTATTTTAAACTTTAATTGGGTAAAAAAATTTAATTAAAAAAGAAAATAAAAAGTCAAATATGGTATACATGAGTTTAAATTATCTTCCATTTTTACCCCCTAATCATCTTAAAATTAAAAACTCTATTTAATATGAGTTGTTGGATCAATGGAGATGGAGTAGCTGAGATTTGTCCTCACGTACACAATGAAAACTGAGTTTTCATTTGAACTTTCCTCTCTCTCTCTCTCTCTCTCTCTCTCTCTCTCTCTCTCTCTCTATATATATATATATATATATATATATATATATAGGGGGTCATTCAAGGAAGAATTCGGTTATCTGTGGTAACCGTGAGATCCAATCTTAACCACAAATCAGGAGATAAATTAGGAAATCAATAAATTTGGTAATTTTAATTAAAATTATAATCAAAGGTATTTTAGGTATTTTAATGATCTTTATCTTCTCTCCTCTCTCCAGCAAATATTATTTCGGCGAATACATGATACACACTGTGATACACTTTATAAACATCGAAAATACGTGATGCACACTATGATACACTTTGTAAAGATCGAAAATACATGGTAGCACACTATGATACCCTTTTGTAAACATCGAAAATACTTGATAGCACACCGTGATACACTTTGTAAAGATCGAAAAAACATCGAAAATAAGTTATTCACACTGTGATACACTTTGTAAAGATCGAAAATACAAGATAATACACTATGATACCCTTTTTTACACATCGAAAAAACATCAAAAATACGTGATAACACAGTGTGATGCCCTTTTGTAAAAGGAAATGAGAAAATTTAGAAATTATGTTATATGGTAGAGAGAGAAAAAGATGATATATATATAAGAGAAAAAGAGAGATTTTAGCAATTAAACAAATTTACTAAAATATCATTTTTTATTTATTTAAAATTAATATTAATAATTCTAAATGTGGGGCTCATATTGGATCTCACGGTTATCATAAACGGCCTAGTTCTCATTTGATTAGGCCCATATATATATACATATATATATATATATATATATATATATACATAGATATATATATGGACGGGTTATAGTGCAAACCAAGACATTTGTACAAACCATTATATTAGGAAATAATTGAGATATTTATGGATAATAATCATGATTTATTAAATATGATTGAGATATATATGGAAGAGGATAAGATTCATTTATTATGATTAGAGGTGTTAAAAAAAACGTTGAACTGCTCAAACCGGTCGAACCAAGTCAAACCGGACCGTTTTTAGCGGTTTGAGCAGTCTGGCGGTCTGGTCCGGTCTGAAAAATAGTCAAACCGCTCGGTCCGATCTGGTCTGCGGTTTAACCCTTTTTTTGAGCGTCCGGGACCGAACCGACCGCCAAAAATATGCATGTTTTAATCATATTTAGTTTTCATGGTGTAGGCTCAACTTTTATGGCTCAATTAAAAAAAGATCGTCAAAGAATTATGTCTTTGCTTTTCATTTTCTCAATTGATTATGTTATCTAAATTGACAATGTTCTAAGATCCGTTAAAAATTCAAATTCAAATTCAAATTCAAACCGTCCTTCGACTTTCTCAATATTTGTCCAAAATTCAACCATTGTTGGTGGACTTGTGTAACATTTTTTCAACTTGCTCGATGTTTTTTTTAATTTAATATATAAACGTTCTTTTATAATTCGATATATGTTGTAGAACAATCAATATAGAGATAATAGAAAAGCTGTAAATTCTCATTAATCATAAACCCTTTATATAGGGATGGATTACAAGTAGATAACTACTAGATATTCTAGTTCTAATCTAACTCTGATATATTTTATCTTTATCTCTATCACTATCCTTATCTCTATCCCTATCTCTATCGTCATATCCTTTAGACGATGACACACTTATCCTATAACAATATACTATTTTTTAATAATGTTATATTGATAGAAATTTTATTTTGGATATAGAGTTTATGTTTGTTTAGTTTAAAGCCCATAAGAGACCCAAACCGTCTAGACCGGTCAGACCAGACCGCCTTTTGTGGTCCGGTTTGGTCACTTGTTACCAAACTGCACGGTTTCAAATTTTCCTAAACCACCATTTGTGGTTTGGTTTGTGATTTGCGGGGTTAAACCGCCCAGACCGGACCAAACCGGTCTGTATCTCTATCGTCATATCCTTTAGACGATGGCACACTTATCCTATAACACTCCCCCTTGTACCGAGTCAAAAGAGTGATGGTGCAATATCGTTGCCTCGTTAAAACCTTGCGTCAAAATAAAAACCCAATGGGAAAAAAAGGACGAAGGAAAGATTACAACGCACCTGTGTATAGATAATTCTTTTAGTCTAGTATTCCCTCAGATTTGTACATCAATCGTGGGAGTTATATAAATCGTTGCCTCACTAAAACCTTACACCAAGGAACAAAACCCATTGGGAAAAATAAACCTTGGGTGAAGGAAATAGCACAACATACAAATATCACATGTATGGTAGACTCCCCCTTTTGTCTACTACTCCCCCTGATACGTACGTTAATCAAGGGAGTTTGGAAAGTCTCCACATTCCAATGCTTTCCACATGTTTTTCAAATGTAGCCTTAGGCAATGATTTGGTAAACAAATCAGCCACATTTTCCTCAGACCTTACTTGATTCACTTGAATCTTAAGGAGAGTCTGTTGTTGTTGATTATAGAAAAACTTTGGCGAAATATGCTTTGTATTATCACCCTTGATATATCCTACTTTCATTTGTTCAATACAAGCTGCATTATCTTCATATATGCATGTAGGATTTTTAATGGTTGAACTTAAACTGCTTGCTCTTCTAATATGTGTAATGACATATCTTAGCCACATACACTCTCGAACCGCCTCATGTAAAGCAATAATTTCTGAATTGTTCGACGAGGTAGCTACAAGGGTTTGCTTTGTAGATTTCCAAGAAATCGTTGTGTTCCCAATTATAAAAACATATCCTGTTTGGGAACGACCTTTGTGTGGGTTAGAGAGGTACCCAGCACCAGCAAAGCCTACTAATATATCATTTGGGGTTTCACTATAAGGGATATCACTTTCTTTGTTAATATCTTTAACAGGTATTGTACCCCCATTATTACGTTTTATTATTATAGCAGGAAATGAAATTTCGTATTTATTGTCGTATTACGTTTTATTATTATAGCGGGAAATAAAATTTTGACACCGTTTGGCTTTAGCTTTATTGAGTCTTATGAAAGTTCAATTACGTCGCGTAGGTGAATTTTGGGGACGTGTATACGTACATTATTGTGTGCGTTGATTTATAAGTTTTGGGACGTCATTCCACGCGTTGTTTTAGGAAAGTTTCATTTTTGCATCATTTATCTCTGGACTATATTCAAGTATCACTCGTTTCATACTAATTCTTTTTGGATTAAATCATATCGTTGGTGTGTTTAAATGTGTAAAAGGTTGATGTTGTTTCAAATAGAACTGTTTATTTAAACGTGCTTCAATTACAATCTCTGCTGTCATAAGTCCGCAACACATGAAATGAATTTTCAGTTTACATGTCGTAGTAGTACCGCCTTGAGTAAGTGCGTTCTATCTGTGCGGCCACTTACGTTCCTATCTAGTAATTAAATTTGGGAAAATAAACGGACGTATATGAGTATTGTTGGAAATTTTATCTTCAGATGTTTTGCGTTTTTGAAAAAGGTTTTAAAATCTAAGTCGTAAAATTTTCCTTTGAGAGTTGTACAAACTTATATCACTTTCACGGTTATGGTATAAGTTGATGTATGTTAGAACTATGGTAGTCCATTTAAAAATTTTGCTACGCATCTTTTATTTCTGCCCATATTAACGTATGTACTGATCAAATGAGTTTTGGAAAATGGTTTTATATGCGTAGTGTTGGCAAATCAATTTTGAAACCTACCGAATAAACGGTAGTGTATTATTTTACCGCACGTTTATTTGCTATAAAACTTATGTATTCGAAAGTTTTATAAGATTTCAAATTGGCATACTGGGTGAAAACCTTGAACTCATTAGGCATATAGATTTAAACCCTGTTGCAAAGGGAGTTGTATTTAAGGAACTAAGGAGTCCTTGGGATTTGAAGCGTCGGATGATCCGACAGGTGGTCGATCTTGAATTTGAGTTTTCGTTTGAATCGGGTCGCATTTGAATAAGTGGAGGTGGTAGATTCAAGTATTCCCAGTTAATTAAGGGGTGATTTTATACTTCAGTAATCATGCGGAATAAGGTCTTAGGTGACTATCTGCGATTAGATTGGGTTCGTTTTGGTGGATTGCATGTCGGTGTGACATCATGGTTTATGTGATGGTGTACCGTCCTTGTGGGTTTCGCGATCAAGGAAAATTCTTGTGGTTCGTTTGTTAAAAATGTAAGATTTGGGATTTTTAGCACTCTGTTTGGTTATCCTTAGTGTGACCATCCGTCTGGATTGAAATTTTGGGGTAGGATGCCCACGTTCTCGAGGTCACCGTTTAGTCCTAGGTGTCGACTTGTCTTCTTGGAGTCAAGAGATCTTGGAATGATTGGAAGTATCCCGGTTGGATCATGGGATATATCGACCTTTCGGTGATGGAATTTTAAAAGAAGGTTAGATGGTGATGATTAAGTACCGATGTGTATAAGCATTCACATAGTGATAAAGATTTTATTATAGGGATGTTGTGAGGTGGGTATTGGAGCGAAGTTGGGTGTTAGCCGAATCTGGGTTAATCAATTACTGAAGGACGCATTGGTGCGCCTTGGAAGGATATCTTTATCGATATTAGGAGTGGATCGGTGGGAATCGGAGAACTCATGAGAGTGTGGTGGCGATCTATGGCTTTGGGTTCGGAACTGTGAGGTTACGAAAGGATTTGATTGGTGAAATGTTGAGGTCACAAACTACCTTAGAGGTAGTAATTGTCATTCTAAGGTTGGGAGGTGACCGTAATCTTGTGGGTAAAGGTTACTTTGGTGAGTTAAGTGTTCGCTCGGTCATGAGTGTATTGTGCCCATGAGGGGCGGTTGGCGGGTGTATCAGTGCAAGGGACATGATAGTGGTGCTGGAAGAAAGGTTAGGGGAAATCCTTTTGCGGGCTAGGTTTCTTGGGAATCTAGATTTCGAGGACGAAATCATTCTAAGGTTGGGAGGATTGTAACACCCGGTTTTTCGTAAGTAAGTTTCGTCCTTCGTTGGTAATCTCTCCACCTTTCGCCTATCTTTTTGGGTGGAAAATGTTGTGCTTTCGAACCTTGAGTCGACCCATGCAAGAATCGCGAGTTTTCAGCTAGTTTAGGCTTCGGTACAGTCGGCACGATAGTGACTCGCAATAGTGACAAGTGTCACTATCATGTGGCACAATCGCCGGAGTACCACGAAGCTCGCGGTACAATCCGCGCGATAGTGACATTATCACTATCGCGTGGCAAGGTCGCGTGCGGCGTCTGACCTTCTAAATGCCTGAAATTTTCACCATTCTTCACATTTCTCACTTCTATCTTCTTCCTTTTTTCTCCCAAACCTCAAAGTCGAACCCTAACCCATTTTGAGGGTTTTCCCCCTTGAACCACATGATTCTTCATCATCTAGCTAGTGGGATCTTGAACCACAAAACCTCTATCTTCATCTTCCTCATCAAGTTCTACGTGTGGGAGCTCGGGTTGAAGAGTTGGAATGGATGTCCTCGGAAAGTCTCATCATCTAGAATGGTAAGCTTCCTTGATTTAACGTTATAGATGCTCCATTGATGGTTCTTAGTGTTTGATTTCTCAAATCTCGGATTTGGTGGTTTTGGGGAAACTAGGGTTTTGATCTCATTGGGGATTTTAGTAAATAATGTTTGGGGAATGTTTCTAAATGGTTTGGTATGAATGGATCTAGGTTTTAGAAGTCCTCGGCTTGAGGATTCAAGTGGCCTTGAAAAGAGCTCGTTGGGTGAAATCTAGATTTAGCCTAAATCTAGCAAGGTGAGTTCAAGTTGATTTGCGAAAACGGTGTACATGCCAAAATGCTTATTTTAAACTGTTTGTGTTTGACCTCAAATTGTTAACTGTTGATAAGTTTTAGTTATTTTGAAATGTTTAGTTTTATAAGCATGTTGAGATACCCAATTTGGGATCTTTGGGTATTTTGGTAAATAAATCAAGTTGAAATGTTTATTGGATGATTTTTACATATATAGTTGGAGTTCAATTGGCGTAAGTGTCATTTTGTGTATTTGATTTTATAAACCTTTTCAGAAAGTGCATATTATCGTGTTATGAGGCATTTTGAAAACATAAGGGTATGAGTTCATTTGGGAAAATGGTTTGTCTCAACCAACGATGAGATTTTATTTGTTTATACTTTTGGTCGTGTTTGCGTATTAGATGGTCAAACGGGCTCCAATAATTATATCGGCTTTTATGTGGGTATTTACGTAAAGAGTTGGGCCTTTGGCTCGGTTTTGACTAATTGAGTCGTGTGGACATTTGTCCGGATTTATTACCGTTGTGGGTTTTGAGAATGATGACGATCGTTTATGTCATTGGTGAATTACATGCTTTGGGTGCTTTGGTCATTCATCTGGAGTCATGTAATGTTAGACAGTGTCGTAATGGATCCATAGGCACGTAAGTCTGTCGGTTGTCTAAGGCCTGAGGTTTTGGGTTACTTTTAGTGACCGCTCGGGTTTGCTAGCGAGTAGGAATATGTGGTTCGAGCCGCATAGTTGAAACTCGTCTAGATTGGATAGGCACCCGGGCTCGTAAGACCTCGGAGTAGAACTCGACGTAGTATGGCAAGGGGCAGCAACATGTCCGAGGATTGTGATGTCTTGTATGGCATGGGAACTAGGACCGGGGCACGTTGGTGAAATCCAATAACATCACGGGTGGCCCCATTCACGTGTTCTCGCCACCCTAGATGGAAACGTTTAGAGGACATACAAGGAAGTCGCGTGAACGACCTACTTGCGTGCTTCTCTATTCTCGGTATTTACGGATCTCCTCATCGTTGATTCGTGGCATTTTAAATGGTAATGTCGTATTTTACCAACTTTGGTTTTTATGTGGTCGACGATAAATGATGGCTTTAATATTGGGTCTTCCCCACGTATATTAAGGTTTGAATAGAACACGTCATTTCTACGTTTTCAGTATTTGGTTTCTTTCCATTTTATGGTTGCGTGGGTTTTGGGTCTAATGTTCGTATTCACGACAATGTTTATTTATATAGATTTTCACCTATGGTTTATGAGTTGTGCAATTTGTTCCACCCGCGTTGGGTATTTCGAGATACAACATTTACCCGTGTTTTATAAAAATTGGGATTTCTCTCTCTATTCTCATTTTGAGCAAGTTTTGGGTTAAATCTAAGTTTATGAAAGAACGTTATATATTGAAAACTTATTCTGTAAAATAGCTTAGTTTGGATAGCGATCAACTTGGCGTCCCTTTCGTTTAAAATGTATGTTTATTGGTAAATGAGTCGTTTTCATAAGCAAAGCATATCATTTTGAAGGATTATGATTTTAATTGCATTCTTCCATTTTAAACGATTTATTTATATATGTTGAAAACTCTTGAGCTCACTAGGCGTTAAGCCTAACCTTTTTATTTGTCGGCATGTGTTTAAGGGTAAGTAGTTGGTGAAGTCTCCCGCGGTTGGAGGTAGCGACAGTTATTGGTTTTTAGTAACACCCGTCCGTATTTCAACCATATGTATAGAATGAAGTGGTGTATTGAGGATAAATCTTAACTCGTGATTGTAGACGAATCGATTTTCGATGTATTTAAAAAAATTTAAATTAGTTTCTATTTCCAGAATTTAGGGTGTTACACTAGGCTAATTAGATAGTGGAACGTTATTACGTCCATTACTGTGGAGTATGTCTCCTCATAGTCAATCCCAGGGCGTTGTGAGAAACCTTGCGCCACAAGGCGAGCCTTATATCTTATGACTTCATTGTTCTCATTACGTTTTTTGACAAATACCCATTTATGTCTTACAGGCTTTACACTTGGTGGGGTTAGCACTACCGGACCAATTACCTGTCTCTTTGCCAAAGAATCTAGTTCTGCCTGGATTGCTTCTTTCCATTTAGGCCAGTCTGTTCTTTGTTGACATTCTTCAACTGAGCATGGTTCAATGTCATCGTGCTCTATGATCTCATGAGCAACAGTATATGCAAATATATCATCAATGAGTATGGATGATCTTTCCATCAACTCATGTACATTCTCATAATTCATTGAGATTTCTTTGTTCTCTGGAATCAATATTGACTTCGGAGCGTCCTCCAGTAATGATTCATGGACATAACTGTAATTAGAGACAATCTCATGAGAAAGGTTTTCAGTATTGATGATAAGTGGATCAGATTGTGCCTTACTCTCCCTTTTCTTTCTTGGGTGAGTATCTATCGAACCAAGTGGCCTCCCCCTTTTCCTTTTGTTCTTTTGTAGAACAATCAATATAGAGAGAATAGAAAAGCTGTAAATTCTCATTAATCATATACTTTTTATATAGGGATGGATTACAAGTAGATAACTACTAGATATTCTAGTTCTAATCTAACTCTGATATATTTTATCTTTATCTCTATCACTATCCTTATCTTTATCCCTATCTCTATCGTCATATCCTTTAGACGATGACACACTTATCCTATAACAATATACTATTTTTTAATAATGTTATATTGATAGAAATTTTATTTTGGATATAGAGTTTATGTTTGTTTAGTTTAAAGCCCATAAGAGACCCAAACCGTCTAGACCGGTCAGACCATACCGCCTTTTGTGGTCCGGTTTGGTCACTTGTTACCAAATTGCACGGTTTCAAATTTTCCTAAACCACCATTTGTGGTTTGGTTTGTGATTTGCGGGGTTAAACCGCCCAGACCGGACCGCAAACACCCCTAATTATGATCATGACATTCGTTAAGGAAACAAAATAAAATTAGATATGCATTAGACTATATGGACGGCTGAGATTAGTTTGTAAGTTTGTACAAATAGAGGTGGTTTGCATTTGATCACTCCTATATATAAACTTTTGGGTTGGCCAAAATGAGTCAACCTATTAGCTTGGAGTGTTGACAAAAATAAGCAAACAACGTAAGCTTAGAGTATCGGCTAGGAATGCCAATCCCATAAGTTGCCACAAAGGCATCTCAACCTCCATTTATATATCTACAATTCATTGTCAATATTTTGTTTCTCCATCAATGTGGGATACATAAAACTCAAAAACAATTCATGAAATGGGGAAAACTTCATCCTTTCAAAAAAAATGTCGGTTTTCCTTTTAGATATTTGTAGATATAAATTTTAAACTTTTGGATTGGCTAAAATGAGCCAACCTATTAGCTTGGAGGGTCAACCAAAATAAGCTAAGAACATGAATTTAAAGGATCAACCAAGATGAGTCAACCTTTATGAGTTGCCACAAAGGCATCTTAATCTTCATTTATATATCTACAATTCATTTTCAATCTTTTGTCTTTCATGAAGTAATGCAACCTAACAATTACTCAAAATGTGAATAATGGTAAATGCTCAAATATTGAATTTTGAATAAAACTTTAGAAACCAAACGACCGAAATATGAGTAAACTCAAGCCTCCAAAACTATAACATATGGAGAATACCCCAAACTCAAAACGTCACCGAAAACATGGATACTAAACTCAATACTCACGCGACCATAAAATAGAGGGAAATCCAATTAACAAAACATGAAAATGACATATTTAATTCAAACCTTAATATACATGGAGGGAAATCCAATATTAAGGTCATCATTTACAGTCAACCACACAAGCCCAACGATAATAAAGTAAGACGTTAATATTTAAAATATTGTTGGCCGACAACGGGGGAGACTCGTATCCGTTGAGAGTGGAGGAACACAAAAGTATGTCACTCTTGCAATGTAAATCGCATGACACCTCACGACATAAAAGCCCAAGTGCCCCTACGACTTCTTAACAAGTTTCACCTCAATAGTCGGTTGACCTTGGTGAACATTACAATGAATTCCACCCCGAAGGCCCGGGACACTTAAAGACTACCTCCAAGACATTACTTTAAGCGGCGGAGGTCCTAGTACCTACCTCCCAGGTAGCACTTCCAAACTCAACCCTCCTAGTGCCTACTTGAAAAGTTCACGATCATAAGACATGGGTCTCGGAGTCCAACCCCGCAATACCCAATTGACCATCAAAACAAACTGACTTACGTGCCTGTGGATCCAATACAACACAGTCTTAAATTACATGACTACACAGGAATGACCAACACACTCGAGCATGTAATTATCACCAAAACGCAATTAATATGCATCGTAAAACCAAAGCTCCTCATCGAGCCAATAAAACTGGGCAAATGCCCCAAGACTCTTTTGAGTCACAACCGAACCAAAAGCTCCACCAATTAATTGACCATTGATCAAAAGTTATAAAATGCGATAAACACAATTGACACGTTTATGCAAACATACACTCCAAAATACATGAATAATTTCCAACACAAAATTAGACCGAGACAAGTCATTTTCCAATAAGTTCATACACTTTATTCTTTCAAAAACGTCTCATGACCCAAGACAAGTATTTCTCCAAAACACATGTTAAAATGCATTTATACTCAAAAGATCACATTTCATAACATAAATCATCAAAATACCATTACTTATGATTTATTCATCAATATGTCCAAAATCCCAAATGTGGGTGTTTTACAAAGCTTATAAAGTTAAATACTTCAAATAATCAAAACTCACCAAATGCCCAACAGTTGATAATTTCATGTAAAACATATAAACATTTAAAAATGGACATTTTGGCATGTACACCGTTTTCATAAATCAACTTGAACTCACCTTGCTAGATTTGGCTAAATCTAGATTTTACCCCAACTTGAGTTTCCTTGAAGAAACTTGAATCCACAAGCAAATCCTTCCCAAAACCTAGATTCACAAGTTTCCAACCATAAATATTCATATTCAACCATTTAGAATCAATCCCCAAATATTTTACATCAAAATCCCCAATTTGGCCAAAACCCTAATTTTGACCTAATCTATCCAAAATCATCTAAACTGAAAACTTAAGAAACATACATACTAGGAAGTCATCAATAGATAATTTATGACTCATAATAAATATTTCAAACTAGGAGGATCAACTCACCACTTAGGTTTTGGTGAAAACCTACAAAACCCCAAATTTCTTGAAGATTGAGGTGATGATGATGAGCTCTTGACTTTTGCTTCCAATCCACCACCAAATATTCTTGGATATTCCCAAAACTAATAATCTAACCTTGAAAAGCTCTCAAAAACGAAACCATAGCAACTTGAATCAACAAAACCGGATTTGAAATGAGAAAGTTATGACCAAATAAAGAAAATCCCGATTTTATGCACTCCAGGTCTGGCGCGATTGTGACATACGACCGTGCCATGTCACAATCGCATGGCAAGGTCTCCCCAAGTGTACCAAAATCCATTTTCCCCCTTAACAACCTTAACATGATATAGTGCCACTGGCACAGTCGTCGGGCACTATAGTCTGGCCCGTACCGCGAGTTTTTTGGCCATTCTTCGACTGTTTTCTTTACCGCTTTCTCGACGTATTTCCCGACCGTTTCCCGATCGTTTTTCCTGGCCGTTCCTCAACCGTTCTCCCGGACATTCATCGACCGTTCTCTCAAAAAATTTGATGTTATTATGCCCGTTATCATGCCATTGTCATAATTTCATGGCACATTCGTTGAGACGACCGAACATTCGGTAACGTCAGTGCTATTGTGACATATGTCACAACTGCATGGCACTGTAGTCGGGACTACCACGCTTTCAGTACCATTGGTGCTATTGTGACAGATGTCACAACCACATGTCACTATAGCCAAGATGATCATACTCTTGGTACCATTGGTGCTATTATGACAAATGTCACAACCACATGGCAATATAGTCGTACTCCATATGTGTTTCTTCCTTAACCGATTCATCCAGTTCAACACTCTTCTTCAATTGGGATAAAAATTCAGTGTGTTACAACACAAATGATGAATTAACGCTCCAAAAGTCATCGTCATCCATGTACACATTTCAACACAAAATGCCTGTCAAACCACAAAAATATTAAAGTGAAATCCCAATGAAGACTAAACAAAAATTAACTAAAAAACTATATGCAAACGATTAAACATGACGAGAAATACAATTATTTACTCAAATGAATGCACGTAGAAAATGCCAAAATCGGCAGCCTCCCCCAATACCATTAGCCATCACATTAGTGCTGAAAATCATCATCATCCCCCTCCATTAGTTTTTCTGTTCAAAGTTTTTTTTTATAGTTTGAGAAAAACAAATGTACGTTCTTATTCTTTTATCAGTAAAAAGTTTCGGGAATTTTGTATTAGTAGTCATTTTGGTACACTAAGGGTCCGTTTACCAAACGCTTACCTGGGTAAGTGCTTACCAAGTCACATTACCTTACCGGATGAATATATGGTAAGGACCAAGAATCTTACCAGGTAAGAGCAAGGCAAGAACCAAGAGTCTAACCCGGTAAGTGAGGGTGATGACTCTTACCATGGTTAGCGTTTACCGAGAATTTTGTTTTGCATATTATACCGTTTTTGTGGACTAAAATCTTATCCGATAAGTAAGTGATAGTGTTATATTTTATTGGTAAGCACTTACCCATGTAAGCGTTTGGTAAACAACCCATAAGTTGAAAGTTGGGTGGCCTTTGATTTTTTATAATTTTATCATTTTATGGTCTATATAACATATTTTTTAAACTTTGGTGGCATCCTTGTATATTATAACTTAAATATTGTAAATTTAAATCCAATGCATAAGTTTAACATGGAGGTTACAATAAGAAAAAGGAAAGAACAAACAATAGATCAACTTTAACTTCTTCTTCTTTTTTTTTCGAAATATATGTTGACAAAATGGGACGAATATCAAATATGCAAGATAGTAAGATACCATAACCACTCAAATGGAGGATCGAAAAAAGAAAAGAGAGAATGTCAAACATGCCAAGATGTTTTGATTTTCACACATGCTTATTTGATTACTAAGGTGTCGTTTGTTTTTTAAGAGGTCTAAAGTCTGAATCTTATTTTAGTTATGATTAATAAGAAGTAGTGTGTAAAAAGGTCTGAACGATTCAGACTTAAGAGTCATTAAGAGGTTTTTTTTTAAAAAAACAACCCCTAAGACTACAAAAACACTATTTTCATTACTAGGTGTAACTTGTTGTTGCTTATTATCATTTGATTATTGATTAATCGGTTTGTTACTAACCACAAGAAAACCGATTATCAAATAGCATAATAAAGTTATTTATATATATCTTTAACTAGGTTTGATCCCGTATATTACACAGGATAATTTAAAAAATTAAATCATGCCAGAAAACTTATCTTACACATATGAATGATCATCGAAAGTACGATGTTACTTTTCCAAGCTTTTTTTTCCCTTTAGAGTTGTTTTTTTGCAAATGTTCTTGTTTTAGGCAGTTTTCACAAAGGATGTTTTGCAAAAAAATAATAAAAAATATGAATAAATATTAAGAATTTATAAAACAAAATTTATAATATAACGTAAATGAAATTATGGAAAAATACATAGTTAAAATTGATATGAAATTGCAAAAAGAAAATCACAACAATTTAGTGATTATTTGTATCAAATCTCTAACTAATTTTAACAAATCTCATACTGATCACGACACATTAATTCGTATATATTTATGATATTTAATAATATAATTAAACCCAAAAGTATTCAATATTGGACTCATTTCGAATGTATTGACGAAGCGATTACAATGGTATAATTTGTAAAAAATAAAAATATTTTTTAATGCATTTTAGTTCATATATATTATTTATGTTTATATGATAAGAGTCTAAAATAAAAAATAAAAAAGTAAGAGATTAAAAATAAACTACATACATAATTATAAAGGTAGTAAATATAAGGTATAAATTAAAAAAAATTGAATTAAGGAAAGATTTAAGAAGGAATGAATGTGGATGTGCTAAATGAACTTATAATGTAAAATACGTCCAGATACATGTTTAGGCGGGGAAAATGAAAAAATTGGCTCACCAGAAGGCGACACGTGTCCTTCTAGTTACTTATTTATTATATATATAGATAGATTAATCTAATTAGCCAAACTCCCAATACCATCAAAAGTAATTATTATACTTTAATTAACGGAAACACATTTAGGGGTTGTTTGTTTTTTTCAAAAAACCTTGTAATTGTAATTCCCAGATCTAAATCAAGCAATCAAAACACACAATCTCCATTAAGATTATGACAATATCAAGATTCTAGAGAGAGAGTGTAGAGAGAGAAAGTAACAATCGTATATCTCACAAGTCACAAGTATTACAATGAAGTTCTTGGTTACATGATTACAAAGTAATATGTATTTATACCAAGGACTAAACCACAAGATTAAGCACAAAGCTCTAAGATAATCTCACATTGACTTAGACTAGATTGACAAATCTAGACTTTGACTTAGAAACTTTGACCTTGTTGACTTTGATAGACTTGACTTTTCTAATTAAATCTTGGATACAATAATACACTAACAATCTCCCCCTTTGTATTCAAGATTTAAAAAAATTTGACACTAGTCTTCAGCTCTTGATTCTTCAACTTCTATCTCTGACGACTTTGAACTTTGAAGCTCTTTCTGAAGTTGTTGAAGAATCTTGAAAAGTCTTTTGCATTTTGCATCTTTGGAGAGTCAACAAGTCTTCAATAAATCTTTGAAACCTTTGAAAACCCTTTGGAACTTCGAACTTTGAAACAACTTTGAGGAATCTCTGATCTTGTGTCTTCATCTCTTGTGATCTCTGATCAGTCTTCAAAAAAACAAACTTTCTCGAATCATCTTAATTTGGACTTGTCTTCAGAATCTTTTGAGAGTGATTTCTTTTCATCTGATTTGAACTTTCAGAAATTCTCCACAAGTCTTGACTTTGACATCTTTTTTGATGACTTTGAAATTGATCTTTGTAGATGTCTCCCCCTTTTTGATGATTGTGAGCATCATGATCATCAAAACATTTCAATTTCAACACATTCTTTGACCTCCTCCTTTGTAATGACTAACAATCTTCCCCTTTATGATAAATTGACATTCTTCGCCCTTTGATCTGAGTATCCATCAATTCATGAAATGTATATATCCGAATCTTTTCAAATTCAGATATAATGAACGTAGTAACCCTGAATCAACAAATGATACAGTTAGAATGCCTGTAAGTAGCACGGAGCCACTTTGTACAATGGATGTACATTGGAAAGGAGCTTTTGTGATGTTCACTCCCCAGGGCTTCCATTCAATCATCGAAAAACCACAAAGGAATTTTCTACGAATGTTATGACAAGAAAACATATTCCTAGTGTGCTCGTGAAAGTGTAGAATGATTGAAGCTACTTAGCTTTTTCAGGCTCAAATTATGTAAACTGTTGAGACAGTAACAGATATTACACGGACTCAATATGCATGAAAGAGGTGCGAAGGTGGGGCAACTTTCCTTCTTTTTCAATATCTAAATCTTCCGAGTGAAGACTAGATAGCAGATATGTTGCGTCCCCAAGAAAATGAAACATTTCTTTTTCGGGAAAGAAATGAGTGGCTGGTGGGGTAATTGCAAGAGTTGGCATGGGCTCACTGCCTGTTTCAATGATGGTCACCAAAGAATGTGAACCAATCAGAAGATGTGGCTGCCCGGCTCAGAAAGTGGTAGGTGCAGAGTTCTGATATTCTTTTAACTCTATTCTCACACCCTCTTTCTTTTAAACATTAAAGCTCACTTCTAACCAAACTCTCATTTCCATTTTACCGCTCCACACAATGAGAAAAACTCAATCGGATTAGTTATCTCCCCCAGTCTTTGATTTATGACTCCTCACCCCTCAATCACTCAAGGATAACTTCCTGGGTAGGAAACACTGGTTTACGTGAATCCATGGAAGTTCTGTTTAAGATCTCACATGAATCCCATGTAATTTGACCTAAAAGAATGGTTGTTCAACAGTTTATTTTGAACGGTTAAGCACAAAATATGATGACATTATCAAAATGTATGCTCATTTTAAAAATATGAATGGAATTTAAGCATTTGTACTTTGAAGATCTCTCAAAACAAAGATATTGAATGAATGAAATGAAATCAAGAGAATTGTTTTGAGAATCTGACAATGTATCAATCAGATCAAATGAAATGGTTAGTTAATCAAAGAATTGGATGGTTTGTTTATATGAACGAATATAAACAATTTAGCAATGAACACTCAAGTTGAAATGATGAATGATGCTCAATAACAGTGAAATCAAACGAGGGTATTACCATCGAAAAATAGGTTCGTTTAGAGACATGGTAATAATAAATTCAAATAAAGTACTGAACCGGTGTGTATGAATACTTGACAGTATATAGACAAGATAATACGCAAGTATTGATCTTTGGAAACACACGGTCAGTTAAACATTAAAGCTCAATAATAAAAAACATTTAAAATCACTCTTCTAAATTCATAAAATCTTTTGGGAACCAGAAGTGGTTTGAACATTTCAGAAAATGTTTTTCATGCTTGAAAGTTGTTCTTCTTTCAAACAATTAGAGATCTAAGATCAGAAGATACTTACATTTAAGCTCCCCCTCAAATCATGATAAAATGATTTAGGTCTATTAAGCTCCCCCTGGATATTTACAAAATATCCAAGTCTGAACATTGAAGAACGAGTCCTGACCTGTCATGTGATCAGAAGCCACAATCTTAACACTTAAGTTCGGGTTTTGAACTGTTTTGTTCAAAAGCCATCGTTCTTTGAACTTTGAAGAACGAGTCCTAGACTGTTTTGTCTAGAAGTCAATGACTTATACTTTGAAGTTCGAGTCCTGAGTTGATTTACTAAGTAGTCAAACATCTTGCACCCCCTATACCTGTGGTACCTGCGAAACAAATTTAACGGGCTTTGGTACCCACTGGTATTTGGGTCCTGGTATGTTAGATTTAGAAATCCACCTCTCATTAGATTTATATCTTTTAAAATCCGAAATCTGAGAAGTAATTTTGTAAGATCTGTACCAGTTATGAGCAGATTCTTGTTGGACGAAATCATTCTCTCCACAGTAAGAACAACAGATTTTCCTTTAAGCAATCCTGATCAAATGATTAGTCGAATAATATATATCAGAATTATCAAAAGATTTACCTTTATGCGTACTGTTCTTTTTGGCATTGGTTGTGGATTAGAATGATCTGTCATTCTTCTTCTCTTCATCAGGAGTCTTCACTCGCCAAACCATCTGATTTTTCTTCGATTGCTTTCCAAGAGATTTAACATAGAAGCTCGCTGGTCCATCAACAGATTTGTCATAAAATAGATTTGATGGACAAATCTGACTTGATTTGACAATTTTAGGTTTGACACTATTCTTTTTGAAAACATTTTAATCATGAATAGAACTTGAAGTTATTTTGAAAGAACAGACTGATTCTGTTGAGTTATCAACAGGTGATTGGCTAATCACATCAGCTGTTACTTTATCAGACAATTCAATGTTTGCAGCTTCCAAGTCATTTATCCTTTTAGTCAAAATGTTTCTTTCACCTGAAAGTGTGTCAAACTTTTGTTTCAAATCAGATTTCGCCTTCTGTTCTTTTTGGTAATCTGATGACAGAGCAGTTGTTTTGGATTGGAGCTTTGATATCTCAGATTCAAAATGTGAACGTTCAAGCTCAAAATCTTTTTCCAAGTTCTTGTTCTTTTCAGAAATATCTTTGAAAATACCAGTATTTCTCTTTTCAGCATTTCTCTTTTCAAGCTCATAAGACTGCTTCTTTTCTTTGAAAATCTGTCTTTCTTTTTCAAGCAAGTCTTGTAAAGTAGAAATCTGATTGGGAAGTTCAGTAATTTTATTTTCAAGAACTTTTCTTTCCTTAGCAAATGTGTCTCTTTCAGTAATTAGAATCTTTTCAAAATCAGACACTTGCTTGGAAAGTTTTAAACATCTCAGCTCCAAATCCTTTTTCTCTTGTAAAATTTTCTTAGAAATTTCAGATGTCTGTTGAGTAGAAGATATCTTCACATTTGATTTTTCTTTTTCTGCTTGGAGGCTTGTTTTCAGTTCAGCATTCTTCTTCTCCAGAGCAGATATCTGATCTTCAAAAGTCTTAAACTTGTTTTGAAGCTTGACTGATTCATCTTGCCATTCTGATGATTTCTGTTCAGTCGTCTTCAGTTGGCTCTGAAGATTTGTAATTACAGTCTCTTTGACTTTGATTGCTCTCTCAACAGTATTTATCAAATCATCTTTCCTTTTAATATCTTTCTCTTATTCTGTAATCTCTTTCTCTCTAGCCTTGATGATACCTGCACAATCAGATTTAGCATGATTAGCGCACTTTATACAGTCAGAAGTTTTATCAGAGTTTGACAAATTAAATTTCAACTCCTGAATCTGTTTTAGAAGTACTGAATTCTGATTTTTCAGTTGATTTCGTTCAGCTTCTATTTTTGGTATCTCAGGCATGTACAAGACTGCCATATCTCTTGCTGATAGTACAGTATTCCCTTTATCATCAGTCTTTGGCATCTTGAATGATTAACTTGATTATGAAAGATCGTTCCCAAACAGTTCAGAAGATTTGACTGAAAGTCAAACTTAGATCAGCACAAAAAAAATAATCTCAAAAAAAATTAAGAATTTTTTCTATCTTTGAAACTCGCAAGTCACTGAAACTCGCTAAGCACTGAACACGCAAAGCACTATTCACTGAGAAACTCGCTAGTAGTTGTTAGCGCGAAACTAGAAACTCGCTAGACACTGGTAGCGCGAAACTAGAAACTCGCTAGACGTTGGTAGCGCGAAACTCAAACTCGCTAGACGTTGTTAGCGCGTTTCAACACTTAGAATATTTTTCTAATATTTCAAACTCGTAAGCCTCTTCTAGCGCGTTTCTAAAACTCGGAAGTCACTTCTTGCGCGTTTCTGAGAAACTCCCAGATCACATGAACTATTCGGTCAAAACTTGCAAGCTTTGTCTTGCGTGTTTCTAGAACTCGCAGACCTCTGTTAGCGCGTTTGTCAAGAACTCGCAGATAACTTGAACTACTCGACCAAAACTCGCAAGCTTTGTCTTGCGTGTTTTTGAAACTCGCAAGCCACTATTTGCGCATTCTTCAGCATGACTCTTGCGTGTTCTTCAGATGAAGTTTGCGCTTTTCGTGGATCTTGCGCGTTTTTGACACTTGTTCACGAAATCGATTCAAATCTGCAATTTAATTTTCTAATTCATCCACAGTGATCGAAATACAAACTATAACATATTTCTATTAATATAAACTTGCTAAAACCTTCAAATTACAGTGCAATTGATCGAGATTAAGACTCTATGTTCGTGTTTTCAAGAAAATCACAAAAACTCAAAATTCAAACGATACAGTGATTAAATTGTGAAATTGTGTGAATACAAAGTGAGTACAATTACAAATCGACTACCACTAATCCATTCTTACACACAAATTTCAACAACTCAACGAAAATTGTGATCAAACAGTGAATTTCAAGAAACGATTTCGTGAAAACCAAAAATCCAAAAAAAATTGAATTCAGTTTAGTGATCTGATCTTTCTGAACCTGTTTGGTTTGCTCTGATACCAATTGTAATTGTAATTCCCAGATCTAAATCAAGCAATCAAAACACACAATCTCTATTAAGATTATGACAATATCAAGATTCTAGAGAGAGAGTGTAGAGAGAGAAAGTAACAATCGTATATCTCACAAGTCACAAGTATTACAATGAAGTTCTTGGTTACATGGTTACAAAGCAATAGGTATTTATACCAAGGACTAAACCACAAGATTAAGCACAAAGCTCTAAGTTAATCTCACATTGACTTAGACTAGATTGACTAATCTAGACTTTGACTTAGAAACTTTGACCTTGTTGACTTTGCTAGACTTGACTTTTCTAATTAAATCTTGGATACAATAATAAACTAACAAACCTCTTAATGGCTCTTAAGTCTGGTTCGTTCAGACATTTTTACATACCACCTCTTATTAATCATAACTAAAATAAGACTTCAGACTTTAGACCTATTAAAAAACAAACGACACCTTAAACACCATCTTTTGTACTATATTTTATGATAACTGATTATCTGATTTTGATGATTATCACATATCGTTTTGAAGATGTAAAGTCAAATACCACTATCATTACTTTCAAAACACGTATCTAAACATTTTGTATCAAAAATCGAAAAAGATATGTGATTAGATATGGTTTTTGGATGCAAAGAAAGTGAAAATTGGTTTTGATTCCTTGTGTTGTGGATCAAAAGTCTATTGACTTGTCATTTATCTCAAGGGTCATTAACATTCTTGGTAGTGGAACAACTTCAAGTTTCCACTTTTTTTTATTTTTCCTTTTTTTTTATTATTTAAACCTGAATGATTTGTGGTCCGTGGATAGAGTATGGAAAAATGACATGTATTAAGACAGATTAGTCGTTTTTAGTACAATCTAGTAAAAAGATAAGACAATTTAAATGTGCAATAAGCACACACTATAACCACAAAGGTAGCCATGTGTCTTCCTTAACTTTAATCACGATAAAACCACTTAATATAGTTTTTAATCACATCGCTCAGTCTGTTCTTGCCAAAATGTTTTCTTCAAACATGAATTCTAAATTTTCTTTTAAGCATTACAATTTTTTTTTGAACGGCAAGTTAACACAATCACACGTTCTCGGGGTATCCGGGCTCCCACTTAAGAGTGTCACCCGACTAATCCCCGTCGATCACGACCCAGCCCAATTAAGGGTACCACTATGTGGCAGGCCCATGATCATGGATGTCACAGGATGCTCACCACGGGGTTCGAACCTGGGTAGTCAGGGATACCATCCACTGACCCCCAGGATTTTCTTTTAAGCATTACATTTAGTTTTCAATTTATAATTAAAAAGACTTACATTTCATTATATGTAATAATGTCTTGATGGAATAAAATATGCAACACATGCTTATTTGTGGATTGATGATTTGTGGGTAGATATGCTTTTACTAGCACAAATCTATCTTTTTGGTGCTTTAAGCTATATTGGTGCCACTAAATGCCATAAGCCAAAAGATTTATGGGACCCACCAAATTGGTTATATTTTGTTTTTTCTATCTTTTTGGAAATCAAATGGGGCTATAAAAAGGGTTGTTGTCCAATAAGGTTTATCAAAATCTCATAACACCAATGGAATGAGAGAAAAGAGGGTTTTTCCAAGGTATTGATTGCTTGCTCTCCCTCAAGGGCTTCTAGTAAGTATTGACCATGCATGCATTGCAACACCCTTGTAAAGCATGTTTTGGAGTCTTTGCTAGAAGCTTGTTAGGGGAGAACAAATTATCAACATCTTGTTATTGTTATTGTTATTTTTATTTTTATTATAGAATGTTTCAATAAGTCTCACCAGAGATGGCGGCATCAAGAAACTGAAGGCATTCCAAGTCGTCCCTTAAGGGATCCTACATTGGGTTTTATGTCGACTGTAGGTAAAAGAATTTATTAATATTGATTTATTTATGTATGTGTGTGTGTATATATATATAATATGATTTGGTTCTAGTGATAAATATATTTTTTTTGTGAAAAGTAAGAGAGATGTAATATTCACATAAAAGACAACGTAACATTCACACAATATAAGTGAAGATACCGTTATATTGTGCGAAGACATCATTATATTGTGTGAAGATATTTGGAGATGAGCATCTTCACAGAAACTGGTGAATATACACATCTATAACATGTAGTCTTCACCATCTTTACAAAATATAACTTAACGTTCATACAATATATGTGAAGGTACCATTATATTGTGTGAAGACATTGGAGGTGAGCATCTTCACATAAACTGATGAATATACACATCTATAACATGTAGCCTTCACCATCTTTACAAAATATAACTTAACATTCACACAATATAAGGATACATTCACTAATTCTTAAGCTTCTCCCCAAAAATCATTTATTCTCACATGATTCCAAATCTATATATACACACATTATATACTAGTTGTATATATACTTGTAAAATACAACGGAATGCAAAATTTTATCGTAAATCAAAAATGAAAAATTAATACTATTCCTTATAACAATCACACGACATATATCTCAAACAATCACCTATACATTCACATTCTCCAAAAAAAATGAACTCATATTCTACATTTTATAACAGATAAAAAAATAGAATCAATTACTTGAAAATGCATCTGATTGGGGTTCTGAAACCGAAGCCTTGAACTCTTTCCATAAGGATGAAACTCACTCCATATTTTGTTGCTCCATGGAAAATGTTTTGAATCAATAATTTGTATTAAATACTTTACAAATACTATACTCTTAAAAGTTAAGAATATACTTAAAATTTTGAGTAAATTGTGTTTTTTGTTCATGTGATTTGTTAAAAATTGTGATTTTAGTCTCTATAGTTTAGAAATCATTGTTTTCATCCCTATGTTTTGTAATTTATTGTTATTTTCATTTTTATAATTTACAATTTATTGTTGTTTTGGTCTTTATGCTTTACAATTTTTTCACTATTTTAGTCTTTTATACTTAAAGGTAGGATTCCATGAACGAAAATAGTAATAAGTTGCAGATCATATGGACGAAGTAATTTTTAAACCACAGGGAGGGAAAAGCAAAATTATTAACAAACCATAGGAACGAAAATCGTAATTTACTTTAATTTTTTTTTTTAATAAAATACTATAAAGAGCAAACTTCACTTTGGTCCCTAGCGTTTGCCAATTTTCAACAGATATCATCCCTAAACTTTGAAAGCTCTGATTTGGTCTCTCACGTTTGTCATTTCATAACGGTTTTGGTCTTTTCTCCCAACACCTGTCAGTTTTTCAGTTACACATCCAATTAAATGATAGGTATTTTAGTCATTTTTTAAATATTTTTCTGTTAAATCCATCAACACCCAGTTAAATGAATGGTGTTCTAATCATTAGAAAAATGTTTAAAAATGACTAAAAATACCCCTCACTTAATTAAATTTAACGGAAAAAATTAACGGTCATTAAGAGGAGGGACCAAAACCGTTATAAGATGACAAACATGAGGGACTAAACTTTTCAAAAGTTAGAGACGATATATGTTGAAATAGACAAATGTTAGGGAACAAAAGTGAAGTGTACTATACTATAAATAGTTTAAATTTATTGTCAGAACAGAAATATTTAATTTTTATAAAACGTACAAAATGTTACAATTTTGGTGGGTCAAGAAAATTTGGAAGATATAATCCCAACCACCTGGACGATGATCCATACTGCCCGCTGCCCGTTTTGACCCAGAAACCTGCCCGTGATCACCAACTTCCTTAATTTATTTGGGGGGAAATGGACACACGAAACCACCACACCCAAAATCAAATCATGGACAACAAAATCACCGCCTTCACCTTCTTCACCTTCTTATTGTTCATCGTCTCCGCCGCTCGTCTGGCGGTGGATCCGGCGCCTTTAACCACCACTCCCTCCGCCGTCCAGAGTGAAGATGCCTCCAAGACTTCTCAACAATCTGCAGCCGATTCAAACATTTTTCTCCCTGGCGAGAAGCCTAAATCAGATCTCGATGCCAACAATCACCTGCCGGAACCGGAGAAAACTACGAATGATTTGACGTCACACGCTAACTTCTCCAGATTCCATCCGATTAATCGACATTTCCGTGGTAAAGTACCTCCTCAGGGGCCAAAGCCGATCGGAAAACAGCGTCGCGCTAATTGTCGGCATTCACACAAGATCCCTAGGACCGAGATCTCCGAAAGAATGGATAATATCAAACCGAAAGCTTCACGCGGCGAGATCCAGTCGAACTGGTTTAAGATCCAGCATCAGTACGGTCTCCGTCGCCACCACAACAACAACCACCGGGATGAGAACGTGATAAATACGAAGCAAGTGTTCGATCGGGAGAAGCTGAAGAGTTCGGTGCGCCAACAGAAACAGAAGAAGAGAGAGGAGGAAGCCGGATTCATGAAGAGCATTCGTAAGTTTCTGAAACACACTTTTGATTGATGATGAATCTTCCTCGATCGATCGATTGATCCACCGTCTACGTATCAAGTAATGTATATTATGTATGTATGTATGTATCTAATTAATTACTTATTTTTTTTTTTTCCTATTATCATAATTGTATTTGTAATTGTATATAACAAATTGCATCCATTGGAGATGTAGAAAGCATGTTTAATTAGCTGATTAATCAATCCAAGTTAATTCTGTTTTTGATAGATTAATTGCAATTGCATGATGATCGCACCCAAATTTGGGCATAAATCCAGGTGCATTTCCATAGATGCTACACAAGCATTAGAAGATGTAATCGCATTAATATATTCGAGTTAAATGTTTAACAACGGTAATTTGGTTACCATTTAGAGCATCCTCCATAGTGTACGAGTTTTTCATCGAGCTTTTTCATAACTTTTTTCTTACACATTATTGTCACATCAACAACTTAAAAACTTTTATATACCTCCACTATGTGAAAAATCACACCCAAGCTTTTTCATTACTTTTTTAAACTATTCAAGGTCCCACTATTTTAACTTTATATCATTTTTATTCTTATTTATAAAAATAAATACATTAAAATTCATACAAATACATATTTATTTATATCAAGAAAAAAAGTTATTTTAAAAGTATGTACAATAAAATTAATAAAAATTAGATTATTAAGAAATATATAAAAGTTGTATAAAAAGTTTGTAAAATAAAAATTAAAAAATGTTAAATTTAAAAGTATGTATAATCGAAAATAAAAAGTGGGTCATTAAGAAATCTGTTAAAATTGTATAAATATGTCAAATTTGAGATATTATTTTAAAAATATAAAATATAATTACTTTCATTATGTATTTATTTATGTTATTTATTTAATAATTATATTTAAATAGGATTACTTTAAATATATTAATAAATAAAACTGATTAAATACGAAACTTTTATAAAATTATATAAAGTTAAAACTAATTAAATACGAAAAAGCTATGAAAAAACAGGTCGTGCAGTTACGAACTATGACGAAAAACCTCGCGAAAAACCTCGCGAAAAAAAGCTCTCCACTATGTGAAAAACTTCAAAAGGGGGTTTTTGTTTTTTGAAAAAACTCTTAAAAAACTGTGAAAAAACACATTGTGAATGCTCTTAGTACTAAAAGATGTGTAAATCACAATTTATAATGTTAATAGTTTGTTTTTTATGAGTACATATACTATATTATAAAACATTCTATTTTTTATGGATCAAGTACTATTTATTTATACATATGACTTCAAGTTTAAAATTACAAGTAAATAGTGCATGTTTAAATTGATATAATTAAGGGAAAAGTTCAAAAAAACATTGGACAATTTTTTCGAACAAATAAATCATTAGACATTTCAAAACCTGTTAAATAAATCATTGGACTTTGGATAACCTGTTGAATATATTCTTATTACTTAAAAAATGTAACTTGCAACCTACATAACAGGTAAAGTACAAATTAAAAAAAATGTCACCTACATTATCCGCCTACAAACTAAAAATGAGGAAATTAACTGAAATAAGTCAATCTCATCAACCAAGTTCATTTTTAACCACTTTTCAAAGCTTTTTTTTTTATAAAATAGTTAAAGTTTGCACATAATGTTTTTTTTCTACGTAAAGATTTTTTTTCCAGAGAATAAAATAAAAAAACATCCATGCATAGAAAATTTTATATATAAAAATTCACTTTCTGCTTATAGTTTTAGAAAAAAATTACACTTTGTATCCTTATAAAGTTATAATTAGTTATTTAATTTATTTTATGTTCATTACTTTTTCATTTTATATATTTACTAGAAACGTACTCACGCAATGCAGCGAGATACATCACGATTTTAATGTTTCATTTTATTTTTTGTTTTTTGGCGATTTACAGTACGATTTTGGATTATTTTGAGAAAATGATAATGTTTTTTTTATAAATTTGTTTAATTTAGGATTAATAATATAATGTTTTTTGTATAAAAAAAATTAAGTATTTTGTTAAAATTCAATGATTATTTTATATATTTTAATGACATCTAGAAAAAATAACCAATTACATATTTAATAATATAATTAAAACAAATTTATAGTAATATAATATATTAATTAAATGGTGATACATGGAAAGGTCTACATAAAATGAATGTTCTGTACATATCAAATTGGTGGATTTAGAAACCTGCAGTAATAATATGTATCTTGTGCTTTGATACTTGTAAATTAAGAGATTTTTAAAATTTTGCATAAAATGATGGTACCTTATGCCTAATAATTTGTATGTAAGAGTTTTTATCCGTGCTTTATAATATAGTATAGATTATATTAACACACATAATCGTATATCTATACTATATTATAAAGCATTTATAGAAAAACTTAAAAGCAATTGTTAAGACTTAATATACCGCTATTTAATGTTAACTAGAAGCGTACTCGCGCAATACAGCGAGATACATCACAATTTTAATGTTTATTTTTGTTTTTTGTTTTTTATTGATTTACAGTACGATTTTGGATGATTTTTATTTAGTGATAATGGTTTTTTATATATAAATTTGTTTAATTTAGACTTAACAATATAATGTTTTTTATATAAAAAAATTAAGTAGTTTGTTAAAATTCATTAATTATCTTATATATTTTAAATTTTTTATATTTAAATTGAGATGTTTATCCTGTTTTGATTATGTTTATCATAATTCAAATTTCATAATTTTAGGATTTGGGGATTAGAGATAAAGATTTTGGGGGATAAGAATGAAATTTATTAATTAGGGTTAAAAGCATTTAAAAGTAGTGCATATTGCTTAGAGGTGATCATTTGCGGGCTTGGGCCGGGCCAGGCCGGGCTTAACTTAACTTTTTTGTCCAACAGGCCTAATATAGCAACCCAAGCCCGTTTTTGCGGGCTTATGGACTTGCCCGTACTCGCCTTTATAAACGGGTCGGGCTTGCCCACGGGCTAGCGGGCTTATTTTTTTACATGTGAAAAACAAAACTTATATAAAATCATAAGTTATGTAAAATCATTTAAATTGTGTAAGTTCTTTCGAGTATAAAATAAGACGTAAAATATATCAATGTACATAGCGTATGAAAAATAATTGTTTCACAATATATGAATCATGGCCATTTTCTCTCTAATGAGTTATCAAATTTCAAAGTTCGAGTTTTTTCAATAACAAATATTCATCCACCTACTATTTACAAGATCGAAATTCGAGACGTACTATATAACACAACACATATTATATATGTTTGGGTGACGGTTGGTACAAAGCCACTTATAAATATTTTGAATAAAATGATTAAATTATTAATTATATAAAAACATTAATCAACTATAATAATATAACGGGCCGGACGGGCTTGTCCGAGTTCTTTTTTTCATTGCCCAAGCTCGCCCATTAATTTTAGCAGTCCAACCCAAGCCCGCCCATTTTTTCGAGAATGATTGTCCAAGACCGCTTTTCTAACGGGTCGAGCGGGCCGGGTCTAGCGGGTTGTACCGCCCGTGAACAGCTCTAATATTGCTTCATTAATTGTTTTTTAATTGAGTGATAATGATTTTTTATATATAAATTTGTTTAATTTAGGCTTAACAATATAATGTTTTTTATATAAAAAAAATGAAGTAGTTTGTTAAAATTCATTAATTATCTTATATATTTTAAATTTTTTATATTTAAATTGAGATGTTTATCCTGTTTTGATTATATTTATTAGAATTCAAATTTCATAATTTTAGGGTTTGGGGATTAGAGATAAGGATTTTGGGGGATAAGAATGAAATATATTAATTAGGGTTAACAGCTTTACAGGTAGTACATTAGGCTTTAGTAGTTATTTTTAAGATATTTTAAGTAGATAGCTTTAAATGATAGTACATAAAACTTAGTGAGTTGTAATTAATAGTTTTTTATACCATCTTTATAATATAGTATAGATTACTTAAAATGTCTTAAAAACAACTATTAAGGCTTTATGTACTACATTTAATGCTATTTATTAACTTTAACTCCCCTAAAATCACTCCCACTTCAACTCCCCTAAAATCACTCGTAACTAAATACAGGATAAAAATCAAATTTTAAATATAAAAAATCTAAAATATAATTAAGAAAATCTAACATAATATTTAATTTTTATTTTATAAAAAAATCATTATATTATTAAACCTAAAGTAAATTACATCATTATTAAACTATCAAAAAAACTTTTACAAACAAACTTTTATGCATTAAATACTGTTTATTGATACATATTACTTAAAATTCAATATTACAAGTCATGATCCATTAGTACAATTTTCTAAAATTATATGTTTGAATTCATAACTAACTGATAAACATAATCAAAACATGATAAACATCTCAATTTAAATATAAATAATTTAAAATATTTAAGATAATCATTGACGAGACAATTATAATGGTTTTAATTTGAAAGAAAAAAACATATTCTTTTTTATGTATTTTAGTTAATATATGATTATATGTGTTAATATAATAAAACGTTAACTAAAATTAAAAAAACAGAAAATATAAAGTAAATTAAATAATAAATTATAAAGATGTCTTCTAAATTTATTTATTTTTTTGCCAAAAACAATTCTTAAGGCAAAAAAAATTGTGTAAACTTAGACTATTTTTAAAAGGAGATTTTGAAAAGTGCTTAAAATGAATTTGGTTGATAAAATTAACTATTTTAGTTAATTTTTCCATTTTTTAATATGTAGGGGAATAAAGTAAGTGACATTTTTTTTTATTTTTTTTAGTTTGTAGTTTTATCTGTTATGTAGGTTGCAAGTTACATTTTTAAGTAATAAGGATGTATTTAACAGGTTTCGAAAAGTCCAATGATTTATTTAGTATGTTTTGAAATGTTTAAGAACTTATTTATTCCAAAAAGTTGTCCAATGACTTAATCGCTCCAAACACTAAAGTCCGTTGGGTTTTTTTGGACTTTTCCCTTTATAATATAGTATAGATAATTAGTTATTTAATTTATTTTATATTCATTACTTATTCATTTTATATATTTATTATATTAACACACATAATCGTATATCTATATTATATTATAAAAGCATCTGTAAAAAACTCTTAAAAATATTTGTTAAAGTTTAATGTACCGATTTTTAATGCTAATTACTTAAAATATATCTTAAAAACAACTATTAAAACTTTATGTACTACATTTAATGTTATTTATTAACTTTAAATCCTTATTTCTAACCACTTTAATTCCCCTAAAACCACTATCCACTTCAAAACCATAAATGGATAAAAGACCATAAATCGATAAAAAAATAAAAAAATAAAAATAAACATTAAAATCGTGATGTATCTCGCTGCATTGCACGAGTACGATTCTAGTTAACTAAAATATATCAAAAAAATTAGTTTCTTCTTTTACAAATTACACCATTATAGTCGTTTGGTCAATATGTTCAAAATGAACTCAATATTGTTTTTGAATTTAATCTTATATTATTCAATATCATAAATACGTACAAATTATTTTTAATACTTATAGTTACAGATTAATCTTATATTATTAAACAAATAGCCCTAAAAGGATAGAAAGTGTAAATATTAAATATATTTTGTACGTATTTATGACATTTAATAACATGAGATTAAATCCAAAAAATTCAATATTAGGCTCATTTTAAACGTATTGACGAGACAATTATAATGTTGTAATTTGAAAAAAAATCATATTCTTTTTGATGTATGTTAGTTAATATACGTTTATGTGTGGTTAATATATTAAAGCATTAACTGAAATTAAAAAAAAAACAGAAGATATAAAGTAAATTAAATAATAAATTATAAAGATGTCTTCTAATTTTTTCTCTTGTTTTTGCCAAAAAAAATTATTAAGGCAAAAAAAATTTTGCGTAGACTTAGACTACTTTAAAAAGGAGATTTTAAAATGTGCTTAAAAAATGAAGTTGGTTGATGAGATTTGACTATTTTAGTTAATTTTTCAATTTTTTTAATCTGTAGGGGAATAAAGTATGTGACATCTTTTTTATTTTTTTTTAGTTTGTAGTTTTATCTGTTATGTAGGTTGCAATTACATTTTTAAGTAATAATGATGTATTTAACATATTTCGAAAAATCCAAGAATTTATTTAGTGTATTTTGAAATGTCTAAGGACTTATTTATTTCAAAATTTTGTCCAATGACTTAATCATTCCAAACACTAAAGTCCATTGGGTTTTTTGGACTTTTCCCTTTTTTAAAAGTTTTAATGTAGAACTCGTCTTCATTTTGGATATGGGAAAAGTTCAAAAAATCCAACAAACTATCCCAAATGATTAAGCCCTTTAACTATTTTTTTTAAATGAAAAAACCATTAAACTTTCTTATTTTGATTGATTAAGTCCTCATTTTTTTTAATGAAAAAACCATTAAACTTTCTAATTTTGAATTATTAAGTCCCTAAACATTTTTTTTGAATAAATAAATCATCGAACTTCTAAAAATTGGTTACTTTTTTTAAAGGTATCAGGAACTGACTATGAAGGTTTTTAAGTAAAAAAAATATATCAGTTTTACTGTTCTCAAACTCTACGCCATTAAAACCCCTCACAAACAATTGTATCGCTCTGCCTTGCCACTCCCCCTTGACCGAACGTTGTCCATTCTCCATATCGTCTAACACGTTGTTGCCCCTGTCATCGATCTCCCTCTTTTTGATCTACTTTTATCTATCAAAAGAGGAAAAATCAAAAGATAACTTGTTACACATAGTTTTTTTTGGATTAAAATGATGTAAGTAACCAATTTTTAGAAGTTCTTATTTAATTTATTGGAAAAAAAATGTCCAGGGACTTAATCATTTAAAATGGGAAATTTTAATGATTTTTTCGTTCAAAATGTGAAAGTTTAATGGTTTTTTTCATTCAAAAAAATAGTTCATGGACTTAATCATTCAAAATGAAAAGGTTTAATGGGTTTTTCATTCAAAAAAATAGTTCAGATACTTAATAATTCAAAATGTAATAGTTTGTTGGGTTTTTATAAACTTTTCCCTTTTGGATATATGTTTTGAAATTAATAATCTAATTATTGTGATTTGAGATCCTAAGAGCATCTCCAACAACATTGATAAAATGGAAAAAAATGGGTTTTTGTTTTCTATATTTCTCCAACAGCATTGCTATCTTGTTTGTTATAATAGAAAAATCATAAAAACATATCTAAATATAGAGAACTCTCTATAATTCTATAAAATATTATTTTATTTCATCAACCAATTATTTCGATAAAACAACTAAAACTCTAATTATTTGACTATTTAAGAATCAAACAAGTCAATTTCACATCATCTACAACAAAGATGATTTTGAAAAAACATATAATGACTTAATTTACCTTTTCTTTATCCTAATTTAGAGACTTTTTTGAAGTATATATATAATATTTATATACGGGAAATGAAACTCATACACTGCCACTAAAGGGCATTGGCCTTTTTTCACTCACTTCTAAATCAATGCCTTGAATGTCGTTATTGATTTCAGAAATAATTATAATTTGTCAAACGCTCAAAAGACTAACGGTTAGATTATTACAATCGCAACATATTTTTTTACAAACGGTTATTTATTTCATTATTCAGTATTACATATTACTTTTATAACGGACATCCAAATAAGCTTAAGCTTGTGACATCTTACAAAGGGAAAATTAGTACATTACATTTTTTATGTTTAAATTTTTACTTCATTATTGTTAGTTTATGAGTTACTCCCTTTTAGATTTTAAAAAGTTGAACATAGAAAAATAAATATGGTGTGACAACAATTTTAGATTTTTTTTCTACAAACAAATTTCAAAACGCCGGTCTTTATTAAGCCATACAACTATAGTTCCATTAAAAAATGATTATAAAAAGCAATTATAGTCTTATAATATGTAACTTTATTATCATTGTAACCATATATAAATCGGGGTTTTGAGAAAAGGAGATATCGACAATCGTGATTCTGAAAAGCAGAGGATTCCCTTGTCATTGGCAAAAACGACGAAAATAGTTTATGAACAATCAAGGGTATATGGAAGAAACAAAAAAGGACAATCTTGATTCTGAGAACGAAGTGTAATAACCGTGTTTGGGTCAATATAGGAAGTGGAGGGGAGGATTTTGCCTTAAGACTAAAGTGGAAGGGGGGTTAGTGAAAAAGTTGGAATAAAGAGAGAATAAGCCCTTTACCCTAATCATTTGTGGGTGTGGCGGCTATAGAGAGGAGTAGGGCGATCATGAAGGGGCAAGGGATTAGAGCAACTCTTTGAAAAAAATCCAAGTCTACATCCTTTTTTCTTCAAGGTAAGTTTCCTATCTAACTTCTTTTAATGTTGGTATGCTAGGAGAAATCATTCTTGATGTTTTGATATGGAGAGTAGAGAGTTTGGATCTGATAAGGGTTAGACTTCTTTGGAATCGCCCTCAAGGACTGATTAGGGTAAGTTCTTATTAACCCTTGGGAAATCTGTGTATTATATCTTGGATTAGGGAGTTTTGATTTGTGCAACCTGTGCTTTGAATGGGGAATCGACCTATTGAATCGATGTTGGGTTGTAGAAGTGGTCTGGGCACTTTGTTTACGAACCTGCGTCGGCACCGGGAGAACCCGGGGTTTGCCGAAGGCCAGGGTGGAGAGGACCCCGGGCCATGACCCCGAGAGACGGGGGAGCCCGGGAGGCGTGTAGAACCCAAGCGTCGACCTCGGGAGACGTGGCGCCCGGGGAGCATTCTAGAGATTGGACCCAGGCGGGGACCCTGGGAGGCGGGGCGCCCGGGGTGAGCAGCAGGGACCCGGGCGTGAACCCCGGGAGTCGGGGCACCCGGGAGTGATCGACTTGACCCGGGAGGGACCGAGCGGCGTGGTCCGGGAGGGGTCGGGCGGTGTGGGCAGTCGAGAGGTTGTGCGTTTTTTAGGTTCAAGTCCTAAGTACCTTTCTCGTATTTCTGTGATAGGTTTGGTTTAAGGAATCTAGAGAGGAAAGTCTCGCAAGGGTCAGGTGAGTTTTTCTGAACTAAAGCCTCTTATGACGAAGAAGTTATGCTTTTATGTATGTGAGTTATATACAAGCCTTGAAATGATGTTGCTTTAATATTTACATGCGAGATTTATTCAAATGTTAAAGATATTTCTGTTATTGTTGTTAAAGTGGAAATGTATGCATACATGGTCATAAGTGTGTTATGCTCAAAGTGGGGGGGGGGGAGGGGGTGTCCCGCCTGTGCTCATACCGAGGGGGTGTTCCGTTTATGCCGTTGGGGGTGTGTCCCAACAAGGCAGTGTGAGTCACAGACACGCTGTCACCTTAGGGTGGCGATAGTGTGAGCTGAGAAGTTTATTGAAAGTTTAATCGTCTTCTTTAAAGCTGAAAATGGTTTATTTTATTATAAATCCTTTGAATGTCTGTTGAGTTGAAACTGTTGTTAGAGGGGACTCACTAGACCGTTGGTCTAACCGTCGCTCTTTCAAAATTAAAAACCCTTTTCAGGTGGGCGCGAAGTTGGTGGATCAGGTAAAGGAAAGGAGAAGGTTTAAGCAGCATCCATCTATAGAAGACTTCCTTCTAGTATTTTCAGTTTAATCTCAGTTGTGTAATAGGTTGCCTTTTGCTAACCTAGAACCTTAATATTCTCTTGGGTCGTTTTTGGCATGAATTTTTGATGTGTTAATTATGTTTTATTGTTAGAATGTTTGGGTTGCTATAATTGGTATCAGAGCACTAGTTTAAGAGATTTAGGTGACCAGATGGGCCTAAACTTAAACTGTGGAGTAGGGAACACAACTGAGATTTAGGAAGCCTTTAAGGAAGACCTTGATCACCGGGAGGCGTGATAACGATAGTGAGTACTCTCATGTAAGGTAAATTAAGAATTGCATCTGGCCAATGCCATTATGAATTTACAGGTGCATGGGCATACTCGATTTCTATTGTTGAGTTATTTGGTGAGTGTAGTTTTGGGTAGATAGTCCTATCATTGAAATGATAGCGTTGGTCTGGAGTGTTGTGTGAGTTCACTTATGGTTGGTAAGTTTGTTTGAGGTCAATGTGAGGGCGCACGAATTGTAAATTTTTAGTCACGATGGTAACTGGTTTTTGGGACATTCAAGGATGTTGGGAAGCGTTGGTGTCGGAGGTTGTGGCAAATGTGAGGACCTTGACTGGTTGGCCGGAAGTAGGGAGGCTGAGATAAATTATAGTGAGTGCAAACAGTTGACCTTGATAGAGTAAATAGCCTTCAATGTCAAGTGAGTCTCATGCATTATGTTTCAAACAAATTGTTGTAGTCCTTCATATAATTCATATCAGATATCTTGGTGTGTTTGTGCCTTGCGAGGTAGTCATTTTAAAAAAAGGTGACGATGCGTGTAAACGGGTGTTGGTATTGAAAAGACCAGTTCATTGCGTTGGGTGATAAATCTCGATTTTAGTGTGGGAGAAGTATTTTATCTCTTTATAAATTAGTTAACTTTTGTTGAGAAAATCATGTCAGCGTTTGATCGCGTAAATTGGTAGTGAAATTGTTATGGACATGTGTCGTCATACCAAGAAGAGTGAGAGTCGTTCGAATCGCTTAGTTTAAGCGATTTTGCTGTATTTTATAAATCGCATGAGTAAAGTTGTTGAAAATATTTTCAATTGTGTCAACGCCGATTTTGGTTGGATGAGACCTATTTTATTTTGGAATTGAGGCGGAACGATTGTAACATCCGGAATTTCAGGTAAGCATAAGGCTTCATTAATCTTATGGTTTTGTACTAAATGTAGTAGGACATTATATGTTAATTGCTATTTGGTTTAAAGTTTGTTAATAGTAATGTTTGGAAACCTTAGATCAGCCAAATGAGAAATAGTGAGTTGTGCGGCTTACTGCGTGAGATCCAAGTCGCGGTCCAAGCCGCGTAACACACTGGAGTGCAGTCTGAGGAGTACACGCGCGGCTTATGGCGCGGCCTCTAGGTCGCGGCCCAAGCCGCAGAGCTACCTGCAGGTCCCCAAAACCCTTTTCTTCCTGATTTTAATTCATAAACACACACATGTTCGTTTTCAAGGGAGATTTTTAGGGTTCTTGGTCTACTTTCTTCCTCTTGCTACCTTAGAGCATTTATTGCAAGTATTGGGAGGTTAAAAAACATTTATTGAGCTTCAATCTACGTCAAGGATCATTTATTGGGGTGATTTCTTCAAGAATCTCAAGACTCCAAGCTTCTTTCATCCTCTTCTAGGGTTTGTTATTTTCAAGGTTTTAAGCCAAAAACCTAGATTGTGAGTTTACTAAACCTTTGTTAAAACTAGATACACATCATAATCTTCTACTTGCTAATATCTTAAATCTTTACTTGAAGTGTTCATTTCTAAATGTCGATGTATTTGGGGTTTTCCTTATGAAATATGTTTATTTGTAACTTGCCATGATTTGATGAGTATATGTGTATATCTTGGCATTTTGATGATCTCTTACTTGAGACACCTTTAGTGGTATCATATCTACATGATGAAAGTTGTAGTTATACTAGTCATATATCGGACTTTATGTTGTTTAGGATGTTAATATCGTACCCATGGTTGGTATTGAAATATTATTGGTTATAATGTACCTTGAGACCTCCTATGAATTATGTTGGACGAACCAAGTCAGTAGATACTAGGAGGATGTAGTCTTGGGTGCCACCGTAAATGGCATGTGCCTAGACCTCCGCCATTCGGGGTAATGTCATGGTTGTAGTCCTCGGATGTGTCGGGCCTTTCGGATGTCACTCTTAGTAGTTGACATCAAGGTATATCGACTCTTTGGGTGGAACTTGATTGGTGCTATGGGTCTCCCCTATTGACTCCACATTTAATGAACTCTGGTTAACTGCTGATAAGAATTATAATTGGATTTATATGCTATTTCTTGTGCGAGCTCACTAGGCTTTTTGGCCTAACACTTGTTTGGTGTCGATGTGTATCTCAGGTTCTAGTGGCGTCGCTCCTAAGCAGGCCTAGTCGACCCTTGGTGAGAGCTTGGGGAAGGTGCTTGGGATGCACTTTTTGTGAAGACATTGATTGGACTATAGTCAACACCCCTTTTGTAATCTCTTTTATATATTTAGGAATTAGATTAGTTGGTTGTTGCTTATTTCCGTTACATTACAACTGTAATTAACAGGTTTAAATATTTCCCCATTTTTGGGAGGCTCTTTCTATGGCAAATTTATATACCGTATTTCCTTTTTGGAAATTTTGTTATCCCTATTTTTAGGGTGTTACAACGATCCTCAGGATCGTTGTGCATGGCTAATCCTTTATGTCGGTGCGGTATCAAGTGTACTCAAGCGTCTTTTATAACGTAATGTGGTCTGAATTTTCAAATGTCAGCAGTTTAAATTTACTTTGTCGTCATGCATGAAGGCTATGAACTCTCTAGGACGTGAGTGATGTTGCATTTATGGATGAGGGAAGGTTTTGAGAATAGAAGGGTGGTGTTCGAACCGTTGATGGTCGATTCATGACCTTGATTTTCCCCAGGGAAGGGCGGTGAATAATGGAAGTGAATTACGGAAGTTTCATTCTTCGACGTTAAGTCAGTCTTATGGTAGATTATCTTCGGTTCGGTAACCTGAGAGGTGGTTGCCGGTAAGTGAGAGTTCGAAGTTGTTTAGATGCTTCCAAAGGTAGCTGGGTAGTGAGTAAAATACGTGGTATTCTGATGAAATGGCATCGATGGGAACCAAGGTATGGGGTAGCCTTGTGGTTAGATTTGGTATCAAGTAAGTCTGGTACCTTTGAGGACTGTGGAAGTCCAAGCGGTTATGGTGCGTAGGAAGGAGTAAATGTAGTGTGAATGTCGTTGAGCTGTGCAAAGGTGGTTGAGACCGTTCGGGGATAAGTGTACCTGGTATGACGTCGGACCATCTGGTGGGGGCGTTATGAAAGCGGAAGATTGCCGATAGATTAAGTGTTTTCCTGTGGGTTCGGATATTCGATTAGGAATGAAGTACTTAACACAACTGAAGTGGCAGCCATACTACCATAGTGACCAAGATTGAAACAAAGTGACAACGACAATGACTAAAAGTGTAATTAGTTCAAAATAGGGACTAAAGTTGATATTTAGTGGCAACCATAGGACCAGAAATGTAACTTACTCTATACTCTATGTATATACTAGAAGCCTACTCGTGCAATGCAGCGAGATACATCACAATTTTAATGTTTCCTTTTATTTTTTGTTTTTGTCGATTTACAGTACGATTTTGAGTGGTTTTGAAAAAGTGATAATGGTTTTTTTTATAAATTTATTTAATTTAGGCTTAATAATATAATATTTTTTATATAAACAAAATTAAGTATTATTTTAGAATTCAATGATTATCTTATATATTTTAAACTCTTTATATTTAAATTGAAATGTTTATCCTGTTTTGATTGTGATTATTAGTTAGTAATGAATTCAAACATATAGTTTTAGAGATTTGTACTAATGCATCATGACTTGTATCTTGAATTTATTTTAGGTTTAATAATATAATATTTTTTTAATAAAATAAACATTAAATACTCTGTTAGATTTTCTTAATTATATTTTAGATTTTTTATATTTAAAAGTTTGATTTTTATTTTGTATCTAACTATGCGGAGAGTGATTTTAGGAGAGTTGAAGTGGGAATTGATTTTAGAGGAGTTAAAGTGGGTAGAGATAAAGATTGAAAGTTAATAAATAGCATTAAATGTATTACATAAAGCTTTAATGGTTGTTTTTTAAGAAATTTTAAGTAATTAACATTAAATAGTGATATATTAAGCATTAGCAATTGTTTTTAAGATTTTTTTTATAAATACTTTATAATATAGTATAGATATAGCATCTTGGTAGTCGGCTAATCACCTTCACATGATGCTTTTGTCAAGAGTAGGGGTGTAAACGAGTCGAGTCGAGTAATAGGTTAATCGAGCCGGGCTCAAAAAATTAATACTTCGATTAACTTTTCAATGTAGGGCTCGAGCTCGAGCTCGAATATTTTTTGAGTTATCGAGCTCAAGCTCGATGCTCGTTTATGGGTTCGAACTCGCGATCAATTAACTCGTTTATCGGCTTGAGTTCGATAATTTTATATTTTTATTATATGATTAATAAATATATGAGCATGTTTGGCTCGAAAAAGAGTATTTGCTCGAATGGCTCGGCTCGACTCGACTCGACTCGAAAAATTAAATCGAGTTTTCGAACGAGCCGAGTCAAACATTGGTGTTATAAAGCTCGGCTCGATAAGTTAAACGAGTTCTATTTTCTGTTCGAGATCGACTCGAGCTCAATAATAATTAAGCTCGAGCTCGAGATAAACGAGCTCGAGCTCGAGTAGCTCGTTAAAAGCTCGACTTGTTTACACCCCTAGTCAAGAGACGGTATAGGTTGGCTCGGAAGTTACCGCTTACAAACCCTTTCTATTGAACAAATTCTTGGTTTGCATTTAGTTGTTCAAGAGACGATATGGTCTTAAAGTATAAGGGATCGTTTACTAAACGCTTGTTGGATATATATTTATTGAGCCACTTAAGTAAATTATGCCTTACTGGGTGAAGATGACAAGGACCAAGATCTTACCCAGTAAGCGGCATGGCAACAACCTAGGTTCTTAGCTTCTTACTCGGTAAGTAAGGGATTAGACTTTTACCTGGTGTTTATGCCAAAAATCTCACAAGGAAAATTTAAGGTAAATGTGGAGCTTGATCCAACCAAAGAAAGTAACAACAATAATCGTACGACTATAATAAAAATAAAGTAAATAAGACGAGAGAATTGGTGAAGCGGAAAACCCCTAAAATGGGTAAAAACAGCGGACGAGTGTGAGTCGTCGTGCACTATAGACGTCAATCAGGGACGTCGTCCTTAAGAAAAAATATTACAAGTGAAATGTATAATAAAATAATACAATAAAGTTAACTCGATCGTGCGTCGTATGTAATTAAACTTCTGTCGTGCGTCGTACGACAAACAATAGAATGATTTGTGAACTTCAAGAGAGATTGAGTGAGCTAAAGAGCGTAATTCGTGAGCTTGTAAAGTCTGAGCATCAGATGTCCGAATATGAAGTTCAATCTTCATATTTATACTCTGTTTGTCCGTTAGCAAGTCTTGAATGCATATCTTTAATAGAGTAACCGTTTGATATTGATGATAGTATCTGTTATATCCGTTGTTGTTGGTAACGTCTTCCGTTATGATCTCTCATCATAAACGTCCTTGAAATCCTGCATTAAATATAATATAAAGTATGTTGCAAATTAGTAACTGAAATCATGTCGTACGATGATATTCGCTGAACGGATACTTAACCATTTTAGTCGAGGTCGCCTGAAGAAAGATCGTCTTTTACCTTATGTCGTACGACCATAGTCTGTTGGACTTTTTACCCAAACAGTTTACCCCCAAATTTAAAATTCAAGCGGCAACTTTTTGAAATTTAAATTTAAGATTAAAACACGTGTTGCAAAAGAAAACGCGGGTCTTTCGATTAGAATCAAATCGGTTTATTTCTAATTAGATAATGACGTCATCATCTGCACAAGTAATCATCCAGACAGCTAATTAGGGACAGGTGTCGCATATTGGAAAGACATACTCGAGTATTTCCTCTGACACAGGTGACACGTGTCAAAATGACGACCGACGATCTATTTTCTCGGTCGATTCGGTTTCCAAATTTACAATATAAATAAGGATTGTTGCTAATCCTTTCCTTCTTTACGCTTACATTTCCTTAGAAAATATATATCTCCAGCGAGATTTCCGAGCGATCAGAATCCTTTCCAATCTAAATATCGAGGTTTAGACTGTTATTTAAGGTACGATTTTCAGTCCTTCCTTTGTGTTTGATTTATGCATAGAAAATCTATAGCTAGAAAACCTAGGAAAGCTTGGGATATTTTGAGTTATTGGTGTGCGACTCTTAACATCCCTGATTTCCAAATGTCGAGTGAGCCAGTAAGTTTGTTCAGGGAAGAAGAACACATAGATTTTTTCAAGAGTTTGGCTAAACTTCCAGATGAGATAAATCTAGTGTCGCCGGAGGATTTAAGGCCGGACGAGGTTCCGAGGGGATACTGTGTCTTGTACGAGTACCCCTTTAAGATAGGTTTCTCTTGGCCTTTTAGCCCTTTAGTCAGGGCGTTTTTAGATGCCTTTGATTTGACACCTGGACAATTAATGCCTCAATTCTGGCGTATTGTCCAAGTGATCGATCGTCTCACAACCGAGTGGGAGGTACCGTTCAACGTGAACGACCTCTTGACAACCTATAGCGTGCGACCAGATGGTTATCACCGTTATAGCTTGTTTCCTCGTTCAAAGGGGGATAACGTACTGATACTTAACACCGCGGTGAACGACCGTGGGTGGAAACATCGGTATGTCTTCCTTCAAGTGGCATCTGTAAGTGACGAAGACAACCAATGGTTGTCATCAGGCTGGAATGAATCGGGTAGGTTTATTGTCGTGCGTTTTTGTTGTGCATTTTTGTCGTGCGAATTTGTCGTGCGTTTTTGTCGTGCGTTTTTATCTAATATATGTCTTTATTTTACAGTGATTGACTTCAGTGTCGTGAAGCCAAGGAGGGATTCTCTCAACAAGGTTCAAAGAATCTTAGAGAGAAGTATTGTCGATCGTTCATTCTCTCTTCGGTCGAACGACGAGGAGGACGAAGTTGTCCTAGTCTCTGAAGTTACACCTACTGAGGGTTCTTCGAAGGGAGGAGAGAATATAGAAGAGGATAGAGAAGAAGAAAGAGAAGAGGAGATGACGAGTAAGTTGTTCATCAATATCTCCTTCTTATGTATCGTAAGTATTCTCTAACTTGTTCTTTCTGTCTCTCTTTTTCATCAGGAGACGCAACTGCAAAGTCAGCTGCTGCTAGGCGAGCCGAGCAATTAGAGCTCGCTCGTCAAGGAAGGGAGAAATCGAAGAAAAGATCTGCCCCTTCCACAGGGGTAGATCCAAGACGTGTTCGAGGCAAGCAACCTCGGACTTCGCCTAAGAAGACGGGCGATGTTACTTTGACTTCTCTTCCAGGGGCGTCACCGACGAAAGGAACCGTTGCTGGTGTCGAGCTCGGAGGCTCGACCCAGGTGACGAAGGACATTCCCCTATCGGGGGTGTCGGGCGTTAATAAGCCCATCTCCGAAGTTCCTTCTTCTTCTTCAAAGTAAGAGAAGAACAAGGAGAAGGTGGGAGAGACGACATTCAAAGTCACTCTCCCATCTGACTTCATGGCAAAAGACGTGCTCGAAAGGGACGTCATTTTTCCACACTTGGGAAAATTCTTTCTCCCGACCTTCTACGACCGATACAAGGAGTCTCGGGTCGAGGATACGGGGGCGCATGCTGCTGGTCTTTCCTTCATGGTACGTCTTACTTATTCTTTACTCCCTTCATTATATTTCTTTTTATTAACCCTTTCTCTGCTGTTGTGCAGGCTTTCCAGGCCTGTCTGAGCTTCTTCGCTCAGATGGAAGGTCTCAGGACGTCCTTCCCTGAGGTCAAGAAAAGGGCTAATGAGGCTCTTGAGAGGGAGAAGGTTGCCTTGGAGGCGGTCGAGGCCGAGAAGAAGAAGGTCGAGAGTCTTAAGACCAAACTTGTCGAAGCTTAAAGTGAGACGATCAAGTTCAGGGACCATATCCTTGAACTTGAGGCCTTAACGTCTAAGCTGGAGGTGGAGAAGATAAAGGCCACTACTGCTGCTGCTGCCTCTGCTGATGAAATCACGTCCCTCCTCAAGAAAGTCGAAAGTTTAGAGGGCGGCGTCAAAGATTTAGAAGAGGAGAATAGGCAGATTGAAGCTTTATCTCGTCTCACAGCCCGAGCTGCTTTGATGAGACGTCATCTGAGTGGGAAGAATCCCATGGTGTCGGCCGCCGAGGAGCTCAAGACTTATCTTGACACTGTGGGAACCGAAAGGGACCTCGATGAAGATGATAACCTGGAGGGGAGCGATGACGGAAAAGAGGCGGCAACAGTAGAAACCATTAAGGGTCGGCCGTCTGTGGTCGTCTATTATACTTATAATTTTTTTTTTTTTTTTTTGGAAATGAAAAAAGTTTCTTTTGTTTATCAATGCTCGTCACTTGCTTTGTTTTTTCAAAAGCACGTCAAGTAAGTTTAAGAAGATACAAAGTCACTATATATTATACATTCGACCAAACCATCATTCATTAACATGCTATAATGAAATCAACTGAGTTTTACGATCGAGCAAGTGCAATCGTAATAATGGTTTTCGTATATATAAATATACATACTGGGAGTCAAGTGTAAAAAATTAACCTTCAACAACAATTACAACCAACCATATACATGCGATCGTATGAATATTACTTGACATGAAAATCTTAGTCGTGCGTCCCTGCGAAGAACAACATTAGCGGGGTGGTCGTTGGTTTGACCAACGACCCTCCGATGCTTAAGTTAGTAATTTTTCTTAAAAAATAATCGAAGGAACTAAATATGGAATTTAAAAGAAATACCTCTTTAGATGAACTGCATTCCAACTTCGTGGGAGATCTCGACCATCGGAGGTTTGGAGTTTATAAGCTCCTTTACCCACGATACCAGAGATTTGATAAGGCCCTTCCCACTTAGTGGAAAGTTTACCTGCATTAGGTTCTTGAGTGTTTTGAAACACACGTCGCAAGACGTAGTCGCCTTCTTGAAAAACTTTGACCTGGACATTTTTATTGAAATGTCGCTCGACAGCTTGCTTCTGCAACGCCATGCGAATGTGAGCAGCTTCCCGAAGTTCCTCTAGGGCGTCAAGATCATAACTTAGATCGACTAAGTTATGTTCAACAGATGTATGTCTTGAAGTCGATAGTCGTACCTCGATAGGTAACACAGCTTCACATCCATAGACTAAGGAAAATGGAGTATGTCTTGTGGACGTACGAGGTGTCGTACGATTAGCCCATAGAACGGAAGGCAATTCTTCCACCCATTTTCCTTTAGCAGCTTTAAGTCGTTTCTTAAGTGAATTAATGATAGTTTTATTGCTCGACTCAGCTAAACCATTCGACTGTGGATATCGAGGCGTCGATGTTACTAACTTGATATTTCTTTCTTCACAAAACCTTCGCGTTCGGTCACTGATGAATTGTGTCCCGTTGTCGCACGTTATTTCAGATGGAACTCCAAACCTACAAATGATGTTAGTCTGGATAAAAGAAACGACTTCTTTATCCCGAACTTGAGAAAAAGCCGCTGCTTCGACCCATTTAGAGAAATAATCAGTTAAAACTAAAAGGAATACCTTTTGCCCGGGAGCAGGTGGAAGTTTCCCAACAATATCCATTCCCCATTTCATAAAGGGCCATGGGATCAAAGTCGAGTGCAAAGGTTCAGAAGGTTTATGAGACATACCTGTGTGTCTTTGACACGCATCGCACAACTGTACATACCTGGTCGCATCTTGTCTTATCGTCGGCCAATAGTAACCTTGTCTCGATATCCGGTTGGCTAAACTGCGGCTTCCGGAGTGATTTCCACATTCACCATCGTGCATATCCTGTAAGATTTTGTGTACTTGTGCCTTGCTGGTGATACACCGCAAATTCAGACCAGTTGAAGATCGTCGATACAATTGTCCTCTGATCATAACGTACCTCGACGCTTTGAATCTAATTTTTCTCGCCTCCATTTTATCATCGGGCAATTGATCGTGCTCTAAGTAACTTCGAATGTCGTCCGACCAAGAATTTTCTTCTTCAATTGGTGCGACTGAAATATTATCATCCTCCTTGATGGAAGGGGTTGCAAGATGAATTATTGGGATATTGTCGAATGTCGTTCGACTAAGTGCTGACCCCAAATTGGCTAATGCATCGGCTTGAGTGTTCTGATGTCTTGGTATTTGCTCGATTACAAAGTGACTGAACTTCTTTGCTTCTTCTTTGACTATTTTATAATAGGCAATCATTCTTGAATCTTTTGCTGCGAACTCTCCATTGATTTGGTTAACAACTAGGGATGAGTCACTTCGGACGTGCAAACGTGTTGCCCCCAAGTCGTGAGCAATTTTGATTCCTGCAATCAATGCTTCATATTCTGCCTCATTATTTGTTGCTTTGAAATCGCACCGTATGGAATATACCATTTTGCCCCCTTGTGGGAACTGTAGGACGACACCCAAGCTTGTGCCACGTATATTTGCCGAACCGTCAACGTCGAGCGTCCATGTAGTGTCGTGCAAAGTCGTCACAATTAATTTATCGGACGTCATCGTGCTTTCTAGTTCTGGACTGAAATCTGAGATGAAATCGGCTAAGACCTGCGACTTGATCGCTGTTTTGGGCTTGAAATCCAGATCAAAATTGCTGAGGTAAATACTCCACTTAGCTAATCGTCCTGTTAATTCGGGCTTTCTTAACACATATTTTAAAGGAAAATTAGTTACCACAATTATAGGATGTGACTCAAAATAATGTCGTAACTTTTTAGCAGCCATGACTAATGAAAGTAAAAGTTTTTCTATAGACGAATACCTGGTTTCTGCATCTAATAGAGTTTTACTTACATAGTAAATTGGCAGTTGTCGTCCGTCGGTTTCTCGTATAAGAACTGCACTTACCGAAGTATTGTTGACGGCTAGGTAAAGTTGAAGGACTTCACCTTGCTCAGGTTTAGAGAGAAAAGGAGGCGACATCATGTATTTTTTGAGTTGCTGCAATGCTTCTTCATGCTTGTCCGTCCATTAGAACCCTTTATTATTTCGCAGGACATTGTAGAATAAATGACACCTGTCGGACGACCGAGAAATGAACCGGTTCAACGCTGCTACACGTCCTGTAAGACGTTGGACTTCTTTAAAATTTCTGGGCGATTTTAGCTCGACAATTGCTTTAATCTGTTCTGGATTAGCTTCGATTCCTCGTCGTGTGACCATATAACCGAGAAATTTTCCAGCTCGAACTCCAAAGGAACATTTCGTCGGATTCAACTTCATCTTGTATTCACGCAAGATGTCGAACGACTGCTTCAAATGTCCGATATGATCGTCCGCATGTTTCGACTTGACAAGCATGTCATCGATGTATACTTACATAGTATCACCCAAATGTTCTTTGAACATCATATTCACCAATTGTTGATATGTCGAACCTGCATTTTTAAGACCAAAAGGCATTACTTTGTAACAATAAGTACCTTTATCCGTCATGAAGGTTGTTTTCTCTTGGTCGTCTGAATGCATCAATATCTGGTTATACCCAGAATATGCATCCATGAACGTAAGTAGCTCATGTCCTGCTGTAGCGTCGACCATAGAGCCGATATGTGGCAATGGAAATGGATCCTTCGGGCAAGCTTTGTTAAGGTCTGTGAAATCAATGCAGACTCGCCATTTGCCATTTTTCTTTTGGACGACTACAACATTAGCGAGCCAATCTGGATACTTGACTTCTCGTATTTTTCCTGTTTTAAGTAAATTATCAACTTCGTCGTTGATAACCTTATTCCTTTCAGGAGCAAATTTTCGTCTTTTCTGTTGAACAGGTTTAAATGATGGATCAATGTTGAGTTTATGAGAAATAATACTCGGATCGATACCCACCATGTCTTCGTGCGTCCAAGCAAAACAATCATAGTGGTCCTGCAAAAAAGAAATTAGTTGTTTTTTAAAGGAAGGGTCGAGCGTCGAACCTATGTACACCATCTGGTCAGGCTTAACCTGGTTTAAGACGACAGCTTCCAAACGATAGTCGTCGTTAGTCCCAGGAACGTCCTGGTTCTGTAATTGCTATACTGTCTGCTTCGGGGGCTTCAAGGAAACTTTGTAACATTCCCTAGCAACCTTTCTTTCGCCTTTGATTTCCTGTACTCCCCATTGCGTGGGAAATTTCAGGGTTTGATGATATGTCGAAGGCACAGCCTTCATGTCATGAATCCAAGGTCGCCCAAGAATAACATTATAAGCTGATGAGCAATCGACGACATTGAATTTCGTCTGTCTGTTGATTCCTTTAGCATATACTGGGAGTGTGATTTCCCCCATGGTGTTTGTCTCTCCACCATTAAACCCAACGAGTGTGGTCGAACGTCGTGTAATCTCGGATTTGTCAATGCCCATTGCTTTCACTGCATCAAAAAAAGATAATGTTAGCTGAACTACCTCCGTCGACGAGTATCCTTTTGGTCAGACAATTCCCAATGCTCAATTGGATAATTAGTCCGTCATGATGCTTCTGATGTACGTCATCAAGATCCGCCTGATCGAACGTCAAGGGCATAGCCTCCAATTCTGCGTCCTCTTTGAGTCGTGCCTCCTTTGGAATTGGTCGATCGTCGGGACCGCGACTGGCATGTCTTTTAGTGGCTGAATAGGTGGTCCCACAGATATCAGAACCTCCAGTGATATAATTAATCACCTTGGCATGCTCTGGGGATGTGGGACGTGCGTCTTTCTTTTCCTTCAATTCCTGCAAATAACCTTTCGAATTGAGCCAGGACAGCTCTTTCTTTAAGGCGATGTAATCATCCGTTATGTGACCGAAGTCATCATGGAAGTCGCACCATTTAGTTTTGTCCTTCTTGTCACTGTCTTTGTCACTTTTCTTTGGACATCGTACGTTTTGCTGAAGTTGCTTCAAGGATACGACGACGTCTTTAGCTAATCCAGGGAAACCATAAGATAATACCTTAGGATACTGGACAGATTTAGAAGTCGTTGGTCCTTTCTTTTCAAATCTGACGTTTGAAATCTGCCTAGTAGGCTCTGATCGATTGGTTGACTTTGGTTTGAAATTTGGCTTTTTAACACTTAGGCTTTTTCGGTCGCCCGAGTGTTTATTTCTGAAAGCAAGGTCATCTTCAACCCTCATATGGGCAAGCGTCCGTGCTCGCACATCTTCAAAGGTTTCCGGAGGATACTTTGTAAGATCGAGATATAACCCGGAACTATCGTCCAGACCTCGTTTGTATGCTTCGATTGCTGTTTTTACATCGCAGTTACGGATACTAATCATCTCCGCGTTGAACCGGTTAAAGTAGCCCCGGATGGACTCTCCACTCTTCTGCACGGCGTAGTAGAGGTCGCTTGTTTGCTTCTCCATTTTGCGGCTGCTAGCGAATTGTTGAGTGAATTGATTCACTAGTTCTGCAAAAGACCCAATAGTTTTAGGTTTGAGATTTATTAACCATTGTAAAGCTGCCCCGGTCAAGGTCGCCCCAAAACTTTTGCACATGCAAACTTCTTGGAATTGGTGCGGTATTGAGACAGTCCACATAAGTTGCTTGTATTGGGCGACGTGTTCCGTTGGATCAGTGACGCCTGAGTACTTTGGACTGAAGGTTGGAATTCTATACTTCTTTGGGACGTCCACCAATGCGATCTCGTCAATGAACGGCGATGCCTGAAACCCTATACGGGGCTCGACATCGACTGGAACTGCTGCCCCCGGTAATTTGGCCAACATTGATAGGACACGTTCATTTTGCTCTTCCAGAAGTTTTAATCTTTGTGCAACGGGATCTAAGAGAACACCATTTGAAGTGCCTAATGGAACATAACCAGTCCCATTGAGGCTATTCTGCTGCGAGGCATCAGAGGCATATCCATTGAATGGAATAGAGGCCATAGGCATGGTTGGAATCATAAAAGTCGCAGGGTTAATTGATGGTGGACGAGGATAATTTGGTAATGGAGGGGGTACATTCCAAGTACCAACGTAAGCATTCGTGATCCCTGTCACATTGTTCCCGTTTTGATTTCTCAGATTCTCGATGGTTTCAGCCGCTTGTCGAGCTTGAGTTGTTAGAGCGTCAATACGAGCACGAGCAGCTGTTAGCTCCATGTTCATTTGAGCTACGACATGATCTTGAGTTCCTTGGAATGCCATTATCCTGAATAACTGGACAAGAAAACACTAAGAGAAAACGTTAGTCTGTCGTGAGATTATTGAAGATTTCCTTTGGATGGGGTCCCACGGATGGCACCAAACTGTTTATGCCAAAAATCTCACAAGGAAAATTTAAGGTAAATGTGGAGCTTGATCCAACCAAAGAAAGTAACAACAATAATCGTACGACTATAATAAAAATAAAGTAAATAAGACGAGAGAATTGGTGACGCGGAAAACCCCTAAAATGGGTAAAAACCGCGGACGAGTGTGAGTCGTCGTGCACTATAGACGTCAATCAGGGACGTCGTCCTTAAGAACAAATATTACAAGTGAAATGTATAATAAAACAATACAATAAAGTTAACTCGATCGTGCGTCGTATGTAATTAAACTTCTGTCGTGCGTCGTACGACAAACAATAGAATGCTTTGTGAACTTCAAGAGAGATTGAGTGAGCTAAAGAGCGTAATTCGTGAGCTTGTAAAGTCTGAGCATCAGATGTCCGAATATGAAGTTCAATCTTCATATTTATACTCTGTTTGTCCGTTAGCAAGTCTTGAATGCATATCTTTAATAGATTAATCGTTTGATATTGATGATAGTATCTGTTATATCCGTTGTTGTTGGTAACGTCTTCCGTTATGATCTCTCATCATAAACGTCCTTGAAATCCTGCATTAAATATAATATAAAGTATGTTGCAAATTAGTAACTGAAATCATGTCGTACGATGATATTCGCTAAACGGATACTTAACCATTTTAGTCGAGGTCCCTGAAGAAAGATCGTCTTTTACCTTATGTTGTACGACCATAGTCTGTTGGACTTTTTACCCAAACACCTGGTTAATGCTTACCGGGTAAGAGACACTTACAAACAATCCATTTTGATAGTCAGGAATGTACCCGATAAAGTAAGTGAGGGTTGTAACACTTACCAGTAAGCGCTTACCAGATAAGCATGTAGTAAAAAGAGCCTAAGGGGCCATTTACTTAATGCTTATCCGGTAAGTGTTTACCGGCTCACTTTACCTTATCAGATGAATATGACAAGGATTGAGAATCTTACCTGGTAAGAACGATGACAAGAACCGAGAGTCTTGTCTGGTAAATGAGAGTGACGACTCTTACCCGGTAAACGTTTACTGGATAAAAATATTGTATACAATATCGTTTTAATAGACTAAAATCTCTAATTCTTACCCGATAAGTTAAGTAATTTATTGACTATTACCGATAAGCACTTACCAGTCTAATTAGCCATTAAATAAAAGTCATGGACTTGATTGTAAGTCTGGAGAATCAAATTCAAAAGATACTTGGGTAGAGGTGGGAGCTTGAAAGTAAGAAAGGATGTGTGATTATTTACAATTTCATCAACTAAAAACTTTATGTGGAAAAACTTAAGGGTCCGTTTGGTTTGTATGAATGAATTGGATTTTATGTAGGAAGGAATTTGGATTGGGAGGATTTGAATCTTCTTGTGTGAATGGTTTGTATGATTTAGAATGGATTTGAATACCATTATTTCTAAAAAACCATTAAAAAGTTATAAAAAATTATAAACATAATTAAGTTATCTTTTATTTAACTGATTATTAGAAAACAAATGTTTTTAACATACTTTTAAACACTAATTATATACAAATCATACGAATTCCCTTGAAATCATAGCCACCTCCTTGGGATTTTAAACTCCTATATTTAAGTGATTTCAAATCCCCCAAATTCATTTCATTCTTGCCAATCAAACGAACTCTTTTCTTGTATTTAAGTGATTTTACTGTATGTTTGTAAATGTTGAAGGTAGGTGCGTGAGTCGACTAGATTCCCATTTACTTCTTTTCTTGTTTTTTAAACTTAATTTTTATATTTTGGTGCCTTTAAGGTGTGTTTGGTACACATACATGATAGAACAGGACATGACGGGACAGAACAAGACAGGACAGAACAGTTGTTCAGCGTTTGGTAAAACAGAACTAGACATAACAGAACAAATAACATGACCAATTTACCCCTAATATATTGTTTATACATTATATATATTTTTTTTGATTAATTATGTAATTTATTAAATTATAACGAAATAAATATTTTTATAACAAAATATAGTATTAGAAAGTTCTCTTCAAAATAGATTAAAGTGACACCAAAATAAAAAGTTTATTAGCTTCCAATTTTTATTTTTTAACCTTTTCTATATTTTTTACTATTAATATATAATAATTTAAATAAATTAATCAAAACATAGTAACTATATAAAAATAATATTTGAGGATAATAAAGTGAAAATTTAAAGAGCATAAAATAAAACAAATAAAATTTAAAGAATGGATAAAATAAAATAAAAAGATGTATTTAAAGTTTTAGAAGAGATTTAGATTTTATTTTGAGGTTATATACTTATATTGGTAAAACATAAGTCTGTTCCAGCTTGTTCCATGAGGTGGGGGTGGAACAAGCATGTTTCATTTTTGTTCCACTCTGTTCTTGTCTGTTCCACCTAATAGTTCTGTCAAACGTGGGACAATGATCCATGTTCTGCTATGTCTTGTTCGGTGTACCAAACACACCCTTATAGCGCGTTTGGTTTGCCGAAATGGATTGGAATCGGAGGGATTTGGATTTCAAATCCCGTGTTTGGTTTATAGGATTGTCCGGATTTGAAATCCTAGGATTTCTTTGAAATCCCCTCAGGCCCCAACATAGGATTTTGAAATCTGTTAAGTGCATTTTATGCACCTAACTTTGTATATTTTAGTTGCATTTTCTTTTTATTTTAGTGTTTAGTTTAGCATTTTCATGCATCAATTTTCATTTCTCTCTTATTCTCTCTAATTACGGTTGGAAATTCTTTTGGGGATAGTTTTTATGCTTTTGGTATTTGTTTTGTGCAGATTATGTGTTCTAAAGGTGAGATAGATGAAGGCGTACTTAAGGCGGAAAGAGAAGAGAAGGAGATGATCGAGAGTAAAGAGGAGAAGTCGTTGAAAGAGACGAAGTCGGAAGGAAATAGCTGTTCTCCATGCTTCGCGGACGCGAAGAAATACTTTTGATTCAAGATTTAGAGTTTCTATCACGGTTTCACGGGCGCGAAGATTTATTCGGGGTCACGAAGCACTGCTCCAGAAACATTCTTTTTATTTTCTGCTGCACCTTCACGGGCGTGAAGTTTTATTCACGGTCGCGAAGGTCTTTTGGGCTATTCTTCTGTTGGGCTTTTATTGGGCCTTTTCTGTTTAGACTTTTAAAACCCTTTAGGGTTTTTTCATTAGGGGGAACATACACGTTTTTTTATCAGAGGAAAGGAAGAAGTCGACTTGAGGGTTTTGCTTAGGAATTTCTTGCTCGATCTCTCCAAGGTTGGGGAGAAGATTGCACGACAAGCCGAGGCCATTGGGATCCGATTTACCATCGGTTTTCCATACATCTAGTATCTTCTTCCCTAATTTCTTGATTGTATCTAGTTGAAACTTTGTTTTGTTGGAATATTGCTAGTTATCTAATCGTTTTTGAAGTTTCTTCATGAATCCTTCTCAATTCTTGTTTATTTGCATCAAGTTTTAGTTTTTCTACATCTCCCTATGTGTATTTCATTATCTTTCTCTCTTTTGTATCTCTATTCCTTATTCTCTACCCTAATTTTCTACCCTTGATTCTTCTCTTGCTCTTTATCTTAATTTACTGCATTTATATAATTTTCTGCATCCATTAGATTAGGTTAGATTAATTTTCTGCACATGTTTGTTTATTAGTTTTAGTGTTTATTCCTAGTTTTGTTAATGTTGATTGTTAATAGATTGCATCATATGTAGTATAGTCTAGGTTTCTTTTATCTTTAGTTTTGATAGAGTTTAAATAAATAGTTTATTGCTTGGTCCCGAGTCGGTTTTTGTTTTATTGGGTAATTGTCCCTTAGGATCGAGGTTTTGGTATTGACCAATTGTTCTTAAAACGAATGTTGGGTTTTAACCCATTTTGATTCTAATGGAAGTTGGAGTTAATTTAATTGAGTTTTAACAAAGCATTTAGTCAATTCGATTGGTTTTTGACGAGACGAAAGTTTAGTCTTTTACTTGGGTTAAATTGGTCAATGACAACGGCTCTAACATGCGAATAGTTAGGGACGTTGATCGAGAAAAATCATTTGTTTTAATTCTTAATGTTTCTTTCTGATGTATACATATTGCGAAAGTAAGTATGTGTCTTGGTTTAGAAAAGCTTTTCCACCTCGAAAGAGGGTTAAAGTAATTTTGCAAAACGAATTCTCACCATTACCAAAAATCCTAGGTTGACGTTACCCAGTACCCCTTTAGTTGTAGTTGTCTTTTATTTTCCTCTTTTTATCTTTCTTTCCTTTATTCTCTTTTATTTTATGTCACTTAGTTTGATCATCAAATCATTTATCTGATTCGCATAGCTAGACATGATTACTAAGTGGTTAGTTTTTAGACCGTCACCTCCGTGTGATCGACCCGTATGCTACAAAACCCGTACGCTTGCGGTATAAATTTTAAAACACATCAAGTTTTTTGGCGCCGTTGCTGGGGAGGCGACTAGCCTAACACCGACTTACTTTTTGATTTACTAGTCTATGTCTTTACCCCATTTCTTTTTATGTTTTCATTTTCGTCATCTCATCTTTTATTTTGTTTAACCGTGTTCTTGAAGTTTTTGTTTGTGTAGTTTGGCCAACTTGCAGATGAGAATGAAAAGTCATGATTGACGAAAAAGGCGGTGAGTGACGGGCCGTTGAGATGCTTGTTTGGTAAGACCGAGATATGATTACCTTTAGAAATGATGAGTGATTTTATCTCTATCTCATTAATTGCTTCTCGCGTGCTATTTTTATTATTCTCTCGGATTCGGTATTTTTTATGTCAAGCCGAACATCACCGATCCTTCTTTCTCTACCCCCCTTGTTTAATTCTCGGCTATGGGTAACGTAACATGTTTTGCAATGAGTACACATCGATTATACGGTGTCTTTTATGTGTTTACGCAACCCGTACAAAGCGGTGAGTATTTAAGTCAATCATTTGACTTTCACCAATTTGTACACTCTCTTCTTTCTATTTGTTTAATTCTAAGTCAAACTCGCGACTTAAAACGAGTCTCCGTTCCCTTTCTTTGTTCTACCATCAATTTTCGGTCTCTCGGGCTTAATTGCTTGAAGACTGACCTCCGAAAGTGTTCCTTAACACTTGTTTGGTGTTCTGACCAAACGGCCCGGCCGTGAAGAAAAAGACCCGGGCGCGAAGCTTGAGACCCTTGCTTTCTGCCTAAGGTGCCCGGGCGTGAACATTTTGGCCCGGGCGTGAAGATGGGTGTCTCTACTTTCTGCCTTACCTTCCCGGGCGCGAACATTTTGGCCCGGGCGTGAAGTAATTCAAAAAAAAAACTCAAAAAAAAAAGTTATTATTTATTTATTAATTTCAGTAAGTTTTCAAAAAAAAAAAAGATTTTATTTTATTTTTATTTCCGTAAGTTAAAAAAAAAAGAGATTTTATTTTATTTTATTTTGTTTTGTTTTTATTTCAATAAGTAAAAAAAAATTAAAAAAAAAAACCTAACTCCTTCATCGTCTCCCTCCCCTCTCCCTTTCTTCCCTCCCTCGATCATCAGCCACCAGCCACCATCCTTCATCTTAATCGACAACCACCACCATCATCAACCGCCGTGAACCACCACAGCCGTACGCCACCACCATCATTCGCTATCTCTCTCTCTCTCTCTCTGTCGTTCACTCTCTCCCTCTACGACCTCCATCGATCTCCCTCACCTTCTCGATTCAACCACCCCTCACAATCGACCACCACCTCTGCCTCCCCCTTTCTTTCTCGATCGATCCCATCGCCACCACCATACGCCACCGATCGATCACCCACCTCATCTCTGTCGTTCACCCTTTTCCCTCACCCTCTCGACCAACAGACCACTATCCACCACCATAACCCCCTTTTCTGCTTCTCCTCCTCGAAAACCACAGCCGCACACCACCATCTTCTGTCGACGCCGACAACCACCGTAAGCCACCACCACTGTGACCCCCCTTTTTCTGTTTTTCCATCTCGTATACCACCACCCCTTCACCCTTCACCTTTGATTTGAATGGTGACCTCTAGCCATCGACCCGCTCTCGATTCCGACGTGAACATCATCATTCGACGGCTTCCAACTCGATTTGTTCTCCGGGCATATTTGGGCAGAACCTTCAGCAGCTTCGAGCATCAATTTGGGTACAATCCTTCCTTAATCTATTGTTTTGAATTGTTAGGTTGATTTTTGGCTCATTGATGCTTACTTTGTTTACTTGATGGTGTTGGTTTTCTTGTGGGTCAATTTCAAGCATTATTCATTGCTAGATTTATCCGAATAACTTGAATGAATTGAGTATTGTGCTTCAACTGTTTTGGGAGTGTGATTGTGAGCTTCTTAGTCAAAGTTTTTAAAGTATATAGTACGTCATTGGCTAGCTTGTGGGTTGTCTATCTTGCATAATTGATTGTTGAGTATTTGCTTGCTTGAGTTATTTTTGCGTGCTTTAATAGATTGGGCCGCCACCACTGGGCGGACGTAGGTTGTGTATACACATTATCGCATTGCATTTTGCACACACACACACACCTACTTGCACACACCATGGCTTCTACAAGTCGCACAAAGTGACAACGTTTTAACCGGTCGCAGCGGGATGAGGTTGTTCAACCTAATATAATCCCCGCCGCCAACGTTGTGTCCCCAAGCGTCGACAACGCCGATTTTTAGAGCATTATTGTAGTCAGCATAATCTTCCCCCTCCTTCCCCGTGATTTCTTTTTCTTTCTATACACCCTAATCCGAGCATTGAGGACAATGCTCCTTTTTGCTTGTGGGTGGGTGTTTTTCCTTTTATTTTATTTTTTTCCCATTTTCTTTGCATATAGTGGTTCTTCGCTTTACTTTAAAAAAAAATCCAAAAAGATTTTTGAATTCTCTTTGTTGTGTTAAGAGTCGTAGTACACCATATCTCACTTTACATGATTTAGCTGCTTGATTCACTAATTGCGCATCGATTTTATGCCATCATGTTAAATGATTTTTTTTTTTTAATAATGTAACCTTAGCTGTCACTTGCACACACTGTTAAGCATGTTGTTCCACGTAGCCTTTTAAGACTAGTTTGCATACTATAGTCCCCCTACATTACAAATGTGACTGTAGTAGATGGATTTATCTTGTGAGATTTTGGGCCTTTTTGGATTGACACGTATGTAATCAATCCCAATTTTCATTTCTTGTGTGTTACCTCCCATCGAGGTGTAGTCTAGACTTTTGAGTGGTTTATCGTCCAAGTTTATCATGAACATACATAGAGGCCTTCGTTTCATGAAAATTAATCCCGAAAAAAATCAAAAATATTTTTCCTTTGTAACCCACTTTGAGCCTAAACATCGACCCTTCTTTCTACACCCATATACCACTAAATAAAAAAAAAGGTTTTGCACGCTAAGGTTAAACTCTTCAAAATGATAGATGGATTTGGCATTTAGTCTAGGAATAAACACAAGCATAGCTTGTGGGTAGTTCATTGATCCCCCAAAACAAGCATAGCTTGTGGGTTCGTAAAGCCGCACACACAACCAAAGAAAAAAAAACAGAAAAAAAAGAAAAAAAAGATCAAAAGTAGAATAAGCCTTCAATCCATCAAAAACATTAGGAAAAGAGCCCTTAAATGCAATAAAAAAAAGAAAAAGAAAAAAAAAGAGATTTACCCATAAACCGATATCCCAAACACCAATAAATGAGCCTAATCCCACCTTTAACCCCAGAACCGTGTCCCAAAGCCCTCATTGCACGTATTGTCATGGAAAATTTTGGACTTGAGAATAAATTCAATTGTGTCAAGACTACATTCATTTGTCTCGATCGGGACGAGTTTGAGCGTATACACTTCCCTATACACACTTGAGAGCTTAGAGTGATATCGTGAGCATCCATCTTTATAGATCACTATCCCTTCCCTTAGCGGCTTTGGTATGTTTACAAATCTTATTTGGTTGCGATTTTTCGCGATATGCTTGATTAGTGTTTGTTGGTTTGACGCTTTGGTAATCATAGGTTCCTAGTTATTTTTACTCTAATCCAACATGTGGCATTTGGTTGTGATACGTGATCTTAATGCTTAATTATGTTAGTGAGATTGTGGGATAACTCGTCTTGACGTCTTCAAAGGTTTTCGTTTATTTTCTTTCTTTCTCTTTTTTTTTACCCGAATAAATTCTACTTCTTTCTTGGGGACAAGAAAGTTTAACTTGTGGGTAGTTTGTTAAGTGCATTTTATGCACCTAACTTTGTATATTTTAGTTGCATTTTCTTTTTATTTTAGTGTTTAGTTTAGCATTTTCATGCATCAATTTTCATTTCTCTCTTATTCTCTCTAATCACGGTTGGAAATTCTTTTGGGGATAGTTTTTATGCTTTTGGTATTTGTTTTGTGCAGATTATGTGTTCTAAAGGTGAGATAGATGAAGGCGTACTCAAGGCGGAAAGAGAAGAGAAGGAGATGATCGAGAGTAAAGAGGAGAAGTCGTTGAAAGAGACGAAGTCGGAAGGAAATAGCTGTTCTCCATGCTTCGCGGACACGAAGAAATACTTTTGATTCAAGATTTAGAGTTTCTGTCACGGTTTCACGGGCGCGAAGATTTATTCGGGGTCACGAAGCACTGCTCCAGAAACATTCTTTTTATTTTCTGTTGCACCTTCACGGGCGTGAAGTTTTATTCACGGTCGCGAAGGTCTTTTGGGCTATTCTTCTGTTGGGCTTTTATTGGGCCTTTTCAGTTTAGACTTTTAAAACCCTTTAAGGTTTTTTTCATTAGGGGGAACATACACGTTTTTTTATCAGAGGAAAGGAAGAAGTCGACTTGAGGGTTTTGCTTAGGAATTTCTTGCTCGATCTCTCCAAGGTTGGGGAGAAGATTGCACGACAAGCCGAGGCCATTGGGATCCGATTCACCATCGGTTTTCCATACATCTAGTATCTTCTTCCCTAATTTCTTGATTGTATCTAGTTGAAACTTTGTTTTGTTGGAATATTGCTAGTTATCTAATCGTTTTTGAAGTTTCTTCATGAATCCTTCTCAATTCTTGTTTATTTGCATCAAGTTTTAGTTTTTCTACATCTCCCTATGTGTATTTCATTATCTTTCTCTCTTTTGTATCTCTATTCCTTATTCTCTACCCTAATTTTCTACCATTGATTCTTCTCTTGCTCTTTATCTTAATTTACTGCATTTATATAATTTTCTGCATCCATTAGATTAGGTTAGATTAATTTTCTGCACATGTTTGTTTATTAGTTTTAGTGTTTATTCCTAGTTTTGTTAATGTTGATTGTTAATAGATTGCATCATATGTAGTATAGTCTAGGTTTCTTTTATCTTTAGTTTTGATAGAGTTTAAATAAATAGTTTATTGCTTGGTCCCGAGTCGGTTTTTGTTTTATTGGGTAATTGTCCCTTAGGATCGAGGTTTTGGTATTGACCAATTGTTCTTAAAACGAATGTTGGGTTTTAACCCATTTTGATTCTAATGGAAGTTGGAGTTAATTTAATTGAGTTTTAACAAAGCATTTAGTCAATTCGATTGGTTTTTGACGAGACGAAAGTTTAGTCTTTTACTTGGGTTAAATTGGTCAATGACAACGGCTCTAACATGCGAATAGTTAGGGACGTTGATCGAGAAAAATCATTTATTTTAATTCTTAATGTTTCTTTCTGATGTATACATATTGCGAAAGTAAGTATGTGTCTTGGTTTAGAAAAGTTTTTCCACCTCGAAAGAGGGTTAAAGTAATTTTGCAAAACGAATTCTCACCATTACCAAAAATCCTAGGTTGACGTTACCCAGTACCCCTTTAGTTGTAGTTGTCTTTTATTTTCCTCTTTTTATCTTTCTTTCCTTTATTCTCTTTTATTTGATGTCACTTAGTTTGATCATCAAATCATTTATCTGATTCGCATAGCTAGACATGATTACTAAGTGGTTAGTGTTTAGACCGTCACCTCCGTGTGATCGACCCGTATGCTACAAAACCCGTACGCTTGCGGTATAAATTTTAAAACACATCAAAATCCAAAAGAAATGGCTAGGATTTCATGAGATTTCGTAGGATTTGCATTCAAAAATATGTTAAAAACACTTGTTTTTTAATAATCAATTAAATAAAAGATAATTTAATTACTTTTATATTTTTTTCATAAATTTTTAATAATTTTTTAATAAATAATAGAATTCAAATTCATTTCAATCTTACAAACCAAACACACAAAAGGATTCCAAATCCAAATCTCTATATGGGATCCAATCCATTTCATTCCTACAAACCAAGCGGAACATTAGTGTGTAGATCAATTGGCAAGAGGTACAACGATTTGTTTAAATACAAGGTTTTATCCGTGACCCTCCACTCGCTTCAACCATTGAGTGAACCAAAAATACCCCTTATATTGGAGTCTTGGAGGCTGGCTCTGTGAGAGATCGGTTGAGGGTACCAATTATCAACTTCTTTCCCAAATTTTTATATTTTGGTATTGGACTTTTTTTAGCTTAGTTTTAATGCTCTACCAAACATCACCTTTTGTGTTTTTAAAGTTATAACTTATAAGTTGACGTGGAATTGCACATTTGCAAAATGGAAATTTAAACATGTGTTCATTAATTAAAAATTACTGAACCAAAAAAACCGATTTATGAGTTACCCCATTTTTTCATTGTAGGTTCCTGTTCAAGTCTTCAAGAGAATCTACGAAAACCATTTTCGATTCAGTTAACCTATTGATCCTGTTTTGGTAAAAAGTAACATTTGATGGTGATATGTTTGAGAGAATTATTAGGTCCATTTAAACTCTTGACATTTTTCTAGACACAACAAACAAAGCAGGGATAAAAACTTTACCCTAGTAACTCACCATTTCCTGTGCAACCAAACACACGGACCATTTACCAAATACATATCAGGTAACATTATTGACTATCAAAATGAATTGTTGGTAAGCATCTTTTATTCGGTAATCGCTTACCGGGTAAGAGTCTCATCTCTCACTTACAGGATAAGATTCTCGGTCCTTGCTATACCTCTTAGGTAAGTGACACTCGGTAAGCGTTTGATAAACGACCCCTTATTATGTTCCGCTCGACAATAGGGTCAAGAGGGTGGAATGTACTTATATTTGTCCTCTTACCCCAAAATCAAAGCGGTAGTTTTCGTAAATACCCAGCTTGCGGAAAAAGTGTTTGCGAAAAGGAATCAATCATATATATTACAATATTAGTTAAACAGAGTTTAAATTATCAGAAACACATTCAGAAAGGAATAGAACACGCACCGGTTTGACTCCTGCTGATGAGCTCTGCACAGGGTGATGGGCTAACTTGACTAGCACCACCACTTACATCAGAACACTTCCATGGAACATTTCTCGGACCACTTGACCCACGGAGATTAATGTTAGCCAAACAAATGTCGGTGAAGGGCGAGTTCTTTAGACCCTGGATGACTCCAGCCTGCAGGACCTTTTCACCCCATACATTCTTAATCCTAATATGTTTCATAACTGGAAGAGCATTTGGGTTGTAGTTTTCGTCGGGATGGTCCCCTACGTCTCCGGCAATCTTGATTCCTTTCCGCATGTTTTCCATGAAAACATCGGAAATGGTAATGTTTCTTATGATTCCGCCCCTGCCGATGTTTGTCTTCAAATGGATTCCGATTCCAGTGTTGTAAAGGGTTATGTGCTCTGCTAACACGTTTGTTACCCCTCCGGAAGTTTCGCTTCCGACTGCGATACCGGCAAACGGAGAGGATCCGGTGATACGCCGGATGGTGATATCGTTGCTAGGACGACCGTAAGCAATTCCATATTCATCCCATCCGCTTTTTACGGCCACGAGGTCATCTCCGGTTGAAATGTAGGAGTCTTCTATGCAAACATGGGAGCTTGAATCTGCATCAATAGAAGAAAGGAATAATTTGGTGTGCAAAGTTACTACTATTAAGACATCTTGAATCCCAACTTGGTGAGATTGTACCACAGTACCAACACTGGTACTAATGCACAGGATCCCATCAGAACTCCACATTTAAGTTGAATCCCAACTTAGAAGAGAAATCTCTATTATTGGTAAGAACCCGATATCAAATACTTATAGATTTTTCATGTGGTGTACCTGGATCAATTCCATCGGTGTTTGGAGAGTCAGCTGGAGCCAATATTGTGACATACCGAATAACAACATTGCTGTATATGTACAAGAAAAAGACAACAAAGAAAAAAAGACAAGGTCAGCAACATTTTGAAGTAAAACTCACACGCTTCTCACCTTTGGTAAGTCTTGAACCCTCTTGAACCCTTGACCTCCAAAGAGGTTGGGATCTCCTAGTAACCCAGAAACCGCTGGACCATTGACCATTTGGTAACGTCCGTAAAATTCTCAAATTGTATTCAGATATGTGGTATGGTGGACAAACATCAATTTTGCCATGGTTACATATTACCTGCAGTATACAGGGTGAATGTTCCAGAAAGGTGAATTCTTGAAGATGACATTAGAAATGATGATGCCTCTAGAATCCTTGAACTCGACAAGATTTGGTCGAGTAAACTGCAAGGTTCGTTGTCTCCACATGTTCCACCAAACGTCGCCTTGGCCGTCAATAGTCCCATTCTCGCCTGATTAAGGATGATTGGATCAAAACAATGTGTAAAGAGTAGTGATGTGGATGCAAATATCAAGCTTGATTACAAGACCATTTGAACGTACCTGTAATAATCACATCATGGAGACCATCTCCATGGATGAAGCTCATGTACCTTCCTCCTGGACGTTCTCTCCCTCTTCCATAAGATGGCAAAGGAGCAACCAGAGGCCAGTTTGCTGTGTCCTGAAGCATGAGTTACAAATGCGTCCATGATCAAATCAATGGAATACGGTAGAAAATAAGACTATGATTGGCAAACTAGCTGCTAGCTGAAAAACTAGCTGTTGATTAATAAGTTAGCTGATAAACTACTCATGTTTGGTAAAACCTAGTTGATAAACCAGATGACAATGTAAAATGACTTAAAAAGAAATGTTGAAAAATTAATTGGAAAAATATAAGGGATATAATTGGAAAAAGGGAAGTAGTAAAAAGGCTGGGAGCTTATTGAAACACTACTTAAAGTAGCTTTTCAAAACGCTAGCTTATGGCTAACCGAACATAGTTTTTTCAATAAGCTTAAATAATAAGCATCGCGTAATTAGTTTGCTCATGGTTTCAAGCATGAATGAGATTCAACACAATTTAACATTCCAGTTAACAATTTCCATTTTGGAAATCATGTAAACATAGTAAAAGTTTCAAGGTAGAATTACCAGTTTGATGCCATTATTACAACCCATTAATATGGTTGCAAATGAAACAAATTTCTATCAATGCTCCACTTGATTCGAGCTTAATCAAGTCGAACTTTACCAATTTCAAGTTTGAATTAAAGTACAAATACAAACTCGAAACATATAATTAGTTGATTTCGAGTTTATTAGAAAGTAATTTGAATTCTTATCTGAAAACATGCATGTACTTATGGTCAAATTTTGTTACATATTCTTGGGTCAAGCTTGAATTGAGATTGTTTTATCAAATATAGCTGTACTAAATATTTTCTATTCGAACGAACTTGCTTTATCGAGCTGGTTCTGATAGATATTCTCAATCATATCAAAATCAAGCTATGATCTTTCTTGAGCCTGCAGCAAGAACATACGTGAAGCACTGAGGTTGAGTTAGTTTAACATTGAGGTACAGGCTGAAGACAGCCCTCTTTGTTAGTGCCACTAATTGTGGTCTATAAAACTCTTTTTTTTTGTAACCGTGGGTTTCCGGATCAGCTTACGCGCACCGACTAATCCCCGGACGACTACGAATGGCCTGGAGTCATCGCAGGTGAACCTCCATGGCCACAAGGGCTTTGACATTCGGCAAGTAGTGTTTTTAACACTTGTATGAAATCTGTTGGAGTCCCACATCGGCTAGATTTGGACCATTTATTCTCTATATATGTTGGAACCTCCATTCTCTCCTCAAGCCTCAAGGGCTCTTTTGGAGAGTAATTTGATGGGATTCTACATATCTCACATGGTATTAGAGCTAAGGTCTACCACTCTAGGCAAAGTCTTTCTGATGGGGTTCTACATACCTCAATAAATCTATGATGCATGCATGTCTAAAGCAATTTTAAAAAGTTGATGATACAAGGATGCACTTATGCGTTCATGTACCTAAATTAACACAACTACTAGAACTAATAAACTATCTCATAGTTCATCTATTGAATATACACATGTTATAATTCAAGTCTCATCAAGTTCTACTTTTACTCAATTTATCTGGAATTCTGGATTGGTCTAAACTATTAAAATATATTAATTTAGTATGTTGCACTTTTCTTTCTTTCGCTCTTGTAGCCATAACTCAAACCTTCTATTATTATTCTGTTTGGTCCTTGTTTTTTATTTTAAAATTTGTGAATCCAGATATGCTCTGTCCAGTGTAAGTTTTGGAATTAATTGTTTTTTGGACAAAAGCTGCAGAAGACTTGGTCCATACTCCATAGTATAAATTAATAACTTAATTAATCCTTCTTTTTAAAAGGCAAACCATACTTTAAATAGGAAATTTGATTCTAAAATCTTCAAATAATTCTAATAGGAAAACTAAAAGAACTTATAGGTTATAGTCAATCTCATCGAGTACTATTTTACGATAATTAATACATAGATAAGTTTACAAATAAATTTCTTCAATGCTTTTCTAATATAATTCTTAATAAAAATGTCTTCGTTTTAGGTGGGAGTCTTAAAGTAAAGTGACAATGCTATCCTTTACATAGCTGTAGTATTTATTTCCCAATAATGAAACAAGTGTATGCACATGCGATGGGTCCCGCATTCAAACACAAGAATCCACTAAACTATACTTTCATCCCCCTTCTCCTTCAGAAAATAACAAGTTCACTCCTTTTATATGTTAGTGGGTCCCTAATAGACCAAGATTTCTGATTGCTTAAGAAATCCTTAAGTCATCACTATGGGCAAAGTATCATTCTCCAAACACACGATCCATACTCATTTTAGTACTTCAATTAGCAATAATCCAGAACAAATATAAACTAATTTCTGGAAATAGTATTTGATAGTAGCATCTCCAACTCCAACTAGCAATAATGCAAAGTAAATAAATATGTTTATGGACATGTTATTTTAGTTGCTTCTCATAGTTGAATATTAAATATACTTTTCAGGATAACATAACAAAAAAAATCTTTTGCATTAAGATCACCATTCCTTTATAATGATCACCAACAATTAAAGAGATTATTTTGACTTTAACCATAACAAAAGAAATGCAATTAATTTGGAAACAAACGAATCAATATTTTGGTTCTGCAATCACTTCTAATATGTCCATTAATCTGACCTTTATATCTAGCAGATTATACATGCAGCATTGCACTTGTGGATGTACCGGTCAAATATGTGAAGCTACAATCTGAACATCAAACAATTGCTTTCAAAATTTGTGCAGATTTTGTTGTTTCCTTTGTTTTGTAGCAAAAATGAGTCCGTGATCATAAAAACTCATCACACACGACAAAGATTGAGAAGAGACAAACTATTTCAATGAAGCTGAGTTTGGAGCATTCCATCGAATGAAACTTGTTTTAAGCTATAAAATTTGAGTCTGAGTTGCAATTAATTATGTTCAGGTTTAATTACGTTCCAATCAGATTGTTGACATTTTGCAATTAATCGAGGGAAAAGTTGCAATTGATTGAGTAGGTACCTGTGTAGCTTTGATAACAGCACCTCTGGCTAGATACAGAGTCATTCGACTAGTAAGATTGAAGCTCTCTGTTAGATAAACACCAGGAGGTACGTAAAGAAGCGTCCCTCCTCTCCTCCTCAAATGCTGAATCCGGTAAATCGCCTCCCTGAAGGCTTTCGTATTCAACGTTCTGCCATCTCCGACACCGCCAAAATCAGTTATTGATATCTTATCGCTCCGGTATACCATCGGCACAATTCCAGAACACGTAACCACCCCGGCCGCCAAGCAGGAGCACTGAAGAAACACTAATACTGACACTAAACAAGTAACTACATCCCAAACTCCTCCATGCTTCATTTCGTGTCTAAAAATTGCAGAGATTTCGATGATTTATTTTCCCTGAAATTTAGTTAGGGAAGTATAACTTATTAAGATGAAAATGACGAAAAATCAGGAAAATGAAATTTGTGGTTAAAATTAGATCCGTGGGAGAAAAGACAAAGCAGATATGAAGAAATTATTGCGTATATGATTAGATCTAGCAACAGTACAAGAGCAATGTCTGCAACTTTGCGATTATTTGATAATATGAGCATGAGAACAGCAAACCTAATTTAGTAAAGATGTGTGGAGGTCTGGGAGAGAAAGAGGTGTTACTTACGGAGGTGAAATGGCGAAATACGGCGGTGGCGCGGTGGAGCTACGAAGCAGTAACAATCAGCTGATTTGTGTTCAAGTATTCACTTTTGTGAGTGGAGAGCGGAAGATAGTAACCGACACGAGAGACGATGTTTTTGTCATTTATTTCGGGACCAAAGGATAATAAAAGAAATCCTAACGTTAGTATTTTTTTTATTTTTTTTATTTTTAATATTTTTTTTAATAGGGCAACGTTAGAACTGATGGAGGTTGTTATAATAATCTTTTTTTACTTTTGGATGCTAAGTCATTTCTAACTTATTAAATTAAAAATTAATCTAAAAGTTACAATGGTAGGTCTTATAAGAACCTTAATTTTGTGGGTCACATGTATTTGTCAACATCAATAATTATTATATATTTATAAATAAATATCAAATATTTAATTTAAGTACCAATAAAAATGAAAAAAATTGTCGTTTCACACAAACATCATGATAAGAACCAAGGTTCTTAAATAAGAACTCAAAGGGGTTGAGGTTGTTGAACTATCCACAATGGTAGTTCTTACAAGTCACTCCATTTTTTCTTTATAAGAGCATCTCCAACAGCTTCTCCAAAATGGAGATTGTGGGGTTTTTTTGCTTCAACAGCTTCCCAAAAACCTTCTCCAAAATGGAGAAAACATAAGAGAGAAGATGAAAATCTCCAAATTTGAAGATATCTCCAAAAATGATTACAAATGAGAGAGAAATTATTTTTTATTCATTCCACTAATGAGATTGGTTTAAAATAAATGTTTAGGAGAGAGAAATAATATTTTATGAGTTGTATTAAATATTTTAATATTATAATTAATTGTGTAATCTCCAAAATGGAGAATCTGTTGGAGACGAAGGTGATTTTTTTTTGGAGATTTTCACTTTTTACTTCTTCATTTTGGAGAAGCTGTTGGAGATGCTCTAAGAACCTTGTATTAGAGATGCTCTTAGAGCATCTCCAATGGATGTTCTTATAAGAACTTCATTTTTGCATATTTTGTTGTCATCTCATTTCCAACTCATCAAAATAAGAACTAATATAAATGTCTACAGTGGTAGTTCTTATAAGAACCTCTTTTTGTGGGTCCTATACATATTTTAAACTTCAATAATTATTATAAAGTCAAGAAAACAAAATTAAAAAATAAGGAAAATGTCACATCTTTTCAACAATCCATTACACTTTTTGCTTATGAAAACCTTGCATTGGAGATGGTCTTAGTATTCTTGAATATCTTTTTTTAATAAAAGAAATGATGGAAAAATAAGGAAAAGGAAAAAAATTGTCGTGCTTTTGAGTTTTTTTAAGGATACAAAAGGAAGGAAAATAATGTCAATTTTCATCCAAGAACTTTTAAGGAAAAAGATAATAATTATAATAAATAAATAGAGTTAATTACGGAATTGGTTCTTGTGGTTTGCTTGTTTTAATGAAATTGGTTCTTGAACTTCATTTATTATAAAAGAGGTTGTTTTATAACAAATTGGTCCTTCACTCTAGTCTCTAACAACCATTCAATTCCTTTGTTAATCTTGAGGACAATTTCGTCTTTTTTGTTTCTTTTTTCTTTTTTTTTGTCTTTTCTTAAGGGACCAGTTTCGTAGAAACGACATAAACCATAAAGACCAAATCGATAATTAACTCTAAATTTTAATATATATCAATTATTATACTTTAAGTTTGACATTTAATATATAGGGTAAATTGCAAATTTGGTTTTTACAATATTTTTATTGTAAGAAAACTTTCGTGGTATGCAAAAGTGTTTGGTTTGGGTTTTTATTGGTGCGTTTGGTTTGCAGACTGGATGGGACAGAACAAGACAAAAATTCATTGTTCTATGTTTGACGTAACATGGGACAGGACAAAAATTCATTGTCCCATGTTTGGCGCGAAATGGGACAGGGACAAAGACTGGACAAGGTGGGACAAAAAATTGTATTTTCTTGTTCCACCAAAATAGGTGGAACAACATGGGACAAAAGTGAGACAGAAACTAAAAATCGTTGATCTACCGTCATTTGATGTATAATCCTAATATGGTATTAGTCATAAGGGTCACCACTACTCATCGCCGCCACTACCACCATCGCCGGCCACCAGTAGCTACCGCTAACAATATTCGGCCACCTCTACCTATTTCTCTACCATAACAACCTCCTCCACCACCAACCATCGTCAACCACTTCCACCTCTTCCTTCACTACTACAACAACTTCTTCCACCACATCCACAACCACCGCCTATCGCCACCTCCACCGATCACCACCACTCATTGTCGTCGCCACCACCGACGCTTGCCGCCAACCACCGTCGGTGACCTCCGTTCTCTTCCTCCACTACAATAACCTCTATTACCCCTATCCACCGCCACCACCACTACCATCGTCGACCACCTATACCTCCACCACATAAACCATAACAACCTCCTGCACCACCTCGATTCATTTTTTCTGTATATGAATCGGATTTTTTCGAACTACCATCAATTATTTCAAATTCTTCTTTTAAATTTTCTACCATTGTTTTTGTATGTATTTACATATATGAAAAATCGTTTAAATAAATAAAAATGTTTTTTTAATTAAATTATTTAAAGATATATTTTATTTGTGTTATTTATAATTATTATATGACATATAAAATTATCAAACAACTTTTAAGAAAATTTGTCCAGTCATGTCCTATCCAGTCCTAGCCGTACCAAACACAAGACAGACATTTGTCTTGTCCCGTCCCGTCCTATCCTAGCCTCTTGTTTTGTCATGTCCAGTCCCGTCCAATCATGTATGCGTACCAAACGCTACCTATGACTAACTCCATCATATTTCTATCTGTTAAAACCCTCATGTGACTTGCATATGAAGACATATTGGTCCTTTTACAAACAACAAACCACAACAACCAAAATTGTTATATAGTCTTTTATTATTATACCATTTTTTTAAAACATAATACTTATATTATATAATTAATAAATAGTTATCATTTAATTTAAAATAATTTTTTTAATAATTCATCCTTAAAATTAAAATGACAAATTTTTAATTAACTAATAATTTATATTTAAGTTTTATCGACCAAAATTATAATAAAATAATTTATATTTTTGTTTTTACTAAATTTTATTTTTGATAAAAAAAAATTGTCTAAAAAATTAAATTAAAGACATTAAGTTTTTGGTTATTTATATAAAATATATATACATATAAAATTAAAAAAAACAAAAATTATAGCGCATATTAAAACAATATATTAAATAACCTTTAATAAAGTAATTATAACTGAATTTACAACTTAGTGAACTCTACTTTATAAGAGATTTTTTAAATAAATTATCCTAGAATTATTAAAACGATGTTAACATGCAAAAAAATTAAAGCATATAGATTATATTAGAAATATTTGAGAAGGAATCGACCAAAAAACAAAATTTTGTTTTATATTATATATTAATAATCAAAAACCCATACTTTTATTAATTTATTTACTAAAAATGAAATTTAGTAAAAATAAAATTTGTTTTATTATAATTTTAGTCGACAAAACTTAAACATAAATTATTAATTAATTAAATTTCTGATGTTTCATTAAATAAGTTATTTATAAATAAGTGATAATTATTTTTTAATTATATAATTATTATGTTTTAAAAATGGAATAATATTATAAGAGTAAATTGCATTTTTGGTCCTTGTGGTTTGTTGTTTGTAAAAGAACCAATATGTTCTTGTGTGCAAGTCACATGATGGATCTAGGGAATAGAGATGGTGATTTGTCCCGACCCGGTGTGGATCTCGGTTCAACCGACCCGACCGAGGGATGGGGATTCCCCGCTCAACTAGGTACTGGAGTCGGGATCCCCTTTCAATTGAAACCGGGGCCGAGTAACATACCTCCAACCCGCCTCGTATCCGGTATATTATATATATATATATATATATATATTACTTATAATATTTTATTAATAATTAGAAACTAAGAATTACTTTATTCCCTTGTATATATACACGATATATATTAATTAATAATAATAATAATTAACAGTGCATCACCAAAGTGGTGTTGGTGCCTATAGGAATGTCGCCAAATTCTCTTTTACTACTGGACTACTCTGCATGCTTTTCCTTGCAGATCGATCACCTGGGCATAATTCCCCAAATTCTATTTCACCAAACTACTCATCCTCGAGCATACAGTTAGTACTCCTCTCTTCATAGAACTGATGCACATGTCGATAAATAAAAATGTTAGGCTAACGCTTAGTGAGTTCAAGAGTTTTCAATATAAACAAATACATATTGTCAAGGGAAAGAAAATCATTTAAATCATGAATCTCCAAAATGATTTACTTTAAATATAAGACGACTCATTTTCCAATAGTGCACATTTTAAAGACGATTACCCCAACGTAAAACATTCTTTCGTAAAGTAAATTCAACCCAAGACTCACTCAAAACGTGAATAGAAATTGAACTCCCAATTTATAAAAACACGGATAAACCTTTATTTCCCGAAACACCCAAAACACGGGTGGAACATGACACTCAACACATAAATCATGGATAAAACCCATACACATAAAACGTCACCGAAAACATGGATACTAAAACTCAATACCCAACACAACACCTTTCGGTGACGGGGGAGACCCGAATTCCATTGAATGCGACGAGCACACAAAGTTAAGTCACATATCAACGTTCTCGAGATTCACATAAGGCCATGGATCCCTGTATACGGCTCCCAACCGAGCTACCACCGCAAGATACCCAAATGACCCTAGTGTCTACTCGACCTCTAGATGAGTGTCACCAGAAAACCATAAGTCCCCGTATCTGGCTCACCATGGGCACCACCGCAAGACTTAGCTCCGTATACGGCTCTGCAGAGCACCACCGCAAGCTTACATAAAAACATGACTTGGGGACCACTCACTAAACTTCAAACGCGGACACTAAATTTCACGATGAATAACCATAGTAGATTACAAACGGGCATCGAGTTCAACCACCCACGATCTATACCTCGAGCCCTTCACTAAAGGTTACACAATTAGCGAGTTCAACCAAACACGATATATACCTCGAGTTCCCGCTAGCCATAAACAATTTCTAGTCCCAAAACGAGGATAAAGTCCCCAACTAAACCAACCGACTGACTCATATGTCTATGGATCCAATGCATTACAGTCTAAAACGTTACATGACTCAAACAAATAAACTAATACATTCAAGACATGTAACTCTAAAATAAGATGCAACTAAGTACACCATACGTCAAAGTCTCCTTAACGAGCTACCAAAACTGAACAAATGTTCCAAAGACTCATCTGAGTGTAAACCAGGTCCCAAAAGGCATAATGAACATTTGGCTAAAATACGTGAGCCAATAAAGTTACATAAACCAAAATACATCTTTTCCCATAAATCTTTGTCTCTTAAATCACAATTGGCCTTCGGCCCAAAACTAAAAAGGTTTACCATTTCTAAAATGTTCCCAAGGTCGAGAATGACCAAAATCAAAGGACTAACACGTTCGTACCTTCAAAACGTCCCATTACATAAATGATGCATATTTCCAACAAACACTAAAAGTGCATTTTTGACCAAATTTATGCAATAAATCATCAAAACACATTCATTTATGACACATTTATCAAAATGCCCAAAAATCCCAAATGTGGGTGTTTTACAAAGTTTAATAGGCTAAACACTTCAAATAATCAAAAGTTACCAAATAACTCAACAGTTGACAATTTCATGTAAAACACATAAATACTTTAAAATAGACATTTTGGCATGTACAACGTTTTCACAAATCAACTTGAACTCACCTTGCTAGATTTAGGCTCAATCTAGATTTCCCCCCAACTTGAGCTCCATTGAAGACGCTTGGATCTTCAAGCCAAACACTTCCAAAAGCCTAGATCCATAAACTTCCCACCATAAATAATCATATTCAACCACAAAGAATCGTTCCCCAAACCTATAACACCCGTAATTTCCTAAATAACAGGTTATGATCAGATAAGGAAACCAGTGAACGATCGACCAAGAGAAACGATCGGGAAGCGGTTTAACACGAAAGGTGAGAAAGTAAACCAGGGGCACGCGCGGCTTGGCTCGCGGCCTCAAAGCCGCGGCTAAACCCGCGCAACCCACTGTGTGTGTGCAGTCTTGTAGCACGTGCGGCTTGGCCCGCGACTTCAAGGTCGCGGCCAAGGCCGCGGGGAAGGCCTGATTGAATTAAAACCCAAATTTTGGGGTTTTCTCTCATTAGCCTCTATCTCCATTTCTCTCTTCTCAATTAGTGCGATTTTTGAGAGCTTTTATCTCATATTAGGAGCATACATGTTGGGTTCATCATAAAGAAGTATAAAGGTTTGGTTTTCAGGAGCTTAGGTTGAAAAGTTGGATAGGTTTCCTTGGATAGATTTGGGTGGAAAGTCTCAATATCTAAAGTGGTAAGTTTCCTTGAGTAACCTAAGCTTTAGTATATGGATCTTTGTAGATCTAAGATGTAACACCCCGAATTTTCGTTTGGTTTTGAGAGTTTGTAAAGAAGAAATGAAGAGGATGCTTCTGTCTACAGGGCGCACGGGTCGTGCGCCATCCTTCAGGAAATGCGCACGGGTCGTGCGCATGAAACAGTGTGCGAGACAGTGGAAAACGCACGGGTCGTGCGCCCTTCCCTTTGGAAAACGCACGGGTCGTGCGCTGTGTTGGGAGGTGTGCAAAGCCTTGCTAAATATCTTAGCTTTGTTGAGATTTTTCTAAAATCTCAGATATTCTCTCTCTCTCCTCTTTTTCTCTCTTTTTCTTCTTCGATCTTCAAGGCTCGTTTGGGTTGCTAGTTTTCGGTGTTTCTAGCGAGGGGTCGGTGTTTTAAGCTTCACCTCTACGTCGTGATCATTATCTGGTTTTCCGGGTTTTATTCTGAAAATCTACCGGTGAGTTCCTACTATCATTTTACAAACTTTATACATGTCAAAACTCTTATTTGTGAAATCTAAAGTATTTCTACGGTATGATTTTATGTTCTCTACATTTTGTTGTAAATGAAGTTTTTGGTGATTCTCGGGGTTCCCGGTCAGTTCTGACCAAAATGACGGGTTCCGCCCTATTGAAGTAAAATGATGTTTTACTTGCACATTACGTGATTATGTAAAAAGAATGTTTATGAACTCATTTTAATGATTTTCATTCTTACCAGAAGTTGAACTGGAAGTAGCATTTTGTTTATAAAATGTACTTATTACCATATATGTATTTATGGTTGGTCACATATGTTGTTGTGACGAGTCCTTACCATTACTAGTGGATCCCTAGGTTTTTGAGTAGACTGTTTTGTTGGGAGGCTATATTCCCCAAATATGTAGCTATGGATCACATGTTCTGTGATGAGTTTATGGTACGGTTATGTGAGGCCGGTTACTAGCCATGGTTCATGGTGATCCTAGTGAAGGAGTATACATTGGTTTCCCTTGGGAGCGCGATCTCACCTCGTAGCACGGACTTTGGGTTCATTGCTGAGGACTCCAAGTGTTTAGCTCATAACTCGGATTTGTGGTCTACTTTGTGTTACACCACTCTCCTTGGTAAAATGGTCCTTTTATCACCGTTTAAGAGTTTTGGACCGAAAAGGCCCGGTTGTGGCGAAATGTTATCTTTACGAACTAAACCTTTATGAAAAGATTCCTTTATGATACTGATGTTTTATCTTTTGAGCTTTATAAATTGTATGTTCTCACCAGGCTTTATAGTCTGACACTTTTTCTCAAATGATGTGTATAACAGGTTTCCATTAGCGGTGGGTGCCGGGGTTTTTGGAGAGACGAGTTTTGAGTCTCGGGTTTTTTTTTTAGATGTTTTAAGTATTGTTGTTGGGCATTGTTAAGTCCCATTCTTTTGATGAAATCCTTGTATAGAATTGTATAGTCTTAAGGACTAATCCCATTTATGGGAAGTTAATGTAATTGCTTACGTCATATTGTCAGGTTTTCCAGGTTTTTAATTTACTCTGATTTTTGAGGTTGTTACATAAGAGTTTTACTTGATGTTAGTTATTTTTTAGACTTGAAGAGATGGGTTATTTGGAAAACCCTTGTTGGTCCCGGAGGTGCTTAACAAGTTTGTAGAAGGGGGGGGTGAATACAAACACAGAAATTAAAGTTTAATAAATTGTTTATTGATAAATCAAAATACAATTTACAAGTTTGTTGCGGAATAAGATTAAGACAGACTCAATCTAAACAAACTTAAGAAACACTAAGATAATTGCACAAGAAATTCAGAGAATGGGGGATTTAAGAGATATAGAAAACAATGGTTTCTATATGGAGTTCAAGGATTGAGCACCCTCATAGATGGAGGGGTGAACTTCCTATTTATACCCTATGCATTAAATGCATGGCAGGGCACTTTACACGTGGCGTTCACAGATTGGCTTTGGGAGTCTTACTTTTGGGAGACATGCTTTCGGTCGGGTCATGAACAGTGTAGCTGACAGAGTTGTTGTACGTATGGTGGCAGAGACATGTCCGTTCTGACACATAGTACTAGTTTGTGCAAGGATAGACAAAAGGAAACTTGAGACATAAGCTTTGTGATCTTTTGATCGCTGAATATCTCTTCTTTCAGAGATAAAGAGGTTCAGCTATCGCTGAAGCTTTTCCTCATGTTCCTTCACGTATATGTAGAGATGTCTTTGCTTCACTAATATCCGCATCAGATCACTAGTAGACTTCTCTATATTCAGCAGCTTCGTCTTCGATTCAGCTATGAACATATGTTGATGCGAGACTTGTCTTCAGGGATTACGTTGGCTGTTTATTTCAGAAACTATCAGTGATAACTGAACAGACTCAGTCTGATCACTGATAGTGAAACACTAATACATAGAAATGTTTGAGAGAGACTATCAGCGATAACTGAACAGACTCAGTCTGATCGTTGATGGTGAAACACCAATACATATTAAAACGTAATTTTCACTAAGTATAGAAGAGGGTCTTTATCAAATCACTGAGAGAGTTTGGATCAACAATCTCCCCCTATTTGATAATGACAAAGTAACTAAAGAAAATTACTTTATGATTCAAAATATAGGAATAAAAAGGACCCATAGCATGCATGTCCCACTTACTATTTTGAGGGATCTTTTACAGTACTGATAGGGTTAAGTACATCACTGCAATTTTCATTTAATTCAGGGATAGAATTACAAGATATGAAAATCATAAGTACAAGTGAATAACTAACTACTGTAAGTATAACTAACAGATTACAGAAAAGGAAACTAATCTATCAGTTATTAAAAGAAGACTTAGGAGGATTGATCATATACTCAGGTATTTCTTCTCCTTTCTGTCTTCGTTCCAAAGATTCTTGGCTGATAATTTCTTTGATTTTCTCAGCAGCAGGGGAGAAGTCACACCATAAGCATAAGAGATCCTTGAGATGATTCAGAGGACAGATAGGAATCTCAGAGACTCTTTGAAATCTGAGTTCCTCATCATCATCTCTGAAGAACACTCCATAAGGATCGTCAATTACTTGACCACCTTGGAAAGGACCACCAGGAGGCAGAGATAGATCCAGAGCTGAAAGATCAGGAGGAGGACCAAACAGTGCATCTCTTGAAAATTTGATAGAAGTTTCATTCCTGATGATGGCGACGTCTTCAGAGGAGGAGGACCCAATTCTTCTCTTGAGTTTCAAAGATTCGGGAGGAAGAGGAGATGGCAGCTTCAGTACAGAAGTGACTTTATTTATGAGGGCTTCAAGAAGTCCTTCAACGTAGCCTCTGTATGTAGATTTGGATTTCTTCAGCGCATCCCAGAACTCTAACCATTCCGTAAATCCGAAGCTCTCAAGTTTGGATACGTACATAGCTTTTTGGGTTCCATCCTCTCTGGTAATCTCCATGGTCACTGAGAGTTGTTCCTTCTTCTTGCGACCAGAGATAGTCACGGCTGATATCGGAAGAAGATCAGAACGATAATCCATCTTCTGTTTGCACCATTCGATAGACTTGTCGTTTCTCTCTTGTTCTTTGGAGCGTTCCTCTTCAATTTCTTTCAGCAGTGCAGCTTGAACTTCCACAGGCTTGTTCTTTAGCTTTTTGTCCTTGACTTGAGAAGATTGAATCTTTAAGGCGAGCTGGGCATCTTGTCTGCATTCAGCGATCAACTTCTCAGCTTTGGCAGATTCTTCTCTTTCGGCTTCAGTAAGGAAGTCGAGCTCTGTGGATGTTTGAAGAGGGACTTTCAGCCGTTGACTTTCTAGTTGAGCAATCATTTCAGCTCTTTTCTTCATCACTTCCTCTGACCAATGAGATGGTTGAGAGGGCCTTCCTGGATGGACCAGATAATCTTCTTCTTCTTCTTCTTCTTCTTCTTCATCAATCTCAGCGATAGAGATTGGGATTATTTCTTCAGCGATAGTAGCTGGAATTATTTGTAGTTCAGAACCCTTAAGCAGGGGTGAGAACTGTCTGGATAGAAAATGAAGGAATGAAGGGATAAGTGTATCTTTTCAGAAAAAAATAGAGATAAAGGCTAGAAGGAAATAGGGGTTTGGAAAGAGTAGGAGAGTGGTACAATTGAAAGACATACCTGAGAAGGATGCTCCCCCTCAGATTGTGATCCAGTCCTCAAGCATTCTTCAGCGATTGGTTGCTTGTCTTTGCTTTGCGAAGGAGCGCTTGAAGATGTATCACCTCTCACCCCTGCTTTGACAACCTCTTACGAAGGTGTCCCTGATGCGGCGTTCGGCTTGGAGAACCACATAGATTGGTCTTCTTCATCGTCGTCGTCATCATTGGAGGGTTGATCCTCTTCTTGATCATCAAGATCTAGATCATCCTCCTCTTCATCGTCTTCTTCCTCATCATCTTCAAAGAGAAGAGAATGAATAGATGAGGGTTCTTTTGCCTTCTCCCCCTCAGATTGAGAGGGAGGTTTCTTTGCAGCAGCGATAGAAGTTTCTTCAACTTTCTCCCCCACATTGTCATTATCATCGGCAGGGGGTTGCTCAGCTGCTGGAGTAGCTGTTGAAGCTTTTAGCACTTGGACGTCATCCTCCAGACGTTTGACCCGTTCTTCAACTGCAGGGATGTCGCACGTGGCATCATGGATGAATTCCACAGCGCTGGAGCTGGTGCAGTCACCTTTTGTAGAATTTGCTGAAGAAGGGACGTGCAGAGATCAACCTTTGAAGAGAGACCTCGAACTTCAGTGGTAAGAGACTCAAATCGCCCCTGAAAGAGTTGAGAGAACTCTTTGAGTTGGACGACTTGTTCTTCAACAGCTAAAAGTTGGGAGTTCTCAGCTTTAGATGAGCAGGTCGCGGTCAACCTCTTCAGCTCCTCACCGGCCATTGACGGCGCTGGTGGTATTGTTAATGGTGTTGGTGAGAGCGTCCACTTTTTCTCCCAGACTGTTGACATGCGTGTCAACAGACGCCAAACTAGGACCTGAAAATAATGTTAGTTCAAATACGAGCTTATTTGGAGAGAGGGGGAAAGAAGTGTTTAGGATTATAGGTGTACCTGACGTATCAAACATTTTGTAGAACTGCATAGATTCCTCAAAAGTTTGATGTTCAGGTCCTATAGGTAAAGAAGAGGTAGCGGGTTCAGAGACCAAATGAGAAGAAGAGGGAAGAGTTATGGGGATAGAAGTAGGGTTGGGGTTAATCTCAGCGAATGAGATAGTAGGTGGGGTCACTGATGATGTGATAGCGATTGAAATCGCTGACACGGCAGGTTGAGTGACTGCTGGAGTTGTGGAGGAAAGACCCACAAATGCATCTAAGGTAGCTTGTTGAGAAGCTCCCTCAGGTATAGTACTAGAGGGTGTACTTTCCTTAGTCTTTTTGGCCTTTTTGGAAGGACCAATCGGACTAGCTGATGGTCGTTTGGAAGTAGTGGTAGCGACAGGGATAGCAGACGAAGGAACCGTCTGCGTGGTCGCTGAAAATGAAGAAGAATGGAGAGAGAGACGAGAGCGAAGAAGAGAGATACTTACCTCGTTGGATAGTGGCTTTACCTCCAGTGATCGTTGACCTATCCTGGCAAAAGTGCCATCATCTTTGGTGGGATAGGTGTTGGGATAGAGGAACTTGATGTACGTACATATGAAACGTACGTACGAGATCTTGGGATCTCGTTCAGGCTTCTCTAATCTCGACCTCAGGTCTTCAAAGATTGTTGTGGCGTAGTCAAAGTTTTGACCAGCGATAACGGAGTAGGCCATCTGCAGTTGTGTTTTGCTGGCTTGATCCAGCGAACCACTCTTCCCGCTCATGCACTGAATTATATGCGAGAAGATAAAGTTCAGTTGTGAAGGCATCTGAGCTTTGAGAATCTTGGTGAGCTTCTTGTTGGGAATAGAAGATCTCGGTTTGTTTTCCCAACAATAGCCCATTGCATCCAGAAATGATATCAGCTCAGCATCAGTGGGGAGTGCATCGAACCCACTCTTTGGTTTGTCAGGGAATCTTAAAGATTTCCTGAGGCTAAGAGCGGTCATGCTTCCTGGCCCCAAATCCGTGCTGAAAGAGATAGCAGGGGCTCGTTCACCTTTCTTGTTGGTGAGTTTAGTTGCATCAGCAGTGAACCAGAACTGCTGGAGTAGAGTCTTGGAAGGCTTAGGATCCACAGTGATCGCGTAAGCTATGCATGATTGTTTGAGAAATTCAGCAACTTCCACCAGATGTGGGTATTTGTCAGCTTTGAACTCGAGTCTTCCCAAGTGATTACATTTAGTAATCTCAACTTCAGTGATAGCGAATCGTACATGCTTGGAAGCAACGATTGAAGACTGTGCCATTTCTGTTATGGAAAGAAGCATAATAGAAGAAATGATTTAGACTAAAAAATAAGAAGATGTTTACCATATTCCATATTAGGAAAGAAACTGGAAAAAATATCGAGTTTTTTTTTTAAGAATAGAAAAAAATGGTGTTCTGGGTAGAAAGAATGAAGAAACGTTAAAAACCAAGAGGTTTTTATAAAAAAAACATAAAATCAGAAAGAGTGATCTTTAGTTTTTAGAAAAAACATTTTATAAAATCCATAGAAAACGAGTAGGATTTTTAAAAAGAATAAGAAGAATCAGAAGAACAATGCAAAACCTGTTTATCTTGAAGAAAAGGAGTTGCAGATTCAATGTTCTGGGTTTACTTGCTTGAGTGTTCTTGAGAGAGAAAGTGTTTCTTGCTTTGAAAGTTTTGAAAGCGTAAACCGTATAAAGGAGAGAAGAATTCCTTTTATACGAAGTGATAGAAGAGAGAGAAGGAATGAAGCGGGAAAAAAATCATCATGACATTGACACGTTCTACGAAGTTGATTGGATAGAAGAGCAACAGACGAACGTGTCAGAAAAGGCGTGTCGTGGATTATCCGCTCAAATGACGTCATAAGAGAGAGAGACGTTTCATTTTTCCGTTTTGAAATTATCACTGAAGAAAAGTCAGCGATAGATTTTCCTTTTTGAAAGTATCCCTGATGGTAAAGATAGGGAAAGATTTTCCTTTTTAAAGGATCACTGACTAGAAATATCAGTGATTAATGTATTTTTCAAAAGCTTTTAATCATTTGAAGAAAGTTCAGTGATTAAAGTTTATATTTTGAAGAAAAACATCTTAACTGAGTTAAGATTCAGTTGAGAGAACATACCTGAGAGTCAGAATGTTTATCAGAGAGAGAACAATGAGAGGGGAACTTTTGATTACTGACATAATACATGAACGCTGAAGATTTACTCTTCGAGGTTCAGCATTCCAAGCTCACTGATGAGAAAGTTGAACCTTGTCTCATCAAGAGGTTTGGTGAATAAATCAGCAAGCTGAAAGTCAGTAGGGATAAAGTGAAGTTCAATATCACCATTCATCACATGATCTCTGATAAAGTGATATCTGATCTCTATGTGTTTCGTCTTTGAATGTAGCACTGGATTATTTGCTATGGCTATAGCACTAGTGCTGTCGCAATAGATGGGAATTTTTGACAGCTGAAGGTCATAATTTAATAGTTGATTTCTCATCCACAAGATTTGAGAACAACAGCTTCCAGCGGCTACGTATTCAGCTTCAGCTGTGGAGGTGGACACAGAATTTTGCTTCTTGCTTGTCCAGCTTACCAGCTTTCCTCCCAGGAGTTGACATCCACCAGTGGTACTCTTTCTGTCGAGTTTACAGCCTGCAAAATCACTATCAGAATAACCAGTTAGATCAAACCCTGAGTCTTTGGGATACCAAAGACCGAGGTTAGGAGTTCCTTTCAGATATCTGAAAATTCGCTTTACAGCAATCAGTGATCTGTTTTGAGTAAAACATGCAGTATTTACAGCCTCTGCCCAAAATTGAGTAGGGAGATGAGAATCGCTGAGCATTGATCTAGCAGCTTCTATGATTGTTCTGTTTCTTCTTTCAGCGACTCCGTTTTGCTGAGGTGTTCTCACTGAAGAGAAGTTGTGAGAGATTCCCTTGTTCTCAAAGAAATTGTTCAGGGAACTGTTTTTGAATTCAGTTCCATGATCACTTCTTATTGAGCGAACAGTAAGATTGTTCAGCACTTCCATCTTTTTTACAAAAGATATTAGTTCTTCTGGAGTATCACTCTTACAGCGAAGAAAGATAACCCAGGTGTAGCGAGAATATTCATCTACAATGACAAGTGTATATTTCTTTCCAGCTATTGATTGGATGTTGACAGGGCCAAACAGATCCATATGCAAGAGCTGAAGAGCACTTGTTACTGAGGAAACTTGTTTCGACTTGAAACTAGCTTTTGTTTGTTTTCCTTTTTCACATGCTGAGCAGAGAGATTCTTTAGCATATGAGTGCTGAGGAAGACCAGAAACCAGTTCCTTAAAAGAGAGAGAATTCAGGGTTTTGAAATTTAGATGAGAGAGCCTTTTATGCCATAGTCAGTTGACATCAGAAGAGGCCTTAGAGAGAAAACATAAGTTATCAGTGATAGTAGAGTCCATATCTATTACATAGACATTTTCTCTGCGATGACCACTGAGAGCAAGTTTTCCTTTTTCATCTACCACTGAACATGCTTTCTTAGAAAAGCGAACTTCGTAATCTTTGTCACATAGCTGACTGATGCTTAGAAGGTTGTGCTTCAGTCCATCTACATAAGCGACTCTTCGAAAGGTAGTTGTCCCATTGCTAAGGACACCAAACCCTCGGGTAAATCCTTTTCCATTTCCACCAAAGGTCACAGAGGGACCTTTCTCTTCCTTGTATTCAGTGAGCAGGTCTCTTTGTCCAGTCATATGACGAGAACATCCACTATCGAGATACCAGATGCCCTTTGATCCCTGCATACACAAGGAAGATTAAACGTTGTTTGGTACCCACTTTTCAATGGGTCCTTCAGAGTTAGTGGATAATGAAGATTCAGCAGTCCTCACAGCTGATGAAGAATCAGCTTTAATGGTAATCTTCACTTTGGTTAATTTCTTAACCTTAGTGGTATCTTTCACTTTGGTTGATTTTTCAACTCTGGTGACTTTCTTGGCCTTAGAGGCATTTTTCTTCACTTTAGCTGTTTTATCAGCTTTGGTGGCATTTGGACATTTACTTGCAATATGATCAGTAAAACCACAGTGATAACATTTTCTGTATTTGAAAATGGTTTTAGGATCAGTAGAAGGTTTTGCAAGTTTAAGATGAGCAGGACCAGGTCCAAGAAGGCTTTTCTCATGAGATATAGGAGGGATTTTCATTTCTACATATCTCGTTGGTCCAAGGTCAATCTTTAGCTTTGGAGGACAGAGATCAAAAATTTCTATCACAGAGCTAGAGGATAGCTTAGCTGAAGGTTTAGAAGGAATTTTCAGCTTTGCTTTCCTGGTTGCCTTCTGAGGAAGGAGAATGGACTTTCGTTTATCCGTAGACTTAGTGTCTTTGGATTTTTCCTCAGTGATGGGATTTGAAGAAGAGCAGGGATAGAATTGATTATAAGAAGTGTCAAAGAAAGATGTGACAAAAGTTCCAAACTTAAGCGAGGAACTTTCTTCTTTAGGATCATCCTGTGGTGTCCAAAAACCAAGACCAGTTCTATCACTTTCAGGAGTTTGAGCATTTATTATCTCAGAGATCTTTGTTGATGATTTGCACCATTTTTCAACATGAGCCTGTTCTGCTTTTAGAGCAGCAATGGCTTGTTCGCGTTCAATGTTGATGATTTCATTTATAATGACTTGATCTTTCAACTTTTCTTCTAAAAGATTTAGTTCACTGATCTTTTCATGACATTTCTCTAGCTCTTGAGTTAAATGTACATTTTTATTCTCAGCTTGAGTTTTGTCGTTTAGAGCATTATAAAGGTCAATTGTCAGCACATCAACAGCACGACTTCTCTCAGCTTCAGGCAGAGAGGGATTTGTAGAGATAGATACCTGAGATGATATGTAGCTCATAGAAGGTTCAGACGGTTCTTCTACTTCTTCTTTAATCTCAGCCATGAGGCAAAGATTAGCGACTTCTTCATCATCAGAAGATGATTCTTCTGATTCAGCCCAGTCATGTTCTTCAGCGATGAGACCTTTACCTTTTCGCTGATAGCTTTTCAGCTTTTGATATTTGTTCTCCAGCTTGTGGTATTTGTCATCACTGGATCTTCTTGAGGTAGAAGGTTTGAAGACCTTTTTCGACCTGCACTCACTAGCAAAATGTCCAATTTTTTCGCAGTTATAGCAAGTGGCAGTAGCCTTATCAACCGGAGTTGATTTTGGCTTTTCAGTAAGAGAGAGAGGTTTACTTCTTCGGAAGTTACTCTTTCTTGCAAATCTCTTAAAAGAGTTTGTCAAGAGTGCTAAGGACTCATCAAACTCTGAAAGATCAGGGTCTGATAGATCCTCAGATTCAGAATCTAACTCAGTGATGGTGAGAGTAGATCGCTGAGATGGAATTATCTCTGAAGAGACTAAAGCAACAGGAGTGCTTTTGGAGTCTTTAGAATCTTTTACAAGATTCTTCTTCAGCAGATTAGATTGCTCATAGTTGAGCAATATTCCATACAGAGTGCTTAAAGAGAGAGTATGTAAGTCTTTTGTCAGCTTAAGACATATTGAATAATTGTCCCAACTTTCAGGAAGACTTTCCAAGAATTTTGTTAGGACCTCAGAATTAGAATAGGTCCTTCCCAACAGTTCTTAGGTCAATGATTAGGCAGTTAAACCACTGATGAATGTCAGAAAGAGATTCATTCTTTCCAGCAATAAAACTTTCATACTGTCTTACCAAGTTAATCTTTCGAGTCTCTTGGATTTCAGTGGTGCCCTCATATTGAACACATATTGTTTCCCACATTTCTTTAGAAGTTTTCAGATGCATGATGGAATGGAAAACTTCATCAGGCAGAGCCATTGAGATGATGGTCTTTGCTCTTGCATCTATGCCTACCTTCTTTTTATCTTCATCACTCCACTGTCTTATTTCCTTAACGACATATCGTTCAGGGACAGCTTCAGTGGTGGCAGTAGGGGGAACCGCATCTATAATTCTAACAGGTTCATAGGGTCCGTTTTCTATATATTCAGGTATAGTAGGATCCGCACCTTCAAGAAATAGCATCATTCGATTTTTCCATAGAGAAAAGTTATCTCTGCTAAATCGAGGAGGTTTAGAAAGTGAACCATTATCATAGTAGTTTGTGTTTGTGTTTAGTGCCATTTTAGAATAGTAAGGAAGAGTATTTAGCAAGATCTTTGTTTATCAGATTAAACAAACTGCTCTGATACCACTTGTTGGTCCCGGAGGTACTTAACAAGTTTGTAGAAGGGGGGGGGTGAATACAAACACAAAAATTAAAGTTTAATAAACTGTTTATTGATAAATCAAAATACAATTTACAAGTTTGTTGCGGAATAAGATTAAGACATACTCAATCTAAACAAACTTAAGAAACACTAAGATAATTGCACAAGAAATTCAGAGAATGGGGGATTTAAGAGATATAGAAAACAATGGTTTCTATATGGAGTTCAAGGATTGAGCACCCTCATAGATGGAGGGGTGAACTTCCTATTTATACCCTATGCATTAAATGCATGGCAGGGCACTTTACACGTGGCGTTCACAGATTGGCTTTGGGAGTCTTACTTTTGGGAGACATGCTTTCGGTCGGGTCATGAACAGTGTAGTTGACAGAGTTGTTGTACGTATGGTGGCAGAGACATGTCCGTTCTGACACATAGTACTAGTTTGTGCAAGGATAGACAAAAGGAAACTTGAGACATAAGCTTTGTGATCTTTTGATCGCTGAATATCTCTTCTTTCAGAGATAAAGAGGTTCAGCTATCGCTGAAGCTTTTCCTCATGTTCCTTCACGTATATGTAGAGATGTCTTTGCTTCACTAATATCCGCATCAGATCACTAGTAGACTTCTCTATATTCAGCAGCTTCGTCTTCGATTCAGCTATGAACATATGTTGACGCGAGACTTGTCTTCAGGGATTACGTTGGCTGTTTATTTCAGAAACTATCAGTGATAACTGAACAGACTCAGTCTGATCACTGATAGTGAAACACTAATACATAGAAATGTTTGAGAGAGACTATCAGCGATAACTGAACAGACTCAGTCTGATCGCTGATGGTGAAACACCAATACATATTAAAACGTAATTTTCACTAAGTATAGAAGAGGGTCTTTATCAAATCACTGAGAGAGTTTGGATCAACAACCCTAGCTGTTGTTGGTGTTAGCTTGGAAATGGTGGGATCTACTTTATTGGAGGCAACTGGTTGGATTTGTAACCTAGGTTTAACTTAACCTAGCAAGGTGAGTTCAAGTTGATTTGTGAAAACGTTATACATGCCAAAATGTTCATTTTAAAGTGTTTATGTGTTTTACATGAAATTGTCAACTGTGGAGTTATTTGGTAACTTTTGATTATTTGAAGTGTTTAGTTTATTAAACTTTGTAAAACACCCATATTTGGGATTTTTGGGCATTTTGTTAAATGGGTCATAACAAATGTGTTTCAACGATTTATTGCATAAATAGATATTTGGTCAAAAACGCACTTTTAAGTGTTTGTCGGGTTTTATGCATCATTCATGAAATGTGATGTTTTGAAAAGTACGAATGTGTGAGTCCTTTGGTTTTGGGTTGATCCCGACTTTGGGAACCCTTTAGAAAATGATAATCATTTTTTGGGTTTTGGGCCGAAGGCCAAATGTGATTTGAGAAACAAAGTTTTGGGGAAAGATGTATTTTGGTTTATGTAACCACATTGGCTCTCGTATTTTAGCCAAACGTTCATTATGCCTTTTGGGGTTTGGTTTACACTCAAATGAGTCTTTGGAACATTTGTTCAGTTTTGGTAGCTCGTTAAGGAGCCTTGGACGTATGGTGTACTTAGTTACATCTTATTTGAGAATTACATGTTTTGAATGTGTTAGTTCATTCGTTTGAGTCATGTAACGATTTAGACTGTAATGCATTGGATCCATAGGCATATGAGTCAGTCGGTTGGTTTAGTGGGGACTTTATCCCCGTTTTGGGACTGGTTACTGTTTATGGCTAACGGGAGGGCTCGAGGTATATATCGTGGGTGGTTGAACTCGATGACCGTTTGTAATCCAGTCTGGTTATTCATCGTGGAATTTAGTGTCCGCGTTTGAAGTATAGTGAGTGGTCCCCAAGTCATGTTGTTATGTAAGCTTGCGGTGGTGCTCTTGGAGAGCCGGATACGGGGACTTGTGGCTTTGTGGTGAGACTCGTTTAGAGGTCGAGTAGGCACTAGGGTCATTTGGGTATCTTGCAGTGGTAGCTCAGTTGGGAGTCATATACGGGGATCCATGGCTCTATGTGATGCTCGAGAACATTAATAAGTGGCTTAACTTTGTGTGCCTGCCACTTTCGATGGAATTCGGGTATCCCCCGTCACCGAAAGGTGTTGTTTTGGGTATTGAGTTTTATTATCCCAATTTTCGGTGACGTTTTATATAAATGGATTTTATCCATGATTTATGGGTTGAGTATTATGCCCCACCCGTGTTTTGCGTGTTTCGGGATATTAAGTATTAACCGCATTTTCATAAATGGAGTGTTCGATTTCTATTCACGTTTTGAGTGAGTTTTGGGTTGAAATTAATTTACGAAATAATGTTTTATATTGGGATCTTATCCTTGAAGTAGTTGGGATTTGAAAACGTTTATATTGGTGTTTCTTTGTCCAAATTGCATATCATTGGAAAACGAGTCGTTTTCATATTCAAAGCATACCGTTTTGAAAGATTATGATTTAAACTGCATTACCTCTTTTCAACGAAATCTTTATTCATGGGGAAAACTCTTGAACTCACTAAGCGTTAGCCTAACCTTTTTATTTGTCGGCATGTGCAACAAGTTCCGGTTGGGTGTAATTCTAGTGACACTGTGCAGAGAGGAGTGCTAGTTGTGTGCTCAAGAGGTGGATACCTTAGTGAAGTCTTCTGCACTTGTTTCGGGAAGAGCAACTTATAGTTGGGATTAAGTAACACCTACTTTGGTCTGGTCCTTGTATAAGACTGGAGTTTATATTTGTTGAGATTAAATAGAAAGTTTTATTTTGAAGATTTATCTTTTACTTTATGTAATATCAAATTTTTAATTAGTTGCTCTTACCAAATTTGAGGGTGTTACAAAACCTTATACATAAAGATCTCAACTTATGTCAAAACCCTAATTTCCATAGATGAAGAAAAGAGAATGTTACCTTACCCACAATTTGAATTCATCAACAATGCACTTCTAGGTCACCAAAGTGAGCCACAAACTTCCCATCTTCAAAATAGATAAAAAGATTGGGTGAAACCCTAAGAAACTTGGTGGAGATGATGAAGATGGAAGGATGATGGTTCTAGCTCCCAACTTGTTAGGTGGAGAAGAAACGCTTAAGTTTTAGGAGGAAATCCTCCAAACATGAGTTAGGGTTCAAATTTGGGGTTGGGAGAGGAAATGAGGAGAAATGTTGAGGTTTTGGTGAAAATGAGGTTTGGGGCCGAATTTTCCCGTTTTATTGCACACAGTGGCTCCGTGCGGATGCCGGCGTTGATCGATCCGCTCCGTTTTATTGCACACAGTTTGATCGATAACTGTTTTGGCCATAACTTCTTCGTTTTAGCTCTGATTTTGCTCCGGAAAGAACCGTTGGACTCGTAATTGAACCATTCATCCAACAAGACTATGAAATTTAGGATTAAAGTCTATAATACTAATTTTTCGTTTTCTCTAAGACGTCCATTTCTGTATTAACTTGAAATTATATCTTCCTAAAAATCGGGGTGTTACAAGAGTAAATTGCAATTTTTGCAATTTTGGTCCTTGTGATTTGTTGTTTGTAAAAGGACTAATATGTTCTCAAGTGCAAGTCATATGATGGGTTTTAACAGATGAAAATTTGACGTAGTTAGTGAGAGGGACTCAAACCAAATACTTTTACATACCACGAGGGGTTTCTTACAAAAAAATTTGTTGGGACCAAAAGTGCAAAAAACAACAAACTACATGAACCAAATTTGCATTTTTACTCTATTATATAATATATAATGTATTCATTTTCAAAAAAATATATATATACATATATATATATATATTACATATGCAAGTGCATATACACACACACATATATAGGGGTTAAATCATGTGAGAATCAAAAAAAGATTGAGAACCTTGATAACCGATCTAAGTCGTAATTTGGTTTTGATCCAATGGTCTTAATTAAAAATTGTTTCACCACATGAAAACGGCATAATCGTCATTTTGGTAACAAGATTCACCAGATGAAACATACAAAAATTCACCAGATGAAACATACAAGTTCATTCATCATATGAAACACGGATTCACCATATGAAACACATACTAACTTTATTTTACCACATGAAATAAATCACAATTATCATAAATATGTTATTTCATCTAATGAAATCCAAAACATAAGTTCATGTATATCTTAATTCACCACATGAAATTGACGAACGTTGAGGTTGTTTCGTTGTTACTGTATCACGCGAGTTCGAATTACATTCCTAGAGGTTCTCTAAAGATGGTGAAGAATCCGATCCGTACGCTCGCGACGAATGCCGCCGGAAAATTCGATCCTACAGTTCAAACCAACGGAGATTCCTTTACGCTCGTATCTGGAGTTGATTCGTCGCACGTTGAAAGCACCGCTCTCGATTCGGTATCGATATCCATCTTCAAAATCGAGAATGTTCTTTTTCCAACAGAGTTACTCACCAAATCACCGCCTCATGTACCTTCACTGGCGCCAAAAACTTCAACGTGATCTTCACCTTCGTCGGGGTCGTCTACTCCTAGATCGATTGCTTTTGCACCTGTCAATGGAACTTCACCGATCCATTCTCCTCCGATTCCTCTAACTCGTCCAACTCCTTAAATTTCATCACCGATTGATGGTCCTGCTCCGGCTGAAAACAGTAATGCAAGCAACAACAGTGATTTGTGGGGTTGGAGACTGGGTGAATGTATGAGAAAGAAAGAGAAATTTGAATCAGATATGGGTCGAGAGATTAGGGTTTTCTATTTGCAGATGTTTTTTTTCTAGAGATGGGGCTAATGATGAAGAAGGGTGGGTGAAGAATCAAAATCCCAGAAATGCCCTTCCACTTTTAGTTCTAATACATAATAAATCATTAAGTTGTAATTTATTTCAAAATTGTCACTATGATATTCATAGATTAAAATCAATAAAGGGTTTAGATTGGTTCTCACGGTTCACAATCTTTTTTTGGTTCTCATTTGATTACCATCCTATATATATGTATAATATATATATATATATATATATATATGGGCATAATCAAATGAGAACTAGATACTTTGTGATAACTGTGACATACAACATAAGCCACTCATTTAATATAATTAATATTGTATTTAAAATAAAAGAAAAAGATAATTTGGTAAATTGATAATTTGATTTTTTTAATAAAATAATTCATTGTTTTACTCCTTCCCATCCTAATATACGGTTACCTAATATAATTAATTTTAATATATCTTAATTTATAATTTTGAAATACATCGCCTCCTACCATCAATGGAGAACTAGGTAATCGATGACACCCTAGAAGACGAAAAAGAGAAGACAATCCAGAGTGCTAAAGGATAATGGAGGAACACGATGGAGAAGATATTACGGTTTATTTGTTAAAGATTACACAATGAACCACAACATTCTTATGACCGTGTTCTTGAATATGAACTCAGGATGAAGAAGGAGTTATAGGATCAAAAGCAAATGAACGTTTACCTTCTCCAACAAACCCGATGAAGCAATCGACGTAGATGCTTGTAGAGAAGACAACATTGACCGAACGACTACTCCAACCACAGGTAATGGATACATTATATTGAAACAAATGAAGAAATTTTAACCTAGTGAAAATGATTTTAGGGTTTTGTTGTGATATCTGTACGATTTTCCAATTTTATGTGTTGTTTATACTTTGTTTAGTGAAGATGAACTAGGTATGTGATAGTTTGGGTTATCAAACTCTGTGGTACATTGTGGTGACCTAAATATGGGATTCACGTTGTCTAATCTTTAAACTTGCATAAAGAAAACATCACAGACCATATGCTACTGTCATCAACTATCTTTAAATGATAAATGATGGATATGTTATGGTTGAGATCCTTTACAACCATCATCATCAAGGAAAAAAGGTATAATGAATGATAATAGGTATCATAATGGAACCAATTGGGTTATCACAATAGGTATCACGATATGAACCATTGGGTTACCACATTGGTATTACAATGTGATACATTGTGTTATCACAATAGGTTTTACGATAGAAACCATTAGGTTATCACAATACTATATATATATATATATATATATATATATATATATATATATATATATATAGGGAGAGGTTCATTTGAAAATGGTAAATATATGAGAAATAGAGAAGTAATCTTAACCATTCATCTGGTCAACATTTGCGGCTTTGACCGCGAAACACCGGATAATTCCTTGTATGGTCTATAGAAGGTAGAGGGGTAATTTCGTAAAATACACGGGATGAGTTCATATATGAATCTGTTTGAATCACAAAGATTCATATATGAATATGTTAATTAGTTCAACTGATTCATATATGAATCTTTGTGATTCACAAAGGTTCATATATGAATCTTTGTGATTCACAAAGGTTCATATATGAATCTTTCTGATTCATACAAATTCATATATGAATCACAAAGGTTCATATATGAATCTGTTAGTTAGTTCAACTGATTCATATATGAATCACAAAGGTTCATATATGAATCAGTTAAAAGAGATCAGTTGTGAATTGCACTGGTTCATATATGAACATATAGTTCATATGTGAATTATACATGTTCATATATGAACACAGCCCGTGTATTTTGTAAAATTTACGAAATTGTCCTTCTATTTTTTGGATAGCCGCAACATTTGACCGGTCAAAGCCGCAACTTTTGACCGGTCAAAGCCGCAATATTTGACTAGTCAAATCCAATCTTGACCATATGAATGGTTAGGATTACTTCTCTATTTCTCATATATTTACCATTTCTCAAATGAACCAAACACTATATATATATATATATATATATATATATATATATATATATATAGTGCAAGGATATTTTGCAACCCACATCTTAAACGTTGGATTCATGATCGACGGTTATTTTATTTTTATTTTTCTATTTTTTTAATTAAAAATTTTGGGCCCCATATCTATTGTAACCACCGATCATGAATCTGACGGTTAAGATGTGGGTTGCAAGGTTTGTAACATTTTTAAGGGTTGCAAATTAAACAATCCATATATATATATAGGTGGTTTCATTTGCAAATCACCCTTATGTAGCAAACTATGAAACTCATCTTTTTACTATAGATTGAATTCATCAACGGTTAAGATTCAATTGTTATAATTATGGTAATAGTTAAATTATTTTGATTTTTTAATGGAAAAGAAATTAATGAAAGAGCAAACTTGTCAATTGACATTCCATCTCAATTTAGAAATTCGGATGAAAGACTATTTTTATATGGAAGCATTTTTATTTAAGGTAAATTTTTATTTCAAATTCAAAATAATACTAAATCATAACCCGTTTACATGGAAATATATTTTTTGTTTTTTTTTCCAATAATAAACGCATATATTATTGTTTATTATGGTAATTTTTTTGGATATATACAAAATCTTAACCGTTTTTATATGTAGGATCAATTTTCAAATTTTTTTTCAAAATTAAAGGAAACTTTCATTGTTCTCGATCGGGTAAAATCCATACCGATTGACATTTGACACAAAACAGGTCCTAAACGAGCGTGAAAGACCGATGAAAACGGAGATGAAACCGAGATAAACGAAGATGAAATAAAGATGAACGGCGATGAATGAAGATGAATGGAGATGAAAACGGATATGAAATGGAGATGAACGACGATGAACAGAGATGAAACCGAGAACAAAGATGAAACCGATATAAAAAACGTTGAAGAACAAAAAAATTGCAACACTAAAAATTGGAAACAAAATTAAAAAACGTTGAGGAACAAAAAAAGATGCAACATTAAAAAATTGCAACAAAATTAAAAAAATGTTGAAGAACAAAGAAAAAATTGCAACATTATAATTAAGGCTCATTAATGAGAGTATATAATTCCAAAATTAAAATAAAAGGATAGATACCTAAAATAAAATATTCTACTCTAAAATGACATATAAGTCCTTCATAATAAATAAAAAAAGAAAAAACTAGAAATTCAATGATTGGTTTAAAACAATTTGCAAAGTTTGTTACGTAAGGTTGATTTTCATATGATCACTCCTATATATATATATAGAGAGAGAGAGAGGTGGGTTCAAACGAGAACGATACCTATTTAAAAGAATACGAGAATAATTCTGCACCAATTATTTTATTAAATAATATCTTAAATAAAACTTTCTAAAAAATCACCCAAAAGGACATATATGTCATTTGTTTTATACATAATATAAATGAAAGTTGTATTTTTTTAAAATATTACTTTAAATAAAAAATGAATTATTTAAATGAAAATTAAATACCGTTAATTTAAATGAATTAAATAAAAAATTAGTAAATAGGAAAATTAAATTATAGAGTAAACTCCAATGTTGGTCCCTGACGTTTATTGATTTCTTTGAAAGAGGTCCCTATGGTTTCATAATTCAAGTTTACATCCCCAGGGTTTGGATTTTGCTCTATAAATGGTCCCTGACACCTAACAACGTCAAAATGGTCCGTTAGTGCCACGGGTAAAATGGTCCAACCATATTTTTATCCTTTTTTTGCACTTCTTTTTTGTTTCCCTTATTATTGTGTAGAATCAAAAAATTAAGGGACCAACTATGTAATTAACCATATATATATATATATATATTAAACACATGGACCATCGATTTTAATCATCCAACACAAGGATGCCAAACTCCGGCCAAATCACAGCAGGAACCAAATAACTCAAATCTCTTCCACAATCTCTCTATTGTGAAGCTCTTGAAACTCTTTATTATACTTGACATTAATAGAAGAAAGATCAATTCCGCTGTAATTGATTGGTTGCAAATCCCCATTTTGTTTATGAGGGATCCACAGTATGATAACATGAGTGAAAGAATGTGAGATTTATTTGTTTTTTTTATTCTTTCTTCCATCCAAAAGTCAAAAGATGACTTGACATTTTTGAATTCGGTATGGAGTGGTATTGAAAGTGTGAGGACAAGTGATTGTTGTAAAGAAGACAGGAACTGGTATACTTGAATTTGTTGTAAACAAGACAGAAGTGGTATACAATTCAAGATAAGTGGGAGAGTTTGTTCTTGTACAAAGAAGTTTGTTGGTTACCAATCTCGCGATCTGACTGGTGAACATATTTCATTAGATGTTACATGGACATGACATCAAGAAGTGCAACAAAAAACATTCACAGTCTTTAGATAATAATGATGTAGCAGATTGACCTTGGAATGAAATTACAAGGCACCAACAGTAGAGAAGATGAAAGATTATATTCGCTACTCATGCAAAACCTTGTTTCAACTATCAAACCTGTTAGTGCTATGATGAATTTGACCACAATTACGATCATATCACTGGCCAGAATAATGTCCTTCCATGACCTTGGCAGATCATAACATCCCATTTTCCCATTTTATGGCATTTATTTATGGTCCAACTGGGGCCGGGTGAAGCCATCATTGATTGCAAAAACCAAGGGGGTGTTTGTGTTTCATCATTAATTAGACTGCTTTATCCAACACCATAAGAACAAGTTTTCTAAGACGTGAAAAAATATCAGCAATCAACAGAAAAAATGTATAAGCCCTATTTAGAACAACCAGTGGTCAGATTCAATGATCATTCTAGCTATCTGAATTTGTAATTAATTTGAAGGGAAGCTGCTGCCTGTTGACGGGACATCCCACCAATAACAGCCCCACCGCGAGAGCCACAAAAACGATGAGATATCCCACTGATAACAACCCCGAACTTAACCGAACAACACCGAAATTCACCGATAACAGCCCCGAACTTAACCAAACAACACCGAAAATCACCGATAACAACCCGAACTTAACCGAACAACACTGAAAATCACCAAGCAGTCGAAGGCCGCAACCCAACTAAACCGATGTTGTAGCTCCTTGCTATTGACCATGTTGTTGTCCAGACGACTTTCAGCAAGAACCGACCTCGAGCAGAAGCTTCATTACAACAATTTTGCCTTGGTCTTAGTCCCCTGCACAGGTCCAAAACTGCACCGAAAACCCTGCACGGATCCATCGAGGAGAACCGACAACAACCCGCCATTGACTACGCTGCAACCTCGGTGACCCCGATCTGTCCAGATCAAGCCGAGCTACAGATTTGAAACCAGTTTTAACACCCATTGACGCAACGATCAACTTCTGTCTCAACCTCTTCTCGAAACCCCTTGTAATCTCTCGAGTCCGTTCATTACACTCTCCAAGCACGCATCGTCCATCGTTGTTGCTTATAGTTCCTCGTGTTGAAGGTTTTGTTTGTCGGAGCTTAATCGAGAGATGAGGGGGCATCTTTTTGTACAAGAAATCAACACAGGGACGATGGGTGAGAAACCCAAAGCTGGTTTCGATTAAAACCCAATGAAGGAACTGAATAAGATTAAAATCAAAGATTAACAACTCAAGAAATCACAATAGAGAGATTGTGGAAGATATTGGAGTTATTTGGTTCCTGTTGTGATTTGGTTGGAGTATGGCCGAAGTTTAGCCGGAGTTTGGCATCCCTGTGTTGGATGATTGAAATCGATGGTCTCTGTGTTGAATATATATATATATATATATATATATATATATATATATGGTTAATTACATAGTTGGTCCCTTAATTTTTTGATTCTATACAATAATAAGGGAAACAAAAAAGAAGTGCAAAAAAAGGATAAAAATATGGTTGGACCATTTTACCCCTGGCACTAACGGACCATTTTGACGTCGTTAGGTGTCAGGGACCATTTCTAGAGCAAAATCCAAACCCTGGGGATGTAAACTTGAATTATGAAACCATAGGGACCTCTTTCAAAGAAATCAATAAACGCCAGGGACCAAAATTGGAGTTTACTCTAAATTATATTAATTTCATAAATATGCTAAAAGTAGAATTTTAAATAAATACCTAAAATAACTTTTATATAACTAAATTACTTTTATACCCTTATTTATTTATTTTTAGAATTAATTATTTAAGGTATTATTTAATGAAATGATTGGCCTATAATTATTCTCTTATTCTTTTAAATATATATCATTCCCGTATGATCCTCTCTCTCTCTCTATATATATATACATATATATATATATATATATATATATATATATAGTATACATGTACATAAAATGAGGTTTAGGGAAAAACCAAAAATAAATGAAAAACAGAAAAACACTTTCATCAACTATTACATTAGTTGATTTAACGGATATTATTAAATAGACGATTACAAAAATCTATACTATATTATAAAAACGAAATAAAAAACTCTTAATTACAACATTTTAAGCATAAGATACAACTAATTAAAGCCAATTACTTAATTTATAATTTCTTAATGTTTTTGTACAACCTTTTCAAGCACAATATCTCACATAATCATCTATTTGTGGAATGTATACTCATTTATTAATATAAATATTTGTTTTTTTTGTGAGAATTTTATAAAATAGATTTTATATTAGCATAATCTATTTTAAATGTAGATTTTACATTTAAACCAATATTAATGAGATATAATATAAAATCTTTTTTCTTCCGTATTTTTTTATATTACATCTCATAATGATTTTTCCATATTTTATTTTATAAAATCTTTTTACATAATAAGATGTAATATAAACTCTTTTTTCTTCCGTATTTTTTTTCTAATATAAAATCTATTTTATTTTATAAAATCTATACGTATTTTATATTAGCATAATATAAAATCTACACGTATTTTTTTTCCACGAGCATTAAAAAATGATAAAGAAGATTGATATGAATAAAAAATAAAAAATAACGACATACACTAATAAATTATCGTATTCTTTAAAATAAAAATATTCCGCAATACTTTCCAAATTAACCAAGTGTTAAAGAAAATAAAATAGAAACGATGTAGATATAAAAATATACTTCCATATTTTTAATATATTTACATTTAAATGTAAAACCGAAAATGAAAATAAAAGTTTTTAAAACATTCTCTATTGTACATTCACTATAAATATATATAGCTTCTCTATGTATCATCCGAGTACAAGAAGAAGACAAACGGTCGGGTGTCAATGACGGAACCTGCAACTGAACAAAAGGTATTCCACTATATTTTTGTTTCTTTGGAAAACTAATTTTTTATATTTTATTTTATTTACTGAGGAGTTGTTTATATTTTTCAAAACCCACAATCATATTTTTCGAAGTAGGGGAATAAGATATACATACATATCTTTATTTTTATCGACTAATACTATGAGGTCTTGAAGTCAATAGTCAGATAAATTTTCAAGTGGTACTGAGTGAATTTTAACTATACCAGTTGAGTTGCCGGTTACAAAAGATAGAAATCATTTTTTTTTTTTGTCATATTTGATATGGGTTGAATGTTGTTAATTAATCTACAAATTTATACGTTCAAAGTGATTGTCAAGTGTTGTCGAGGAGGTTTTAGAAAAATTGCAAAATCTGTAAAAACGTATGTTCATATTTATAATTATTTCAATAATAGTGATATGTTGTGAGACATGTCGTTTGAGTTTTAAATAATATAATACAAAACTATTACCAATATTATTGCACAAACTCATAACAACAAACGCTTAAGAATATATACAAGTTAACCACTTATGAAAATACATTTGTTTTTCACATTGTATCTCATTATCTGTTAACAGAGAAATTACGTTTTATTTTAACTCGGTTCAATATTTCAACAAAAAATTTATCCTCCCGTGCAATACACGGGCCCAACACTAGTAGTTTATAATGAAAAATCTCTCTCTCTCCCTCCCTCCCTCCCCATATTGATATATTTTGCTATTATCTCTATTTTTTTCAATTTGTTTTTGCCACTATTAGGAAAATCACGAAAAAGAACTAATGAAAAATATATATCAATATTATGTCAAACTAGAAGTGTATTCGTGCAATGCAGCTAGATACATCACGATTTTAATGTTTTATTTTATTTTCTGTTTTTTGTCGATTTACATTACGATTTTGGATGGTTGTGAGAGAGTGATAATGATTTTTTTATATAAATTTGTTTAATTTAGATTTAATAATATAATGTAATTTATTTTGATTTAATAATGTAATTTCTTTTATAAAATATTATGTAAGATTTTTTAATTATATTTTAGATTTTTTATATCTAAAATATGCTGAGAGCTATTTTAGGGGAGTTAAAATGGTTAGAGATTTTAGGGGAGTTAAAATGGTTAGAGATAATGATTGAAAATTAATGAATAACATTAAATGTAGTACATTCAACTTTTATGACTGTTTTTTAAATAATTAACATTAAATAGCGGCACATTAAGCTTTAAGATTTGTTTTTAAGAGTTTTTTATGTCATCTTTATAACATAGTATAGATTAACGAGAAAAATATCATTGTTTTTGGTTAATTTTTTCGCTAGGTTTTTGTTTATATTTCATCTTTTTTCAGTAACAAATAGAGGAGGTGAGGTTTTTCTAATTTAAAAAAACATTGTTCTAACCGTCCATTTAATCACATTTGTTGAAATAACTTAATCTAATGGTTGATGTAGGTGTTTTTCGTTTTTTATATTAATCTGTGGTTTTCTCCTGAACCTCACTCTACACACATGTACACACACATATATATATATATGTGCGTGTGTGTGTATTATAGGGTGTTTATTTTACAAACCACACTATTATTAAGAGGGTTGGGTTCATGTGAGAATGAAATTTACGGTGAGAAGAGTAAAAAGGGGATCTCCATTATTGGATGCACATTATGATGAGATGCAACGAGATGTATTGGATCAATTCTCGTATCCAATGTGATTCATCAGTGGGTTTAAGATTAAAAGTGATAAAGAGTCCAAATCCATTATTACTTTCTCACATTAACTTTTCTTCTCACACAATCCTTCATCGTTAGTAAAACTAAAAACCATACAAACCAATTCAACCGTTTATATAGTCCAATGAGTATTTGATTCAATGAATATTTCAATTGTTTCCTAATATAATAATAAAACGTTAATCATTATAAATTAACTCTGATAATATTCCATAAATATTCAAATCATAATAAATAAAGAGTATCAATGTAATTACCATTCTCATTCTCATTCTCTAAAACGAGTCAAACGTTAGTTAAGTCGTTTCAAGTGCAATGAAACAAATATTTACTGCTTAAATGCTGCGATTAAATACACAAGAACCACATATTAACCACAACATGTAACCATCGAACTTTGCTATTAACCACAAACATGTAACCATCACAAAAATAGTGAAAACTCCTACTTTGGGGACTATATTATGAACCAAAGACGAATTATAACTAGAAAATGTTTTTTTTTACCATATAATAAACTATATGAAGAACTTGACAACCATACTTCTAAATAAGCAACTTTGTTTTTTACTACTAAAATACCAATATATAATAATCAATTGTTTTTGGTTTCTCGATTTTAAATGAATGGAAAGAAAGCTTGGAAGACAAAATTTTTTAACTGTAAATGCGTAAATAATAAGTGAAAAAACAAATCACCATAAATAGTTTAAATATTTCACAATATTAATGTAGATTGGGTAGTTAGTTCCTTGTAATTGAATGTTGTTGCCCAGTGGTAAGGTAACATCCGGGGGGGTCAGTGGATGATATCCCTGACTATCCAGGTTCGAACCCCGTGGTGAGCATCCTGTGACATCCATGATCATGGGTCTGCCACATAGTGGTACCCTTAATTGGGCTGGGTCGTGATCGACGAGGATTAGTCGGGTGACACCCTTAAGTGGGAGCCCGGATACCCCGGAAACGTGTGCTTGTATTAACTTGCCGTTCAAAAAAAAAAATAATCAAGTTTCTATCATTTGACCATATCTATTTTGTAGGTTGTAATTATTATTGATTTTTACTTTCCATTTCACAATCGTATAACTTTTTAACATTTTTACATTTTTAATACCGTTCATTTAAGTAAATTCTATACAACTTAAGTCGATACACGATCATTTATACCAAGATTTTTTTAATTATATATGAATATTAAAAACAATGGGAAAAAAACAAATTATTAATAACAGAAAACTAATGGTAATAGTAAATAGATGATAGTAGTAAATAATTATAATAAAAATAATAATGACAAGGCAATTTACGAGCCGTTTATCAAACGTTTACTGGCAAGAGTCACTGCACTTGTTTATCTCATCTAGTAACATTATTGACCATCAAAATGTATTGTTGGTAAACGTATTTTACCCGATAAACACGTACCGAATAAAGTCTTCTCCCTCACTTATTGGGTAAGATTATTGTTCTTTGCCCTACCTTTTATCAGGTAATATTATCAGACATCAGTTATTTGACATGCTCACCTGATATTGATAAGAGTTTGGTAAACGAGTAAACGACCTCTTAGTTCAAAACCGACTTTTCTTAATTGTTTTGGCTGCAATCGATCATTCCACATAATAACAAATTTCTTTATTTAACGAAATTTATTCTTTGATAAAATTTTAAAAAATTAAATATACAAATTTAAAATTTAATCAAAAGGAATTTTGTAGTAACCAGTGGGACTGGCTCGGGAATAGGACCGATCGGGACCGGCCCGATGGTCTATAACCGGTCATGATTTTTATGAAAATTCAAGGCCCAAATGGTCCCTCAAAGACTCAACATTAGCATTATGTCTTGGAAAACTTCCCATTAGGGAGGTGCTTGGGAACATGGGATTTGACTCGAGCTCAGTTTTGTATCTGTGCTAAGGTTGATGACATCCAGTCGTTTGACGATTGTTTTGTTCGTTGTAGAACGACTTCAAGTGTGTGATCAAACGTGTATAGGTGGTGGGTTCTCAGGTCAATAAGTGTGAATTTTATGTCGAACATATTTTCCATCCAATATCTCGCCTCTCTGCCTTCATCATGTAGAGGTCGGTGGCAAGCGGTGTTGTCTATTGCATTGTATGTCATTTGGTGCGTTCGGAACAAAGCGGTGTTTAGTGGGAGGATTTATCCGCAACCCGATTTACATTTCGAGATCCGACTTATTTTTCCATGATTTACATTGGGCCGGCCGGCCCGGCCCAAACCCATATAAACACTTTATGCCTGCAAGACCGGAAGATTAACCGTCTTCCCGCCAAAAATCTTTCACAAGCCTACGTGTTTCACTCTTTCCCGCCATTCGCATCTTCCCCAAAATCCATCTTTCACCATTTCCACGACTTGCAACACCCGTGTATTTCTGATTCCTAAATCACACATTTTCAGGTACGTTTCTCACCATGTTAAATGCACCTTTATGTGTGTTCTTATATGATTTTTGATCCTGTATCGAGTGTTATTCTATGGTAATAGTATGGTTATACATCGAACTGGATGTTAATATTCGTTCATCATTTTTTGAGGTGTTTAAGACCTGTATTTAATTTTTCAAAGTTGAAATCCGTGATTTATACGGATATAGTAGTTCTGAATTCTGATAGAGGACAGTTCTGTTAGGGTTTGTGAAAAAGCTGTAATTCGGTTCAAGTATGACTAAAGAAGAAGAACAGAATGGAAGAGATGACATGTTAATTGACGACCCCGAGCACCAAAATGCGCAACTAGATGCTTTTCCAGACGGATTTAATCCCAATTACCTCAAAGTTTATTACGGTAATTGTTCGTTAAAACAATTCATCCTCGCAAATTCCTGTAGTTACACATATATGTTGTAAAATTTCCGACTTGTGTACTGAATTATGCGCAAATTTGGTACCATTTTATGTTTTCAATTTTGCTTCATCAATCTCCAGAAATAAAAGATTCGATTAAACCTAGTTACCAATCAGATGCAAATTTGAGATTAATTTTGCTTTGCTGTTTGCATTACTTGTTATAAAGTTATTGTCGTAAAGTAACATTGTCAGGAATCAGAATTTGCCTAAAAATCTCAAGCTGAAAATTAGCTTGTTAGGCTTCTCAGGTTGAAATGAACCTGTCTGGTATGAGTGAGTAATTACAAAAAGATTATTACCTGGGTTGGTTCCCTTAGAAACTTCTCCAATGATTAAGCCCATTGAAACTTCATCCGAGTCAATGATTATCTATCATGTTTAGAGGTAAGGTAGTACTTCAAGAGCGATTTACAATGCCTCCTACCAGGGTGGCTAAAACCAAACCAAACCAAATATACCCATTATATCCCACCCGGAAAGTGCACCTTTTATCTACCCAAGGAGTATAGAGGTTGTTTTGGTGAAAATCCTGGCTTCCAAAAGGGTTTTGTGAAGTCTTAGAGAGAAGCTGATACTTCATCAAAAAATATTAGAAGACTTTGAATGGTAATTGAAGAGCTTGATATAGTGGCAAATCTTTATAAAACCAGAATGTGTGCAAAAGGGCATTGAGAAAATGAAGAACAGTAGAACAATACACAGGCAGAGATAAGAAAAGAAGGAAAAAATGGTGGGGCAATAAAGTCAATGGATAAAGTATGATAAATTCAATTATCAGAAGCATTCTTCTGTTACTAGGTAGGACCTTTGTTGCTCAGAATCCACTTGAAATTTGTGGATTCTTGTAGATTGAAATTTCAAAATTAGTTCACAGGTAAAACTGCAGTAAAAGAACAAGTAAGATTATTCAACATACAAGCATTTGTCCTTTTGTGTTATAAATTTACCCTTGATCAATAGGGTCATAATTTCAGTTTCTGACTTCGATGGAAATGTTTAATTTTGGCAGGAAGGCTTTTCCCACATGCAGATATGTTCAAATGGATGTCCTACGGAAATGGTAATCTTATTAAGTAATCATTTTGTAAAAGGAGCTTTTAATAGATAGTAGATTGGGCTTCTGATGATATTTGAATTCAAGATTCATGATCTTAACCAAACCATGTATAATATTGGGAACATATGTATACATCCTTGTTCATTTTTTTCCAACTGTATTTGAAACATTCTGAATGTGACCAATTGTATTGTCTATATATGCAGATGGGAAACATCCTGCATGTGACCAATCATATTTTGGGCGGAGAGAATTTTCTTTTACATTGGATAATGATATATATTTGCGGTTCCAGTCTTTCAATAGTGCGTCTGAGCTGGAGAATGGCATCAAAGATAAATGTCCATTCAAAATAGATATCGGTCCTGTTTATAGTGTTGATGTGAGATTCTATAAGATCGTTTTACTATTCTTGAGGGAAGTTAGCTCTTCTGCATGTGTCATGACTTATCATAGCTTGAATGTCTTGTCTGCTTTCTGCATACATAATATCCCACTATCCTTGCAGTAGGTACTGACGTACTGTACATGCAACTGAAATTGAATGGACTGTGTTTGGTGTACTTTTAGTGTTTGCACTTTGCTTATTGGTACATGTTTCTTGATCTTTCATCAGCCTTCAAAGAGGCTTGCTTACGCACAATCTGGGGACAACATTTTCACTCCTGTGGAAAGAGAGCTAGTGTTTGATATAGTAAGCTTTCTTTGCTTATGAATGCATACTAAACATTGAATAGTCTAAAAAGCAAACCTCTGATCATTTAACATGATTGTATACTGTTGAGCTTTCCAGGATATTTCAGATTATGATGATGCTAGATATTGCTGCTCCGGAGCAGATGTTTGCTTGGATTGCTGGCCTTTGATGACAATTGCAGTTAAAGTGATTGATACTGCCCTTAGAGGTGAGAATATTACCTCGTGGCAAGCTGATGCCTGTACAATTTATGATTGATTTTAGCAATGTATTAATTGTATATTTGTAATTAAGCATATGATTAGCCTTTCCTTATTTTGTGATTATCCTTTCCTTAGTTTGTGGGTGTAGGTTACAAATTCTCTCTTATATAATTTGTATCTGTATCCTTGTTTTAATGAGCAATATACAAAACCTTTAATTGAGTTAATTCTAGCAATATCCAAAGGTCATTACATATAGAAATCAATGTCTTGTAGTTTGATGCAGTATCATTTTACATGCACTGACATTCCTGTATTGGCATATGCATCAGTTTTCATCTAAACCATTGCTCCTGTTATACACATCAGTAACACTAATTTCATGTCCAATTTGCTCAGATGATTTTGGATTCAATCATATTCTCTGGGTATACAGTGGCCGTCGTGGTGTTCATTGTTGGGTTTGTGATGGAAAAGCAAGAAGGTGATATTGCAAACTTGGAAAATGAAATTTTAACTTTTTCTACGAGCTACAATTGCAGCATTACAATGGATTGTGAAGCCTAAATTTTACTATCTTGAATCTCAGGTTGAATAATGAACAGAGGGCAGCTATTGCGGACTATTTTCGCTTGTACAAGGTTGATTTTAGTTGTTCATATATGCAATTGTGCAAATTCTTATAGCATGAGAGCCTTCATTATCTTTTTTTATTGTTTAGGGTAACAGCAATAGCAAATCAAAGGTTTCACTTTTGGGTCCTGCACTTCATCCTTTCCTTGTGTAAGTATGGAAATTTGTATAACAGTCGGTCACTTTTAGCCCTATTAAATTCCTGAACCTTGTATTATCCCTGCAGGAGATCGTATGTCGATGTTCTGAGAGACTTTTTTGAGGAGAAATTACTTTGTAGCCAACAGTTACTTTCAGATGAGAGATATGAAAAAATACTGGAGATGATTCCTGATGAATGTATGCAATTTAAATATATCACTGTTTTCCATCTTTTCTCCTCTCTCTCTCTCTCTCTCTCTCTCTCTCTCTCTGTCTGTCTGTCTGTTTGTTCCTTTTGTCTCCCTATTGTTGCTTCCTTCTAGGACTGCAATGTGCTTTACTTGTTATGCTTGTCGAATGAAATAAGCAAATATTACTTCCAAAAACTGTTTATAAGATTTGTAGTTACCTTGCAGCAATAACCTCGGAGCTTAGAGGAAAGTGGCAAGACAGTAGGCGTCCCGCTAGTGGAAAAGATGTGAACGTTGTGCGATGGGAGCAACTAAAACATCTGCTTCAGTCCGGTAAACAAAAGGTATGTTCATTTTATTAATAAATATGAGTAAAAGAAGTGATGAAATTCCAGATGACAGACCATCTGCTTCTTATTGGTGGTGGTTGCATGTAGATCTATGGTTTTGGGGCTTGGAACCGTTATTGTCGAAGCTTTTGTCTTCACTAGTTTTTTACTTGGTTGATTTAAGCTCTTCAATTTAAAGTGGATTGGTTTTAATTTCTTCATTGCTGCTTATAAATGCAAAAGCTTTTGCATCTTGACATCCTCTTTATTGGCAACACACCTTTGTAACATAATAAGCATAACTTTCTGGATTCTTTTCCAAGCTACATTTTGTATGCCTGGGATCAAGTATTATTTATTTTAAACTGAGAAAACATTCTGAATGCAATATACTTTTGTATGCATCTATAGCTATTTGAACTGCTCTTTTTCTTCCACATGTCAGGCACCTGGGATTCGTAGGTGTGTTGAGGAGATCGTCTTCTCCTTCACTTATCCTAGGCTTGATATGGAGGTCAGTATTGTCTTATCAGTAGCCGGTTATATTTTACTTTACTGCAATCCTCACCTTATATGCTGTCTTCAATTCAATGAAAGAAGTTCCATTTCATAATAGTTTATGTTAATCATGTTTTCCCACCATATAATCTACTTATGCATGAAATGTATCAGGACTTTTATGCAATCAAGTACATACATTAGCTATATATGGTACATCTTAACTCATTTGAAGTCATAATCTCAGGTTTCAAAACACATGAATCATTTGCTGAAGGCACCTTTTTGTGTACACCCCAAAACAGGTCAGTTCTGGTGTTTGTATCTTTGAGTATGACAGGCCATGACATCGGCAAGATCATCACTATGTTGACAATTTGACAAGATGCCTAGGTGCAGCACTTTTGATGTCCATGTTTACATAAAGAAATTACGTCACATTTTTTAAGATAATGCATGATATATAAATTGATTGAGTTCCTGATTTTTCAGAAATTTCATGCTTAAAAGCTAACATGGCCATCTTAGGTAACTTTTTACAGCATGCAAAATCTCATACCTGTTTTTTCCAGGGCGGGTTTGTGTTCCTATCAATCCAGCCATTTGTGATGAGTTTGATCCTACCAATGTGCCAACACTTTCTAAGGTAACGTTTTCATGAGCAAACAATATATGGAACTGCTTCTTGTATAATATTTTGCAATTCTGGTTAGAAGTTGTATTTTGGAGTCGGTCAGTGGTGAACTGGGAAATGCTCATGATATGTATAAGAATGACCAGTTGCTCAGTTACCTGCTTTAGGTTGAACTAGATGCAATTTTGCAATATGACATTATGTTCAATACTGGCTCATGAATGCCTTTTGTTTTCACAAAGGTAGATAGAGAAGTAAGCCGAGAACCTCGGATAATAATTCTAGATTTTCATTGACAACAAAGAAACTAAGTTACAGATTTTGGTTATAAGTGTTAAAAGCCACATTTTCTCATGCAATTTCTTTTTTCTCACACAAGATTTTCCACTTGGGAAGTAGAGAGCCATAATTGCAGAACCTGTCTGGTTAGCCTTGGTTATCTATACTATATATTAAAATTCTATTACAGTTATTGAAAAAGGTAGTTTTTGGAAAAATATTACATTTACCATTCTTATAATTAATTATTTAATTTACTTTATATCCCTTATTTTTACATTTTTCATTTTACACCCTTATCATATTAACACACATAATTGTATATGAACAAAAATGCAATGAAAAAATACGTTTCTTTTTCTACAAATTATATCATTATAATCGTCTCGTCTGACCTTCAAAACGAGCCCAATATTGAATATTTTTTAATTTAACCGTACTATTAAATATCATGAATATCTACGAATTAAATTGTTTTATATCCATACATTTTATTTTTTTTCAGCGTTAGCACATTAAGAATACATAATCGTAAAATATATTAAAAATACGTTTCATTCTTATTATAAATAAATCACGGTAATCTCTACTATATTATAAAAGTTATAATACAGTTTTTTACAAACCTTTGAAAGCCAAATTTTTTTTTCCAATGTTTCACTTCCTAATTCAATTAAATGTTACGTTTATCACCCTTACAATTAGTTATTTAATTTATTTTATATCTCTTGTTTTCTTATTTTCTATTTTACATACCTATCATGTTAACATAAATAATCATATACGAACAAGAATAGAATAAACAATACGTTTCTTCTTTTTACAAAATATACCATTATAATCGTCTCATCAATATCTTTAAAACGAGCACAATATTGAATATTTTTTTAATTTAACCTTACCATTAAATATCATTAATATCTACGAACTAATTTGTTTTCTATCCATACGTTTTACTTTTTTCCACCGTTAGCACATTAAAAATACATAATCGTAAAATACGTTTCATTCTTATTATAAAATATATCATTATAATTTTTTTCGTCAATAATTGTAATATAAATTAATTATTGAATATTTTTATGGGTTTATGATTTCATAAGTTGTGATTCTTAGGTCATGATTGATTGTTGATGACATGTCTATAAGGAAATAAAATTAATTGTTCGTTCTTTACTTTAATTCCGCTGCATCGCGTGGGTATGTGCCTAGTTTATAAGATATTCATTGGTTAAGTTAAAGTTTTAATGATTTCAATCATTTTCATCTGTCAAAGTACAATGTTTTTGAAAAGATGATCATGGACCATTGATACACACTAGGATAAAAACAGAATGAAAAGGATAATGCAATTGAATATCAACGGTTTCCAGCAATTTGAGAAGTTGGGGTCTCCTTAGGCTCACGCCAAAACAGTGGTTACAAATCAGATGCCCTTTCCCCCTTTCCCTCTTACCTATTTAACAAACTCTAAAAGCTACTTTCCCCTTTTACCCTTTGTAACAGAATACTCACTATTCCAATAATGCCCTTTCCCCCTATTGACTACCGCTATTACATCCTTATTAAAACAACCACCCATCCTACCCCTTTCTCTATCTAGGCAAAGTAACTAATAGCATACTTCCAGGGTATATCATATTTCCATTGCCAAGGTTTTTTTTCTCTCTTATTACCTGTCTTTTATATGTTGGATGTTTTGACATTGTGAAAACTCAACTCTCCATGTGATGGGATTTGTATATGCATATGCTTATTGCTTATGTGTGTGTTGTAGAGCTTCAAAAAGATCCACATATGTTGTTAATTTTTCTAGCTTTCTAAGATATTGAATGAATTCTATCACTTTGAGATTACGAGAATCTTCTCAATTGATATAAATTATGGCAGTTCAAGAATATATTTATTTTCAGTATCTTATGGGTTAACCTCGGTATGACTTCCATCTAGCCTCCTATTTTTTTACTAGTTTTTTAGTTTGAGGGAGATTTAGTATCAAGTCTTGTTCCTCATAGCCTGATGACCTTCTGCCAGAGTGTCAAAGCAGCCTTGACTGACCCATCTTTGTTGTATCTCACAGCTACTGGGCGAAATCAACACAGCAGGCTTGCAAGCAGAAGGCGATAAAGGTAAAGTTACTGCAAGTATTATCATGACTATTCAGTATATTGTTTTCCTTGACGACTTTAATCACCGAAATTAAAGCTTATTATGCAAGTTAAGAGTTCTGTGTCAATAATCAGATTGATTCATTTTAAAGATCTCGTTATTGTAGAACATGCTTGAATTCTTTCATTCAGGCATTACAATATTGACTGATCATATTATCTCAAAGCCAACTATTTTCTTATTGTTATCGTTGTCTGTTAATATTATTATGGTTTTTTCTAAATGTTTTTTATTTTTATTGTTTGTGGATTGATACCAGTATGGGATAGAACCTCAATGGGGAAATCCATCAGATATTTTAGAGAATCTTTCTTGCAGCCTTTGCTGAAATCTTGCAAGGTAATCAATAATGTTTATGGTTCTACTTCATCTGCTTTTAGCATACCCAATTTTTGTGTGATGTTCATGCTTAAGAGTCTTCTAAAGATGACCTAGACAAATGCATATTTATACTTACGCCTCGAATGGCTATTGGTACATATAGGATTTAAACATTGCTTGTAATTTGCTGTCTTCATTATGATACCCCTTTTCAAATACAAGATTGTTGAAAAATAGGTTTAGTTGTAAATCTTTAGCAGGCTTTTTCAGATTTTGAATCGAAAGCAACAAGTTATTTGACTAGATATTTTCTGACTTCCCAATTTATAACTGCAATGATGCTGAAGTGTAAGAATTCACTGTTGTTGCAGGAAGAGATAGAAGGGTCACACAGTGTCAAAGTTCAGCAAGCAAAGAACTCCTTGAACTGGTAATGCTTACAATTTATCAGCAACCATGTCTGCTTTGATTTATTTTGTGTTGCAATTTTAGTTAGAAATATGTAATATGGTTTTAACAATAGTTATGTTCTTGCCATTTATTAGAAATGAAAGGCAAATATCAGATTTAACAAGCACATGTACATTATCATCATAACATAACACTAGAAAATGAAGTTTGGAAACATAATATCATGATGGTTTCAGGGAATTAGTAGGTGGATTCATTAACAGTTAACTTCTGATAGTGTGGTTACCTTTGGAAGACCAATTAGTGAGCTTGTTCTAAAATTTCTGATACATAAACATCGGTTATTCCTGACCTGTGTGCTTAGGGCCCGTTTGGTTTACATTTAGAAATCCTTGGAGATGACTGTCATTTCAAATCCAAATCCAATGGATTTCAATTGTTTCCCTTGCATCTCTACCCACCTCTTTCATCAAATCTGCCATAATCCCCCTATCAACAAATTATTTACAAGACAAACAAAAATTAGCAAAAAAATAAATTTCATTCCATATCTTACAAACCAAACACATCAAAGATTCTAATTACTTCCATGAAATCCAAATCCCTTAAAAACATCCCGTGAAACCAAACGGACCTAGAGTTTTTATTTGGATTTAGTACTCCAAAGTTCTCTTTTCCAAAGGCTTACCCTTTGCTGTTTTATTTCTTAAGATCATGATCGATGTGAGGTAGCGACTATAGGATCCTTGTTACCAATCCACTTACTTAATAATGGAATGATTTCAAACAAAACTAAAGCCTATCTTACTCCTATCCATGCAACAAAAAGTTTATAAAACTGGAAAAAATAATGAAAACTGGAAACTAAAGAATCCTCCCATGAAACTTGAGGTCTTTATTCATATCAGCTCATCATCAATTTTATGGTATTATTGACAAAAGAGGATAGCATGCATTCTGCATTAGAATTCTCCCTGTTCTTTTTCTAAATCAACTCTGGGGTTGTATGGCTGTTCTTTTGGTTAGTTTGCTCTATATACCAAATACTCCCTTTATTCTTTTGGTTAGCTTGCTCTCTTCTCAATTTCTGGCAATTTGCTTGAATTTTGGCATCGGTGCCAAACATTTAGTTCTCTTCAGAAATTGAAGCATGCCTATTCACCTCAGCCTGGCGTTGTTTCGCAGCCAAAACCCTCATTTTGTTGTCTGGACTTAACCACTCAATGTCTGTCTACTCTATGAACCTGCTTCTTATAAGGAACTCATTTAAGATTTGCAATTCTTTTGATGTTTTGTTCGAACACAAATCTGTGTTTAAGGCAAAGAAATAAGAGGGTAACGGTTAATGAATAGAATTATTGGTGATTCCACGATGAATATGAGCACCAAAACATGATTGGTTAAAATTGGATTAGATAATGAAAGATTGTAATGAGTTGGGATCACTCGTATGATCATGTTGTCGAAGGATCGTGTGAGAATAAGAGTTAAAGATGATAAGTGTAACAAGATTTTGGACCCTGATCATTTTTAATCTCAAAACAACCAATGAATCAAGCTTTAGAAGAGAATTGATTCAATGCATCTCATTTAGTGTTGATCACCCTTCTGATCATAACTTTCATTCTCACCGGAACACCACCTTAACCATGTAATGTGTTATTTGATACAGTTAAATAAAAATATGTTAAAAGATTTAACGGTTTGTTTAGTTTATGGGATCTGATGAGATTTTGTACTAATTTGGAATTAGATTCCATTCCAATCATGCTTTTGGTTTAAGAGAGTTCTGAATTGAAATCCCATGAAGTGGTTGGTATTTCATGAGATTTATTTATAATGATGTTTTAAAACATGTTAAAAACATTTGTTTTGTAATAATAAATTAATAAAAAGGTGATTTAATTATTTTTAATTTGTTTTTATAAATTATTTATAAAGAATGAAATTTAATTTCATTTCAAATCGAATATGCCAAAAAATCTAAATTCCTCCACGAATTTCAAATTCTTTAAAAAGATTCCGTCAAACCTAACGACCCCTAAGAACCGTAAGTAGCTTGAAGGGTTTGTGTGAAAGTGTGGTATTTAAAAGAACATTGTTTGTTGTGTGTAATCAAGAAATAAAACGAAATGTACACTTACCTACATAAAAATTGGGTGAAAATTGGTTGTTTCTGCAAGAGGATAGCAGAGGTCGATTTGGGTTGACATATCTGTTTGTTTACCTTTTAATTATTTCAGTAAGAGACAACATCTGAATTGCTAAGAGGTGAATCTTGTTTGAAAAAAAAAGTCCGCCTCTTAATGGTTCCAAAACCCTCTGAATAATTTTGTATCTTGATTCTCCCTTAATTATTCAGAGCCCTTATATCATTCTGAACAATTACTCAATTAGCAAACAATCATATTTCATTTCGCACTATATCGTATGAGTCTTTTAGGGGCTGTTTGACAGTTGCTGAATGGTTTGGTGCAGAATGATTAAGAGACTCTTATGCTATAGTGCAAAGTGAAATATGGTTGTTTGGTAACTGTCCAACATCAAATTAGGGCACTGAATGGTTAAGGGAAACCCATGATACATAATCATTCAGATGATTTTTGAACCATTAAGAGACAATTTTTTTTTAACAAACAAGATTCACCTCTTAGTGATTCATTTGATGCTTCTTAATGGAACTATTAAGAGGTAAACAAACAACCCCTTAATCATTCTGCACCAAACCATTCAGTAACTATCAAATATACAATAGGTTCAAGTTTGAATTATGTGGGAGACGGGCTTGAACTCCTTCACTAGCATCGGTTACGGAGTTAACTCTGAAATGTCCCTTCACACGTGGTTTCTAAAGGATGGGTTTCGTGTGATGCGGGTAATCAACTTTTTGCTCAAAAGAGAACAAAAGTTACCTAAAGATATCATAAGGTGTTTAATGTGTAAACTCATATTGATTATTAGAATTCGATAGTTAATTTGTTAACACCTCAAAGAAAAACGCGTATAAATATTATTTATACATATTATAAATAGAAATGTCAAAGTTTGGATCTAAAAAGTAATTGGCTAGGAAATCATGTCTGGTTTGCCAAATTTTAAAACTTTTTGAATTTTGAAAATGAGATAAATCCGCCTTGTTACGGAGATGAATTTCATCCATGATTTGCACCATTTCACCCAGGGACGCATTCACTATGGTGGCTACGGTGGCACGTGTCACCGTATTATTTCGCCGATGAAGGGTAAAATTTTTAGGTTCGTATAAGATGCAACCGTATCGTTTTGGAAGGTGCTACCGTATTATTTTGAAAACTTCAAGAAGGTGCAACCGTATCTCATTATCAACCATAAACCAAAAGAAACTATCAAAATCAACCAAAAAAACCGAAAAAATCTCTCGAAATCAATAAAAATAACTTAAAAATCTCTCGAAATCAAGCAAACAGCTTTAAAAATCGCTCGAAATTGTGAAATTAGGCTAAAAACACATCGGACAATATTGAACGTCGGTAAAAAGATGAAGACACGTCGATAAAAACCGTGTTTTTTGTAAAAAAAATTGTCGGTATTATATGGTGCCACCGTATGAAAAAATTTCTGGATCTGTCCTTGATTTTACCAGTCACGACCATAAACTGATCGTCCCTCAATATAGAGCAAAACCCCAAAAAATGATGTGTATCAAAAAGAGAAGTCAGTTGTTAAAGTACGGTTTGATCATTGCGAGTTCTGATATTGAATCGAGATATGTCTTTACACTAAACTTGCAATTAATTGTTCCTAGTTTAACATTTGAAGCCTTTGAATAGTTTGATTAAGTTTTTGTGGAGTAATGGTGACTCACCACTAATTTGATGAATTTTATCATTTAGAATGTCGTTCAAAATTATTTGGGGCAAACATGAAAATTTAAGAGTTATACTTTGAATTATGAGACATAATCTATGTCACTTGGTAGAATAAAGTTTAAATCTATAGTATATTAAAAAAAATGACTAAAAAGGACTTGCAAAATTGAAATAAACTCTTTTTGCCCCCTACCTTTTGAAACTAAGGGTCTGTTTGTTAGCATCTTAATGAGTTTAATGAGACTTACAATTTATTCAGTTAGATATATATGACTGTTTGGTAGTGGCTTAATGATATAGAAAGTAGCTTATTCAGTAAGATTTTAAGGGGGAGCTTTATGCAGAAAGCCAAGTTTTTCCAAACCAGTCCCTCCAATTAAAAAACACGTTCATTCCATCTCTGAAAAAACTCTCTCAAATAAAAACCTTCTAAATCTATACAGACAGATTAATCCACACAGACAACTTTATTCATACAGAACTTAATGGAAAACCAACCAAACAGCCCCTGTTATCGGGTTTCATAGATAAGAAGTTTAAATCATGAATTATGAAATTTGTTACTATTTGTTTATTTAAATTTTTTGAAATAAATAATCTATACTATATTATAAAGAAGGCATAAAAAACTCTTAAAAACAAGTCTTAAAGCTTAATGTACTGCCATTTAAAGCTAATTACTTAAAAAAACAACCATTAAAGCTATATGTACTACATTTAATGCTATTTATTAATTTTCAATCATTATCTCTAACCATTTTAACTCCCCTAAAATCATTTCCCACTTTATTAACTCCCCTAAAATCATTTACCATTTTAACTTTCCTAAAATAACTCTCAACATAATTAAATATATAATAAAAATCAAATTTTAAATATAAAAAATATAAAATATAATTAAAAAAATCTAACATAATATTTTATAAAAAAAATTATATTATGAAACCAAAATAAGTTACATTATATTATTAAGTCTAAATTAAACAAATTTATATAAAAAAACATTTTCACTCTTTCACAACCATCCAAAATCGTAATATAAATCGACAAAAAACAGAAAATAAAATGAAACATTAAAATCGTGAAGTATCTAGCTGCATTGCGCGAGTACACTTCTAGTATAGATATAATGTATGGAACTTTATATGTAGCAAGTAAGATAATGTAATTCAAGTAGAGAGTAGGTTGTAGGGAATAAATGAAGCGTGGTTTTTTTTGGGTTCCATAGTCCATACAATAATGAAAATGGAGATGTAAGGAGTCAGTTGCATATGTTCTTAGACATCGTAAATGTTTAATATGCGTTTTTATGAATTTAACAAGAATCCATAAATATTATATGGTCGATATTTAGAATATGTTTTGAAGGTAAAGGTTCAAACGATATCACCTTCATTTCATTTTATAAAAACACAAGAATACATTTTATCACTGTGATAATACATGTAGGGGGGACATGGTGTACGGATGACTTAGCTCATGCCAAATGTCGTTCAATTCTCTGATTTAGTATCACGTATTATTGAGTATACTTAAATGGTATTTTCACATACTATAATTTAGTATTAATTAAATCTGAAGGCGAGGGTTCAAATGAGAACACCTATGTTTTGCGAAAATACGAGAACAATTTTGGACCCCCAACTTAACCCATAATTAAAATCAAAATTAAAATAAAGTAAATAATTAAGGATAATTATGTGATTTTTTGTATTTATCTGTAAAATAAAATAAAGTAAATAATTTTCTTATCCCTAAAATCACGTACAAATAATATAATCACCTATTACAATGTATCGAATAATTATCACATTATTATCACAAAAATCACATGATGAAGAAGCATAGCGATGATTGTGGACGTGATCATTGTTAGTACACAAATATGTATTTCAATAATACATATAAATACAAATATCTAATAACTAAATTTAATCAACCAATGATTAGAACAAATCAAATACAAAGGGAATCGACAGAAAACGTAAAACGAATAAACCGTATATTCAAAAGATGTTGAGGCTCGTGTTGGACACGATTCCCTTAAATAGATTTGCCGTCTGTTCCCAGGGTACAACAGCGTAAACAGTGTGTACTGCCGGATATTACCACTTTGCCAGGAAAATCGCTGGATAGAAACCGTATGCAGAGAGGATTAGAGAGAATATGTATATTCGGTATTCCGAGAGACTCATTGGAATGAACTTAGACTCCTTTATACACTCGATATACTAAACCGATAGTTTAATATGAATTAATATGTAATTAAAATAATATAATTACCATTAATCATATTAACTGAGTATAAACTGGGAGTTACGAAGTGGATTCGAAAACAGTGAATGTCGCGACTTACCACGCGGGTAAAGTCGCGGCACAACCCGCGTAGTACACTGTTTTTCCTCTTGAAGACAGTGAGTTTCGCGACTAACGGCGCGGGTAAACCCGCGTAATGCACTGGTTCAAAACAAAATTTCGCAAAAACCAACTTGCGGCATCACAAGATTTCGGAGCTGCATTCGTGTCCGCAGGTCGCGCCCACGCACAAGTTCGCCGAATTTAGCCTACGAAGGCCGCAATCGGCTTGTAACACCCGGTTTTTCGTAAAGCAAGTTCCATCCTTCGTTGGTTATCTCTCCGCCTTATGCCTATCTTTTGAGTGGTAAATGTTGTGCTTTCGAACCTTGAGTCGACCTATGCGAGAATCTTGAGTTTCGACCTTTTTCGGGGCTCGGTATGTGTGGCGCGATTGTGACTCGCGATAGTGACATGTGTCACTATCGCGTGACACAATCGTCGGGGGTGTACCACCCGTGGTACATTCCCCGCGAGAGTGCCCTCGCGATAGTGACAATGTCACTATCGCGTGGCAAGGTCGCCTACGACCCCTGTCTCATAAAATGTCCGAATTCCCACCCTTTCTCCTCATTTCTCATTTCTCACTTCCATCTTCTTCTCTTTTCTCTCCCAAACACTAAAATCGAACCCTAACCCATTTTGATGGTTTTTCCCCCTTGAACCACATGATTCTTCATCATCTAACTAGTTGGAACCTTAAACCACAAAACCTCCATCTTCATCTTCCTCATCAAGTTCATCGGTTGGGAGCTCGGGTTGAAGTGTTGGATTGGGTGTTCTTAGAAGCCTCTTTGTCTTCAAGGGTAAGTTTTCTTGTATTAAGGTTATAAATGCTCCATTGGTGGTTTCTTAAGTCTCAAATCTCGGATTTGGTGGTTTTGAAGAAATTAGGGTTTTGATCTTGTTTGGGATCTTGGTATTTTTATGTTTGGAGAACGTTTCCTTATGGTTGAAAATGCTTATTTATGGGTTGGAACTTTGGATCTAGGTTTTGGAAGTTTTCGGCTTGAGGATTCAACTGGTCTTCAAAAGAGCTCGTTGGGTAAAATCTAGATTTAGCCTAAATCTAACAAGGTGAGTTCAAGTTGATTTGTGAAAACGTTGTACATGCCAAAATGTCTATTTTAAAGTGTTTATGTGTTCTACATGAAATTATCAAATGTTGGATTAATTGTTAATCTTTGATTATTTGACGTATTTAATCTTTACAAACTTTGTATAATACCCATATTTGGGATTTTGGGTATTTTGATAAATGTGTCACAAATGAATGTGTTTTGAGGTCTCATTGCATAAATAAATTCTTGGTCAAAGAAATACACTTTTAAATGGTTGTCGGGTCTTATGCATCATTCATGAAATGGAATGTTTTGTAAAGTATTAATTGCACATTTATGCGAGGTACTTGAAAGAATGTTTATAGTCTCATTTTATGATTTTCATTCTTATCAGCAGTTAAAGTTGGAAAATGCATATTTTGTGTTATGAGACATTTGGAAAAATTATAAGGATATAAGTTCATTTGGAAAATGGGTTGTCTCAATTAATGTTAAGTTTTGAACTAATCTTACTTTTGGTCGTGATGTTGCATATCCGTTGGGTGAGTGCGTTTCATCGTGTTTTTATTTCATTTATTAACGAGTCAATGGGTTGCTAAGTCTGCGGCTTGGCATTGTTATTTTGATGGGGTTTTTGGACAATAGTCCAGTTTTGGTAGCTCGACTTCGAGCCTTGTTGGGGCCTTATGCGTATTATTTGGTTTATTTGATGCATTGGGAGTCATGACCCCGTGTTTGGTTTATTATTGTCCGGCGTTGGGACAATTAGTTTTCCACGTCGAGGCACGTTAGGCACCGGATGTGGGTGTAAGTCCTTCGTGCTGCACGTTAAGGTACCGGATGTGGGTATAAGTCCTTCGTGCTCAAGTACTACGATATTAGATGAGGGGCTCGACATAGGAACCCGACGGGGTTGAACTCGAGTTTCCGTGGGTGTACGTTTAAAGCTACTGAGCCTGACATCTCTTGCGTGTACTTTCGTTTATATGACTAGTCATAACAACATAAAATGGGCTTACTTTGTGGACCGTCACATTTTATGGAATCGGGAATCCCCCGTCATCGAAAGGTGTTGTTTTTTGGTATTGAGTTTTATTATCCAAGTCTTCGGTGACGTTTCATGTATTTGGGTTTTACCCTTGATTTATGGGTTGAGTATTATGCCCCACCCGAGTTTTGGGTGTTTTGTAATATAAGGTTTAATCGTACCCTCTTAAATGGAGAGTTCAATTTATATTTACGCTTTGAGTGAGTTTTGGGTTAAAGCTAATTTATGAAGGGGCGGTTTACATCGGTATCATCATTTTGTAGTAGTTTGATTTGGAAAATGTCCAAATTGGTGTTCTCCGTCTAAAATGCATATTATTGAAAAACGAGTCATTTGCATATTCAAAGCATACCTTTTGAAAGATAACTGCATTATCTATTTTCACAAACATCTTTTTATATGTTGAAAATTCTTGAGCTCACTAGGCGTTAAGCCTAACCTTTTTATTTGTCGGCATGTGCATCAGGTTCCAGTTGGGTTTTCATTCTAGCAGCCATGAAGAGTTGAGCCTTAGCTTTGTGCAAATGTAAGTAGTTGGTGAAGTCTTCCGCAATTTTGGAGATAGTGACTATTATGGGGTTTTTTAGTAGCACCCGTTATTATCATAGGCTTTTGTATATAATGAATTTTTGTATTGAGGTTAAATCTTAATTTGTGATTGTAGATAATTTCTCTATTAACGTATTTAGAAAATTTTAAATAAGTTGTTATTTCCAGATTTGAGGGTGTTACAAGTTGGTATCAGAGCTTAAGTTTGAGGGAATTAGGTATTGATTGCAGGATGCCTAGACTCAAACTAGCGTTTTTATAAGTGATTGTAAGTGAAGTTGCACATTAGGAACCTTAAGATAAGATATTATAGAGTTGATCGAGTCACTAGAAACGGGAAACTTGTCGAGGGTCGCAAGGATGAGCATGTGCGGTACGTTCATAATGGCACCTAGCCAGTGTTATGGTGAACTTACATACTACATGTGTATACTTGAACTACCTTGGTATGATTACCGTTGGGGTAGTGAGAAGGATTCTAAGGGAGTAGTCTAAGGAAAACGTTGATGTCTATAGCAATGTCACGTTGAAGTGATAGTTAAGTGCGTTGAATGCATTAAGTTGATCGTCTTGAGTAAGAATAATTGGTTGGAGTAGAATCTTGAGCTTATGGAATTGACGGCATACGAGGAGAGATTGTAAGGTGAACCGATGAAATATCCGAGTGACGCTTTAAGATGTGGAGTATCCGGATGACTATAGTAGGAAATTGAGATTGTTGTCCTAAGATTCTTAATACACCTGGATGGTATCAGTATGTCGGGTTGTTGAGAAGCGTAGTCTAGAGGGGTGAATGCCGACCAAATTCATGCACCAAAATTTATTTCTGAAATAAATGTTCCAAAAATTTGTGTTCGTAAAACAGAAAGTGGTTTATATCATAAAGTTTTGGTAAAGCACTTAACACGCATCAGATTTTAAACTGTGAGCTTAAGCATGCATAAATTGTTTTGTTGCACGTAATTGCAAAATTGTTATAAAAAATCTCTTTATTCACGTCTCTTGTTTAACGCTATTTGCGGATATTGTAATATCCATGTTTTAATGTCATTCGAGTATCGAGCAAGTAGCTATGAGATTTTAACCTAGGCATTGGATCTCCTCCACATATGTCAATGGTTTTAAAGGAAAAGTTATTCCCACACATTGAGTCGAAATTTCTTGAGAATTTTAGTTTGTGTGCGTTTTGTTGGAATTTCATGGAGTATTGTTTTATACGATGTCTTTCCATGTGTGAGTTTTAATTTTTCTTCTTTTAAGCTTACGAGTTAGTTGGCGTCGTGTCCCATGTGAATTTTGTTAAAGGTGTCATTTTACCTTTCTTTGCATTAAAAGAAGAAGCTCTTAAAGGCTTAGTGTTTTAGCCATATTGCCGTCTTACATTCTTGTTGAGAAATGAAAATTTATCACTGCATAATTTTAGCATTATTGAGTTTTGCGAAGATTCAGTTGGGTTTAGGGTGCCTCGTCTTACGTCATTTTGCGTTGCGTAAAATAATTTTGAGAACATGTGCATATGCATCATTGTGTGCGTTAATTTACGAGTTGTGTTCAATACTTTGTTTCATGCGAGTCTTGCATCGACACTTTTGCAACCGTAAGAGGCACCTTGAAAATCTAGATGTCGCATGATTGCATCTTGAGTTTCACACGAGTATAGGTGCATACTTTTGGGTTGAATCCGACTTTCACTCGCGTGAGTAAATATGCGAAATATTTATATTGTCTTAAATTAAATTTTAATCTCGTGCTTCGCTTGTTGACCTTGCTGTTATAAATTTTCCGCAATACATGAAATGAATTTTCGGATTGCATATCGTTGTAGTTACCATCTTGGTCAAATGTGTCTTATCGAGGCGGCTTAAAGTTTTAAACTCGATTTGAGAATTATTTGCATTCTTATCATTTCATCAAACTTTGGAGAATAAACTGTTGCATATGGAGTGGTTAATAATTTTATGTCGCAACGACTTTTGGGTTGGGAAGTCAGAACCTTAAAACTAATTTGTGAATGTCTCTTTTGGGAATTGTACAAACTTTTATTGCACATGTTATAGTGCGGAAGGTTATCTTTCATATGCATAGTATAAATTTATGCATTACTGGGATCATGGTAGTCCGTTTGAAAATTTTGTTGCGCATCTCTTGTTACCGTTTTATTAACGTAATTACTGATCAAAAGAGTTTTAGAAATGGTTTTATATGCGTTGTGTTGGTAACCAGTTTTGAAACCTATCGGATGGGCGATAGTGTGTTGTCACTGTACGGTTAATCGTTATAAAATTTGTGTATTTGAAAGTTTTATAAAAGTTTAAATTGACATATTATTTGAAAACCCTTGAACTCATTAGGCCTATAGGTTTAACCCCTGTCGTGGAAAGGAGTTGCAATTAAGGGGCTAAGGGAGTCCTTAGGAGTTGAAGCGTCGAATGATCTGGCTTGCGGTCAGTCTTGGATTTTGGACTTGGGTTTTCGAATCTGCGCGTGTTTGTATTAATGAAATTAGTAGACTTAAGTCTTCCCGGGTATTTAAGGGGCGATTTTATGCTTCGGTGATCATGCGAGTTAAAGTGTTAGGTAACTATTGGCAATCAGATTGGGTTTCGTTTTGGTGGTTTGCTAGTCGGTGTCACATCATGGGCTGTGTTGTCAGTATACCGTCTTAGCGGGTTCCACGATTAAAGGAAATTTTGGTGATCTGTTTGCTAGAGTTGTAAGATTTGAAATTTTAACTCTCTGATTTGGTGTCAACCTTAGTGTGACTATCTGTCTAGAATGGGATTTTGGACGGAATGTCTATGTTTTCGAGGTCACCGTTTAGCCCTAGGTGTCGACTTGTTTTCTTGGAGTCAGTGGAGCTGGGAATGTTTGGATGTATCCCGGTCGAACTATGAGAAATATTGACCTTTCAGTGATGGAATTTGGAAGGAGTTTGGGTGTTGAGGATTAAGTATCGATGTGTTTAAGCATTTTCGTGGTGGTAAAGCTTGTATTAAAGGATTGTTGTGGGGATTGGTGGTAAAGCTTGTATTAAAAGCCATAGGCTTAGCCTCAATATCACTGATTCCAGAATTGGAATTGGAAGTCTATGAACTCCCCCACAGTGACCTCCTCTATTCATACAACTAGGTTGTCCTTTTGAACCCAGATCTTGGGATCTCTAGTCTTCTGGGTAAGGTTTCCTTTGCATGAATTACTCATTTAAGGGCTTTAGTACCATTCCTCTCGACGACTTGTACACCAAATCTCTACTTAGGCCTTTCGTAAGCGGATCCGCAATGTTATCCTTTGACTTCACATAGTCAATTGTGATAACTCCAGTAGAGAGTAATTGTCGAATCGTATTATGTATACGTCTAATATGTCTAGATTTCCCATTATACATTGTACTTTGAGCTCTACCAATCGCCGATTGGCTATCACAATGTATACATATGGCCATTACCGGCTTAGGCCATTTGGGAATATCTTCCATGAACTGACGTAGCCATTCTGCCTCTTCACCACATTTATCCAAGGCAATAAATTCAGATTCCATCGTGGATCTGGCTATAACAGTTTGCTTGGACGATTTCCAAGATATAGTCGTACCTCCAAGTGTAAACACATATCCACTTGTTGATCTGGAATCCTTAATATCAGATATCCAATTTGCATCACTGTAACCTTCGATTACCATTGGATATTTTCCATAATGCAGTCCATATTCACGTGTGTATCTTAGATATCTTAACCATCTAGTAATATACTTCCAGTGTTCTAAACTGGGATTACTAGTATACCTACTTAGCCTGCTCACTGCATATGCTAAGTCAGGTCTAGTACAACTCATAAGATACATCAAACTGCCAATTATTCTTGAGTATTCTACTTGTTCAACACCTTCCCCTCTATTCTTAGATAGATGTTGATTAGTATCAATTGGAGTTCTAACTATACCAGTATCTCCTTCATTGAATTTCTAAAGAATCTTGTCCACATAGTGTGTTTGATTTAACACCATACCATTTTGGGTTCTTGTGATTTTTATCCCAAGAATCACATCCGCTAAACCCAAATCTTTCATGTCAAATTTAGATTTTAACATATCTTTTGTGGACTTTATCATTTTTTCATTGCTGCCAATGATAAGCATATCATCAACATATAAACACAAGATGACATATCCATGAATGGTGTCTTTCATGTAAACACATTTATCACACTCATTTATCTTAAAACCGCTTTCTAACATGGCTTGATCAAACTTTTGATGCCATTACTTTGGAGCTTGCTTTAGACCATACAAGGATTTAATAAGTTTACAAACCTTGTTCTCTTGTCCCGGGGCAACAAATCCCTCAGGCTGCTCCATATAGATTTCTTCTTCTAAATCTCCGTTTAGAAAAGCAGTTTTTACATCCATTTGGTGAATTTGCAGATTTCTAATGGCTGCAATCGCTAACACCAATCTAATGGATGTTATTCTTGTCACTTGAGAATAAGTATCAAAGTAATCTAGACCTTCCTTTTGTCTATATCCTTTGATCACTAATCTCGCCTTGTATTTGTCAATACTGCCATCAGCTTTCATCTTTCTTTTAAAGATCCAACGGTAACCTAGTGGCCTACAACCCGGTGGTAGGTCCACTAGTTCCCATGTATGGTTTTGTAAGATAGATTCTATCTCACTATTGATGGCTTCTTTCCACTGAGGTCCCTCCGAAGACGTGACCGCCTCACGATAGATATTAGGTTCACTTTCCACCACGTAGGTGAGAAAATCGGGACCAAACGATTTTTCAACCCGAGCTCGTTTACTTCTTCTAGGTTCTATATCTTCTTTATCAGATAGAATTTGTTCATCCTCTTGAACAATTTCTTTACCTTTAGAAGATGACGCTTGATCTTCCTTGTTCAAACAAGGAAACACGTTTTCAAAGAATGAAGCATTTCTTGACTCCATAATTGTATTCTTGTGTATCTCGGGATTTTTAGATTCATACACAATAAACCGATAAGCACTACTGTTTTGTGCATATCCAATGAATACACAATCCACTGTTTTAGGTCCTAACTTTTGTACCTTAGGAGGAGGTACAACCACTTTAGCTAGGCACCCCCACACTCGTAAGTACCTGTAAGATGGTTTTCTACCCATCCAAAGTTCATACGGGGTCACATCTTTTTTCTTGCGGGGTATCTTATTTAAAAGATAATTAGCCGACAAAATAGCTTCCCCCCACATGTTCTGACTTAGTCCAGAACTGATCAACATGGCATTCACCATTTCTTTCAAGGTGCGATTCTTTCTTTCAGCCATACCGTTTTGCTGAGGTGAATAGGGTGCTGTGAATTCATGTCGAATTCCATTATTAGAACAAAATTCAGCAAACGGTGAAACATATTCACCTCCCCTATCACTTCTAACCACCTTGATTTTCTTGTTAAGTTGATTCTCAACTTCATTTTTATACAAGACAAACTTGTCTATTGCTTCATCTTTACTCTTAAGTAAATACACGTAGCAATATTTCGTACTATCATCGATAAACGTGATGAAGTATTTATTCCCACCTCTAGTAGGAATCGATTTTAAATCACACACATCGGTGTGAATTAAATCAAGGGGTTCGGTTTTTCTTTCAATCGATTTGAAAGATGTTCTAGTAAGTTTGGATTCTACACATGTGGGGCACTTGTGATTCGAGTCAATATCAAATTTCGGTATCGTGTCCAACATGAGCCTCAACATCGTTTGAATATACGGTTTATTCGTTTTACGTTTTCTGTCGATTCCCTTTGTATTTGATTTGTTCTAATCATTGGTTGATTAAATTTAGTTATTCGATATTTGTATTTATATGTATTATTGAAATACATATCTGTGTACTAACAATCTTAAACAGATTTGCCGTCTGTTCCCAGGGTACAACAGCGTAAACAGTGTGTACTGCCGGATATTACCACTTTGCCAGAAAAATTGCTGGATAGAAACCGTATGCAGAGAGGATTAGAGAGAATATGTATATTCGATATTCCGAGAGACTCATTGGAATGAACTTAGACTCCTTTATATACTCGATATACTAAACCGATAGTTTAATATGAATTAATATGTAATTAAAATAATATAATTACCATTAATCATATTAACTGAGTATAAACTGGGAGTTACGAAGTGGATTCGAAAACAGTGAATGTCGCGACTTACCACGCGGGTAAAGTCACGGCACAACCCGCGTAGTACACTGTTTTTCCTCTTCAAGACAGTGAGTTTCGCGACTAATGGCACGGGTAAACCCGCGTAATGCACTGGTTCAAAACAAAATTTCGCAAAAACCAACTTGCGCGAGCACAAGATTTCGTGTCCGCAGGTCGTGCCCACGCACAAGTTCGCCGAATTTAGCCTACGAAGGCCGCAATCGGCACCCCCCCTGCGCGCGGGTAGGTGATGGAGTAAAACCAAACAAAGAGCTTGTAAGCTCCTTCCACATCTAAGGTTATAAACCTCATAATATTTGATCCTCCTTCCTATGTGGGACAAGTTCCCACACCCACTTGGTTTTGCCAATTTTTATCCTAAACTCTCAACTTTGAGCATCGATATCTCATTCACACATATTCCGTTTTGGACATATAATATATCGTTTTGAAGCTCTCATATAGGAGAACACAAACCCACGAAGAGTTAGATATATACTATACATATATATGTATTTATTTGTGTCCAAAGTTAGTAAAAAATCACATTTTTACTAAAATTTTCCAACAATCATTACTGGTTTTCCATCATCACATCGTTATCACAACAAAATTACATAATTACCATATCATTATCACAATAAAATCACATGATGAACAAGCAGAACGATGATCGTGGACGTGATCATTACTGGTTTTCGATCATCACATCATTATCACAACAAAATTACGTAATTACTATATCATTATCACAACAAAATCACATCATAAAAAGTCTTCGATTCATCACAACATTATCACATTATCATCACAACATTATCACATTATCATCGACAATGGAGACATTGGCATAAAAAGTCTCCGAAGATGGCAACAACATTTAGGGTGCATTTGGTACGCATAACAGGGTGGAACAGGACAGAACAAACTTGTCCCATGTTTGGCGTGACCATATGTGGGGCTCGCTAGAACTAAGTGGAATAAGCATGGGACACGCTTATCCCACTCCAACCCCCTGGAACTAAGTAGAACATCAATATTAAGACTAATATACTCTTTGTTAAAAACCAAAACCTAAAACACGTTTCTCATCATCCACGCCTCCAAGCATCGATCATGTCTTCTCCAATCCTTTTGTTTCCTTTCCTCTGATACAAAAATAGTCTGAAAACCATGGCGTTTGCTGAGGTGGAGAGATTTTGGAATCGAAGATTATCAAAGAGCGATGGTGCATCTGTGAAACTGCAGATTTTGGAAATCGATTATGGAATCGATGAGTATTATCAACGACCGATGGGTGCGTCCGTGAAAATGGATGATTGTGGAACCGATTTTGGAATCGAAGATTTTCGAATACCAATGGGAAACTGGTAGATTGTGGAACCAATTTTGGAATCGAAGATTTTTGGAATACCAATTTTGGAATCGAAGATTTTGACATATTATTTCTTATATCTTTGGTCGACTTCATTCGTGACAGACTCTTTCAGCAGCCATGAAAATCGAACACACATCCACCATTATCTCTCACTTTCAATCGTTAATAAGCATAATTTTTCACACTTTTAGGTTCAATTTCCATTTGATAGTTAGGTATGTATGTCACTTCCTACTTAGATTGTCGAAGAATTTGGAATACCGATGGGAAACTGGCAGATTGTGGAACCGATTTTGGATATGATAGTTAGGTATGTATGTCACTCCATTCGATATCTGGATGTTTAATTGAATAATTGTTTATGCCAAAAATCTCCCAAGAATAATTTAAGGTAAATGTGGAGCTGAATCCAACCAAAGGAAGTAGCTTTAATAATCGTACGACAATGATAAAAATAAAGTAAATGACACAAGAGAGTTGGTGACGCGGAAAACCCCTAAAATTGGTAAAAACCGCGGACGAGTGTAAGTCGTCGTGCACTATGGACGTCAATTAGGGACGTCGTCCTTAATAACAAATGTTACAAATGTAATGTAATATAAAACAATACGATAAAGTAAAGTCGATCGCAAGTCGTGTGTATTTAGACTTCGGTCGTACGTCGTATGACAAACAACAGAAGGTCTTGTGAACTTCCAGAGAAATTGAATGAACTTGGGAGTGTAATTTGTGAGCTTGCAATGTTTGAGCCTCAGATGTCCCAATGTGAGGTTCCTGCTTCGTATTTATACTCCAAGTCTTTGAATGACCGTTGCTGATTATTGATGACAACATCTGTTTCGCTAATTGCCATTGATGACGTTTTCCGTTACAATCTCTGGTCATGAATGCCTATGAATTCTGCATTTAAACATGATATAATGTATGTTGCCAATTAGTAACTGAAATCAAGTCGTACGATGGTATTTGTCGAATGGATGCTTGATAGTTTTAGTCGAGGTCGTCTGAAGAAAGGGCGTCCTTTACCTTATGTCGTCCGACCATGGTCTGTTGGACTTTTTTACCCAAACAGTTTTCCCCCAAATTTAAAATTCAAGCGGCAATTTTGAAATTAAAATTAAAATCGTGACACGTGTTATAAAAGAAACGCGAATAATTCTAATAGAGCTAAATCGGTTCGTTTCCAACTAGAAGATGACGTCACTTTAAACGAAATAAAAAATGTGACAGCTAATGAAGGACAGGTGTCAAGCATTTAAAAGACGTACTCGAGTGTTTCGTCTGACACGAGTGACACGTGTCAATTGACGATTGGCGATCTAATTTCTCGGTCGATTCAGTTTCTAAATTTACAGTATAAATAAGGGTTGTCTTCAATCCTTTCCTTCTTTACGCTTACGTTTCTTAGGAAATACACATCTCCGGCGAGATTTCCGAGCGACCATAATCCTTTCTTTTCTAAATTCGAGGTTTAGACCGCTATTTAAGGTACGATTTTCAGTTCTTCTCTCTGTGTTGATTTATGCGTAATAAATCTATAGCTAGAAAACCTAGGAAAACTTGGGATATTCTGAGTTATTGGTGTGCAACTCTTAACGTTCCTGACTTTCAAATGCCGACTGAACCAGTGAGTCTGTTTAAAGAAGAAGAACATATAGACTTCTTTAAGAGTTTGGCTAAGCTTCCAGATGAGATAAATCTGGTGTCGCCGGAGGATTTAAAGCCGGATAAAGTTCCGAGGGGGTATTGTGTCTTATACGAATACCCCTTTAAGATAGGTTTCTTCTGGCCTTTTAGCCCTTTGGTTAGGGCATTTTTAGATGCCTTTGACTTGACGCCTGGACAGTTAATGCCTCAATTCTGGCGTATTGTCCAAGTGATCGATCGTCTCACGGCCGAATGGGAGGTACCGTTCAATGTGAACGACCTCTTGACAGCCTATAGCGTGCGACCGGATAATTATCACCGGTATAGCCTGTTTCCCCGTTCGAAAGGGGATAACGTACTGATACTTAACACCGCGGTGAACGACCGTGGGTGGAAACATCGGTATGTTTTCCTTCAAGTGGCATCTGTAAGTGATGAAGACAGCCAATGGTTGTCGTCAGGCTGGAACGAATCGGGTAGGTTTATTGTCGTGCGTTTTTGTCGTGCGTTGTCGTGCGTTGTCGTGCGTTGTCGTGCGTTTTTAGTCTAATGTCTTTCTTTGTTTTACAGTGATTGACTTCAGTGTCGTGAAGCCAAGGAGGGATTCTCTCAACAAGGTTCAAAGAATCTTAGAGAGAAGTATTGCCGATCGTTCATTCTCTCTTCGGTCGAACGACGAGGAGGACGAAGTCGTCCTAGTTACTGAAGTTACATCTGCCGAGGGTTCTCATCAAGGAGAGGAGAAAAAAGAAGAAGAAAGATAAGGAAGGAGAGAAGGAGAGATGACTGGTATGTCGCTTGACGACATTTTTGTAATTTACTTTTAATGTTTTTTCTAACTTCTCCATTTTGTCCAGAAGATTCATCTACGAAGTCGGCTGCTCAAAGACGGGCCGAACAGTTGGATCTTGCCCGTCAGGGCAGAGAGAAATCGAAGAAGAGATCTGCTCCTCCCACGGGGGTAGATCCAAGACGTGTTCGAGGCAAACCCCGGACTTCACCAAAGAAGACGGGCGATGCCATTCTGTCGTCCCTTTCAGGGGCGACTTTAACGAAGGACACCGTTGCTGGGGTCGAGTTTGGAGGCTCGACCAAGGTGACGAAGGATGCTCCTTTGTCAGGGGTGTCGGGCGCTAATAAGCCCATCTTCGAAGCTCCTTCTTCTTCTTTAAAAGAGGAGAAGAACAAGAGAAGGTGGGAGAGACAATATTCAAAGTCACTCTCCCATCTGACTTCATGGTTAATGACGTCTTTGAGAGGGACGTCATCTTTCCGCATTTGGGGAAGTTTCTTCTCCCAACCTTCCGCGACCGCTACAACGATTCTCGAGTCGAAGATACAGGGGCACATGCCGCTGGTCTTTCTTTCATGGTAAGCTTCTATTATTTTTTATTTTCTTTTTTACTTACTGGTTATGGGTTTTTTTAACCTTTTCTTTGTTGTCTTGTAGGCTTTTCAAGCGTGTCTGAGCTTTTACGCTCAGACAGAAGGTCTCAGGGCGGCCTTCCCTGACGTACAAAAAAGGGCGGACGAGGCTCTTGAAAAAGAGAAGGTCGCCTTAGAGGCGGTCGAGGCCGAAAAAATGAAGGTCGAGAGCCTTAAGGCTAAACTTGTCGAAGCTCAAAATGAGAAGATTGAGTTTAGGAATCGCGTCCTTGAGCTTGAGGCGTTAACGACCAAACTGGAGGTCGAGAAAATAAAGGCCACCACTGTCGCTGCTGCCTCTGCTGATGAAGTCACTTCCCTCCTCAAGAAAGTCGAGAGTTTAGAGGGCGACGTCAAAGATTTGGAGGAGGAGAATCAACAGCTTGAAGCCTTCTTCCGTCTCACAGCCAGGGCTGCTTTGATGAGACGTCATTTAAGTGGGAAGAATCCCATGGCGTCGGCCGCCGAAGAACTCAAGACTTATCATGAGAAAGTGGGGACTGAAAGGGATCTCGACGAGGACGACGAGTTGGATGGGAGCAAAGGAGGAGAAGAGGAGGTGGTAGCAATGACGGACGTCGTGCAGGAACAGGCTGTCGATCCTCGGGTGACGGACGTTGTTCAGGAACAATCTGACGCTCCTCCTGCTTAGCTTCTTTTTAATCTTTTACTTGAAGGTTGACCATACGTGGTCGTTTTTTGCTCTTGTAATTTCGACCTTCTATGAAACGAAAACTATTTTTATTTGTCAATGCTTATTGTCCACTTTTATAAATAATTGTTCGTCAAATAATTGAAAATAGATAAACAAATACATCAGTCATTCTACTATAGCATTACTTAAAAATGAATCAACTGAAACTTTCGATCAGCCTTGGGCAATTCATAATAATGGTTTTTTTTGTCTAAGTATTGAATACCAAAATGCACAGTTTAACTTTTGTATTTTATTAATGTCGAATGTTATACAGGTGATCCCATGAGTTTTACTCGACACAAAAAATTTCTTAAAGAAGTCGTGCGTCCCTGCAGAAAACAACATTAGCGGGGTGGTCGTTGGTTTGACCAACGACCCTCCGATGCTTAAGTCAGTAATTTTTCTTTAAAAAATAATTAAAAGAAACTAACTTCACAAATTTAAAAGAAATACCTCTTTAGATGGACTGCATTCCAGCTTCTTGGGATATTTTGACCATCAAGGGTCTGGATTCTATAAGCTCCTTTACCCACGACACTTGAAATTTGATAAGGACCTTCCCATTTAGTGGAAAGTTTACCTGCATTAGGCTCTTAAGTGTTTTGAAATACTCGTCGTAGGACGTAATCCCCTTCTTGAAAAACTTTGACTTGGACATTTTTGTTGAAATGTCGTTCGACAGTTTGTTTTTGAGACGCCATACGAATGTGAGCAGCTTCTCGAAGTTCTTCTAAAGCGTCGAGGTCATAACTTAGGTCGACTAAATTATGATCGACGGACGTATGTCTTGAAGTTGGTAGTCATACCTCAATAGGTAACACAACTTCACATCCATAAACTAAGGAAAAGGGAGTTTGTCATGTGGATGTACGAGGTGTCGTACGATTAGCCCATAGAACGGAAGGCAGTTCTTCCACCCATTTTCCCTTGGCAGCTTTAAGTCGTTTCTTGAGTGAATTAATAATAGTTTTATTGCTCGACTCAGCTAAACCATTCGACTGTGGATATCGAGGCGTCGATGTTACCAACTTGATGTTTCTTTCTTCACAAAATCTTCGTGTTCGGTCACTGATGAATTGTGTCCCGTTGTTGCACGTTATTTCAGATGGAACTCCAAACCTACAAATGATGTTAGTTTGGATAAAAGAAACGACTTCTTTGTCCCGGACCTGGGAAAAAGCCGCTGCTTCAACCCATTTAGAAAAATAATCTGTTAAACTAAAAGGAATACCTTTTGCCCGGGGGCAGGTGGTAATTTCCCAACAATATCCATTCCCCATTTCATAAAGGGCCATGGAATCAAAGTTGAGTGCAAAGGTTCAGAAGGTTTATGTGACATACCTGTGTGTTTTTGACATGCGTCGCATAACTGTACATACCTGGTCGCATCTTGTCTTAACGTTGGCCAATAGTAACCTTGTCTTGATATCCGATTGGCTAAACTGCGGCTTCCAGAGTGATTTCCACATTCTCCATCGTGCATATCCTGTAAAATTTTGTGTACTTGCGCCTTGTTGGTAATACATCGCAGATTCAAACCAGTCGAAGACCTTCGATACAATTGTCCTCTAATCATAACGTATCTTGATGCTTTAAATCTAACTTTTCTCGCTTCCATTCTATCATCGGGCAATTGATCGTGCTCTAAGTAATTTCGAATGTCGTCTGACCAAGAATTTTCTTCTTCAATTGGTGCGACTGAAATATTATCATCCTCCTTGATGGACGGGGTTGTAAGATGAACTACTGGGATATTATCAAATGTCGTTCGACTAAGTGTTGACCCCAAATTGGCCAGTGCATCGGCTTGAGTATTCTGATCTCTTGGTATTTGCTCGATTACAAAGCGATTGAACTTCTTTGCTTCTTCTTTTACTATTTTATAATAGGCAATCATCCTTGAATCTTTTGCTGCGAACTCTCCATTGATTTGGTTAACAACTAGGGACGAGTCACTTCAGACGTGCAGACGTGTTGCCCCCAAATCGTGAGCAATTTTGATTCCTGCAATTAATGTTTCATACTCTGCCTCATTATTTGTTGCTTTGAAATCGCACCGTATGGAATATACCATTTTGCCCCCTTGTGGGGACTGTAGGATGACACCCAGGCCTGTGCCACGTATATTCGCCGAACCATCAACGTCGAGTGTCCACGTAGTGTCGTGCAAAGTCGCCACAATTAATTTGTCAGATGTCATTGTGCTTTCCATTTCTGGATTGAAATCTGAGACGAAATCCGCCAAGACCTGTGACTTGATCGCCGTTTTGGGCTTGAAATCCATATCAAAATTGCTGAGGTAAATACTCCACTTAGCTAATCGTCCTGTTAATTCGGGTTTTCTTAACACAGACTTTAAAGGAAAATTAGTTACCACAATTATAGGATGTGATTCAAAATAATGTCGCAGCTTTTTAGCAGCCATGACTAATGAAAGTAAAAGTTTTTCTATAGACGAATACCTGGTTTCAGCGTCGAGCAGAGTCTTACTTACATAGTAAATTGGCAGTTTTCGTCTGTCGGTTTCTCTTATAAGAACTGCACTTACCGAATTAATGCTGACGGCTAGGTAAAGTTGAAGGCTTTCACCTTTCTCAGGTTTAGAAAGAAAAGGAGGCGACATCATATATTTTTTGAGTTGCTGTAATGCTCTTTTGTGTTTGTCAGTCCATTCGAAACCTTTATTTTTTCATAGGACATTATAGAATAAATGACATTTGTCAGACGATCGAGAAATGAAACGGTTCAACGCTGCTATCCGTCCTGTGAGACGTTGAACTTCTTTAAAATTTCTGGGTGATTTAAGCTCGACAATTGCTTTAATCTGATCTGGATTAGCTTCGATTCCTCGTCGTGTGACCATATACCCGAGAAATTTACCAGCTCGAACTCCAAATGAACACTTCTTCGGATTCAACTTCATCTTGTACTCACGCAAGATGTCGAACGACTGCTTCAAATGTCCGATATGATCGTCCGCATATTTCGATTTGACAAGCATGTCGTCGATGTATACTTCCATGGTATTGCCCAAATGTTCTTTGAACATCATATTCACCAATCGTTGATATGTCGAACCTGCATTTTTAAGACCAAAAGGCATTACTTTATAACAATAAATACCTTTATCTGTCACGAAGGTTGTTTTCTCCTGGTCGTCAGAATGCATCAATATCTGGTTATACCCAGAATATGCATCCATGAACGTGAGTAACTCATGTCCTGCTGTAGCGTCGACCATAGAATCAATATGTGGCAATGGAAATGGATCCTTCGGACAAGCTTTGTTAAGGTCCGTAAAATCAATGCAGACTCACCATTTGCCATTTTTCTTTTGTACGACTACAACATTAGCGAGCCAATATGGATACTTGACTTCTCGTATTTTTCCTGTTTTAAGTAAATTATCAACTTCATCGTTGATAACCTTATTTCTCTCAGGAGCAAATTTCCGTCTTTTCTGTTGAACAGGTTTGAATGATGGATCGATGTTGAGTTTATGAGAAATAATACTCGGATCGATACCCACCATGTCTTCGTGCGTCCAAGCGAAACAATCATAGTGGTCCTGCAAAAAAGAAATTAGTTGCTTTTTGAAAGAAGGGTCGAGCGTCGAACCTATATAAACCATCTGATCAGGCTTATTCTGGTTTAGGATGACAGCTTCTAAACGATAGTCGTCGTCATCCCCAGGAACATCCTGGTTCTGTAATTGCTATACTGTTTGCTTCGGGGGTTCAAGGAGACTTTGTAACATTCTCTAGCGACCTTTCTTTCACCTTTGATTTCCTGTACTCCCCATTGCGTGGGAAATTTCAGGGTTTGGTGGTACGTCGAAGGCACAGCTTTCATGTCATGAATCCAAGGTCGCCCGAGGATAACATTATAAGCTGATGAGCAATCGACGACGTTAAATTTCGTCTGTCTGTTGATTCCTTTAGCATATACTGGGAGTGTGATTTCCCCCATGGTGTTTGTCGCTCCACCATTAAATCCAACGAGTGTGTTCGAACGCCGTGAAATCTCTGATTTGTCGATGCCCATCGCTTTCACTGCATCAAAAAAGATAATGTTAGCTGAACTACCTCCGTCGACGAGTATCCTTTTGGTCAGACAATTCCCAATGCTCAATTGGATAATTAATCCGTCATGATGTTTCTGGTGTACGTCATCGAGATCTGCCTGGTCGAACGTTAAGGGCATAGCCTCCGATTCTAAGTCCTCTTTGAGTCGTGCCTCCTTTGGAATTGGTCGATCGTCGGGACCGCGACTGGCATGTCTTTTAGCGGCAGAATATGTGGTTCCACAAATATCAGAACCTCCGGTGATCCAATTGATCACCTTAACATGCTCTGGAGATGTGGGACGTGCGTCTTTCTTTTCCGTCAATTCTTGCAAATAACCTTTGGAGTTGAGCCAAGACAACTCTTTCTTTAAAGCGATGCAATCATCCGTTATATGACCAAAGTCATTATGAAAGTCGCACCATTTAGTTTTGTCCTTCTTGACGGTGTCCTTGTCATTTTTCTTTGGCCATCGTACGTTTTACTGAAGCTGCTTCAAGGATACGACGACGTCTTTAGCTGATCCAGGGAAACCATAAGATGACACCTTAGGATACTGGACAAATTTAGAAGTCGCCGGTCCTTCCTTTTCAAATCTGACATTTGAAATCTGCTTAGTAGGTTCCAATCGATTGGACGACTTTGATTTAAAGTCAGGCTTTTTAACACCTAGGCTTTTCCGGTCGCCCGAGTGTTTATTTCTGAATGCAAGGTCATCCTCGATCCTCATATGGGCAAGCGTCCGTGCTCGTACGTCTTCAAAGGTTTCCGGAGGATACTTTGTAAGATCGAGATACAACCCTGAACTATCGTCCAATCCTCGTTTGTATGCTTCGATTGCTGTTTTTACATCACAATTACGGATACTAATCATCTCCGCATTGAACCGATTAAAGTAGCCCCGGATGGACTCTCCATTCTTCTGTACGACATAGTATAGGTCGCTCGTTTGCTTTTCCATTTTTCGGCTACTAGCGAATTGCTGAGTGAATTGATTCACCAATTCCGCAAAAGACCCAATAGTTTTAGGTTTGAGATTAATCAACCACTGTAAAGCTGCCCCAGTCAAGGTCGCCCCAAAACTTTTGCACATGCAAACTTCTTGGAATTGGTACGGTATTGAGACAGTCCACATAAGTTGCTTGTATTGGGCGACGTGTTCCGTTGGATCAGTGACGCCTGAATACTTTGGACTGAAGGTTGGAATGCTGTATTTCTTTGGAACATCTACTAATGCAATCTCATCAATGAACGGTGACGCTTGAAACCCTGCACGTGGATCGACATCGACTGGAACTGCTGCCCCCGATAATTTGGCCAACATTGATACGACACGTTCATTCTGCTCTTCCAGAAGCTTTAGTCTTTGTGCAACGGGATCTAAAGGAACACCATTTGAAGTACCCAATGGAATATGGACAGACCTATTGAAGCTAGTCTGCTGCGAGGCATCAGAGGCATATCCATTGAACGGAATAGAGGCCATAGGCATAGTTGGAATCACAAAAGTCGCAGGGTTAATTGATGGTGGACGAGGATAATTAGGTAATGGAGAGGGCACATTCCAAGTACCAACATAAGCATTTGTAGTCCCCATCACATTGTTCCCATTTTGGTTTCTCAGATTCTCGATGGTTTCAGCCGCTTGTCGAGCTTGAGTTGTTAGGGCGTCAATACGAGCACGAGCAGCTGTTAGCTCCATGTTCATTTGGGCTACAATATGATCTTGAGTTCCTTGGAATGCCATTATCCTGAATAAATGGACAAGAAAATACTAAGAGAAAAACGTTAGTCTGTCGTAAGATTATTGAAGATTTCCTTTGGATGGGGCCTCACGGTGGGCGCCAAACTGTTTATGCCAAAAGTCTCCCAAGAATAATTTAAGGTAAATGTGAAGCTGAATCCAACCAAAGGAAGTAGCTTTAATAATCGTACGACAATGATAAAAATAAAGTAAATGAGACAAGAGAGTTGGTGACGCGGAAAACCCCTAAAATGAGTAAAAACCACGGACGAGTGTAAGTCGTCGTGCACTATGGACGTCAATTAGGGACGTCGTCCTTAATAACAAGTGTTACAAATGTAATGTAATATAAAACAATACGATAAAGTAAAGTCGATCGCAAGTCGTGTGTATTTAGCCTTCGGTCGTACGTCGTATGACAAACAGCAGAAGGTCTTGTGAACTTCCAGAGAAATTGAATGAACTTGGGAGTGTAATTTGTGAGCTTGCAATGTTTGAGCCTCAGATGTCCCAATGTGAGGTTCCTGCTTCGTATTTATACTCCAAGTCTTTGAATGACCGTTGCTGATTATTGATGACAGCATCCGTTTCGCTAATTTCCATTGATGACGTTTTCCGTTACAATCTCTGGTCATGAATGCCTATGAATTCTGCATTTAAACATGATATAATGTATGTTGCCAATTAGTAACTGAAATCAAGTCGTACGATGGTATTTGTCGAATGGATGCTTGATAGTTTTAGTCGAGGTCGTCTGAAGAAAGGGCGTCCTTTACCTTATGTCGTCCGACCATGGTCTGTTGGACTTTTTTACCCAAACAATAATATAAAACATACTTGTGATACATTGTTGATGCATTGTTGTTTCGTGTTTTTGATGATACATGATTGTTTTGTTGTTTTTGTGTTTTTGATTGATAACATTTTGTTGATTCATGTAGATTGAATATTTTGTGTAAAAAAACACTAAACAACCCCCTGGGGGTAAATTGGTCATTTAACCTGTCATGTCCTGTTCTGTCCAGTCCTTTCTTATCTTATCAAACCCTGGACAGCTATACTGTCATATTTTGTTCTGTCATGTCATGTCCTATCTTGTCAGCGTATCAAACGCACCTTTAATGGATAAGAATAAATCCATAATAACAGAAATTTAATAATAAATACTAATTTATTTTACTTATTCTAAATTTTATCATGTGTTAATTAATTTGAAGGTGTAGAATATTTTCATAAATTATGGACCCTTATATATACAATTACAAAAACTTAACTTAAATAGAAAATTACTTAATTTCATAAAACATATATATTACTATAAAACGTCCCAAAAGTCAAAATAGGGGTTGAATTTGATGCCTCCTAATTCAATTAGCAAGTACTTCCCATATCAAATCCAAATCATAAGAAGGCATCCTCGCCAACGACCAACCACCCATCTCCGCCACCGTCAACTCACCGGAAAAACAACACTCCGATTGAGAATTCTCACACTTCCAAACCCCTTCTTCCCACACACTCGATTCCGACGTCGAATTTCCACTGCAACTATCACCACCACCACCACCTGATTCCGCCGTCGAATTTCCGACGTCTCTCTCCGCCTTCTTCTTCTTCGCTTTCTCTCTCTTAACTTTCTGACAAATCGCCTGAATCTTGTTATCCACGGCGGTCTTCAGAGCATTCAACTTCCGTCCATCTCCGATCATCCCCAAATCCTTCACGTTTGGAAAATTCAAACGCGCGTATTCACCACGCAACTTGTACGCAGCTCGATCGTAAGCATACGCCGCCATCTCCGCCGTCTCGTACGTCCCTAACCACACTCTCATCCTGTTCTGCGGCAGTCTGATCTCCGCCACCCATTTCCCCCATTGTCTCTGCCTCACTCCTCTATACAACTTCTTCTTGTATAAATTGCTCCATTGCTGCTCATAAAATCCAATTGGGGATCTCGTCATCATTTGTGTTGTCGTATCAAAATTGGATGAGAATTTGAGGATACGATCTCTCTGTTGGAGATAAATTGAAGAACCTGTTGCTGATACTTCTCCTAATGATGACGATGATGATGAGTGAGAGAAGATTGAATCCAAGGTGCTTGTATTACCACCTCTTAAGATCAGATTCGACAATGAAGATCGAATTGAATCACTGATTGAATCTATAGCATGAGGATTAATGGTGTTTTCTTGCATGATTGTGAATTTTGGTGAAAGATGAGAAACAGGGTTAGAACAGAGGTTTGTAAAAGGTTCAAGTTATCAATGGAGGAAACAGATTTGAATGTTGGATTCAGGAAGAAAGTATTAAAAGGCTTGAATTTACTGAATGTCTCAATTGGTTCTACAAGGGGGTATTTATAGGGAAACAAAATAGTTTTTTTTTTTTTCAATTGGGATTTGGGAATATCATGAAAATGGCTTCAAATGTGAATTGACTTTTGTACCCTTAATTTTACAACACAATAGAGATTTAAATACCTCCGATATATTCTTCAAAATAGAGAAAATTAAAACTTTGGGCAAATTTTTTTCATTCAACAGATTTTCTAAACCTTTCTCCAAAATGGTTGGAGAAATTAGAGGAGAGAGTGGGAAATTTTCATCGGAGTAGGAGAAGGGTGATATACTACACATTTCGAAAATGTAAAAAGTAAATGTTGATGTTAGAGTATCTCCGACAGGTTTCCCAAAGTTTCTCCAAAATGGAGAATTAAAAGTCAAAATCTTCAAAAAAAATTATATTAATCTCCAACAGATTTCCTGGACAATCCAATATTAATTATAATATTAAAATATCATTTCTCTCTCTCTCTCTCTCTCTACATATTTATTTTCAAAGTTTGTTATTGGTCTTTTCACTTGGTAATCATTTTTTTGGAGGTAATCTCCATATTTAGAAAAAAAACTCTTAACTCTCCTACTTTTTCCATTTTGGAGATAGTTTTAAGAAAGTTGTTGGATCACAATTTAGACCCAAAATCCCAATTTTCTTCATTTTCTCTAAAATGGAGAAGTTGTTGGAGATGCTCTTAATATGTGTGAATAGAAATCAATAAAGAAGAGTGCATTTAACAACATATAGATATGCATTTAGCCTATACCTTTGGAGAAGTTCCCAAAAATGATTACCATAAGAGAGATTTTTTTTAATTATTTTCTCACCAATAATAAATTTTGAAATCAAATGTTTGGAAGAGAGAAGTGTATGAATATTTTAATGATGTAATCTACAAAATGATGAAACTTTTGGAGTTGAATATAATTTTTTTTTGAAGATTTAAATTTTAATTCTTAATTTTGAAACTTTTTTGGAGAATCTACATAAAATGCTCTTAATTACTATTGGAAGTTTTACTTTAAAAAATCGAAATAGCAATACTTTATCATAAGACCAACTTTTCGTTTATTTTTGTTGATATCAAGTCTCGAAAACTAGTTACATATACATAATAACTAGTTTAACCGACAAATAAATGCTAGACGTTGGAATTCATCTTCATATATCGTTAGTTCGAGTCTTCTCAAGATCACTGAAGACCTTCATAAATCCTAATTGTTAGTTTAGGAATCCCATAAAATTAATCGAGATGCATACAAATTGATCAAAACTTCAAAAATAAAAAGTATAGCAAATAATCAATTATCAAGGTTAATGCCAAAAATCACCCTTTAGAATGACTTAAGGTTAATGTAGATCTTTTACCAACTAAAGAAATTAACCAGACGACAATACGTACGACAAGGGAAAAAATAAAGAAACAAAGAATTTGGTGATGTGGAAAAACCTCAACAAGAAAAAAACCGCAGACGACAAAGATGAGTCGTCAAAGCACTATGATCGCCAAACAGGGACGATGTCCTAACGTATTACATTGTTTCATCATAACAGTAACAAGAACAAGAATATGAACTAATAACAATCGTGTGTCGAGTGCAAAACACTTCGGTCGTGTGTGTAATAATACGATCGTATGTTATGAGAAAGAAAGTTGTAAGAATTCTTCGTGCAACTTCGTAATCTTTTTGTTCTCGTCCCCTTGTGAGGTATGGATCATTGGTATTTATAATCCTGATCGTCATAAAAGTATCATTGAATTCATGAATAACGATCGAAGATCTTTAATGACCTTAATGCCTCTGATCGGTTATAGCCGTTGCTCTTTAAGAGCATTAAACATGCATTAATCGAACAAAGAACGTTTGGTCATCTGTTAGTAACTTAGTATAATCGTAGTTGAGAGAAATCTTGCGATCCACAAAAGTATCGACGAGTGTCGTAAATATGTATGATCGACAAAATCTTATCTTAATACAAGATCAATCATACATAAAATACATCATTAATACTTCTCGTCGTGGTCGTGAATTTTGACCCAAACAATCGACACATAAAAAAAGTAAATATATTATTATTTTGTACTAAAAGTATATCATATAAAATAAAGATTTATATTCAAGGTCAATCAAATTTGTATCCGAATCTTAAATTCTAATCTTCCTCCCCAATCTGATATTATGGTGCCGGTATAGACCGAAATCCGCGTGGACCCCAACTGTTTATTGGATGAGTACTTGACTCCATAAATATCACCTTTTGCTATTTATTAGGAGGTTCAAATGTCACCTTTATTCCATAACACAAGAACGAGTAAAAAAAAAAAAACTATTAAAAAATGAGTAAACTACAAATTTGGTACCTATGGTTTGTCAGAAATAACCTTTTCGTCTTTGCAGTTTCAAAAAATATATGATGATTATCATGATTTACAAGAACGTCTGAATTTGTTCCATCTCTTTAGTGGTCGTTAAAAAATTATGTTAAATGATGAACGTTTTTGTTCTTTTATCGATTTTTTGTCTTTTACCCAATCAAAATCAATTTTATGATTTTTGGTCATTGTGGTTTTCGATTGGGTAAGATATAAAAAATTGAGAAAAAAGGATGAACATGTTCTTCATTTAACGGTTGTTAGAGGGAGGGACCAAATCCTGACATTGTTTATAAACAGTGTTGGACGTCTTGTAATTGTGAAACTATAGGGATGAAAAGTGTTAGTTTTGACAAATCACATGAACCAAATTGTTGTTTACTCTATTAAAAATTATAAATGAAACAAAATGTTCATTTATTTTCAATTAATGTAATAAATGTTCATTTATTTTTATTTTCTATTTATTTTGATAGGTAAGCAATAGATCTTATAACTGTTTATGACGTGAATATCAAATTATCAAGTTATATAGAAATTATTGTTCATACAATTTTTGTCACATCAAAATTAAACGATAATGTTGAAACCAATTTCTCAAATAAAATAGACTTGAATTAGAAAATATTGAATATTTATTACACTAATCGAGGAAAAAATTAATCGTTACACTAAATAAAAACTAAGACAAACCTCAATCAATTTGATGTCTTTTGTCCCTTTTCTAAAACAGAGAAAATAATTATTATATATTTGTTTATTACAACTTACGAGATTTTTCAAAACACGGAAAAACGTCAAATGGAAAAAAGGTTCTCATTAGTTGTTGTATCTTCATGTGACTTCAACCAAATTACTATTTGTCTACTATAAGTCAACACCTCAACAATCTTCACCTTTTTCAACAATTAATTTACTTTTGAGTTTTGAGAGATCGAATGCATCATTGAATTGTATTCTCATTGACAACAAAAATCAAATATTTAACCTTCAAATTAGTTCAAAGGTATATATATATATATATATATATATATATATATATATATATATATATATATATATCGTCTATTAGTTTTTTAAATGAAAAAAGAAGTGGTTGAATGTTAGCAACTTCTCTTGGCTGTGTATGTCTTTGAAATGCGAAAGAATTGTTTGTAAACATTAATAGTTCGTTATGAAACCGTAATTACAATGACATTTTGAGGGCAAAAATGGAATTTCAAATTTTCAAAAAGTGGTATTTTGGCAACATTAGAATGGTGGGGACGTCGAAAAAGCAGAGATGGGGTCAAAGTCGACACCGTAAAGATTGGCCCTATCTCGTGACCTTCAACTTGGTGTGGTCCTTGTTGCTACAACTTGTTTTTTTTCTTCTTATACTAGTTAACATTATCTTTTATCTGGATCTGAATTTTAAATTTTTATTATTAATTTAAAAATTGTGGTTAATATCGATTTGATTTAAAAATTAATTTTATTTAGGGGGTGTTTGGGATTGCTTATTTAAAACGACTTATGACTTTTTTTTCAAAAGTGTTCATCAACTTATGTGGTGACAAAAAGAAGTTTTATAAAAAGTGTTTGAATTAGTTTATTGTGGTACCAAAACATAATAAGTTATTATTTAGGGGTGTTTGAGATTGCTTATACATGTAAAATAACCAAAAAAGTCATAAGTTGTTTCAAATAAATTGATAAGTCAAAATGATTTAACTTATTAAAAACTTTTTATTAACGGTGTGGAAAAGGTATAAACATTTTTTTCCTCCAACCCAAACACTAAAAATAACTTATTAGCGGTGAGGAAAAACTATAAGTCAATAAGGGTTTAAATAGGCAATCCCAAACACTCCCTTACTTGATATCAAACGAGTTAATAATTAATAATGTAAAATTATTATTGTAATTAACTTAATTTAAGAAAAATAAAATTTTAAATTGATTTGAAAAAATAGTACATATTTCGTCTCCTCTCTCCAAACGTATGCATGACGGACGATTTCATATATTATGATGTCATGTTGAAGTCACGATGTTTTTTTTAATACTCTATCATCATTTCGATTAAAAGATTTGTTAATTAAATGTATATTTTTTATAATCTCGTTAATTTCATTATTTTTGTTTAATTCTCACATAAAATTAACAAAAAAAATTCTATTTGTTATAAAAAAACATCAGGAATTTCTTACATTTGGTCAACAATTAACAAACAAAATGTGAAAAATCGTGACATTATTATGTTATTGTATTTGATTTTATTTATCGATTGAAATCTTAATAATTAATAGTTGTGTTTTTTAGTTTATCTTTTTGTTGTGTACAAGTTATTGTAAAAATTATAAATTTGTCAAACCAACGATAAAAAATTATTTGTTATTGATTTATTGCAGTTTTTTCTCTCTCTGTCTAAAGTCGTTTTGATACAAGCCATACGTTTTGTTTATTTTCATGTTTATGGGAAAAACAATTTGTTATAGACGGGTTTGTTTATTAGAGCATTTTCAACAGATTCTTTAAAATAGATTACGTCTTGTCTTTAACAAGTTATTAATTTTAAAGATTATATTAATTATACTATTAAAATATTTATAATTCGTAATATATTATTTTTCTCTCATGAATATTTAATTTCAAAGATTCTATTGGTAGAAAGAATAAAAAATATTTTTTTCTCTTTCTAAAGCAATTATTTTTGAAGAATTCTCCAAACTTGGAAAATTTTATTCTCTCTCATACTTAGTGGCGGAGCTCTATTGGGGCTATCCTTATTTCACACTTCAAGGGACACATGTGATGTTACAGTTCAATTGGTTATTGTTTCTTCTCTCTATTCTTTAGGTCATGGGTTTGAGACCCTTTATGCAATTTACCATTTTTATTATTTTTTTTCCAATACTACATATTATATTAATATCATTATATATATAAATTAGTTTTTAAATAGTATAAAGAAATGATTCGTATTTAGTCATTTTTATCATTTTTTTTCCCATCAAATACATATTAAATTATTAATATTAATTATGTGTAAAATTAACTTTTTAAATAACATAAAAAACAATTTGCATTCTGTAATAATTGGGTTTAAAGAACAGGAATTAAAGTTCGGGTGAGGAAAATGGAAAAGTCATAATAGAGGGATCTAGAGTGGAAAGTGGGGAAATGAGGGATTTAAACCCTAAGGGGGCGTTTGGTTCGCAGAATGATTTCTGATGGAATGGAATCTGGAAGGAATTGGAATGGAATGTTTTCAGGTTTGACCAACTGTTTGGTTGGTAGGAATGGAATGTAATACGTCAAATGAATTGGAATATGTCTATTTGGTTTACAAAGGAATTGGAATGGAATTCTGAAAAATAACAAAAATACCCTTTCTTTTATTTTTATTTATTTATTTTTTTTTAAATGCCGAGAGAGAGAGAGGAAAGAGAGGAGAGGAGAGGAGAGAGAGAGGAGATGAAAGAGAGAGAGAGAGAGGAGAGGAGAAAGGAGAGGAGAGGAGAGAGAGAGTAGATAGAGAGGAGAGAGAGGAGAGGAGAGAGGAGAGAGAGGAGAGAGAGGAGAGGAGAGAGGAGAGGAGAGAGAGGAGAAAGAGGAGAGAGAGAGGGGAGAGGAAAGAGAAGAGGAGAGAGAGAGAGGAAACCAAATCCACATCTGATGGATTTTAATTTTGTTAGAAAAGGTTTGGAGGGTATTTTTGTCTTTTTGAAAAACCATGATGGAATGGAATTCAATTCCATCCATTTTCAAATGGAATGACCAATTCCTTAATCTAAGGATTTCATGGAATTCAATTCCATTCCCTTGGCAACCAAACAGCACGACGGAATTCGGTCAATGGAATTGACCATTCCAATTCCACCATATTCCGGCGGAATCCAGCGAACCAAACGCCCCCTAAGAATCAGTGCATTTGGTGTGGCAGCTGTTAATTTTGGAAGGGAGAGCGAGAGCAAAGCAAATCGATCGGAAGGGAGGAAAAGAAGCAGAGAAATTGTGTTCTTCAATCTTCGAAGGTAAATTCTAACTCTATTCTCTCCATTATTAAGGGTTTAGCTTTTGATTTCAAATTATGTTAGTTGTTTGTCTGAGCTATCATTTCTCACTTGGGTTTCTGAGTTTGGTAGAAAAAGACTTATATGATTAATGGAGTTGGGTAAAATCGAGTTTACCATTTAAGTATTTATTTCTGAATTGAGTTGTACCAAGTTTTAATAATGAGATTGGGAGCTGTGATTTGGTTTATCGCTTATTTCTGGGTTTTGTTCGTTCGGTTGGGCACCGGTCGACTTGGTGGTCCGGTCCTCGGGTTGGGTACCGGTCGACACCGGTCATTGATTGGCATCAGTCACCAGGGGGAGGCCCCGGTCGGTGAAGGGGGGAGACACCGGTCGGCGCAGGGGGTGACCCCGGTCGCAAGCAACACACCGAGCAAGCCTTAAAGGCTCCGGTCCCCGAATTTCTGAGTGTGGGCCGAAGCCCACCATAAGCAATTAAAGAATTATTTTTGGGGTTGGGCCTGAATTATTGGGATGACCGACCCACTTTTCTTTTTAATGAAAGGAATATTGATTCAAGTTGGTATTTTAGTAGGTTAAGTAATTTAGAGAATAAGTGCCGTTGGAATTATGGGGTTAAGATCAACCTTGTCTCAAATTAGAAAGTTGAGAAAGTTCACCGATCAATACTTCCTTTATATAGGTTTCGGTTCGAATCCTAAGAGTAGACACCGTTATTAAGCTAAGGACGTCAGGTGAGTTTTCTGAACCAAATGCTTTTATCATTTAAAATGTTTATGAACGTTTGTTTAAAGTGTTGTTTAAATTACGAAGCATGTGAAGTTTAATTTTTAAACTTTGATTAATTGCGATGGCATGATTATTATGAACTGATTTAAGTGTGTTATAAACTGTTGATGTTTAAATGTATGCATACATTATCTGTGGAGATGGCGACCTAAGTCGGGGAGTGTGACCTGTTTATGCCATTGGGGGTGTGTCCCAAAATTAAGGCAGTGTGAGTTAGACACATCGTCTTTGACGGTCGTGTGGTCAGTAGCGTGTTTTATCTTTATGTGCTTATAAATCTGTTGATTTAAATTGCTGGAAAGTTATTTTATTGCTTATCTGTTGGAGGGGACTCACTAGACCTACGGTCTAACCCTCGATCTTTCAAAACTAAAAATCTTTTCAGGCAAACGTGAATTAGAGAGAGCAGTTAAGGGGCAAAGGGAAGATGTAGCGGGAAGAGATAGAAGACCGTCATCATAGATATTTTTTTATTACCTCGGTTGTGTAGGTTGACTTTGGAAACACTGAAATTTTATTGGAAGCTTGGGGCCGTTTCGGCATGAAATTTTATTCTATTATTAAGATTTAAATTGTTGTATTGTCGTTTCTGGTTGGGTTGTTACAGTTGGTATCAGAGCCATAGTTTAAGGGATTTAAGTGACCGGATGGGCCTAAACTTAAACTGTGGAGTAGATGGACACAATTGAGATTTAGGAAGTCTTTAAGGAAGACCTTGATTATCGAGAGTCGTGATAACAATAGTGAGGATTCTCATGTAAGGTAAATTCAAAATTGCATCTGGCCAATGCCATTATGGATTTACAGGTGCATGGGCATACTCGACTTCTATTGTTGAGACAATCGATGGGTGTAGTGTTGGGTAGTGAGTCATATCTTTGAATGATAAGTTGGTTTGGAAGGTTGTGTGAGTTCGCTTATGGTGGTAAGGTTAATACCGTTTAGGATGAATATCATGCGGGATGTAGATATTTAGTTGAGAAAGGACCTATTGAGTCCATAAGGACGAGAATGATGTTAGGAGGTGGGCTTTTGCTCCAAGAGAGTCTTCGGTTTGGTAGGATGGTATGTCGATTAGTGAAAAACAGGAGAGTGTTAATCCAAGAAGCGAACGATAGAAATGAGGCTTCTAACGTTATAGTTATTTGAAGGATGGTTGAGAGACGATATCATTGCTAACTGATAATATGTAGTGAGGATCAGATGGAAATGAGCTATTATTGGTGAGTTTTTTTCGGGCTAGAGTGAGGACGCACGATTTACGAATCGGTAGTCGCGGTGGCAACTAATTATTGGGCTTCCAAGATTGTTAGAAGACGTTGGTGTCGGGGGTTGTGGCACAGTAGAGGACTCCTACTGATTGGTCGGAAGAAAGGAGTCAGGGATAAGTTATAGTGAAGGTAGACAGTTGACCTTGTTAGAGTAAATAGCCTTCAATGTCATTGAGTCTCATGCAATGTGTGTCAAATAAATTGCTAGAGCTTTTCATATTATTCACATAAGATGTTTTGGCGTGTGTGTGCTTTACGAGGTATTTGTTTTAAAAATGTGTTGACGTGTGCAAATGGGTGTTGGATTGAAAAGACAAGTTTATGGCAGTTGGTGATAAATTTAGATTTTTGGTGTGGGGAAATATTATGTATTTCTTCGTAAATGAGTTAACTTTTGGTTATGAAAATCAAAACAACATTTGATCGCATGATTTTATAAGTGAGTTTGGTACAGACATGTGTTGTCATAACAATGAGGGTGAGAGTCGTTTGACACGCTCAGTGTAAGCAATTTTGTAGTATTTTATAAATCGTGTGTATAAAGTTCATCGGGAATATTTTCAAATGTGCCAACACCGATATTGGGGTGTGGTGAAGAGAAATTTGTCGTGGAGTTGAGGTTGAACGATACTTTAAATCGTTTTGCATGGCTAAGTTAGTGATGGGTCGTGTACACTCAAGTTTGTTCCGTAATGTAAGTATCTTCTAAATTTTCAAAGTGTCAAGAGTTAAAATAATGGTGTGTCATGCATGAAGGCTATGAACTCTCTAGGTCGTGGGGAAGGGTTGCAATTAAGAATGATGAAGTTTTGAGAGTGGAAGTGTGTCGCTCGATCTGAGGGTAGTAAATACCTGATATTGGTATTCTTCTAAGTAAGGGTGGTGAATAGCGGGGTGGTTAGTGGAGGCATTGACCTATGACGTTAAGGATGATTGTACTCTAATGGCTTACCGTCGGCTCCATGACTTGAGATGTGGATGTCGGCAAACGGTTGTGTCTGGAGTGGAATTTGAAGTTGTAAAGATATTTTTGTCAATTAGTTGCTGCAGTGAAAAATGTAGGTTTCATTGGGGATCCTTGTTGGTTGGAGGCATAGTGGAAGTATCTCAATGCCGACTGTTGCTGTGGAGGTCAGAAACCATTTTCTTGGTGAATGGCGGGACGCTGAAAATGAAGTAGCAGTTATGGATAGTTTTGAGGAGTTTTGCGAGGAAGTGAAAAGTTATTCAGAAAAGGTGTGTACCTAATGTGATGTTGGACAATCCTGTGTGGACCTTACAAAAATGAAAAAAAAATCGCTAGTTCGGTCAGGTGGTTCTTTATCGATGAGGTTTTGTTGGTTATGTGGGAGTGAAGTTTATATAGCATGACTGGGAGGGGTTACGTTTTGAGCATTTAAGTCTTTGAGGTAGTACGCTTAATCTTTCGGGCTACTGGAGTTTGATTCCCGCAGGCTGTGATGTGCCAACAAGGAGTGATATCTTGTTGGATGGTTTTGAGGATCATAGTTTTGCGATTTATTCAGGTTCGAGAAAGACAAGATCATGAAATGCCTTGAAGTCCGATTTTAGTATTACGACCAGTGAGAAGAGGACGGTATATGTATGTGTGCCAAGTGGTCGTGGAGATTTGCAGTTGTTCTGGGAAGAGGTAGTAGAGTGATGGTTGTAACCATGAGTTGGTGACGTCTCATGTCATATCTGGGAGTGCAAATCCTTAAAGTGGTAAGAATCTTCCTTGAGGATATGTAAAAGGTTGGCGTTATTGTTATAGGATGAGCGTCCTCGGCCGAAGATCTATGGGGAATGAATTGTAAGTGGTAAACATGTGGTTGGGATGTGCTAATGTTTGGCTTGTATCGGGGTATTGCTAAGTATAGAATAATTTTCAAATGAGGGTTGGCGGTTATCTAAGAGAGGAACCGTGTGTTCTGGGTTTCGGCAGGTTTTGGGAGGGATTATCTTATATCCCTAGAATAATTGTTGAAAGTGTCGAACTACTTAATTTAAGGGGGTTGTGTAGTAGATAGGAAATCTGTGGGCATGTTGAAGTATTCTTTGGGGTGAAGGGATTCTAGCAGATTGGGTAATCCTGTTGGGAGAGCGAGAATCATGTGGCGCTTTCGTGTAGTGAGTAATGTTTTGGGAAGAGTTGGGTTGACTAGCTCGCGGAATAATTGTGGATAGTCGATTGATCAAGCAAAGTAATGTAAATATGATTCGACAGTTGGGAAATCATCGAGGAATAGAGTAAGTAATTTTGGGTGAACAATGATTCTTGCAACGAGAAGAGAGTAAATATATCATGTCGGAAAGGTGGGAAATCTGAGGCAAGAATTTTGTCAAGTGGCTCGAAATGTGGAGGTATGTTTTCAGATTCTGCTGATAGCAAGTTTATAAATCCCTAGCGTGAGTATGAAAAGAGAATGGTGTTCGGTGCGGTATGAGTGTTGATTGATTAAAATCGTGCATCTGGCCAAAAGTTCACACCACTAATCAGTGAGTTAGCCGTTAGAAGTAGGTTTGAAGTCTTCAAGGAGGAGGGTAGCGGTGGTTGGACATAGTGCTCGGAGTAAAGGACCATAGTGTCAGTTTTGGTAATGCAGGAAAAGGGATTCCAAGTGGGTCAGTTGTCCAGTGATAAACTAGTTGGAATAGTTTGTATGAGCCTGGTCACTCCGTGTTGAGTGGGTGAAGCTGGATTTTATTGCGCTTTTGGTCGGGTAATTGTGGATGCAATGAGAAATGGAAGTATATGTCACATTATTTTGGCCAGTTGGAACTGGGGAATTATGAGGGTTTTGAATTGTGGAAGTTTCTGCCAAGATGTGAGAAGTTGAAGTGTTGACGTTGGAGCGATGTACACTTAGCGTGTAAGATTTGGATAATACCGATGAGTAGAGATCAAGGTGGTTCAAAAAAGAAAGTGCTTAGGTGTCTGACATATGCCGTACTAGAGGGGTTGATTGCAATGGCAAGTTGCATGATGAAGAAACTCGTGACTGTGAGTTGTTGGTGATGTCTACAGTTGATGATGTGTTATGTTGGCGAATTGGGTGGTTATTTAGTCAGTGATGCATGTTGTCGTGGTGTTGACTCCGGTAAAATTCTATTAGTTAAGGGAGTTGTTGTAATCGAGGGGTAAATCTGATGGGTACTTATGGCGATGTATTGAACAAAATGGTTGGGATAACCGAATGGTATTAATTTGGTTAGATTGAGAATTTTGTGTCATTAGTCTCAAATGGGGACAAAGGTAAAGTTACCAGCCTCGCCTTAGAAGGGTGTGACCCGATTCGGAAAGAAATGAAAGTTAAGACCAAGGTTCGTTGGACTATTCGTTATCACCGAGCGAGTTGGGAGAAGTAACCTACAAACTGATTATAACCGAGGATCTGAGTGGGAATCACCCTACATTTCATGTGTCTAAATTTGAAAAAGTGTTTAGCGGAGGTGGATGTGGTGGTACCACTAGACGACGTCCGAATAGATGAGAAGCTATGTTACGTTGAGGAACCTGTGGCCATTCTAGATCGTAAAGTGAAGAAATTGAGGAGCAAAGAAATCCAACTGTTGAAAGTTTAGTGGCAATTCCACAAGAGTCAAGAAGCGACTTGGGAGTTAGAGTCGGTTATGAGGAACCAATATCCCAGATTGTTTGACGAAGGAATTCCGGGGACGAAATTCTTTTGAGGGGGGGATATTGTAATAATCGGGTTTAAAGAAAGGAATTAAAGTTCGGGTGAGGAAAATGGAAAAGTCATAATAGAGGGGTCTAGAGTGGAAAGTGGGGAAATGAGAGATATAAACCCTAAGAATCAGTGCATTTGGTATGGCGGCTGTTAATTTTGGAAGGGAGAGGGAGAGCGAAGCGAATCGATCAGAAGGGAGGAAAAGAAGCAAAGAAATTGTGTTCTTCAATCTTCTAAGGTAAATTCTAACTCTATTCTCTCCATTATTAAGGGTTTAGCTTTTGATTTCAAATTATGTTAGTTGTTTGTTTGAGCTATCATTTCTCCCTTGGGTTTTTGAGTTTGGTAGAAAAAGACTTATATGATTAATGGAGTTGAGTAAAATCGAGTTTACCATTTAAGTATTTATTTCTGAATTGAGTTGTACCAAGTTTTAATAATGAGAGTGGGAGCTGTGATTTGGTTTATCGTTTATTTCTGGGTTTTGTTCGTTCGGTTGGGCACCGGTCGGGTAGCCGGTAAGGCACATTTTGGTGAAAATTAGTCTGGGCGATTGTTTTGCGGACATGATTCTTTTGAGAAGAGATAGTGACACCCGTTCTTAATCTAAGCTTAGTCTAGTTTAGATTAGTAGGTTGTTAAGTTATCTCTTGAATTTTTGTATTGTAAACGCCTTATTATTTTCCCATTCTGGGTGATTCATTTATTGAAGCCTTTACCGTGATTATATTCAGGTTTAAATTTGCACCTATTTTAGTAGTGTTACATTCTGTTAATCGGTAAACAATTTTATTAAATTATGTTAAATTAGAACTATATTTCTGTGCATGTAGTGTCATAAAGTATCTATTATATGATGTAAGATCATGGATTAATAGCAATCCAAAAACTTTTTTCCTGTAATTAGTATTAATCTTCAACGTGACCATAAGTTTTTGAAACTTTGAATGTTATTAATTATGAATTATACTGTGAGTATGTCGAATCTCTTTAAATTACTTTTAAAAAACCCTTGAGGAGATAAAGTTGTTCCAACACACGTAAAAAATAAATGATTCTCCTCATAAGTTACCGGTTTGAGTTCTGCACAATGTTCTAAAATATGCGCCTTGGCACCGCCCTGGCGCCAAGGTGTGGCCTTGCCGCCACGTTTTACCCCTTGGCGTTGAGCTCGTTATGGCGTTACAAATTTGTGTACTTTCGATTCTTCAAATTTATGTATTTCGAAATTCGATTAGAATTTTAATAAATTTGTAATTATGGCAAAGGTTTTATTTCATTGATAGTTTTCAAAAAAAGAAGAAGGAAATCCCTTTATATAGAGAGGGAATACAAAGAAACCCTAACAAACTATCCATAGATAAAAGAGAAAAAAATCGGAAGCAAATATATCATTGCCATTAAATTTGCACATTAGTATCGATTATAATTTAGAAATTCTTTTGTTTATCGTTTTATACGAATTTAAATTGTTAATAACTTGATCATTATTGTTCAAGACACTGATATAAACACACACATACACATATATACATATAAATTATATACAGATTTGCCGCCTTAAGTCACGCCTTGGAAAACGCCATTGTCTCGCCATAACTCGTAAGGCTTGAGACTTGACCTCACTGCCACACCACGCCTCACGCCATTTAGAACCTTGGTTCTGCCTGGTTGTTCTCCATTCTCCAGAGCCTCTAGTATTAGTCAATGCACATAAGCTAATCCGAACACCTGGTTAACAAAATAAAAATAAAATCAAATGATTCAAGTATAACTTACGTAACAAAGGATACAAATTATCCCAAAATATTGAGTTTTTTTGGGGGTTTATTTCCGATATAATTCCGGTTATTTTAGATGATTATTTGGTTTTTGTTTTTTAAATGAATAAGTGGTTGTGAAGGAGATAGTTGATAAATAGGAGAATAAATTGTGGGCCAAAATGAGACCGCCCAACAGTGGTTTCAAAGTCAATTATCTGTCATAATATATGGAAGTTGGAAGAAAGTATGTATGGGTCGGTTTGACAATTTCGGATTACGGAATTATTGGACCTTTTATTATGTTTCACATTATTTGTTCTAGTTTTTAAACATTTTTTTAATTAAAATTTATGGGATCAAATCCTCTTTTTGTTGGGGTCAAAACATATATACAATTATAAAATATTAAATTTATAATATAAAAAACAATTCCTTTGAAACTTTATGGGGTCATTTGACACCTAAAATGAAGCCATATATCCCCCCGGATGAGAGATTCTGACAATAGGGCCATTCTCAGCGGAGGGGGAGGAGGGAGTAGGGTGCGCAAACCCGAATAGTCTGAAATCCAAACCCTAATTCAAACCGAAAATACGGTGTTTTTGTAAAACCTGAATACCTCGAAATTTGAAACCCGACTTTTTTGGGGATATTTGGGTTCGGGCTGGGTTTGATATGTGGTCATCCGACCCGCCCGAAAACCCAAAAGAATATAGATACATATTTTATATATTATATAAATATATTTATTTGTTTAATTATCTTTTTAAAATCGTAAATTTCTAGTTGGTCGAAATGTTTTTTAATTTATAAATTTACTATTGATATCATCAAATTTTCAATCGATTGAATTCATCCTCAAAATCGATTGAGTTTATATATATTTTTTGCATTATAATAATACCCGAATCCGTCCGATATCAACCCAAAACCCGACCAACCCGAATCCGAAGCAATCCGAAATCCAAAACCTAAAATTCAGGTCTTGATTTCCATATCCGAAATCCGATCGGGTTTTTGGTTTTCCCACTTGAACCCGCCCGATGCACACCCCTAGGGGGGAGGGCCGTCGACCTGAGAGCATCTCCAACAACTATGCTATATTTTTTTTAGAATGGAGTATCAAAAGGCAAAATCTCTAAAATAAATCACTTCCAACTCCAACAACTATTCTATTTTAGAGATTGTAGTATTGATAGTATTATTAAAATAATCAATACATTAATGAAATATTATTTATCTCTTCTAAACATTTTACTTCTATGTCTTTTATTGGTGGAAAGATTAAAATATTATTTTCTCTTTCTTAAAAAGTGAGTTTTAGAGATTTCTCAAAATTTAGATATTTTTATCTTCTCTCTCTACTATTTTCTCTATTTTAGCATACAACATTGCATAGCTGTTGGAGCAAAAAATTGCTAAAATCCCTCTTTTTCTATTTTAACATAGCTGTTGGAGATGCTCTGATGCCCAAAAAAATAAGGGTCTAATTTTTTTTAGTATAAATTGCAATATTTAGAACAATTTTGTAGATAAAATAGATCTACATCTCTTTTGTGTATAATAATAGCCCAAAAAAATATGTTAGTAACAAGCGTCTAAAGTTTTTTAATGGCTATGAAATTTTAACCCTAAAAATTTAAAAATAATAATGAAAAACACATTAACATGGGGTGAGATAAAAACCTAAATTTATATTGTTTCATATAAAATTTATTTCGAAGAGTCAACATTTATGACCAAAATAATATTAATCTAGATATAGAAGATAAATGTATTTCATGACATCGTTGATAATAGAATATAATAATGTTATATATTGAATAAGATATGTAGATAATAATATTGAGAAATACTGTATTGAGTTTATCAATTTAGGGGGTGTTTGGTTTTTTAGTTTATTGCGATTTGACACCGGAAATAAGCACTTTTGAGTGTCTGGATGAGGAAAATGTAAAATAACTTATAGCGGTGTCAAATCGCTGAAAAACACTTTTTGATGAGTAATTTTGTTTTAACTTATCAACTTATTTGAAAAGTGTTTATCATTTTTTTGGTTATTGTATATGTATAAGCAATCCCAAACACTTTTAAATAACAACTTATTAGCTTATTACGTTTTGGTACCACAATAAGCTAATCCAAACATTTTTTTAAAAACTCCGGTTTGACACCACATAAGTTGATAAACACTTTTTAAAATAAGCATAAGTTGTTTTAAATAAGCAATCCCAAACACCCCCTTAATTTACGGGATTTAAGTCCATCAGTCAGATGTATTTGAATATAATCAATTTTTATTTAAATAAAATTAAAATTAGTTATTATTAATTCAACAACATCAAATTTAATTTTTTTTGTAATAAAATTATAGTCCTGTTTAATACCCTTGTGAATGGGGCAAGCTGACCATTCACGTCAAAATCGTTTGACTTGTTACGTACCAGGAACACGTGATTATGCATGTGGCACTCTACCATTGGAATATCATGTAGTGAACACATAAGTGTATTTGGTTGTTAATTATCTAAAGCAAATAAAATATTTGTAATATTTAAAAATTATATCTAAATCAACAACAATATTGAGATTAGGGGTGTAAATGATGCGAGACGAGCTCGAGTATCATTATACTCGACTCGACTCGTTAGTATATCGAGTCGAGCTCGAGTTCGAGTCGAGTGCTGACCGAGTTTTGACCGAATCGATCTTAAGTGAGTCGATCTCGAGTAGCTCGCGAGTTGTCTCGTCTCGTTTATACCCCGACATAGGCTCAAGCCATTTAACAAAGGCAAAAGATGTAAAACAAAGGAGGAGAAAATTCTATATATAGTGGAGTTCAAAGCATTGGATTCTATATCCCCCCAATGTGGGATGGATTAGACACACCATCAAGAGTTTACCCATGTCTTTTACACCATCATTTTCTAAAAAAAAATCAAAAAACTTGAGTTTATTATTATTCTTATTATCAATTAAATTAAAATAATATTACTAATTATTATTATTATTTTGCTTATCGAGTATCTCACGAGCTTATCGAGTCGAGTATCAGGTCTCTCGACTCGACTTGTTATTATATCGAGTCGAGCCTATTCGAGTTGAGTGTTGATCGAGTTTTGACCGAGTCGATCTCGAGTAGCTCACGAGTTATCTCGTCTCATTTACACCCCTAATTGAGATATTGCCAACCTACTATTGTTACATTTATGTTCCTCAATTTTATTAAAATTAAACAAAAATAATAATAGTAAGTCTATTATTATAGTACTTCAAAAACTTACTAAGTAAAAACTAGTGGTAAATCAGTTATTTTTTAAAATAATAACAATAATAACATTTGATACAAAACATAGATATTCAGTTAAACAATTTGAAAGGAATTGATCTAAGGGGGTGTTTGGTTCGCGGAATTGGATGAAATTCAATGGAATTGGAATGTCCAAATCCATTGACCAAATTCCAAAGTCTTGTTTGGTTCACATAATTAAAACTAAGGAATCCTGCGGATTCCATCAAATTACTTCAAACACGGATTTCACAATTCCACGGGGTATCCTATGGAATTCATTTTCTTTCCAACAAATTCCAATTCCAATTCCATCCAACCAAACGCGACCAAAATGCGTGGTCAAATTCCATCAAATTCCAATTTCAACTCATTCAAAGTCAAATTTCTTGATGAATTCCAATTCCATCGAATTCCATTCCACGAACCAAACGCCAAGAGAATTGACGATTCCTAAGAAATTCACACCCCGTCCAAAAATGCACTAAACCCGATTCAAAAAATCGATCAATTAGAATCTAAGGCCACACTGCATCAATTTTTTTGTCAATCCAAATGTTCCTTAAGATGCATTTGGTATCCGAGATTGTGTGGAATATGACATAAAAGAAACCTATTGTCCATGTTTGGAATTAGGAAAGATATTCGACCGGAAAATGACAAGATTAAATGGAATAAAAATGTATGTACATTTTTTGTTCCACCAAAACAAATAAATAAAAAGTTAAAAAATAAAATTGATAAATTACTGAATCACGAGTGGGACTGGTTGTCACAAACCCTCCCACTTAAATAAGTTCACAAGCTCATAAATTTAAGTTTTCATCCATGTGAGATGAATTGTCACAATTTTCCCACTTAAACTTCTAACGTCCTCGAAAGAGTACTAATAACCTCCTTGTTTGTCGATGACGTGTAGGGCTATAAACGAACCGGACATTCAGAGAACCGTTCATGAACACTTCGACGGGAAGTTTGCTTATGTTCTTTTATTTAATAAACGAATGTAACATTCCAGGGAAACTGTGCCAGATATTGTACGCTTTGTCCATACACGGAATCACGGTTTTAAAACGCGTCTGATAGAGAGTCCCTTGTAAAGCAACCTTTGTTCCTTCCCAAACGATGTGAGATCTCATAACGAACGAACTTTAGTTGAATGAACGAAAATGAACAATGGTCTCGTTCATTCATTTATGTTCGTTTACGTTTGTTTATGTTTTTTTATGTCCGTTAGTTTATATAATATATATAGGTGAAGGATCGTATGAGAAGTTGATGTTAACGTGAGAATCGTGAGAACTCGATCTGAACCGCTAATAACTTTAATCAAATGTCCTCCTATGAAGTGCGACTTAGAATGGAATTGATTTGGTGCATCTTATCACAGTGCATTCATTTCTCATCTAACGGTTGATAACCGCTTTTCACTTTTTTCACGTTTATTTAGAAATCATTTTTTATCTCTTATAAGTTTACATCACCTTACATTTTGTTATGTTATCTTAAAGGAACGAAAGGATGAGTAATAGTGGGTTAATCTTTGTTCATTTGTGTTGTTTGTTTGATGCTAAACGAACGAACACGAAAAAAAACATTTTCTTAATGAACGAACATGAATATAAAAAAATTTCATTTGTTTACCATTCATGTTCGTTCGTTTGTTCGATTAAGTTACACAAACGAACACGTATAAGCCTTTGTTCGTGTTCGATTGGTTTGTTTACAACCTTAATGATATAATCAATCACTCCTCGTAGGACTCATTGTGGTCCATAAGCTTAGTCTGACCATCTTGATGATACAGTAATTGACTTTGAAACTATCCATAACATCCCAACTTTCATAATACCTCGAAATACAACCACAAAATCATTCTAAGATTAATTATTAGGCTCATAATGGAAAATGAAATACATGAAGTCAAAATCCATCAATGTCTACCTTGAATGCTTTGAAATTGAATTAAACACAAAAAAAATATTAATTCAGTTTGAAATCATATCTTGATCTTCATTTTTCTAGTGAGTCTCATCACTTACATATTATCTTTTCCTTTATCGCTACTCTTAATGTGACAACGGTCACATTGCATATATTTTCTTTTTTAAAATAACAAGTCTAAGGCCTAATAAGTTTGTGTTTTTATGCGGTTTGAACATCAATCATTAAAACAAAAGTATCCATATTATCATGCATTAAATCCACATCAAATTGTCACTTGCATGTATCACAAATAAGTCTAGAGTCCGTTCATGTAACAACCCAACCAGAACAAAAGCCATTACTTAATTCATCATAAAATTTTATGCCAAAACAGCCCCAAGCTTATAATTTAAATTCAAGGTTTGCGACTGTAACCTATGTACAACGGAGATGAGAATGAAGAGAAACTAAGATGACGGTCTTCTATGCACTCCCGCTACACCTTCTCTTTACCCATACTAGCTCTAACTGGTTCACGTCTGCCTGAAAAGAGTTTAAGATTTTGAAAGAGCGAGGGTTAAATCGAAGGTCTATGAGTCCCCTCCAACAGCTAAACAACAATATAAAAATTTTCACACTTTAAATCAACAGATTAATAATTAAAATGAGAGTAATTCACACTACTGACCACACTACCGTCGAAGACGGTGTGTCTAACTCGCACTGCCTTAATTTTGGGACACACCCCCAATGACATAAATGGGCCACACTCCCCGACTTAGGTCACAATCTTCACAAATAATGTATGCATACATTTACTTTTCATCAATTTATAAAACACGCTTACATAAATTCAAACATCATCATATCCACATAAATAAATCAAAACTTTAATCAACCTTTATAACTTTTAATAATAAAAGCATTTGGTTTAGAAAAACTTACCTGATACGCTTTTGCTGAAAACCTCGCGTCTACTAGATTGGTCCAACCCGAAACCTATAGGAAAAATATCGACAGGTAAACTTTCGATACTTTCCAAGAATTATATTGAAAGTTGCCCTTAACACTCTATACACTCAAGCGGTTAGACCTAGACAATACCGCTAAACTAGTTTCATAACGCAAATAAATTTCGAACTTCCCAAATGGTCAACTACACTTTCTAAGAACCCGACCCACCCAAGGATACAAAGTTATTGGCCTTGAAATGTCACTGGGCCTACACTTCACATTCTAAGCTCAACTTTCATTTGAGTATAAGTTTGATTCTTGGGCTTCGGCCCACAAACCGTCGACCGGACCCAAGGGTCGACCGGTGTAACACCCTCAAATCTGGAAATAGCAACTCAATAATTTTTTTTTTCTAAACACACCAATAAATAAATCATCTACAACCACAATTTAATATTTAACCTCAATACACACATTCTTTCTATACAAACAGTCTATAATGAGGACGGGTGCTACTAAAACCCAAAAGTGTCACTATCTCCAAACTGCGGAAGACTTCACCAAATACTTACACTCGTAAACCACTAAGCACATCTCTTCATACGATTGCTAGAACCGAACCCCCTTCTGGAACCTGATGCACATGCCGACAAATAAAAAGGTTAGACTTAACGCCTAGTGAGCTCAAGAGTTTTACATTAGAGATATATAAAGCAATAACTTTAAGAATGTTATTTAAAATCATGATTTCCACAATCCAATACATTTGATTTGAAAGCAACCAAAAATGAAATACATTAAATCTTAAAACAATCTCCTTTCAACGTTCGCCCTTTTCGTGATTAAAATCATAAAACATACGTCTCTTTAAATAAAACCAAAACCCAAAGCGTACGTAAAACATAACCGCCATTATAATGATCAAACACTGAAAACGTAGATAACCCCAACTTCCAAAACATCCCAATAACTCGAACGAGTTTCAATAATCAAAACCTTAAAACATAATAAATACTCATACTCGAACGTCTCCGAAAACATGGATTATAAAACTCCATAACCAAAACCACACCTATTGGTGACGGGGAAGACCCGATTACATGATACGGGACAGAACACAAACGTAGGTCACATAATTATGTAGGAAATCAAAACATGTGGGTTACACAAATAAAAACCCACCGAGCTCAACTCCTCTGAGTCTATCACTTGAAAGCATGAAATCAAAACATGTGGGTTACACAAATAAAAACCCACCGAGCTCAACTCCTCTGAGTCTATCACTCGAAAGCATCAAGTCAACTCCTCTGAGTCTATTCCTGAAAGTTCCAAAACAGGGGGACTTAAGCACAAGGGAATTACACCTTACTGCCCATGAGACGCTGCCCGACCGTACAAGCCCACACCTTACTTATCACGGTGACCCGATGCCTATTCCGTGCCAAATGGTGAACCCAATGCCCAAACGGGGACATAGGAACACCGTGCCTATGGATCCATTGCACTAACTAAACCATTACATGACTCAAAATGAATGGACTAATGCATTCAAAACATGTAATTCTCAAATAAGATGCAATAATGCAAATCATAACCAAACGCTCTGCCATGAGCTATTAAAACAGACAAGTGTCCTCAAAACCCAACAAAATCCAAACCGAGCCATAAGCTCAAACAAATCCAAAGACTCAACGTTGAAAATCATAATTTGGAATCAAACATAATAACTCGTAATTATGTAAACTCATGCTCCAAAACATATAATAAATTCCAACGTAGTTTAGATTTGGGACAAATCGTTTTCCAAGTGAGTTTATAACATGTATCCTTTCAGAACGTCCCATAACACAAAACCATGCATTTCTCCAAAACACAAAATGAAATACATTTATACTCAAAATCTACTTCCATAAAATAAATCATTAAGATACCAAAATATATGATTTATTTATCCAAAATGCCCAGAATCCCAAATGTGGGTATTTTACAAGTTTATAATTTAGATACTTCAAATAATCAAAATTCATCAAATAACTCAACAGTTAATAATTTCATGTAAAACATGTAAATACTTTAAAATAAGCATTTTGGCATGTACACCGTTTTCACAAATCAACTTGAACTCACCTTGCTAGATTTAGGCTAAATCTAGATTTCACCCAACGAACTCTTTTGAAGGCCGCTTGAATCCTCAAGCCGAGAACTTCCAAAACCTAGATCCATACATACCGAACCATAAATATCCATAAACAACCACATAGAAACATTCCCCAACATTATATACCAAAATCCCTAAACGAGATCAAAACCCTAGTTTCTCCAAAACTAACAAATCTGAGATTTGATAAACCAAACACTAGGAAAACACCCAAAGAACATATATAACCTTAAATCAAAGAAGCTTACCAATGAAGATGACGAGACTTTCCGAGAACACCCAATCCAACACTTCAACCCGGGCTCTCAACCGTTGAACTTGATGAGGAAAATGAAGATGGAGGTTTTGTGACTCAAGCTCCCAACTAGCTAGATGGTGAGTAATCATTTGGGGAGGAAAAACCCCCCAAAATGGGTTAGGGTTCGGTTTTGGAGTTTGGGAGAGAAAAGGGAAGAAGATAGAAGTGAAAAAATGAGAGAAATGGTGAGAAATTCGGACATTTTGGGAACCAGTGGCCGCGGGCGATTATGCCACGCGATAGTGACATTGTACCGCGATAGTCACTATCGCGAGGGCACTCTCGCGGGGAATGTACCGCGGGTGGTACACCCCCGGCGATTGTGCCACGCGATAGTGACACATGTCACTATCGCGAGTCACAGTCGCGCTACACGTACCGAGCCCCGAAAAAAAGTCGAAACTCGAGATTCTCGCATGGGTCGACTTAAGGATCGAAAGCACAACATTTACCACTCAAAAAGATGGACGAAAGGCGGAGAGATAACCAACGAAAGACGGAGCTTGCTTTACGGAAAGAAACGAAAGGAAAAATTAAGATGGAATGTATGAATGAATAGATAATTATAGAACAAAGAAATCATAAAAAAACGTTAAATAATGAAGTTGACTCCAATTTTTTTTTAAACCCTACAAGTAGGGGTGTTAAAAAATCGTCGGACCGTTCAAACCTGTCGAACCAAGTTAAATCGGACCATTTTGGCATTTTATGCAGTCTATTCTGATCTGAAAATTTGTCAACCCGCTCGATCCGATCTGGCTGCGGTTTAAACATTTTTTTAAGTGATTTGGACCAAATCGACCACCAAAATATACATGTATTAATTATATTTAGTTCTCATGTTGTATGCTCAACTTTTATTGTCTATTTAGATAAAAAAAACTCTATGCAAGATATTAAGTTTTTAGTTTTCACTTCTTAATTATCCGCATTCCCTACATCGGCAAAATACCGAAATCTGTTAAAAATCAAAATCAAAATTTACGATTTTCTTTCGACTTGCTTAACGTTTGTCCAAAATTCCAACTATTGTTGGTGTACTTGTTTAAATTATTTTTTTCAACTTGGTCAATGTTTTTCTTAGTTTCGAAGGTCGATGTTTTTTTTTTATAATTCAGTATAGTATTTTTTTTTAATAATGTTATATTGGTATATATTTCATTTTGGATATCATTATTATATTTTATTTAGTTTAAAGTCCATAATATACCCAAACCGTCTAAATAAATTAGACCAAACTGCATTTTTGTGGTCCGGTTTAACCTATTTAGTCACTTGCTGGCACATCGCTTAGTTTGAAAAAAATTCTAAATTGTCATTGCAGTTTGATTTATGGTTTGGGGGATTAAATCGTCCAAACCGGACCGCAAATTCCCCACCTTAGAAGGCTACTAAAATTAAAGAAAAGTTAAAAAATAGTTTAGCATGCGATATTTTAACTTGGATCTGCTATATAACAAGGAAGAGCGCTTGCCAACTCATCTACAAGGTTACTCGTTTTTATCAATGGCTTTGATATTTTTTATATTCTACTTATATATATATATAGAGAGAGAGTTTCAAGGAAAAACCTAAAAAAAATGAAAAACTGAGAAACACTCTGGTAGCCCTTGATCTGGACGGTATGCACTTGTGCATATATAGGGTTGGGTTCCGGTGAGAAGCGTGAAAATTGGTTATCGACCGTTGGATGAGAAATGGACGCATATTAGGATGAGATACAACTAGATAAGATGCACCGAGATGCACTAGATCAATTCCATTCTAAGCCGCAATTCATGGAAGAGTTTGAGATTAAAAGAGATCAACGGTTCAGATCCGCTTCTCACCGTTAACTCAACTTTTCACACGATCGTTTGCTTATATGTGTATATATATAAAAGAGAATCGGAAGCCAACGATGATCGATGACTCCGTATGGAGACACTACTGGCACACCCAAGGCCACCCCTAATAAGGAAACCATGCAATCACATACAACTAGTAAAAATAGCATGTGAACTCACCGGACATACAGAACTCTAACGCATTTCTCGAAATTTTAACTGATCTTCTTTACAAGTCTTAAAATAAATAATAGTTATACAAAATTATTATAATAACAACGAAGAAGATGTAATATGTCTCGTAGTCGATTTTTGAATTTCCCATGGATGAAATTTGTCCATTTTTTAATGATGAAAATTGTCCTACCAAATTTCAAAGTCTAAACTTTTTTTTCCATTTATTTATTGGCATATTTATATTTTCAGTGAAAGTCCTTAAATTGTTTTATAAACAAACAGATCTTTACACTTGCAATAGAAAATGAATATACAATTTCTCTTTCGCTGTATCTACATTAGCAAAGTACAATAAACCAATTAATATATATACCATCTGAACTAGGCATCTAAAGCATATAAAAGTTGTGCTCATCCCTTTTATTATTCAAGTGTTTTAAGTTTTTTTTTAAACTTTAAAACTAATTTACCAATATACCCAGCTACCAATATCTTTTTTAGTTAAAATGATATAGTTTATCGATTTTAGAAAGTTCAAAGATTTATATGTTCAAAAGTAGAGGTGGCAATAGGTCAGGTTGGGTTGGGTTTAACCAATTTATTAATTGGGTTAAAAATCTCAACCCAACCCAACCTGTTTAATTAAATGGGTTGAGATTTTCAACCCAACCCAACCTGAAACTTAAACGGGTTGATAATGGTTTGACTTGTTTATGATTATCTCAACCCAACCTGTTAAATAAATGAGTTGAACCTGACTTAACCCATTTAATTTAAAAAATTTAAATAAAATAAAAAGAATTAAACTACTTAATTTGATAACAAATACACTACCACAAAGTCAAATAAATTATTCAAAGTTTCAATAAAACACAACCATAAAGTCAAATAAATTGTTCAGAGTTTCCCATAACCATAAAATCAAATAAATTGTTCATAGTTTTAAAAAAGTTTCTAAGTAACTCGACTTCCACTTTCACCGACTCCAATTTCTAAGGGTAGTCGACCATCGAAGAAGGGTTTCGTCGTGGAAGCCTAAAGTCAGCGTGGAAGGGTGTCGCCGATTCGCTGTGGAACTGGAACTAGGGTTTTCAGTTTTCAGGAGACGACGTGAACAAAACTACAAAAGACTGAAAGAGAGAATTTGGGTTGGTGACGTGAGGAGGCTAGGTCAAATCCGATTTAGGAAGCATATTTTTTTTTCTTATAAATTTTTTAATCATTAAACATATATTAAATTATTAATTATAATTAAATAATGATTAATAATTAAAAATAAAATAAAATTATGTAGTATTATAAATTGGTTAAAAATATGTTGCAAATGGATTGAAATCAGATCAAAAACTTCAACCCAACCCAACCCAACCCATTAACATAAATGGGTTAGACGGATTGACCCATTTAACTTAAATGGGTTGAAAATCTCAACCCAGTCTACTAATTTTAGGTTGAGTTGACAGGTTAAATCACTTTTTGCCACCCCTATTCAAAAAAAGTTTACTACACTCAAAATAGAAAATTTTGTTTTAAGTTTTTCTTGAAACTGATTTACCAATACAGCTAATTACTAGTAATTTTCTTGGTGAAATAATATACGCAGCCCAGGCGGCCTTTAAAATTAATCCAGCAATTAAACCCATCAGTCCACTTGAAATATATTTTTCGCATTTTATAAAGCGTTAAATGTTTGAAATAATAACTTATTTTTATAAATATTTTTATTATAATATTATAGTTTTAATTTTTTTTATTATAATAATAAACTTTCAAAGTAGTTTTTATTAAGGTATTATATTTTGAAAAATATAATCATTATAGCAATAAGTAACTTTACGATTTGAATTAAGATGATATGACACATATTACCAGGTTTTATGTTATGTCTTTGTCCACGTGGGTTGTCTATGTGTAACATATTATTGACGCGTCATTTTTTATTAGATCATTATAATTCAAAAAAATTAACTTTACATGTTATTAAATAAATGATAAGGTTTTAAAGCCTTTTGTAACCGTTTAGAACGCAACGGAAAATTTCTTTTTGTTACAAAATTTATAGAAAACTTTTATAAATATAAAATCCTATCGGATCCTATGATAATTAAAAAAACACACCATAGGGTGTTTAGGATTATACTTTTTGGATCTGATAATGATTCTGATATAGCACTATGAAACTAAATCAGGTTTCTTCTATCAACAGTTCACACACGAACACACATAGATCTCCCACTATGTGTTAGGCCAAAAGAACCCTGAATCTAATATGTGCATCACAAAAAAGAAAAAGTTTATTTTCTGTGTTTAATTGATAGGCAAATACAAATCTAAAATAATGAATCACTTGAAATTGGTTTGATCTATCACCCTATTTATATGGATTATTTTCTAGTTAGTCAATAACTCAAATAAAGTTTTAATATTTATATGTAAATAGTTATATAATTATATCTTAAAACATTAATATAATGTATACGTACCAAAAGAGCTTCCAGCCTAGTGGTAAGCCTTGGGGAGTGCATAGCATTCAACCCAAGTTCGAGCCTTGGGAGGGGAGTTTGGCGGTACCAGACTTTGGTCTTGGGCCGGGGCCAGCTATAGCTTGCGTTCTCAAAGAGCCCAGTGCGCTGGTCGGACCGACTCATAGAGTCAGTCGGGTCGACGGGGATTAGTCGGGCTGCCCTTGGATGCTCCTGATACCCCGGGAATGTGTAGTGTGCGTGTGTACTAACTACTAACCCCTCTGTCGTTCAAAAAAAATATAATGTATACGTATTTACATATACCACCATGAAATTATCATAATTTCATTTTAACACATATTTTATATTTATTATTCAAGAATAATTATTTAACCTTCAATCATGATTTTTCGGGTTATTTTAAAATGGCACCAAACGTATTCTTTTGTGTGCGACCCTATACTTTTTTTTTTGGTAAAGGAGTATCCCAGACCACTTTGGGCCCGGACTAATCTCCTGGAAAACAGGCCTATGGCCCGCAGGCATTCATCCCGTAGCCACAATGCTGCGAGTGGGGCTCGAACCCGGGCAACCGCTATGAAGTCCCCAGGCTCTTACCACCACGCCACAACCTTGTGGTTGACCCTATACTTTTACATATTCGTTGACAGTGTTTCCGTGCGACACGTGTCATGGGCATATAATAAATTATTCATTTATATAACAATATTAAGAAGATTTATAGATCACAATCTATTTCACTAAAATTTACAAAAATGTTAAAGAAATGTATTTTTTGAACAAATAAAATATGTTACGTTTTTTTACAAACAAAATATTTATCTTGAAAATAATATATATCATATTTGTTTTTAAAAAAAAACTTAGACTTGACATATTATTCAATAAATATATAAATATATAAAAATTTCTAAATTATTCATTAGTATAATAATATTAATAAGATTTGTAAAACATAATCTATAGCGGTAAATTTATTAAAAAAATGTTAAATAATATGTATTTATAGGACAATAGTAACAACCCAACTCACAGGAAAATAAAGCATAAATGACAATAATATAAATCATTGCCAAAACGGTTCCAAAGATAACAACTCAAATATTCAAGGTTTACGGGAAGCAACCTATTACACAACTGAGACTACAAATATAACTACTGAAATTTGGAAAACTAAGTCATCTTGCTTCTAGGCCACACCATCCAACTCATAGCTTTTCCTTCCCCTTACCCAAGCCACCAACCTCACGCTTTCCTGAAAAGGTTTTAGTTTTTGAAAGAGCAAGAGTTAGACCGAAAGGTCTACTGAGTTCCCTCTAAATACAGTGTCTTGCCAAAGCAACAAGTAAATAATTTATAAACGATATAAACCAGTTCAATTTAAAGCAAAACATCATACTCACAAATCACGTTCTAGCACACACTAAAGTCACACTAGGTGACAACATGTCTGGCTCATACTGCCTCATTATGGGTCACACCCCCTAATGGCATATACGAGACACACCTCCCGGTATTAGCGCATGCGGGACACACTCCCCGACTTAGGCCAAACTCGCCAATAACAATGTATGCATACATTCAACACATCATAAATGAGAAACACAACGCACGTTTAATAAATCTCACATGCATAAAAATAGCATAAACATTGATAGTAATTTAGTTAGAAAATCACCTGACACTTCTGCTTAACTTCACTTCTTACGTTTCGGAAGTTATTACCTTGCTCAGAGTACCTCAAACTTCAAAAAGTGTAAGTATAGTTAATGCTGCCAGTGCAGTTTTAATACTGCCAGTGCAAAGTTAATACTGCTAGTTAGTTAATACTGCTAGTGGTTAATACTGCTCTCAGTTAATACTGCTAGTTAGTTAATACTGCTAGTTAGTTAATACTGCTAATGGTTAATACTACTCTCAGTTAATACTGCTAGTTAGTTAGTACTGCTAGTGGTTAATACTACTCTCAGTTAATACTGCTAGTTAGTGTAACACCTCAAAAATCGGAGTAAATTAAAACCTGGAAACCTGACAATATAACGAATGTAAAACCATAACTTTTCATAAATGGGATCAGTCCTCCAGACTATACAATCCTATACAAGGATTTCATCAAAAGAATGGGACTTAACAATGCCCAGCAATAATACTAATCAATCCCAAAAACCTCGAGACTCAAAACTCGTCTCTCCAAAAACCCCGGCAACCCACCGCTAATGGAAACCTGATACACATACCATTTGAGAAAAAGTGTCAGACTTAAAGCCTGGTGAGAACATACAGTTTATGAAGCTCAAAAGATAAAACATTTGCATCAAGATAACATTTCCAAAGAGATTAAGTTTACAATTTAGGTCCTCGCCACAATCGGGCTTTTTCGTTATAAACATACCACAAAAGGACCGAAAACAAATATTTTACCAAGGATCGTGGCGTAACACAAAGTTAGGCCAACAATCCGAGTTACGAGCTAAACCAATTGGAGTCCGCGGATACGAATCACAAAGTCCGTGCTTCAACGTGAGATCAAGCCCCAAGCGCAAAACCAAGGTATACTCCTTCACTAGGATCACTATGAACCATGGCTAGTATCCGACCTCACATAACCGTACCAAGTTGCCCCCGAGGAACAAGTGATCCATAGCTACAATTCTGGGGAATGTAACATCCCAACAAAACAGTCTACTCCAAAACCTAGGGATCCACTAGTAATGGTAAGGACTCGTCACAACAACATATGTGACCAACCATAAATAAACATATGGTTACAAACACATTTTTATAAACAAAATGCTATTCCCAGTTCAACTTCTGGTAAGAATGAAAACCATTTAAAGAAGTTCCTTTGAATATTTCTTTCGCATAAACGCACAGGTAAAACATCATTTTACGTTTAAAAATAAGATGAGATCAAAAAGGTAACTTTTGATATGTATACCGTTTAAAATGATAGTAGGAACTCACCTCTGTTTCCTTCTTCTTAACGAGAGCTACCTATGATAACACCGAAAGAATCGATAAGTCGAAATACAGATAAACCTCTCGTTACTTGAATAGGACTCAAAGACACAGAAGTTAACAACTTAACAGAGCCTAAACTGGTCAAAGGACCACACCGGTCGAACAACTACCCCGGTCGAAGACCTCCGGTCGAACCCCTTCGATCGGACAAGCTCCGGTCGAACACTCTCGGTCGAACGGGCTTCGATCAAACACAACCCACCGGTCGAAGGGCACCGGTCGAAGGACACCGATCGAGCAACCCTTCGGTCGAATCAACCATCCGGTCGAACAACCCTTCGGTCAAATCAACAATCTCCTTGTTCATCAAGAACAGTTCGATGCAGAACCCAGATCCAAATGAGAAATACACAGATCTCAAAATGGAACGGTTTAAAACCTTCACAACGAGATTCTACGCGGCTAAAAGCATTTAGATCAAAGCATTTAGCTAGATTCATACCTCGATTTGCCCGAAATGATCGACCCTTCAACACTGCCTTCTCCTGCTCTCTCTCTCTTCTTCCTGACTTCTCAAACACAAAACATATCAAATGAGATATTTAGAAAATATCTCAGATTTGATTTGTATTTATGTAACCCAAGTTACACTTTGCCCCCTTGAACTTTGGGTAAAGGTCAACTTCTCACCCAATCCCAAAATTCAGGGTGTTACAGTTAGTTAATACTGCTAGGAGTTAATACTGCTTATGTCCCGAATCGTATAAATACCTTTTTTTTGCCCGCCTAAAAGTTCATAACGACTCTTTGATTTCTATTCATCTGCTCTCTAACCCTTTTCTCTCAAGCTCCTAGTAAGTTTCAGGCAAGAACACTCAAGCTAACATGGCATCCATGGCATTCATTGATGAGCACTCACTATGATGAGGTATATGTACCCAAAATCCCCAAAGGTAAGGTCTTTTCAAATATGAAGAGATCTCCATTGGACTCGGAAGGAGTTGACACCCCATTGTTCTCTACAATGATGGTGGTGTCCCACAATGAAGAAGGTATGGCTTCAGGGTCAAGGCCCTCATTAGACCATCCCACTGAAAGCCAATCCCAACCTTCCATCACCATATCAATCCCTCAGTCCCTTGTTCAAAAACCAACTTCACCAATAACCAATACATACATCAGGAAAAAGGTAAAGAAGGCTCCTTCCCTTCTTGTACCTTCACCCACAGAGCCTTTAAGCCCTCTAATGGAGAATTCTCCATTAGAGAATATCTATAGGGAAACCACAGGGGTGTCTCCCAACCCCAAGGAGGTGCTCAATAAGGAGATGAATGAGCATATGGGTGCAAAGGCTGCCACTACTCCTGCTAGCACAGAGGAGGTCAGTGGTAACATAAATAAGACCTTCCCCATGGCAACTTTGGGTGAGCAATCATCCAAAGGTCCCAGGTGCCAAGAAACCATGGGGGTAGCAGGTGCTTCTGCTAGGCAGAAGACCTCTACTACAAAAAGATCCCATGATCCTTCAAAAGGGGGTAACACTCCTGGAGAAGGTGAGGACATATATGACTATTATGAATTGATGGAAACAATGGGCAACATCAACATGCATGTAATCAAGCAGGGAAAAGAAATAGAAGAGCTGAAACTAATAATTCTGTCTCAACAAGTACAGATAACCAACCTGAAGAAAATGGTGAAGAAACAGTTTGTGCTCAGAAGAAGGTAACCAGTGACTGATGCTCCCAAAAAGGGGGAGTCAGAAGCTGATGCCAACATGGAAGATGCCAAAGATAAGGGGGAGCAAGAGCAAGTTGATTTTGAGGGGGAGCAAGAAACTGAAACAGTGTTTGTACAAGCAGCAGAAACATCAAGCAAAGCAGCAGAATCTGTTAATACTGCTGAATTGAATAAAGCAGAAGAAATGGTGCAAGAAGTATTAACAGATCTTGAGATAGTAGAAACTTTGATCAAGGATAAACATGATACTCCCAAGGTCACCTCAAAGGTCAAAGGAGTTGTCATCAAAGAAAGAGGTGAGGCTACCAAGAAAGCAAGTGTTGAGAAGGTGGTAAGCAAAGATAAAGGCAAAGCTAAAATGGTGGAATCTGATCAACCAATCAAAAAGCAAAAGTTGGTTGAGTCAGATGAAGCTTTGGCCAGAAAGATTCAGGCTGATCTTGAGCAAGAAGAAAGGGTTCAAGTTGACAAAGACAGGGAGATGGCAAAAGCTCTGGCTGCAGAACTTAATGAAGCTTATCAACAAAGTTTGGCAACTGAAATAGCACAGAAGAAAGCTGCAACCCTGAAGAAATCTGTGTTGGTCAAAAGGGTTGCAAAGAAGAGACAACCCTCAAAGACCTTCCTTGGTACTCAAGAGAGAAATAAGATGATTACTTTTCTCAAAGGTGATGTAGGAGTCAGAAAGGAGATGTTCTCAAAGATGACTTTTGAACATATTAAAGAGTTGTATAATTCAGAGATGACCAAGCTTCAAGGGAATGAAACTGCCAGAGTTGAAATGGAGAAGAGGATGAAAGAAAGTAATGATTTTCTGATAGAAAAGCCTTTCCCTGATGAGCAAGAAACACCAAAGAAGGAAGCAACTTTAGGTGAAAGTCTGAGGACTTTAAAAAGAACTAAGATGATGGCCAGAAGAAAATCAGCCAAGAAGCCTAGAGTGGATAAAGAAGAAGCTGAGAAGGTTGCTGAAGAAGAAGGGGCACCTAAAACAATTGAACAGAAAGAACCATCAAGTACTGATGATGTGAATCTGTACATGGTAGTGATGGAAAAAGTGCCTGAAACCTATTACAGTTGAACCTGTTGGTGTTAAGCCTCCTGAGGTCATTCTCTGGGATACAATGAAGGTTGATGGAAAAGAGTATATCAGGCTCAAAAGAAAAGATGAGAAGTATGAAGTGTATAATACTTGGGCCAAGATTGTCAGAACATGTTCCAGGTCAGATTTAGAAGAGATGTTTGAAATAGGAATGAAGTTGTATGCAGATCAACTGAAAGCTCCAAAGATTTCAATCACAAAACTTGTGATGTAGTATCTGTGTATGATGTTCAAACCAGAGAAAATGGAGCATGTGATCAGAAATGTGTTTCAAACAGTCAACAACTGGACTCTATATGAAACTAGTGGAGTATATGCACTGACTATGGACATAAATCACATAGAATACTTCCTAGTGGATAGAGTGTACAACCACAGTAGATTGAAGCTGCATGCAATGTTGAAAAAGAAGCTTGGATGTGGTCCAGATTCAGAAATGGCAAAATATTTGATCCAAAGAACAATCAATCAGAGTTTGGGGTTGGATGCTAATACAGGTGTATGAGTTATGAAGTTTTGGGAGCATCTTAAAGATCATCTGAAGAACTTGACTTCTCTTCCTAAAAGTCAAGTTAGGGGGAGATTGTTGGGAACTGAAAGAATTGCTCAAGTACAGTTAATGCTGCTAGCATATCTTGGTTACTACTTCTGAAGTTAATGCTGCTGATACAGGTTAATGCTGCTAATCAAGATTAATACTGATAGAAGAAATTACTACTGCTAAGCAATTTTAGTACTGCTAGTAGTTAGTACTGCTGAACTTAATACTGCTCAAAGTATTAATGCTGCTGAAGACTTAATACTGCTTATGAGATGAAGATTTTATATGGCAAGGATGACAGCTGTTTTGATTGAAGATTATGGAAGGCTTGGAGATAAAGATGGAAGATTATTCTGAAGATCTTTTCTTATTTGTAATTATCTTTTATCTTAAGTATATATAGAATAGTTTAGAAGATAGAGAATTAATTTTCTGAGTTTTTGTTTTCATAGAGAGAATCAACCTCAAGGTTTATAATCCTAGTTCTAGAGAAGTAGAATTCGTATTGGTGAGCCTGTTCATCAATATTGAGGTTAAGTGTTGAATCTTGTAGCTTTACAATCATTCAATAAAGTTTACAAGTTGTTATTCTGATTCACTGTTTTCATTGATCTTTGAATATTAAAGTGTTATTCCGTAAACTCCTTTAATATTGTTTCTGAGTGTTTATTCTTGTTAAGAATTCAGATCCTGATAGACACTTTACTTCTCCAAAAGTGTATCAAGACTAAGTCGGTTGTACGTCTCTTTGACCTCCAAAAAATGATATTATCCTCCAATCTCTCTCTCCACTCAAGCCCGAGGAGTCCCGCCGCTAGAATGACCTGTCATACATGTCATTTTAAGAAAAAGTGTTGGGCTAAAGGCTAATGAGATCAAACATTTATATTTAGAAATAATCAATTATAAGCGGGAATAAGAAAGGTGAATTAATAATAATAATGATGTAACTCTTCACCATAAACAATTACCTCTTGGGTTAACGGGGGATACCCGCTTACTAACACAAGTGACGGAACACAAGAGTAGGCCACTTGACAAGTTAGTAAAACCAATACACATAATAAAGTATAAGCAAAGGATGTTAGACTCGGTAGCTTTAAATGTACAACCACGGAAAGTCAACTTCAACCACATAGGGCCCTTACGTTGAGATCCTCATCCAATATCGTATACTAGCACGTAGGACTTATAGCCTAAACTGATGCCTAAACATGCCTCAATGTGGAAAACTAGCGTCTATCATTGGACAAAATGATATAAACAAGTGTGGGTTCATGACACCCAAATGCAACAAATATGCTAAATCAATGCCTTCAAGGCCAACCAATAACTCCAATAATCAATATGTCAACAATTGTGCAAAGATCTAGAACCCATATGATTACTCACCTAATTTTCCAAGGGGTTTCAAAATAATACTTTGGATAATATTTACATGATTTAAATTCAAACACTCAAGTCCTCATTCAATAAATAACCATCAATAATTCAAAAACCCTAGTTTTGATTTCAAGCTTTTAGATATAAAATTTGGGGTAAACAAGCTTCCTATGTACAAATCCACAAGTAGTTCAAGACATAACTTTATCAACTTTTAAATCATACCCATTTACATAAACCCTAAAATCTCCAAAATTAGGTTTTGGTGAAAACTCACCCAAGGCAAGTAAATCAAAATGGAGATGTTTAGAAGGTTGAAATCCACATTTTAACATGTATAAAGTTTATAAAAGATAATGAACTCACCTTGTAGGGTTGTATTTCAAAACCCTAGAATACCAAGAACTTAAGGAGATGAGGAGAGATCTTAAGAAGACTTGATGAACTAGTACCAAAATCACCTATAAGTACCTAGAATGCCATAAATGATCAAGGTTGAGTAGGTGGAAGTATTAATGACCAAAGGGAGATTGGGACTGAACTTACCAAGTTCTTGGAGAGAAAAAAAATCGTTGCTTCCAAGTTCAAAATCAGATAAAGTGAGCGAAAATCGGGACCTGCCTATTTATACTTCAATCCATCCGCCGACGAGAGTGACAAGCGATAGTGACATCTGTCACTATCGCCCGAAAACCATGACTCTCGGGACAATCCATGCGGTTGTGACACCGCGATAGTGACCAAGGCACTATCGCGCGAGACGTACTGTGATTCCCAAACCCCTGGCGATTGTGCCTTCGCGATAGTGACACCATGTCACTATCGCGAGCATGGTACCGAAACCCAAAACTTGGCACACGAACTATTGAAACTCGCGATCACAATACTATAAATCTTAAACTTGAAACTGATTCCACTTATACAACAGACCCTTGACAAAAGCTTGGATCTTTACACAAGTTCCCAAATTTCGGGGTGTTACATTGTGTACTATGATATTCAAATTTCAAACAGGATTATTTGAATTTTTTCATCTCTATATCCCGCCCTCGATTTTAAACTGATTTGAGGGTGAAATTGAAAAGCAGTGGCTTAAATTATATCAATTCATTGGACACAAAAAGAAAACCCATTCTCTTCTTTCACATGTTTTGTTTCTTACATGGAGGGGTTATATTCATCTTGGCTACACCACGACGACCATGAAGGCATGAACCACCAGCGATTTAGAGTTCGATTTGTGGTTTGATTTAATGTATGGAGTCGATTTCTGATTCTCTTCCAACAAAAGCTTTGTAGTCGAGTTTGATTTGGTCTTGCTAAACAACAATAGATTCAATTTCTTTGTTTTCTTGTTCATGTGTTCCTTCTTTTGTTGTTCACCAAGTATCGTACCTAATATTTTTTCTCCAACAGCCAACAGCTTCGGCCTTTGGAGTTTGATTTCTTCCAGCTTTGGCTTTTGGAGGTCGATTTCAGAAAGAAGAAGGTTCCTTCTTTGGCCTTTTGGAGCGCCTCTTGTCGTCCGATTACCAGGACATCATTTCCCGATCGGTTTCTACGGTGATCTACTCATCCAAGAAAGAGTTATACTTTTGTCTCTTTGATTCTTCCGTCCATTTCTGATTTCAAGTTCGACTTTCTCCATCTTCAGGTAAGAGTTTGACCTAATTTTAAACCTTAATTGGTTTTCATCCAACAAATACTACATCTTCTCTTTCATAATCTTTCATGAGTTCACTCAATGATTTTTGATAAACAATACTTTCTTTCGATTTATTTTGTGTGTTGGGGGGTAATATGTTATCTACTAAACAACCTTCCTGTATGGTTTTTGTTTGACCGTGAAACTGGGATTCGGTGGGCACATTTGATTATGTTTTCAAATCTGGACATCCTATTCTTAGATCCTTTAGTTATTGAATTTTCTTTGTCAACCGTTCCTTTTCGAGATTTCTTGAAAAGTTTCAATATTTTACCTCATTTAAGATGAGATCATGATGAAAATTGTTGTTTTAAGAGGTTTTTATTCACTGTTTCCCCTTTAGTTTTTTGTTCATAACACGTAATCCATTTACATTCTTTTTTATGTTTCTTCTTCTCTTTTGATATGTGGTCTTTCTATTTGATTTTTTGCTTGTTGCATGACATGGTTGATGTTCTTTCGATAAATTGATGTGTTCATGACATAAGGTTTGTTTTGAGTAGTTTGCAGGATTTGCCTCTTTCGTGACCCGAGATGACTTTTGATTTCCCAAGGACCATCTACAGGTCCAATCCTCTTTCGATTTGTCCTTCTCTCTGCTCGATTTTGTAATCATTTGTTCTCATACCGATATATAATGCTCAACTTTCCTCTTCCATTGTTCATTTCTCCTGTTATGTTTTTTTTAATTCATATCTCCTTCTTATACCAATCTATAGGTAGTATTTTTCTTCCCTTTCTTTGCTATATCAATCCTAAAAGAGTAAAAAAGAATGAACATAAACATGTGGTTGAGGTCTCTCCTTCCAGGTTTGATCTTCATTCAAGTTCACACTAATATGTTTTGGTTTTGATTGTTTTAAATGGTCTAATTTGTCAACACGTTCTTGCATTCTACCAACATCAAAGCATGTAAGTTAAATTCTGCATTCAATTTAGGGAAAACATATATCAAAATTGGTACCTGATAATTAGTAGAGTTGGCTTGAAGTTAGGATTAGGTTGGAGTTTGAGGGAAAATAGCAAAACAAAACACATCACTTTCATTGTTTTGTGGTTTTTTCTCTCTCTGATATTGACGATTGGTTTCATACAATTCAGTCGCTACTAAAACTTGATTCTTACTCAACATTTTGGAATATAGGTCAAAAAAAAAAAAATTGGGGGGGGGGAGGGGTTGGTTTATTATCACAATTTTATACATTGGATATGGAGTTTAATATGGACCGTATATTTGAGTACAACTTTGATTGAAATTCGTATAACTGATCATTCTATGTTTTGATTCAGATGACAAAAAAGGGGAAAACAAACTGAGCATTTGCTTGCACTTGATGGAGCAAAAGAAAGGCTTCATTTGTTTCAAGCAGATTTGCTAATGGATGGTTTGTTTGATGTTGTTCTCCAAGGTTGCCATGGTGTTTTTCATACTGCATCTCCCTTCTTCATTACAACCAATAACCCACAGGTGCCTAACAACCTTCATCATTCATCTACTTTTATATATATATATATATATATATATATACTATCTTATAATACATTTACATCAAAACTCTTAAAAACATATTGCAAAACATAAAATACTACCATTTTATGCAAGGAATTCAAAAAACTATGAATTACCACTATATAAGTTGCAACTTATTAATGCATTGATTTTAAACCCCACCCTTTTGGTGTGTTCAGAGTCTTCTTTTTACCTTTGCAAGAGGTTTCTTTCCCTTTCGTATGGAGACGAATAACTTTCAAAATTCAAACCTACAATGGTGAATCCTGCTCCTCCCAAGCGTACAAGTCTCAGCCACATCCTAAATTCAAGTTACCAGGCAGCGGAAACCTCCTACTTGCTGGAGAACAACACACTCTTAAGTTCGATCAGGTATCTCTTTAAACGTAATATCCACATACCGATTTTCATTAGTCACATTCTATGTGATTGCTCTAATTTGGATATCAATCCGTGTGTTTGATTCATATGATGGCTTCAAGAGATTTACATTTTGGATATCCTAGATTTTCTGTTGTGGCTTCAAGAGCCTCTTTTCATGCCTGTAATTACAATTTATAACAGATGCTCAACAATTTAGTACATTTTAATGACGAATGTTCATATGCTTGTGGAACTGGTTCAGATTTACATTTTCAGAAGGAATGCTTGTTGTTAATATGCAACTAATTACATTTTTTTCCCAATGTTCCTCTATGCATCGGCATGATGTTAATATCAAATGTCTTATTCACAACCTAAATTTAAGTCACCAAGAGGTAGGAGTTCAAGTAACAAAAGCATCAACATCGTCAATTGGTTTCTGGTTCAACCATAGCCATGATGCATCGAAAAGTCACCAAAAGGGATCGACTTGAGGGTTTACTGCATGTTAGGTTTCTTGAACTCTTGCCTTTCAATGACTTGAATTTTTTTTCAATATACAAAAGTCAACTTGAATTAGTGTAAGAAATTTATTTGTTATTCACAAATGGTTATTTGTGCTTTTGAAGGTGATTAAATGTAGTGGCCATATTGTATAATGAATCTGGGATTATATTGATGATAATTTACTTATTTTAAGGTTTTATCTACTGGTGATGAGCTAGACGGGAAGTGCCTGTATACACAAGTTTTGAAGCTAATAATAGGTAAAATCCATGTTTGAAGTGAATGCATGACTTCCGATCTATACCTTTTTACAACACATTTGGAATGAATCCATGTTATTTTTTTGTGTTACAGTTAATGAGAGTGGTTAATCAGAAGATGAGGTCTATATAATCTTATACTTATCTTATAATGCATTTATATCAAAACTCTTATGTTTTTCTTGTCTTTTTATTGCTTATTCTTGTTTTGTGTTGCCATTTTAAGCTATTCATCTTTTAACAACTATTTTTCATTGCAGATCCATATTTAAAAATTGATGCATGAACAATTGTTCTGAATTTAGATTTGTAACCTTATTCTATTTTTATTGTAGATTGTCCCCGGGGGTTAGTAATTTACCTTTTTTGCATGGCACTTTTCAATTCAAATGACTCCCTTGGAAGCTTTCTGTGGTTGTTCTCACCAGCTCATGTCACCACAAACTGAATTTCTAAAACGTCTCAAGACCAATTCATGATTGGCACAACTACAAATGAACGACAAGCAGATTCTGACAAATATTGAATTTTTAGTTATAGATTGGGTGTTCTCAGGTTCAACCTTATCTGCAATAATTTACCCGCTATAAGGGAGAGTACAAACAGAGGTGTAGATTTATGATGACATAGAGAATTTAGTTTATATCATACTTTGGTCGGACCAATCTTGGTGAATTATAAGGTTTTAATCCAATATGTTCTCCTAATCCTCCCTACTAATGAAACTAATGAATATGTATGCATATTATGGGGTTAACTACCGTTCTCTGGTAATGATGTTTAGTTTTATCTTGTTGCTTGTTTGCAGATGACGCATAGTGGCTCTTCAAACTTTCATATATTGAGGAATGTATATATTTGCATCCCATGCTTCTATGCATGTATTATGTGCCAAGGAAAACATGAATGTACTGATTGATTTTGTTTGCTTCACTAGTTGTTGTCAATTTGAAGGTTGTTGCACATGTATTTCTATAATGGAGTTTGATTATTTTTTCATGGGAAGCTTAGAAAATCTTGTTTATTGGTAACTATATAGATCTTACAGGTCAATAGTTGATTTGGAATATTTATAGCGGAGAACTCCTGTGTTGCAACAACAAAAAGAAGTTGATTGAACCAATCCCAATAACAACCCGTAAGCACTATTTTGTTGTTAAAAGCTTTTCATCTTTTGTTGTCTTAGAACATTTTTGTAGCCCAACTCTAAAACACAATAATAGAGTTTAAATATCAGATTTTGGGATTTCTGGTATGCCAATCTTTAAAAAACAACTTCTAAATAAGAGATAGTAGTCAACTTCTACTATTATGATTGTTTCAACAAGTAGTTGGATTGATTTCAATAAAACATGCTTATAGAATTTTGTTATTTGTTTTTTTACCTTAAAACGTTGAATAATAAATGGCTAACAAACATCATATAGGTTTAAAAAAATGCTTTTGATTTTATGCCATTTACTATTTTACTTTTTTTGATAATCATTATAAAAATAAAGATATCAATGATTTAGGGTCCGTTTACCAAAACGCTTATCCGGGTAAACGCTTACCAAGTTATATAACATTAACCAATGAATATGACAATGACCAATATTATTACCCGGTAAGAGTGAAAACAATGGTCGAGAGTCTTACCCAGTAAGTGAGGGACGCGACTCTTACCCGGTTAGCGCTTACCAGGTAAATTTTTGTCTACGATATCATTTTAATGGACTAAAATCTTACCCGATAAGGAAACTGACAACGTCTAATTTAATCGTTAAGTACTTACTGAGCAAGTGTTTGGGTATACGGTCCCTTTAATCTACAAAAGTTTTATTCCATTTTATTTTTCTATACATTCAAAATCCTTTAAATCCTACTAACAAAGATGGGCTTTAAGTATTTCAATATTGGGCCTTTAAGCAAAGAGGCCAATATCTCAAATAATCTTCCCAACCACAATAAAGACTTGCACCAACAATATCAAACAAATTCAGTGGACGGTGTTTTACCACTTGCACCAACAATAATATCCATAGCGGGTTCGAACCCCACTAGCAGCATTTGTGGCCACTGAGGATAATCTCAGGGTTGCACGCTTTAGCAGCTGGACCAAAGGCCCTAATTGTCGGGGATTAGTCTGGGCCATAGGCCCAGGATACCCTTTAAAAAAAAAACAATATCCATAGACTTTAATTAACCAAAAACCATAAATAGTTTTTTTTTTAAAGGGTGTCATAGGCTATGTGTAGACTAATCCCTTGGTAAATTATGACTATAAGACATCAGCCCTGATTAAACCTTAGTGGCCACAATTGTTGTGTACGTCTGGATTCGAACCCTAGGTAGATGGGATATTCCACCACATCCCTCAGAGCCTTAACCAGTACGCCACAACCCTTGTGGTTAAAAAAACCATAGATAGTTTATGTAACCAAAACACAAAATTTTCATATGATCGTTTCTAAAACAATTTTGTCCATTTTTAATAGCATAATAATACATATAGTTGAACACATCAAGCATCAACTATATTATATCAATCGATCATACATCAAATAAAATTATAACAGATTACAAGACTACAAAACTGCTAAGTTATTTTGGTTACTTACAGATGAAGTAGTAGATCTACGTTATCACAAGACTGGTCAACCAATGTTAATAAAGTGAAATTCTAATAGACCCTTTTAGAACAATACCCTTACAAGTGATGACCCGTCTTCATCGATTTAAATCATTGAACAATTAAACAATTTGTTAACAAACATATTTTAACTCTCATATTTCAATGCCAAAAACTAAAGGTATATAAACATTTTCTCCCAAAATTATTTTTATTATTTAAAATAATATAATTAAAGGTCCATTTGGTTTACGAAATTAGATTGAATTTGGAATTGGATTCCATAGTTTGAAGGATTTATTGGACATTGAAATCCCACCAACATAGAATTTGAAATCGCACAGGAGTGGTTGGCATTTAACAGGATTTCATAAGATTTGTATGTAATAATGTTTTAAAATATGTTAAAACATTTGTTTTGTAATAATAAATTATTAAAAAAATAATTTAATTATTTTTATAATTATTTAAAATTTGTTTTTATAAATAATGGAATTTAATTCAATTCCAAATTCTACAAACCGAACACACCAAAGATTTTAAATCTTATATTATCATATTTGAATAAATTATTATAATAAATATAAAATTATTTAACTGTCTTTAATTTTTTAAACAACAAATCACCTAATTATATATACCTTTGATTTTTAAAATTCTAATAACAATTTTGGAAAAATATTAAATTGATTTTGATTGAACCACATGGGTGTAGTCCATGAAAAAGAAGCTAGTGATGTGTTGTTTGACAACCAATCAATTCCATGGCCATGTTGGGTGTTGTCATTCTCTATAATTCATGTAGCTAATATCTTCCACCATTAATTGCCACATTCTCCTTTTCTCTTAATTATCCCCCAAATTCATCTTACAATTTTCTTTTCTTTATTCATCATGTGGAACCATACTAAATTGATTGGGATCAATTCGTTTAAATTGTAGGTGTTAAAATAGATGGATTGATTCAACAACAACATCTTCAACGGTTATGTTATAACAGAAATTTTGAAAATTTAAGTGATATTTTTACTTCGACAGCTATACTAGAATGTATGTAAAAATAAAGAAAAGAGAAAGAGAGAAGAAATCTCTAAATCTTAATATTTAAGAAAGAAATAATATATAATTTTTTTCCTAAGAGATAGTAAAATTAAATATTTAGGAGAAAAAAATGATTTTTATTAAATGTATTGGATATTTTAATAATATAATTAACGTTGAAACTTTAAAGTAGAATAGGTGTTAGAATTGGATGTATATTTTTTTTTTGAAAGGCAACCAATATTATTAAAAAAACGAAAAAAACTCATAAAATAGATATAAAGCACACCTAAACTTTCTCCAAGATGCAAAAAGAGCCCTCCAAAAAATAGGGAAACCATCCCCAAATAAGAGCAAAATAAAATAACAGACGAAAAGAGAGACCAAAACGAAACACGATCACCACAAAGATAAAGGGAAACACCCAAAAACAGACGATGAACTAACCATTGGAATGAATCTTGGGTTATAACACCAATCTGTCCAAAAAAAAAATATCGTTTGAACGATGCACTAACCATTGAAAGTGGATGTAATTTTTTAGAAATTTTGGCTTTATACTCTATTTTAAAAAAAATATAGAAATTATATATTAGAGATACTTTTATAATTGTGTTAAATTATTAAGAAGGTCAAAATGAGTTAGTTTAACACACCAATAATGTTTTTATTTTATTTTATTAATTTTAGTTATTTTATTAAATGTTAATATTTTTAAATATGATAACAAGAACCATTATTAAAATAATAATTTACATAATATGTGACAATAATTTAAAAAGTTGAATAGATAAGGGTGTCTAATTAAATTGTTTTATTCTCTCCGTCCTAAAATAAATGCCCACAATAAAAATAACACATAATTTTAGAATTGTGCAATTATTACATTTTTTAAATAACTAAAAAACATTTTTACCCTTAATAAAAGAAGGTGTAAAAAGCTATCGGTGGACTGGACGGGGTGGCTCGTTGACCCAGCATCACACCATAAAGAGCGTTGCAGTCATGATAGGGCTCGGTCTCGCTCCCGTACGGGGCTGGTAGACGTAGGCGGGAGTTAGGGGCGATAGGCTATGGAGTCGAAGGTTAGGGAGGAAAAAGGAAGGGCAGTTTGTATCTCGCAAACTCGATCTGCCCGACGACTCCTCGTGTTGTCTTCCTTATGCGTCTGTTTTGAGTTAAGGGTTTTGAACTTTATGTTTTTGTTTGGTAATTTTCGTGTATTTTCTCGCTGTATTTGTTTCGGTATTCTTGGTTGTTTTGGTGGTATAATATCCTTGTTGCCGTTAAAAAAATAATAATAATAGAGAGATTTTTCTCCATCTCATAATTAAGTGTAGAATGAGAAATTGGAAAATTACTTTTGAAAGTGAATATTTATTTTGTGACAAACTAAAATGGTAATGTAGACATGAGAAATTGGAGGGAGTATGTTTTTCCATCTAAATTTTTTAATTTTGATAATTTATTCAATTATTCATAATGAAGTTTTTAGGAAAAAGACATTGAATGGAGTCAGGATGTCTGTTTGGCAGTTGCTGAATGGTTTGGTACAGAATGATTAAGTGGTCAGAATGATTAAGAGACTCTTATGATATAGTGCGAAATGAAATATGGTTGTGTTGGGGAGCGGGTCGCAGAATATAGAGGGAGAAGAAGAGAGTGATCGAACTTGGAAAAGAATTAGAGATCGCGTGAGAGCTCGCTTTCCTTAAGCGATATTTCGACCCTATACTGCCCGGGTATCACGAAATTCACTCGAGGATAATGTCAATTCAGCGTATCGATTTAGGCAGAAATCGATTCTATTTAAACACCTTGAGAATCGTAACCGACCCTATATTAATAATGATAATAATTTCTCATTAAATGAGATTGATAGTGGACATTAATGTTGGCGGTTACAAAAAGATTTTCATAAAAAGTGGCAGTTATAAAGACTGGAAGTCCGCGCGACTGGTGGCGTGAGTGGACCCGTGTTGAAACTCGCGCCAGACTCTGGACGTCAAACATTCCAATGCACCGCGCGACCCGTGGCGCGGATAGGGCCGCGCCGTAACCCACGTCGGGCTCTCTCCACAAAACAACATGCGAGCGTTCGCGCGACTCAGGTCGCGCCATGACCCGCGCCAACCACTGTCAATCCAAACATTTTCCACTTAGTAACCCGCCAAACATTACCATCCAACTATCCTGGGTCATAGTTAGCTTACACGAGCTTGCACTCCACACCTCCTACCTCGTGTTATAGCTTAGCTACCAACCCCATTATTATCTTGTGAATCAATTACACAAAATGAACTAATGATTTCACTAAAATCACCAACATTCCTCCCCCATTTTAGTGCAATCATTGATTCACAAACAAAAGTTAATATAGGAAAACAAACTCATGCATAAATGAAAATATCTAAAGATTGAATTTTCATCTTAGTACATTACACATTACAATAACTCGAGAATCCGGGTGTCCTATGGATTGAACCCTTCAACCCATTTGAGTACCAGCAAATAACATACACATGAATTTAAAACTCTCTATAGTTTAAACTTGACACTATACAGGTCGTGTGTCCTTATCCATTCGTGAGTGCATCAAAGCCAAGTCCAAGCTTCTTGAAGCGGCCACACTTCACACTCATATAGGTAGTTCCTTTCATCATGCACCTGCACATGCATTTTTACAAAAGAACCATTACCTCCTTCACTTGTAGTACCGAGGCACATACCTTGGGATGATTATTTTGTGCTCCAATCCCTTAGAGTGAGCTTTCCCATTGAATTCAACTTCTAACGTTGTATTAGAAGGGAATTTGGTATCTCACCGTTAGAGATTTAGATGGACTTTAATCCCATCCCTATCACCGACTTGTGAATCATGTCCCTAGCTAACCCCTTCGTCAAGTGGTCCGCTAGATTTTGTTGTGACCAAACAAATTAAACCGAAATCACCCCATTTGTGATTAGCTCACGAATCATGCTATGTCTAACACCTAAGTGTCTAGACTTGCCATTATATACTTGACTATAAGATTTAGCTAAAGTATTCGCACTATCACAATAGATAGAAATGGGTGATATTGGTTTCGGCCATAACGGAATTTCATGGACTAAATTTCTTAGCCACTCCGCCTCTTTACCGGAAGCGGCTAATGCCACAAATTCCGACTCCATAGTCGAACTCGTGATGCAAGTTTGTTTCTTGGTAGCCCATGATATGGCACCTCCCCCAAGCAAGTACACCCAACTACTCGTAGAAGAGTGATATTCTAAGTTGGTAATCCAGCTTCCATTAGAATATCCCTCTAATATCGAAAGAAACCCGACATATGACAAACAATAATCAATAGTTTTCTTCAAGTATTTAAATACTCGTATAATATCTTGCCAATGTTGAATGCTAGGATTAGTAGTAAACCTACTCAACTTTCCTATGGCAAAAGTGATATCTGACCTAGTGCTTGTCATGGCATACATCAAACATCCAATATGTAACATCCTAATTTTATCCTAATAGAGGAAAAGTATTGAATTGGGTGAATCGGTAAATGAAGAACCAAATATGGAGTATGGCTATAGTGTCATGTGGTTGTGACATCTGTCACAATAACACAAATAATACTAAAAGTGTGGTAGTCCTGGCTATAGTGCCATGTGGTTGTGACATATGTCACAATAGCACAAATGGTACTGAAAGTGTGGTAGTCCTGGCTATAGTACCATGCAGTTGTGACATATGTCACAATAGCACCGGCGTTACCGAGTGTTCGGTCATCCCAACGAATGTGTCATGAAATTATGATAATGACACGATAACTGGCATAATAGCATCAAATATTCTGAGAGAAAGTCAAGGAATGGATGGGAGAATTGTCAAGAACAGTCGGGATAACGTTCGGGAAATGGCCGGGAAAGCCGTCGAGAAAGCGGTCGAAGAACGGTCGAAAAACTCTCGGTACGAGTCTGGCTACAGTGCCCAACAACAGTGACATATGGCACTGTAGCATGGTAGGGTCGCAAAAGGCAATGGCCCCTCGGTACATCCCGGGCGACAGTGCCCGCTACAGTGACAGAGGGCACTGTCGCATGTTAGGGTCGCGCCAGACCCATAGTGCATAAAATCGGGATTTTCTTCATTTTGTCATATCTTGCTCATTTCTACTCCGTTTTGGGCGATTCAAAATGCTATGGTTTTGTTTTCAAGATTAGATTGTTAGTTTTAGGAAGATTCAAGTGTATTTGGTGGTGGATTGGAAGCAAAGGTCAAGAACTCATCATCATCACCTCCATCTTCAAGGAATTTGGAGTTTTCTAGGTTTTCACCAAAACATAAGTGGTGAGTTCATCCTCCTAATTTATAAACCTTATTATGAGTTATAAATTCTCCATTGATGACTCTCTAGTGTTTATATTTCTCAAATTTTGGTTTGGATAATTTTGGGGAAGTTAGGTCAAATTAGGATTTTTGGCCAAAATGGAGATTTTGATATAAGATGTTTGGGGAACGATTCTAGACGGTTGAATATGAATATTTATGGTTGGAAACTTGTGGATCTAGGTTTTTTGGAAGATGTGGTTTGAGGATTTAAACTTCTTCAAAGGAGCTCAAGTTGGGGAAAATCTAGATTTAGCATAAATCTAGCAAAGTGAGTTCAAGTTAATTTGTGAAAACGTTGTACATGCCAAAATGTCCATTTTAAAGTGTTTATGTATTTTACATGAAATTATCAATTCTTGAGTTATTTGGTAGGTTTTTCTTATTTGAGGTGTTTGACTTTATAAACTTTGTAAAACACTAACCATTGGGATTTTTGGGCATTTTGATAAATAAGTCATAAATGAAAGTGTTTTGATGAATTATTGCATAAATGAATATTATTTGGTCAAAATGCAATTTTAGTGTTTGTTGGAAATATGCATCGTTTGTGTAATGGGACATTTTGAAAATACGAACGTGTGAGTCATTTGAATTTTAGTCATTCCCAACCTTGTGAACATTTTTCAAATTGTAAACCTTTTTGGTTTTGGGTCGAAGGCCAATTGTGATTTGAGAGACAAAGATTTTAGGAAAAGATGTAATTTGGGTTATGTAACCATATTGGCTCCAGTATTAGCCAAACTTTTATTATGCCTTTGGGGCTTGATTTATACTCAGATGAGTCTTTGGAGTATTTATTCAGTTTTAGTAGCTCGATAAGGAGCCCTTGACGTATGGTGTACTTAGTTGCATCTTATTTGAGAGTTACATGTTTTAAATGCGTTAATTCATTCGTTGGAGTCATGTAACGCTTTCGACTGTAATGCATTGGATCCATAGGTATATGAGTCAGTCAGTTGGTTTAATTGGGAACTTTATCCCTGTTTTGGGACTGGAAATATTTATGGTTAGCGAAGGGCTCAAGGTATAGATCATGGGTGGTTGAACTCGATGCCTGTGTAATCCAGTCTGTTTATTCATCATGGAGTTTTGATGTCCATGTTTGAGTCTAGTGAGTAGTCCCCAAGTCATGTTTTTATATAAGCTTGTGGTGGTGCTCTGTAGAGCCGTATACGGAGCTAAGTCTTGCGGTGGTGCCCATGATGAGCCGGATACGGGGACTTGTGACTTTTGTGGTGACACTTATCTATAGGTCGAGTAAACAACTAGGGTCATTTGGGTATCTTGCAGTGACTCTATGTGAATCTCGAGAACATTGATAAATGGCTTAACTTTGTGTGCCTGTCACATTCGATGGAATTTGGGTCTCCCCCGTCACCGAAAGGTGTTGTTTTGGGTATTGAGTTTTAGTATCCATGTTTTCAGTGACGTGTTGTATATATGGATTATTATCCATGATTTATGGGTTGAGTATTATGCCCCACACGTGTTTTGGGTGTTTCGGGATATAAAGTGTTATCCACGCTTTTCATAAATTGGGAGTTCAATTTCTATTCACGTTTTGAGTGAGTTTGGGTTGCATCACGTCATCAAAGTATGTTTTGTATTGAACGTCCATTCTTTAAATCATGCGTATTATTGGAAATGAGTCGTTTTCATATTTAAAGTAAATTGCCTTAAAAGATTATGATTTAAGTTACATTATTTCCTTTTTCGATATATTTATCCATGTTGAAAACTCTTGAACTCACTAGGCGTTAGCCAAACCTTTTTATTTATCGGCATGTGCAACAGGTTCGGGTTGGGAATAGTTATAGTGACACTATGCAGAGAGGAGTGCTAATTGTGTGCTCGAGAAGTGGATATCTTAGTGAAGTCTTCCGCATGTGTTTCGGTAAGAGCAACTTGTAGTTAGGATTAAGTAACACCCGACTTTGGTCTAGTCCTTATATAAGTCTGGAGTTTATATTTGTTGAGGTTAAATAGATAATTTTATTTTGGAGATTTATCTTTTACTTGATGTAATAACGAAATTTTAATTTGTTGCTCTTACCAAATTTGAGGGTGTTACACAATAGCCTTTGAGTACTCGAGTTGTGACACCGCTTCACCCGAGTTGGGCATAAGCTTCACACTCGGATCAAATGGAGTACTCACCGGAGAACAATCAAAGCAATTAAATTTCTTTAATACTTTCTCAATGTAAAGAGATTGCGTAATTGCAATCCCTTTGTTCTCACGCTTGATCCTTATTCCAAGGATCACCTCTGCTTCTCCCATATCTTTCATGGAGAAACTTGATGACAAAAACTCTTTGGTTTTATCAAAGCATCATCATCATCTTGCACGTAAAATGATTCAGATATTAGTGGTAGATAATTCAAAGTGGTGGTGGGCAAGGATCCAAGGATCAAAACCCACGACAAGGTCAGTTTCTTGACTCACCTTTTGACAAGATAAACTTGTCGGACTAATAAACTTGCCTATATCCTAACTTATTCAAGACACTACCAGAAACCAAATTATTTCGAATTTGTGGTACAAACAAAACGTCTAAAAGTTCAATTATTTTTCTAGAACTAAACTCTAGCCTAACTAAGCCGCGTCCAAGAATGGGAGCACTTGACTCGTTCCCCATGTGAAGCACAAATCCATCTTCAACCAGTTCCAAAGAGGTGAACCAACGTCGATCCTTGCACATATGACTCAAGGCACCCAAGTCAATCCACCAAGCATCATCATCATCCTGCACGTAAAATGATTCGGATATTAGTGGTACATAATTCAAATTCTAATTAAAACCAAAGTCAAGAAACTGACCTTCGAATTAAAATGATTTGGATATTAGTGGTACATAATCCTTGGATCCTTGCCCACCACCACTTGTGCTTGCTGCACTCTTATTCTTGACAACCCGACAATCCCGCTTGAGATGGTCGGTCATACCACAGGTCCAACAAGTTAATTTAACCTTTTGTTGGGCCCTTTATTGGCTTCATTGAACTTGCGTTTTCCCTTGAAGTTGTTGGATTTTCCCTCTTCCACCATTTTCACCGAAGGGGAAGAAACCTCTTTTATCTTAGGTTTCTCATCCCCTTACACCCGAAGAGATTCTTCTATGCGCAAGTGACTACCGAGTTGTACAAGGGACAACTCTTCCTTCTTGTGTTTCAACATGTGTTTGAAATCTTTCCAAGAGGGGGGCAATTTATCAATTATGCTCGATACTGAGATGGATTTGTCCATATTTATATTATGTTGAGCATATTGGCCTAGAATGCGTAGGAGCTCATTATATTGTTCCATCACAGGCCTTAAGTCCACCATCTTGTAATTCTTACTAGAAACATCCTCCGCCATGTATTTAGACTCAAGAGAGTTCCATAGCCCTTTGGCAGACTCAACATTTTGATAAATTTTAAAGAGGGAGTCATACATACCATTTAAGATGTGGCCACAACAGATGTAGTCGTCGTTCTCCCATTTTCCGCGACGTCGAGTCATCTCCAACGTCTCGTCATCCATCACCTCTGGCATCGGAGTGCTTAGCACGTACACGACCTCCAACGTTGTCAACAAGAAGTGCATCTTTTTCTGCCATCGTCGAAAATCAATGCCTTTGAACTTCTCAAGCTTGGTGAACTTGGTCGTCATATCTCTCACGGATTGATCACTCGCCATCTCTCTCACAAATATCACTTAAGAATGTTGGGGAGCGGGTCGTAGAATATAGAGGGAGAAGAAGAGAGTGATCGAACTTGGATAAGAATTAGAGATTGCGTGAGAGCTCACTTTCCTTAAGTGATATTTCGACCCTATACTGCTCGGGTATCACGAAATTCACTCGAGGATAATTTCAATTCACCGTATCGATTTAGGCAGAAATCGATTCTATTTAAACACCTTGAGAATTGTAATCAACCCTATATTAATAATGATAATAATTTCTCATTAAATGAGATTGATAGTGGACATTAATGTTGGCGGTTATTAAAAGATTTTCATAAAAAGTGCCAGTTACAAAGACTGGAAGTTCGCGCGACTGGTGGCGCGAGTGGACCCGCGCGGAAACTCGCTCCACACTTTGGACGTCAAACATTCCAGTGCACCGTGCGACCCGTGGCGCGGATAGGGCCGCGTCATAACCCGCACCGGGCTCTGTCCACGGAACAACATACGAGCGTTCGTGCGACTCAGGTCGCGCCGTGACCCACGCCAGCCACTGTCAATCCAAACATTTTCCACTTAGTAACCCGCCATACATTACCATCCAACTATCCCGAGTCATAGTTAGCTTACACGAGCGTGCACTCCACACCTCCTACCTCGTGTTATAGCTTAGCTACCAACCCCATTATTATCTTGTGAATCCAGTCACACAAAATGAACCGATGATTTCACTAAAATCACCAACATGTTGTTTGCTAATTATTCAGAATGAAATCAGGGCTCTGAATGGTTAAGGCATGATCAAGATACAAAATCATTTAGAGGGTTTTGGAACCATTAAGAGACAGACATTTTTTTTGTCAAATAAGTTTTTACCTCCTAACGATTCAGATGTTACCTCTTAATATAACCATTAAGGGGTAAACAAACAACCTCTAAGTTTTCTTAACAAAGATTAACTTGGCATAAAACCTTGAAGGGATAAAATGGTAAATCACCGTTTTCTCATTTATAATTATTTATAAAGTATTAACGAAATTGATTTTCTATATCTTTTCATCATTATTGTTTTTTCAACATAAGACAATCATAATTCATAAATCAATAAAAAGGCACGATCATGTCAATGTCCAATCTTGAATTTACAACCATTGGTTCAAAAGATTTGATTTATACCGGTTTGATTAGGAAATCTGTAATATTGATAATTAGTTTAGACATTTAAAAAGGGTGTTGCTAATCCTACTCCCTTTATAAAACCAATACCCCTCCTAACCCCCTATTCCCCTCATAACCACGACAACAAACTTTCAAAAACAATTTTTAATTGATTTTTAATTTTATATTTACAGTTTACACCCTTATAATTATTTAATTACTTTACTTTATACTTTTTACTTTTCTAACTTTCATTTTATACCATCACCATATTAATACATATAATCGTATATTAACTAAAATACGTTTTAATTTTAACAAGTTACACCATTACAATCGTCTCTTCGATACCTTCGAAATGAGCCAAATATTGAATATTTTTGGATTTAATTATTTTATTATATGTTAAAAAATACGTTTTAAAATACGTTAAAGAAATCGATTTATATATATATATATATATATATATATATATATATTCAATATTTGGCTCATTTCGAAGGTATTGACGAGACGAATATAATAGTGTAACTTGTTAAAATTAAAAATTACTTTTTAACGTGTTTTAGTTAATATACGCTTATATGTGTTAAAAACTTACGTTCGATGTGATGCGTTTTCTCTTTTTTCAAAAAAAAAATCGATTAACCAAGGTACAATATATTACATATAATAATATAATTAAATAAAAAAATATTCAATATTGGGCTCATTTCGAAGGTATCGACGAGACGATTATAATGGTGTTACTTGTTAAAATTAAAAAAAAATATTTTTTTACGTGTTTTAGTTAATATACGCTTATATGTGTTAAAAACTTACGTTCGATGTGATGCGTTTTCTGTTTTTTCAAAAAAAAAATCGATTAATCAAGGTACAATATATGACATATAATAATATAATTAAATCAAAAAATATTCAATATTGGGCTCATTTCGAAGATATTGACGAGACGATTATAATGGTGTAACTTGTTAAAATAAAAAATTACTTTTTTAACGTGTTTTAGTTAATATACGCTTATATGTGTTAATGTAATAAAAATGTAAAACGTAAAATGTAAAACCAAAAGATATAAAGTAAATCAATCAAAAAAGTTCAGGGACCAAAATTGTAACTTTAAATTAAAAAAAAAAGTACAAATATGAGGGTGAAAAGGGGCATGCGATTTTTCACAACTTACATGGCCTTAGAATTTCCCTTTAAAAATTAGACATAAAAGTTATTAAATAATTTATAAACTAATTATTATGACTTGAAGTTACAATGTCTTAATATTGTAAAAAGTCGGTTTATAATTCTAATTTATTTCAAAATAAAATATCAGACTTTGGAAATAAAATGAAGCGTTTATAACACAAATGATATTTAATCATACATATGAACTTATCTAACTTTTTTGAACTTGAGTAATGTATAATTTTTACCCACTGCAACATTAAGGCGTCATTTGTTTTTTAAGAGGTCTAAAGTCCAAAGTTTTATTTTAGTTATGATTAATAAGAGGTGGTGTGTAAAAATGTCTGAACGATTCAGACTTAAGAACTATTAAGAGATTTTAAAAAAAAACAAACAACCCCTAAATAATTATCTATACTATAGTATAAAACATTTGGAATAAACTTTTAAAGAACAATTTTTATGAATAAAATATTGTTAAAGAAAACACATTACTTAAGATTACATGTTAATTTTTTTTGAAGCAACAACAAGAATTTATTCAACCACTAGAACAAACACAAAAGTTCAAACACCGAAAACGTCAACCAAAGAGAAACCAAAGAGACAACAACCACAAGGTTGTGGCGTGGTGGTAAGAGTCTGGGGACTTTATAGCGGTTGCCCGGGTTCGAGCCCCACTCGCAGCATTGTGGCCACGGGATGAATGCCCGCGAGCCATAAGCCTGTTTTCCAGGAGATTTGTCCGGGCCCAAAGTGGTCTGGAATACTCCTTTACCAAAAAAAAACACAACGACAACAAACATCAAGAAAACAAACCAACTAGACAAGTTTGCGAGAAGCAAACAAACCCTCAACAAAAACCGAGACCAAGACAAATCAACTACGACCGCGTCCAACACTCCGTCGTTAAACTAGATACGACCAAACAACAATGCATCCCTGCCAAACGATCATCCAGTTGCGACCAAACAAAACCGCACCCACCCGCGACTGGACAACTTCTTTTTCGGTTACTCGACTGGGTTCAAAATCCAACTCACCCAATCCATCAGAGTCTTTTTGTCTCTACGCTTTATCCATTCGAATATCTTCGTTTGAAACCTAAAAAACAAATCTTCAAGCTTCCTTTTTACTTCTTCGAAAACTACTTTATTCCTATACATGTTAATGATGTACTGGTACAACTTATTAAAACTTTGTATTTGGATTCATATAACTAACAGATAAACCTAATCAAATACATGATAATCACGTTTCATATTTGAATGCATATAACTAACTGATTCGGGGCCGAGGCCAGGACCGGTTCGGGTGGGTCCATTCTATGGGACCTTCTACCATGCCGGTCGAGTTCAGCCAAAGGCTGGACCGGGTCGCAGCGGATTAGTGGGATTGCCCGTAATGGAGACCCGATACCGCTGGAACGTCTGTGTGCGTTAACTTGTCGTTCAAAAAAAATATATAACTAACTGATAAAGATAATTAAATACAGGATAAACACTTCATTTAAAGAGAGAAAGAAGTAGAGAGAAGATTTGCAAAATACATAAAATGTACCTTGTTATAAAAAAAAAATAGTTAAAATTACAAATTTCCATATTTAACCATTGATTTAATTTGATTTTCGTTTAGATTGAAACTCATGGATCTCACATAATAGTTAAAAAAAGATATATTGCACGGATTTTGAATTTGTATATAGGCGTTTAATCATTTAAAAACTTCATAATTTGTGAAATCCATGAGATGCATCATAAGATACTAAGAGTGCATCTCCAACAACTTCTCGAAAATGGAGAAATAAAAAGTCAAAATCTTCACAAAAAAATCAACTTCATCTCAAACAGATTATATATTTTGAAGATTACATAATTAGTTTTATTATTAAAATATTTAATACAACTTATAAAATATTATTTCTCTCTCATAATCATTTAATTTAAAGTATTTTTATTGGTAGAAGGATAAAAAACTATTTATCTATCATAAGTAATCATTTTTGGAGATATCTCTAAATTTGGAGATTTTCACCATCTCTTTTCTACTTTATCCATTTTGAAGAATCTATTGGAACAGAAAAAACCTCCTTAAAATCCCTATTTTGGAGAAGCGGTTGGAGATGCTCTAATTTACGATAATCAAAATGAGATAGTTAATGCATTTTTTACACGTACACACATGCACAGTTAAATATGTACATAATGTGAATATATTGTGAACACAAGGAAAAAAAACAACATTAAGAAATTTCGTACTAGGGTGTCTACAATGTGTTCACAAGTGGTAGGTTTTAATTGTATTGCTTTAGTTGGTGATCACAATTACAAGCTATATCAGATCTCGTAGATTCAAAGTGTGTTTATAAATTATTATAGTATATTTCTAAAAAAAATGTTCACAATATATTCACCTTATACGTATAATTAATTTTTATGGTTTAAATTGAATTTCACGGATTAAGAATTTTCTTAAAAAATCCCTCCCAGATATACATATTATCGAAATACATGTATTGTATGAATAGACTTTTAGGGGGCCGTTTACAAAATGCTTACCCGGTAAGTGCTTACCGGGGAAATTACCATAGCGGATGTAGGGGTGTACTTAAAAACGTCAACCCGCGAAACCCGACCAACCCAACCCGCTCCCAACCCGCGAAACCGCAAAACGCCAAACCGCTAATTAGAAGGGTTGAAATTGGGTTAGGAAAACTCAACTCAACCCAACCCAAACCACCAACCCGCCGCTATATTTTTTTTATAAAATTATATTATATTATATATATATATATATAATATACAGTTTATTCACAACCCAAATTAATATTAAGACTTATGGATTTTAATTTATAATTAGATTATTGTAATTAGAGTTGTAAACGAACCGAACGTTCAGTGAACCGTTTGGCGGGAAGTTCGTTTATGTTCGTTCATTTAATAAATGAACGAACACGAACACGTTTTTTTGTTCGTTTAGTTAAATGAAGGAACATGAACAATGGTCTCATTCGTTCATTTAATAAATGAACGAACATGAACACGTTTTTTTGTTCGTTTAGTTAAATAAAAGAACATGAACAATGGTCCCGTTCGTTCATTTATGTTCGTTAATGTTCGTTCGTTTGCATTTATTTATGTTTGTTTACATTTGTTTATGTTCGTTTACGTTTGTTTATGTTTGTTTATTATATAAATATATTTATATATTGTGAAAAAAAAATCATTCGTTTACCGTTCGTTTTCGTTCGTTTGTTCAGTTAAGTTAAACGAACGAACACGAACAAGCCCTAATTGTAATAACTAATAACTTTGTTGAGAATAATTTTAGTATTATTTATCGTATTTCAATCGGCAAATTTATGTATATTACTAACCCGCCAACCCAACCCAACCCGCCATAACCCGCAAGGGTTGGGTTGGGTTATATTTTTGAATGGGTTGGGTTGGGTTGAGATTTTCCAAACCGCCATAATTGGGTTGGTTTGTAAAAACGTCCCAACCCGCCCAACCCAACCCGCGTACACCCCTAAGCGGATGAACATGACAAGAGGATATAATCTTACCTGGTAAGAGCGAGGATAAGGATGAAGAGTCTTACACGGTAAGAGAGAGTGACAACTCTTACCCGGGTAAGTGCTTACCTGGTAAATTGTTGTATAAAATACCATCGTGATGATTAAAATCTTACCCGATAAAGCAAGTTAGTATGTCAAGTTTTATTGGTAAACACTTGCCAGATAAACATTTGGGTAAAAACCACCACTAAGTAGCATTTATTTGACGACTATGTGGAACGCTAAAACTATAAATACACATTATCTGTAAAAATCGACGAACTTTATTTATTGTCCAGTTGTCAGATGATGCACGAGCAATCACATGATAAAAACCCCACACACTTTTTAGATTATGAGTTGTTATTAGCCAACCTACAATTTTACGATAACCCCCACCGTCGAACGGTGGTCTTATTCCCGGCATCATAGATTGCACCTTGATCAACGGTGTTGATCTAATCGAATGTTGTCGGTCACACACTGTCATTTCTTTGCCTCAATCAATGTGAATATACATTGGGTACAACTTTTATTTGCAGGAGTCTTTCTGGTAATTTACAGAAGTACCCCTATCCCCGGTTGAAAACTCAATACCAATGTACCAAAAATAATGCCAACAAATTTAATTTTTTTTTTTTTTTAAATAAATGTAAACAATTATTAAAGGTGTATGTTTCATATATAATGAAACACGATACATCAAGATTCTAAAGTCAAAAACTTGATCCTTTAATTCAAGGGGAATTTATAGAAATAGTTAATCGCTCAAAGGGGTTAACTTTTTAGCCATTTTCAGACCTTATTGTAGTCAATCTTTACGTAAAATGCATACGTATATATACATAAGGATTGGTTTTCGGCATAAAAAAAGCAAGTTACTAAAGGATTTTTTTTTTGCTGAAAACCAATCTTTATGCATTTGCATTAAGACTTCTGTGTAAGGATTAACTAAAAACTAAATTGAGGTCTGGAAATGACTATAAAGTGAAAAAAACTTGGGAGATTGGCTATTTCTTTAAATTTCCTTTAATTTGGATTCATGTTTTGTTCCATTTTTTGTCCCCCTCGATTTTATTTTACGATTTTATATAGCTTTGACAAAGTGAATATTCGGTGGATTATAATTTTTATGGAGTATTTTGTTGTATTAGTAGGTTCAAGCTTATTTTGTAGTTAACATCTTTATCTATGAGTTTTATGGATTTTAAGGTGCCGATTGTTTTTTAAGAGGTCTGAAGTCTTATTTTACTTATGATTAATAAGAGGTGGTGCTGAAGTCTGAAATCTGAATCAACATGACTGCATGTTTCTGTAACGTCTGGAGACATCTTGAGAGAAAGAAGAACATATGAATTGAGGTGGCGATAAGAGGTTTTAAGAAGTTAAGTCACCGCTTCTATTTCAGACGTATTTAAGAGTTAAGAGGTTCTAAGAACTGGAAAAAAAAACAAACAATCTAAATGTAAAGAGGTTTGAACAATTCAAACTTAAGAGTCATTCAAGAGTTTTTTTTAAACAAACAACCCTTACATGTGGAGTTTTAAGAAATTGTATACAACCATAAATTGTAAAATTGAGCTTAATGTTAAAGGATAAACGAAATAGAACAACGGTAAAAGAGAGAAGAAATCTGTAATTCTCATTAATCAAAAGCCATTTAAATAGGGATGAGTTACAAGTAGATAGCTATGAGACATTTCAGTTCTAATATATCTATGATATTTTTATCTCTATCTCTATCTTTATCGTCACATCCTTTAGACGATGACACAATTATTCTACAACACTCCCCCTTATACAGAGTTAAAGGAGTGATGGTGCACAATTGTTGCCTCGTTAAAACTCTACGCTAAAACAAAAACCCAGTGGGATAAAAAATAGGACGAAGGAAAGAGTACAACACACCAGTTTCTTTGCAATACATAGACTTTTTCTTCAGTCCAATTTTCTCTTAGATTCGTACATTAATCATGAGAGTTAGGAAAGGATGATGATATAAACAGTTGTCTCACTAAAACCTTACACAAAGAAACAAAACCCAATGGGAAAAATAAAACATTGGTTGAAGGAAAGAGCACAACATACCAATATCACATATATAGTAGACTCCCCCTTTTGTCTACTATTCCCCCTGATTTGTGCATTAATCAAGGGAGTTTGGAAAACATTTGCATTTACTTTCTACATGCTTCCCAAGATATGGTTTTAGGTAATGCTTTGGTACAATGTGTCATGTTCTCTAGACATCTTACTTGATTCAATTGAATCTCGAGGTGATTTTTCTTATTGCTAATTGTATAAGATTTAAGCAAAATATGCTTTGTGTTATCACCCTTGATGTATCTTATATTCATTTCTTCGATACATGATGCATTATTTCCATATATGCAAGTAGGATATTGGTTGAACCCAAAATTACTAGATCCTTTAATATATGTAATGATAGTTCTTAATCATATACATTCTTTAATTATCTCATGGAGATTAATATTCTTGGATTAGTTCATGGAGGTAGTTACAAGGGTTTGCTTAGATTACTTCTAAGCAATCGGTGTGTTCCTTATGGTAATTCCTAATCCAGTTTGAGAACAACCTTTGTATGGGTCAGACAGATACCTAATATCAGCAAAGAGATACCATGACATTGTTTGGTGTTTTTCTATAAGAGCTAGTACTTTTGTTGCTTACATTCTAAGTAGGTATTGAATTTTTATTATAAATCTCATTTTTATTTCTATAGGGAAAGTATAAGCCCATGTCAATGGTTCCAAAAGATTAATTTGATATCATTCCAATGACATTGCGTTGGCACCGAGCTAAATCTAGCTAACAAGTTCACTGAGAAATACAGTATACGATCAAGTGTATTGTGCTAAGTACGATAATGGGCATGTTGTACTTGTACAGAGAATTCCAACTCCCAACACTTTTTCATCATCAGCATCCTTTAGACAAAATGGATCATTCCTTATATCCAATGTAATAACAGTTGTTCTAAATTTTAGTCTTATTGGTAAAGTGTGGTCAAAATGTGAGAAAGAAAACTCAGGGACTTGAATGCAATTTATGAAAGATATAAAAAGGGAATGAAATCCCTAATTCCCTCACGTGGTGGCTGCCATTGAGAAAGAAGATAAGAAAGGTGAAATCTGGAGAGTATTTGCAAGGAATTTGTTGAAGGTTTTCTTGGATTATCGTAATCTACAAGTCGTTCAACCACTAGTATTTTCCATGTGTATTGGTAGGTGTTGGTTCAAGAAAAAGAAACCTTTGGAAATTAATCTATTTACTTATTTCTAAGGATGAATGAATTTTCGACTCCTAGTTTGAGAAAAATGATTAAATAGATTGAGTGTTGTCCAATAATGTAAATGGTTGATTATAAAAGATTGGGGATTAGTCGTTTTATGTTTTTGGATTAAAAGGGGTGATAACCCTTGTAAATCGATGCCCAGTTCGAGCTCTCGGGAATCGCCCAATCTGGTTAAGGGTTTACCCGAATATCAGATAGAACCCGGATGGGGAGTGTTTAATCGGATTTTGGGTGAAACCCGAATGGAGTTACCCGGGAATTGAGTATAAACCCGGACGGAGTTTTACCTGGAAGTGAGTATAAACCCTGGTGGGGTTTTACCGGGAAGTGAGCGTAAACCCGGACGGGGTTTTACCGGGAAGTGAGTGTAAACTCGGGCGAAGTTTTACCAATAATTGAGTGTAAACCCGGGTGGAATTTTACCGGGGATTGAGTGTAAACCCGGGAGGGATTTTACCGGGTATTGAGTGTAAACCCACGCGGTATTTTACCAGGAATTGAGTGTAAACCCGAGCGAGGTTTTACCGAGAATTGAGTGTAAACCCGGGTGAGGTTTTACCTGGAATTGAGTATAAACCTGAGCGGGTTTTTATCGGGAATCGAGTATAAACCTTGGCGAGGTTTTACCGGGAATCGAGTATAAACCCGGGAGAGGTTTTACCGGGAATTGGGTGAAACCCGGGTGAGGCGGGATCGGGAACTGGGTGAGTCCCAGATTGGTGTTAGTCGGGATCTGGGTGAGTCCCGGGTAAGTCTAATCGGATTTTAAGGAAACCCGGTTAGTGTCAATGGGATTATAATGTTATCCGGACAAGTTGTAACTCGGTGACCCGTGGTTTGGTTTGTAGGTGTTCGGTTTGATCGGAAGTGAGGCTCGTTTTGTGTCAAGCTCTACACATCAAGTGAGTCCCCTTAAACCCTTTTCTCTTTTACATGGGAAATGATTTATGAAACTTTGAGTAACTGAAATTTGTATCCAGATGATGATATGTATGATTTGAAAGGATGCATGTTATTATATATGTTGTGAAGGCATTTTCTTGCATACTCATGATTTACACGCTCTTCATAAATTTATGCTTGTATGTGGAGTCGGGTTGCACAGTGGGGTTTGAGTACCTCGGATTGTTGAAAATCCTTGGGAGATTGATTAAGTCGTGTGCCTTGAATCTGTTTCTTGCGCACACGAATATGGCATCTACTAGGAGGGCCATGGGGATCTACTGGCGGCCCCGAGCATGGATATCACGAGGAGGTGATGGGAATTGAGACCACTGTGCAAACCCCCTTACGTGGAGTTGATTGTGGTATTAAAACTGTTATTTTATTTACTAATGTTGCAGTTTGCATGTTTTAAATTAAGAATTATTTAAACTGTTTTCGACAGGGAATTCACTAGACCTCATGGTCTAACCCTCGTTTTCCAAAACTAAAACCATTTTTAGGTGAGAGTTTAGTCAGGTTTTCATTCGAAGAAGGGGAGAAAGAAGGATCCCATAGAAAAGGCATAGTTTCTTTTTGTAGAGGCTTGTAGTTTCTCAGTTGTGAAGATGTACTATCCCCTGCGTACTTTAGTTTGAGAATGATGTAAATTAGTATGTTTTGGGACCTTTTGAGTTGTAATGTTATATTTTAGATATTATTGACTTTTGGGTTGTTACAAATGGTTTCAGAGCCATAGTTTAAGAGATTTAGGTGACCGGATGAGCTTGAACTTAAATTGTGAAGTGAAGGGGACACAAATGAGATATAGGAATCCAGTAGGGAAGACCTGGATCATCGAGAATCACGATAATGGTAGTAAGGGCTCTCATGTAAGGTAAATTTAGAATCGCATCTGGCCAATGCCATTGTGAATTTAGAGGTGCATGGGTGTGTTTGATTACTATTTGTTGAGACGATCAATGGGGGGTGGTAGCGTGGAGTAAATTCTAACCTTGCAATGATAGCAATGGTTTTGAGGTGTTGTGTGAGGCCCCTTATGGTGTAAATGTTGACACCTTCTAGAAGAAGTATTGTTTAGAACGTTAATGAGCCGACTAGAGGTGGAGCCTCTTGGATTCGAATGGGAAGAATGACTGGTTAAGGGTAAACTCCTAGTTTCTAGTGAGTCCCAATTTCTGGAATTTATGTGTCAATCAGTTGGATAGGAAGGGAGGACTGAGTTGGAATCTTGAAAGCTTCAATTCAAGATCGGGTGAAGGAATTGAGCCTTTGACACTTTGGCCAAGCAATATAGTGGCAAGGATAATGAAGGAATGATATTATGTTGGATTTATGTATGTATAGAAGAATGATGTAAGGTAATTGGTCACTTATTGGCCTGAAGAAGTCAAAATTGAGACCAGGGGCTATGTAAATCAGTGGTCATTATGGAAACTGTTGGGGAGTCTTGCAGAAATCGATGGGTAGAGGGAGAGAAGAATGAGTGATCGGAACTTGGATAAGAATGTGAGATCGCGTGAGAGATCGCTTTCCTTAAGTGATATTTCAACCCTATTCTGCTTGGGTATCACGAAACTCAGTCGAGGATAATCTCCAATTCACCGGTATCTATTCTGGCAGAAATCGATCCTATTTAAACACCAAGAGAATCGTAACCGACGCTATATTAAAACCGGTAATAATTACCCATTTAATGGTATTAATTGTTGGATATTATGGTGGGAGTTACAAAGAGATTTTGGGGGTTACAAAACGAAATCTGCAACAGTGCTCGATGCGAGTTAACACGCGCCATAACCCGCTCGGACCACTACCCCACAAACAGTGCACGGTACGGGTAGCCGCGTGGGTTAATCTGCGGCATAACCCGCCTGGTGCACTATTTCAACCCAGAATCCAGTGCACGACGCGGGTTAACCCGCGACATAACCCGCCCGGTGCACTGTTTCTATAACAAATTGATAAACCACCAAACAACCATCCAACTATCCCGGGTCATAGTTAGCTTACACGAGTGTGCACTCCACACATCCTAACTCGTGTTATAGCTTAGCTATAAACCCCATTATTATCTTGTGAATCCAATTACACAAAATGACCGATGATTTCACTAAAATCACCAACATTCCTCCCCTATTTTAGTGTAATCCTTGATTCACAAACAAAATTAATATAGCAAACAAACTCATGCATAAATGAAAATATCTAAAAGATTGAATTCTCATCTTAGTACATTACACATTTCAAATACTCGAGAATCCGGGTGTCCTATGGATTGAACCCTTCAACCCATTTGAGTACCAGAAAATAACATACACATGAATTTAAAAAATTCTCTAAAGTTTAAACTTAACACTATACAGGCCATGTGTCCTTATCCATTCGTGAGTGCATCAAAGCTAAGTCCAAGATTCTTGAAGCAACCACACTTCACACTCATATAGGTAGTCCCTTTTATCATGCACCTGCACATGCATTTTTACAAAAGAACAATTACCTCCTCGCTTCCAGTACCGAGCACATACCTTGGGATGATTATCTTGTGCTCCAATCCCTTAGAGTGAGCTTTCCCATTGAATTCAACTTCTAACATTGTATTAGAAGGGAATTGGGTATCTCATCGTTAGAGATTCAAATGGACTTTAATCCCATCCCGATCACCGACTTGTGAACCAAGTCCCTATCTAACCCCTTCGTCAAGTGGTCTGCTAGATTTTGTTGCAACCGAACAAATTCAACCGAAATCACCCCATTCGTGATTAGATCACGAATCATGCTATGTCTAACATCTAAGTGTCTAGACTTGCCATTATATACTTGAATATAAGTTTTAACCAAAGTAGCTGCACTATCACAACGGATATAAATGAGTGATATTGGTTTCGGCCATAACGGAATTTCATGGGCTAAATTCCTTAGCCACTCCGCCTCTTTACCGGAAGCGGCTAATGCCACAAATTCCGACTCCATAGTCGAACTCGTGATGCAAGTTTGCTTCTTGGAAGCCCATGAGATGGCACATCCCCTAAGCAACTACACCCAACTACTCGTAGAAGAGTGATCTTTTAAGTTGGTAATCCAACTTGCATCCGAATATCCCTCTAAAACCGAAGGAAACCCGACATATGACAAACCATAATCAATGGTTTTCTTCAAGTATTTAAATACTCGTCTTATCGCTTGCCAATGATGTATACTAGGATTATTGGTATATCTACTCAGCTTGCCTACGACAAAAGCGATATCCGGCCTAGTGCTTGTCATGGCATACATCAATCATCCAATAGCCTTTAAGTACTCGAGTTGTGACACCGCTTCACCCGAATTGGGCATAAGCTTCACACTCAGGTCAAATGGAGTACTCACCGGAGAACAATCAAAGCACTTAAATTTCTTTAATACTTTCTCAATGTAATGAGATTGCGTAATTGCAATCCCTTTGTTCTCAGGCTTGATCCTTATTCCAAGGATCACCTCTGCCTCTCCTATATCTTTCATGGAGAAACTTGATGACAAAAACTCTTTGGTTTTATCAACTTGATTTTGGTCGGTGCCAAAGATCAACATGTCATCAACGTATAAGCAAATGATTACTTCGTTACCGCATGTGTCAAATTTGTTATACACATACTTGTCCGCTTGGTTTAACATAAAGCCATTGGACAAGATAACCTCATCAAATTTTTGATGCCATTGTTTGGGTGCTTGTTTAAGCCCATACAATGATTTTACAAGTTTACATACCTTATGCTCCATCCCGGGCATAACAAAACCTTCCGGTTGTTTCATGTAAACTTCTTCCTCTAAGTCACCATTCAAGAATGTCGTTTTAACATCCATTTGGTGAATCACTAAATTGTGGATAACTCCTAAGGCTATCAACAATCTAATCATGGAGATCCTTGCAACCGGGGCATAGGTATCAAAATAATCGATACCCTCCCGTTGCCTAAAGCCTTGGATTACTAATCGATCTTTGAACTTGTCGATTGATCCATCGACTTTCATCTTCCTTTTGAAGATCCACTTGCATCCCAAAGGTTTACAACCCAGTGACAATTCCGATAATACCCAAGTATTATTTCCCATGATGGTGTCCATCTCATCATTTATTGCTTCTTTCAAGAAAGCAACATCTTGAGACTTCATAGCCTCATCAAATGATTTTGGATCCTCCTCAAAACTATAACAGTAAGAGAATTGTGACCCAATCTCATCTCTTGATCCCTCTACCAAGTATACATGGAAATCGGGACTAAAGGATTTTTCGATCCTTCCTCTTTTGCTCCTTCGAAGCATCGGAGATTCGGTTGGAACAATTCCTTGTTCTTCAACCTCACTAGTTACACTAGTATTTGGAACAAGATCCTTCGGCCTAGGTATTGAAGAGAATCTAGTCTCATCAAATAATGCATCTCTCGATTCTATGACGGTGTGAATCGCTATAGAATCATTAGGTTCAATAATATAGAACTTACATGCCTTGGAATGCTTGACATATCCAACAAAGACGCAATCAACACCCTTTTCACCCAAGGTTTTCCTTTTGGGTTCGGATAGTCGAACAACCGCTCGACAACCCCAAACTCGAATATAATTCAAGTTAGGCCTTTTCTTGAACCAAAGTTCATATGGGGTAATCTTGTTCCTTTTATTAGGAACTCTATTTAATAAATAACAAGCCGTTAACATGGTTTCACCCCAAAATCCATTACTCAATCCCGAGTAGGATAACATAGAGCTCACCATTTCTTTGAGAACTCTATTTTTCCGTTCCGCCACACCATTTCGTTGTAGTGTATAAAGCGCCGTAGTCTCATGGATAATTCCTACGGATTGGAAAAACATGGGGTCGTAATATTCCCCACCACGATCGGTGCGTAAACATTTAATTAAACCGTTCATTTGCAATTCAACCTCCGTTTTATAAATTTTAAATTTTCCTAACACTTCATCTTTTGAGTGCAATAAATAGATATAACAAAATCGTGAAGCGTCGTCAATAAAAGTAACGACATACTTTTTATTACCAAAAGACGGAGTTGAATGCAAATCACAAAGATCACTATGAATTAATTCAAGCACCGACGAATCTCTGTTCACATTAAGAAAAGGTTGTCTAGTGATCTTTGTCAACATGCAAGTTTTACATTTCTCGGTTTTAACGTCAAAAGCCGGAATAAGACCGTCTTTTGACATTTCAATCATTCTTTTTAAAATTAACATGACCAAGCCTTGCATGCCATAAACTAGAATCAACAAGAACTTCATTTGCAACATAAATAGAATTCGAAACAAAATTCTTTTTATTTAAACTTAACATGAACATATTACTATTCGAATTAACATGAACATATTACTATTCGAATAACCAAATCCTACAAAAGAGCCACCTTTCGACAAGGTAAACTTTTCGGATTCAAAAATTTGCCTATATCCTAACTTATTCAAGGTACTAACGGAAACCAAATTCTTTCGAATTTGTGGTACAAACAAAACGTCAATAAGTTCAATTATTTTACTAGAACTAAATTCTAGCCTAACTAAGACGCGACCAAGAATGGGAGCATTTGACTCGTTCCTCATGTGTAGCACGGATCCGTCTTCAACCGGTTCCAAAGAGGTGAACCAACGTCGATCCTTGCACACATAACTCGAGACACCCGTGTCAATCCACCAAGCATCATCATCATCATCATCATCATCCTGTACATAAAATGATTCGGATATTAGTGGTACATAATTCAAATTTGAATTAACACCAAAGTCAAGAAACTGACCTTGTCGTGGGTTTTGATCATTGGATCTTTACCCACCACCACTTGAGCTTGCTCCATTCTTATTCCTGACAACTCGACAATCCCGCTTGAGATGGTCGGTCATCCCGCAAGTCCAACAGGTTAATTTTACCTTTTTGTTGGGACCTTTCTTGGCTTCATTGAACTTACGTTTTCCCTTGAAATTGTTGGATCTTCCCTCTTCCACAATGTTCACCGAAGGTGCAGAAACCTCTTTCATCGTAGGTTTCTTAGCCTCTTGCACCCAAAGAGATTCCTCTATGCGCAAGTGACTACCAAGTTGTACATGAGACAACTCTTCCTTCTTGTGTTTCAACATGTGTTTGAAATCTTTCCAAGAGGGAGACAATTTATTAATTATGCTCAATACGGAGATGGATTTGTCCATCTTCATATCATGTTGAGCATAATGGTCTAGAATGCGTAGAAGCTCATTATATTGCTCCATCACAGGCCTTGAATCCACCATTTTGTAATTATTGAAATTACTCACGAGGAACTTCTTACTAGAAGCATCCTCCGCCATGTATTTGGACTCAAGAGAGTCCCATAGCTCTTTAGCGGATTCAACATTTTGATAAATATCGAAGAGGGAGTCACACATACCGTTTAAGATGTGGTTGTGACATATGTAGTCGTCGTTTTCCCATTTGCCACGACGCCGGGCCATCTCCAACGTCTCATCCTCCATCACTTCCGGCATCGGCGTGGTTAACACATACACGACCTTCAACGTGGTCAACAAGAAGTGTATATTCTTTTGCCATCGCCGAAAGTCGACGCCTTCAAACTTCTCCAGTTTCGTGAACTTGGTTGTCATGTCTCTCACTAATTGTCACTCGCCATCTCTCACGAATGAAGTATCACTCAAGATTGTTAGGGAGTGTTGCAAAAATAGATGGCTAGAGGGAGAGAAGAGTGAGTGATCGGAACTTGGATGATAAAAATGTGAGATCGCGTGATAGCTCGCTTTCCTTAAGTGATATTTCGACCCTATTCTGCCTGGGTATCACGAAATTCACTCGAGGATAATGTCCAATTCACCAGTATCAATTCTGGCAGAAATCGATCCTATTTAAACACCAAGAGAATCGTAACCGACGCTATATTAAAACCGATAATAATTACCCATTTAATGGTATTAATTGTTGGACATTATGGTGGGAGTTACAAAGAGATTTTGGGGTTACAAAGATATTTTGGGGGTTACAAAAAGAAATCTGCAAGAGTGCTCGGCGCGGGTAGCCGTGCGGGTTAACCCGCGCCATAACCCGCCCGGGCCACTGTTTCAACCCTACAAATAGTGCACGGTGCGGGTAGCCGCGCGGGTTAACCCGCGGCATAACCCGCCCTGTGCACTGTTTCAACCCACAATCCGGTGCACGGCGCGTATAGCCACCCAGGTTAACCCGCGACATAACCCGCCCGGTGTACTGTTTCAGTAACAAATTGATAAACCACCAAACGACCGTCCAACTATCCTGGGTCATAGTTAGCTTACACGAGTGTGCACTCCACACCTCCTAACTCGTGTTATAGCTTAGCTATCAACCCCATTATTATCTTGTGAATCCAATTACACAAAATGACCGTTGATCAAAAGCAGGATGTCAATGATAAGTTATTGTGAGTACAACGGTCGACCTTGTTAGAATGAATAGCCTTCAATTGCTAATTGAGTTTCATGCATTGTGTCTTTAAATGAGTTACATGAGCCCTTTCGTGTTAAAAGTATATATGGGCATAATGAGTTTCTTGTTTTGGAAATAAGTCGACGCGTATAAACATGTGTTTAAAGAAAAATACAAACTTGTATACGTTGCACAATAAAATTTTGAATTTAGTAATTTGTGAATTATTTCACTCTATTTCATGTTGGGATAATCTTCGTTGTGAAAATCATGAAAATGTTTGACTGCAAAGTTTTTATAACCAAAATCAGAATTGGCACGTTGTTAGCATACAAACGAGTGTGGGAGCCGAATGACTCATTCCGTGCATGTGGATTTGTTCAGAAATTTTCTAGTCGTATTGGAAAAGTTTTATTGGAAACATATTCATTCGTGCCGACATCGGCTTGGATGGGCGAGATTGTGATTTGCCGTGTAGTTGCATGTGAGCGATCCTTGACATAGTTGTGTTTTACTATTCAACTCGAGTGGTGTCGTGTCATGATCAAATATCAATAATAACTTGTAACCCTTATTTTTAATATATATGTATTAATAAACCACACTTGGTACTTAATAGTTGTTTTCAATTTATTTTTACTAAATATTATATGATATAATAAAGATTATCATTTTTTAATTATAAATCAATATAAATATTATATATACTCGTAAGTTGCTAATTAGGTTATTATCATCAGAAATTAAATATTAGATTGCATGCAATAATTATTTTGTCTTTTTATTTATAATAATTACTCTCTTGGGCATGCTCTTTTATTCTTTCAAATTAATTTACGTTCTAATTAAATTAGTACTTATTTTCTTATCTATGATTAATCAATATTTAATTTTTCTAGAGAATACGATATGTTTAGATTGGATTCAAAATAATACAATATTTTTGTTTCGTGTAATATTTCAAACTTGTTTTATATATCTTTTAGCGATTAGTAATCGTTAGTTAAAATCATGCTTATAAATATTTCGTTATGGCGTGTTATAACACCAACGATTGGCTTTATCAGGGGCGGAACATGAGCCTATGAACTCAGGGGGCGGAACCTAATCTTCTACAAATATGTTATGTAAACATGTTTATATATATATATATATATATATATATATATATATATATAGTGTTTGGTTCATTTGAGAAATGGTAAATATATGAGAAATAGAGAAGTAATCCTAGCCATTCATATGGTCAAGATCGGATTTGACTAGTCAAATATTGCGGCTTTGACCGGTCAAAAGTTGCGGCTTTGACTGGTCAAAAGTTGCGGCTATCCCAAAAATAGAAAGACAATTTCGTAAATTTTACAAAACACACGGGCTGTGTTCATATATGAACATCTATAATTCACATATGAACTATATGTTCATATATGAACCAGTGCAATTCACAACTGAACTCTTTTAACTGATTCATATATGAACATTTGTGATTCATATATGAATCAGTTGAACTAACTAACAGATTCATATATGAACCTTTGTGATTCATATATGAATCTGTATGATTCACAAAGATTCATATATGAATCTGTATGAATCACAAAGATTCATATATGAATCAGTTGAACTAATTAACAGATTCATATATGAATCTTTGTGATTCATACAGATTCATATATGAACTCATCCCGTGTATTTTACGAAATTACCCCTCTACCTTCTATAGACCACACAAGGAATTATCCGGTGCTTCGCGGTCAAAGCCGCAAATGTTGACCAGATGAATGGCTAAGATTACTTCTCTATTTCTCATATATTTACCATTTCTCAAAAGAACCTCTCCCTATATATATATATATATATATATATATATATATATATATATATATATATATATATGCGAAGAATCGGGTGAGAAGTTGAGTTAACGGCGAGAAGCGTGAGAAGTGGTTATCATATCAACCGTTGGATGAGAAATGGACGCACATTAGAATGAGATGCACCGAGAAGCACCGAGATGCACAAGATCAATTCCATTCTAAGCCATAATTCATGGGAGAGCTTGAGATTAAAAGAAATCAACGGTTCAGATCCACTTCTCACGCTTCTCACCGTTAACTCAACTTCTCACACGATCCTTCGCATATATATACATATATCAAAAAGTACAAAAATATACCAACGAGAGTTCTAACATATTAAAACTCTAAAACAAGACAAAAAAAAAATTACACGGAATATTTATACATCATTCATCAAAGTGAAAATTGTAGACTTTTGCAACCTCCAAATTTTATGAACTTTCTTCCAAAGTAATCTTTATAGCAAATTCCCTTTCAATAAACAAAACTATCCATTCTAAAACTCACCTTCCATTTATTTTGTAATATTGTTTTCACAATATTCATTGTTGAAAATGACATTTCCGTAATTGAGAAGAATTAAACTGTCAGAGTATAAGTATGAGATTAGCTACTTAGACAAAATCAAAAGTGATTGCTCTTCTGAAATTAATTGTATTGTAAAAAAATCATCTAGTAATGACATTCAAGTGGATATAAGATCCTTACGAAGTCGAGTCCCTTATGCTAAAAAGTAAGATGAATGAAAGTCCCTTGCGAGCTCGAGTCCCTTATTAAAGATATGTTTTTAATATTTTATTAGGAACATATGTAAAAATAAAAAATATATATGAAAATAATGGTTTTCTAATTTATATATGATTATTAAAGTGATAAAATGTGGATTTCAAAAACCTAATTTTCATAAGAAGATTTTATGAAGGCAAACACCAAAGTTAAAAATGCGTTTTATAATCTAGGTATTGTTGTGCTGGGCCACTTGAAATCTTTAAGGGTGCGTTTGGTATGATGGACAGGATGGAACAGGACAGAACAAAACAGTGTTGGACCATGTTCGGCGTGACAATAAATAGAACAGACATGAGCTCACTAGAACAAGAATGGAACAAGCGTGTTCCACTCCTACCCCTGGAACTAAATGGAACAGAGCCTTTTGTACCAATATACCCCTAAACCTAACATTTTCTCCTCCCTCATCTAGACTTCGTCTCCTTCGTCTCCCTCATCTGGACTCCGCCTCCCTCATCTGAACTTCGTCTCCTTCGTCTCCCTCATCTGGACTCCGCCTCCCTCATCTGAACTTCGTCTCCCTCATCTGGACAAGACTTCACCTCTCTTCGACTGACTCTCTTCATCACGTTTTCACGCCTGCATAGATCGATTCTCTCCTCTACAGAGATCAATTTCTCTCCTATCTCCTTCACCACTACATAAATCGATTTCTTTCCTATCTCCTTCACCACTACATAAATCGATTTCTCTCCTATCTCCTTCACCACTGCAGAAATTGAAAGTAATTGATCTCGTCACTGTGATTTCGATTGTGTTTGCCTTTATCAAGATCGTTATCGGTCCACTTTTGATGGTCCAAGTCCAGTAAAGTATCAATGGCCACTTGATTTTGATGATTTTGGTTCATATGGATGATTTTGGTAATTTTCATCTGAAAATATAGTTTTTTCGAGCTCTGAGAAATGAGTATTTTGTTCAAAAGGTTTGAATAGAAGATGTTGGTTTACTGAAATTAATCTATTTTTAACATATTCGATTCCTTCACTACTCTGATCTTTACTGAAATTGATCGAATTTTAACATATTCGATTCCTTCACCACTGAAATTGGTACATATTTTGTTAGTTTTCATTCATATTGAGTATTTGGTAAAAGAAAAACTAAAGGGGTAAATTGGTCATTTAACTAGTCTTGTCCAGTCCTGTCCGGTCCTGGCATGTCTTACCAAACGTTGAACAATTGTCCTGTTTTGTTCTATCTTGTTCTGTTATGTCCTGTTCACGTACCAAACGCACCCTAAAGGGCTAAAGTCTAAATTAAACAAAAATACATAGTATTATTGATACTTGCACTTGCAGGTGCATTAAGTAGAGAAGAAAGCATGGGGGCCAAGGCCCCCCACTGCCCTCATTACCATCCGTTATTGGGCTTTATCGTCACGTTAACCTTTGTGGTTTCACTCTAAGACTTGACTTCCTTTCTAATACGTTATGGCATGTCATGATACGTTATGGCATGTCATGATACGTTATGACACATTATTTTGTAAGGAATGAGTTTTCTTATACTTTTTTTTAAACATATAACTTGATGGACAAATGATAATTATGTACGACACCTACGACTTAAATAAACATTAAAAGAAAATATAAAACCTAAAACCTTAATACTTTAATAGATAAATCCTTACTCTCATTCCCGCACAGGCGAGTCGAACATGATTTTTTTGAAAACTTGAAGAAAGCACGAGAACGACCGAGTATATACAAAATCATAGCGATCAGAATTCGAACACGCCGCGTTTTACTGGGAAGGATCCTTGGCTTTTTACTTGAACTCGTCCAATCCTTAGGTTTACATACCATTGGTAGATTAAACTTAATTGGAAGTAATGAAATATCAAAATTACCTTTTTATGTTGTCGTGATGGTTACCAGCGAACGCTCCCAAAGGCGACCCTCTCGAGTTTCCGGCTGTTTTCTAGATTGAAGTAGCCTTTCGTCGCCCCGAAAGAAGTCACTATCAAAGAGCTCTGAAAGTGAATCAGATCTGGGCTGTTCGGGGGCGACTTAAGTCGTGGGCAAAGTCATCCACGTCCATTTTTTTGGCCGTTAATACCGAATCATATATGATCTTGCACATGATTTACTGTTTTCTTATTTTCTTAAATAATTAGTGTTCTCATTTGAATTTTGCTTTATATATATACTAGAAGAGTACTCGCGCAATGCAGCGAGATACATCATGATTTTAATGTTTTTTTTTGTCGATTTACAGTAAGATTTTGGATGGTTTTGAGAAAGTGATATTGTTTTTTTTTTTTTATAAATTTGTTTAATATAGGCTTAATAATATAATGTTTTTTATATAAAAAAAATAAGTATTTTGTTAGAATTCAATGATTATCTTATATATTTTAATGACATCTAGAAAAATTAACCAATTACATATTTAATAATATAATTAAAACAAATTTATAATAATATAATATACCAATTAATAGTGATACATAGAAATATCTTCATAAAAGGAAGGTCTTTCACATACCAAATTGGTGGGTGTTAGAAACTTACAGTAGTAATATGTATCTTGTGCTTTGATACTTCTAAATTAAGAGATTTTTAAAATCTTGCATAAAATGATGGTACCTTGTGCCTAATAATTTGTATTTAAGAGTTTTTTATCCGTACTTTATAATATAGTATATATATATATATGTATTTAATTTGTATTTAAAGCTCATTATATATGTGTGTAAAAGGCCAGAAATACTTACAATTATATCGATTTTTCGTTTATTTTACATATGTGCAATGATATTAACATAAAATACCAGATGAATTAAAGTGGTTTATAAACCAGGATAAAAAAGGGGTCAAAAGAAGGATGAAAAAGACAAAACATGGCCCAAACACTGTTTCTTTTAGTTGCGGTCTTCCACTTTTGACTTTGCTTTATATTATTTTTGTGCCTACAAAACACAAGTCAATTTCATATATTCTGCATATAAACATATGTACATTTTTAAATTGTTTGTATTTTTTAAATATTCTAGTCAGGCTTTATAACAACCTTTCTTTTTTGTCATTTTTCGTCCCAACACCCAAGGGTGGACCTAAATTTTAAAAACATTTCGAGTGATGGTATAATTTGACTATAAGAAACAGGGATGTTCGTGATACGGTTTGGGGTAAAATTGCAAACCGTACTGCATATACCTCAAACCGCACCGCCAAATACGGTGCGGTGCGGTGTGCTTTATGCGGTTTGTACCCTACGTATTTTATACCTACAATTCAATAATTATAAGATCAAAACTTTATTTTAAAATCAACGATAACATGATCGTAGTCCCTAAAAATAAAAATATTCAATACGTTCGATTCTAAAATACATATTATATAAATATTGCAATTATTTTATATATACATATGTGTGTTTAATATATAAAATTAAAAATATATACATATATATAATGTGCGTTGCGGTGCGGTTTGAACCGCTGTTTGATAACTCAAAACTGCTAACCACACCGCATAGTGCGGTTTGGTGAAAATGCAAACCGCATTGCGGACGTTCTAAACCGTGCTTTGCTGTGTGGTGTGGGCGTTTTGTACGATTTGGTGGTTTAGATGAACACCACTAATAAGAAACAAAGGGATATATATTGTAACACCCTCGATTTCGGTAAGTATTTAATCTGGTTATAAATCCAATTATTGAACCGTAGTTTTGATCGCGCGTGCTTTCGGGTCAAAATCGGGTGAAATTCGGGTTCAGTACGTCTGGGGCGATAGTGCCCGCGATTGTGACAGAGGTCACTATCACGTGGCACTCCCGCGGGAGTTGTACCGTAAGTCAAAGGAACGGCGCGATTGTGACAAGCGATTGTGACAGTGTCACTATCGCGTGGCACTGTCGCTGAGTTTGTACCGAGAAGTCGTGGTTTCGGGCGATTGTGCGATTGTGATAGTGTCACTAGCGCGTGGCACTATCGCGAACGGGCTCCAGGGCCTTAAATGCTTGGGTTCGAACTTTTAAGTCATTTGGTCAGTTGGGAAGCATTGGAGGGCGATTTTGGAGAGCTAAAAGGTAGGGTTTTCATCCCCCTTCATTGAATGCTTCTAGTAAAGATTCTTATGGTTGGTTGGTGGATTTAATGTTAGGTGCTTGCTTGTGATTAAGAAGCTCAAGTGTTTTTCCTTCCTCCTCTCAAGTATCACATCTAGGGTTTGGTGTATAACCCTTACAAGGTGAGTTTTCTTAGACACTTCTTCCTCATAAATGTTAGAGTTATTGTATTTATAAACTTTTCTTGTCTCCTAATCACATTTGGGTTTTTGTTGGGTTTTGACCTAACTAGGAGTTTTGAAGGTATCATGTTTACTTGACTAAACAAAGTTTTATGGGATGGTATGTTAAAGAAAGTAATGGTGTTCATACTTACTCCATCATTGGGTAACTAATATTTATTATTTGGGGTATTGGAATCACATGAAGAGAAAACTAGGGTTTTGGGAATATTTGGTGTATTAGACTAATTATTGGACGCAATGACTTTTGTAATGGGATTATGGTATTATCATTGATGGGGGTGCATTTATGACGTTTCTTATCAAATGTGGGATGAGTCATGCTAGTAGGTCCTATGTTTGGAATTTGGTCTCATGAAGTATATGCATGTTTGTATATAGTTATAATGGTAAGTTTGGTTATTGGTTTAGTGCAATGGATCTATAGGCACGGTATCCCAATGTCTTGTCCGGACATTTGGGTACCCTTGGCACGAGATAGACATCGAGCTCCATGGTAAGTAGGGTGTGGGCCTATACGGTCGGGCAGCGTCCCATGGACAGTATGGTGTAATCCCATTGTGCTCGAGTTGCCCTGTTTTGGGAACTCTCAAGAATAGACCTGGAGTGGTTGACTTGATGTTTTCGAGCAAAAGACTTGGAGTAGTTGAGCTCGCTATATGGTTTTGAACTGTTGATAGTATGCTTTGAATACTAATGGTTTATTTGCTTTACTTTGATTTAGCTCACGGCTAGATCGGCTGCATGACTTCGAACGGGTTTATTGTTCAAATTTGTTTCCGTTTATTTATTCTCACCAGGCTTTTGCCTAACACTTATTATTGGTTGTCATGTGTGGCAGGTCATCCTAGCGGTGGGATACGTCGGGATTAAGTGGGCGACTTTGGGTTCAAGAGCGGTCTTTTTGGATGATTTAGTGACCGACATTTTTGAAGTATAGATCATTGCTTTTGGAAGAATAGCGACACCCGACCTTAATCTTGCCCACCCAAGTTAGATTACTAGGTTGTCGAGTTTATTCTTTATTTCGCCATGAGTTGTAATTACCGTATTATTGTCCCCATGTTGGGTTGATACACTTTAGTCCGCTGGACGTTCTCTTTATTACAGGTTATTGGATCTCCCGTTTTGGGTAGATTGGGTTATACCATTTTCAGACGTTATATAGCCGAATTTTCAATTTTTAAATTGACCCTAATTTTTAGGGTGTTACAAGTTGGTATCAGAGCATTAGTTTAAAAAAACTAGGTATGGTTATAAGATGCCTAGACTTAAACTGAGATTTTAAGTTATGATTTGTGAGATTTGGGTAGAACTCCTAAGCTAGGAAGGTCTCTAGTCGACGGAACTTACGTGAATTGAAAGTTGTAACGATAGTGATGGGAACTCTTACGTATCAAGTATTCATAATTTCACTTAGCTAACGTTATTATGAATATGTTTTACGTGGGCATACTTAATCTACTGTTGTTATGATAATTGGTTGATGTAGTAGTACGTTTCATTATGTTATTCGTGCGGTTCACCTCTCATTCTATATCTGGCCTTGTGTGGCAGGTAATGGTTACCACCAGGAATAGACAGGAAAGGCAAGACGCCACGGCATCCACGGCCGATCAACCACGGGTGACCGTGGTGGAAGAGCCCTCACGGTCGGTTAATGCTTTAGGAGGGGGACCCGAACACATTCCCCGGCGCAATTTGGAATCAAGAGATCCAATCTTGGAAGAGGTGACGGCGGAGACAAGAATGATGGACTGAATAATGGTAGCCATGAACCGAGCTATGGCGCAGCAACAGGAACTGTTCGTAAAACTTCTAGAGGACCGGGTAAATCACAACAACCGTAGACACGAAGCGGTGGATGAAAACGTTGTTGTGGCGGGGTCTGGGGGTATAGGACCTGTAATCCCAACTAATGCCACCACAACCCCGAGAGTTGAGCAAGTGGCGAAAACTTGCACATTCAAGGCCTTTCTAGGTTGCCGACCACCGGAATTTAAAGGTTTGGATGATCCGTCAGTGTGTGTGGGATGGATTCGGGAGATGGAGCAAGCCTTCCGTTCTAGCGAGTGTGGAGAAGGACAAAAAGCGATATTTGGCTCGCAAATGTTGAGAGGGACGACCCTCACTTGGTGGAATGTGTATTCCGCTTCCCTTGAGGCGAATGTATTGGCCCAATTGTCTTGGGCAACGTTCAAGGAGAAACTTCTCGAAGAGTACTGCAACGACAGGTCGATGGACCGAATAAAGGATGAATTTCAAAATCTGAAGATGGGTAGCCGGTTAGTGAAAGAGTACACCCGGTTATTTACGGACAAAATGGGGTTGGTGGGACACCTGGTCCCTACCGAGAAAGAAAAGATCAAAGCCTACATTAAGGGACTTCCGTCTGACATGATGTCGATGGTGAGAGTATCGAAGACTTCTACACTTAGAGAGGCGATTGAGGAAGCGCAGTTATTGGAGGACGCTTCTACATTGAAAAGGGAAGAAGGTTCACACCTAGCCGAAAAGAGAAAGTGGGAGGGAAATTCCTTAGCCTTCAAGAAACCAAGACCGTTTAAGAACAACTACCACCGGAAGGCGGACTCTAGGCCCGAGGCTAAATGGTGTTCCAAGTGCCGAAACAAACATTACGACCCATGCAACTTTGTTCCCGGGGCTTGTTTTAAGTGCGAAAAGCTCGGGCATGCGTACAAGGATTGTCCCGTCAAGGGGCGTTTGTGTTACGAGTGCAAGGAACCGGGTCATATTCGAGATGAATGCCCTAAATTGAAGACCGGCGGAAGCGGCGGAAAGAAAACGAAACCTCCAAGAGCGGCCGGAAGAGCTTTTCAAATGTCGTCCGAGGAAGCCAAGGCCTCTACTGATGTGGTATCGGGTATGTTTCTCCTAAACTCCGTGCCTACGCGTGTATTGTTCGATTCGGGTGCTAGCTTCTCATTTATATCCGATACCTTTTGTCAAAAGATTGCCATGCCTGTGAGTAGTTTAGACGAAGCTATTGTTGTAGAAATAGCTAATGGGGGCCAAGTGATAATTCGGGATGTAGTAAAGGATTGCACTCTTGAGTTTGATGGTAGAAAATTCCCGGTTAGTTTGATGCCTATGTAATTAGGCGGGTTCGATGTAGTAATAGGAATGGATTGGTTATCGGAGAACCACGCCGAGATTGTATGTTCCAAGAAAATGGTCCGACTACCCGTAGCAAGTGGAGAGGCGACGATCATTTATGGTGAAATGAGGGAAGGTGAGTTAGCGATTATCTCAATGATCAAGGCGCGGAAATTTCTGGAAAAAGGATGCTCATCTTTCTTGGCTTATGCTATCGACACCAAACTCGAGAAGAGGAAGTTAGAAGACGTAAAGGTGGTACGCGAGTTCCCCGATGTGTTCCCAGAAGATTTGACCGGTTTGCCACCCGATCGACTTGTGGAATTTAGAATTGACCTTGTTCCGGGAGCGGCCCCGCTTGCACGAGCCCCCTACCGACTGGCTCCTACCGAGATGCAAGAGATGATGACTCAACTCCAAGACCTTCTTGAGAAGGGTTTTATTCGACCAAGTTCGTCACCTTGGGGAGCACCGGTCTTATTCGTCAAGAAGAAGGACGGCTCAATGAGGATGCGTATCGACTACAGAGAATTGAACAAGGTTGCGGTGAAGAACAAGTATCCACTTCCGAGGATTAACGATTTGTTTGATCAACTTCAAGGTGCGGGTTGCTTTTCAAAGATCGACCTGCGGTCGGGATATCATCAGGTAAAGGTGACCAAGAGCGACATTCCGAAGACGGCGTTTAGGACGCGTTACGGTCACAACGAATTCCTAGTGATGTCGTTCGGTCTAACCAACGCACCATCTATATTCATGGATTTGATGAACCTAGTGTGGCGACCATTTCTCGACAAATCGGTAATTGTGTTCATTGATGATATCTTCGTTTATTCCAAATACGAGGAAAGTCATGAGCAACACCTTCGGGAGGTGTTAGAGGTTCTAAGACGAGAAAAGCTTTACGCAAAGTTTTCAAAGTGTGAATTCTGGCTTCAAGAGGTGCAGTTTTTGGGACACGTGGTTACAAGGGAAGGAGTGAAGGTGGATCCCACTAAAATCGAGGCCATGATGAATTGGGAACCGCCCAAGAGTCCGTTCGAAATCCGAAGTTTCCTAGGATTGGCGGGATACTACCGAAAATTTATCCAAGACTTCTCTAAGATAGCTTTAGCATTGACGGCCTTAACTCGAAAGAATGTGAAATTTGTTTGGACCGAGAGTCAGGAGAAGGTGTTCCGAACTCTGCGGAAGAAGCTTTGCGAAGCTCCCATTCTATCTCTACCCGAGGGAACAGAAGATTTTGTGGTTTACAACGATGCATTAAAGATGGGATTGGGGTGCGTTCTAATGCAAAGGGGAAAAGTGATTGCTTACGCTTCACGACAACTCAAAGTGCATGAAGTCAACTACCCAACCCACGACTTGGAATTAGCAGCGGTGGTGTTTGCCTTAAAGTTGTGGCGGCACTACCTTTATGGCACGAAATGCACTCTTTTTACGGACCACAAGAGTCTGAGGCACATCTTCGATCAAAAGGAGTTAAACATATGGCAACGGAGGTGGTTGGAGCTATTAAAGGACTATGACTGCGAGTTGCTTTACCACCCGGGTAAGGCCAACGTCGTCGTTGATGCTCTTAGTCGAAAGAACTATGGGGGAAATTCCAAAGTTACTTTCACGCGGATCGAGTTGGCGTCAACACTCATCGACCGGATTAAAACGTCGCAAATGGAAGCTTTGCTTGAGGAAAATTTCAAGGAGGAGGTCATGGCAAAGCAACACTTACTCTTGACAGAGGATGGCCGAGGAGTAAAGCTCTTCAATGGGCGGGTTTGGGTGCCTAAGATCGGGGGAAATCGAGAACCTCTTCTCAAAGATGCCCACAAATCAAAAGATTCCATTCATCCAGGAAGCACGAAGATGTATCGATATTTAAAGTTGCACTATTGGTGGCCAGTTATGAAGCTCGATGTAGCACGATATGTGGATCGGTGTGTGACGTGCTTGCAAGTGAAAGCCGAACACCAGCGACCTTACGGCAACTTGCAATCTTTAGAAATTCCGGAATGGAAATGGGAGCACATCACGATGGACTTCAATGCACATAGTACACGACGGTTGATATTTGTTAACCAAAACCCCAAAATTAACGCACACAATGATGCATATGCACATAGTTTAAATTATGATGAGTGCTAAATGTCTTGTCAGAACGTTATAATGTAATTTACTTCATGGTTGGCGCTCATGAAAAGCAATTTAAGCAACCTTATTTTAGAAATAAATTAAATGCATGAATTCGGTCGACACTCACATCTTAATACTATGCTTCACAATATCCCAACGTTCTATAATCTACCGGATGCCTCGGGCATCAAAGGGCAACCATCCTATTAAATTAACTTACAAATCTCCTCGAAATAGAATCGATCTAGCAAAATATAATCCTAATTCCACCAACGAATCTGACTTAGGATGATTAACTTAATGCGTCCCACGCACTTACTATAATTCCAAAGAGACGTTGCTTACAAACAACAATCATTCCTTAGCTTACTCGCTTATAAACCTTCGCACTACTCTAACGGTCAACATACTAAGGTAGAGCAGACAAACACAAGCACGAGAAAGGGTAAGGAAGAGTTTAACTGAAACACGCACGAAAGAAACGTACCGCTACGTCTACCAATTGTCATAACATTAGCAAACCAATTACACTCACGTAAAGTATCTTCATAATCACATTAGCTAAGTGAGATTATGAACATATAACACATAAGGGTTCTTGTTACCATCATCACAACGTTTGATTAACATAACCTCCGTCGATTCTAAGACTAACCCATCTTAGAAGTTCTACCCAATTCTCACAATCAATGCCTATCAAACTCAGTCTAAGTCTAGACATCTTACATTCATGCCTAGTTCGCTTAAACTAGAGCTCTGATACCAACTTGTAACACTCTAAAATTCAGAGTAAATTAAAACCTGGAAATATGACAACAAGACATCCGTATGGATATAAACTTCCCATAAAGGGGATCAGTCCTTAAGACTATACAAAATCTGAACGGATATAGAATTCATCAACCAACTAATCTAAACATATACTATCTAGATTACATAAGTTGTTGATCCAGAATTATCTAAAAATGTGGGACTTAACAACGCCCAACAATCCAATACTACACAATCTCAAAAAACCCTCGAGATCAATCCCGGCACTCAAGCCCTTAGCAACCCGCCGCTAACGAGAACCTGATATACATATCATTTGAGAAAAAGTGTTAGGCTTAAAAGCCTAGTGAGAACATACAGTTTATAAATTTCAGGGGATATAACATTTACATCCAAAAAGGAAACCTTTCAAACAAGCATTTCCAAGTTAACTGATGTTAGGAATAAAATCCATTAAAATAAGGTCATAAACCTTCTTTTCAGAACCTCACAATTTAATGCACATGTAGTTCTTCGTTTTGATTACCTTATGGAACCTCACAATTTAATGCACATGTAGTTCCATAATTTATTAACGGCCAGAACCTCACAATTTAATGCACATGTAGTTCTATATTTGTTACCAGCCAGAGCCTGACAATTTAATGCACATGTAGCTCTATATTTGTTAACGGCCAGAGCCTCACAATTTAATGCACATGTAGCTCTATATTTACATTACTTGGTAATCTCAAATAATGAAATATAAGTCGACTCAAAACCTAGGGATCCGCTAGTAATTGGTACAAACTTGTCACAACAATTTATGTGACCAACCATAGATAGTCATATGGTATAAAACATTTTATAAACAAAATGCCTTTTCTTTGATGGGGAATAGACATCCCAATAACTTTGTAAACAACCATAGGTAGTCATATGGTATAAAACATTTTATAAACAAAATGCCTTCTCAAGTTCAACTTCCGGTAAGAATGAAAATTATCAAAATGAGTCCATAAACATTCTTTCACATGTCCACATAATGTGTAAGTAAAACATCATTTTACTTCAAATACTATAGAATCCATCATAAAATGATCGGAACCCTAAAATCTCCCAAAAGTTAACTTATATCCAAAATGTATGAATCTGAAATCTGAAATCAGGGAGATACATAGGAGTTCAAAATGTAACCCTTTGACATGTATAAAGTTTTAGAAAGGTAGTAGGAACTCACCCAATAGGTTTATACGAAAAACCCGAAGAACCAGATATCGACCCTTTAGACAAGACGAAGCTTTCTACACCGGAACCTCGGATCAAACACTTGATATAAAATACCAACTCTTAAAGAGAGAGCGAAAAGAGAGAATGATATTTAGAGAGAGAGAAGAGAGAGATTGAGATTTCAGAAAATGAATCTCAAATGAGATAAGTGAGAGATATTTAGACTGAAAAGTGTATAAGTCGGCCAGGCCATCTCGCGGGTTATGCCGCGACTTCCACTCGCGGCATAACTCGCCCGTGTCCAAAAACCCTAAACCATCCAGAGGGTTTCGCGGGTTATGCCGCGACCTCAACCCGCGACATAACTCGCGTAGTTCACTGTGGTTTGTCCAAAACCACCAAAGGCCAAACTCACACTTGGTAACAAACGCAATGCTAGCGACAAAAGCTTAACACTAGAATACCAAGGTTACATAACTAAATTCGGGGTGTTACACTTTATACGGTCGCAAGTGCCGAACTCCTGTATGTTGGCTAGAGGTGGGGGAGAAGAAGTTTTGCCGGACCTGAAATTGTACAAGAGACGGCGGATAAGGTGAGAGATATTCGTGAACGCTTAAAGGCGGCACAAGATCGGCAGAAAAGTTATGCTGACAAGAAGCGACGACCGATAGAATTCCAAGTGGGAGACCGTGTTATGTTGAAGGTGTCCCTTTGGAAGGGAATTATACGTTTTGGAAAGCGGGGGAAGCTGAGTCCCTGTTTCCTTGGGCCCACCGTGATGAAACGCGTAGGACTACAAGCTTACCAATTGGAACTCCCTCCGGAAATGAGTGGGATCCATAACACCTTTCATGTGTGTTACCTCCGTAAATGTCTAGCGGAAGAGGAGAGTGTCATTCCATTTTCCGAGATTAGAGTTGATGAAGGAAATCGTTGCATAGAAGAGTCGGAAGCAATATTAGAGAAGAAGACGAAGAAGCTTCGTCACAAGGAGGTCACGATGGTAAAAGTTCAATGGAAGCACCACCAGGGTGCTAATGTGACATGGGAGGCTGAAGAAGATTTGAGGCGGAGATACCCTCACCTCTTCACCTAGTCAAGATTTCGAGGACGAAATCTCCTTCAAGTTGGGGAGGATTGTAACACCCTCGATTTCGGTAAGTATTTACTCTGGTTATAAATCCAATTATTGAACTGTAGTTTTGATCGCGCGTGCTTTCGGGTCAAAATCGGGTGAAATTCGGGTTCGGTACGTCTGGGGCGATAGTGCCCGCAATTGTGACAGAGGTTACTATCGCGTGGCACTCTCGCGGGAGTTGTACCGTAAGTCAAAGGATCGGCGCGATTGTGACACGCGATTGTGACAGTGTCACTATCGCGTGGCACTGTCGCTGAGTTTGTACCGAGAAGTCGTGGTTTCGGGCGATTGTGACACGCGATTGTGACAGTGTCACTATCGCGTGGCACTATCGCGAACGGGCTCTAGGGCCTTAAATGTTTGGGTTCGAACTTTTAAGTCATTTGGTCAGTTGGGAAGCATTGAAGGGCGATTTTGGAGAGCTAAAAGGTAGGGTTTTCATCCCCCTTCATTGAATGCTTATAGTAAAGATTCTTATGGTTGGTTGGTGGATTTAATGTTAGGTGCTTGCTTGTGATTAAGAAGCTCAAGTGTTTTTCCTTCCTCCTCTCAAGTATCACATCTAGGGTTTGGTGTATAACCCTTACAAGGTGAGTTTTCTTAGACACTTCTTCCTCATAAATGTTAGAGTTATTGTATTTATAAACTTTCCTTATCTCCTAATCACATTTGGGTTTTTGTTGGGTTTTGACCTAACTAGGAGTTTTGAAGGTATCATGTTTACTTGACTAAACAAAGTTTTATGGGATGGTATGTTAAAGAAAGTAACGGTGTTCATACTTACTCCATCATTGGGTAACTAATATTTATTATTTGGGGTATTGGAATCACATGAAGAGAAAACTAGGGTTTTGGGAATATTTGGTGTATTAGACTAATTATTGGACGCAATGACTTTTGTAATGGGATTATGGTATTATCATTGATGGGAGTGCATTTATGACGTTTCTTATCAAATGTAGGATGAGTCATGCTAGTAGGTCCTATGTTTGGAATTTGGTCTCATGAAGTATATGCATGTTTGTATATAGTTATAATGGTAAGTTTGGTTATTGGTTTAGTGCAATGGATCCATAGGCACGGTATCCCAATGTCTTGTCCGGACATTTGGGTACCCTTGGCACGAGATAGACATCGGGATCCATGGTAAGTAGGGTGTGAGCCTATACGGTCGGGCAGCGTCCCATGGACAGTATGGTGTAATCCCATTGTGCTCGAGTTGCCCTGTTTTGGGAACTCTCAAGAATAGACCTAGAGTGGTTGACTTGATGTTTTCGAGCAAAAGACTTGGAGTAGTTGAGCTCGCTATATGGTTTTGAACTGTTGATAGTATGCTTTGAATACTAATGGTTTATTTGCTTTACTTTGATTTAGCTCACGGCTAGATCGGCTGCATGACTTCGAACGGGTTTATTATTCAATTTTTTTTTCCGTTTATTTATTCTCCCCAGACTTTAGCCTAACACTTGTTATTGGTTGTCATGTGTGGCAGGTCATCCTAGCGGTGGGATACGTCGGGATTAAGTGGGCGGCTTTGGGTTCGAGAGCGGTCTTTTTGGATGATTTAGTGACCGACATTTTTGAAGTATAGATCATTGCTTTTGGAAGAATAGCGACACCCGACCTTAATCTTGCCCACCCAAGTTAGATTACTAGGTTGTCGAGTTTATTCTTTATTTCGCCATGAGTTGTAATTACCGTATTATTGTCCCCATGTTGGGTTGATACACTTTAGTCCGCTGGACGTTCTCTTTATTACAGGTTATTGGATCTCCCGTTTTGGGTAGATTGGGTTATACCATTTTTAGACGTTATATAGCCAAATTTTCAATTTTTAAATTGATCCCAATTTTTAGGATGTTACAAGTTGGTATCAGAGCATTAGTTTAAAAAAACTATGCTTATGTAGACATTTAAGAAAAACAAATTACATTTCTTTTTCGTACAATTTATCCTAATTATAATAATACTAACTACATTTACATTAAAAGCTTTTCAAATTGTGAGTTTTATTTAAAACAACTAATTAAACACAAAGCATGAAGGGTATTATCATATATACACATGACACCTTAAGGTTGGAATATGACCATGAATTTAAAATTACAAATAATCATAGTAATATTATAAAACATGTAACACAAAATTATATATTTTACTCTAAAGCTCTATTTTTATCCAATAACTATAAAAAGTGGTTGAATTTGGAAAGATGATATCGTATACAACGTCCATTATAACATGCACTAGTGGGAAAAAGAAAAGGGTTCGTTTGATGACTTTTGGTCTATCTCTAGCTTAAAAGCGATAGAATTTTGCTCACTTGGAAGCTTTCTTCTAGTTGGAGAGGTGCTACCCGTCCCTGAAACGAAATAAACGATATGTGTCATATATTCACAAGGATATAAAGACGAAATTCTCGTCACCTTTATGGGTTGGGCCACATAAAAGAAATATTTAACAAATGGGTTTATAAGAATCTAAATAAATTGCATATATTAAAATCAGATACAAAATTTACATACAAGTTAATATAATCATAACGATAGCCTTAATGGAAAACAGGATTATAGATGCCATATAAAATAAAGGTAGGTACCAAATATATGCCGTGATTTGCGGTGTAACCCCTTGATGGTCACTTGCATGCTATTTTAGTTTGACTTCTCAACACTTAGATGTATGGTTTGAAATTCAAATTAAAATAAAGTTATTTGAAAGATAGTTTAATTTTTTAATAACTAGCATTGTACCCATGCAATGCATCGGGGTGAGCAATTATAAATCATATATTTATAATTTATGTGACATTAGTAGTGATAAACGCATAACTTGAGTTTTTTTAATCATGAAGCATTAAGAAATTATATTAAAGTAATCGTTAAATGTATATTTGAATTTTAAAAACATGTATTAATCAACGATATCTAACGAATGTTAATATTTTTTCAAAGTACTGAAATATAGAATAGGTAAAAATAACAAATATAATGTTGGATAATATTATTTTGTATCTAAACGTATATATAGGTTCATTATTAGTTAGTTTTATAGAATTCAAAAGGCTTTAAAAACTTGTATACATGAAGAAAATACATGTACTATTATAATTAAAAAAATATGTTAATTTGAGCAAGTAAATAACTTTTCTTCTTTTGGAGAAACCCTAAATGGAAGGAGAAAAACTTGAATATGGAAAGTAGTGAAAAAGTAAAGTTTGAATTTTTTTCAATTGATTTGTACCTTATGCATACTAAGTTGTGAATTAAGAGATTTTTGAAATGTATGCATAAAATGGTAGTAGCTTTTGTTTTATAAGTAGTAATTAAGAGTTTTTTATTCCGTCTTTATAATATAGTATATATAATAATAATGATATGAATACATACGATAATTATATGAGAACCAAAAATAGGTTGAAAACCGTGAAAACCAATCTAAACTATTGATTAATTTTAATCCATGGTCATTAAAGGCAATGGCAATTTTGAAATAAATTGGAAGTGAAACAACTTTTAATTAAAACGATAGGATCAAAACTAAATTACGGCTTAGATCGGTTTTCATGGTTCTTAATCCTTTTTTGGTTCTCACATGATTTAACCCCTACATATATATATATATATATATAGGGTCAAGTTCATTTGTTAACCACATTTTTTGTGTTAACTTTATGAACCATTATAAGCCATTGATCTTGGAAATCAATGGTTAAAATTGAATTTTTTTTAAAAGCCTTAATAAATGTACAATTAATGAAAAATTAGAATTGAACTATAGTGATAAGGGTATTTTGGGAAAAAAATTAATGAAATATTATGTTTTTATTCTCTCTTAATTAATGTTCCTTCCAAAAGAATCGTAACCCCCGGTTCATTAGTGTTCATGAATCTGCATTTATTTGAACATTATTCTTCTAAAAAAATCTTAACCTTCGGTTCATGCATGTTCATATGAAGAAATATGAACAATATTACTTTTAAATATCACATTCATATGAAGAAATATGAATAATATTACTTTTAAATATCACATTGAACATGTGTTAACTTTATGTTATCTTAACTGACATGATATTCATATGAAGAAATATGAACATTATTACTTTTAAATATCATATTCATATGATATTTATAACAATATTACTTTTCAATATCACCTCGAACATGTGTTAACTTTATGTTACCTTAACTGACATCATATTCATATGAAGAAATATGAACATTATTACTTTTAAATATCACCTCGAACATGTATGTATGCACTTACATACGAACCGCCTTAACTAAATATCCTCCATCCATATTCTGTGTTTCCCGTATTGACACGATTCCACCAATCGCACTACTATCGACGTCATTATATATGATTGAATTCATAACATTTGATGTCGTTGTTGTGTTCATTCAAGATATCTTCATGTGTTTTATGATTTAAGAAAAATAGCGTAAAAATTTCTGGAAAACAAAGACTATATGATTTTATCAAACAAAGGAACCGGAAAAACTATAATAATAATGGCTTGATTTCAAAATTTTGATGAAAATGGACAAAATTTTACAATCGTAACCTACAATAAAATTATGGAAACTTGAATCTTGTAACTCCCCAATAAAATTAATGAAAATTGGTTATTTAGAAAATGACCTTTGTACCCTTTTACATTAAATATCAAAATAAATTAAACATCACTCGATCTTGCAATCCTATTGGTTGAGCAAGGTTCATAAAGTTAACAATCAATGTATGGTTAACAAATGATCCTTGCTATATATACTTGCTATATATATATATATATATATATATATATATATATATATATATATATATTGGGAGGGGGTCCTAGGCTATGCCTAGACTAATTCCTTAACAAATTATGACTGTAAGACATCAGTCCTGATTAAACCTCAATGATCACAATTGTTGTGCACACCTGGATTCGAACCCTGGACAGATGGATATTTCACCACATCCCCCAGGTTTTAACCAGTAGGCCACAACCCTTGTGGTTTATGAATATAAATATTTAAGTAGCGTTTGATTTGATGTAATGTTTTTGGAACTAATGGAAAAATCAAATGAATTGAAATATGATAAATTTTGATAAAATTGAATTTCGCTTAATATTCATAAGATATGAAATGGAATTCACTTCATTCTTCTCAAACTTTTATTTAGTTTTCACAATATAACTTTAAAATTGTAATTCGAAACTAAATAAAAACTTCATAATATAATTTTGAGATTTCGTATGTGAACCGACATGGTGGGGAATGGGGATCAATACTTGTTACCCATGTCTTAATTAAGCTCAATGATACCACGTGGTACATAACCTGACTAATTAACATGTACAAGCCAAGTACAGAGGCATCCTCATGATCCATGTACCGGCTACTTACATCAATTGTGTAACTTGCGATGTCATTACTGTCATCTCGGTGCATGACCTCACATTGTGGCTGAGACATTATACATAGCATTTTCGTAAAGCATTAACACAAATACCATGCTTTGTCTTTAAAACATGGAAAAATAACTTACCCATATAATCACAATAAAATATTTGAATACGTCTTATCTACAAAACCTATGAGAACTCCTGTCGATCAATTTAAGTATAGGCTAGTTCGTCATCGTTTGCCCACAACCTACACATATCTCGAAGTCTTTCGAAGTATGTAAATCAACCGTGAAACACATGTATTAATTAAACTTGCCATTTTATATTGATCCAATCATTGGCGAGGCTAGTAGAGGCACATGTGACTTTAAAGCTTGTTTACCAACTCATACACATTTTGCCAAGGTCTGTTTTCACCTAGCCTTACTTGTGTTGACTAGTTAATGGAGTTGACTGTTGAGCTCATACGCGAGGCAGTACACGTAGCCTAACCTGTGTGAGTTCACTAGCAAAACCATATTCATTCGTTCATTCTATTGTACGATCTCACCACTATGACCTCAAACTCATATTCAAGGTCACGTATAATACACAGAGGGTGCGTCTTCGACTAATTTAGATAATTTTTCTTGCTTTAATTCACTACCAAGATGTTCATTTATCCCGTACCATATTAAAACATTACTTACACTACCATAACATGCTTTAGAGGCTCTTTGGTTGCGTGGATAAAACTACTGTATGGATTAATCTATTTGTATGGATTGAGAATGTTTTATTTTTGTTTGAGATAGTTTTTTCATAAATGGAAGAAACGTTTTTTAATTGGGAGGGGCAGATTTGGAAAAAACTTGACTTTTTGCATAAAGTCCCTAGAAGCTTACCAAATAAGTCACTTTCTATACCATTAAATCACTACTGAACAGTCATGTATAATGGACAGAATAATTGTGAGCCATATTAAGCTCATTAAGTTATTAACAAGCAGACCCTTAATCCATGTCTATCAACGTTGATTATATCAAGAACACTAAAATGAATCTCATGATCAATTCACATCCTTACAAGTTCATTTGGCCCCATCTTCATGTTGTTTGTTGCTACTACATGTGTTTGTGAATGAACATGTAATTATACATTAACCTTATAATTCTTTACCTTAATTGGCTAGAAATTTTGTACATTACTCGAACTCTTCACTCCTTCTAACATACACCAAGTCTCAACTTTTCTTCCTCACTCTCTCTCTCTCTAACTTATTTTGCAAGAGGAGGTGAAAATGCATATCAGCGTCAGACTTTCAGCATTTTGATATTCAATTGACCACACAACTCCTCCAAGCCCTTGCCGCCCTCCAAATGGGTAACCTCATGAACATGTTCCTTTTGAATGTATTTAATCACATTTTCAATTAAGCACATGACGATCATAGGTGAACATATAGCCGTCATGCACTTCGTGTAGCATACTTGGTCTCAGGACTTAATTTTCATAATTTGGGGTGTTATACCATATCTTAAAAAAATAAACTAATAGCATTTCCAATTGTTGTGTTGGACTTTAAACATATCAACTAGTAATTATACATTTAAAAACACAAAAGTAGTATAGCAATTTAGCAAGATACATTAAAATACCCATAGCAGTTGACAATCATACTTATTTTCCATCATTCATGCGTATTCATGTCAAATACAATATTCTTTAAAAATTTAAAAGATATAAATATAATCATTGATTAACACGCGCGTATGTATGAAATACAAATGTTAATAATTAAATAAATCCTAAAACGAGAGTCTAGGTTTAATTATTATTAAGATTTTGTCATTTGCCTCGTGTTAGGTACTTTTGCACATGTCCTACTTGTTAAGAAAGTAATCAACATTAATTATTTCACAAATTTTTTCTTTTATATTTAAATTTATAATAAGTTATTTAGGTCCCTAATACTATTTTAAAAACATAGATTTATTTATAGGTTAATTGTGTTACAAAAATTCATTACATAATTAAAGTTAACTATTGTCACTGAATTCTACTATTTTTCTTAACGACCGAATGAATTAAAAGCAACAACGCACTAGCAAGATGCTAGAAGGGGATACAGAAAAGAAATTAGAAGGATGCTAGAAGGGGATAAAGAAAAGAAATTAGAAGGAGTGTTCCTCTATGGGATTACAACACCAATTAGACCAGTTAAGTTTTCTACCCATTTGCCCTCTACTGTTCACCCAAAAGAAAGGCTGAGATTGAAATATGAGTTTTCATTTGAACTCATCCATATATATATATATATATATATATATATTAATTTGAGAAATACTAAAAATATGAGAAATAAAGAAATGATCCAAAGGTTCATATATTAATCTGTTAATTAGTTCAACTTATTCACATATAAACCTACAATTAATTAATTCATATGTGAATCAGTTAATTGGTTCATATATGAATCAGTTAAAAGATTTCATATATGAACCCGTATGATTCACATATGAACTATATGTTCATATGTGAACTAGTGTAATTCACAATTAATTGGTTCATATATGAATCAGTTAAAATAGTTCATATGAACATATAGTTCATATGAGAATCATATAGGTTCATATATGAACTCGTCCTGTGTATTTGTAAAAATTATGAAACTGTCCTTCTATTTTTGGAATAGCTGCAACTTTTGACCAGTCAAACTCGTAATTGTTGACCAGTCAAAGACGCAATATTTGATTGGTCAAAGTCGATCTTGACCTAATGAAATGCTAGGATTACTTCTCTATTTCTCATATATTTAACATTTCTCATATGAACCAACGCATTAGTCTTAACCGTGTTAACCAACCACAACCGTAGATGAATCAGATCAATGGCTAAGATTAAAAACTGATTTTCATATCCTACCTTAATTAGACTTACGCGCCTAAGACTTTGTGCATATGCACAAAGGGTAATTTGGTCAAAACATCGAAATCATAAAATGGCAAGTGATTTTATCCATGGTATTTGGTCCGCATTTGAAGCAATTCTATCCACGATAAATCCTTCCTGTTTTTTGTCAAACTTATAAAAGAAGCTTGGACTCTCAATTAGTTCAAGTTTTTAATTAAAAAAATCTTGTTTTGCTACATATCTACACATATGCACAAATGCACGTATACACATGCATCTATGCACATACGCACTTATACACATAATCTACACATATGCACTTATGCACATAATCTACGCATATGCACATAATCTACATACTCTACACATATGTGCACTTATGCACTTAAATTGTTTAAACACTATGAATATACTATGAATAACATGTTGTTTAAATATGCACTTATGCACAAAAATTGTGCATATGTATAGATATGCACAGATCATATATGTAATGTGCATATATGCACAAATTATATTATTCTTATACGTAACTATCAAGCAACTTTTCAAACAAATAATACGACTGGTTAAATATTTAATTATAATCAAAAGATAAACACAAATAATAAAAATAAAATAACTACCAAAATTAAAAAGGAGAAATATATGGAAATAATACATGGAAAGAAATTTTGAATTAAAATACCAAATATACCCTTATTTCATGGAAAGAAACATAAATGGAAAATGGATTGTGATTGTTGAAATTTGGTTAACATGGTTAAGACTAATATGGTGGTTAACAAATGAATGCGACTATATATATATAGGGGAGAAATCTTTTAGAAACCACCATAATTTTGCAAACTTTGCAATTCTAAAACAACCAATCACAATTTAGTAATTTTTTTTAATTTTTATTTTAATTAGGAGGGTTTATTGTTAATTATATATATATATATATATATATATATATATATATATATATATGGGTTAAATCATGTGAGAACCAAAAAAAGATTGAGAACCATGAGAACCGATCTAAGCCTTAATTTGGTTTTGATCTAATGGTTTTAATTAAAAATTGTTTCACCACTTGAAAGGGTATAATCGTCATTTTTGTAAATGAGATTCACGAAACACATTCTATTTCACCTCATGAAATAAAAACAAAATTTTATAAATATGATATTTCATATATATATATATGTGTGTGTGTGTGTGTGTGTGTTATTTCACCACACGAAACAGAACACTATATGTTATTTCACCACATGAAAAAACACTATATGTTATTTCACCACATGAATCCAAACATAATTTTTTTGTTTGTTATTTCAGTCCATGAAACCAGAAACAAAAACACCTAAATTATGTTTCTTGTGTGAATCATGTTTGAACAATGATCGTAAAGTGCAAATCAAGGATGAGATTGAGAAATCGTGAAATCCATCGGATTTTGGTGCTGAGGAATTTTCCTACTGAGTCCTTGAAGTATGCTACATGGCCAAAATGCCTTAAAACCTACAAATAGATAAGTACTACATGAAGAGGTCATTCGGGTACAAAACTGGTGGACAAATGGGCGGTGGCGGCGATGGAAGAGAATGATTAAGACTGTTCACAGAGCCATAAGGGCTGCCACCGGTGGTCGTGGCTCATCGCAAGAACCCTTTTCTCATTCCAACACTAATAATCATATTTGCACCAATAACCCACCCACCTCAAAACCCAGTTATAAACATCTTCATCTGATAGTAATTCCAATACCCTTTTTTTCTCATGCAATGATCATCTATCACCAGTGAACCAAGATCTGAATCAAAAATCGATTAGAAATCGAATCAGAAATCAATTTAAACAAGATCTCCTTACCTCAATTCGAATCAAAAATCGATTTTAGCAAAATCGAAACATAAACGAGTGGAGTTCGCCGACGGCCAACCGTTTCACCCTAGTGGCGTTGTTGGACTCGCCAGAAATAATGGTGGGTGAAGAATTCTTCTGTGAAATACGATTTTATTTGTGAAATCTTAAAATGTTTTGGCTCTTACCAAATTAAACAACGTTGTAGGGTAAGATGGAGCCACGAAAGGAGAGGTTATGGTGGGAGAGTTCGTAGATTCGACGAGGTTGGATGTGAAATCGGAAAATGAGTTTGAGAAGGTGGGTTTGATCTGGAGGTTTCCAACCGGGTCTTGAAAGAATTCAATGGATTATATTTTTAATACCCATTATGCCCTTTCACTTCTACTTTATTTCAAAATTGCCATTATCTTTAATGACCATAGATTAAAATCAATCAATGGTTTAGATCAGTTTTCACGGTTCTCAACCTATTTTTGGTTCTCATTTTATTATATATGTATATATATATATATATATATATATATATATATATATATATATAGAGAGAGAGAGAGAGAGAGAGAGAGTTCTTACACTTTTATAAAACTTTATACATGTCAAATGTGGATTTTAAATGCCTAAACATCTCCTTTTTCCATATACTTGATTTGTGGGATTTTGTACCAAGTCTAACTTTTGGAGATTTTAGGGTTTGTGAGAATTTTATGGAATAGAGTTTAATGAGACTTGATAATGTGGTGTTATATTGCAAAATTTTTGAAATTTTATTTCTCTAAATTTTAGGGTGTTACAAGTTGGTATCAGAGCATTAGTTTAAATGAACTAGGTATGGATGTAGGATACCTAGACTTAAGCTGTGAAGTTAGGCTATGATTGAGTGAGATTGGGTAGAACTCCTAAGATAGGATAGTTTTAAAGTTGACGGAAACTACACAAATTGAGAGTTATGGTAATAGGAATGGAAATTCTTATGTATCGCATGTTCATAATTTCGCCTAACTAACGTTATTATGAGGATATTTTACGTGATTATGCTTGTTTTCCATTGTTATGATAATTAATGAATGTGGTAGTACGTTTCCCTGTTTATAATCTGTATACCCTCATCTCACCTATATTCTCGTGCGTGTGTGGCAGACTATGGTAAATACTCGTAATCGGCCTGATGGTCAGGATACGGCGGCATCTACGGCGGATCAACCTAGAGTGACCAATGTTGATTTGCCCCCACCATTTGTAAACGTTTTGGGTGGAGGACCAAAACACATACCCCATCGTGACTTAGCTGCAACCCATCCGATTCTGGAAGAGGTGACTCCGAAAACAAGAATGATGGAGAGAATGATGCAAGCAATGAATGCAGCAAGCTCAGCAACAAGAAGTATTTTTAAAACTGTTGGATGACCGAGATGCTAACCACCGCATGCATGAGACGGTTGCAGAAAATGTTGTAGTGGCGGGATCCGAGGGTACGGGACCCGTAATCCCTTCAAATGAAACCCCAACCCCATAAGTGAGGCAAACGTCTAAGGCTTGTACCTTTAAGGCATTCCTCGGATGCCGACCACCGGAATTCAAGGGCTCAGACGACCTGGTGGCATGCATGAACTGGATTCGAGAGATAGAACAGGCTTTCCGATCGAGCGAGTGTGGGGAAAGTCAGAAAGCTGTATTCGGGTCCCAAATGCTGAGAGGGGTCACCCTCACATGGTGGAATGTACATTCCACTTCCATTGAGGCCACCGTATTGGACAAATTAAGATGGGAAACTTTTAAGAAAAAGGTAATGGAACAATTCTGTAATGAGCGAGCGATGGACCACATCATTGATGAGTTCCGGGGGTTGAAGAAAGGGAATTTGTCAGTCAAAGAGTAAAATAAGCTATTTATGGATAAACTGGGTTTGGTGGGACATCTGGTCCCCACCGAGAGAGAGAAGATCAAAGCGTACATCAAGGGTTTGCCTACCGAGATAATGAACATGGTTCAGGTGTCGAAGGTTGCTACCCTACGAGAGGCAATCGAAGAAGCACAACTCGTGGAAGACTCCTATGGCTCAAGTAAGATGGAGAGGAGCGGGGTAGTCGAGAAAAGAAGGTGGGAAGGGGGTCCCATACCCTCAAAGAGGTCAAAACACTTCAACAACAGTCAAAGGGGAAATGGTCCTAGACGTGACTATCTGTGGTGCTCAAGGTGCCGGAGCAAGCACACCGACCCTTGCAATTCGGGGTCTGAACCGTGTTTCAAATGTGGTAAGTCGGGCCACAGTTTCCGTGATTGTCCAATCAAGGGACAAATTTGTTTCGGCTGCAAGGAGCAGGGCCATATCTGTAACACCCTAAGAATTAGCGCAAATAAAATCGAAATTCTGCAATAGACTAAACTTGCGGAATAAGGTATAACAATCCCAACGTACAATATTAACCCGAACGGAGTATAGGTTAGACATAAACACGGTCAACAAATGAAGCATAAGACGACAACCTACTAATCTATAATCAAATAACTAGATTAGAGTCGGGTGTCGCTATCCTTCCAAAATGTGTATCTTCAAAAATCACTGTACGATGGTCACTAGATATCCTCAAAAAGACCACTCACGACCCCAAGGTCATTCCCTCAGTCCCGACGTGCCCCACTGTTAAGATAACCTGCCAACATGACAATCAAGAGCAAGTGTTAGGCTAAAGCCTAGTGAGAACAAGCCAATAAGAAAGAAGAAAGAAAAAAAACACTAAACCCAAATCGATGTCACGCGGTGATTATAGTCATGAGCTAAGTCAAGAAATCAAATAAACCATTAGTGATTAAACATGGTACAAATAACACCAAATCACATAACGAGCTCAACCCCTCTAGATCTGTTGCTCAAAACACCAAGTCAACCCCTCTGGATCTATTCTTGAGAGTTCCCAAAACAGGGGGAACTCAAGCACCATATGGAATTACACCTTACTGCACCATGAGACGCTGCCCGACTGTATAGGCCCACACCTTACTTATCATGACAACTCGATGCCTATTCCGTGCTAAAACGTGAACCAAATGCCCAAAGCTGGGGACATAGGAACACAGTGCCTATGGATCCATTGCACAAGACTCAAAGCCAAAGCATGTCATTTCATAACATACTCATATTAAATCAAATATACAGGCAATTCATATGAACAATAGTTCAATTCGATAAATCTTGATTCTTGAAATGATGGGATTTAGAAAACATTACCCAAAGACAATATACCATGTTAAAACGAGGTTTTCTACATTTAAACAAATACATTTATCACATATCTTTCGCAATACATACGGAGTTAGATTAAAGGACTCACCTCAGATTTCTTCCTGTTTATAGTCTGCTTCTTACGATTGCTACCTACGACAACACCGATAATTCGGTAAGCCAAACTATAGACAACTCACTGACTTACAACTCTTGAATACAAAACACAACATACTGCTGAAACAAAGTACCGGCCGAGTACTACTACCGATCGAAACCACAATATCGGTCGAAACAACATATCGGTCGAATTCCAGTTCCGGTCGAACCGACGTCCGGTCAAACCGACTTCCGGTCGAGACCATCTTCCCGATCTTATGTGATGGGACGTTTACAGAACCCAGATCCAACTCAAAATACGTAAATCTTGAAATCAAACGGTTAAAAACCTTAACAACGAGATTCTATACGGCAGATAATACTTAGATCAAAACATTAAGCTAGATTCGTACATTGTTTTGAAGAAAAATCGATCGACCTCTTTCTTCCTGCTTCCTTCTCTCTCTCTATGATTTCTTAAGATCAGATTTGTGATATTTTGAAAAATATCTAACTTGATTTATATTTATATAACCCAAATTTACATTTGTCCCCCTTGAACTTTGGGTAAAGGTCAACTTTTCACCCAACTCCAAAATTGCGGGTGTTACAATCCTCCCCAACTTGGAGAAGATTTCGTCCTCGAAATCTTGGCTATGGAAAAAGGTGAGGGTACCTTCGCTTCAAGTCCTCCTCCGCTTCCCAAGTCACATTAGCACCCCGATGGTGCTTCCACTGAACCTTGACCATAGTGACTTCCCGGTGACGAAGCTTCTTCGTCTTTCTTTCCAAAATCGCTTCAGGTTCTTCAACGCAACGATTTCCCTCATCCACCCTGATCTTGGAGAGTGGAATGACATTCTCCTTCTTCGCTAGACACTTCTGAAGATAGCACACGTGAAATGTGTCATGAATTCCCTTCATCTCCGGAGGAAGTTCCAGTTGATAAGCTTGAAGTCCTATCCGCTTAGTCACGGTGAACGGTCTAAGGAAACGGGGGCTCGACTTCCCACGCTTCCCAAATCTAATAATTCCCTTCCAAGGGGACACCTTCAACATAACCCGATCTCCCACTTGGAATTCCATTGGCCGTCTTTTCTTATCGGCGTAACTTTTCTGTCGATCTTGGGCCGCCTTCAAACGTTCGCGGATGCCCTTGACCTTGTCCGCCGTTTCTTGCACAATTTCAGGTCCGACAAACTGCTTTTCCCCAGCCTCGAGCCAACATACGGGAGTTCGACACTTGCGACCGTATAACGCTTCAAACGGTGCCATCCATATACTCGAGTGGTAGCTATTATTGTACGCGAACTCTACCAAAGGTAGGTGTGTATCCCAACTACCCCCAAAGTCGATCACACACGATCTTAACATGTCTTCCAGAGTCTGTATTGTCCTCTCGCTCTGGACGTCAGTTTGAGGATGGTAGGTCGTGCTCAACTTCACACGTGTACCCAATTCCTTTTGTAAACCGTCCCAAAAATGCGACGTGAACCGACTATCCCGATCAGAGATAATAGATAGCGTCATACCGTGTCGGGAAATTACTTCATCGATGTACAACTTCGCCAATTTATCCATTGGCAAGGTCTCCCGCATGGCCAAGAAGTGAGCGCTTTTGGTCAAGCGGTCTACTATAACCCAAATGGCGTCGTGACCTTTCAAGGTCCTTGGTAGCTTTGTCACGAAATACATCGTGATGTGATCCCATTTCCACTCCGGAATTTCCAAGGATTGCAAACTTTCGTAAGGTCTTTAGTGTTCTGCCTTCACTTGCAAACAAGTTACACACTGTTCCACACAGTGTGCCACATCAAGCTTCATGATTGGCCACCAATAATGCAATTTAAAATCTCTATACATTTTCGTGCTTCCTGGGTGAATGGAGTATTTTGACTTGTGGGCATCTTCGAGAAGAAGTTCTCTATTACCCCCAATCTTAGGAACCCAAATTCGTCCATTGAAAAGTTTCACCCCTCGACTATCTTCAGTCAACAAAAGATGTTGTTTTGCCATGACTTCACCTTTGAGATTTTCTTCTAGCAAGGCTTCGACTTGCGATTTCTTGATTCTGTCAATGAGTGTTGAAGTTATTTCAATCCGTGCAAAGGTAGCACGAGAATTTTCCCCGCAGACTTTCTGACTCAAGGCGTCGGCAACAACGTTTGCCTTACCCGGATGGTAGAGCAACTCGTAGTCATAATCCTTCAACAACTCCAACCATCTCCGCTGCCTCATGTTTAGCTCTTTCTGATCAAATATATGCTTCAGACTCTTGTGATCGATGTAAAGAGTGCATTTCGTACCGTAAAGGTAGTGTCGCCACAATTTCAGTGCAAACACCACCGCTGCCAATTCCAAGTCATAAGTAGGGTAGTTGACATCGTGCACTTTAAGTTGCCTTGAAGCGTAAGCGATCACCTTCCTTCTTTGCATCAGGACACAACCCAAACCCATCTTCGACGCATCGCTGTACACCACAAAATCTTCCGTCCCGTCAGGTAAATATAGGATAGGAGCTTCACAAAGCTTCTTTTGTAAGGTGCGGAACGCCTCTTCTTGCCTCTCGGTCCACACAAATTTCACGTTCTTTCGGGTCAAGGCCGTCAACGACGAGGCTATCTTCGAGAATCCTTGTATGAATCTCCGGTAGTACCCTGCCAAACCTAGGAAACTTCGGATTTCAGACGGACTCTTGGGAGGTTCCCAATTCGTTATCGCATCTATCTTTGTGGGATCCACTTTTACTCCTTCCTTTGAAACCATATGCCCCAAAAATTGTACCTCTGGGAGCCAAAAGTCGCACTTTGAAAACTTTGCGTAAACTCTTTCTCGCCTTAACACATCCAACACTTCACGGAGATGTTGCTCATGCTCTTCTTCATTCTTGGAGTAAACTAGGATGTCGTCGATGAACACGATTACCGATTTGTCGAGAAACGGTCGGCACACTCGGATTATCAAGTCCATGAATATTGTCGGTGCGTTGGTTAGGCCGAATGGCATCACCAGAAACTCGTAGTGTCCATAGCGTGTTCTAAATGCCGTCTTTGGGAAGTCATCCTTTGCTACCTTTACTTGGTGATACCCCGATCGAAGGTCAATCTTTGAGAAACAACCTGCTCCCTGAAGTTGATCGAACAGATCGTCGATTCTCGGAAGTGGATACCTGTTCTTCACCGTTACTTTGTTCAGTTCCCTGTGGTCGATACACATTCTCATTGCACCGTCCTTTTTCTTAACGAACAGGACCGGAGCTCCCCAAGGTGACGAGCTCGGTCTAATGAAACCCTTCTCAAGAAGGTCTTGGAGTTGAACCATCATTTATTGCATTTTGGTAGGAGCCAAACGATAAGGAGCTCGAACAATTGGAGCCGCTCCTGGAATGAGGTCTATACGGAATTCCACAACACGATCGGGTGGCAACCCGGGCAAGTCTTCTGGAAACACATCGGGAAACTCGCGCACCACCCTAACATCTTCCAGTTTCCGCTGGTCGAGTTTGGTATCGATATCATAAGCCAGGAAAGATAAACATCATTTCTCCAAACACTTCCTAGCTTTGATCACTGAAATAATCGCCACATCGCCTTTCCTTCCTTCGCCGTAGATTATTGTCGCTTCTCCGTTTGCCACAGGTAAACGAATCATTTTTTTGGAACATACAATTTCGGCCTGGTTCTTTGATAACCAGTCCATACCCACAACCACATCGAATCCACCAATTTGCATAGGTAATAAGTTAATGGGAAATTTCTTTCCCTTAAGCTCTAAAATGCAATCTCTAAGGATATTATGAATTAGAACTTGACCTCCATTTGCTATTTCTACCACAACAGCATTCTCTAGCATAATCTTAGACATTGCAATCCTTTGACAGAACAAATCGGATATGAACGAGTAGCTAGCACCAGAATCAAATAAAACACTTGTAGGTACGGAATTTAGAAAGAACATACCCGACACCACATCGGTTGATGCTTTAGCTTCCTCTGACGACATCTGGAAAGTCCTTTCGGTCGACCGCGGAGGTTCCATCTTTTTCCCGCTAAATCCCCCAGCCTTGAGCTTCGGGCATTCCACCCTTACGTGCCCCGGTTCCTTACATTCGAAACATATTTGCCCCTTAAGAGGGCAATCTCAGAACATGTGACCCGTCTTTCCGCACTTGTAGCACACTCCGGGAACAAAGTTGCATGGGCCGAAATGTTTGCTTCAGCACTTGGAGCACCACTTGGCATCACGTCTAGAATCAGCTCCTCGCTGAGCGCTGCTGTTGGCATAAAAGGGTTTCTTTGAGGGCATCGAGCTTCCCTTCCATTTCCTCTTCTCGACTTGGCGACCACTTTGATCGCTGCCGAGGCTGTAAGCACCCTCCATGAGTTGAGCTTCTTCCATTGTCTCCCGAAGGGTGGAGGTCCTTGTTACACGTACCATCGACATCATGTCCGATGGGAGGCCCTTGATGTAATCCTTGATCTTATCTTTCTCTGTCGGGACCAAGCATCCCACAAAACCCAGCTTGTCCATGAAGAGACGGTTGTACTCCTTTACCGACATACCACCTTTCTTCAAGTTTTGAAATTCCTCCATGATTCGATCCAACGACCTCTCGTTACAGTACTCTTCTAGCAGTTTTTCTTTGAAGGTAGACCAAGACAGTTGGTCCAGAACAGTCGGTTCAAGCGAAGCAGAGTACACATCCCACCAAGTAAGAGCTATACCCCGCAACATTCGGGAATCAAAGATAACCCTCTGCTCCTCCCCACATTCGCTTGAGCGAAAAGCTTGCTCCATCTCTCGAACCCAGGCCATACAATCTAGGGGATTGTCCGAGCCCTTAAATTCTGGCGGTCGGCAACCCATTAAAGCTTTGAACGTGCAAGTTCGCGCCGTTCGACTGACACCCAGGGTTGCAGTCACCACGGGGAAATTACAGGTCCAGTACCCCCGGATCCTGCAACAATCACATTTTCGCCAACCGTTTCGAGCCTACGGTTGTTAGCGTCTTGGTCCTCAAGGAGTTTCAAGAATACTTCCTGCTATTGCGCCATGGCCCTATTCATGGCCAACATCATCCGATCCATCAATCTCGTCTCTGCCGTCACTTCCTCAATAATAGGCTGTTCAGCCTCCAAATTGCGTCGAGAAATGTGCTCGGGTCCTCCACCCAGCACATTACTCACACGCACTGTTTCCCCCACTACAGTCGCCAGCGGATGGTCGACCGTAGGTATATCGGCCTCCTGGCCTTCCGGACGATTCCTGGTATTAACCATGATTCTGCTGAACGCAATCATGCAAAAGAACGAGATAAGGATTACGGAAAACACAAAGAACGTACTACTACACTTATCAATTATTATAACAACAGTAATTTAAGTATGCCCACGTAAAACATTTTCATGATAACGTTAGCTAAGTGAAATTATGAACATATAATACGTAAGAGTTCTTATTACCATTATCACAACTTTCAATTTGTGTAAGTTTCCATTGACCCTAATACCATCCTATCTTAGAAGGTCTACCCCATCTCACGAGTACTCTTGGCATACACCAAACAAAATGTGATTCAAATGATGGTAGAAAAATCAAATCTTTTTAAAACTTCTTACAACTTTTAGCTTGCCAATCCCTGACAACGGCGCCAAAAACTTGATGCGGATGTTTGCACACCTCTAAGACATGATAAATTAAATCTCAAAGCAAGTATACAATGGGATCTAATATCGTCTTTCAAGTAATAAAGTGGTAAAATACCGAATAACGTCCCACAGAGATTGTTGTAAAAGATTAATAAAAGTGTACTAAAAGAGATGATTTCAGATGGCGATTTTGAAGACTTTGATTTGGATTGGTTTGTCACTTGATTAGATTAACAGAATAATAAAGCAAGCACGGGTGTAAGACATTTAGGTGAGATTTAAACACAAATTCCAGCAGACTTATGCTGCAGACATGATGCAACATGAGTTGGCCATAACTAGATCCACCATCTATTTTGAGGGTATTCCTCTCGGACTTCAATATTCACACTACTGTTTAGACTCGACTAAACACATCTCTGTGCAACCTCAAGCTATTTATAGTGTAGAATAAAGTCCTCAAAATATATGGACGATCAAATCTCTTTGTATCTAAAACCGCTCTCTCGAGCCGATTCCCATATCATTCAAGTTGACGTGTTCGAAGAGGCTTATCTCTAAGTCCTCTACACTTTAACACTAGTGACTAGCGATCAATTTGTCGAGAATAAATCAGTTAAAAAAATATGATAACTCTCATTATCAGTAACTCTCTCAAGTCTACTTCTTATATCATTCAAACTAACGTGCTTTTGGTAGCTTATCTCTAAGTCAACCGCACTTTAACACTTTAGCAAGTGATCAATTCGTCAAAAAGTGTCATTGAATATTTATAAAACTTGAAATGAAATGATGGAACATTGTTATTGGGAAACAATGTCCACCTTTCTTTGGTTTAAAATCTCACCCTTATATCTCACACCCGAGCTAAATAAAGCTAGCTACTCATATTTAAAGACATAAAGCGATAAATGAGGGAAAGTAAAGACATAAATTAAATGATGGAAAATAAATGACGGAATGTAAATTGTGTAATGTAAATAAAGCGAAGTAAAGAAAAGTAAAATTACAAGAAATAAAATGACGAAAATGTAAAGTGCAATAATATAAAGAACTAATTAAAGAAATCTAAGAATAATAAAGCATAAACTAAAGAACAAGAGAAGGTAACCAAAAGATTACTTGTAATTATAAAATGAGAGTACAAACTCCCAAGGTTAATGGTTCCAACCTTGGATTTCTTTTTGCTAATATGAGATAATGGATAATGGATGCCAAACTACAATCCCAAGCTCCCTTTTTATACTAAAAGGGAGTGGCATAAAAGAGTAATTAACACTAACAAGGTACTTAAAGTACAAAGACACATTAACCAAAAGTTAATATCCAAAAGACAATAAGGACAAGTGTTTTATCCAAAGTACACCAACCAAAATTACTCTAGAAGGTTCCCAAAAATCAGATATAAAAATCCCAAAAAGTCTTTCCACGTTAAGCTCCTTCTAGCTTATCCATTAAGCTCCATATTTGCCCAAAAATACACCAATTAGCTTATCAAATGCAATAAAACAAGTCATTCACATCTTTATCTCCATGAAACAAGAAAAGAGAAAATAATTAACTAAAATGACTCAAAGGTTGGGATTATAAGGTAAAATGCTATGATAAAAATAAGATAAAAAGATCATAATGGCACTAAATAATTAGTGCCATCACAGACCTCCTATATGTTTTATGTTGGACGAACCAAGTCAGTAGACACTAGGAGGATGTAGTCTTGGGTGCCACCGTGTTGGTATGTGCCTAGACCTCCGCCATTCGAGGTAATGCCATGGTTGTAGTCCTCGGATGTGCTGGGCCTTTGGGGTGTCACTCTTAGTAGCTGGCATCAAGGTACATTGTCTCTTTGGGTGGAACTTGATTGGTGCTATGGGTATCCCCCGTTGACTCCACATCTGATAAATTTGGTTAACTGCTGATAAAAATTTGTGATTGCACTATTATGCTATTTCTTGTTCAACTCACTAGGTTGTTTGGCCTAACACTTGTTTGGTGTCGATGTGTATCTCAGGTTCTAGCGGCGTCGGTTCTAAGCTGGCATAGTTGCTTGGGTGAGAGCTTGGGGAAACTTGCGTTTGGTCATACTTTCGGTAGAAGAACATTTGGGTTTATAAATGACACCCCTTTTGTAATCTCTTTTCTAGTTATAGAAATTAGATTAGTTGGTTGTTATTTATTGTCCGTTAAATTACGACCGTAATTAAACAGGTTTGTATAATTCCCCATTTTTGGGAGGCTCTTGCTATGACAATTTTATATGCCTCATGTCCGTTTTTCGGATTTTTGTTATCCCTATTTTTAGGGTGTTACATGTTGGTATCAGAGCTTTAGTTTAAGTGAACTAGGTATTGTTGTAGCATATCTAGACTTAAGTTGTAGCCTTTACTGTTTCACTGTCCACTTGGGGTAGAAATCCTAGGTGGGGAGAGCGTTAGGATTTACGGAATTACTTTAATTGAAAGTTGTGATGATCGTGACAAGAATTCTTGTGTATGGTTCGTTCATAATTTCATTTAGCTACTACTATTATGAATGTTTTGTTACGTAAGCATACTTGGTTTACTATTGTTATGATAATTGATGAAGGTATTAGTACGTACAATGAGTTCAACTCGCTTAGTCTCTTCTCAATCTCTTTTCTCGTATATGTGTGGCAGATTTCAATGGTAAACACTCGGAGTAGGTTACCGAGCTCGCAGGAGAGACGTGTGGAGGTGGAATCTACTGCAGACCAACCTCATGTGGTCGATACCTCCGTGGTTCCTCCCATGCCCAATCTCTTGGGAGGGGGACCCGAACAGATTCCGTGCGTGAAGCTCAAGGCTAACAATGCCATCATGGAGGAAGTAACTACGGAGACCCGGATTAGGGACAACATGATGGTAGCCATGAATTCAGCCATGGCCCAACAACAGGAATTCTTCATGAAGCTTCTGGAAGATCGAGACGCCAGTCACCGACAACCTGAGACGATGGCGGAAAACATCGTTATGGGGTCGGGTGGACTGGTTGTTGTGTCTGTTGAAGACCCGACGGATGACGGGAACAAGGGGAAAGTCAAGGGATGCACCTAAAAAGCTTTTCTTGGGTGCAATCCGAAGGAGTTTTTAGGTTCTGCAAATCCAGTAGTGTGCATGTATTGGTTGGAGGAAGTGGAAATGGCTTTTGAGTCAAGCGAGTGCGATGTCTCGCAACGAGTGAAGTTCGCTTCCCAACTACTTCGGGGTGAGGCCCTGATCTGGTGGAACCTCACACAGTCCGCCCTTACTCCCGAAGTTTTGACGAAGTTGACTTGGCCGGTTTTCAAGCGGAAAATTATGGACAAATACTGCAGTGAAAGGTCATTGGACAAGCTGGAAGCGGAATTCCGAGGGTTGAAGAAAGGGACTCTATCCGTCGCTGACTACTCCAATATCTTCCTGGAAAAGATAAATTTGATAGGACATCTCGTCTCAGATGAGAGATCAAAGATAAAAGCTTATCAGCAAGGGCTGCCGGCAAGGATGAGGACGACAGTAAGGAATGCTAGGGGTTTGACCCTTCAGGATGTGATCGAGGAGTCTTTGCTGATAGAAGACGATTTTGAAACGGAGAAGGATGAGAGAACTGCAGTTGGTGAGAAGAGGAAGTGGGAAGGGCCGTCTGGGCCCATTCGTCAGTCTAAGCCACTCTTGGGTGGAAGAGTTAGTGATAATCGTCGTGAGTGGCGAGGGTGTCACAAGTGCAAAGCCAAGCACTTTGGCCCATGCGGCCCAAAACCTCATTCGGGTCCCGTGGAGTGTGACAAGTGCAGCAAGAAGGTCCATACGATCCGGGATTGCCCTATCCGAGGGCCGGTATGTTTTGAGTGTCGGGAACCAGGGCACATGAAAAGGGATTGCCCGAATCTAGTGGGGGGCCACCGTGGAGGTTCTTTGGGATTGACGGCTAGGGTCGAGCAACCGTCGAGAGCGTCGAGCCGAGCTTTTCGGATGACTACCGAGGAGGCAAGGAGACTGTTGATGTTGTTTCGGGTACGTTCCTAGTAAACTCCTTGCCCGCTCGTGTTTTGTTTGATTCGGGTGCTACGCGTTCCTTTGTATCAGACGTTTTCTGTAAATAGTTTGTCACTCCTATTAGTGTTCTTCCCGATGTGTGCTTGTGGTAGAAATAGCTAATGGAGATCAAGTGATCATCCGAGACCATTTTTGTGATTGCACTCTAGAGGTTGATGGGAATTCTTTTGGAGTAGAATTGCTACCTATGGCTATAGGAGGGTTCAATGTAGTTATAGGGATGGATTGGTTGGTGAGGCATAAGGCTGATATCTTTTGCTCTAAAAAGATGATCCAAGTGCCTCTACCGGAAAATGGTGTGGTCACCATCTACGGGGAGAAAGGTAAGAGGAATAATCCTATCATCTCTTCTCTTAAGGCTCGTAAATTTCTAGCGAAGGGTTACCCTTCGTATCTGACTTATGTGGTGGACGCGAAGAAAGAGAAGAAGTCGGTGGAAGATGTGAAGGTCGTGCAAGACTATCCGTATGTCTTCCCGAAAGACTTACCCGGGTTACCGAAGGAACGACAAGTGGAGTTCCAAATAGACCTCACCCCGGGAGCGGCTCCGATAGCTCGTGCTCCGTATCGATTGGCCCCGACTGAAATGAAAGAGATGATGACCCAACTTCAAGAGCTGTTGGAGAAGGGCTTCATCCGACCGAGTTCGTCACCGTAGGGAGCACCGGTTTTGTTCGTGAAGAAGAAAGATGGATCCATGCGGATGTGTATCGACTACTGAGAATTAAACAAAGTCACGGTGAAGAACAAGTATCATCTACCTTGCATCGACGATCTTTTTGATCAACTCCAAGGCGCGGGATGCTTCTCAAAGATTGATCATCTATCTGGATACCATCAGGTGAGAGTGAAGAAGGAAGATATCCCGAAGACGGCTTTCCGAACGCGATACGGTCACTTTGAGTTCTTGTTGATGCCTTTCGGCTTAACCAACGCTCCGGCCGTATTCATGGATTTGATGAACCGTGTGTGTCGCCCATTCTTGGACAAATCCGTGATCGCCTTCATCGACGATAGTTTAATCTACTCTAAGGACGAGTCCGAGCATGGGAAACATTTGCGTGAAGTGTTGGAAGTCTTAAGAAGGGAGAAATTGTTTGCAAAGCTCTCGAAGTGCGAATTCTGGCTTCAAGAGGTGCAATTCTTAGGGCATGTGGTGTCTAAAGATGGAGTAAAGGTGGACCCGACAAAGATCGAGGCGATGATGAGTTGGGAGCCTCCACAAGTCCGACGGAGATTCGAAGTTTCTTGGGTTTGGCGGGTTACTACAGGCGTTTCATTCAAGACTTTTCCAAGATAGCTACACCGCTCACCTCACTCACAAGAAAGAAATTCAAGTTTCTTTGGACCGATGTGCAAGATCGAGCCTTTCAAACGCTCAAGAAGAGATTGTGCGAAGCTCCAATCTTATCCTTACCCGAGGGATCGGAAGACGTCGTAGTGTATAGTGACGCTTCCAAGATGGGGCTTGGATACGTGCTTATGCAACGTGGAAAGGTGATAGCTTATGCGTCACGACAATTAAAGGATCATGAGAAGAACTACCCGACTCATGACTTAGAGTTGGCGGCGGTAGTTTTTGCGTAGAAGTTGTGGCAACACTACTTGTATGGGACAAAGTGTACTCTATTCACCAATCACAAGAGTCTCAAATACATCTTCGATCAAAAGGAACTCAACATACGACAAAGAAGGTGGCTTGAGCTTTTGAAGGATTACGATTGTGATCTACTCTACCATCTCGGTAAGGCCAATGTGGTGGCGGATGCATTGAGTCGAAGGAGCCATGATGGTGGCGTCAAGATGTCCCTTACAAGGATCAATGTAGTATCAAGTTTGTTGGAGAACATAAAGACGAGTCAAGTGGATTCACTTAAAGAGGAGAACCTCAAGTCCGAAGTCATGTTAAAGCAAAGGGAGCACTTAACGGAAGACGGTCGTGGACTCAAGCTCTTTCAAGGAAGAATTTGGGTGCCGAAGGTCGGGGGAAACCGTGACCTACTTCTTGAAGAAGCGCACAAGTCAAAGTATTCTATACATCCCGGTAGCACCAAGATGTATAGGGACTTTAAATTGAATTATTGGTGGCCGGTGATGAAGCTAGATGTGGCTAGTTACGTGGAGAGATGTGTCACGTGCCTTCAAGTCAAGGCGGAGCATCAAAGACCATACGGGAGTTTGCAACCGTTGTCCATTTCCGAGTGGAAATGGGACAACATCACCATGGATTTCGTGACGAAGCTACCGAAGACCTTGCGAGGCCATGACACCATTTGGGTAATTGTTGACCGGTTTACCAAGAGTGCACACTTCCTTGCGATGCGGGAGACTTTGCCAATGGAGAAATTGGCCAAGCTTTATATTGATGAGGTGGGGTCAAGGCACGGAGTTTCGCAATCTATCGTATCGGATCGGGATAGTCGCTTCACATCGAACTTTTGGGTAGGCTTGCAGAAAGAGTTGGGCACTAGGTTGAATTTGAGCACGACATATCATCCTCAAACGGATGGTCAAAGCGAGAGGACAATCCAGACGCTATTGGTAGAGTTCACATACAACAACAGTTACCATTCTAGTATTGGGATGGCACCATTCGAGACATTATATGGGTGGAAATGAGAACTTCGGTCTTCTGGTTAGAAGTGGGCGAAAAGCAATTCTCCGGACCGGAAATGGTTCAAAAGACGGCGGATAAAGTGAAGGAGATCCGAGAAAGATTGAAGGCGGCTCAAGACCGACAGAAGAGCTATGCGGACAAGAAGAGAAGACCGGTCGAGTTTCAAGTGGGTGATCGTGTCATGTTGAAGGTATCTCCATGGAAGGGGATTATCCGTTTTGGGAAGCGCAGGAAGGTTAGCCCTCGTTTCCTTGGACCCTTCGTCATTTTGGAGAGAATTGGTTTACAAGCCTACCGGTTGGACGTACCCCCAGAAATGGATGGAATACATCCTACGTTTCACGTGTGTTACCTTCGGAAGTGTCTAGTCGAGGAGGAAAGCGTTATTCCTTTGACGGAAATTCGGGTGGATAATGGGAATCGTTGTGTTGAGGAACCGGAGACGATCTTAGAATCGAAAGTGAAGAAGCTACGTCATAAGGACGTGGTTATGGTTAAATTTCAATGGAAGCACCATCGGGGTGCTAACATTACTTGGGAGTCGGAATATGATATGAAGAAGCGATACCCTCACTTGTTTAATTAGAATGAGATTTCGGGGACGAAATCCCAATTAGGTGGGGAGGATTGTAACACCCGGAAAATCTAAAGGTAAGTATTTACTCCTCACATCCTACTAATTGTATTATTTGATTTATATATTTATAGAAATGATTAGCCTCACGCTCGTTTTCGTATTTGGCTAAGTTTTCGGACAGTCTGGAGTGTGGCGCGATAGTGCCATGCGACAGTGACAATGTCACTGTCGCCGGGCACTGTCGCTGTCGGGGGGCTGAGAGTTTAAATGAGTCCTTATCTGGCTTTAACTTCGTTTTCTCTCATTCCTCTCTTCTCTTTGGCGATTTTGGAGCTCCCAATCTGATTCTCTCCCTCACCAAACCCTAACCCTCATAAATACAAACCCTCTTGGTGGTTGGATCTTGATTGCTTGCCATAACTCTCCTCAAGGAAGCTTCTAGGATTTATAAAGCTCAACTTCTCATCTCCAAGGCTCATCTCTTCAAGCTAGGGTTTCATATTTTCTAGGTTTTGGTTCGAAAACCTAGATTATGAGTTTACTAAACCTTTGTTAAAACTAGATACACATCATTATCTCTTACTTGTGTTGTTGTCTATTTTGCTCTAAATGTTCATATCTACATGTCCAAGTATTTGGGTTTCCTTATGGAAATATGTTGGAAATATGTGTAAGAGTATTATGCTATGATTTATTGAGTGTGGATCTTGATATGGTGATAACTTCTACTTGGGTTATCTTTATTGGTGCTATCATGTTTACTTGACTAAAATGATTATTACATGAGTCCTATGTTGGACCTTATATGGTTAGGATGGTGATATTGTACTCATGGTTGGTATGGCAATATACTTGGTTGAAATATACCGCACATACCTCCTATATGTTTTATGTTGGACGAACCAAGTCAGTAGACACTAGGAGGATGTAGTCTTGGGTGCCACCGTGTTGGTTTGTGCCTAGACCTCCGCTATTCGGGGTAATGCCATGTTGTAGTCCTCGGATGTGTCGGGCCTTTGGGGTGTCACTCTTAGTAGCTGACATCAAGGTACATTGTCTCTTTGGGTGGAACTTGATTGGTGCTATGGGTATCCCCCGTTGACTCCACATCTGATAAATTTGGTTAACTGCTGATAAGAATTTGTGATTGCACTATTATGTTATTTCTTGTTCAACTCACTAGGCTTTTTGGCCTAACACTTGTTTGGTGTCGATGTGTATCTCAGGTTCTAGCGGCACCGGTTCTAAGCTGACATAGTTGCTTGGGTGAGAGCTTGGGGAAACTTGCGTTTGGTCATACTTTTGGTAGAAGAACATTTGGGTTTATAAATGACACCCCTTTTGTAATCTCTTTTCTAGTTATAGAAATTAGATTAGTTGGTTGTTATTTATTGTCCGTTAAATTACGACTGTAATTAAACAGGTTTGTATAATTCCCCATTTTTTGGAGGCTCTTGCTATGGTAATTTTATAGACCTCATGTCCATTTTTCGGATTTCTGTTATCACTATTTTTAGGGTGTTACATTATAGCAGGTTTTGTATACCCAGGTTTATCCAATTTATATCCGTCATATTGCAAAATTTTCGAATTTTATTTCTCTAAATTTTAGGGTGTTACATGAACGTTGTTGTTAAAACATATTTTAATTTCACATAAAGGTGAACAATAATCAACTACTAAAAGGTGAACAAAGGTGAACTTATATGCATTGTGAAAAGTCGTGAAATTAAATTGTGGAAAAGGGGTTTTCATTGCCATTTTATTAAATTATGGAATGACCATTAAAATGACAATTAATGAGTCCTTTTAATGTTACGTTTATGGCTTAAGGAAAAATTAATGAGCCCTTTTAATGTGGTCCCCAAAAGAGTAAATGATTTAATCCCAAAATACCCTTGACCATAAATGTTCATATATCTATTTAATAAATAAACCCTATTTAATTGTTTAAAAATCTAGTTTTAATCTTAAACATCCATTACAAGATATGGACCTTCACAGATGTCGATCTACCAAAGCTCCACCCTCATGATCTATCAGAGTTGTTCGAATGGATAGAAGAGAGGTATGGATGGAAGAAAGAGCACCAAGAAGCCCACTTGACAATCAAGATAACTATGATAGAAAAGCTACTATACTATATATAGTGTATTGGACTTTCAAGTAGCACTCGATCTTGGTGTCAAGAAGGTAAACCTCACTCCACCAGAGGACAACCTACCTTCCTCGGTCTAGATTGGTTCATATAGTTAACAAGAAAAGTAAGGTTAACAAAAAAACCTCACCCTATATATATATATATATATATATATATATATAGAGAGAGAGAGAGAGAGAGAGATAGAGAGAGAGAGAGGTGTTTAAATGCAACCCCTTTACATGGTGCAGCCCTATGCAACCCTTCTATCCACCACTCATTTTATTTTCACATATTTAATTAAAAAATATAAAAATAAAATGAGTGGTAGATAGAGGGGTTGCATGGGTTGCACCATGTAAAAGGTTGCATAATAACCTACCCCTATATATATATATATATATATATATATATATATATATATATAGTGTTTGGTTTATTTGAAAAATGGTAAATATATGAGAAATAGAGAAGTAATCTTAGCCATTCATATGGTCAAGATCGGATTTGACTAGTCAAATATTGCGGTTTTGACCGGTCAAAAGTTGCGGCTATCCCAAAAATAGAAGGACAATTTCGAAATTTTACAAAACACACAGGTTGTGTTCATATATGAACATGTATAATTCACATATGAACTATATGTTCATATATGAACCAGTGCAATTCACAACTAAACTCTTTTAACTGATTCATATATGAACCTTTGTGATTCATATATGAATCAGTTGAACTAACTAACAGATTCATATATGAACCTTTGTGATTCATATATGAACCTTTGTGAATCACAAAGATTCATATATGAATCAGTTGAACTAATTAACAGATTCATATATGAATCTTTGTGATTCATACTGATTCATATATGAACTCATCCCGTGTATTTTACGAAATTACCCCTCTACCTTCTATAGACCACACAAGAAATTATCCGGTGTTTCGCGGTCAAAGCCGCAAATGTTGACAAGATGAATGGCTAAGATTACTTCTCTATTTATCATATATTTACCATTTCTCAAATGAACCTCTCCCTATATATATATATATATATATATATATATATATATATATATATATAGGGGAGGGGTGTTCAAATGCAACTCCCTTTACATGGTGCAACCCCTCTATCCACCACTCATTTTATTTTCACCTTTTTAATTAAAAAATGTGAAAATAAAATGAGTGGTAGATAGAGGGGTTGCATGGGTTGCACCATGTAAAAGGTTGCATAATAACCTACCCCTATATATAGGGGAGCAATCTTTTAGAAACCAACATAATTTTGCAAACTTTGCAATTCTAAAACAACCAATCATAATTTAGTAATTTTTTTAATTTTTATTTTAATTAGGAGGACTTTATTGTCAATTTGTTAGACTACCCACATCCACAATCCAATCCAATCTTTATTAAAAATTTGAGTAAACTCCAATTTTGGTCCCTGACGTTTATTGATTTATTTGAAAGAGGTCCCTATGGTTTCATAATTCAAGTTTACATCCCCAGGGTTTCGATTTTGCTCTAGAAATGGTCCCTGACACCTAACGACGTCAAAATGGTCCGTTAGTGCTAGGGGTAATTTGGGCATTAAAAGTTTTCCCTCAAACTTTAACCAAATTAACTATTCCCCTTCAATAAACCGAGTTAAACTCAGTTAACCAGTTACACCATCGTCTTCACCTCAACACTGCACACACTCTCAAGCCCTCATGAAGAGCAAAAATCGAACATGGTAGGAGGCTCGTTTGTTCTCAGGTGAGAGCTACACGAAGGCTGGAGTCCCACAGATATCTACGGTAAGTGTCCATTGAGCTCTGTTTTTTTCCCATTTTCTTATCACCATCTTCAATGGAGTAAGGATGAACCATTGAGCTTTTTTTGATGATTTTGTTCACAGAGATTTACGAAACACTCATAACAGTAAGGATGAACCATGGAGGTGTTTTATTGGATTACCAGGAAGAAGATACGTGAATGGTAAAGTTGATTTTATTGATTTGGTTAACACTGAGGGTTTATCTCTGCATTAGTTCGATAAAATGGTGTTAGCATTAGGGTATGATAGAGATGAAGTAAAGTCTTACCATTTCTTGATTCCTCAAAGTGACCTTGATACTGGGTTGAGACCTTTAGTGGATCACCAAGATGTCTTGAACTTTCTAAGATATGCCCCTGTGATTAAAGTCATTGATGTATTTGTAGAGCATGTACAGACAAATGTGTTTCCCCCAAATCAACATAATGATGTTATGGAGGACATTGCTTTAAATCAAAGCATGGATCATATAATCCATAGCTTTGATCCTTTTATTGAGTTGGACTCAGAGTTACAGAGAGGTAATGGAATAGACTTGAACCAGGGAGTTGACTTAAACCAGGGAGGGGACTTAAACTCGAGAGGGGACTTAAACCCGGGAGGGGACTTAAACCAAGGAGGGGACTTGAACCAAGGGGACTTGAACCAAGGAGGGGGATTGAACAATGAAGCTAACTTAGGAAGTGGCAACCATGGGGATTTAGAGAGTCATAACAATAATGGGTTTAATTCATTTGATGAATTTGATATGGAGGATTCTGTGGATAGCTATGGGGAGTGGTTGGGAGTAAATGGGGAAGGAAGACAAAATGTGGAGGGTGATATTGATCCCTTTGATGTTGATAACTTTGACTCAGAAGATGAAAACAGTTTTTGCAAGAAGGTTAGGCATACCACAGACCATAAGCATATTGAGTTTTATGTTGGGCAGACTTTTGGGAATAAAGAAACCATAAGGAATTTGATCAAGCAACATGCAATTGACACTAGAAAGGATATAGTGGTGGTAAAAAATGACCCAATCAGATTTAGGGCCGTTTGTAGGGGTTCAATGCCTAACTTAAAGGAGTCAAGTGGGCCTGGTAAAGGAAGAAAGGGTAGATGGAAAAAGTCCAATGGGCCCACTTGTCAAAGAGTGTTGTTTTTGTCAGCCTCAACAGATGAAGCAACTTGGACTGTGAAAACCTACCTTAACAAACATAAATGCTTCCAAACTAGGGAGGTTGGTATGGCCACTGCACATTTTCTCTCACAACATATCACAGAACAGGTCAAGGTAGATCCAAATACTCCATTGAAGGCAATTCAATCCCAATTATCAGAGAAGTTTGAGATCTTGGTGTCACTTGGTAAGGCTATGCGGGCAAAACAATTGGCCATGAAGAAGATTTGGGGAGACTATGAGTCACAGTACCATCACCTGAGGGATTACCTGAATGAGGTAAAAAGATGCAATCCAGATACAACTGTTAAGCTAGAAATTGAGTCAGAACCCAATCCAAACAGTGATACCAGAAAATTCAAAAGGGTGTACATATGTTTGGGAGCTTTGAAAAGAGGATTCAGGGGAGGTAAGAGGGATTTGTTAGGTCTAGATGGGACTTTTATGAAAGGTCCTTTTCCAGGGCAAGTGTTAACAGCTGTGGGTATTGACCCAAATCATGGCATATATCCAGTTTCATTTGCAATAGTAGAGGCAGAGACAACAGATTCATGGATGTGGTTCTTAGAGTGCCTTGGAGATGACCTTGATCTTCAATCAAATTCCAACTTCACTTTCATTAGTGACAGACAAAAGGTATGAACTTACTCTGTTTTGCTATGATCTTACTCTGTTTTGCTATGATCTCACTCTGTTTTGCTTATGAACCTGTTTAATAATTTGCTCTTGTTGCATATAGGGTATTCTTCCAGCAATTGCCAATTTGTTCCCTTCTGCTGAACATAGATTCTTCCTTAGGCATATCCATGAGAATATGAAAATACAATGGAAGGGGAAAGCATACAAAGATCACTTATGGCAATGTGCAACAGCTCCTACTGTCCCACGGTTTAAAACAGCAATGGACAACTTGAGAAGGTTCAATACAACTTGCTATGAATGGTTGAACAAGATCCCCCCTCAACACTGGACCAGATCACACTTCACAGGTATAACTGAACATTATAGTGATGTGCTTTTGAATTATGCATCTTATGATATGATTTTTATTTGAGCTTTTCTTAAATCTTGATTATGTTACATGCTTCTTACACTCACAGGCAGATGTCACAGTGATGTGCTTTTGAATAACTTGTGTGAGGTATTCAATAGACAAATTGCTGATGTTAGGGATAAGCCAATTTACTCTTGTCTGGAATACATTAGAATTTATCTGATGAAGAGGATTGTTAATGTATGCAAAGTAATTGAGACTTGTGATGGACCACTAACCCCAACAGCAAACAAAATGATGGACAAGGATAAGAGAGAGGCATCCAAATATCATGTGTTGTTTAGTGGTGGAGATAGGTATCAGGTATGTAAACTAAACTTGTGTATGCAAAGTAATATAAACTAGACATGTTTCTGATATGTTTCTTTTCACATAGGTATCTGGCCCTTGGAATGACCAGTGCATAGTTGATGTGAGAGCAAGGACCTGTTCTTGTAGGCAGTGGGAGTTAACTGGAATTCCTTGCAAGCATGATGTGGCTACAAACTGGAACATGGCAGCAAATGGTTCTGATGTGGTACCTGAATCATGGGTGGACAATTCATACATACTGAGCACATGGAAGGAGATGTACAACTTCAAATCTAAGCCAATCAATGGAAGCATGCTATGGGAAAAAGATAATTGCCCAACTACTTTGGTTCCACCAAATCATCATAAATAGGTTGGAAGACCAAAGAAAAAGAGAAGGAAGACAAGTGAAGAATTGTCTCAGAGAAGTGGGGACAGTGGTAAAATGTCAAGGAAAGGGAAGACTGTCACTTGTGATAAGTGTAAGAATAAAGGTCACAATTCAAGAACATGTAAAGGGCAAGGAGGACCTTCACAGGATAGGGCATGATTTGGTTGTATGTGTGGTTAGTGTTAGTGCTCACTTATCTAACTTGGAAAGGTGTTTTGGTAATTGGTAGTATGTTGTGTTGTGGACAAAGTATCTTTTGGTTGTATGTTCTATGTTATGGTTTGGTTGTATGGACAAAGTATCTTATGGTTGTATGGATAAAGTATCTTATGGTTTGGTAATTAGTAGACTGCTTTGTGTTAATGGAATGAAACAGGCTTGGTGTTATGTTTTTGGTTCTTTCTTAATAGACAAAAACAATGTGCTTTCTTAATGGACAAAAACAGAGTTTCATTTCTTAATGATCAAAAGACTTTCATTTGCATTTGGTGTTATGTTTTTGCATTTGCATTGATCAAAAGACTTTCATTTGCGCTTGCAGAGGATAACAAGGATTGATCAAAAGACTTCCATGACAAAGAGTATTACACTTAATCAAAGACTTCCATTACAAAGAGTACAAACAGATGAACAAATTCATCTTAAGCTTTCCAATTACACTTAATTCCTACCAAACAAAAAACAACATTCCAAAAAGCTATCCCAAAAGAGAAGCCAACATTCCCAGATTAGTTGAAACAGAAATATATACAAAAACCAAAAAAAACCCAACTAATCACTATAATCAAATTCAACTTAAAATTTTCCATTTCTCTAGCTTTCACACATTGCTCAGCTCGATTCTTGGATCTTAGCAGACCAGGGATGACATCCATAGACCTTGCACAAATGGGTGGATCAAACCAACCAAAAAATGAACATTGACCCTGTCAAAATGAAAACAAAGGGTAATTAGGTTGGAATTGAAAAAGGAGATGATTTTGTGAAGGAAATGTTGAAATTCGAAATTCGAAATTAGCTTACAATTACTCCACAAGTGTAGAACCTACGGCCGGGATTTGAGTTTGTCCACGAGGTTCTCACAGTAGCTTGGACATCGCATTAGCAGAGCACCATTTTGGTTGGAGAAGGAGAAGACTTTCGGATTTGGAGAAGGAGAGGAGCTAATTTGGTTGAAAATTTTGGTTGGAGAAGAAGAACACAGTAGAGAAGGAAGAGAGGTCACTAAAATGGAGTTAGGGGAAGAATTAATTTGGTTAAAAATGAGGGAAAACTTTTAATACCCAAATTACCCCTGGCACTAACGGACCATTTTGACGTCGTTAGGTGTCAGGGACCATTTCTAGAGCAAAATCGAAACCCTGGGGATGTAAACTTGAATTATGAAACCATAGGGACCTCTTTCAAAAAAATCAATAAACGTCAGGGACCAAAATTGGAGTTTACTCTAAAATTTTAGTTTCTCTCTCTTCCACCTACCCAATCTCTAATTCAATCTAATATCATATTTTTTAACATTTATCAGTGATCCAATCCAATCTCAAATATTCTTTAAAAAATATTAATTTTTAATATTTTATCATATCTATAATTTTTTTCTTTTTGTTTTTGCATATAAAAAATAGATTTTTTAAACTATTTGATACTTTAAATCATAATCTTAATTAAAAAAAACTTATAATTGAAAATAATTAAAACAAGTTACAAAAAGAAATACAGAATTACATATCTAAAAGACATAAATGACATAATAAATTATTAGTGCGGAATTTTTGTCATATATGCTCAATCAAATCATTTTTAGAGCATTATGTGTTTCTCTATTACGAAGTTGTTCTCTATTAGCCATATAACTAGCTAGGTTTCCAATTCGGTCAGTAGAGAATCCAAACGGTTGATCATCATCTTCTGTATAGCTTTCGGGTTGTCGATTTGTGGGCATATCATTAATAAATTCAGCTGGATCATAATAATGGAGGTATGTCTCTCGCTCGTCTTCAACTATCATATTATGCAGAATGATACAAGCAATCATAATCCGTCCCATATTACCTTTGTCTCAAACAAGACATTGGTGTCGAATAAATGCGAAACGGGCTTGTAGAACTCCAAATGCTCGTTCAACATCTTTTTTGGCAGACTCTTGACATTGAGCGAACAACTTGTGTTTCTCGATAGTGGGAAACGTAATTGACTTGACAAATGTAGACCATGAAAGATATATGACATCTGTGAGATAATATGTCGTGTCGTTTTTGCAACCATTCACGATGTAACTAACTTTTGGTGCTCAACCTGTCAATACATCATCAAAAACAGGAGATCGATGAAGTCCATTAATATCATTTAACGAACCTGGTGTTCCAAAGAAAGCGTGCCATATCCATAAATCATAACGACTTCTAAAATGATTGTTGGCTTTCCCCTTCTTCCGGCATATTGTCCAGCCCATGCGCTCGGACAATTTTTCCATTCACTCGTGACCATAACTTCCCTTTCTTTTGGTTTTTGCCACGAGTAGCATCTTCACTAACGAAGATTCATGCTGACATCAGAACCATATCTTCTCTCGTCTCCTATGAATCAACTCATGAGCCCTTTTGCGAAGTTTGAACATTTTCAGGGATACTAACGTGATTATCATAAGAAAGGAACTCAAAGTTTTCATATTGTGTGTTTGGGTTTTAAAGGTTATCAGGATATTGAGAACCAAAACAAAAATTTTGGTAGTTTGGATCCATAACAGAAAATGAAGAGAATATTCAAGATGAAGAGAGTATTGAAATAGAGAGAAAGATTGGTGTGATGAAAATATGTCAATATTGGTCTCTATTTGTAGGGAATTGAAAAATATGAATTTTGATATATTTTTTATTTTTAAATTTTTTGTTAAACTTATCTTTTTAATATGATAAGATTATTTAAACAAGACCTAAATGTAACAAATTAGAATTTGACATGTGTCAATAAATATTCATCACATATGCATTGACACACGTGGGTTCTTGCCTGGTTAATCGCATATGCATCGTAGTTTCATCATAGATTCATCATATGCAACGTAGTTTCATCAGTCAAATCCGATCTCGACTATATAAAAGACTAAAATTACTTATTTATTTCTCATATATTTGTCATTTCTCAAATGAATCTAATGTTATTATATATATATATATATATATATATATATATATATATATTAAATAACAAGGAAAAAATATCTAGAATTAAATTGCGAAACGAGGGTTAAGTGTGTGGCCCTTGGGACATTACGTTACGTCCAACCAAACATGGAGCCTAGGGAATGAGGGGTAGTTTAGAAAGTTTAAAGAATGAAAGATATTACATGAGATCTTTGTAGGTATATGTGTCACTTATTCTGATTGCGATTGACACGTGTGGAAGTTCACCTCTTAATTTCTTTTTTAATTTCGATTAAAAAGTAAATATAATTTTTCAATGAAAAATATAGTTTAAATAAAATGAAAGTAGTTGAATACAATTTGTTAAATTTATTATGATAAAATCGATAATATATGTGCGTGAAAAATCGTGTAAGAAAAAGAATTAAGGTGAGAAGACTAAGAAGGGATCTCTACCCTTGATTACTTTTAATCTCATGCCTTTACATAAATTGTATTTATAAGGGTATTGATCCGGTGTAGGGATAACAAAAATCCGCAAAATACACCTGGTCAACATTTGCGGCTTTGACCGCGACGCACCGGATAATTTCTTGTGGGGTCTATAGAGTATAGAAGATAGAGGGGTAATTTCGTAAAATACACGGGATTAGTTCATATATGAATCTGTATGAATCACAAAGATTCATAGATGAATCTGTTAATTAGTTCAACTGATTCATATATGAATCTTTGTGATTCATACAGATTCATATATGAATCACAAAGGTTCATATATGAATCTGTTAGTTAGTTCAACTGATTCATATATGAATCACAAAGGTTCATATATAAATCAGTTAAAAAAGTTCAGTTGTTAATTGCACTGGTTCATATATGAACATATTGTTCATATGTGAATTATACATGTTCATATATGAACACAACCCGTGTGTTTTGTAAAATTTACGAAATTGTCCTTCTATTTTTGGGATAGCCGCAACTTTTGACCAGTCAAAGCAGCAACTTTTGACCGGTCAAAACCGCAATATTTGACTAGTCAAATCCGATCTTGACCATATGAATGGCTAGGATTACTTCTCTATTTCTCATATATTTACCATTTCTCAAATGAACCAAACACTATATATATATATATATATATATATATATATATATATATATATATATATAGGGGTGGTATCAATTGGAAACCAAGTTTCATTGGAAACTTTGGAAACCAAATTTCAGCCATTGATCTTTATAATCAATGGTTAAGATTCATTTGAATTATATATGATAATAAATTAATTAATTAATTAGTAATAAATAAAAATAATAGATGAAAAGGGTAAATATGTCTTTTGATTTTGTGTCTCAAATATGACAAGAAAGGTTTATTTTATTTAGATTACTTGAAACCAAAATAAAATTTCCCACGCAATCTAAATTTTGTTATTTTTTTTACAATGAAAACGTGGAGCATTTGTCTTTTTATCAAAAAAGTTATTTTTCTTTTAAAATGTAAGAAAATATTTTTTTAATTTCATTTTATTATAAAATTTCCCACGCAATCTAATATTGTGATGAAACAGAATGAATTTGTCGATTATAGATTTCATTGGATTACAGATTTCATCAGGTTCATCTTGTTAGCATTATTGTTTCATGATGAAAATAGATTCATCAGGTTCATCGTGTTAGCATTATTGTTTCATAATGAAACATGATGAATTTGTGTCATTTTTGTTAACTTCCCATTTTTGTTTCATTACCTGTTCAATTGCATATCCGTATATGAAAATAGATTCATTAGGTTCATCGTGTTAACATTATTGTTTCATAATGAAAATATATTTATCAGTTTCATCGTGTTAGCATTATTGTTTCATTATTACCATATATAAGTTAAATTAAAATTAAATAATTTACCTAAATTAAATATCTCATTTTTAAATTAATCAATTATTATTATTACCATATATAAGCTAAATTAAAATTAAATAATTATTAATATAATAATAATAACAGTTACCATATATATTATGAAATAATGTAAAAGACAAAAATAACCTTTTCAATTAAAAAAAAAAAAAAAAAAGAAATTCACTTATTGGTTTATTTCGGTTTCCAAAGTTTCCAATGTAATGTTGGTTTCCAATTGATCGTTCCCCTATATATATATGTATATATATATATATATATATATAGAGAGAGAGAGAGAGAGAGAGATGAAAGTTCAAACGAGAACACTAACTATTTAATAAAATAACAAATCATGACAAAATCATATTTGATTCTAAATTAACCGGAAAACGGACGTGAACGACTTTGGTCGCGATTTATGTCGCTGGGAAAGTCGCATGAATCATATAGGATTTTGTATTGATTCGGCCATTCTCGTATTTTCTTAAATAAATATTGTTGTATGAACCCACTTCTTTCTCTCTCTCTTTCTCTCTCTTATATATATATATATATATATATATATATATATATATATATATATATATATATATATATATATATATAGACAGAGGTTCAAGAAAAACCTCAAATAAATGAAAAACTAAAAAACATCTTATCAATCGTTAGATTAGATAATCTGATGGATATGATTAAACAGATGGTTACAACAATATTTTTTAAATTAAAAAATCTCCACCCCCTATTTTTTATTCGAAAAAATTCGAAAAATGAACAAAATTTGAGCGAAATAAATTACACCAAATAAACGATCATATTTTTCTCGTTAATTTGACATTCATATTCATATATTTTTTCATTCGTTTTTTCGTAGTTTTGCGGTTTTCCATTTATTTAGAGTTTTCTCCCGAACCGGATATATATATATTAATGGATGGATATTCAAACGAGAACACCCATATGTTACGAAAATGCGAGAAAACATTTTTGAGCCTCCAAATTATTTAACCCATAATTATAATTAAAAGAAGAAAAAAAATGATTAAGGATAATGTGATTTCGTGTTTATATATGATATTAGTGTTGGGCCCGTGCATTGCACGGGATGATAAATTTTTTGTTGGAATATTGAACCAAATTAAAATGAAACGTAATTTCTCTGTTAACAGTTAATGAAATACAATGTGAAAAACGAATGTATTTTCATAAGTGGTTAACTTGCATATATTCTTAATCGTTTGTTGTTATGAGTTTGTACAATAATATTGGTAATAGTTTTGTATTATATTATTTAAAACTCAAACGACATGTCTCACAACATATTTATCTGACTATTGACTTCAAGACCTCATAGTATTAATCGATAAAAATAAAGATATGTATATATATCTTATTCTCCTACTTCGAAAAATATGATTGTGGGTTTTGAAAAATATAAACAAATCCTCAGTAAATAAAATAAAATATAAAAAAATAGTTTTTCAAAGAAACAAAAATATAGTGGAATACATTTTGTTTAGTTGCAGGTTCCGCCATTGACACCCGACCGTTAGTCTTCTTCTTGTACTCGGATCATACATAGAGAAACTATATATATTTATAGTGAATGTAGAGAATATTTTAAAATCTTTTATTTTAATTTTCGATTTTACATTTAAATGTAAATATATTAAAAATATGGAAGAATATTTTTATATCTACATCGTTTCTATTTTATTTTCTTTACACTTGGTTAATTTGGAAAGTATTGCGGAATATTTTTATTTTAAAGAATGCGATAATTTATTAGTGTATCTCGTTATTTTTTATTTTTAATTCATATCAACCTTCTTTTTTCTTCTTTTAATGCTCGTGAAAAAAAAAATACGTGTATATTTTATATTATAAAAAAAATACGTGTAGATTTATATTATGCTAATATAAAATACGTATAGATTTTATAAAATAAAATAGATTTTATATTAGCAAAAATAATCTAGATTTTATATTACATCTCATTAATATAGATTTAAATGTAAAATCTACATTTAAAATAGATTATGCTAATATAAAATCTCTTTTATAAAATCCTCCACCAAAAAAACAAATAGTTATATTAATAAATGAGTATCCATTCCACAAATAGATGATTATAAAAAAATCTAGATTTTATATTACATCTCATTAATATAGGTTTAAATGTAAAATCTACATTTAAAATAGATTATGCTAATATAAAATCTATTTTATAAAATCCTCCACCAAAAAAAACAAATAGTTATATTAATAAATGAGTATTCATTCCACAAATAGATGATTATGTGAGATACTGTGCTTGGAATGGTTGTATCAAAGCATTAATAAATTGTAAATTAAGTAATTGGCTTTAATTAGTTGTAACTTGTATTTAAAATGTTGTAATTAAGAGTTTTTTATACCGTTTTTATAATATAGTATAGATTAATGAATTCATTATCCTTCAAACCGCGTACAGATAATTTATTCACCGATCACAATGTATCACATCATTATTACAGCAAAATCACATAATGAACCGACAAAACGATGATTGTGGGCGTTATCCTCATTGTTTTCGATTATCACAATATTATAACATTCATATCATAGCAAAATCACATCATAAGAGTCTTTGATTTATCAAAGTATTAGCACATTATATCGCTACAAAATCAGATCATTATCACATCATAAGAAGTTTTTGATTTATCAAAACACTATCACATTCACAACATAATCAGATCATTATCACAACATTATCACATCCTTATCGACAACATAACATAAAAAATCTTTGATGATAATAGCAATATTTAAGGATAAAGACAAATTTAAGATAATATAAAATTATGGATAAATACTAATTTATTTTTTATTTATTCTAATCTTCTATGGTATTAAATAATTTAGAGGCCTAGAAGTGTTCTCGAATTTTCGTACAACAGGAGTATTCTCATTTGAACCCCCTGCCATGATATGTATATATATATATATATATATATATATATATATATATATATATATATATATATATATACATACACACAGAGAGAGATGTGTGTTCAAATAGAAGCCTTTTACATGATGCAACCCATCTACCCACCACTCATTTTATTTTCACTTTTGTAATTAAGAAAAAGGAAAAAAGTTGAAAATAACAAGTGGTGGATAAAGGGGTTGCATGGGTTGCACCATGTAAATGTGTAGCATAATAACCCACTTCTATATCTCTCTCTCTCTCTCACACACATCTATATATCTATATATATATATGAGAGAGAGAGAGAGAGAGAGAGAAAAGAGAGAGAGGGAGGGAGAGAGAAAGAGAGAGAAGTTCAAACAAGAATAGTAACCAAATAAAAAAACACGAAAACGGCCAAATCACATTCAAAATCACATGTGATTTTACACTAAGGGCACGTTTGGTTTGCGGAAATGGATTAGAATGGATTGGATTTCAATTAAGGATTTGGATTTGGGGGGATTTGAAATTCCTACCCATTGCAAATGATTTTCAAATCCATCAGGTTAAGAATTTTAAAGAGATCAAAGGATTTCAAATCCGGTCAACAAATTACATTCCTGCAAACAAAACACAGGATTGGAATGGATTTGAAATACAAATCCCTCTAAATCCATTCCAATCCCGCAAACCAAACGGACCCTAAGATTCAACGCAAGGGTGTGTATGCAATGTGGATCGCGACCTAAGGTCATGTGAATCACATGTGATTTTACACGTGATTTTGGTGTAAGATCACATGTTATTTGGTTATTGTTCTCATATGAACCTGACTCTCTCTCTCTCTTTCTTTCTCTCTCTCTCTCTCTCTCTCTCTATATATATATATATATATACACACACACATACAAACCAATGAATTCTTACAAACTACACAAAACAATCTTAACCATCCATCTATCCTAATGAATATTTTTTTGTGAAAGACAACAATATTATTAAGAAAAAAGAAAAGAGAATACAGAAAAAGCCACTGCGAGGTGTAGAGATTGTAACACCCCGAATTCTGATTAATTTCCTATTTTTATAAGTAAGGGTCACTTTAGTATTTTCGCCTTTAATCTCAGCCGTGTATCGAAAATTCGGACCACCAAGTTTCAAAGGGGGGGGGGGGGAAATTCGGCGACAGTGCCCTTGGGCATTGTCGTGTGTCATAGTCGCCCCCAACACCCCATTCTCGGTACATTTCGGGCGAGAATGCCAATGGCACTCTCACGTGTCATAGTCGCGCTAGATCGAGGACTCGCGATACACTCCCCACGAGAGTGATAGGCGACAATGCCATTGTCACTCTCGTATAGGCATTGTCGTCGGCGGGGTCTGGGTCTTTAAATGAGAGGTCCGACTTTTTGGAGAGTGTTGGGCGATTTTGAAAAGTGAAGAGACAAGTTTTTCTCTCCATTGTAAGTGCAATTTTTGCCCTAACTATTCCTCCCTCTTGCATTCAATGCAACCATATCCACCTTATGAGTATTAATTGTTGTCTCTTAGGGCTTCTCAACTTCCCCTTGTCTTCTTTCAAGACCCATTGAAGTATCAAGGAAACCTCAATCTTTCTAGAGTTCATACCATCTCTAGGGTTTTTACATCAAAAACCTTTTGGTGAGTTTCTTAACCTATATACTACCTTAAATGTTATATTTGCTTTAAATGTGAGTTGTGGATACATTTTGTTGTTGACCTAAAATTAGGGTTTTATGAGTTCTGCTTGAATATAAGTTTTGTCATCTCTAGTTGCATTTAATGGTCATGACTTACTAAGTTGTAACTCTAGATATGTAATATTCGAAGTCTAATGGTGAGGAACTCTTTCACACCCCATTTTACAAAAAAAGGATATTTTGGACTCAAGTGAACTACATTTGTGACTAGTCTTACATTATCAACCTATATGAGTATTACCTTGATATTGAGCATGTATGAGTCTAATATGAAATTAGGATGTGCAATACATGAGCTAATATATGTGGGATAGTATATATAGTAAGTCTATGGGTGATGAAGAAATATGCATTAATACTATTACCCATACTTGTTTATGAGCATATGTGGGGTTGGACATCTATCTCCTTGTGCATGAAGATTTAGATCGTATGTTATATGTGTTTATAATTGTTGGCCACGCTGGGTCACTAGCGAGTAGGCAATGGGGGACTTAATTAGTCTTTGAGGTGTAACTCATCTAGATTGGATAGGCAATAATGTCCCGTAAGTCCTTCAAGTGTAACTCGACGGAGTAGGCAATAAAGGCATATAATGGTTTAAGGTTGTGATGTCTTTATGGCATGAGAATTAGAATCGGGACATGAGGTGTAATCCAATAACATCATGGGTGACTCCACTCACGTGTACTCATCACCCTGATGGAAACGGGTCTCCCCCTTATTTCAAGAAGTATCTCTTGTGTGTTCATGTTCAGGTAATGTCGCCACAACTTTAAAGCAAACACTACCGCCGCCAATTCCAAGTCATGAGTCAGATAATTCTTCTCATGATCCTTTAATTGTCGCGACGCGTAGGCTATTACCTTCCCCCTTTGCATTAGGACACACCCAAGCCCCATCTTGGAAGCATCACTAAACACAACAAAGTCTTCCGATCCCTCAGGTAAGGACAAGATCGGACCTTCGCACAACTTCCTCTTGAGCGTTTGAAACGCTTGCTCTTGTGCATAGGTCCAAAGAAACTTGACGTTCTTCCTTGTAAGAGAAGTGAGCGGTGTAGCTATCTTGGAAAAGTCTTGGATGAAACGCCGGTAGTAACCCGCCAAATCTAAGAAGCTTCGGATCTCCGTCGGACTTGTTGGAGGTTCCCAACTCATCATTGCCTCGATCTTTGCCGGATCCACTCTTACCCCGTCCTTTGATACCACATGCCCCAAGAATTGCACCTCTTGAAGCCAGAATTCGCACTTCGAGAATTTCGCGAACAACTTCTCTCTCCTTAGAACTTCTAATACTTCCCTTAAGTGTTTTCCATGCTCGGACTCATCCTTTGGATATATTAAAATATCGTCGATGAAGACGATCACGGATTTATCCAAGAATGGGCGACACACACGGTTCATTAGATCCATGAATACGGCCGGAGCGTTGTTTAAGCCAAAAAGGCATCACCAAAAACTCATAATGACCGTATCTCGTTCGGAAATCCGTCTTCGGAATATCTTCGCTCTTCACCCTCACTTGATGATAACCGGACCGAAGATCAATCTTCGAGAAACATTCCGCGCCTTGCAGTTGATCAAAAAGGTCATCGATGCGAGGTAAGGGATACTTGTTCTTCACCGTGACCTTGTTTAACTCTCGATAATCTATGCACATCCACATGGATCCATCCTTCTTCTTCACGAACAGAACTAGTGCTCCCCAAGGTGACGAACTCGGTCGACTGAAGCCCTTCTCCAGCAACTCTTGAAGTTGCGTCATCATCTATTTCATTTCTGTCGGGGCCAAACGATATGGAGCACGAGCTACGGAGCCGCTCCCGGTGTGAGGTCAATCTGAAACTCCACTTGCCGTTCCGGCGGTAATCCGGGTAAATCTTCCGGAAAGACGTCCGGATAATCTTGCACCACCTCCACATCTTCTACCGACTTCTTTTCTTTCTTCGCGTCCACCATTTAGGCCAAGTACGAAGGATAACCATTCGCTAAAAACTTGTGAGCCTTAAGAGATGAGATGATAAGATTATTCCTCTTTCCTTTCTCCGCATAAATGGTAGCCACACCATTTTCCGGTAATGGCACTTGGATCATCTTTTTGGAACATAAGATGTCCGCCTTATGCCTTACTAGCCAATCCATACCTATAACCACGTCAAACCCACCTATAGCCATAGGTAGCAAGTCCACTCCAAAAGAATCCCATCAATTTCTAAAGTGCAATCACAAAAACGGTCTCGAATGATTACTTGATCCCCATTTGCTATTTCTACTACTAACGCATCGGGAAGGACACAAATAGGAGTGGTGAATTGTTTACAGAAAGCATTCGACATAAAGGAACATGTATCGCCCGAATCAAACAATAAACGAGCAGGTATGGAGTTTACTAGAAACGTACCCGAAACGACATCCGCGGTCTCCTTTGCCTCCTCAGTAGTCATCTGGAAAGCTCGACTCGGTGCCCGTGATGGTTGCTCGACCCTAGCCATCGAACCCACAGAATTTTCACCACCTCCTCTAACTAGCCTTGAGTACTCTCGCTTCATATGCCCCGATTCTCCGTATTCATAACATACCGACCCACGGAGGGAACACTCTCGAGTTGTGTGGTTTTTCTTACCACACTTGTTACACCCGGTTGGACCGGAGAGAGTCCTTGTAGCGCACGGCCCCGAGTGTTTTGACCTGCACTTGTGGCAGCACCGATCTTCACGACGTTGATCACTCGTTCCCCCGCTTACAAAGGGTCTTGATTGACGAATGGGCCCCGATGGCCCTTCCCACTTTCATTTCTCACCAACAAGCTTCTTCTCATCCCTTTCGGCATTGATGTCGTCCTTAACGAGTAAGGACTCCTCGATAACCTCTTGTAGAGTCGAACACTTGGCATTACTTACCGCCGTTCGTATCTCGGTCGGTAACCCTTGATGATAGGCCTTAATCTTTGACCTTTCATCGGGGACTACATATCCCACCAAGTTTAGTTTCTCCAGAAAGAGTTTGGAGTAGCCGACAACAGACAGATTCCCTTTCTTCAGATCTCGGAACTCCCGCTCCAATTTGTACATCGAACGCTCGCTACAATACTTGTCCATAATATTATCCTTGAAAACCGGACAAGTTAACTTAGCCATAACTTCAGGAGTGAGGACTGATCGAGTGAGATTCCACCAAATCAAAGCCTCTCCCCGAAGTAGTTGAGAAGCAAACTTGACCCCTTGAGAGGGATCACACTCACTTGACTCAAAGGCCATCTCCACTTCTTTGAGCCAGTACATGCAAGCAACCGGGTTGTTTGAACCCGCAAACTCCTTAGGGTGGCATCCCAGAAACGATTTGTAAGTGCACCCCTTAGTCTTCGTCCGGATCCCTTCAGCGGATGGTTCCTCAACCGTTACCACATTTGGTCCACCCGACCTCACAATAATGTTTTCAGCCATAGTCTCAGGTTGTCGGTGGCTAGCGTTTCGATCCTCTTGGAGTTTCATGAAAAACTCTTGTTGTTGGGTCATGGCCGAAGTCATGGCCATCTGTTGTTGAGCCAAGGCCTCATTCATGGCCAACATCATGCTATCCCGAAGTCGGGTCTCCATGGTAACTTCCTCCATGATGGCGTTACCTGAATTGAGGTTCCGGCATGGAATATGCTCTGGCCCTCCTCCCAAGATTCTGGGTATAGGAATGTCATCGGTGGTTACACCCACGGGAGGTCGTGCAGCTGCAGATTCCACCTCTGGTTGACCCTCTGGCATGTCCGGCAACCTACTTCGAGTGTTTACCATTAAATCTGCCACGCACGTACGAGAAATAAATTGAGAAAAGACTAAGCGAGTTGAACTCATTATAAGGTAGGAGACGAAAACCCCAAAATCAAGCTTTTGGATACTTAAGGAAGATGAAGATGGAGATGGTGGTGAAGCTTCCAACTCGAAACCTTGGATGATAATCTTCACTCTAGCAATAAATGGTGGAAGATTGGTGGTTGAAGGAACCTTAGATGAAGTAGGTTGAGAGGAGGGTTTGGGAGAGAATGTTTGAAATGGAGAAGATGAGAAATGAAAAATATTTAGGAAAATTCATTTAATGCCCGCATTGGGCTGCTGCCTCATGCGCACGGCACTTGCGTTTTTAATGAAGGATGGCGCACGGGTCGTGCGCCACACACAGAAGCACATCAACTTCTTCTCATTTGGTCAAATCCCGTTTTGGTCATAACTTCTTCGATAAAGCTCCGTTTTCGCTACGGAAGGAACCGTTGGACTCGTAGTTGAATTATTCATCCATTCAAACTATAAAATTAAAGATTCAAGCCTAAAAATCAAAAATCTAATTTAACCAATGAAATTTCGGGGTGTTACAACATTTTCGTGTATATAGAATCATATAGTCTATCTCTTACTCCTTTCTCGATAGTGTGATAGACTGAGATGGTAAACACTGGGAGTCATCTTCAATCCTCTCCGGAAGGTCAGGCCGTGACCGAATCCACGGCCGATCGGCCAAATGAAACGAAAGCAGTTGCACCTCCTCAACTTCCGCCCTTAATTGGTGGGAGGGTGGAGCATCTACCGAGAACGAATATTGCCACTGCCGACCCCATTCTAACAGAGATAACTCCTTAAACGCAAATGTTGGACAGATAAGAGCCATAAACGAAACTATAATAAAGCAACAAGAGTTGTTTATGAAGTTGTTGGAGGATAGAGATGACAATCACCGTCGAAACGAGATGATAGAGGAAAATGTGGTCGTAGTGGGGTCAAACTCGCCCCTAACCCATGTATGCTTAGGGGTGTTATTCGGTCGGTTATATCGGTTTTCGGTTTATTCGGTTCGGTTTAATCGGTTTTCAAGCTTTTAAAAAACTAACCGATAACCAAACCAAATAAGGTTCGGTTTAATTGGTTTCGGGTTATTCGGTTCGGTAACCGGTTAAACCGAATAAGGATTTATATTTTTTTCGTTGAACATTTGCTCAAATAATGTTTTCAAATCAAGTGTTCGGTGCTTATAATATATAATTGTATCATACATTCATACTCAACAACTGACTTATATTAAGTAAAATACACCATCTATCAAAACTTATTTCTACCATATGACATTATTTTTCTTCATGCGACGATGTAATTCAAGCATAAAATGTAATCTAATAATAAAACATTATCTACTCTCAATAAAAAAAATTATATATCAATAAAATATGTAAAATAATAATAGTATAACATGTCTTAGGTTTATTTTTATAAACATGCAATATATAAAATATTAGTAGAATGTGTTATTCGGGTTATTCGGTTTAACCGAATTAGGAAAAAATTAACCGAAAACCGAACCGAATAACGATTCTTATTCGGTTAACCAAACCGTTTAACCCAAAAACCGAATAACCCGAAACCGTTTAGCCCAAATTTCATTCGGTTCGGGTGGGTTATTCGGTTTCGGTTATTTTTGACACCCCTATGTATGTTGATCGATATCACCACAAAGACAATGATGGTTCACCACACTACCCACCCTTTACCTTTTTTTTTGCTGAACCAAAACCTGTGTGCTTCCATACATATACATATACAATCACAGGGATGATAGTCATCTCTCTCTCTCTCTCTCCTGTAAACATCTCCCCACCCCTGTGTATATGCTTCTTCACAATCACTTGCATATGAGGAGAGCAATTGTCTATCAACACTTTCATTGTGAGCTTCAGTGCAGAAATCGACCTCAATGTCCATACCCAACAAATTCATTAGTTTTCTTCTCTTATTTAGCCCTTTTGATATACTTACTTGGTCCACTAAAAATTCTGGTTGCTCACCAAGATTGCTACTAGAACTGCAACAATATTCATCCTCCATGTGCAAATTAACATTCAAGAGTTTTTCGTCATCATCATCTGTACCGTGGAAGTTGGGAAAATCAATAAGAGCATCATGAAACACGTCCTGTAAAGATCTCAAGAAAAAAAAACCGTAAGATATTTTGAAGGGATGCCAAAGGAACGCTGGTGGAACGTCGGTGGTCCCCGTGTGTTGTGATTTGTTCTCCAATCGGGTTTCGAAAGCGGGTTTCAAGCGATGGTGGGTTTTTTTTCAGATCACTGTGATTTGGCCTTTTGGGGAAGTTGGGGACGATGGTCCCTGTTTGATATTATACATACATACATACCATATATATATACATACATACATACCATATATATATATATATATATATATATATATATATATATATATTAGAGTTATTAACATATTTGTTCCCTAAATTTTTATGATTGTATTTAATAATAAGAAGAAACAAAAAAAGAGCAAAAAGAGGACAAAAATATGATTGGACGAAAATTCCCCTGCCTCTAACGGGGCTTTTTAACAGTGTTAGTGACCAGGTCCCTCTTTCAGAATAAAATCCAAATTATGAGAGCCAAAACATGAATTATGAAACCATAGGTCCTTCTTTCAAAGAAATCAACAAACCTCAGGGACCAAAATTGGAGTTTACTCATAATTATTTTAGAGTGAATCACATGTTGGTCCATGTAGTTTGTGTAAAGGTAGATTAATCCTCCATAAGGATTGTTAACTAATGAGGTTAAGTTAGAGACCATGAGTGTTATAAAATTAAAAGGTTAGGGACAATCAACGTAAATAGTTTGTTTGAGGGACCAAATCCAAAATTTAAGCAAACCATAGGGGCCACCAATGTAATTCACTCTATAAATTTTGATTATGGTTTGTATACTTTGTAAGAATTTAATGGTTGTATTTACAACTTCCTCTATACGCCCCCCCCATATATATATATATATATATATATAGCCTTAGGTTCATTTGGGAAATGGTAAATATATGAGAAATAGAGAAGAAAACATAGTCATTCATACGGTCAAGATCAGATTTGACTGGTCAAATATTTCGGCTTTGACTGGTCAAAAGTTGCGGCTTTGTCTAGTCAAAAGTTGCGGCTATTCCAAAAATAGAAGGACACTTTCGTAATTTTTACAAAATACACGGGTTGTGTTCATATATGAACCTGTATAATTCACATATGAACTATATGTTCATATGTGAATCAATGTAATTCACATTTAACTCTTTTAACTGATTCATATATGAACCTTTGTGATTCATATATATTCACATATGAACTAATTAACTGTAAGTTCATATACGAATCAGTTGAACTAATTGACAAATTCATATATGAACTTTTGTGATTCATATATGAACTAATTAACTGATTCTCATATGAACTAATTAACTGATTCATATATTAACGTATAGTTCATATGTGAATCATATAGGTTCATATATGAACTCATCCCACGTATTTTACGAAACTACCCCTCTACCTTCTATAGACCATGCAAGGAATTATCCGGTGCTTCGCGGTCAAAGCCGCAAATGTTGACCAGATGAATGGCTAAGATTACTTCTCTATTTCTCATACATTTACCATTTCTCAAATAAACCTCTCCACACACACACACATATATATATATATATATATATATATATATATATTGAAATCACGTGAGATTTTTATTTTTGTAGGAAATTGAAAATAATTTGTGGACTCTTTATATTGTGTGAATGATATATATGTTATATTTTGTTGAATGTGGTAATTTTCACATGACTTGAAATATGTATTGGAATGTTACTTTATATTCTGTGCAGGTGATAATTGTGCACGTTATACAATATAAGGTTATATTCACAAGTTTCACGATAAACTGAAGTTATATTATGTGAAGTTATATTTGTTGGGTCACCAAAGATTTAAAGATGGTCTCATGTTGGATCACCAAAGATTTGAAGATGGCCTCCTATTGGGTCATCAAGGATTTGAAGATGACTATTGGGTCTTCAAGGATATGAAGATTGTTGAGTCTCCAATGATTTGAAGATAACCTCCCGATCTCCTTTATAATCTTTGAATAAAGGGAGATTTTTGGGTCATAAAAGATTTGATGATGACCTCCCTTTTGGATTATCAAGATCTTGAGGATGACCTCCCTCTTTGGATCATCAAGATCGTGAGGATAACCTCCTGAATTCCATTTGCTATCTTTGAAACATCTCTTGTACTTAGATATTTTTAGGTTCTTTGTAATAGCTTAGTCATGCTTCTAAAGATCGGTGAAGTCGAAAACTAGCCGAAATCAGCAAGAAGTGAATCTTCAGATGCGCATCAAAGATGAGCTTACAATATTCAACTGAGCTATACTTGCCGATTTCCTCATGACAAATCGATAGGATCCTCTTTTTTGGAGGATCCTCCTTTGTCTTCTTGCCAAGAAAATTTTCACCAAATTATGAAGTGATTGGGACATTATCTGAAGAACTAGGAAAAGGATGTTTGTCTTTTACACCTTTTTCAGGTATTGTCCACATCAAGGTCTGAAGGTCAACTCTGCTCCATTTGTAACAAAAAGAATACTTTGTCTTTTTGAATGACATCTCTGACATTCAATCCCAAAGTGACAAGTGTCCCAAGCATTTAATGCACATTGTAGTATTTAAAGGTGAAGATCCCTCTAATGCAAGGTTACCCTTTTTGAAGAGATTTCTAAGTGCTCAAGCAAAATCGGCAGACTCTCTCTTTCTCTCAAACTTCATAACTTTGATCTTTTATGTTTTCAAGTTATGTTTAGTTTTCTTGTTTCTAAGTAAAAGATTGTTATGATAGATTAATCTGTTCTTTTCTGCAACAATCTTAAAAGTTTTCTATGTATAATTCTTTATATTTTATATCAATAAAGAGTTAAAATTATGTGAAATTTTTGTGTATTTATTCAACCCCCCTTCTACAATACTTGTTACTTTTTGGGACTAACATATATATATATATATATATATATATATATATATATGTATATAAATATATATATATATATATATACACACACATACATACAAGTCTATATACATATACATACACACACACTAAAGATTACATGAGAAATTTATCTTTCACTATAACCGTGAGAATCACCTCGTTGCTTTTGGGTGAGTTTGTGATTTTGATTGGATGCCCCAGAAAAAAATGCAATGGTTGATTCTCTTGCTACATTACAATAAATCTCTCCTTATACAGTAGTAGCTCTGGCTGAAAGTGGCAAAATCGTAAACAAAAAGATTTCGTTGGCAATGATGAAAGCAGGCGCAAAGCTACAAATGCCTTAACATATCTCACACGTGTTTACTTATATTCACATAAAAACATAAACCTTAACATACCTTAAATTTCCTAAAGAAATTTGAACAAACATGAACATACCTTAACATGCCTTGAAATAAAAAAAATCTTAACATAAATTAACAAGTTCTAACATATCGTAACATACCTCACATATCTTAACAACAAAACTACCATGTTAAAGTATGTTCATGTGCCTAGATGCGGACGACTAACAGACCAAATCCCCCCCCCCCCCCCCAAAAAAAATCCCTTTCACAAACAAGACAAGCGATTTGCATTGTTGGATAAAAAATGGGAAATTTCAATTTGAAAATCAAGAAATGGCTCTCACGGTTTTCATGCATGGAATGTAAGAGTTCTCACCGGAACCCAACCCATACACACACACACAGACCACAAATCAAAGAGAAACCCGCTAAAAGTTATAAACCATAAAAACCAGTTTTATGTATGAATTTGTAGGTGAAAAAACAAATATGAAAACCAAGCCCGTGAAATCAACCAAAACCATCCAATGAGTTTGATTTTAAAGGTATGATTCATATCGTTTCACACGTTCTGTACTTGTGTCTGAGTATGAGTGTTTGTTCATGTATAAACGTACTTTTGTGTTTTTTTTTCACAAGCAAAACAATATTTGACGTTTCATTTGTGAAACAACATTATATCAACACTGTATGTTTACATGTGTTGTTTCATCTATTATTTTGAAACTGAGATATGAGAGAGAATGGTTTCTTGATTCGTTAACTCATTTTAATCAAGCACTTGTACTAAAAATTAAAGTTACCATACACTCACAAATACCATTAATACCATACACTGCACTTAACAAAGTAAACGACTAAGGGGCAGTTTGTTTTTCCAAAAAAAAACTCTTAATGGCTCTTAAGTCTAAATCGGTCAGACCTCTTAACTCTAAAATACATCTGAAATAAGAAGTGATGTAACATCCCGTTTTTTTTCTTATGAATAACCAAAGTAACCTTTATATTAATCTCGGTGGAAACTTCTTGCTCGGTGGTTTATTTTCCTCTCGTAAGTTCCGAACGTATTTCTGTAACGCTAATATATATATATAGGTATATAATTATGTATATGAGTCTACGTGTGCCTTTACCTAAATAGACGTAGATATATACGTAAGCTTTCGCATGAAACGTCTTTATCGATTTATTTATTCATGCGAGATTATGGGTGCGTTGGTGTATGGCCACCCTTGATCAACACACGTTATTCTCGTCATGATTTGGCTGCATGATCCTACACCCGCCGTAGATAATGTTACCATTTACCGTTAGTAATCGAATAGTGTTCGAGAGAGAGTCGAGAGGGATCGTGCGACTGTGCCTGGCGGGCATGCCATGGCACAGCCGCTGGACTGAATTCGAGCTCGCGAAACAGAAGACAGAGGGAGGGGAGCGACTATGCCCGGCGAGAATGTCGTGGCATAGCCGCATGTGGCATTGTCGTCGCTGCAGGTCAGAAGACGGGGGGAGAGGGGCAACTATGTCCGGCGAGATTGCCTAGGGCATAGTCGCCGGTGGGCATTATCGCCGAGGAGGGGTCGACGACTGGCTATTAGGTCGATGTTGGGGTCTGAAATTCCACATTTCGTCCATTATTTTCTGCAGGTCACGTTCTCTCTCTCTAGAGCGATATTTCTCTCTCTCTCTCTCTATCTCTCTCTCTCTCTCTCCTTTCTCCTTTTTCTTTCTCATTTATTGTTGCAACCACCCAAGCATTTAAGAGATTTAGGAGAATTAATTGAAGGGAAGGGTTTGATCCTTGCATCATAAAAGTTTAAAGAAAGGAAGTCAATTCTTGAAACCTAACAATTTTTAGGGTTTTCACTTCACAAACCCTAGTGGTGAGTTTCCTTGACTTAATATCTCATTAAATGTCTAGATATATATATATATATATATATATATATATATATATATAAATGTGTATGTACATTCATGAGTTTGGGTATTTTGGATTTTTCCTATAAATTAGGGTTTAAAGAGTTCCTACCCTTCATCTCCTCACATACGTTTTTACTTACCTACTTGTTATGTAAGGTGCTCATATACTTATACCCCATTTGGGATTTTCGATCTGATTGCTAAGATCTCATGTTTTGATCTCAAGAACACCATGTCTCGTTTATTATTATGTTAATACCTATAAATGGATATATACTGGAGAAATACGGTGTGGATGTAGTTATCTAGATTTCTATGGGGAACATGATAACGATCCATTTCAAGTATCCAATGAAAGTGGGTATATTTGTTTAATGGAAATATAAAGATGGGTTATCAATATTAAAGAACGTAAGGTTTTATCTATATGTGTATGTTGAAGGTGGCATTTACGTGTTTAAATGTAGAATATACATGGTGGGGAATAATTAACCAATTATGTGATCACCTGATAAGAATATTGGTTCCACTTCCTTGTGCACGAGGATACGGACATATATTTATTTAGGCTTATTGTTGTAGGTCATGGTGGTTTACTAGCGAGTAGGCAATAGGGGGTCGCGGACCCTTGAGGTGTAACTCGTCTAAGAATGGATAGGCAATAATGTCCCGTAAGACCTTGAGGTGTAACTCGACGGAGTAGGCAATAAAGGCAGTGATTATGATTTGAGGTTGTGATGTCATGATGGCATGGGAACTAGGACTGGGACATGAGGTGTAATCTATTAACATCATGGGTGACTCCACTCCCGTGAATATGTCACCCCGATGGAAACGGGTCTCCTTCGTAGTTTCAAGTGTATTTCTTGTATGGTTATGTTCAGGTTTGGAAACATGGTTGCGATGGAATGAATTATTGTGAGACAAAGGAGTTCGGTAACATGAATATAGTTTTATAATTTTATGTTTGTGATTTATATAATTCATGTGATCACACTAGGCTTCGTCCTAACACTTGTTGTGGTTGTTGTTTCCTCACAGATCTCACTGGTGGTGGAAATTAGGTGGTCGAGCTTGTCAACCGGGCACGCAGAGGATCTTGAAGTACCGGTCTTTTGGGTATCCGTGTGAAGAGAGATTTTTGGTGGAATAGCAACACCCAATCTAATCTAGTTGTAATTTATTCTAGATTAAGTAGGTTGTTGTATTTGTGATGTCTCTTATTCTTGCAACTACTTGTGGTGCAAACTATCCCGACTTCATTGGGTTTTAGTAGTCATGAAGTTTTGGGATTCATCCTTTTGTAAATTTTATATTTACAGGGTATCTGGACTTATGCATTTTAGACGTTATATTGCCAAAATTTCGAATTTTTAATTCGAGAATTTTTAGGGTGTTACAAGTTGGTATCAGAGCACTAGTTTAAGTGAACTAGGTATGAAACCTCGATGCCTAGACTTAAGCTGAGATTATTAGGCAATAAAGTGTGAGGATTGGGTATAACTTCTAAGATGGGACAGTCTTAAAGCAAACGGAAATTATTTCGTTGAGAATTATGAAAGTGGTAACGAGAATCTTTATATAGTGTACGTTCATAATTTCAATTAGCTACTGCTATTATGAATGTACTTCTATGTGAGTATGCTTGAATTACTATGATTATGATGATCAATGAACTATATTAGTACGTTTCTTGTGTGTAATCTTGTGTAGCCTCTCTCTTACCCTCTCTTGAATTGATGACAGACGAAAATGGTAAACACTCGGAGTCATCTTCAATCATCGCCAGAGGGTCAAGCGGTAAACGAATCCACGACCAATAGGCCAAATGCAATTGTGGTGGTGGAACCTCCAATTCCACCTATGCTTGTCGGAAGAGTGGAGCAAATTTCGAGGACCAACATTGTCACCACCGGTCTGATCATGATTGAGGTAACCCCTCAGACACAAATGATGGACATGATGAGAGCCATGAATGAGACCATGGCAAAGCAGCAAAAGTTGTTCATGAAGCTACTAGAGGACCGTGAAGGGAATCACCGTCGACACGAGAGAATTGAGGATAATATCGTCATAGCGGGTTCCGGGGGTACCGGAGACGAGAACCGCACTGTTGGGTTAGCGACCATGGAAGTGAGGCAACCGGAAAGGGGATGTTCTTACAAGTCCTTTCTTTGTTGCAAATCCCCAGAATTTGTCGGGACCGACGAACCTATAAAATGCATGAATTAGCTCAGAGAAATCGAGCAGGCTTTCCGAGCTTGTGACTGCGATGAGAGTCAGAAAGTGAAGTATGGGTCTCAGATGTTACGGGGTTCGACATTGATATGGTGGAATGTTTTCACCACAACAGTGGAGGAATCCGTGTTAGCCAAGATGGCTTGGGTTGAGTTCAAGAGAAAGTTACTGGAGGAGTACTGCAACGACGAAGAGATGGATCTGATAGAAGAGGAATTTCGAGCGATCAAGAAGGGGAATCTATCTGTTAAAGAGTATACCCGATTGTTCATGGAGAAACTGAACTTGGTGGGGAATGTGGCCCCGATCGAGAAAGAGAAGGTAAAGGCGTACTTGAAAGGCTTGCCTGCGGACATGTTGTCAATGGTCCACAACTCCAAGGCCTCTAACCTCCGGGAAACCATTGAGGAGGCCAAGGTGATGGAGAGACTCTATGCTCGGGATAAAGAAGAGAAGGCAAAGGTGGGAAAGAAGAGAAGGTGGGAAAGCCCGCCAAGCTCGTTCAAGAAACCGAGATTTCAAGCGGGAGGTAAAAGCTTGGGTATTCGCCATGAGGCGAAATGGTGTACCAAATGCAAAAGTAAACATTTCGGATTTTGCAAAACCAACTCCAACTCTAGCCCCAACCCGGTCTCATGCTTCAAGTGTGGGCAATTGGGTCACATCAGTACCGAGTGTACCATCCGGGGAACCATTTGTTACGAATGTAAAGAAATGGGGCACGTTCGGAGAGAGTGCCCCAAACTGAGAGGACCTTCAAGAGAAGGAAGTTTGGGAAGCCAACCGAAGAGAGAAGCCATTCCTAAGGATCGGGGGAGAGCTTTCCAGATGACGAAGTAGGAGGCGAAGAAAACCGCCGATGTGGTGTCGAGTACGTTCTTACTCACCTCCTCACCTGCTAGAGTGTTGTTTGATTCTGGTGCAAACCTCTCTTTCATGTCTACCTTATTTTGCAAATCTTTGGGCGTGCCTGTTAGTACTATTAGTGATGTTTTAGTCATAGAAGTAGCTAATGGGGATCGGGTGGTCCTAAGGGATGTTCTAAGAAACTGTCGGCTCGAAATCAGTGGCGAAACTTTTATGGTGGACTTGCTTCCTATGGCTATCGGGAGTTTCGATGTGGTGGTCAGGATGGACTGGTTGGCGCGACATCAAGCAGAGATCCTATGTTCCAAGAAACTCATACGGATCCCCATCTGGGATGGTGACTTCATCTTCGTGTATGGTGAGAAGCGAAAAGGCGAGATAGCTATCATCTCATCCATCAAAGCAAGGAAGTATTTGACGAAGAAGTGCCCTTCGTACCTAGCCTTTGTATTAGATGCCAAAGCAGAGAAGAAGAAGATAGAAGACGTGAAGATTGTCAATGAATTCCCGGACGTGTTCCCAGATGATCTACCAGGATTGCCCCCCGACCGACAAGTAGAGTTCCGAATTGACTTGGTTCCGGGGGCGGCACCGATAGCTCGTGCACCGTATCGTATCGCACCAACGGAAATGCAGGAAATGATGTCCCAACTTCAAGAATTTCTAGAAAAGGGATTTGTGAGGCCGAGCTCGTCTCCGTAGGGAGCTCTGGTACTCTTCGTGAAGAAAAAGGACGGGTCAATGCGAATGTGTATCGATTACTGAGAGTTGAACAAGGTATCCATCAAGAACAAATATCCATTACCTCGGATAGATTATCTCTTTGACCAACTACAAGGTCCTGGGTGTTTTTCCAAGATTGACCTCCGATCGGGTTATCATCAGGTAAGAGTTCGAGAAGAAGACGTCCCAAAAACGACGTTTAGGACTCGGTATGGGCATTACGAGTTCCTAGTTATGCCTTTTGGATTGACGAATGCACCAGCAATATTTATGGACTTGATGAACCGTGTGTGTCGACCATTTTTAGATCGGTCGGTCATAGTGTTCATCGACGACATCTTGGTGTACTTCAAGGATGAAAAGGAGCATGAGCAACATTTGAGAGAGGTTCTAGAGGTGCTAAGAAGGGAGAAGCTTTACGCCAAATTCTCCAAATGTGAATTTTGGTTGTGAGAAGTTCCATTTCTCGGCCATGTGGTGTCCCACGGGGGGAGTGAAAGTAGATCCCGCGAAGATAGATGTGATGATGAACTAGGAGCCTCCGAAAAGCCCAACCGAGATCCGAAGCTTTTTGGGACTCGGTGGTTATTACCTAAGGTTCATCCAAGACTTCTCCAAGATCGCCTCATCATTGACCGCGTTGACTCGAAAGAATGTAAAGTTTGCTTGGACCGAGACTCAAGAGAAGGGTTTCCCTACCCTGCAGTGGAAATTGTGTGAAGCTCCAATTCTATCCCTACCTGAGGGGACGGAAGACATTGTTGTCTATAACGATGCCTCCAAGATGGTATTGGGTTGTGTCCTCATGCAGAGAGGAAAGGTTATAGTGTATGCGTCAAGGCAGTTAAAGGAACACGAAAAGAATTACCCAACGCACGATCTTGAGTTGGCGACGGTGGTGTTCGCTTTGAATTTGTGGCGACACTACTTGTATGGCACTTAGTTCACGCTCTACACCGACCGAAAGAGATTGAAATAGGTGTTCGATCAAAAGGAGTTGAACATGCGCCAAAGAAGATGGTTAGAGTTGTTGAAAGACTACGAATGTGAGCTTCAATATCACCCAGGCAAGGCAAATGTGGTGGCGGATGCGTTAAGCCGGAAAGAGTATATTGGTTCGGTGAAAACTTCATTAGCAAGGATTGAGATCATCTCCAACCTTATAGACATGATAAAAACTGCTCAAGCTGAAGGAATTCTCGAAGCAAACCTTAAAGACGAAGAAATGACGAAGCGACACCTTAGCTTGACGAAAGATGGTAGAGGGTTAAAACTCTTCCAAAGGCGAATTTGGGTGCCCAAGTTGGGAGGATGCCGGAAGCTACTCTTGGAAGAAGCGCACAAATCAAAATATTCTATTCACCCCGGGAGCACAAAAATGTATAGAGATCTGAAGTTGAACTATTGGTGGCCGGTGATGAAGCCTGATGTGGCGAATTATGTGGAGAAATGCCTCACTTGCTCGTTAGTGAAGGCTGAACACCAACGACCGTATGGGAGTTTGCAATCCTTGGAAATACCGGAGTGGAAGTGGGATCACATCACGATGGACTTCGTGACGAAACTACCCAAGACGTTGAAGGGTCATGACACCATTTGGGTGATAGTGGATCGTTTGACGAAAAGCGCATACTTTCTAGCCATGAGAGAGACGTTACCGTTGGACAGGCTAGCAAGACTCTACATCAATGAAGTAGTCTCAAGGCACGGGGTGCCCTTATCCATCGTGTCGGATCGGAACAGTCGTTTCACTTCCCATTTCTGGGGTGCATTTCAAAGAGAATTAGGGACAAAAGTGAAGTTGAGCACGGCGTATCATCCTCAAACGGATGGACAAAGCGAGTGAACAATCCAAACGTTAGAATACATGTTGCGGTCATGCGTCATCGATTTTGGGGGAAATTGGGACTCTCACCTTCCCTTGGTGGAATTTGCATACAATAATAGCTATCACTCAAGTTTGGGCATGACACCGTTCGAGGCCTTGTATGTTCGGAAATGTAGGATGCCGACATGTTGGCTTGAAGCGGGTGAGAAGTAGTTCGCCCGACCAGAAGTAGTACAAGAGACGGCGGACAAAGTCAAGAGTATTCGTGAGCGGTTGAAGGTGGCCCAGGATCGCCAAAAGAGTTATGCGGAGAAGAAGAGATGGCCTATGGAATTCCAAGTGGGCGACCGAGTCATGTTGAAGGTGTCACCTTGGAGAGGAATTATAAGGTTTGGAAAGCGAGGAAAGCTTAACCCTCGTTTTCTGGGACCTTTTCCTATCATTAAGCGTGTGGGACTCCAAGCCTACAAGCTTGATTTACCTCCCGAAATGAGTGGAATTCACCCTACTTTCCACATCTGCAATCTTCGGAAATGTCTTGCAGAAGAAGAGAACGTCATTCCCTTGTCCGAGATTCGAGTAGACAACAACCGATGTGTTGAAGAGCCAGAAGATATTTTGGAAAGAGAAACGAAGAAACTCCGTCATAAGGAAGTGGGCATGGTGAAAGTCTAATGGAAGCACCATCGAGGTGCAAATGCGACGTGGGAAGCGGAAGAGGACGTGAAGAGGCGGTACCCCCACTTATTCGAATAGTGCGAGATTTCGAGGACGAAATTTATTCCTAGTGGGGGAGGATTGTAACATCCCGTTTTTTTCTGATGAATAACCAAAGTAACCTTTATATTAATCTCGGTGGAAACTTCTTTCTCGGTGGTTTATTTTCCTCTCGTAAGTTCTGAACGTCTTTCTGTAACGCCAATATATATAGGTATATAATTATGTATAAGAGTCTACGTGTGCCTTTACCTAAATAGACGTAGATATATACGTAAGCTTTCGCATGAAACATCTTTATCGATTTATTTATTCATGCGAGATTATGGGTGCATTGGTGTATGTCCACCCTTGATCGACACACGTTATTATCGTCATGATTTGGCTGCATGATCCCACCCCCGCCGTAGATAATGTAACCATTTACCGTTAGTAATCGATTAGCGTTCGAGAGAGAGCCGAGAAGGATCGTGCGACTGTGCCTGGCGGGCATGTCATGGTACAGCCGCTGAACTGCTTTCGGGTTCACGAAACAGAAGACAGAGGGAGGGGAGCGACTATGCCCGACGAGAATGTTGTGGCATAGCCGCATGTGGCATCATCGCCGCTGCATGTAACACCCTCAAATCTGGAAATAGCAACTTATTTAAAATTTTCTAAATACACCGATAAAGGAATTATCTACAACCACAAATTAAGATTTAACCTCAATACAAACATTCATTCTATACAAAAGCCTATGATAAGAACGGGTGCTACTAAAACCCCATAATAGTCACTATCTCCAAAATTGCGGAAGACTTCACCAACTACTCACATTCGCACAAAGCTAAGGCTCAACTCTTCATGGCTGCTAGAACCAACCCCAACTGGAACCTGATGCACATGCCGACAAATAAAAAGGTTAGGCTTAACGCCTAGTGAGCTCAAGAGTTTTCAACATATATGAAATAATAGTTTAAAAGAAAGAATGCGGTTAAAAGTTATAGTCCTTCAATATGATACGTCTTACATGTGAAAACGACTCATTTCCAACAATATGCATTTTAGGTAAAGAACACCAATTAAAACGTTTTCCAAACCAACTACTTCAAAGATAATGATACCAACATAAGTCGCCTATTCATAAATTAGTTTTTAACTCAAAACTCACTCAAAGCGTAAGTATAAATTGAACTCTCCATTTATGAAGATACGGTTAAACCTTATATCCCAAAACACCCCAAAACACGGGTGGGGAATAATACTCAACCCATAAATCAAGGGTAAAACCTAATTATACAAAACGTCACCGAAAACTTGGATAATAAAACTCAATACCCAAAAACAACACCTTTCGGTGACGGGGGATTCCCGATTCCATAAAATGTGACGGTCCACAAAGTAAGCCCATTTTATGTTGTTATGACTAGTCATATAAACAAAAGTACATGCAAGGGATGTCAGGCTCAGTAGCTTTAAACGTACACCCACGGAAACTCGAGTTCAACCCCGTCGGGTTCCTATGTCGAGCCCCTCATCCAATATCGTAATACTTGAGCACGAAGGACTTATACCCACATCCGATACCTTAATGTGCAGCACGAAGGACTTACATCTCAATCCGATACCTTAACGTGCCTCGACGTGGAAAACTAATTGTCCCAACGCCGGAATAATAATAAACCAAATATGGGGTCATGACTCCCAAATGCATCAAATAAGCCAAATAATGTGTATAAGGCTCAACAAGGCTCGAAGTCGAGCTACCAAAACTGGACTATTGTCCAAAAACCCCATCAAAATAACAATGCCAAGCCGCAGACTTAGCAACCCATTGACTCATTGATAAATGAAATAAAAACACGATAAAACGCACTCCCCCAACGGATATGTAAACACCACGACCAAAAGTAAGATTAGTTCAAAACTCAACATTAGTTGAGGCACCCATTTTCCCAAATGAACTTATACTCTCATATTTTCCAAAATACCTCATAACACAAATGACATGCATTTTCCCAAACTTGACTGCTGATAAGAATGAAGATCATGAAATGAGACTATATACACTTTCTCAAGTACCTCACATAAAAGTGCAAGTGATACTTTATAAAACACTCCATTTCATGATGATGCATAAAACCCGACAAACATTTAAAAGTGTATTTATTTGACCAAAGATCCATTCATGTAATAAGACTTCAAAACACATTCATTTGTGACACATATATCAAACGCCCAAAAATCTCCAATGTGGGTGCTATACAAGGTTTGTAAAGTTAGATAATTCAAATAATCAAAGATTAGCAAATAACCCAACATTTGATAATTTCATGTAAAACACATAAAACACTTTAAAATAGACATTTTGGCATGTACAACGTTTTCACAAATCAACTTGAACTCACCTTGCTAGATTTAGGCTAAATCTAGATTTTCCCCCAACTAGAGCTCCTTTGAAGAACACTTGGATTCTCAAGTCAAACTTCCAAAACCTAAATCCACAAGGTTCCAACCATAAATATACATATTCCACCATAGATAATCATAATCAACCACAAAGAATCATTTTGCAACCTTATACATGAATACCTCAACTGATACCGAAACCCTAACTTCCATAAATGAAGAGGATAGAATATTACCTTAACCCAATCTTGAATCCACCAATCAAAACACCTCTAGTTCACCAAAATGGTTACAAACTTCCAATCTATGAAAGGGAGAACAAAGGGTGGATGAAGCCCTAGAAAACTTTGGTGAAGAAGATGAATAGTGAGAGATGAGAAGCTTACCACCACAAAATACTCTAGTATAATCCAATAGACTTCCAATCTCTTGCTAGATCCTTGAAGATCTCTCAAAAAAGAAAACTTAGCAACTTGAATCACCAAAATCGGAGTTGTGGAGCAAAAGTTATGAAGAAATGAAGTTTTGGGTGAAAGTGAGGCTGAATCAGGTTTTTAACCCAAGCTGGACCTTCTGCCCGGCGCACGACCCGTGCGCATTTGTGAAGTGGAAGCGCACGACCCGTGCGCCCCCTACAGACCGCTAATAATTTTCCCGAAACACTGTTTTGGTCATAACTTCTTCGTTATAGCTCCGTTTTCGCTCCGGAAATAACCGTTGGACTCGTAATTGAATCCTTCATCCATCTAGACTATAAAATCTAGGATTCAAGTCCAAAATCAAATATCTTATTTTTCCTTTATATATCGGTTTATGTATTAACTTGAATTGATACCTCTCGAAACTCGGGGTGTTACACTGCAGGTCAGAAGACGGGGGGAGAGGGGCGACTATGCCCGGCGAGATTGCCCAGGGCATAGTCGCCGGTGGGCATTATCGCCGAGGAGGGGTCGACGGTTGGGTATTAGGTCGATGTTGGGGTCTGAAATGCCACATTTCCTCCATTATTTTCTGCAGGTCACGTTCTCTCTCTAGAGCGATATTTCTCTCTCTCTCTCTCTCTCCTTTCTCCTTTTTCCTTCTAATTTATTGTTGCAACCACCCAAGCATTTAAGAGATTTAGGAGAAGTAATTGAAGGGAAGGGTTTGATTATTGCATCATAAAAGTTCAAAGAAAGGAAGTCAGTCTTGAATCCTAACAATTTTTAGGGTTTTCACTTCACAAACCCTAGTGGTGAGTTTCCTTGACTTAATATCTCATTAAATGTCTAGATATATATATATATATATATTAAATGTGTATGTACATTCATGAGTTTGGGTATTTTGGATTTTTCCTATAAATTAGGGTTTAGAGAGTTCCTACCCTTCATCTCCTCACATACGTTTTTACTTACCTACTTGTTAGGTAAGGTGCTCATATACTTATACCCCATTTGGGATTTTCGATCTGATTGCTAAGTTCTCATGTTTTGATCTCAAGAACACCATGTCTCGTTTATTATTATGTTAATACCTATAAATGGATATATACTGGAGAAATACGGTGTGGATGTAGTTATCTAGATTTCTATGGGGAACATGACAATGGTAGTATAACGATCCATTTCAAGTATTCAATGAAAGTGGGTATATTTGTTTAATGGAAATATAAAGATGGGTTATCAATATTAAAGAACGTAAGGTTTTATCTATATGTGTATGTTGAAGGTGGCGTTTACGTGTTTAAATGTGGAATATACATGGTGGGGAATAATTAACCAATTATGTGATCACCTGATAAGAATATTGGTTCCACTTCCTTGTGCACGAGGATATGGACATATATTTATTTGGGCCTATTGTTGTAGGTCGTGGGGGTTTACTAGCGAGTAGGCAATAGGGGGTCGCAGACCCTTGAGGTGTAACTCGTCTAGGAATGTATAGGCAATAATGTCCCGTAAGACCTTAAGGTGTAACTCGACAGAGTAGGAAATAAAGGCAGTGATTACGGTTTGAGGTTGTGATGTCGTGATGGCATGGGAACTAGGACTGGGACATGAGGTGTAATCTATTAACATCATGGGTGACTCCACTCCCGTGAATATGTCACCCCGATGGAAACGGTTCTCCCCCGTAGTTTCAAGTGTATTTCTTGTATGGTTATGTTCAGGTTTGGAAACATGGTTGTGATGGAAACAATAATTGTGAGACAAAGGAGTTCGGTAACATGAATATCGTTTTATAATTTTATGTTTGTGATTTATATAATTCATGTGATCACACTAGGCTTCGTCCTAACACTTGTTGTGGTTGTTGTTTCCTCACAGATCTCACTCGTGGTGGAAATTAGGTGGTCGGGCTTGTCAACCGGGCACGTAGGAGATCTTGAAGTGCCGGTCTTTTGGGTATCCGTGTGAAGAGAGATTTTTGGTGGAATAACAACACCCAATCTAATCTAGATGTAATTTATTCTAGATTAAGTAGGTTGTTGTATTTGTGATGTCTCTTATTCTTGCAACTACTTGTGGTGCAAATTATCCCGACTTCATTGGGTTTTAGTAGTCATGAAGTTTTGGGGTTCATCCTTTTGGAAATTTTATATTTACAGGGTATCTAGACTTCCGCATTTTAGACGTTATATTGCCGAAATTTCGAATTTTTAATTCGAGAATTTTTAGGGTGTTACAATTGATGACCTAACTTCTTAAAACCTCTTATCGCCACCTCGATTTATATGCTCTTCTTTCTCTCAAGAGTCCTCCAAACGTTACAAAAACAAACAAAATCTTATTGTTTCAAATTTCAAACTCCAGTACCACCTCTGATTAATCAAAAGTGAAATAAGACTTTAGACTTCAGACCTCTTAAAAAACAAACGCCACCTAATTGTACAACCATAAATATAGTTCTAATATCTATGAGACAACACATAAATTTTTTACGGTATGTAACTTCCTGGCGATTTTTATTTGATTTTGCCCCGTATATATGATCGAACGAGAAGAAAATTAATTTGCGAAAAGGCGAGACATTCCAATATCACATGTAATACAAATATGTTGCATTGACCAACTATAGAGCGGCCGACCTTTCCTACGACCCTCAGTTGCATTGACGAAGTTTCCCGTGTCTTTTTGAACATGTTGTATCACGTGTGATTTTACTTTGTAATCACATCTGATCTTGAAAACTTCATGCCTTCTCTCGTAAATTGGTCGGATTCTCATTTGATCTTTGCACACACACACACACACACATATATATATACATACATATGTGTGTATGCCAGTATGGGCTCAGGGTCGTCCCTCGGGGACGGCGACAAGGGCACATGCCCAGGGCCCAAAAATATTAGCGGCCCAAATTTTTTTCCTCAGTATATAGTAGTAGTCTAAAAGGTTTAATACGTTATAAATACCTAAAACATTGTAGATATAAGAAGAGGCAAAAAGAATTTAGTAGAAAATAATGGCCCAAAAACATATTAACTAATTACATTAGGGAACTAGATCAAAAAATATTAATTGGCCATTCATTTATATCTTATTGCTTATTGCCTCTAATTTTTCAAGGTCCAATGTTATTGACTATTGTTATCTTTGGTTGCTTGATTGTTTTTGTGTTTCAACAATTCAACGGATAATAACTTTAAACTCATGTGTTTGTTATTGATATATGTTTTGTTGAACATGTTTATCTATTTATGCTTATAATGACCATTGCTATTTGCTTATGTAGCTTGCGTAATTGCTTTTGTTGGCTATTGTTTTATATTTTTGCTTCTATAGATGAAATTGTACTATTGTTTGATGACCTATCTATTGTTCTTACGAGGTATGCCATGTTTAATGGTTTTGTGATTAATAAATAAATTTCCCCTACTAAATATATTCAATAATGTCTCTTATATATGTTATGTTTTTAATCCTAACATCATTTTATTTTAGTAGAGCAAGAAAAGAAGGAACAAGGAATTCAAATGTTTTCGTCAATTGTTTGACTTCTTCATCTTTCATTGGAATTTCACTATACACCATAAGATTATATGTAAATGCTCAAGAAACAATTCATTGAGTTGGTTAATTATAGGTCCTATCCATTATCTATTATTGTATCTTAACGAATCATCTTTTCTTCCACATTCTTACTGATCCTCATTTGTCTACTCGTCTAGAAAACCTTGATAATCTTTACTATCATTGATCTCTCATTGACTCTCTCTCTCTCTCTCTCTCTCTCTCTCTCTCTCTCTCTCTCTCTCTCTCTCTCTCTCTCTCTATTACTTCATCAACATAAGCTCTCTTTTAGTATCAAAATAACACATTTTTTTATGAACGAAAAAAAATCTTACCTTTCAAAAAACTTACTAACCATAGTAGAGATGGTCATACTGATATCTATATATTAGGACTTCAAAACTGTCATTGTTTTTTAATACCTTATACTTTTGGTTGTTGCTAGCTAATTACCTTAATAAGTAGTACACAAATCTTAAGTACTCTCTTATCTATAATAAAAAAGAATAAGATTTCCTTCCTCCATGAATTATTAACATTTCTTATATTCAAATTTTTTACTAACGAAAAATATATCTTATTTTTTTTACTTATCAAGGACTCCTGATTTTACATCCGCCCAAGACCTATAAAATGTTAGGAACGAACTACTATGGGGACATGTATGGATGTAGGCGCATGTGGATCAATGGATGCATGCATTGACTTGAAGCATTGCAATCCCAAGATTAGATTATTGTTGAATCTTTTCAATGAAAAACCAACAACTTCAACAACAATACTGATCTTTTTAAATTACTTTATCTAACATTTGTTTAAACATTTATTATTTTTGTAAAAAAATCAAAAAAAAAAAAAACCCAAATATGCAACATTGAATGTTGTTAAAGAATTTATGCAAATATAAATATATTTAAAAAAAAAGATAAGTTATTTTTAACAGAAATCGAGTCACAAAACTCACTTAATCACTCAAAAATCTATGCATCACTCCTTACTACCCATTGATTTTTAAATTGGTTTTTTTTAATTGATTTTTTTTTTAATTCATATGAAAGGGAAAAAAAAAGTCCATATCATATTCTTTACCGTAAATGTGAATATTTTATTATATTTTTGGTGTGTAACAAAATCTTCAAATGATGACCAAAAAACCATTAACCAAGGGAAAAGGGGTTTTGTTACAGGAGACAAATGCTCCTCTCTTTGGCCACCCACTCAAGTATGTGTCTTCCCTTTTCCTTTTGTGATTGTTATGCTTCTTTTCATTTTTACTATTTTTCTATATTGAAATCATCAAATCTATTATATGTTTTTTTAATTGATATGTTGTTATTTTTATTTTTATTTATATTATTTATGTGATGTGAATCTATATGATACTTTCACATATATATATATATATATATATATAGGGGTTGTTTTATTTGCAACCCTTAAAAATGTTGCAAATCTTGCAACCCACATCTTAACCGTCGGATTCATAATCGATGGTTACAATATATATGGGACCCAATATTTTTAATTAAAAAAACAGAAAAATAAAAATAAAATAATCGTCGATCATGAATCCAACGGTTAAGATGTGGGTTGCAAAATATCCTTCCACTATATATATACTTTTAAGGGTTATGGTTGTTAGAGTGTTAAGACGAACCTATAGGGGCCTTTGGGAGTTAGGGTCCGATGAATTTTAATCTCCTAGGTAAGTAAAGTTTAGTTCACTATGTTAAAATTTTACTTTTTTCAGTAGTAAGTCCACATTTTCACTTCTCCTTAACTCTGGTCACCACGGTTAGAAGGCTTGTGTTCTGCTATTGTTGTTCGAAACCAACGACATGTTTGGCTAAAAAATCTCAATTAAAAAAAACGAGAAAAAAATAACAGTATGTGATACCAATTAAAGATGAAAATAGTGCTCGTTTAGTTTAATTACATTTTTATTATAGCTTAAATATTTTAAACTAACAATAGGATGGTAGTATATTTAATTTTGAAAATTAAAGTTTTATTTAATTGTAATTTGGGAAATGTGGTGGAAATTATCTTTGTGACATTTTTAATTTGAAAAACATTATCGTAATTGTTAAGGGTGCGTTTGGTACGCAGACAGGACAGGACAGAACAAGATGGAACAGGACAGGACGGAACAGAACAGGACAGTTGTCCAGCGTTTGGCAAGACATGACAGAACAGGACTAGACCGGTTAAATGACGAATTTACCCCCGATGAAAAATCATAGATCACATTAGTAATACATAGTGCAATGGATTATCAAAAACATAAAACTAATTTATCACGATTGGATTTTGGATATGGAAATCAAAACCCAAATTTTAAGTTTCGGATTTTAGGTTGTTTCGGGTTTGGGTTGGTCGGGTTCGGATTGATGTCGGACGGGTTCGGGTATTATATAATGCAAATGTTATATATAAATTCAATCGTTTTTTAGGATTAATACATTCGATTGAAAGATTGATGAAATCGATAGCAAGTTTAAATTTTAGAAAATATTTCAATAGACTATAATTTACGATTTAAAAAAAAAAGATATATATATATATATATATATATATATTCGGACGGGTTGGGTGGCCAACGATCAAACCCAATCCGAACCCGGATATCCTCCCAAATGTCGGGTTTCGGATTATCGGACTTCGGGGTATTCGGGTTTTGCGAAAAAACATCTTATTTTCGGTTCGGATTCGGATTTCGGACTATTCGGGTTTTGCACACCCCTAGCTTGGAGGCATGGATGATGAGAAGACATGTTTTATGTTTTTAACAAAGGGTATATTAGTCAAAGTATTGCTGTTCTACTTAGTTCCAGGGGGTTGGAGTGGGACAAGTGTGTCCCATGCTTGTTCCACTTAGTTCTAGCGTGTCCCACATATGATCACGCCAAACATGGGACAAGTCTGTTCTGTTCTGTCCTGTCCCACTCTGTCCTGCATACCAAACGCACCCTAAAGGTCAAAATTATTAATTTTCAAGAATATTTAAGTGTTAAAATATTATATCTATACTATATTATAAAAGAGACATAAAAATCTCTTAAAAACAACCCATTAATCATTATGTACTATTATTTAATGCTAATCTACTTAAAATCTCTTAAAAAACAACTAATTAAGCAATATGTACTACTTTTAAATGCTTTTAACCCTAATTAATAAATTTCATCCTTATCCCCCAAAATCCTTATCTCTAATCCCTAAACCCTAAAATTATGAAATTTGAATTCTGATAAACATAATCAAAACAAGATAAATATCTAAATTTAAATATAAAAAATTTAAAATATAAACCCTAAAATTATGAAATTTGAATTCTGATAACATAATCAAAACATGATAAATATTTAAATTTAAATATAAAAAATTTAAAATATATAAGATAATTAATTAATTTTAACAAACTACTTATTTTTTTATATAAAAACATTATATTATTAAGCCTAAATTAAACAAATTTAAAAAAAACATTATCACTCTCTAAAAAAAATCCAATATCTATAAATTTAACTATAAAAAAATTTAAAATATATAAGATAATTAATGAATTTTAACAAACTACTTATTTTTTTACATAAAAAACATTATACTAAAGCACACAATCAATGCATATCCTTAAACACGTTCAACCTTATCCCTAAACCAGTTCAACTTCCTTCCTATCCCTAAATCCCTCCAACCCGTTCAAATCAAAATTCAAAACCATTGTTATCATCATTTTCATGTATCTCTATCTCTAAACACGCCCTCTTCCCCCTATTTATATCCTTATTTAAACATGAATTTTGAATGGAGAAGATGTGGATGAAATCGAAAAGAACGATCGAGTAGTGCCTTTTTTCAAACAACTGTATCAAGTTTTGTCTTCTTTTTCGTTTTTGTTTGACTTGCTTGAGTGTGTATTTGTTATTACCGTCCTTCTTGATTTCTTTGAGGTGTTTCTGTATAAGGTTTTGTCTTCTTTTTCGTTTTTGTTTGACTTGCTTGAGTATGTATTTGTTATTACCGTTCTTCTTGATTTCTTTGAGGTGTTTGTGTTTGTATCTAAAGAGACCCGTCAATCGGTGGAACTTGAGAGAATCAATCGAGTGGTCTTATCTCAAATGGCGGTATCATGTTTGTCTTACTTTTCTGGTTTCTCGCATATTAACAACAAATTTTCATTTCTACATATCTGGTTTTCTTCATATGTTTGTCTTTCCTTCATTTCTACATATCTATTTCTTTGTTTGGATGGTTAACAAAGTTTCTCAACAGTCAACCTATTTACCAACGGAGCTACACGCTCGAGGGCTTTTAATTTTTCATTTACGATAAAATTTTACACTTTACTCACCCGATGCATTGCACGGCATGATGCTAGTATAATTTAATAATGATATAAAATATTCTTAGTTTTTTAATATTTCTATCTTCTAAATTCTGTAAACAATAAGAATAGAATTTCTATCTTCTAAATATTCTTAGTTTTTTTTTAATATTTCTATCTTCTAAATATTTTTAGTTTTTCGAAACTCATTGTATTACCTTTTTCTACACAAACGTATTGAGTTTCAGAATCCCACCAATATATCTCAATTTATTAAAAGAAAAATTAAATTATCTAAAATATAATTAATTTTTTAATTAAAGAAATTATATAAAAATTGGGTAGTTTATTATTTTGAATTTGATATCCATTAAAAAAAACCTTGTCTTCAAAATTTCAATCTCAAATACAATTACATGCAAGTATATCCATTCACTATTTTACCATCTTATATAATACTTATCACTTATTATTACATATATACAACTTATTGATACGTTTGAATTTTATAAAACAAACGTCTAACTTTAGCAAAATCAAACAAATTAATAAAATAGATTCATTGACACGAAATAAATATGCATTACACTGTTATTGCATTGATGCATTTCTAGTCTTTTAAATTAAGAAAAAAAATATTAGAACTAAATATATATTTTTTTTGTAAATTTTAATTTTATATTTTAAACAGAATTTGTTAAAGAATACCTTTAGGGGGTGTTTGGGATTGATTATTTAAACTCTTTATTGACTTATAATTTTTCATCACCGCTAATAAACTACTTTTAGTGTTTGGGTTGGAAAAGAAAAATGTTTATAGCTTTTCCACATTACTAATAAGAAGTTTTTGATAAGTTAAACCATTTTGACTTATCAACTTATTTGAAACAACTTGTGATTTTTTTTTTGTTATTTTACATGTATAAGCAATCCCAAACACTCCTAAATAACAACTTATTAGTTTATTACGTTTTGGTACCACAATAACTCATTTTTATTATAAGCACTTTAAAAAAAACATAAATTATTTTAAATAAACAATCCCAAACACCACTTTAATAAGTTACATATGATTTAACCTAATTATTTAAAGGAATAAATAGACATCACCCAAGTTATACATCAAAGATAATTTTAGAAACGGAAAAAGAAAAATTGAGATGACGGTTAAAGCTGTAAAGTTAACTGGTAGGCTCCAAGTGAAAGAGAATGCACTCGGTTGACTGGCTTTGCCGGTAAACAGTTGGGGGTTTCCAGGCTGAGCAACCGCCCACAACCGGTATCGGCGTCGTCTTTGTTGTGGAAATGTGATATTTTTGACTTGGTGGTCAGTTTGAAAAGAGTGAAAAGTGAAAGGGTGTTTTGTAATAAATAATTTGGTTTTAGCTTTAATAAAAGTATAAATAGAATAAGAATGTGCCACTTTAGGTCCTTCTATTTTGTTCTTTTCTCGGGGAAACCGTTGATTGCGCATGACAAAGTCATCCACATTCTCTTACCAATTTCTTCCTCAAAACCCTTTTTGCTTTTTTAAAAATTGTTTTAGATAATAATTCCGCCAATCTTCTTTAAATTTTCAATCCTATTCCTAGCTTAGCTACAAATTGATGTATTAAATCAATAGTAGTATCTAAGTAAATTTTGTTTGAAAGTGGGATTTTAAGATGCAAAATATATGTAAATATTTATGCATATAAAAAGGCAAAATAGGTTGTTTACTTATTAAAAATCATCTATAATTAATTATGTAATTGTAAAGCAATTATTAAAATCAGTCTATTTATGGTTTCTTTACACATTAAGCCTCACTTCATTGACCCTTCTTCTGCATTTTCAAAGCGTTTGATCATATGGTTCCATCTTGTTTTTCGACAGTTATATTTGAAATCGACTTCTTGTATGCCAATACCCAAATATATCATGCCATCCTACAAGATACGACCTAGAAAGTTCTATGTAGCATTCTACACATATTACGAATTTTCTATGACATTAAATCGAGGACTAGTTGAGAACCTTCAATATTCTAGAGCATTCCTTGTTGCACTGGATCCTATTTAATGTATTTTCAGGTGCATATATGACGAGAATAACAAATAAGCATTTAATGAAACATCTTGCAACACGAAAAAGATATATTTTTCAAAAGTGTCCAAAGCATGAAAATTTATGCAACACGAAACATCTTGGAATGACGGGGAAGACTCGTTTCCATTAAATGCCCGGGGGGGGGGGGGGGTGACACTAAAATATGCCACAAATCGATGCTATCAAATTCCACCTCAGATTCATTGACTTTTGTCAGTGTCGGCCTTTATATAGTGCGAAGTCGGCCCATTGCCTAGGGCAGCAAAGCCCAAGGGACAACAAGGCCCAACATACATATTAGCTTTAGTAGGTTCGTTTTTGAAACTTTTCCAAAAAATAGTCGTTTTTCGCCTTCTCCTCCCTTTTGCACGATGTAGGCCTGATGCCTCCCTCTCAATCTCTTGTCTCCCTCTGTCAGGATCGAATTCTTAACAAGAATTAATTCTCAGAAACTAATATCAAAGAAGTTGCGGAAAAACACTTTGATATTTAACAAAACAGTAAAACAACACAGAGTATGATTATCAAACTGTAAACTTGTATTAAATGCTTGAAGCTACAAGATTACACACTCAACCTCAATATTGATGAACAGGATCACCAATACGAATTCTACTTCTCTAGAATTAGGATCTATGCCTTGAGGTTGATTTCTCTCAAAAAAAATTATCAAAAGACTATTTTTATCTATTCTATTCATTCTATACATATACTGATTAAAAGATAATTACAAAGAATAAACAAATCTTCAGCATATCTTCTATGTATATCTTCTAAGTATATCTGTAGAATATCTTCAGAATATCCAGCTGTCATACATTCCATCCGGATCTCTTTAGCAGCATTAACTTCTACCAGCAGTATTAACTTCTACCAGCAGCATTAACTTCTACCAGCAGCATTAACTGTAAGCAGTACTAACTAATAGCAGTACTAACTAGCTAAGCAGTACTAACTTTGTTCAAGCAGCACTAACCTTAACTAGCAGTAGTAATTCTACTAGCAGTAGTAATACTTAGCAGTATTAATCTTCATATTGTTCTGGCAGTAGTAACCACTCTTGTACTAGCAGCAGTAACCACACTTAGTAGAATCTTCAGTTCCCAACAATCTCCCCCTAACTTGACTTTTAGAAGAGAAGTCAAGTTCTTCAGATACTCTTCCAGAAGCTCTTTTTGATGCTCCCAAAACTTCAAAGATCATGCTCCTAAGTCTGGATTTAGTCCCAAACTCTGATTGATTATCCTCTGAATTAGGTATTTTGCCATATCTGAATTTGGTGCACAACCCAACTTCTTCTTTAGCATGGCATGAACCTTCAGTCTGGTGTGATTGTATACTCTATCCACTAGGAAGTATTCTGTGTGATTTCTATCCAAAGTCACTGCATATACTCCACTAGTTTCATATAGAGTCCAACTTGTGACTTCTTGAAACACACTCCTTATGACCTGGTCCACTTCTTCAGGTTTGAACATCATGCACAGATACTCCATCACCAGTTTTGTAAGAGAAATCCCTGGAGCTTTCAGATGATCTGCATACAGCTTCATTCCTATGTCAAACATCTCTTCTATATCAGATCTAGAGCATGTTCTGACAATCTTGAGCCAAGTGTTGAATACTTCATATTTATCACCCTTCCTCTTGAGTCTGATGTAATCATTTCCATCTATTGTCAGTATATCCCAATGAATGACCTCAGGAGGCTTAACTCCAACAGGTTCTGCAGAAATTGGTTCAGGCACTTTGTCCATCACTACCATATATAAGTTTACATCATCTTTGATTGATGACTCTTGCTGGCTTGATGACTCAGGTGCCCCTTCTTCTTCAGCAACCTTTTGTTCTTCTTCTACTCTAGGCTTCTTATCTTTCTTTCTTTTGGCCATCATTTTGGTTCTTTTCAAAGTCTTTTGAACCTGCACTAGAGTAGCTTCCTTCTTATTTTCTTCCTTTTCCCTTGCCATTTCTTTGATAGGAGTTCCCTCTTCACTTTCAGGGAATGGTTGATTCATATCTATATCATTACTCTCCTTGGCCTTCTTTTCAAACTCCACTCTTTTCTTTTCATTTCTCTTCAGATTCCCCATTTCTTTCTCATAGAGCTCTCTGATTTGATCAAAACTCATCTTCACAAACATTTCTTTCTTTACCCCAATTGCACTCCTCAAGAAAGTTATCATTTTGTTTCTTTCCTGAGTGGCAAGGTAAGTTTGTGAAGGTCTTCTTTTCTTTGCACTTGTATTAGCCATCATAGCCTTTCTCAGACTTATAGCCCTTTGTTTAGCCTTTTCAGTTTCAATCCCCTTTTGATAGGCTTTATTTAGCTCAGCAGCTAAAGCCTTTGCCATTTCCCTATCCTTCTCAACTTGAGCTCTTTCTTCTTTTTCCATCTCCTCCTGCATTTTCCTTGCTAAGGCTTCATCTGATTCAACCAACTTTTGCTTCTTGACAGGTTGATCAGATTCCACCATTTTTGCTTTTCCTTTATTCTTTGCCTCTGCATCCATTTCTTTCTTTTCTCTTTTCTTTGCTCCCCCTTCCTTTATGATCACTCCCTTTGTTTTGGAATTGTCATGCTTTGCTTTGATCAATGTCTCAGCTACTTCAACTTCTGTTGGTGATAACTCTGTTACTGCTGCTTGTGATGTTTCAGCAGCATTATCAGTTTCTGCTTCTAGTGTATCTGAGACTCTTCCTTTTTCTGCTTCCCTCTCCCCCTCAACTTCTACTTTCTCTTTTTCCAGCTCCCCCTCCCTTGATGCTTCTTCCATGTTGATCTCCCCCTTTTTGGGAGCATCCTTCTCAACCTTCCTTCTCCTTAGCACAAATTGTTTCCTTTTCTGTTTCTGTACTTGTTTCATTACCAACTTCTTGAGCTTGGCAATCTGCACTTGTTGAGACAGGATGACCAGCTTCAGCTCCTCTATTTCTTGTCTTTGCTGAATAACATCCTTGTTGATGTTTCCCATGGTTTCCATCAATTCCTCATAGTTATATCTGTCCTCACCTTCTCCAGGAGTGTTACCCCCTATTGAAGGATCATTGGATCTTTTTGAAGTGGAAGTCTTCTACCTAGCAGAAGCACTATCCACCCCCTTGGTTTCTTGGCACCAGGGACCTTCAAATGATTGCTCATTTAAAGTTGCCATGGGGGAGGTCTTATTGATGTTACCACTTTCCTCCTCTGTGCTAGCAGGAGTAGTGGCAGCCTCATTACCCATATGCTCTACCTCCTCCTCAGAGAGCACCTCCTTGGGGTTGGGAGACACCCCTGTGGTTTCCCTATGGGTATTCTCTAAAGGAGAATTCTCCCTTAGAGGGCTTAAAGGCTTAGGGGATTCTGGTACAAGAAGGGAAGGAGCCTTCTTTACCTGTTTTCTCTTGTAAGTATGGGTAATTGGAGAGGTTGGTTTTATAAGAATGGACTGGGGAATTGTTTTTGAGTGAAAAGGTTGGGCTTGGCTAGCAGTGGGATGGTCTAATGAGGGCCTTGACCCTGCTGCCATACCTTCAGTGGTTTGGGACACCACCATCATTGTAGAGAACAATGGGGTGTCAACTCCTTCCGAGTCCCCAGCAGATCTTCTCATATTTGAGAAAACCTTGCCTTTTGGGGGTTTAGGTACATATACCCCAACAGGTTGGGGTATATCCGACAATTCATGGGTAATGACTTCTTGGACAAACCTGGGATACATAAAGAAACTCTTTTTGTTTCCAATGTTTGATACAAGATCATTGAAAATCATTTTTGAGAAATTGTACCTTCTGGATGTAGCCAAGCAGACCAAAGCATAGGCAATTGGACTGCTGAACTCACTCCATCCAGTAGTCTTTTTGGAGATGCAATGCATCAGGGTATGAACAAGAAAACGCCATTGGGGTGAAAACTTTGCTTTTGAGAATTTGAAAACACCCAATGGGCCTCCATACCCCATGCTTGTAAGTTTAGAAAACAGTTCATCATTAGAGATAGACGTTATACCAGAGGCATCGTCTAGACGGAGACTGATGCGAATCACCTCTTCAGTAACTGTTAATGGCTTGTCACATACTGTTGTCTTTATCATTTGCACACCATTTTCAGCAACAATGGTGGCATTTGCCCAGAACTGCCTCTGATGCTCAATGTAGATGGTAGGGGCAACAGTGAGGGCATGAGCAATGTGGCTTGACTTGAGGAAATCCACAATCTGGTGGAATCCTTCTGCTTGTTTGGGCTTCTGCAGCATGGCGATCTCATTGTGCTCATCGATAAACGCCATTGATGCCATTGAACTGGGATTTTCTTGCCTGGAAGACTAGGTTCTTGAGAGAAAAAGATTAGAAGAGCAAGGGAACAGTATGCAAAGAGTCGTTATGAACATTTAGGCGGGCAAAGGGTATTTATAGTATTCGGAATAAAAGCAGTATTAACCTAGAGCAGCATTAACTAACTAGCAGTATTAACCGCGAGCAGTATTAACTAACTAGCAGTATTAACTGCGGGCAGTATTAACTGCGAGCAGTATTAACCGCGAGCAGTATTAACTACCTAGCATTATTAACCAACTAGCAGTATTAACTAACTAGCAGTATTAACCAACTAGCAGTATTAACCAACTAGCAGTATTAACCAACTAGCAGTATTAACCAACTAGCAGTATTAACTAACTAGCAGTATTAACCAACTAGCAGTATTAACTAACTAGCAGTATTAACCAACTAGCAGTATTAACCAACTAGCAGTATTAACTAACTAGCAGTATTAACCAACTAGCAGTATTAACCAACTAGCAGTATTAACTAACTAGCAGTATTAACTACCTTACTCCTTGAAGCTTAGGCTGAATTGAGTACTGCTATGTATGCCCTGCAGAGATAGATTAGTAGCACCAAGAAACTATAATATACAGTTATTTATCCACTTTCTGAGATAAAGCTTATTCAGAGTTGATCATTCCCACACTTGTTACCAAGAAAGTGAATCTACCCACATCAAAAGCTTTGGTGAATAGATCAGCAAACTGGTTGTCAGTATGAACTTTCACAACTTGAACAAGTTTCTTTTCATTACAGTCTCTTATGAAGTGATACCTAATCTCAATGTGCTTTGTCTTAGAGTGCTTGACAGAATTATTTACAATGCTGATAGCACTGCTATTATCAATAAAGATGGGAGTGTGAAGAAAGGTTACCCCATAGTCCAACATTTGATTCTGAATCCATAAGACCTGAGCACAACAACTTGCAGCTGCTATGTACTCTGCTTCTGTTGTAGATGTGGACACTGTGGTTTGTTTCTTGCACTACCATGAAACTAGTCTAGCACCCAAGAACTGACATCCTCCAGAAGTAGACTTTCTGTCCAAGTTTGCCCCACCTAGGTCACTGTCTGAGTATGCAATTAGGTCAAAGGGTGAGTCATGAGGATACCAAAGTCCCAATCTGGGTTGTCCTTTGAGATATCTGAATATCCTCTTAACAGCTTGAAAGTGAGATTGCTTTGGCCTAACTTGGAATCTTGCACACACACAGACTGGAAACATTATATCAGGCCTTGATGCTGTGAGATACATGAGAGAGCCAATCATAGATCTGTAATGATGCACATCCATATCCTCCCCCTCAAGATCTGCAGTTATCTGTTTGTGTGTTTCCATAGGTGTACTAGCAGGTTTTGAGTCTGAGAAACCAAACTTGATTAAAATGTCCTGCACATACTTGGACTGACATATGAATATGCCATCTGACTTCTGTTGAACTTGGAGTCCAAGGAAGAAAGTAAGTTCCCCCATGGAACTCATTTGAAACCTTTGATGCATTAGATCTTCAAACTCCTTGCACATGATATTTTTTGTAGATCCAAAGATAATGTCATCAACATAAATTTGGACCAACAAGATATCCTTCTTCTTTCTCTTGATAAATAGGGTCTTATCAATGACTCCTCTTTCAAAGCCATTGTCCAAGAGGTAGGATGACAGTGTGTCATACCATGCTCTTGGAGCTTGATGCAGTCCATAGAGAGCTTTCTTCAATTTGTATACCCTGTCTGGATAGCTTGGGTTTTCAAACCCTGGTGGTTGACAGACATATACCTCTTCTTCAATTGATCCATAGAGAAAAGCACTATTTACATCCATTTGATAGACTTTGAAGTTCATGTAAGAAGCATAGGCTAGGAATAATCTGATAGCTTCTATCCTAGCCACAGGTGCAAAGACTTCTTCATAATCAATACCCTCTTCTTGAGTATACCCTTGAGCCACTAGCCTTGCTTTGTTCCTTATGACAATTCCTCTTTCATCTCTCTTGTTCCTAAAGATCCACTTTGTGCCAATCGCTCTGTGACCTTTAGGAAGGTCTACCAGATCCCATACATCTTGTAGTTTGAACTGTAGTAATTCTTCTTGCATTGCTTCTATCCAGCTGGATTCTTTCATTGCATCATGTGCCTTTTTAGGCTCAAGCTGGGATAGAAAGCAGGACAACACTGTATGTTGTTGATCTTGCATCTCTTGAAGTCTGCTCTGGTGTCTAGTCATCATAGGAGACGATATATCTCCTATTACCAGCTGTGGAGGATGATTCTTTTGAACTCTGGTGTTATGACTAGGTTCTTCATTAACATTAGCTTCTAGATTGGAGTCATTCAACTCAACTGAAGTGTTTTCAGCTGCTTCTTCTGATTCTTTATCTTCTTGATTCTCTTCATCTCTACTCTGACTTGGTCCAGTAGCTTGTTCTATTTCACTGTCTTCAAAAGAATTCACTGTGGGAGTGGGAAGGATCACGGATTTAGATACACTTTCTTGAACTTGTGTAGTCCCTGATCCTTCATCTCCTGAACCTGCATGATCATTACTACTGAAACCAAAGGAGTTAGTTAGTGAATCAATGTCAAATAGCCATTGAGGACCAGTCCAATAGGATTTGGTGTGTTCTCATTGCATTTGACATTGTCACTCTCTTCAATTATTCTAGTAGATGAATTGAAAACTCTGTAGGCCTTACTTTGAGATGAATAACCAACCAGAAATCCATCATCTGCTTTGCTATCAAACTTACCTAAGTGAGTTTTGGTATTGAGAATGGTACAAGCACACCCAAAAGGTTTGAAAAATCCAATAAAGGGTTTTCTTTTATTTAAAAGCTCATATGGTGTCTTGTTCTTTGGCTTAACTACTAGAACTCTGTTTTGGACATAACAGGCAGTATTAACTGCTTCAGCCCAGAAGGTAATTGGCAGTTTTGAATCAGCCAATAGAGATCTAGCAGCCTCTATTAATGTCCTATTTCTCCTTTCAGCAACACCATTCTGTTGAGGAGTCCTAGGAGCACTATACTGTCTCTCAATTCCTTTTTCCTCACAAAAGGTGTTTAAATCAAAATTTTTGAATTCAGTTCCATTGTCTGATCTAATGACTTTTACTTTTTGATTAGTTTGGTTTTCAATTCTCGGGATAAAGGACTTGATTAGTCCACTTGTCTCATCCTTAGTCCTTAGAAAATATACCCAGGTGAATCTAGAGTAATCATCAACAATAACTAAGCAGTAAGATTTCTTGCCTATACTCATCACATTTGTAGGGCCAAACAGATCCATGTGCAATAACTGTAGACAAGAAGAAATAGAATTTATCTCTTTGGTCTTATGAGAAGTTTTATGCTGTTTGCCTTTGAGACAAGCAACACAATGATCATCACATGAAAAGACTTTAGAAGGTAAACCTCTTACAAGGTTGTTTTTAACAAGTTTGTTCATAGTCTTAAAATTCATGTGACACATCCTTCTGTGCCATAGAGAGGATTCATCTATAGAAGCTTTTGAAACAAGACAATTTAGAGATGAATCACTTTTAACATTTTCCATATCAAGACAGTATACATTGTCCTTTCTTGGAGTTCTTAGTAGTATCATGCTTTCATCAACTACTTTGAACCCTGGAGCAAGGATCATACATTCAGTATTTGTAAATAATATACTATGTTGTTTGTCACACACCTGTGATACACTTAACAGGTTGTATTTTAATTGATCAACATAGTAGACATCCTCAAATGTCATCTTACCTTTGGTGACATTACCTTTTCCACTTATCTTACCACCAGTAAGATTGTCTCCAAAAGCAACATGTCCTCCATTAATATGCTTGAAATCTTGAAGGCATGACATGTTGCCTGTCATGTGCCTTGAGCAACCACTATCAACATGCCATATGCTCTTTCCCTTGAGCTGTTGGTTGCCCTGCACATTAGATAAGTCAGTTAGTATGAATCAGGAACCCAAGCCAATGTGGTCTTGGGTACCCCTTTCTCATCAAAATACTTGCATTCCTTCTTGACAAGATTCTTGAATTTTAACTCCTCATTCTTGGAGTATTTTGTCACAATTATAGGCTTGGAAACAGTTGTGCTGGTAACAGTACTGGTTTTAGAGGTATTGACTGCCTTAGCAGCACTTGCATGTTTAGCAATACTAACCTTGTTAGCAGTAGTAACAGTGCAAGCAGCAGTAACTGTGTTTGCAGTATTAACCTTTGAAGAGATACTAACTGTATTAGCAGCATTAATGTTTTTAGCAGTACTAACACAGGTAGCAGCAGTAAAACCTCCAGCAGCACTATCCCTGTCAGCAGTACTAACAGTTTTAGTGCTTTTGGGCACCCACATTTTAATGCTTTCTTTAAAAATTCTTTTCTTTATGGGGCCTCCTTTTTCAACATGTTTCTTTCCAGCCTTTCTATAATCAACAGACTTTTGCTTACATCTTTGAAAGGTCATCTGTTGATTGATAGGATTGAAAAAACAAGATTTGGCCAGATGATTTAACTTGCCACATATGAAGCAAGGTTTTGGTCTATTGATTTTATTCAGATCAACTCCTTGCTTCTGAGCCCATTGATTATTCCAGTTTCTTTGATTTCCTCTTTTTAAACCAGAATGTAGGCTCTTTGCTTTATAGCAATCACACTGTTTACCAGATGCAGGATTCACAACTGTGGTCTGTTTGTAATGGACCTTGTTGTCTTTTCCTTTGGTCTTTTCTATTTCCTTGGATTTTATCCAGTCTTTCCCACATCCCTCATTGGTGATTATCTTGTTTTCTTCATGGATTTCTTTACCTATCTTATTATCTCTCTTCATACTGGCTTCTTTCTCAGTAATATCCTTAATCACTACTTCATCCAGAGGGTCTATCTTAAAGGCCTTATCTGATAAGTCCTTATTCTCCTTGGTTTCTAACAAGTCTGAAGTAGGAGAGATATAATTGTTGTTATAAGGAGGAGGTGTACTGTTGTATCCAATACCAGGCTTCATCTTATCATGAATCTGAGCCTTTAGAAGAGAATCCATTGCCTTTGAAGCATATGAAAACTTCTCTATGTCAAGTTTGACTTTAGACAATTCCTCCTTTAGCTTATCACTCTCTTTTAAGGATTTAGATAGTTTAGTCTCTAACTCATTCTTTTCCCACTTCCAGTAGTTTGTATCATAAGAGTGTTGAAGTTCATTGGCTTGAAAGCCTTTGATTTGTTCTTCAAATCTCTCAACTATTAGTACATAGTCTCTTCTATCCTTTTCTAACCTTTTGAGGTCATCACACATACTTTGATTGTGATCCCTGTATCTTTTGACAGTGTCAATGCAAGTTTTAGTGCAAAGGTTAGAAATTACCTCAGATGGGAGATCAGACACTTCTGCCATAAGAGCTTGATTCTGAATGGCTTCCTCAGCTTGATCACTCCAGTCAAATCCCATTCCTTGTTGAGAAACAAGGGCTTGAGCAGGATTCTTGTTCTGAGTGTAGCCTCCATTCTGAGCTTGTTGGTGGTTGTTGTTAGACACAGCATTCCTGCATTCTCTAGCAAAGTGTCCTTTCATGTGACACTTGTAGCATTCCACCTTGGTTTTGTCAAAACCAGCTCCATCCTCTCTTCTTTGGGAGAAGTTATTCCTTCCTGTTCTTTTAATGAACTTCTTCACCCTCATGGATAGCATGGCCATCTGCCATTTTATATCCATCTCCTCCAGATCATCAGGGTGAAGTTGATCCAGATCATCATTGATTAACGAAGTGTTACTATGACTGGACAAGAAGGCTTCAAAGATTGTTTCAGATCCCTTTTCTGAACTTGCTCCACCAGCAGTACTAACTGCTTCAGGAATGGCAGTAGTATCAGTGGCTGCTGAAAGGAGTGTAGAATTGTGGACATAACCAGTAGGTTTCTTCTTGATCTCTACCTCAGTTTCAAAAACTCTTAGATCATTGTATAGATCATCAAGTTCTTTCTCCTCCAGATTGTCACTCTGCCTATAAGAGACAGTGTACATAGTCCATTCATCCCCAAGAGATCTGAGGATTTTTCTGTTGATGTCATCTTGATCCATCTTTACTCCAACAGTGGCCAGTTCTCCAATGAGTTTGTTGAACCTATCAAAAGTTTGAGTCATGGACTCATTCTTTGATGAAGTAAAATTCTCATACTGCTGCTTAAGAACATCTCTTTGATTTCTCTTGATACTCTTAGTTCCAGCAAATCTTTTCTCTAGAGAATTCCAGAGAATTTGAGCATCAGTACAGTTGCAGAATTGATGCTGATGTTCATTAGGGATTGCCAAGAGCAGAGTACTCAAGGCCTTCATCTCTGTCTGCATGATCTTTCTTTCACCATCTGTCTTTGGTGGAGGTCTTTTTCCATCTGGTCCTATTCTTCCAGCTTCAGAAGGACCATTCTCAATGATATCCCACATTGAGTAGTCAGTGAGAAGAATATATTGCCTGATCCTTATCTTCCACATGTCAAACTCACTGGGTTTGAGCATTGGAACCTTGGAGACCAAAGTGCTGTTTGATTCTGTAAGATTTTCCATGATAGATGTTTCTGATTCAATAGGCTCTGATACCACTTGTCAGGATCGAATTCTTAACAAGAATTAATTCTCAGAAACTAATATCAAAGAAGTTGCGGAAAAACACTTTGATATTTAACAAAACAGTAAAACAACACAGAGTATGATTATCAAACTGTAAACTTGTATTAAATGCTTGAAGCTACAAGATTACACACTCAACCTCAATATTGATGAACAGGATCACCAATACAAATTCTACTTCTCTAGAATTAGGATCTATGCCTTGAGGTTGATTTCTCTCAAAAAAAATTATCAAAAGACTATTTTTATCTATTCTATTCATTCTATACATATACTGATTAAAAGATAATTACAAAGAATAAACAAATCTTCAGCATATCTTCTATGTATATCTTCTAAGTATATCTGTAGAATATCTTCAGAATATCCAGCTGTCATACATTCCATCTGGATCTCTTTAGCAGCATTAACTTCTACCAGCAGTATTAACTTCTACCAGCAGCATTAACTTCTACCAGCAGCATTAACTGTAAGCAGTACTAACTACTAGCAGTACTAACTAGCTAAGCAGTACTAACTTTGTTCAAGCAGCACTAACCTTAACTAGCAGTAGTAATTCTACTAGCAGTAGTAATACTTAGCAGTATTAATCTTCATATTGTTCTGGCAGTAGTAACCACTCTTGTACTAGCAGCAGTAACCACACTTAGTAGAATCTTCAGTTCCCAACACCCTCGCTCTCTCCCTTACGCATGCCCTCTCTTTTCTTTTGACTTCTGTGATTCGATCGTTGGCCACTAGGCACCACCGCATCAACGTCCAACCAATCTAATTTTGCACTAGTGGTGCGCAATCTGAATCTCATCGTCTCCTCTAGGTGGTGCCCATTCTAGTTATGCTCTCGCCTCTCGGTTTCTCACCACTCCAGGTGTTTTCCTTCTTATTTACTTATCTAAGAGACTAGGACCTAGTTATATGGTTTATAATTTATTGTTTACCGATTTGCATAATTTTCTTGATTTCTTGAATCTTAATGTTTTGTTGATGACTTGATGTTTATATGCTGAAATCTGACTATTTGAGTGATTTCCTCAAAACTTATTTGAAATATGGAATCGATTTGTTAGTCTCACCTTCGTTAACCCTATATAAATATCTTGTTTCGATTCTTGATTTTGTTTTAAACATATGTACATTTAATATCTTCCACTTTGATATGCTACTCATTTGGTAACTCAAATTCATCTTAATCATACCTTTATGACTAATGTTAATAAATTCATCATTCTTTTGTCTTTTGTCTTTTCTCTTTTGCAGTTTTTTAGTTTTTATTTGCTCCAATAAGTAATCATTACAAAATGGCCACAAGAGTAACATTTGTTGAAATCAGACTGTTTTTTGGAATGATTAACAATCTCAGTGTAACACCCTAAAAATAGGGGTTAATTTAAACCTGAAATAATTGTGGAATAAACAAGGCTATCATAACTAAATCACCCAAAAAAGGGGAATAATTGAATGACGTTTACATTACAAATAACCAAATGAAATGGAACCTAACAACCTATTAATCTAAACCAACTAAATCCAGATTATGGACGGGTGTTGTCATATCACTTCCAAAATATACTATGACTATACCAAATGTACGCCTCTAGGTGGCTCCAAAAATGTTACTTTCATCCAATGTCAAGGTCATAAATCGCAAGTACTTGCCCAATACCCCCAAATAACATTAAAACGTGGATATTGCAATATTTGAAAATAGCGTTCGACAAGAAACGGGGAGGAAGAAAATCTCAATAAAAGTTTGCAACCATGTGAAATAAAACAATCTCGTGCATGTTTAAACTCATGGTTTAAAATCTGGTGTGTGCTAAACATTTTTCCAAGATTTCGTAATATAACCCACTTTATGATTTGGGAAACATGAGAAATAATTGATGCAAACTTATTTTAGATATAAATTTTGTGCATGAACTTGATCGACACTCAACGTCTCGAAACCACGCTCCTCGATTTCCCAGTCACACTATCGTCATCTGGATACTCAAACATCTTAAGGCGATAAACGAAAATTTCATCGGTTCACCTTACAACTCCTCCTTGAATCTTGCTAATTCCATGAGTCTATGGTTCTAATCCAACCAACAATTCCGACCCGAAATGGTCCACTTAACGCAATTATCATGCCTACTGTCACTCCAAGTGACGAATGTTAAAATCATCAATCTCTTATACGGGCTATTCGCTTAGAAACTTATTCACTACCCCAGCGGTCATCACACCCAAGTAGTTCAAGCATACACATGTATCATTTAGGTTCACCATAACACTGGCTAGGTGCAATTATAAGATTAAATACCCTAAGAAAACATTTACATCAAATGGCCTCCATTTATATATTAAATCATCAATAAAACATATCAGCATGATTTATTTATCAAAATGTCCAAAAATCCTAAATGTGGGTATTTCACAAGATATATAAAACCAAATAACCTAAATAGGTAAAACTCTTCAAATATTCCAACTTTTAATAAAAATCATGTAAACATATAATCACCTTAAAATGGACATTTTTGGCATGTACAACGTTTTCACAAATCAACTTGAACTCACCTTGCTAGATTTAGGCTAAATCTAGATTTTCACCCAACTTGAGATCCATTGAAGAACTTGGATCCTCAAGCCAAAACTTCCAAAAAACTAGATCCACAAGTTTCCAACCATAAATACACATATCCAAGTGTTTATAATCATTTCTCAAACATCTTATATCCAAATCTCCATTTTGGCCAAAAACCCAAATTTGACCTAACTTTTCTCAAAATATTCCAAACCGAAATTGGAGAAATAAAAAACTAGGTTGACATCCATAGAGAATTTATAATTCATAAATAAGTTTGGAAGTGGAAGGGATTAACTTACCATTTAGGTTTTGATAAAAACCTAGAAAATCCCAAAATTCTTGAAGATGGAGATGATGATGATGAGCTCTTGACCTTTGCTTCCAATCCACCACCAATTATTCTTAGATATTCCCAAAACTAATAATCTAGTCTTGAAAAACTCTCAAAAACGAAACCATAGCAACTTGAATCGCCAAAAACAGAGTTGAAATGAGAAAGTTATGACCACATGAAGAAACCCTGATTTTATGCACTACAGGTCTGGCACGATTGTGACATGCGACTGTGCCATGTCACAGTCGCATGGCAGGGTCGCCCGAAGTGTACTGAAAGTCATTTTACCCCCTCGGCGACTTTGACATGCTATAGTGCCACTGACAAAGTCGTCGGGTATTATAGCATGGCCCGTACCGCGAGTTTTTTCGGCCGTTCTTCGAACGTTTTATCGACCACTTTCTCGACGGCTTCCCCGATCGTTTTCCCGGCCGTTCCTCGACCGTTCTCCCAGACATTCCTTGACCGTTCTCTCGGAACATTTGGTGTTATTATGTTAGTTATTGTGCCATTGTCATAACTTCATGGCACATTCACTGAGACGACCGAACACTCGGTAACGTCAGTGCTATTGTGACATATGTCACAAATGCATGGCACTGTAGTCGGGACTACCACACTTTCTGTACCAATGGTGCTATTGTGACAGATGTCATAACCACATGTCACAACCACATGTCACTATGGCCGAGACGACCATACTTCTAGTACCATTGGTGCTATTGTGATAAGTGTCACAACCACATGGAACTATAGCCATACTCCATACTTGGTTCTTTCTTTACCAATTCAACAAGTTCAACTCTTCTTCCTAAATTGAGATAAAAATCAGGGTGTTACAATCCTCCTAACCTTAAAAGAGATTTCGTCCTCGAAATCTAGTTCATACATAAAAAATTTAATACTACATAATATTGAACACCAGTATGATAATTGTCTTGTCATCTACTCCTCCCAAAAGGGTAACATTATAACGATATAAGCCTTAAATAACATCATTTTCACAAAAAGGACAATTATTTTCCTCCAATGATGCGTCTCTATCCCAGTTCATCCGTAAATGATGTTCGTTAACCACTTAACAAAACCTGTCATGATGATTTTCGTGAAGACTCTCACACCCAATATCCACCTCGATATGTTACACTAATACAAGAGAGAACATCGAAAATTACTGGAGCAATTTCTAACCACATAACCTTGGTCGTCTCCCAATCTTATGTGACATGTACTACCCCAAGGCAACTTGTAGCCTCAACTTCTCATTGACTAATTCGTTCCATCTCTGCACGATTCTGAATCCGGATCCCAATAATCAACACCAACCCAAAGAATTCCGAAAGCTCCTTAATAATTCACCCTTGGTATTGGTAACGCCTTCTTTCCAAGGACGTACTAATACGCTTTCCGGGGAGTTGGTTAATTCAGATTAGGCTGTCAAGCAACTTCAATCTATTCTCAAACTTCAAACATTCCGTCAATATGATTCTTACCACATCAAGAAAATCATACACATCATTACTTAATTACCAACATCTAACTTGCTTTAAGTTCAACCATCGTGAGGCTAACATTTCTCATGATCCAACGGGGATACTTCCAAACATTCCAAGGATCGTTGCCCTCACAAGAACAAGTCGATGCCTAAAGTCAAGATGGTCATACTGAAAACGTAGGTATACCGTCAAATATTTCATTCCAGATTTGCATTGTCGAATTAAAGTTGACACCTAACATGGCACTAAAATTCCCAATTTTCCATCTCTAACAGACGAACCACAAAATTTTCTTTATTCCTGAAGAATCACCCGGATTGCATACCCCAACACATGCATAATGTCGAACAATCAACCCATCAACTCATATCCAACCATAAGCAATTAACTACACAAAGCCTTAACCCGAAGATTCACCGAAGCATAAGGATCACCCCTTAATCAATTGGGAGAAAGCATCTAATACTTCAATTATTCATGAGTACACTGATTCATAAATTGAAACCCATAATTCAAAACTGACCACAAATCAGACCATCTGACGCTTCAGTTCCTAATGACTCATTTAGTCCCTAATTATAACTCCTTTCACGATAGGGGCTTAAATCTATAGCTCTAATGAGTTCAAGGTTTTCCAAACTAATATGCCAATTTGAAATTTCATAAAACTTCAAACACATAAGCTTTATAACAAATAATCGTACGTACAAAAATCCGCTAGCGTTTACTCGGTAGGTGTGCAAAGTGGTCACAAACGCCACACACATAAAACCATTTCAAAAAGCATTTGATCACTACTTACGCTAATAATGACAATAACAAAAGATGCGTAACAAAACTTTCAAATGGATCACTACGGTCCTAGCATACATCAGTTTATGTTGTGTACGTAAAATAGTTTTCTATACTAAGCAATAGGTAACAAATAATTTTACAGATTCCAAAAGAGAAACTTCACAAGTTCAAGCTCCAAAATCCTCTTTTAACCATAAAATGACATGGGATAAAATTTCCCAACAAGACCCGCATACATCATTTTATTTCTCAAATTTAATAAAACGATAGGTGCATGCGATTTAGTCAAACGTAAATAATTTAAATTGATTTAAAACTTTTAAACCGCATAATAAAATGCTCTTAGTCCCAAAATAGTGGCTACCATGACATGTATACCAATAAACCAATATAATGCATTACGTGAAACTATAACACTAAAATCAACAACTGAAGAAAGTACAAAGCAAAAGTTCAGTTCGAACCATCATAGGTCCTTCATATGCTTACTCAGAATATATTGTAATTCAATTCAAATACTAAGTAGTTTACAACGAAATATACTTGCGTAAAACTCAAAAGTACAATCATGCGATATCAAGTCTCTCAAGGCGTCTCTTACGGTTGCGAAAAAGACATGTGCAATAACTCGCATGAGACATGACGCTCAATAAACTCATAAATTTATACGTAATATAATTAAATCCTACGCATTTCAAAGTTCACTCATGCGTTGAAAAACGTCGTAAAATCATACTCTATAAAACTGAACAAAACTCGTACGGAATAAAACTCCCAAAAAACTCAGACGCAAAAACATGGAAATAACTTTTCCTTTAAAACCTCAACATACGTGGAGGAGATCCAATGTCAATGTCATAAATCGCAGTTACTTGCCCAATACCTCCAAATAACATTAAAACATGGATATTACAATATTTGAAAACAGCGTTCGACAAGAAACGGGGAGGAAGAAAATCTCAATAAAAGTTTGCAACCATGTGCAACAAAACAATCTCGTGCATGTTTAAACTCATGGTTTAAAATCTGGTGTGTGCTAAACATTTTTCCAAGATTTTGTAATATAACCCACTTTATGATTTGGGAAACATGAGAAATAATTGATGCAAACTTATTTTAGATATAAGTTTTGTGCATGAACTTGATTGGCACTCAACGTCTCGAAACCACGCACATCGATTTCCCAGTTACACTATCGTCATCCGGATGCTCAAACATCTTAATGCGATAAACGAAAATTTCATCGGTTAACCTTACAACTCCTCCTTGAATCTTGCTAATTCCATAAGTCTATGGTTCTAATCCAACCAACAATTCCGACCCGAAATGGTCCACTTAACGCAATTATCATGCCTACTGTCACTCCAAGTGACGAATGTTAAAATCATCAATCTCTTATATGGGCTATTCGCTTAGAAACTTATTCACTACCACAACAGTCAACACACCCAAGCAGTTCAAGCATACACATGTATCATGTAGGTTCACCATAACACTGGTCAGATGCAATTATGAACGCATCATACATGATCATCCTTGCTACTCTCGACGTGTTTCCCGTCTCTAGCGACTCTATCAACCTCGAAATATCTTATCTTAAAGTGCCTAATGGTGCAATTTCACTTTCAATCGCTTAAAGAAAAGCTAGTTTGAGTCTAGGCATCCAAAATCAACACCTAATTCTCTCAAACTTAAGCTCTGATACCAACTTGTAACACCCTCAAATTTGGTAAGAACAACTAATTAAAAATCTCAATTTAATATCAAATAAAGGACAAAACTTCCACTTACAAATCAAAGCTCAACAATTATAAACTTCAGTATTAAACAAGGACCTAACTGAAGTCGGGTGCTACTTAACCCCAATACAAGTTGCTCTTCACAATACTAATGCGAAAGACTTCACTAAGATATTCACTTCTTCGGGCACACAACTAGCACTCATCTCTTCATAGTATCGCTAGAACCAATCCCGAAACGGAACCTGATGCACATGCCGACAAATAAAAAGGTTAGGCTAACGCCTAGTGAGTTTAAGAGTTCTTATCATGGTTATAAAAATTGTTAAACGAAAACAATGCAACTTAAATCATGATCATTCGAAATGAATTACTTTAAATATAAGAACGAATTATTTTCCAATAATACACGTTTTATAAACGAACACCTCAACGCCAAAACATTCTTTCATGAAGCAATACAACCCAACACTTACTCAAAAAGAGAATAATGGTAAATGCTTAAATGTTGAAATTTGAATAAACTTTATAAACCAAACGACCAAAATATGAATAAACTCAAGTCTCCAAAATTATAACATATGGAGAATACCCCAAACTCAAAACATCACTGAAACCAAGGATAAAACTAAATACCCAAAACAACATCTTTCGGTGACGAGGGAGACCGGAATTCCATGGCTAGTGGCGGAACACAAAAGTGGGCCACATTCCAAGTTATTGAGCTCACCATACTAGGATCAAGGCCACGAACACGCCGGCTCGTACTAAGATGTGGGGAAGGGCACCCAATGATTCCTAGTCATACTCATTCACTAGGATTACATTTATGACTCAGGCCTACTATCCGGTCTCATATAACCGTACCAAGTTGCCATCCTAGGGTCCAATATCTCAACTAGCTACAAATGAAAAATGACTATCCCATAAAAACAGACTCAAAAATTACATCACGGGGTCAATAACACAATGAGGCCCTCGATGACCTTATAACTAATATTGGTCCCAACTGAATGACCAACGCACTCAAAACATGAAATTCTCAAATGATGCGCAATAACCGTCATCATACTTAAAACTCTACAACGGGCTATTAAAACCAAACGAATGTCCCCAAGACTCATTTTAGTCAAAACCGACCCAAAAGCTCAACAATTTACTTTATCGTACCATAAAAGTCAGTGTAAACGATAAAACGCATTTAAATAATGGTTATGCAAACACATTGACCAAAAGTATGATTAATCTAAAACTCATCGTTGGTTGAGACAAACCATTTTCCAAATGAACTCATACTCTTATATTTCCAAGTGTCTCATAATATAATAATATGCATTTTCCAAACGGTTTATAAGATTAAATACCCTAAGAAAACATTTACATCAAATGGCATCCATTTATATATTAAATCATCAATAAAACATATCAACATGATTTATTTATCAAAATGTCCAAAAATCCCAAATATGGGTATTTCACAAGATTTATAAAACCAAATAACCCAAATAGGTAAAACTCTTCAAATATTCCAACTTTTAATAAAAATCATGTATACATATAATCACCTTAAAATGGATATTTTTGGCATTTACAACGTTTTCACAAATCAACTTGAACTCACCTTGCTAGATTTAGGCTAAATCTAGATTTTCCCCCAACTTGAGCTCCTTTGAAGAAACTTGAATCCTCAAGCCAAAACTTCCAAAAACCTAGATCCACAAGTTTCCAACCATAAATACACATATCCAAGTGTTTATAATCATTCCCCTAACATCTTATATCCAAATCTCCATTTTGGCCAAAAACCCAAATTTTGACCTAACTTTTCTCAAAATATTCCAAACCGAAATTGGAGAAATAAAAAACTAGGTTGACATCCCTAAAGAATTTATAACTCATAAAGAAGTTTGGAAGTGGAAGGGGTTAACTTACCATTTAGGTTTTGATAAAAACCTAGAAAATCCCAAAATTCTTGAAGATGAAGGTGATGATGATGGCTCTTGACCTTTGTTTCCAATCCACCACCAATTATTCTTAGATATTCCCAAAACTAACAATATAACCTTGAAAATATCTCAAAAAAGAAACCATAGCAACTTGAATCGCCAAAAACAGAGTTGAAATGAGAAAGTTATGACCAAATGAAGAAAACCCCGATTTTATGCACTACAGGTCTGGCGCGATTGTGACATGCGACTGTGCCATGTCACAGTCGCATGCAGAGTCTCCCGAAGTGTACTGAAAGTCATTTTACCCCCCTCGGCGGACTTGACATGCTATAGTGCCACTGGCACAATCGTCGGGCACAATAGCCTGGCCCGTACCGTGAGTTTTTTCGGCCGTTCTTCGACCGCTTTCTCGACGGCTTCCCCGATCGTTTTCCTGGACGTTCCTCGACCGTTCTCCCGGATGTACATTCCTCGACCATTCTCTCGGAACATTTGATGCTATTAGTCCAGTTATTGTGTCATTGTCATAACTTCATGACACATTCGTTGAGACGACCGAACACTCGGTAACGTCGGTGCTATTGTGACATATGTCACAACCACATGGAACTGTAGTCAGGACTACCACACTTTCAGTATCAATGGTGCTATTGTGACAGATGTCATAACCACATGTCACTATGGCCAAGATGACCATACTCTTAGCACCATTGGTGCTATTGTAACAAATGTCACAACCACATGTCACTATGGACGAGACGACCATACTCCTAGTACCATTGGTTCTATTGTGACAAGTGTCACAACCACATGGCACTATAGCCATACTCCATACTTGGTTCTTCCTTTACCGATCCAACAAGTTCAACCCTTCTTCCTAAATTGAGATAAAAGTTAGGGTGTTACAACTAGCACGTAGGAATTATACCATACTGTCGATGCCTAACTTTGCCTCAATGTGGAAACCTAGCGTTCCATCATCGGATGTAATGATACAAATGATAATGGGGTCATGACGCCCAAATGCAACCAAATAATCAACCAATACAAACCAAATCCACTAATATCTCTAAAATAACTAAGATGCCATAAAATGTGCAAAGCAAGGGTTTATATATATATTTTCTCATGTAATCCCCAAACAGGTTCCAATGTAGTTCTTTGACTAATACTCCTACATACTAAATCAACCGACACAAGTTCTCATTCGACATATTTATCAATATTCTCAACACCCTAATTTTTGATTCAATGAGTTTGAACATGAGATTAGAGAAAAGCATGTTTCCCACGTATATAAATCACATTTAGCACAAGATACATGTTTCTTAACCTTACATTTATACCCATCCAAGTAAACCCTAAAATCTCCAAAATTAGGTTTTGGTGAAAACTCACCCAAATCAAGAGAAATCAAAGAGGAGATATTTAGAAGGTTAAAATCCACATTTTACATGTATAAAGTTTTTAAAAGTGAGAGTGAACTCACCTTAGTAGTTTTCAAAGAGAAAACCAAACTCTAGAATGGAGGAGGTGATTGTTGGAAGCTTGAGCACTAGAGGACTTCTTAAATAACCCTAGAATCAAACATTAAATGGTCTCAACAACCATTAGGTTGGAAGTAAATAAGGAAACTTGGATTTGGGGATGAAGACTTACCCAAAATGCAGAGAGAAATCGACTAGATGAAATCCCAAAATCTGATAAATGAGTTAAATTTTTGGGGCTGTCATATTTAACCCTAGGGGCCCGACCGCAGAGTGCCCATCGCAATCGCCAGCTTTAAATCGAGAGTGGGGCTCAAGTCGCGAGAGTGCCACAGCGAGAGTGACCAAGTCACAATCGTCGGACACAATCGCCCAATCTGTACCGAGGGGTCTTCCCTCACCATGACAGTGACACGCGATTATGCCCCTTGGCATAATCCCCCACCCCCTAAAAGTCTCGAAATCCCATTTTTAAATTCTAGAAATCCTTCGATGATCGAGATTACAAAATGGACTTGGCATAATATGTCGAAGGTCAAACACAGGGAATGAAATCTCAAGGTTGGTTTAAATTACCTTATTGAAATTTTCTGGGTGTTACACTCAGACACCCAAAGAGATTCAAATTCATGATCTAAAGATACTCGAATCCACATTGGTTGTGGAGATTTTATGAATATGAATACCAAATTAAAAAAGGTGATTTTTATTTTATTATCCATTGAGTGTTAGTTTGTGTATTTTATCATAAATGACATATTTATTGAACTAACCTTCCTTCCTTTAAGTCCCAAATTGAAAGTAGTAGTATCTAATTATGATATGATGGGTAAATTGTAGAAAATAACATATTCCTATCATATGAAATCTGTTTAAGTAGTGGTTTCTTGTTTAACCATATTTGCAATTAAGGTAGTAGTGCACGAACTTTTGAAGATAATGTAAAACAATATAGCAGATATTATTGAACAATGCAATTAACATTTTCAAAACATTGCAATCACTCTCACGAGTCGAGATCTTCACATAAAAACAATCTATTTGGTTCAAATATATGTTGATATTGAGTACCGTTAAAGACCCCAAGATCAAAGAACTATGTTCCAATATCATGATTAAGTGAAAATAGTTTGTAATGGCTAGTAATAACATCATCTAAGCACAACAATCAATAATCAAACCCAAATAATGGAAGTAAAGCAAAAGAATAAAGGGATTTTTTTTTACTCTCCACCAAGGGCATCGAAAATCATTGGACTGACCCTGACTTTAGTGTGCACTCTCCCCAAGTGTCATCTAAAATTTACAATACCTTTAGTGTACATCCCGCACTTGGCGTTACCTCAAGGTCACCGTACCTTTTCTACACACTCCCTACCGAGCATCACCTCAAAAATACCAAATTTTAGTGTCTATTCGTTTTAGAGCAGTGCCACCTCAAGGTTCTCATTTAACATTTAGGTGTTGTTAGGTTCGTTTTCTATTAAGACCTGTATGGATATAGTTGTCTGTATGGATATAGTTGTCTTTGTGTTAACAAATAAGTTGTTGTTCGGTTGTTCTGCTGAATAAACAGTCTGAATGTCAGAAATGACCATTTTACCCTTTCGTTTTACATTAAACATTTGTTGATGAAGTTTTACAAAACAACAACATTTACAACAAAATATAGATTAAACAATAACCAACAGATAGTAAAACTTGGGGTGTTCAAAAAAGTCGTTGGACCGCTCAAACCGATCGAACCAAGTCAAACCAGACCGTTTTTGGCGGTTTAGGCGGTCTGGTCTGGTCTGAAAAATCGTCAAACCGGGCGGTCAGGTCCGGTCTGCGGTTTGGAGGTTTTTTTGGGCGGTTTGGACCAAACCGACCGCTAAATATATCTATATATATATATATATATTATTTTTTTATATACATATTTATATCATCTATTGTTTAGCCCAAATATCCAATTTATCTTTAGACTTAAATATATACAAAATAGCAGAAAGATAATTTTAAATCGCCGTGGATTTTATTTGCACTTTGCATATTACTTTTTTTTAGCGTTTTGTCTTGGGATATTTTGTTAACTTTTGTGTACTTTGTTAACATTGTTATAGACTTTTATTTATTTCAAATGAACTCAAACTAATGAACCTTTAAAGTTCAAATTTTTATATGTTTAAACTTCAAAGTCCACTAAGGGTGCGTTTGGTACGCAGACTAGGTGGGACAAGACGGGATAAAAAAAATAGTCCAATGTTTGGTATGCCATGGGACAAAAATCACATGGGACAACATAAGACAAAAATCAAATTTCATGGGACAAAACTTAAGTTTTTTAGTTCCACCAAAATAGGTGGAACAACATGGGACTAAATGTAAAATTACAATATTACCCTCTTTCAAACATATGATTTTAAACCTAAACTAAACGTGGGACAGACAGTTAGTCCCGTCCCGTCCCGTCCTGTTCCGTCCCGTCCCATCCCATCCAGTCTGCGTACCAAACGCTACCTAAAAGACCCAAACCGCGATCCAACTTGACCGGTCTGGGCACTTGATGTCAAACCGCTCAGTTTGAAAAATCAACAAACCGCCACTAGCGGTTTGGTTTGTGGTTTGAGGGGTTAAACCGCCCAAACAGGACCGCGAACACCCCTAAGTAAAACAATCCTTTTACAACAAATTTCTACAGGTCAATTTTATTACATAGTCCAATAATAAAATCAGATAAAACCCTAAATAAAAAAAACCCAAATTGAACCACAAATTAAAAAAGCCTAAATACATATGAACCCTAAAATAAATAAAAGGGCAAAGGTGTTGGATAAAAAACAACAAAAAGAAAACCTAAAATACATCATGAATGGGGAGACCGCCATTGATAAAAAAAAAACAAATACATCGTGAATAAAAGGGAAGATGAACAGGACGAAGGAGACCGCCATTGATACAAAAGGGAAGATGGAGACCGCCATTGATACAAAACGAAAGATGAAGAGGACGAAGGAGGAGATGGAGGACTGTTGGATGGAGAGCTTTGATGGAGGAAAGATGTTGGATGGAGGGTCGGTGATGGTGAGGAAACGGGGAAGGAAGAGCCTTTGGAAACAGAGGGGAGATCGAGAGGGTTTTCTTGGAGATCGAGAAGGTACTTCATGGAGTCGATAGAGTTTTTTTCGTTATTTCACCAAGAACCAAGGAAGTCGGGAAAGGGTTTTTCAGATGAGAGAGTTGCTAGAGTTTTTTTCTTTTAATGGGAGGGGTACATGGGGAAAATGGATAGTCGAGTGTAAAGGACTTACATAATTTAGCTGATCGAATCAGCCACCATCTGAGCGATTAAGCCGGTACCGAACAGATAGATATGGTTGTGCGAATTAGCCATATATTTCATATAGACCGTGAAGCCACAAACGAATAGGCCCTTAGTGGATATCCATTAGCATTCAAGATAGGAACTCCAAAGCTTCCTACTTAACAACACAAGCAATTAACCCTCGTGCATAAGGTTAAACTGTCATAATCACAATCTTGGCAAATTATAACATGAAGGTACACATATATCCAATAACATGTATATTACTAGTGATTATGAAAATTTAAGCATTTAAAGTAATGAACATTCAAAATTTGGACAAACCCCAACATTCTTGTAAACATTGATTCATCTAAATGAAATCCTCATATGCAATTCAATATAAAAATATAATCGTTGAGCAATCAAAGTTGGGAAAACTCCCAAAACTCCATTGAATGTGGTTCAACTCATCAAATTCACAACTTATGTGACTAAATTAAACAAAGTTAACATAAATCAAGTAAAATACATTTTCTATATATATATATATATATATACAGGGAGAGGTTCATTTGAGAAATGGTAAATATATGAGAAATAGAGAAGTAATCTTAGCCATTCATCTGGTCAACATTTGCGGCTTTGACCGCGAAGCACCGGATAATTCCTAGTGTGGTCTATAGAAAGTAGAGGGGTAATTTCGTAAAATACACGGGATGAGTTCATATATGAATCTGTATGAATCACAAAGATTCATATATGAATCTGTTAATTAGTTCAACTGATTCATATATGAATCTTTGTGATTCATACAGATTCATATATGAATCTTTGTGATTCATACAGATTCATATATGAATCTGTTAGTTAGTTCAACTGATTCATATATGAATCACAAAGGTTCATATATGAATCTGTTAGTTAGTTCAACTGATTATATATGAATCACAAAGGTTCATATATGAATCAGTTAAAAGAGTTCAGTTGTGAATTGCACTGGTTCATATATGAACATATAGATCATATGTGAATTATACATGTTCATATATGAACACAACCCGTGTGTTTTGTAAAATTTACGAAATTGTCCTTCTATTTTTGGGATAGCCGCAACTTTTGACCAGTCAAAGCCGCAACTTTTGACCGGTCAAAGCCGCAATATTTGACTAGTCAAATCCGATCTTGACCATATGAATGGCTAGAATTACTTCTCTATTTCTCATATATTTACCATTTCTCAAATGAACCAAACACTATATATATATATATATATATATATATATATATATATATATATATATATATATATATATAGGGAGAGGTTCATTTGAGAAATCGTAAATATATGAGAAATAGAGAAGTAATCTTAGTCATTCATCTGGTCAACATTTGCGGCTTTGACCGCGAAGCACCGGATAATTCCTTGTGTGGTCTATAGAAGGTAGAGGGGTAATTTCGTAAAATACACGGGATGAGTTCATATATGAATCTGTATGAATCACAAAGATTCAGTTAATTAGTTCAACTGATTCATATATGAATCTTTGTGATTCATACAGATTCATATATGAATCACAAAGGTTCATATATGAATCTGTTAGTTAGTTCAACTGATTCATATATGAGTTAAAAGAGTTCAGTTGTGAATTGCACAGGTTCATATATGAACATATAGTTCATATGTGAATTATACATGTTCATATATGAACACAACCCGTGTGTTTTGTAAAATTTACGAAATTGTCCTTTTATTTTTGGGATAGCCTCAACTTTTGACCAGTCAAAGCCGCAACTTTTGACCGGTCAAAGCCGCAATATTTGGCTAGTCAAATCCGATCTTGACCATATAAATGGCTAGGATTACTTCTCTATTTCTCATATATTTATCATTTCTCAATTGAACCAAACACTATATATATATATAGGGAGAGGTTCATTTGAGAAATGGTAAATATATGAGAAATAGAGAAGTAATCTTAGCCATTCATCTGGTCAACATTTGCGGCTTTGACCGCGAAGCACCGGATAATTCCTTGTGTGGTCTATAGAAGGTAGAGGGGTAATTTCGTAAAATACACGGGATGAGTTCATATATGAATCTGTATGAATCACAAAGATTCATATAAGAATCTGTTAATTAGTTCAACTGATTCATATATGAATCTTTGTGATTCATACAGATTCATATATGAATCTTTGTGATTCATACAAATTCACATATGAATCACAAAGGTTCATATATGAATTTGTTAGTTAGTTCAACTGATTCATATATGAATTACAAAGGTCCATATATGAATCGGTTAAAAGAGTTCAGTTGTGAATTGCACTGGTTCATATATGAACATATAGTTCGTATGTGAATTATACATGTTCATATATGAACACAGCCCGTGTGTTTTGTAAAATTTATGAAATTGTCCTTCTATTTTTGGGATAGCCGCAACTTTTGACCGGTTAAAGCCGCAATATTTGACTAGTCAAATCCGATCTTGACCATATGAATGACTAGGATTACTTCTCTATATCTCATATATTTACCATTTCTCAAATGAACCAAACACTATATATATATATATATATATATATATATATATATATATATATATATATATATATATATATATATATATATATACCGCATGCGCACATTTTCATGTATTGGAATGGTAATAGGTCAAATCTATCATTGACCTATGTATCCAAGCATTGACCTATGTATTTCTTCAAAGCTTATGAAATAAAATGCACCCAAAAGTGTAAAGATGCCTAAAAATCACCATTAATTTTAAGAAGTCATCAAAATCGTATTCATATGATTGTATCTCAAAATGTCCCATAAGATCCAAGTATAAGCATCAAATCTTCAAGTAAACAATGAACAACCAAAAAGTTGCGCATATTTTAATACAACATATTTCCTAGTTTAAAATCAACAAAAGACAACAACCTATGGGATTTACATCTTAAAATGCCTAATAGTTTAAAAGATATGTATTTCTCAATCATTTTATACAATCAAATGTGTACAATGCCCAAATGGTCAAAGAAACAACCATTAGTTATAGAAATCTCAATAATTTTGGTTTGTGGTACAAAACCATCAAATGACCACAAACTACACGATTTATAACTTAAATACATTAAATAAATCAAATAATATGCATTTCGCGAAACCTTTACAAACTACATGACTCAATACCCAATAGGTTATGTGTAAAATCTCATAAAAGCAAAGCAACATCAAAAGAATGACATTTTGACATGTACAATGTTTCATATAATAACTTGAAACTTACCTTGTTAGGTTAAGTTAAACTTATTTTCCAATTCCAATATCTAGCTTCCAAAAGCGAAAATTTGAGATCCACAAACAAAGTTATCCAAAAAGAACTTATCAAGACCTTAATCCAAGCTAAAAAACACCAAAGATTAACACAAGGTTCATATCCAAAAAGATCCCAAATACAAATTTCAAAATACCCAAAAGCTTACATCGTCAAGATCTTGGAATTTCCATCAATAAATCTTCAATCTCCAAGGTATTCCCAAAAGCTCCAAAATCGGCCCCAAGGTTATCAAAGTTGTCGTAAGAAATTGGGCAATTTGTGCCATCTAATGGTGTACGCGACCTCATGTCGCATGTTAAGGTCTTCTACGTTGTACTTCCCCCTCACACTGTGTTCCATGCAGCTTTAATTGCGGGCCAAGCCACCCGAACCTCTGTCCGTTCAACAAGGTAATACACGACATTGGCCGCAACCCATGATCGCATGTCAGGTCACATAAGCCTCCTTTTCTCTCAAAAACCCCACTTTTGAGACCTGAACATGCATAGACACATAAGGCTATAATACCCTAGAATCACTGTAACATCCCAACTAAAAATATAAACAAGCGGATCGATTCTTATAATAAAATTCTCAAAGATCGAATAATAATCCATGCCACAATGGTCCCAAACTTACAAAAGTTAAATCAAGGTTTGCAGTAATAACCTATACACAACTGAGATAAAACAAGGATAACTACGCAGTGGTCTTCTATCCGCCCCGCTAAGCCTTCTCTTTGCCCTGTCTAACTCACGACGACCTGAAAAGGTTTTTAGTTTTGAAAGAGCGAGGGTTAGACCATAGGTCTAGTGAGTTCCCTCTAACAGATAAGCAACAAAATACTTTCCAGAATTAAAATCAACAGTTGATAATATCACATAAGCAAAACACGCTCCAGACCACACGACCGTCAAAGAAGATGTGTCTAACTCGCGTTGCCTTAATGTTGGAACACACCCCCAACGGCATAAACGGGCCACACTCCCCGGCACGAGTAGGCGAGACACACTTCCCGACTTAGGTCCAAGCTCCACATAGAATGTATGCATACATTTAACATCTTAACATCATAAAAACACACTTAAACGATTTCGTTATAGACTTGGCATCATAAGTAAATCAACGTTTAAAATAATCAAATTTCGCATGCTATCGTTTATAAAGGATTTAGTTCAGAAAACTCACCTGAAATCCACCGTTAAAGCTTTCGTCTAGATATGTATCCCGGTTCGAACCTATAACACGAGACATTGCTCGAGGAGTTAACGATACCTTCTAATTAAACAATTTAATCCTTATAACCCTCATCTCTGACACCATCTACCCCGAGCCGAACATATCGCGCTAAATCTAGAATAGAATAAAATCCCCCCAAACCTTAATTAATTAATTTAAATAAAATCAATGAATATGGGCCGGTTCATAACAGTCCAACGCCATACTCAAATTAAGCCTACTGGACTAGGGACTTATAAGATTCCACGTGGGCCTCGGCCCACCTGTCCTAATTCAAAGCCCGGCAAAGAAACCCCCCCCCTCGACCGGTATCTACTACACACTCTTCGACCGAGGTTCTTTGATCTTGCGACCGGGTCTCCTATTCGACCGATACCCCTTGGTCTTTCGACCGGGTCTCCCATTCGACCGACACCCCTTGGTCTTTCGACCGAGGTCTCACTTACCGGTCGACCGAGACTGTCGAACGAAGAAACCCCAAAGCTCTGAACCCCCTACACAGATCGATGAGGAGAACCCCGATAACCCAACCAATAGAAAATAATCAATCCAATAGACGATGCAACAATTCAAATTTGATAAACAATCCATTTACTAAATCAATTTCTACCCCACTCAGATTCTTTCAATTTAAAAAAATTACACCCAAGGATTTCCAACTTCAAAAATAACTCTCAGGTCGAGCTCCTTTGATGGTTTTAGACATAAACATTAATTCCTTACTATAAAAGAGATGAAGATTAGAATTTTGCCTTACTGAGTCTTGAAGAAATCAGGCCTTGAATTCTCTCTCTCCCTCTCTCTACCGATCGGTAGCTTGAAGAAGCTCTCCCCCCTCTCCCTAAAAAATCTTCTTAGCCGCCTCCAAACCCAATACTGTAGGGTTTTATTCCTAAATTCCCAAAGTTCCAATATTAATCCCTCAAGGCTCCTTTTTAACATTCTCACCCCAAAACTTTAAGATTTCAACTTTTACTCCGGTTATTACAATATCCCCCCTCAAGAGAATTTCGTCCCCGGAATTCCTTCGTCAAAATAAACTGAGATATTGACTCTTCATAACCGACTCTAACTCCCAAGTCGCTTCTTGCCTTTTGTGGAATTGCCACTGAACCTTTACCAAGGAGATTTCCTTATTTCTTAACTTTTTCAGTTTACGATCCAAAATCGCTACCGGTTCCTCTACAAAGCTTATCCTTTCATCTATTTGGACATCTTCTAACGGTATCACAACGTCGCTTTCTGCTACACACTTTTCAGGTTGGATACATGAAAAAAACATAATGAACTCCTTGCAAACCCGCCGGTAGATCCAACTTATAAGCTACCTATCCAACACGCTCCGCTATAGGAAACGGTCTCACATATCTTGGTCTCAACTTGTCCTTCTTGCCAAAACGAACGACTCCCTTCCATGGTGAAACTCTTAGCATCACCATGTCTCCTAATTGAAATTCTATCAACCCACAAACACGAGTTTCTTCATCAAGTAACTTGCCCTTGCAAGCAATGTCAGGATCGATTTCTTAACAAGAATAAAGTCTCAGAAACAATATCAAAGAAGTTGCGGAATAACACTTTGATATTCAATGTAACAGTAATCAAAACAGTATATGATCAACAACTTGTAAACTTGTATTAAGTTATCAAATCACAAGATTACACACTCAACCTCAATCTTGAAGAACAAACTCTTTCAAGACGAATTCTACTTCTCTAGAATTAGGATCTATGCCTTGAGGTTGATTCTCTCTTAGAACTTAGAATAAAAACTATATCAAAAGTTATCACTAACTATTCTAAACAATACTATATATTGAAAATAAAAGATAATTACAATAAATAAAATATCTTCAGTATATCTTCCATCATTATCTTCAATCCTTCCATGAATATCTTGATTCTTTACAACTGTCATCCTCTCCATCCGGATCTTCAATTCATAAGCAGTACTAATCATAAGCAGCATAAACTACTAAGCAGCACTAACCACTAGCAGTACTAACTAGCTAAGCAGTACTAACTTTGTTCAAGCAGCACTAACTTTGACTAGCAGTATTAATTCTACTAGCAGTAGTAATACTCAGCAGTATTAACTTTGAAGTCCTCTAGCAGTAGTAATTCTGAACTAGCAGCATTAACCATACTTGATAAATTCTTCAGTTCCCAACAATCTCCCCCTAACTTGACTTTTAGGAAAAGAAGTCAAGTTCTACAGATCTGATCTTCAAGATGCTTTCAACACCTCAGGTTCAGTTTCCCAAATTTGGATCTAGCCCCAGACTTTGATTTACAGTTCTTCTCACCACAATTTTAGCCATCTCTGATCTTTTGTGCATACCAGTGTAGCTTTAAGCATTCCTTCTAGCTTCTCCTTGCTATGCTCATATATTTTGTCCACCAGGTAGTATTCATGATAACAGTTGTCAATAGTAATCATGTATACTCCACAGTTTTCAAATAGTATCCATTTATCAATCTTCTTGAATATAAACTCATGATTATGATCTTTAATCCTATAAGCCACTCTTTCTGGATCAAACATCATGCACAAATATTCCAATGTTACCTTGAGAAGATTTTCTTCAGTACCTTTCAACACAGGCTCATAGAGTTTCATCCCCACTTTGTAAAATTCTTCTATATCAGCTCTTGAACAACTTCTGATAACTCTCCCCCATGTTGAATATGCTTCAAATGAACCATCAGCTCTCTTGATTCTGAAGAAATTCTTTCCACTATCTCTTAGAATGTCCCAGAAAATGATCTCTGGAGCTTGCATAGAGATTGGAACAGCCTTCAAAGGTTCTACTATTGTCATGTACAGATCCATACTCTCATTAGTTGGCTTACTTGACTGTTCTGGAATTTGCACTGATTCTGCCAAAGGTACATCTGAAGGCTCTGCTGCAGATTCTGCTGTTTCTTCCATTCTAGGCCTTTTGTTCTGCTTCTTGGAGGCTATAGTCTTCACCCTCTTCCCAGATGTAGCTTCTACACCAACACCCTCATGTTCTTCCTTCATCTCTTCAGATTTATCTTTTGAAGGTGTGGTCTCCTCGGGGAATGGCTTTTGAATATTAAGGTCATGCCTTTCTTTCATTCTTCTCTCAGCCTCTTCCCTTTGGGCTGAATCCCCTTGAAGCTTGAGCATCTCTTTCTGATACAACTCCTCAACCTGAGTGTATGCCATGTTATTGAACATCTCCCCCTTAACACCAATTGTACCTTTCAGGAAATTTATCATCTTTCTTCTTTCCTGATTGGCCAAAAATGTTTTGGAGGGTTGTCTTTTCTGTTTTTGAATTTGCATCTTCTTGACTTGAAGTTTCTTGGCTTGAGCTGCTTCTTTGATGCTTTTCTGATATTCTGCATTCAACTTTCTGGCCATGATCTTTGCAAGCTCTCTATCTTTTTCTGTTTGCAACTGTTCCTCCTTTTCCATTTGGTCTTGAAGCTGCTTTGCTATTGCCTCATCCATTTCAATTTGATTCTTTTTCTTTGCAGGCAATTCAGCTTCAACCATCTTCTCCTTTCCTTTTCCTTTTGACTCCTTTGCCTTTTCTGTTGCCTTTTGTTGAACTTCTCCTTCATTGATGACTACTCCCTTGGCCTTTTGAGTAGCCTTAGGAGTGTCATTCTTTGCTTTGACCAATGTTTCAGCAATTTCCATTTCTTCAGCAGAAAGCCTTGTTACTGCTGCTTCTGTTACTGCTGCTTCAGCAGTATTAACAGTTTATGTTGCTTTAGCAGCATTAACAGTTTCTACTGCTTCAGCAAATTTTGGTTCTTTTTCTGCCTCTTCCTCCCCCTCAACCTCAAATGCCCTCTCAGCTGTACTTTCTTTCTCTGTTTCAGCCTCTTTCTCCCCCTTGTTGGAAGCATCTTTAACATGTGCCATCTTCTTCAGTACAAATTGCTTCTTTTCCTTTTTAAGTACCAACCTCTTCACCAACTTTTTGAGTTTGGTAATTTGCACTTGTTGGGACAAGATTACCAGCTTCATCTCTTCAATTTCTTTCCCTTGTTTAAGAACATCTTGGTTGATGTTGCCCATTGTTTCCATCAATTCATAGTAGTTATATCTGTCATCACCTTCTCCAGAAGTGTTACCCTCTATTGAAGGATCATGGGATCTTTTTGTAGTGGAAGTCTCCTGCCTAGCAGAAGCACTATCCACCCCCTTGGGTTCTTGGCACAGGGGACCTTTGAATGATTGCTCATTCAAAGTTGCCATGGGTGAGGTCTTATTTATGTTACCACTGTCCTCCTCTGTGCTAGCAGGAGTAGTGGCAGCCTCAGCACCCATATGCTCAACCTCCTCCTCAGAGAGCACCTCCTTTGGGTTGGGAGACACCCTTGTGGTTTCCTTGTAGATATTCTCTAAGGGAGAATCCTCCCTTAGAGGGCTTAAAGGCTTAAGGGTTGTTGGTACAAGAAGGGAAGGAGCCTTCTTTACCTGTTTCCTTTTGTATGTTTGGGTGATTGGTGAAATTGGTTTATCAAGAAGAGACTGGGGAATTGATTTAGGGTGGGAAGGTTGGGATTGGCTAGCAGTGGGTTGGTCTAATGGGGGCCTTGACCCTGCTACCATACCTTCATCAGTTTGGGACACCACCATCATTGTAGAGAACAATGGGGTGTCAACTCCTTCCGAGTCCCCAGCAGATCTTCTCATATTTGAGAAAACCTTGCCTTTAGGGGGTTTAGGTACATATACCCCATCAAAATGAGGCATATCCGTTAATTCGTGGGTGATAACTTCTTGGACAAACCTGGGGTACATATAAAAACTCTTTTTACTTCCCAGGTTTGAGACAAGATCATTAAAAATCATTTGGGAAAAATTATACTTTCTGGCAGTGGCTAAGCATACCAAAGCATAAGCAATGGTGCTACTGAACTCACTCCATCCAGTAGTCTTTTTAGAGATACAATGCATAAGGGTATGGACAAAGAAAAGCCATTGAGATGAAAATTTTGCTTTTAAGAACTTGAACACACCCAATGGGCCTCCATACCCCATTCTTGTAAGAGTAGAAAACAGTTCATCATTAGAGATAGAAGTTATACCAAAGGCATCGTCTAGATGTAGACTGATGCGAATTACCTCTTCAGTAACTGTCAATGGCTTGCCACACACCTTTGTCTTGATCATTTGCACACCATTCTCAGTAACAATGGTGGCAAGTGCCCAGAATTGCCTTTGATGCTCGATAAAGATTGATGGTGAGACAGTGAGAGCATGAGCAATATGGGTTGTCTTGAGGAAATCCACAATCTGGTGGAAACCAATGGCCTGTTTGGGTTTCTGTAGCATCGCGATTTCATTGTGCTCGTCTATGAAAGCCATTGATGCCATTGATCTTGAAGTTTCTTGCCTGAAAACTTTGAACTTGAGAGAGAAAGGGTTTAGAGCGCAAGAGAACAGTATGCAAAGAGTCGTTATGAACTTTTAGGCGGGCAAAGGATATTTATAGTATTCGGGACATAAGCAGTATTAACCAAGAGCAGTATTAACGACAAGCAGTATTAACTGAGAGCAGTATTAACTGAGAGCAGTATTAACTGAGAGCAGTATTAACTACTAGCAGTATTAAAACTGTAGTGGCAGTATTAACCATACTTACTCTTTTAAGCTTGTGATACACTGAGTACTGCTATACATATCTTGAAAAAGAAGATTGGTAACACCAAGAATAAACAATATACAGGTATGTAACCACTTTTTGAGAAGGGGCTTATTCAGAGTTGATCATTCCCACACTTGTTACCAAGAAAGTGAATCTACCCACATCAAAAGCTTTGGTGAATAGATCAACAAACTGGTTATCAGTGTGAACTTTTACAACTTGAATAAGTTTCTTTTCATTACAGTCTCTTATGAAGTGATACCTGATCTCAATGTGCTTTGTCTTTGAGTGCTTGACAGGATTATTCACAATGCTAATAGCACTGCTATTATCAATAAAAATTGGAGTGTGTAGAAAGGTTACCCCATAGTCCAGCATTTGATTCTGAATCCATAAGACTTGAGAACAACAACTTGCAACTGCTATGTACTCTGCCTCTGTTGTAGATGTGGACAATGTGGTTTGTTTCTTGCACTGCCATGACACTAGTCTTGCACCCAAAAACTGACATCCTCCAGAAGTAGATTTTATGTCCAAGTTTGCTCCACCTAGATCACTATCTGAGTATGCAAGTAGGTCAAAGGATGAGTCATGAGGATACCAAAGTCCCAATCTGGGTTGCCCTTTGAGATATCTGAATATCCTCTTAACAGCTTGATAGTGAGATTGCTTTGGCCTAACTTGGAATCTTGCACATACACAGACTGGAAACATTATATCTGGCCTAGATGCTGTAAGATACATGAGAGAGCCAATCATGGATCTATAGTGATGAACATCCATATCCTCCCCCTCAAGATCTGTTGTTATCTGCTTGTGTGTCTCCATAGGTATGCTTGTAGGTTTTGAATCTGAGAAACCAAACTTGGTTAGAATGTCCTGCACATACTTGGACTAACAGATAAAGATTCCATCTGACTTCTGTTGAACTTGGAGTCCAAGGAAGAAAGTAAGTTCCCCCATGGAACTCATCTTGAACCTTTGATGCATTAGTTCCTCAAACTCCTTGCACATGTTATCTCTTGTGGATCCAAAGATAATATCATCAACATAGATTTGGACCAGCAAGATATCCTTCTTCTTTCTCTTGATGAATAAAGTCTTATCAATGACTCCTCTTTCAAAGCCATTTTCCAAGAGATAGGATGACAGAGTGTCATACCATGCTCTTGGAGCTTGATGCAGTCCATAAAGTGTTTTCTTCAATTTGTATACCCTGTCTGGATAGCTTGGGTTTTCAAACCCTGGTGGTTGACAGACATATACTTCTTCTTCAATTGAGCCATAAAGAAATGCACTTTTCACATCCATTTGATAGACTTTGAATTTCATATAAGAAGCATAAGCCAGGAATAATCTAATTGCTTCTATCCTGGCCACAGGTGCAAATACTTCATCATAGTTTATTCCCTCTTCTTGTGTATACCCTTGAGCCACCAGCCTTGCTTTATTCCTTATCACTATACCTATTTCATCTCTCTTATTCCTGAAGACCCATTTTGTTCCTATTGCTCTTTGGCCTTTAGGAAGGTCTACCAGATCCCAAACATCTTGCAGCTTGAATTGCAGTAGCTCTTCTTGCATTGCTTCTATCCAACTGGACTCTTTCATAGCATCATGTGCCTTTTTAGGCTCAAGCTAGGATAAAAAAAACAAGAGAGCACTGTATGCTGTTGGTCTTGCATTTCTTGCAGCCTGCTTTGATTTCTAGTCATCAGAGGAGAGGACATATCTCCTATTACCAGCTGTGGAGGATGATTCTTTTGAATTCTGGTGTGATGATTGGGTTCTTCATTAAGTCCCACCTCTAGATTGGAGTCATTCAACTCAACTGAGGTGTTTTCAGCAGCTACTTCTGATTCTTTATTGTCTTGAGTCTCCTCATCTCTACTTTCTTCTTCACTCTGACTTGGTTTAGTAGATGATTCCTTTTCACAGTCTTTAACAGGATCTACTGTGGGTATGGGAAAGATCACAGATTGAGATAAACTGTCTTTGACTTGGGTAGTTCCTGATCCTCCACTCCCTGAACCTGCATAATCATCACTACTGAAACCAAAAGAGTTAGTTAGTGAATCAATGTCAAATAGCCACTGAGGACCAGACCCAATAGGATTTGGTGTGTTCTTATTGCATTTGACATTGTCACTTTCTTCAATTATTCTAGAAGAAGAGTTAAAAACTCTGTAGGCCTTACTCTGAGATGAGTAACCAACAAGAAATCCATCATTTGCTTTGCTATCAAACTTACCTAAGTGAGATTTGGTATTGATAATAGTACAAGGACACCCAAATGGTTTGAAAAATCCAATAAAGGGTTTTCTTCTATTTAAAAGCTCATATGGGGTCTTGTTCTTTGGCTTGACCACTAGGACTCTGTTTTGGACATAACAGGCAGTATTAACTGCTTCAGCCCAGAAGGTAATTGGCAGTTTTGAATCAGCCAACAGAGATCTAGCAACCTCTATTAGTGTCCTATTTCTCCTCTCAGCAACTCCATTCTGTTAAGGAGTCCTAGGGGCACTATATTGTCTCTCAATGCCTTTTTCTTCACAAAAGGTGTTTAGATCAAGATTTTTTAATTCAGTCCCATTATCTGATCTAATGACTTTTACTTTTTGATTAGTTTGGTTTTCAATTCTTAGGATAAAAGATTTGATCACTCCACTTGTCTCTTCCTTAGTCCTTAGAAAATATACCCAGGTAAATCTAGAGTAATCATCAACAATAACCAAGCAGTAAGATTTCTTGCCTATACTCATAACATTTGTAGGACCAAACAGATCCATATGCAGTAATTGGAGACAAGAAGAAATTGTGTTTAACTCTTTGGTCTTATGAGAAGTTTTGTGTTGTTTGCCTTTAAGACAAGCAACACAATGATCATCACATGAAAAGACTTTTGATGGTAAACCTCTTACAAGGTTGTTTTTAACAAGTTTGTTCATTGTCTTGAAATTCATGTGACACATCCTTCTGTGCCAGAGAGAGGATTCATCCACAGAAGCTTTTGAAACAAGACAGTTCAGGGATGAATCACTATCAACATTGTCCATATCTAGACAATACACATTGTCCTTTCTTGGAGTTTTAAGTAGTATCATGCTTTCATCAACTACTTTGAATCCTGGAGCAAGGATCATACACTCTGTATTTGTAAATAATATGCTATGTTGTTTGTCACAAACCTGTGATACACTTAACAGGTTGTACTTCAATTGATCAACATAGTAGACATCCTCAAATGTCATCTTACCTTTTGTAACATTACCTTTTCCACTTATTTTACCACCAGTAAGATTATCTCCAAAAGCAACATGTCCTCCATTGATATGCTTGAAATCCTGAAGGCATGACATGTTGCCTGTCATGTGCCTAGAGCAACCACTATCAACATGCCATATGCTCTTCCCCTTGAGCTGTTGGTTGCCCTGCACATAAGATAAATCAGTTAGTATGAAGTAGGAACCCAAGCCAAAGTGGTCTTGGGTACCCCTTTCTCATCAAAATACTTGCATTCTTTCTTGACAAGATTTTTAAACTTTGACTCCTCATTTCTGGAGTACTTTGTCACTATGATAGGTTTGGAAACATTTTTGCTAGAAGTAGTACTGGTTTTAGAAGTACTAACTGCCTTAGCAGCACTTGCATGCTTAGCAATACTAACCTTGTTAGAAGTAGTAACTGTGTTAGAAGTAGTAACTGTGTTGGCAGTATTAACCTTTGAAGAGGTACTAACAGTATTAGCAACATTAATATTTTCAGCAGTACTAACACTAGTAGCAGCAGTAATGCTTCCAGCAGCACTATCCCTGTCAGCAGTACTAACAGTTTTAGTGCTTCTAGGCACCCACATTTTAATACTTTCTTTTAAAACCTTTTTCCTCATGGGGCCTTCAGTTTCAACAGATTTCTTCATCACATGTTTCTTTCTAGTCTTCCTATAACCAACAGGTTTTTGCACAAATCTTTGAAAGTTCATCTGTTGGTTAATAGGGTTAAAGAAACAGTACTTAGCCAAATGATTTAACTTTCCACATATGAAACAAGGCTTTGGTCTATTGATTTTACTCAAATCAATGCCTTGTTTTTGTGCCCATTGGTTATTCCAGTTTCTCTGATTTCCCCTTGGTTTATCATGTTTTTGGGGCTTAGATTTATTGCATGCACACTGCTTGCAAGGGATAGGGTTCACAACAGTGGTCTGCTTATAGTGAACCTTCTTGTTCTTTCCTTCAGTCTTCTCTATCTCATTGGACTTGATCCAATGCTTTCCACATCCCTCATTGGTGATTATGTGGTTTTCTATAGGAATCTCACCACTTACAGTGTTGTCTTTATCTTTGACAACTTCTTTCTCAGTTTTATCCTTAACAACTACTTCATCTAAGGGATCTATCTCAGTGGCTCCTTTAGGTAGGTCCTTCCTATCCTTTGTTTCTAACAAATCTGAGCTAGGAGGGATGTAGTTGTTGTTATAGGGTGGTGGTGTGGTATTGTACCCTATTCCTCTTCTCAGTTTATCATGAATCTGAGTTTGTAGCAAAGAATCTATTGCTTTGGAAGCATTGGAAAACTTTTCTACATCTAGTTTGACTTTAGCTAGCTCTTCTCTTAGCTTTTCACTCTCTTCTTTGGATCTGGTCAGTTGAAGTTCTAAGTCATTCTCTCCCACTTCCAGTAGTTTGTGTCATAAGAGTGTTGAAGCTCATTAGCTTGAAAACCCTTAATCTGCTCTTCAAATCTCTCAACAATCCTAACATAATCTTTTATGTCCTTTTCTAATCTCTTCAGGTCATCAATCATGGTCTGGTTGTGATCCCTGTACCTTTTAACAGTGTTAATGCAATTTTGAGAACAAAGATTGGAAGTTACCTCTGTTGGGAGATCTGACACCTCTGCCATTAGAGCTTGGTTCTTGATGGCCTCTTCAGCTTGATCACTCCAATCAAACCCCATGCCTTGTTCAGAGACAAGGGCTTGTGCAGAGTTTCTGTTATTATTGAAGCTTCCAGATTGAGCTTGTTGGTGGTTATTGATTTGAGGCATTCCACTTCTGCATTCTCTAGCAAAGTGTCCCTTCTGATGGCATTTATAGCATTCCACCTTTGACTTGTCAAAACCTGCTCCATCTTCTCTTCTTTGTGAGAAGTTGTTCCTTCTAGTTCTTTTGATGAACTTCTTGACTCTCATAGAGAACATGGCCATCTGCCATTTAATGTTCATCTCTTCAAGATCATCTGGATGGAGTTGTTCCAAGTCATCATTAATGAGAGAAGAGTTTCCATGACTTGCCAGAAAGGCTTCAAATACAGTTTCATTGCCTTTCTCTAGATTTGCTCCATTGGCAACACTAACTGATTCAGGGTTGGAAGTAGAATCAGTTGATGCTGAAAGGAGTGCAGCATTGTGAACATACCCAGAAGGCCTCTTCTTAGCTTCTACCTCAGATTCAAAAACTCTTAGATCATTATATAGATCATCAAGTTCCTTTTCTTCCAGTTGATCATTATGTCTGAAAGACACAGTATACATGGTCCATTCATCACTCAGGGACCTTAGAAACTTTCTGTTCAGATCATCTTGATCAATTTGTACTCCCACTGTAGCAAGTTCACCAATAAGCTTGTTGAACCTGTCAAAAGTTTGAGTCATAGACTCATTCTTGGTTGACATAAAGTTCTCATATTATTCTTGGTTGACATAAAGTTCTCATATTGTTGCTTCAGAATAGCTTTCTGATTTCTCTTGGTACTTTTGGTACCTGAGAATCTCTTCTCTAGAGCATTCCAGAGCATCTCTGCATCAGTGCAGTTGCAGAACTGATGTTGATATTCATTGGGAATAGCCAAGAGCAAGGTGCTCAAGGCTTTCATCTCTGTCTGTCTAATCTTTCTTTTAGCATCAGTTTTTGGTGGAGTTCTCTTTCCATCTGCACCAATCTTTCCTGCTTCAGAAGGGCCATTCTCAATGATATCCCACATAGAATAGTCAGTGAGGAGTATGTATTGCTTGATTCTGATCTTCCACATATCGAATTCATTTGGTCTAAGCATTGGAACCTTTGAGACCAGAGTACTGTTTGATTCTGCAAAGTTTTCCATGATGAATGAATAGATATTTCTGAGAGAACAGGCTCTGATACCACTTGTCAGGATCGATTTCTTAACAAGAATAAAGTCTCAGAAACAATATCAAAGAAGTTGCGGAATAACACTTTGATATTCAATGTAACAGTAATCAAAACAATATATGATCAACAACTTGTAAACTTGTATTAAGTTATCAAATCACAAGATTACACACTCAACCTCAATCTTGAAGAACAAACTCTTTCAAGACGAATTCTACTTCTCTAGAATTAGGATCTATTCCTTGAGGTTGATTCTCTCTTAGAACTTAGAATAAAAACTATATCAAAAGTTATCACTAACTATTCTAAACAATACTATATATTGAAAATAAAAGATAATTACAATAAATAAAATATCTTCAGTATATCTTCCATCATTATCTTCAATCCTTCCATGAATATCTTGATTCTTTACAGTTGTCATCCTCTCCATCCGGATCTTCAATTCATAAGCAGTACTAATCATAAGCAGCATAAACTACTAAGCAGCACTAACCACTAGCAGTACTAACTTTGTTCAAGCAGCACTAACTTTGACTAGCAGTATTAATTCTACTAGCAGTAGTAATACTCAGCAGTATTAACTTTGAAGTCCTCTAGCAGTAGTAATTCTGAACTAGCAGCATTAACCATACTTGATAAATTCTTCAGTTCCCAACAAGCAACGCCTCTTAGCACGCCATAAGTCACACGCAAACGCACTCTCCTTTTTCGAACCACCCTGATCTCAACTCCTCGACTTTATCCAATTCTTATACCCTGAATATATAACGCCTCAACATCAACTCTTCTATCCTTCACATATTGGTAGAAACTTCCATAATTCAAAACCTTCGCAATCCATCGGTTCTAGCTGTCCGATTAACGCGACACATACTTCCATTTCTCATAGTATCCACAAACACCCGACCCATTACGCAATAAAACCCAACTTCACCTGCTCGTTCCGGAAAGACCAAGTTCATACAAACTTTTACAAAAGGATTAACACGGAATAACGGACTCACTTGAACTCCCCTTTTCACGTATTGCCAATACTGACACTATGGCACTTCGCTCCCAGCACTATATTCCAACATCTCTACCTTCCTCCTTGAAGGTTCCAAACCCACTTCTAACGACCAACTCACTAATTAGCAACGTGAACTTTTAGTCAGTTGCACGACTTTGATTAATCATACACGCACCGCACCAACGCCATGCTCTCTTTCTCCTACCCACGGGAGGGATTTATAACTTTGCTAAAAACATAATCTAAAACATACCTCCACATTTTGTGTCACTTGCTAACTTCTTACTCTCAGATTTCCCACATTTCCGACATGATATCTTCACTTTCTTCTCGTTACAAGAGACACTGCTCACCCAACATTGCTGACTTTATTCCTCGATGAATCCCAACTGTATCGAAGCACAACCACACTACTTGCTAGCTCCACTGGCTATCCATAATTCACATGCAAGATTATCAACCCAACTCTTCGAAACGTTACCCACTATTCGAAAGCGCCGCACCACTCTCTCTTGCCAAACAAGATTGTCCAATCTACTATAACCCCTTCACCCTCAAGCATAACTCATCATGCCCACGACTTTCCTATCTACTGCACCACTTCCAGAATTAAACAGTTCGACACTCTCAACATTCATTTTAGGGATATAAAATAATCCCACCCGAACCTGCTGTAAACCAGAATATATAGCTCAACTCTTAGATAACCACCACCCATCACTTGACAACATTAATTTCAACTTAGCATCCCAACCACAATCTTACAACTAATTCCCCTTAGATCTTTGGACGAAGACGTTCATCCTAAGACGATATTACCCGCCTTCTACCTATCCTTAAGGAAACTCCTTACCACCTTAAGGATTTGCACTCACAACTATGACATAAAGACGTCATCGACTACTAGTTACTACCAACACTCTACTACCTCCTCCCAGAACAACTGCAAGTCTCTACGACCACTTGGCACACCTACAAAAAATGTTCACTTCTCACTGGTCATAATACTGAAATCGTACCTCAAGGCATTTCACGGCCTTGTTTTGCTCAAATCTGGCTAAATCACAAAACTATGATTTTCAAAACCACTTAACTAGATATCGCTCCCTGCTAGCTCATCGCAACCTGCTGGAATCAAACTCCAGTAGCCTGAATAATTAAACATACTACCTCGAAGTCTTAAATACACAAAGCACCACCCATTCCAGTTGTGCTATATAAAAAAACGTCACTCCCACATAACCATCAAACTTCGTTGATAAAGAACCACTTTATTGAACTAGTGATTTTCCCTTTTTGCATTAACCACCCAAGGTTGCCCAACATCACACTAGGTACACACCTTTTCTGAATAACCCTTCGCTTCATCACAAAACTCCTCGAAACTATCCGTAACAACTACTTCATTTTTCCACGCTCCGACATTTACCACTAATGGTTTCTGATTTCTACAGCAACAATTGACATTGATATACTTCCACTCTGTTACCACCCTACATGGATCTCCAGTGAAACCTTCATCTTCCACCGCAGCAGCTAATTGCCAACATATTTTTACAACTCCAACTCCACTCCAGACACAACCGTTTACCGACATCCACATGAGGCCAACGGTGAACTATTGTAGTACCATCATCCTTAACATCATAGGTCAATGCCTCCATTAACCACCTCCGCTATTCACCCCCTTACTTAGAAGAATACCAATATCACACATTTACTACCCTCTGATTGGGCGACACACTTCCACTCTTAAAACTTTCATCATTCCTAGTTGCAACCTTCCTCACGACCTAGAGAGTTCATAGCCTTCATGCATGATGCACAAGCATTTAAACTCTTGACACGTTTGAAAATTTAGAAAATACCTACATTAGAAAACAAACTCACGTGTTCACGACACGCCACTGACTTAGTCACGTACAACGGTTTCAATAATCGTTTTACCTCAATTCCACAACAATTTCTCCTCACCATACCTCATTGTCGGGGTTGGCACAATTGAAAATACTCTTGTTGATATGACAACACATGTTTATACCCAACTCACTTATAAATTCATGCGATCAAATGATGTTTTGATATATTTTTTTTATCCAAAGATCGACTCATTTGTAAAGAAATATATAATTATTTTCAAAATTTATCACCCAAAGTCTAAAAACTTGTCCTTTCGATTCAAACACATATCTGCATGTGTTGACACGTTTACAAAACATCTACTTCGTGAGTCACCCACTTGCCAATACGTCTGATGTGAAAGATATAAAAGCTTCAGCAATTTATTCGACACACAATGCATGAGACTCAATGACATTGAAGGCTATTTACTCTCATAAGATCAACTGTTTACACTCATTATAATTTATCCCAGACTCCTCGCTTATAACCAACCGGTCAGGGTTCTCAACTGTGCCACAACCTCCGGCACCATCGACCTCTAACAGCCTTGAAAGCCCAAAACTTGTCATCACCGTGACTATTGACTCCCGACCCAAAGGGTAACTCATTCCCATCTGATCCTTACTACATACTATCAGTCAACGCCGATATCGTCTCTCAACCACCCTCAAATTAACTACAACTTTAGAAGCCTCAAATCGATCATTCGATTCTTGGATTAACACTCTCATGCTTCTCACTAGACGACATACCCTTTTACCAACCGAAGACTCCCTTGGAGAGACAAGCTCACCTTCTATCATCATCCTCTTCCTTATGGACCCAGGAGGTCCTTTCCCAACGAAATATCTACATCCCGCACGATATGCATCCTAACGACATAACCTTACTTCAAAAAAAAAATGAACCTCCACCACCCGCTAGACTAAAACTATCAATCTATGGATAGAACTCTCTACCCTGAACCACACTCAACAATAACACTTGAGTATGCCCATGCACCTATAAATTCATAATGGCATTGGCCAGATGCGATTCTGAATTTACCTTACATGAGAGTACTCACTATTGTTATCACACCTCACGATGATCAAGGTCTTTCTTAAAGGTTCCCTAAATCTCAGTTGTGTCCATCTACTCCACAGTTTAAGTTTAGGCCCATCCGGTCACCTAAATCCCTTAAACCATGGTTCTGATACCAACTGTAACATCCCAACCAAAAATATAAACAAGCGGATCGATTCTTATAATAAAATTCTCAAAGATCGAATAATAATCCATGCCACAATGGTCCCAAACTTACAAAAGTTAAATCAAGGTTTGCAGTAATAACCTATACACAACTGAGATAAAACAAGGATAACTACGCAGTGGTCTTCTATACACCCCGCTAAGCCTTCTCTTTGCCCTTAGCTGTCCTGTCTAACTCACGACGGCCTGAAAAGGTTTTTAGCTTTGAAAGAGCGAGGGTTAGACCATAGGTCTAGTGAGTTCCCTCTAACAGATAAGCAACAAAATACTTTCCAGAATTAAAATCAACAGTTGATAATATCACATAAGCAAAACACGCTCCAGACCACACGACCGTCAAAGATGATGTGTCTAACTCGCGCTGCCTTAATGTTGGAACACACCCCAACGGCATAAACGGGCCACACTCCCTGGCACGAGTAGGCGGGTCACACTCCCCGACTTAGGTCCAAGCTCCACATAGAATGTATGCATACCTTTAACATCTTAACATCATAAAAACACGCTTAAACCATTTCGTTATAGACTTGGCATCATAAGTAAATCAACGTTTAAAATAATCAAATTTCGCATGCTATCGTTTATAAAGGATTTAGTTCAGAAAACTCACCTGAAATCCATCGTTAAAGCTTTCGTCTAGATATGTATCCCAGTTCGAACCTATAACACGAGACATCGCTCGAGGAGTTAACGATACCTTCTAATTAAACAATTTAATCCTTATTACCCTCATCTCCGACACCATCTACCCCGAGCCGAACATATCGTGCTAAATCTAAAATAGAATAAAATCCCCCCAAACGTTAATTAATTAATTTAAATAAAATCAATGAATATGGGCCGATTCATAACAGTCCAGTGCCATACTCAAATTAAGCCTACTGGACTAGGGACTTATAAGATTCCACGTGGGCCTCGGCCCACCTTGTCCCAATTCAAAGTCCGGCAAAGAAACCCCCCCCCCCCGACCGGTATCTACTACACACTCTTCGACCGAGGCTCTTTGGTCTTGCGACCGGGTCTCCTATTCGACCGATACCCCTTGGTCTTTCGACCGAGTCTCCCATTCGACCGATACCCCTTGGTCTTTCAACCGAGTCTCCCATTTGACCGATACCCCTTGGTCTTTCGACCGGGGTCTCACTTACCGGTCGACCGAGACTGTCGAACGAAGAAACCCCAGAGCTCTGAACCCCCTACACAGATCGATGAGGAGAACCCCGATAACCCAACCAATAGAAAATAATCAATCCAATAGACGATGCAACAATTCAAATTTGATAAACAATCCATTTACTAAATCAATTTCTACCCCACTCAGATTCTTTCAATTTAAAAAAATTACACCCAAGAATTTCCAACTTCAAAAATAACTCTCAGGTCGGGCTCCTTTGATGGTTTTAGACATAAACATTAATTCCTTACTATAAAAGAGATGAAGATTAGAATTTTACCTTACTGAGTCTTGAAGAAATTAGGCCTTGAATTCTCTCTCTCTCTCTCCCTCTCTCTACCGATCGGTAGCTTGAAGAAGCTCTCCCCCCTCTCCCTGAAAAATCTTCTTAGCCGCCTCCAAACCCAATACTGTAGGGTTTTATTCCTAAATTCCCAAAGTTCCAATATTAATATCTCAAGGCTCCTTTTTAACATTCTCACCCCAAAACTTTAAGATTTCAACTTTTACTCCGGTTATTACAATTACTGTGTTCTACACCTAATGAAGTTAGAATAGGTAAAACACGAAACTTTATAATTCAAAATTGTTACACAAACTATTAAACTCGTTAAGTTGTAAGTAAAAAAACTCAGAATCATTAAAACCTCATATTTCCTGAGTTTTTGACTAGCTTTTCACAACTAAACTTCTTACTATTTTTAGTAATGTCATTAAATTATAGGGAAATTAATTAAAGAAACCATTTCAGAAAATAGGGTTTACCTCCTAGCCATTCTCTCCCTTATTTTATCAAAATAGCCAGTAGGTTCGTGAAAGGAGTTCGTATATACGAACACCTCCTTTGAAGTCAAAAACTTGATCCATGTTCGTAATATGTGTTCGTATATACAAACATAACTTAAAAATTCATAAAAAAACATGAGTTCGTAAAAGGGTTTGTGGAAAAAGTTAGAATTGACCAGTTTGAATGTTAGAATTGACCATTTTACCTTTTATTCTATATTTTTGTCTAATAAAAATAATTGTTTGATAAAAATGTTGAATGAATTATTTCGATTGATAAAAAAAAATAATACCAAATTAAACAATTTTTTTTAAAATGAAAAAACGCGATCTAAAATGATGATAAGAATTCAATGTTATAATGACAACAAATATTAATAAATACTTATAATCAAAATATAATATTTTCAACTGTAATGAAAGATAATATTTTTGGTTTGAAATCTTAAAAGAAAAACTGTAACAAATATAATATTTGTTTATTATGTATTTGAAATTTAATAAATTTGGTAATATAGTTATTAAGTTGAGGCAATTATTAATTTTCTAAAATATTTATATTAAATAAATGATCAAGTCAATAGAAAGGGAGGAACGGAAGAACTGTGTTGACAAAAATATTTAAGTATCTTAATAAGACAAGGGCGTAAATGAAAATATAAGATATATAAAACAAATTAAGTAAATAACTATAAGAGTAAAAAGTGTGAATATTAAAAACAATTTGTAAAAAAATAATTAATTATGGTATTTAATAATATGATTAAATACAAAAGTTCAATATTGAGGTCATTTTAAATGTATTGACGAGAAATTTTAATGTTGTAATATGTTAAAAAAGAAATGTGTTACTTAACGTATTTTAGATTTTTAGTTAAGATATAATTATGTATGTTAATAAGATAATAATGAAGAGATAAAATGGTGTGTATTTGGCGACTTCAACGAGGTAAGAGGAAATCATGAGAGGCTAAATTCAAACACTGATGAAAAGGGGGTGGAGAGGTTCAATAAATTCATCGTTAACAGCGGTTTGATGGAAATCCCTTTGGGTGGACAAAAATTCACTAGAGTAAGCGATGACGGGAAGAAGTTTAGCAAGTTGGATCGATTTCTAGTTTCTCCGGCTTTCAACATGGCTTGGAGGAACTTGGGAGCCTTGGCTTTAGAAAGAAGATGGTCGGATCATTACCCAATCTTGTTAGGTGACTCAAACATTGATTTTGAGCCGAAACCGTTCAAGCTTTTCGACACATGGTTAATGGATGGGGACATAGAAAATCTTGTGAGAAAGGAATGAGACTCCATTGTGGCTTCAATGAGGTCGGATTGCATTTTTAGAGACAAGCTTAAAAAGGTGAAAAGTGCTTTGAAAATTAGGTGCTGCGAAAAACTAAAAAATAATGAGGATGTGTTGGAAAGCAACAAAGAAGAGGTATTGAAGATAGAAAGAGAAGTAGGATCGGGACCTTTCCATGAAAACATAAGAGAAAGATGGGTCGAGGCGAGGAAAAAGTGGCTAGAAGCTGAAAAGAAGAAAGCGGAGATGGCGTATCAAAAGGCGAAGATCAAGTAGATAAAAGAGGGCGACGAGAATTCAAAACTTTTTTACATGGCCATAAGAAGTAGAGAAAGAAAAAATGGAATCCAAGGGCTAAACATAAATGCGATGTGGTCGGAAGAGCCGAAAAAAATTAAGGAACATGTTTGGAAATATTTTAAGGATAAAATCAAATCTAGTATGGGTAAAGGACCGAAGTTGGTAAGTGACAAACTTAAGAAATTATCATTGGAGGAAGAGGAATATTTGGAAAGATCGGTTTCGGAGGAAGAAGTATGGGAAGTTGTAAAATTGTGCGGAAGCAACAAATCCCCGGGGTCGGATGGGATGTCGTTTACGTTTGTAAAGAAATATTGGTCTATCATCAAATACGATCTTATGAAGGTAATCGAGAATTTTTGGGACAAGGCGGAAATAAGCAAAGGGTGTAACGCCTCTTTTATTACCCTCATCCCAAAGAATTCAAATCTGACATGTCTTAATAAATATCGGCCAATAAGCTTGATTGGAGTTTATTACAAAGTTGTGGCGAAAGTTTTGGCGGAGAGAATGAAGGTAGTGATAGCGATGATAGTTGGCTTATGACAGGTCTGGTGCAGGTCAATTGAATGGGCGTTGGCGTGTCGAAGTTCTGTCAGTTCCCGAGAATTATTAAACTCTTATTCGGGTCTGCAGTTCTATCTACATCTCGGTTTTCGGATCTGCAGTTCAAGCTACAGGCTACTGGTGACGCTATCAAACAGGAAGATCTCGTTATTATCAAACGAGTGGCGGGTCAAAAGAAGGCTGGAGGTTGCTGGACTGAAGATGTGAGATGAGTTTCGTCAATCCGTGGGAGTGGCGAAAGCCTGTTTCGGAGTTTTGAGACTAGATCCTTCCGTTTGCTGCTCGCAAACAGATTCATCCTTCTGTTCTTTTTCAATTCTTTGTTAGTCTTGGTTGTTGGATCGATGGAGTAGTGATTAAGTCGTGAGGCTGTTTTGGTAGTGGTCTTTGTTCTCTTTCATTTGGATTGGTAATAAATGGTTTGCATTTGCTGTTAAAAAAAAAAGATAATAATGTAAAATGAAAAATAAAAAAATAAGATATATAAAATAGGTTATATAAATAATCATAAAGGTAGAAAATTTAATTTTAAAATTAATAGTAATAATTATGTTTGACCAATTTAAAACGTTATATATGAGTGAGAGAAGTTTTTTTCTAAATTAGAGAGTCAAACACCAAATGTATAAGAGAATTTACATTTAATTCCCATAGATTTTTTAGTTTTAAATATTACTAATTATATACTAAAATATCTAATATAATTAGTTGTAGATTAATTATCTTTCCTAAATAATTAATTTTTGAAAAATGTTTATTAATTAGAATAATAAAATATTATTTCTTATTTCTAAGCAATCATTTTATAAAACCTCTTCAGATTTGAAGAATTTTTTACATTAACTCTTCCACTTTCTTTATTTAAAAAAAAAGTATTAAAAATTTTATTAGAGGAAAAAATCTCCAATTTTTTTTTGTTAATATAACAATTCTATAACAATAACAAGAGATTACCCGCAGCCTTTCCAATTTCCACAAAACTTATTCAAATACTATATTTAGAGCATCTCCAACAACATTGTTAAATTTTTTCTAAAATAAAAAATGGAAAGTCAAATCTTTAAAAACATTTCATTCCAATTCCAAAGTTTTTCTATTTTAAAGAATCAATCATTATTTATATTATTATAATATTCCATAATTTATTATTCAAATACACTTTAAAAAAAACTTAAAATAAAATATTAAAAATTGAATTTTATTGGTTGGATTGAATAAAATAATATTTTCTCTCTCTAATTTAGAGATTATAGAGAATTCTCTATATTTAGAGATTTTTTGATCTTTCTCTATTTTAACAAACCATATAGCAAAGCTGTTGGAGAGAAATACCAAAAAAAAAGCCAAAATTTTCTATAATTGTAACATCACAAAACTGATTTTTGAAATTTGAATCGACTTATTTTGGTAAGTAATTTATTCTTCCGGATTTCATGCAGCAATTAACTCCTATAATTTATTTGGAAATATAAAATTAAATTCGGTTCCAACACCGATCCTTCCCAGGAAATGAAATCAACCAAAACCCACATGCTTTTGTTCTGTCTCTTTCCATTTATTATTTCTCATCTCTCCATTTTATTAAATAAAAACAATAATTCAAAACGACCACCATTTATTGATTTCAATAATATTCATATTTATACTCATTTTAACCTTTTAAACATTATTATTAAATTATAACCGTTGAAAATTTATTACATTGCTTTTATTAATTATTAAATTATTATTATAGGTAATGTTCATACTACACACACCTTCACTTCCACTCTCCATATATACTACCTCTTTTCCTCTTCTTTCTTCACCATCTTCTCTCTCACAATCCCCTTTCGAAAGTGGTTTATCAGACACCATTAAACTGATAAACCAATCGAACATTGTCGATTCATCAGATCCAATTGTGTTTTTTTGGTTCGGATTTGAATTTTAATGGAGAAATTCATGAGAATGGGAGCTACTCTGTTTCTGCTTTTTGGGATTGTACCTTTGGCTTTAGCAGGTGGGCATGATTATGGCCAAGCGCTCACCAAGAGCATTCTCTTCTTTGAGGCGCAGAGATCTGGTTATCTTCCTGATAATCAAAGAGTCAAATGGAGAGGAAACTCTGGTCTCTACGATGGCAAACCCAATGGGGTAATAATAATTCATCTGAATTACTTCCTTATTCTTCTGAATTTCATGAAATTAGGGTTTTCTGTAACTCCGATTTGGGGGGAAATTTTGATAATGTGTTGATGAATTTTTGTTTATGAAGGTGGATCTGGTTGGAGGTTATTATGATGCAGGTGATAATGTGAAGTTTGGGCTTCCAATGGCGTTCACCGTCACGATGATGTCGTGGAGCATTCTAGAATACGGTTCGCAAATGGCGTCGAGTGGTGAACTCGGTCACGCCATGGATGCCGTTAAGTGGGGAACTGATTACCTCATTAAAGCTCACCCTCAACCTCATGTTTTATATGGAGAAGTAATTGTCACCCAAATTCGTTTTAAATTGATTACGTTTTGGATTGATTTTTTTAGGGTTTTTGTGTTGATGTTGAAATTGATGTTGATTGATTTAGGTAGGAGATGGTAATACGGATCACTACTGTTGGCAAAGGCCAGAGGATATGACGACTTCACGAAGTGCTTACAGAATTGACCAAAACAATCCTGGATCCGACCTCGCCGGAGAAACCGCTGCCGCCATGGCCGCCGCCTCCATCGTTTATCGTCACTCTAACCCTGCCTATTCTAGAGAACTCCTCACTCATGCCCACCAGGTCTGTTTGCTTTACTATCTATCTTTTTTGCTTTCCCATAGTTGTTATACTTTTTGTTGGAATGGTACAAGTTATAACACCACAAAGGTACAAATATATGTTGCATTCATTTTATTACTATATTATAAAGCATATGAGAAAGGGACCGACTCATAATTTTTTTTAATACGGTGTTATCATATAATATAAACAAAAAACAATTATAAAAAGTACTGTTTTTATCCACATATTTTCATCTTTTTATCAACGTTTAATATCGTCCGATGAATTGAGACAAGGCCTTATAAATCATTTATTAAGTATTGTTTATTGGTGTATACTACTTCAAAATTGTTAATTGATAATTAATATTGACATACTTTTTTAAAATTTTCATTGGATTTTTGAATTTATATTTTATTCAAATATAAAACATTATCAATTTCTTAAAACTATATAAAACGGTATGTATTACATTGCATTGCCTGTAGACACTTTTAGTAACTAATAAGATGAACGTGAGATTAATTATCATATTGTAAATCATAATCTTATTTAGGGGTCATTTATCAAACGCTTATCCCTGTAAGCGTTTACCAAGTTTATCAAGTTATATTACAATAATCGATGAATATGGCAATGACCAATAATCTTATCCGGTAAGAACGAAAGCAATGGTCGAGAGTCTTATCCGGTAAGTGAGGATGACGACTCTTACCTGGTTAGTGCTTACCAGGTAAATTTTTGCCTACGATATCGTTTTAATGACTAAAATCTTATACGATAAGGTAAGTGATAACGTCGAATTTAACCGGTAAGTACTTACCAGGTAAGTGTTTATAAAAGGTAGATAAAAAACATATGTAGGCCTATGATAGAGAAGAGGGGTGGCGTACATTAGTGTAGCGGTTGAAATAAATAGAGACAATGAATGTTTTATGAGTAAAGTGTCAGGGTGGTTGTTAAAGTTGTAAAAATGATTATGCTTTCATACTCAATGTACAAATCTTTTGTGCATAAACTACAAGTAATTGATATTACAAAGCAGTTATGCATTCACATGTGAAGTGTCCATTTATGTGCTATAGTACAATAACTTACTGTATGGTTCCTGCAACTCTGTATTTTTGTTGCACATGATATATATAATATATATATATATACACGTAATATGTATGTATATAATATTTCTTTTGGATACATAGTGACAAAAAGGTAATTTCTTGATGCACCAGTTTGTAACCTTTTGTGTATTTTATTGAGCCCGTGGATGGGTGCATCAATATTAATCTTCCAAAATAATTGTGTTTAAAAAGCATTATATGACATATGCCTAAAACTTGAAACTAAATATCTCGTTCTGTATTTATTGTGTTTTTTTGACTTTAAATGTAACTTTTATATTAAAAAACTCTATAATTATTAATGCTTCTATACTTTTTTTTGGGTATGATGTTTATTGTATTTTATAGCAAACTTTTTATTTGATTCGTTTTTATAGTTTTCATTATTTAAACTTAATTTTCTTTAGTTTTGTCATTATTAAGAAAAAATATTTATATTCAATTACATGTCAAGTTAATAGTGTAATTTTAAAATGAAAATAATTTGAAAAAATTAATACTTTTATGTAAAGTCAAAATGACACAATTAATAAAGAGCACTCATGGTGTTGAATGTTTTAATTTATTGCCGCACAATACCTGACTCATTCAGTGGCAAGGCGATTGCGAGAACGGTCTATTGGAGCAAACATGTCCTTGCCCCATAAATGTTAATTAATTATTTAATACAATTTTAAAAATAATAATAGAAAAGGCTTAGATGGAATAATAATTGATGAATATAAAGATAAAATTACATTAAAATAATTAAATATTTTCTAAGAAAGACATTTTCCTGAAAAGAAAAAGGTGAAAAATGAAAAGGTAAAACTTGAAGTTATTATGTTGAAGGTGTTGGGTGTGGTTGCCGTCTATCACGGATAGTGTGGGCTCACAATACAAAGTAAATAAACACCGCTTGCCACGTGACACCATTCACTGTCGGTGCTAAGTACCGTACAAACAACTAATTGATATTGTTTATTTACTATCTTACCCCTGTTTATTTCTTTCCAGCTCTTCGAATTTGCCGACAAATACAGGGGCAAATACGACAGCAGCATCTCCGTGGCCCAGAAGTATTACAGATCTGTCAGTGGATACGCCGTACGTCATCACAACCTTTAACACCACTCGTTAAATTACATATTTACCCTTCTAATTTTCTAATATTTAAAAAAAACCAGGATGAATTACTTTGGGCAGCTGCTTGGTTGTACAAGGCAACAAACGAACCGTATTACTTGAATTACCTTGGTGAAAATGGCGATGCTCTCGGTGGGACCGGGTGGGCCATGACCGAGTTCGGTTGGGACGTTAAGTACGCCGGCGTTCAGACCCTTGTTGCCAAGGTAAAAATAAATGTTTTTACTATATACAATATCATGAAAGCCAATGATCATGTATTGTTTCACAATGTGAAATAGTGCATGCGAATGTATTGTGCGGGTTTACAATATGAAATAAAAAATAGACATTAGAAATCATTACATTGTGAAATCTGGTTCTCTCGGTTTCAAACTCTTTTTAGTCCCCTATGAGCCATTTAGGTAAAAGTTTTAAACATATGAAACGGTTCTCATGGTTTTCAACTTTTTTAATCTGTTACAAGATAGTATCAGTTACTTTTGCTAAAATAACTATTGTATGCAGTTTTTGATGGGAGGGAAAGCTGGCGGTAACTCGGCGGTGTTCGGAAAATACCAAGAAAAGGCGGAGATGTTCATGTGTTCATGCATGGGTAAGAGTAACCACAATGTTCAAAGGACTCCCGGAGGTCTCATTTTCCGGCAACGGTGGAACAATTTGCAGTTTGCCACAAGTGCATCTTTCCTCCTCTCGGTCTATTCCGACTACCTGACTTCTGCCCGGAAAGACTTGCATTGTGCTTCTGGCAGTGTCGCCCCCTCCGAGCTTCTTGCATTTGCCAAATCTCAGGTGACTATAAGTTCGTATTATCTCAAAGATTATTTATAGAAAAAACCATTATGAAATAATGTGACATTTTTCTTTGTTATTTCAGGTTGATTATATTCTTGGGGACAATCCAAGAGCAACAAGCTACATGGTTGGATATGGAAACAACTTCCCACAACAAGTTCACCACCGTGGTTCCTCCATTGTGTCGATCAAGGTTAACCCATCGTTTGTTAGCTGCAGAGGTGGTTATGCTACGTGGTTTAGTCGTAAAGCAAGCGACCCGAATCTTTTGACTGGTGCCATTGTTGGTGGTCCGGATGCCTATGACAACTTCGCGGACCATAGGGACAATTATGAGCAGACTGAGCCTGCTACTTATAACAATGCACCACTTCTTGGAGTCTTGGCTAGGCTACATGGGGGTCATTCTGGTGATAACCAGCTCCTTCCAGGTAGATTTCTTTGCATTTTGAAATGTCATCAATGCCCTTTTTGTCATCGATTTTCATAGTAACTTTGATATTTTTTGCAGTTGAAGTTCCTCAAATTCATAAACCTATTGCTGTTCAACCAAAGCCTACACCAAAGGCTAGTGTATCGCCATTTGCAGGTATGAATTCAACCTCGTGTTTTTATTATTAACTTTTGGAATATTGGAGAAAATATCGGTGTTTACAGAAACAACTACTCTATTTTCACCCAACCCCACCTTTGATTATGATATACTGGGCTCGTTTGGTTTGGTTTAGTTTAGTTTACCCATATTTTAAAAGTTGTTGCAGCCTTTAATATGTTACATAAATTGGCTTTACTTTAGGAATTAATCTGACTCAAATACTGTATCTCTATTTTGTAGCTCCAATTGCAATCACACAAAAGGCTACAACTTCATGGGTAGCTAATGGGAAAACATACCACAGATACTCTGCTATAGTAACCAACAAATCAGACAAGACCATCAAGAACCTGAACCTCTCGGTTTCCAAGCTCTACGGTCCAATCTGGGGTCTCACCAAGACCACCGGAGGATCCTACGGGTTCCCAACATGGGTCAGCTCGTTATCAGCTGGCAAAAGCATCGAGTTTGTGTACATCCATACTGCTCCTCAAGCGGATGTCTCTGTCTCTAGCTACACATTGGCCTAAATGGAAGTTAAAGATGAGCGATAAACGCATTCAAACAAGCTACGATTTTATGGAGGTTTGTGAGAATTGTGCAGGGATACTAAAAGCGAAAACTCCTCGAGAGGTCACTGAATTTAGGTGCAACTTTCGGGTTTTTTTTCTGGTGTTTTAAACAAGGTCTGAAGAATGGAGGAAGAAAGGAGTGAAGAGATTTATTACAAGTGCTCATCCTCTATCTCCTCCTCCTTCATTAGGTCTTCTTTTTTTAAATATGGAAAGTGAGTGATATTATGAAGTTGATTGAGTATACAAGAAAATTATACTTCTCAACAGGGTAAAAAGAGAGATTTCAGAGTCATGTTTTTTTTGTTTTTAAGTGTTTTGTTATGTTTTTTTTACTTCAAAACAGCTTTGAAGTTGTATGTTTCTTTGTCTTGTGTTGCTGTAAATTTGGCAACATTTTCTTAGTTTGCAATATGAATATAGATTGTGCAACTGACTTGCTAGCAGGATCTACACCGTGGTCTGGATTGACTGGTTTGGACACTTCATTTCAAATTGCACGGTTTGGAAAAATCTCAAACCGCCACTTAAATTCTGGAATTGATTCCACCACCTATAAGAAACTGTAATACATCCTCTTTAATCTCTTTCTAGAAAGTGAACCCAAACTTGACCTAATCGATACATCAAACTTGGATCTCCGAATCTTGGAGGGACACGTAAATGGCAGTGGGCTTGGGGGATGATGGTCGGAGAGGGCTTGTATGTGGGCTTGTATGTGACAACGGTGTGGGCACGAAAAAATCCGTATGAACCAATCAAAGCCGTAAGGTAAAATATGGAAATCGAATCATTATCTAAATTTTATAAGCAGTGGCATAGTTGAAAATTTTAGTGGCTTCAAACCATTCTTTCTTCCATTAAACTTTTATTTCTCCCTATTCTAGCTCTCACTTGCGAAAAGACATGTCTCAAATGTGTCCAAACGAAACCCCACGGTAACATTTTCTCCTTGACGAGGTAAGATTTTGATGTTGTAGCCAAAATATCACACTATGTTTGGTGATTTTTCCATCAGTTTCGTGATTTTGATTAGGTTTGATGTTTTCTAATTCTGCATCTTTGTGTAAACGAATTGCTTTTGTTCAATGTGGTTACAATGTTGCTTCATAACTCATATCCAAGTTAATTTTGAGTCTTTAGGGTAGTTTCTTTGTTCTGATTTTAGCCCCTTTTAAGGGGGTGTTTGGGATTGCTTATTTATTTGGAAAAGTGCTTATTTGGAAAAGTGCTTATCAGCTTATGTGGTGCCAAATCGGAGTTTTTTAAAAAGTGTTTGGATTAGCTTATTGTGGTACCAAAACGTAATAAGCTAATAAGTTGTTATTTAAAGGTGTTTGGGATTGCTTATACATATAAAAGAATCAAAAAAGTCATAAGCACTTTTGAAATAAGTCATAAGTTACAACAAAATGACTTATCAAAAATGGCTTTTCAGCGGTTTGGCACCGTTATAAGCTGTTTTTTTGTTGTTCCATCCAAACACTTAAAATAGCTTATCTACGGTGCCAAATCGCAATAAGCTAATAAGCCCTTCAAATAAGCAATCCCAAACACCCCCTAAGTCTCAATAAGTCTATTTGAGCTTGAAAACACAAGTCTAGAGACTAACAAAGTAAATGAATGTTATCATGGTTTAATTTCACTTAAGTTCAATACAACTAAGGGGAACCTTACAAGTATTTGCACCAAAAAGTTACATAAATATATTTAGCCAATTTAAAGAATGTTTACACTTTGTATTATGTTTGATGTCTTTATGATGAATTTTTGTGTGAGGTTAAAGACATATATACTAATTCTACAAGGTATGTATGGAGGATGGTGATTTAAATTTAGAATTTTTTATGCTTATTAGTTTTTGTAGGCATCCATGCTTGAATTTAAAGACAAGACTTTTCACTTCATTTTTTTCTGTTTTTTTTTTCTAATGAAAAAGAAAGGAAGTTAGACATTTATGTTATAAACGCGGTCTTAACTCTTTAAATATTGTGATTTGTCAACATCATTCGAATTATGATTAAAGCTAAAATATAAAAGTTAAATATAAACAGGTTTGGTAGCATTTGAGCTATGTTTGGTTGCTTTTGGACCGAATGTAAGTACCATCACATGGATGGGTTAAAAATGGGCAACTTTGTCAATGTTTTATCAAATTGTAAAACTTAATGCTCATTTTTGTATTTTGGGCAGGTATATTATTTGAAGGTGTTGTTTCTTCTTATGATTCTTTATTAGATAAGAAGTACAAGGTGACAAGATGTTTGAATTGTTGTTTGATAGTGAATGCTTGCAAGTTGCAACAACCAACAATGAGGCCATATCTAATCACACAAGTTTCTTGCATTCTTGACCCTCACAAATTGTGCATTTTGTTTCATAAAGTTATCATGACAAAAGCACACATGGCCTTCGTTCGTAACAGGTAGTTAGTTTTTTAGTTGTGTCGGTCTTATTTGATTTGTTTTCAGAGTAGGTAGAGAATGAGATTCTTGTCATGACTCATGAGGTTTGTATTTTCTAAATGAAGAACATGTGTTTAAATTCTTGTTGAAAGTAGTACCTCTTGACCTCCCTGTGTAAGAACATGTTTTTTTTCTCGATATCGTTGGGAAGATGTCTTCATGTAGCGTTTAACTCAATTCTAGAATATGGCTTGCAAATGGCGTCGAGTGGTTAACTTGGCCACGCCATGGGTGCTGTTAAGTGGTGCACGGATTGATTACCTCATCAAAACTCACCCTCAACCCCATGTTCTATACGGAGAAGTAATTGTTACCCAAATTTGTTTAAATTAACGTTTTGAATTTAATATTTTATAGGGTTTTGTGGTAACAAAATTGATGTCGATTGGTTTAGGAAGGAGACGGTGACATAGATCACTACCGTTGGCAAAGTCCAGAAGATATGACCAAAACAATCCGGGATCCAACCTTGCCGGAGAAATGTTGCCGTTTCCATCAGCTCTAACCCCGCCTATTTAAGATAATTCATCACTCATGCCACCAAGTCCGTTGGCTACTATTTATCTTAATTGCTTTCTCGTGGTTACCCTTTTCGTCTGTTTTAGTTGAAATGGTACAAGTTATAACAACACAAGGTGGTACATACAAATAATCATTGCATACATCTTGATTATTAAAAAGGCGTTACGGGACCGTTTAGTTTGCAGGATTTAAATTGAATTCCGATTCAATCATATGTTTGGTTTAAAAAAAGTGTCTACTTGAAATCTCGAGATTTCAATGAAATCCCATAATTGGTGGATTTAGAGATCTTTTTGAGATGGTTGTAATTTAAAATTCAAATCCTATGGATTTCAATTGTTTCCATCATATCTCTACCCCGCCTCTTCCCCAAAATCAGCCTTAATTCATCCATCGTATCTACATCTTGTCTTCTACGATCATAATATTTAAATCCTATTCCAAAATTAACAAACAAGAATTTTAAAAGAATGGAATTCAATTTCATTTCAAATACTACAAACCAAACACACCAAAGATTTCAAATTCGTTCAATATCAAATCATTCTACGAAATCCAAATCCAATCCTTCAAAAACATTTTATTAAATCAAACGGACCTTATTTTCATAAAATTTTGTAAATGGTTATTATAAATTGATTTTTGATATTTTCACACAAAACTACTTTAAAAACATTTCAACATACTAAAACTTTATTTTGCAATTTGCACAGGGAAATTGACTAAAATAGTCATTGTGGAATTTTGCGATTCACTTTATACCCACCTTTTGAACTCATTGACGGATTTAGCCGGAAATTCTAGTGGCATTATGCAACTTGCGTAATCCACTTTGGATTAAAATAACGAGGAAAAACGTGCATTAAGCAAGTTACGTAATGCCTTCATGGACCCCCATATTCACTTACTCAACTTGTGTAATGCCTAGTTTTCAACAACCAATAATATCAACTATCACCAGGCATGGGCTTCCTATTGGATATTGTTTACAACCATCAGATAAAGAATCGCGAAGAACTTCTACCTATGAAGAAAATTGGGAAGTTGATGTTTGTTCCAAAGATCACGTTCGGGTCATCGTTGTCTTAATATTTGTTAATTAATTATTTATTGATGTATTAATGTTGTAACTTCAGTCTAATGTTATGTTCAGATAATAGACTAAGATGGTGAATGTATAACACCCTTAAATCTGGAAATATCAACTAATTTAAAAAAAATGAAATACGTCGATAATTGATTCATTTACAGACACAAATTAAGGTTTAACTTCAACACACATAATTTATTCTCTACATATAGTCTATAATAAGGACGGGTGCTACTAAAACCCAATAATAGTCACTATCTCCAAACTGCGGAAGACTTCACCAACTACGTACACTTGCACAAAGTTAAGGCTCAACTCTTCATAGCTGCTAGAACCAAACCCCAACCGGAACCTGATGCACATGTCGGCAAATAAAAAGGTTATGCTAACGCCTAGTGAGTTCAAGAGTTTTACATGAGTAAATATATCTTTAAAAGAGTGAATCTCACTTGAAAACATGACCATTCAGTTGATGTCCTTTAAAACGTGGAAACGACTGCTTTCCAATATCATGCACTTTCAAAGATAGACACCTCATTACAAACATTCTTCATAAAATTGATGCAACTCAAACTTACTCGAAACGTTAATATGAATTGACTCTCATCTAAGAAACGTGGATTAAACGTTATATCCCAAAACACCCAAATATGGGTGGGGAAAAATTCTTGATCCATGAATCATCATCAAAACCATATATAGGTCCAATACTCACGCGACCACAAACGAAATGAATCAAAATACCAAAACACGGGGATGACAAAATTCATTCAAACCTTAATATACGAGGAGGAAGATCCAATATTAAGGCTCTCATTCACTGTCGACCATAAAGAACCAATGACAATAAAATAAGACATCCTTATATTTAAAATATTGATAGCCGACAACGAGGGAGACCCATATCCGTTGAGAGTGGATGAAACACCAAAGTATGCCACCCAAGCAACGTTAATCGCATGACACCTCACGACATCACAGTCAGGTGTCCCTACCACTTCTTTAACAAGTGTCACCCCAAGTCAGTTGACCTTGATGAACATTCCGAATAACTCCATCCCGAAGGCCCGGCACACTTAAAGACTACCTCTCAGGCATTACTTCAAGCGGCGGAGGTCCTAGCGCCTACTTCCCCGGTAGCACTAACAGACTCAACCCTCCTAGCGATCACTTGTAAAGTTTCCGGTCGTAAAACATGGGTACCGGAGTTTAACCCCGCAACACACAATTGAGCATCCCAAAACAAACTGACTTACGTGCCTATGGATCCAATGCAACACAGTCTAACCTTACCGGGCTACACATGAATGACCAAAGCACTCGAGCCCGTAACCAACCTTAATACGCAACACAATGCATTAGTACGTCATAACTAGACTCTACATTGAGCCATATAAAACCGGACAAGTGTCTTCAAGACTCCTTTAAAACGTCATCGAGCCAAAATACTCAAAACCTCTTTTTGACCAATGATTAACGTTTTTCAGATAATAACCGTACTCGAACCATGCCATGAAATCACATGCTCCAAATACTTGAATGGACTCCAACACCGTTTAATTCGGGACAAAAGATTTTCCAAATAGATTTATACTCTTTATTCTTTCAAAACGTCCCATAACACAAAATTAAACCTTTTATCCAAACAAACACTAAAATTCCTTTTAACCAAATAATCTCATTTATGCAATAAATTACCAAACACACCCATTTATGACTCATTTATCAAAGTGCCCAAAAATCCCCAATATGGGTGTTTTACAAGGTTTATAAAACTAGACTTCTCAAATAACCAAAACCCATCAAGTAACTCCACAAATGATAATTTCATGTTAAACACATAAATACTTTAAAATAAACATTTTGGCATGTACAACGTTTTCACAAATCAACTTGAACTCACCTTGCTAGATTTAGGCTAAATCTAGATTTTCCCCAACTTGTGCTCCTTTTGAAGAAACTTGTATCCTCAAGCCAAATCTTCCAAAAACCTAGATCCACAAGTTTCCAATCATAAATATACTCATTCAACCATTAAGAAACAATCCCCAAACACTCTACATCAAAAATCCCCAATATGGTCAAAACCCTAATTTTGACCCCAACCCTTCCAAAATCTTACAACCGAAACTGAAGGAATCAAACACTAGAAAATCATCAATGAAGCATTTACATCACCTATTAGGGTTTAGAAAAGGAGGGGATAAACTTACCACTTAGGTTTTGGTGAAAACCCAGAAAACCCAAAAATGAGCTTGAGGTTGAGGATGAAGATGGAGATGGTGAATCCTTGATCATAACTTTCCATTTTACCACTTGATGGTGTTTTATCTCCATAAAATACAAGGATTTGAGCCAAAAATAAGTTAGGGTTTGGAGGGAGAAAAGGGAAAACGTTTTGAGAGAATGGAGGAAATTTGTATATTGAGAAAATGAGAAAAATGCTGAAAACTCGCACTTAACAGCACCTTGGGCCTCTAGTGCGACAATTACCAACGACATTGCCTAGGGCAATGTCGCCTAACAATGTCGCCAGGTCCCCCCAGGCCACTGTTCCTTCAGTGCGACTGTGACAGTGCGACTGTGACAGGCATTGTAGCGGGACCTTTCCGGAGCCCCGAAACTCAACTTTTCCAATGTCAACACTCCCGATACTCCAAGAGACTTTAAACAATGCATTTCCCAACAAAACCTCACTGTTTACAAGTAACAGAAACGTCCAGGTGACATTTACTTATCGAAAAATACGGGTGTTACAGAATGGTATTTTTTTCATCTAGAAATCGTGCCTCCATTAACAGTGATAAATCCAACCGAATAGGTGGTTCTAGGTATTGGAAAGGGGATGGATCAAGCAAATCCATCATGGATGATTAAAGATAGTTGAAAAAATAAATATATGTCGTTGAAATCTCCCAATATTATTAAAACTTAGTGGTCTATGCACAAGCTTAGCGCTGATATATCGTTGTTGGATATTGACAACAGCGGGTCAGTGGAAACAGGGAATCTTGATGATGTGGGTGTTGTGCAAAATGTATAGACGGGAGGAACCCCGAGATGTGGTTGGTGTACCCCAAATCTAGTTTCAACCAAATAGCTCGAATGACCAGGCACGGGTACTAGTATCACCACTCGTTGAGTTTCAACCAAATAATTTGAGTGAGTGTTATGTATAATTTGATCACTCAAATTATTTGGAATCACTCAAATTATTTGGTAGAAACTCAACAAGTTGTGGTACTAGTATCAGTGTCGTTACCGGTACAGGCTCACTCGACCTATTTGGATGAAACTGGATCGGGGGAACACCAACCAAGTCTATAGGTTCCTCCATTTGTACGTTCTACACAACACACTCATCAATATTTATATAATTATTTTCACTGACCCGCTGTCGTTGATATCCAACAACGGTAAACTCCTCCCGTTTGAACATTCGACACAACATCCACCGATCAAACTTCAAATCATTATTTCTAGTCACTAGTTGTTGATAGTTATGAGCAATAAATTCGTGCATAAACCACCGAGTTTTATCAATATTCAGAGAAGTTCCTTGATAAAAGTCAAACACTTTTTTTCACCTATCTTTACCCCTCTATCATCAATGATCAATTTGTTGGATCCCCTCCCTTTCCAATACCCACAACCGGCTCTCAGGTTGGGTTTATTACTATTAATGGACGCTCGATATCTAGGTGAAAAGAAATACCATTCATCATCGTTCATTTGTGGTATATTAATTGAAATCAAATTAAACTAATGTTACAAAAGTAATACATCAATAAGTAATTAATTTGCAAAGACGATGACCCAACCGTAATCTGATCATGATGATCGGAATAAACATCTACTTCCATAATTTTATTCATAGGCAGAACTTCTCCCCGTATTTTTGGTAATAAATAATGTAGTAGACATTCTCTGTCAGAGGGTTGAAATTGATATCCAATAGGAAGAAGAACACTATGGATGATGGTTTCAGGCGGCGGAGGGACACCCATGCATGGTTGTGATATTAGTGGTTGTTGAATCATTCACATCTAAAGTTGAGCGTTATCTTGAAGAAAAACTTAATTCCTTGATATTGCTGCAGAGTATTTTTTGAAACCTTACAAAGCTGGAAATGGCAGAACCACTTTCTTGAAATTGTATAGAATGTTTATTGCAAAGCCTAGAAACGACGAAATGCCACCGATTATGATTAAATAAAAGAGACAACGTGTTCATCTTTTTTTTTTTTTTAATTTTAAATATATCTCAAATTTATAAATATAATCAACATTGTGATGATTAAATAAAAAGGGCGACAAGAATTTTATTATCTTTAATATTGGTATTTATACATCTTTATTATTTTTAATTTGACACACACGCTATTAAATCCAATTTATGTTAACTTATTGATTAAAAGGGTTCATAACTAACAAGTAATTTGTAACATGCACAAGTGCATATAATGCACAAGTGCATAAAACCAAAAAACATCTTAATTTACTTGTATGTACAAGTGTATATCATCCAGATGAATGACTATTAGGGTGTTCCTCAATTTTCCATTTTGTTGAGGTTTTCCCTTGAACCTCCCCCCCTCCCTCCCTCTCTCTCTCTCTCTCTCTCTATATATATATATATATATATTAAAAGAGAAACCAATGATGATGACTTGACCACATGAGGTTTTCTCAAATCTTGAAATAAGGTTGAGTTTCATCATCCCATATTGGTAGGAAGATAATAGTTTGGGAGAAGAAGATGGGTCATGGGTATATAAAAGAGTGATGAATACTTTTGAAATCTATAGTCATGGTTGAAATCAAAACCATCCTCATGGTATATAGTTCAAAATCAAAAGAGAAAGTTGAGTTTCATCATCTCACATCGATAGGAAATAAGGTTGAGATATATTTTAAATTAAAAAAACAAATAAAAGATAAGTGTGGTGTTTCTTCTATTTAATCATAACCGGTTTCCAAGGCTTTGCAAGAAACACTCCCAACAATTTCAAGAAAGTGGTTTTGCCATTTCCAAGATTTGTAAGACTTCACGAAATACTCTGCAACAATATCAAGGAATTAAGTTTTTCTTCAAGATAACGCTCCGCCATGGATGTGAAAGATTCAACAACCAACCATTGATATTATAGCCATGGGTGTCCCTCCGCCACCTAAAACCATCACCCATAATGGCTATCGATTCCGACAAAGAATGCCTAATGCATTGTTTGTTACCAATCCTCACATCAATATTCAAAATTCATCACAAAACTAACAAACAAGTCATAAACCTAATAACTTGTAAGCTTGTTAAAAAAATAACAATTCATAGTAATATACCTTTACAAAAACTATTGTCCCAAAAAAGTTAAATATACATATCTTTGAATTCGTTACAAGACATCCATAAAAATAACACACAAGCCAAAATAAGCCCAAAATTGATAAAATACAGTAGAAAAAAAATAGCTTTTCATATGTGCAAGTAAAGAAGATATATTTTGGAGCCTAGAACTAATTTAACTTTGAGTCTTTGACAAAAACTAATGGCATTGTTAACAATTATGTTATGGATCCAACATCCAAGGACACATTTGTATCATAAGCAACCTATCAACAGAAGAATGTCAAATACTAAAATAAAATGAGAATCTACGAACCGAAAACAAACCCACAAATCAAAAGAGAAAAAGCTTTAATCACTTCTACGGTTGCAAACTGAAGGTCTTAACTATTGAGACCTTGAGTGTTATGAAATTGAAAACTTAGGGACCATAGATAGTGTGTTTTAGAACAAAATCTAAAATTTGAGTAAACCACACGGACCACCTGTCCAATTCACTCTAAAATATTATATTAAATTAGATATATTGATTATATATATATATATAGGTAGTTTAATTTGAACTCATGTAACCCATATCTTAACCGTTAGCTAGATTCATGATCGACATTTACAATAGATGTGGGCCCAATATTGTTAATTAAAAAAAATAAAAAAAATAACCGTTTATCATTAATACAATGTTAAGATGTGGGTTGCATGGGTTGTAATATTTGCATGGGATGCAAATTTATCATGAATCCAACGGTTAAGATGTGGATTACATGGTTTGTAAGATTTACAAATTAACCTTGGTTTATACATACACACACACACACACATATATATAGGGGACATTTCATTAACAAACTATACAAACCAATTTTAGCCGTCCATATAGTCTAATAAATATTTGATTCCATTTTGTTTCATAATCTAAAGTCATAACCATAATGAATGAACCTTATCATCTTCTATAGATATCTCAAGCATAATTAATTAATCATGATAATCGTCCATAAATATCTTTATTGTTTCCTAATATAATGGTTTACATAGTTTTTTTAGAATTAGATGGTTTATAATTGTTTCATTTACAAACCATCTAATTGTAACAAACTATAAAAACCATTATTTTAGAAAACAATAAAGATATATATGGACAATTATCATGATTAATTAATTATGCTTGACATATATATGGAAGATGATAAGCTTCATTTATTATGGTTATGCCTTTAGATTAGGAAAGAAAATGAAATCAGATATTTATTAGATTAGATGGACGAATAAGATTGGTTTGTATAGTTTGTTAGAATTGTATGGTTTGTAAATGAAGTGTCCCCTATATAGATATAGTCCCTAATTTACACTCTTGATATCATTTTTTATAAGCTCTATATATTTGGTATCAATGACTTTTCTTTCCTTTTCTCTCTCTCTCTCTCTCTCTCTCTCTCTCTCTATATATATATATATATATATATATATATATATATATATAAGAAGGATCTTATGTTAACTTAAGTATTGTTGGTAACTTTACAAGCCTTGATTGACCAATAAGAATGCAATTAATGTGTAATGTGTAACACCCTAAAAATTGGGGTAAAATAAAACTTAAAATTTCAACAACATGACGGCTAAAGGTAAGGATTTAAAACATGTGATTACGAACAACTAAAACCCCAAGACGTGGGTTAGTTTGTACAATCAAGTGTAGCGGTAAAAGTGAAACATAATACACAACAACCTAATTAATCTAGAACAATTTAATAAACTAGATTAAACACGGGTGTTGCTATGTCTCCAAAAATCGCTCTTCTCTCAAAATCCCAAAAAATGTTGCCCGAACCATGGTGCTCCTAAGTGTGCTTTTATCGAATCAAGGTGCCCTAGACGCACCGCTAACTGAACCTGTGAGTCAAGATACACACGTACAAGTGTTAGGTTGAATTAGAGAAGGATATCTAAGAAGTTCACATTTATCAACAATTACAAATAAGTAAGTAAATGTTACCGATACGCCTTTAGATTTAAAATCATGCCATTATCCCGTTTTGGGATAATCAAGTTCAACCTGTATAATTCACCAGAGATAAACCCCATTTAACGGGCGTGCCCGTTCCACCTTGGGTGACGAGAACACATGAGTGGAGTCACCCGCGATGTTAAATTGGATTTCACCACATATCCCGGACCTAGTTCCCATGCCACGCCGGACATCACAATCCTCGGACCGTTTATGCCTCTAACGCTTACTCCGTCGAGTTACGCTCCAAGGACTTATGGACACGGGTGCCTATCCAAAGTAGACGAGTTACAACCCGGAGACTTGCGTCACCTATTGCCTCCTCGCTAAAGACCCAGTGGTCAAGATAATTGCATGTTATATAAGAACCGTCTAATTCCTCGTACACAAGGAATTAGACATAACCTCCGTAATTAACTCTTGCATATATACATATGAATAACACCTTTCATGCAATGCACATGTATCATTTACAAGCATAATAAAGCACACTCATGAATAAAAGTTGCTTGACTACTAGAGTAATATGATAAGGAACCCATTTGATAAACATTAATCCAACTGCTGATAAGAATAGTTCTACACATTTTCTCAAACCCAAGATAGATCATCTTCATGACATTTATTGATACATCACCTTGTACACATAACATTTCTCTCCCCATTAAATGATTTCACCAACTACAAATCCCCAAACATGGCAAATACATAAACCCTAATTTTAGCTTACTTGAACATTTTGCAATAAACATTTAGCACATAATAACACAAGTAATAATAGTTAGGGTTTAGGAGACTCGCCAATGAGATTAAAATGACAAACCCTGAAATGAGGAGTGAATGAAATGAGACTTAAATCCTTAGATTCTTGAGAAGTAATTGCTTCTATAACCCTAGAACCCTAATAAACACCAACCATTAATGATCCAACAACAAATCATTAAATGAAGAGAGAAGAGGGAAGAAGTGTGTGAAAATCGCACTGTGTGTTTGACCTCAAAGATGAAATACCCAAAACGATACCAAAACCCTCCAAAATCGCATTAAATGAAAAAAAATACCCGCCTGGCACTCTCGCGCGATAGTGCCCCGGCGACAGTGCCATTGGCACTATCTCGAGCACAGTCGCGCCATTTGTACCGAAAGTTATGCAACCCCCGCGACCCTGCCCTCTGCGATAGTGCCCATGGCACAATCGCGGGCACTGTCGCGGTTCCACCCCGATGGTTGCCCGAACCTGATACGATGCTAAAACTTGACCCCAATAATTCATTAAAATCACTAGAATGATTTGGGGAACTTTTATACAAAAGAAAAATATGACATTTATCAACCGAGGTCTAAAATTCGGGGTGTTACATAATGGTATGCATGAAATTTCAAATTAAGTTATTTTGTAACACCCCTAAGGTGAGCAGTTACAAAAGTATCATGTTCCTTGATTTTAGCTCTATTTTTTATTAAAATTTAGTACAAATTCATGTTGATGGTAGAAAATTAGTGTATGAACTTGGTGTTCATATATGTTCAAGCATTTTGATTATTCATATATCTATGTACTTCATTTGTGAACCTTTTGTGTTCATATGTTCATAGTTGTTCATGTATCAATAATATATCTTATAACAGTTGTCGGGTCCTAGATGAACCTGACAGTTCGGTATCATATGTTATGAACTTAGTGCTCATATGTGTTCACACGTGAACACATATGTGATTTCAGTTTCGATTATTTAGGGAGAATTTTCTGGGGAGTTATTAAATGTAAAAGAAATATTTGGGATACTTTCCTCAATTACCCCTAATCACTATTGTTTACTATCATTATTAACCATCGCCCCCAAATTTAATTACTTTTTTTTTATTGTCTTTCATCTCAACCGTCCATTATAAGATCAATGGATGTGATGTTGGTTCATAAAGTTAATACAAAATATTGGGTTATCAAATGAATCCATATATATATATATATATATATATAGAGAGAGAGAGAGAGAGAGAGAGACTTGTGTATGTTAGTGTTTTAATAATACCTTATAACAATTAAATTCATATAAGTAATAAAACTAAAAAAAAGAAAGAAAAGTCATTAATACCAAATATATAGAGTTTATAAAAAATGATATCAAGAGTGTAAAATCATGATTACATCTATTGATTCTCAACTCACTACTTTCTTCCGTTTTCAAAGAGTTCGTGTTCGACTCTTCATCTATGGAATGAGAGTAAGGTGGCGTTTGTTTTTTAAGAGGTCTTGATGTCTTATTTCACTTATGATTAATAAGAGGTGGTGCTGAAGTCTGAAATCTAAATTAATAAGACTGTTTGTTTTTGTGACGTCTAGAGGCGTCTTGAGAGAAAGTAGAGCATATGAAATAAGGCGGCGATAAGAGGTTTTAAGAAGTTAGGTCACCACTTCTTATTTCAAATGTATTTAAGATTTAAGAGCGTCTGAAAACTGGAAAAAAAAAACAGTTTGAATATAAAAAGGTCTGGCCGATTCAGACTAAGAACCATTAAGAGGTTTAAAAAAAACAGTCCCTAAATGTTTACTTATTTATGCTTTTAGTTTTTTCCTTTTTATATTTATTTAAGACTGAGGTTTCATACATAATTATCATTTATCCCCCAAGTTATGTTAAAAGAAACCCAACATACCTTACAAAATAACGCATTGTAACGCGTCATAAGGCACCATAATGAGTCTTAACACATCATAACGCATTACTATAGAAGCCAAGCCTTGGAGATAAGCCACATGGGTTAACGTGGCGGCGAACCCAAGTCTTGACGCCATAACGCGCTATAACAAGGCCATAATGAGTTATTTAGAACCATGTTTTTTGCTCGTATTTAGATTATAGTGTAAATTACATGTTTTATTCATGTGCTTCTATGTTTTTAACGAATCTTGTTTCTTTTTTGAAAATTAATGGATGATGTCGTTGTGGATGTATTTTTGAAACAATTTGGGTCTTTGTCACTAAGCTCTGTTATATTTGACTGTTAAGTGACTCCTTTGACTGTGATGTGAGGGACACTTTGGTCTTTCTAGGTTTTTTGTTTTATTTTTGTATTTAATAAATTATATAGTATGTTTTATATATTATTATAAATCCCCTATTTATTTTAATTTCTTTATAAGACACTTTTGAGATTTAATTTAAAATATATTTTACAATTCATCCAAATCGAGATTTAAAATTATATACCACTCAATATCATGTAGAATCCGGATGACGACTCCATCTTAGATTTGATCTTTAAACATTTGGTGTAACACCCGGAAAATCTTGGTAAGTTACATCAAAAATCTATATCTTTATTATGTGTTGTTAAGGTATAAATTAAGTATTAAGACCATCGAGGTTTTACAAGGACCTAACTCTTGCAACTCGAGCGTGTGGATCGTCGAAACGAAGGAAAATCGAGCATCGGGGGGTTTGGAGCGAGAATGCCTGCGATTGTGACAAATGTCATAGCTGCATGTCAAGATCGCGGGGGCTTGGGGAGCCACGATACACCGGGAGCGATTGTGACCAGTGACTGTGACATGGACACAATCGCTCATCACAGTCGCTAGAGTTGTACCGAAGAGGGGTGGAGCTCGGCGACCTTGCCAGCGACAATGCCCTAGGGCAAAGTCGCAAGGCATAGTCACTCATGGCCATCTGGAGGTATAAAACCCTCTTACCCGATTTTAGCTCATTTTTACACAACAAACTCATTTTGATTCACGATTTGGGAGCTATTTAGGCGATTTTCTTCCTCCCTACTATTCTCCTCATTAAATGCAAGGTTAGGGTTGATAGGGATCATTTATTGTGCTTCAAGACTGCTTTGAGAATCATTTATTATGAAGGGTGAAGCAAGATTCAAGCACCAAACTTCATCTCCTCCCAACAATTTCTAGGGTTTTGCTATTTTCTAGAATTTACTCAAAAACCTAGATTGTGAGTTCCTAAAACCTTTGTAAAAAATAGATACACATTTATATGCATCATGCCTTATATGTATGAGGATGTGCTTTCTCTCATTTGGTGAAAAACCCTTATTTTGACAAGAGTAAATATTTTGGAGACTCTTGATATAGGTTATCTTACTTGACTTAAATGAGCGTTGTTTTCCCTATCTTGACTATGCTTGATGGATTTTGTGAGCTTGTTGGCTTCCATGAATTTCCTTACTTACATGTCTACATTGCAAGGTCTTGACCTAAGTTAGATATATGGCCAATACGATGGTTTGAGAACTTGATCATTCCCTACTTTGTTATGGTGACTTGTGAACATGAAGGGTAGTTTTTACTACTTGAGAATACTTCCTATAGAATATCATGCTCATGTGACTAAATTATGGGTCTTGATCATTATGTTAAGCTTCTATCATGTTGATTATGGTGGTCGGACCAGAAGCTTGCTATATTGATGAGTACGTACATTTCATTGGAATAAATTGTACTTTGATATATTGTGAATTAGATGAAGCATTGAGTAGACACAAGGAGGATATAGTCTTGGGTGACACCTTGGAGGTATGCACCTAGATCTCCGCCATTCGAGGTAATGCCTTGGAAGTAGTCCCCAATGTGCGGGGCCTTGTGGTGTTAGTTGTGGGAGTAGACACTAAGGTATATCGACTCTTGAGGTGAAACTTGATTGGTGTTATGTGTCTCCCCCATTGACTCTAATTAATGAATCAACATGATCACGTAAATGAACTTTAACCGTTTTTGGCTTACTATACCTATTTGTTCAACTCACTAGGCTTTTTGGTCTAACGCTTGTGTGGTGTCAATGTGTATCTCAGGTTCTAGCGGCGTGATCACCAAGAAAGCTTAACAAGGATTAGAATTGAGCTTGGGGGACATTTTGGGACGCCATTGTTGTAAAGAACTCTTTTGTTGGTCTAAATGACACCCGGATGTAATCTTGTTTCTTTAGGGAATTAGATTATTAGGTTGTCTTTCATATACCTATTTGATTACAAACTTGTAATTAACAGACGTGTTGTTTCCCCTTTTTGGGAGAGTTCGTATCTTGATATTTTATACACCACATTTTCATTTTTGGAAAATTTTGTTTGTCTCAATTTTTGGGGTGTTACATTTGGCGGCACATATTCCAATAGTAATATTCAACTTTCGTCTTTGGGTACGAATCTTATGGCAATGTGGCATGTTTCCCTAGACGACGACTTTCATGGATGATTTGATCAAAAATGACTTTCTATTTGATTCTCAGTATATCATAAATATGCAAATCAAGCCTTTTGGCACGGATCTCACGACAATGTGGCACGTTCATCTAGACGACGACTTCATGAATTATTTGATGATTTGATCAAACAAATGGCTTTTTACTCGATTCTTAGTATATCATAAATATGCGCATCAAGCCTTTTGGCACAGATCTCACGACGATGTGGCACGCTTCTCTAGACGACGACTTTATGGATTATTTGATCAAACAAATGGCTTGATTCATCTGTATATCATAAATATACGTATCAAGCCTTTTGGCATGGATCTCACATCGATGTGACACATTTCTCTAGACAACGACTTCATGGATTATTTGATTAAACAAATGGCTTTTACTTAATTCTCAATATATTTAATTCTCAATATATTATAAATATGTGCATCAAGTAAAAATGTTAATCTATTAAACATTTCATTTGTTTGTAGTCATCAAAACAAATATATATAAATTAGGCATATACTCGCGCGATGCAGCGAAATGTAAGTAAAGAACGAACAATTAATGCTATTTCCTTATATACATTTCATCAATAATCAACCATGACCTAAGAATTACAACTTATGAAACCTAAACCCATAAAGATATTCAATAATTAGTTTATATTACAATTATTGACGAAAAAAATTATAATGATATTATTTATAATAAGAATGAAACGTATTTTACTAGGGGTGTCAATTTTGTACCGATATAAACCAACCAATTTATGTACCAACCGTACCAATTTAAGTGGTACCAATTTAGTTGGTACCAATATAATTGGTTGGTATACCGTACCAACTATCTAAACTTGGTTGGTACGTGGTATTAGAAGTCGTATACCACGGTAATACCGTACCGTACCGACTTATTTATTTTTAATTATTTATTAATTAAAGTTTAGTTAATATTATAACTAATTTTGATTTTCAAATTTCAAATTATTATATTTTAAAATTTGCTAAATTATAATATAGATGGATATACTAAACTTGGTTGAATTCATTTGCGTAACCCTTTCAACCTTATTACCTTCTCTACACATTCACAATCCATCATCACTGCTTAGTGATCGTTACTATTAAACTACTAGTGATTGTTTGTATTACATGAAAGTTATTTGAATGTTTGTATATGTAGGGATAAATGGTACAACATATATCCACATGTTATTTGAATGCTCGATAGTTTGAGTGCATCTAGATATAATTGGTAAAAAATGTCAATATAAATAAATTTGTAACTTCAACTTTTACGATGTTGGTACAAAACCGTACCAACATGTACCAACCGAAAAAAGTTGGTACCAATTTAGTTGGTACCATGTATAGTTGGTTGGTACATGGTATAAAATTTTATATACCAATTACAATTGGTTGGTACATGGTATATGAAAAAAAACATAGTACCGTACCATGTTCACCCCTATATTTTACGATTATGTATTTTTAACGTGCTAACGGTGGAAAAAAAATAAAACGTATGAATAGAAAAACAAATTATTTCGTAGATATTCATGATATTTAATAGTACGGTTAAATTAAAAAAATATTCAATATTGGGCTCGTTTTGAAGATATTGAGGAGACGCTTATAATGATATAATTTGTAGAAAAATGAACATATTTTTATTGCATTTTTGTTGATATATGATTATTTGTGTTAATATGATAATGGTGTAAAATGAAAAATGAAAAAAATAAGGGATATAAAGTAAATTAAATAAGTAATTGTAAAGGTGATAAATATAACATTGTAAGGGTGGTAAATGTAATTGTACAAAAGTTTGTACAATAACCGTTTTAGTTTTTTCATTATATAGTATAAATTCTGATATTTAATAGTACGGTTAAATTAAAAAATATTCAATATTGGGCTTGTTTTGAAGGTATTGACGAGACGATTATAATGGTATAATTTGTAAAAAAAACGTATTTTTTTCATTGCATTTTTGTTCATATACGATTATTTGTGTTAATATGATAACGATGTAAAATGAAAAATGAAAAAGTAAGGGATATAAAGTAAATTAAATAAGTAATTGTAAATAAATGTAACATTGTACAAGGGTAGTAAATGTTATTGTACAAAATATTAAGGGTGGTAAATGTTATTGTACAAAAGATTGTACAATAACCGTATAACCGTTTTAGAATTTTCATTATATAGCTAGACATATACCCGCGCAATGCAGCGTAATGTAAGTAAAGAACGAACAATTAATGCTACTTTCTTATAGATATGTCATCAACAATCTATACTATATTATAAAGATGACATAAAAAACTCTTAAAAACAATTGTTAAAGCTTAATGTATCGTTATTTAATGCTAATTACTTAAAACTTAAATAAAGAATGAAAACTAAATCTCTTACTATTTAATCATTATCTCTAACAATTTATTCTTAAAAAATCAAATTTTAAATATAGAATATTAACTAACTGATAAACATAATCAAAACGGGATAAACATCTAATTTAAAATATATAAGATAATCATTTAATTATAACAAAATACTTATTTTTTTATATATAAAACATTTTAATCATTATCTCTAACAATTTTAACTCTCTAAAATCACTCATCATTTTAACTTCCCAAAAAATCAAATTTTAAATATAGAATTTAACTAACTGATAAACATAATTAAAACGGGATAAATATCTTAATTTAAATATAAATAAATTTGAAATATACAAGATAATCATTTAATTCTATCTATATTTATATCTATACTATATTATAAAGATGACATAAAAAACTCTTTTAAAACTTAAATAAAAAATGAAAACTAAATCTCTTACTATTTAATCATTATCTCTAACAATTTTAACTCCCTAAAATCACTCATCATTTTAACTTCCTAAAAAATCAAAATTTAAATATAGAATATTAGCTAACTGATAAACATAATCAAAACGGGATAAACATCTAATTTAAAATATATAAGATAATCATTTAATTCTAACAAAATACTTATTTTTTTATATATAAAACATTATATTATTAAACCTAAATTAAACAAATTTATAAAAAAAACGTTATCACTTTCTCAAAACCATCCAAAGGCGTACTGTAAATCGACAAAAAAACAAAAAATAAAAGAAAACATTAAAATCGTGATGTATCTCGCTGCATTGCGCGAGTACGCTTCTAGTCAATCATAACTTAAGAATCACAATTTATAAAACCTAAACCTATAAAGATATTCAATAATTAGTTTATATTACAATTATTGACGAAAAAAATTATAATGATATAATTTATAATAAGAATTAAACGTATTTTACGATTATATATTTTTAATGTGCTAATGGTGGAAAAATAAATTAAACGTATGGATAGAAAACAAATTAATTCGTAGATATTCATGATATTTAATAACACGGTTAAATAAAAAAATATTCAATATTGGGCTCGTTTTGAAGGTCAGACGAGACGATTATAATGGTATAATTTGTAGAAAAATGAACGTATTTTTCATCGCATTTTTGTTCATATACGATTATTTGTGTTAATAGAGTAAACTCCAACTTTGGTCCCTGAGGTTTATTGATTTTTTTGAAAGAGGTCCCTATGGTTTCATAATTCAAGTTTACATCCCCAGGGTTTGGATTTTGCTCTAGAAATGGTCCCTGACCCCTAACGACGTCAAAATGGTCCGTTAGGGCCAGGGGTATTTTGGGTATTAATGGTTTTCCCTCAAATTTTAACCAAATTAACTCTTCATATTCAATAAACTGAGTTAAACTCAGTTTACCGGTTAACCATCGTCTTTAGTTCACTCTTGCACACACTCACAAACCCTCACGAAGATCAAAAATCGAACATGGTAGGAGGTTCGTTTGTTCTCAGGCGAGAGCTACACGAAGACTGGAGTCCCACAGATATCTACGGTAAGTGTCCATTGAGCTCTGTTTTTTTCCCATTTTCTTATCACCATCTTCAATGGAGTAAGGATGAACCATTGAGCTTTTTTTTTGATGATTTTGTTCACAGAGATTTACGAAACACTGATAACAGTAAGGATGAACCATGGAGGTGTTTTTACTGGATTACCAGGAAGAAGATACGTGAATGGTAATGTTGATTTTATTGATTTGGTTAACACTGAGGGTTTATCTCTGCATGAGTTCGATAAAATGGTGTTAGCATTAGGGTACGATAGAGATGAAGTAAAGTTTTACCATTTCTTGATTCCTCAAAGTGACCTTGATACTGGTTTGAGACCTTTAGTGAATAACCAAGATGTCTTGAACTTTCTAAGATATGCCCCTGTGATTAAAGTCAATGATGTATTTGTAGAGCATGTACAGACAAATGTGTTTCCCCCAAATCAACATAATGATGTTATGGAGGAAAACATTGCTTTGAATCAAAGCATGGATCATATAATTCATAGCTTTGATCCTTTTATTGGGTTGGACTCAGAGTTACAGAGAGGTAATGGAATAGACTTGAACCAGGGAGTTGACTTAAACCAGGAAGTGGACTTAAACCAGGGAGGGGACTTGAACCAAGGAGGGGGATTGAACAATGAAGCTGACTTAGGAAGTGGCAACCATGGGGATTTAGAGAGTCATAACAGTAATGGGTTTAATTCATTTGATGAATTTGATATGGAGGATTCTGTGGATAGCTATGGGGAGTGGTTGGGAGTAAATGGGGAAGGATTGTTAAATGGGGAGTGGTTAGAGTTTATATAATGAAGAGGATTGTTAATGTATGCAAAGTAATTGAGACTTGTGATGGACCACTAACCCCAACAACAAACAAGATGATGGACAAGGCCAAGAGAGAGGCATCCAAATATCATGTGTTGTTTAGTGGTGGAGATAGGTATCAGGTATGTAAACTAAACTTGTGTATGCAAAGTAATATAAACTAGACATGTTTCTGATATGTTTCTTTTCACATAGGTATCTGGCCCTTGGAATGACCAGCGCATAGTTGATGTGAGAGCAAGGACCTGTTCTTGTAGGCAGTGGGAGTTAACTGGAATTCCTTGCAAGCATGCTGTGGCTACAAACTGGAACATGGCAGCAAATGGTCCTGATGTGGTACCTGAGTCATGGGTGGACAATTCATATAGACTGAGCACATGGAAGGAGATGTACAACTTCAAAATTGAGCCAATCAATGGAAGCATGCTATGGGAAAAAGATAATTGCCCAACTACTTTGGTTCCACCAAATCATCATAAACAGGTTGGAAGACCAAAGAAAAAGAGAAGGAAGACAACTGAAGAATTGTCTCAGAGAAGTGGGGACAGTGGTAAAATGTCAAGGAAAGGGAAGACTGTCACTTGTGATAAGTGTAAGAACAAAGGTCACAATTCAAGAACATGTAAAGGGCAAAGAGGACCTTCACAGGATAGGGCATGAGTTGGTTGTCTGTTTGGTTAGTGTTAGTGCTCACTTATCTAACTTGGAAAGGTGTTTTGGTAATTGGTAGTATGTTGCGTTATGGACAAAGTATCTTATGGTTGTATGCTCTATGTTATGGTTTGGTTGTATGGACAAAGTATCTTATGGTTTGGTAATTAGTAGACTGCTTTGTGTTAATGGAATGAAACATGCTTGGTGTTATGTTTTGTGTTAATGGAATGAAACATGCTTGGTGTTATGTTTTTGGTTCATTCTTAATGGACAAAAACAGTGTGATTTCTTAATGGACAAAAACAGAGTTTCCTTTCTTAATGTACAAAAACAAGGATTGATCAAAAGAATTGTCATTTGCATTTGCATTGATCAAAAGACTTTCATTTGCACATGATAACAAGGATTGATCAAAAGAATTCCATTACAAAGAGTATTACACTTAATCAAAGACTTCCATTACAAAGAGTACAAACAGATGAACAAATTCATCTTAAGCTTTCCAATTACACTTAATTCCTACCAAACAAAAACCAACATTCCAAAAAGCTATCCCAAAAGAGAAGACAACATTCCCAGATTAGTTCAAACAGAAATATATACAAAAACCAAAAAAAAAAACCCAACTAATTACTATAATCAAATTCAACTTAAATATTTCCCTTTCTCTAGCTTTGACACATTGCTCAACTCGATTCTTGGATCTTAGCAGACCAGGGATGACATCCATAGACCTTGCACAAATGGGTGGATCAAACCAACCAAAAAATGAACATTGACCCTGTCAAAATGAAAACAAAGGGTAATTAGGTTGGAATAGAAAAATGAGATGATTTTGTGAAGGAGATGAAAAAAATCGAGCCTTGGTATGAAGGAAATGTTGAAATTCGAAATTAGCTTACAATTCCTCCACAAGTGTAGAACCTACGGTCGGGATTTGAGTTTGTCCACGAGGTTCTCACAATAGCTTGGACACCGCAGTAGCAGAGCACCATTTTAGTTGGAGAAGGAGAAGACTTTCGAATTTGGAGAAGGAGATGAGCTCTGGAGATGAAGAACACAGTGGAGAAGAGAGGTCGCTAAAATGGAGTTAGGGGAAGAGTTAATTTGGTTAAAAAGGAGGGAAAACCATTAATACCCAAAATACCCCTGGCCCTAACGGACCATTTTGACGTCGTTAGGGGTCAGGGACCATTTCTAGAGCAAAATCCAAACCCTGGGGATGTAAACTTGAATTATGAAACCATAGGGACCTCTTTCAAAGAAATCAATAAACCTCAGGGACCAAAGTTGGAGTTTACTCGTGTTAATATGATAATGGTGTAAAATGAAAAATGAAAAAGTTAGGGATATAAAATAAATTAAATAAGTAATTGTAAGGGTGGTAAATGTAACATTATAAGAGTAATAAATGTTATTGTACAAAAGATTAAGGGTGATAAATGTTATTGTACAAAAGATTGTACAATAACCATATAACCGTTTTAGAATTTTCTTTATATAGTATAGATATAGATATATAGAAACGTGACACAGCACCAACAAAATAGTCTAAAGACATGAAAATCAAAATGAAAAGTTATAAATTAAAAAAAAATATTTAAATTTATTTATTTACTTTATAAAAAATTATTTATTTATGTTAATTATAAGTTATTTAATGTTAAATTATAGTAAAAATATTTAATTGTAGGTTAGTTGTTATTTATTTTTTCAGTTGTTGATAAATGATAAGAGTTGAAAAGGGTTTACATCAACTAAAATAGTTCAATCGATCCAGACACTACACTACACTACACTACACGCCTCTTTCAATCGGAAAACCTAACCGACTTTCAAACTCCACAATTAAACCTAATTGATCCTGTTTGTCGATTTCAGGTGTTCTTTCCGATCTCAGACTCTCAGATTCCAGGTATTTATTAAAACTTCCTATTCTATCTTATGCTGCAAAATTATTTGTTTGGTGGACTTATTTTCTTGCTGTATTCTGTAAATAACACATGTTTGACCGATTAAAACATCATATGAATGTCATTTGGTACTGTGATTCTACTTTCCAATCAAATGTCAATCGACCGATTCTACTTGTTTAATCCAAATTGCAACCTGTACCCAAGGTCGAATCGAATTGTTTGGTTTGATTCAATCGGCGGGAAGCAGAGTATCTGGACTGGGCTTGATCAAAATGTAGTCGTACATACGGCTTTAGTTGATTTTTATGCAAAAATTGGTGAAATCGGTATTGCAAGTAAGTTGCATGATGAAATTACTCAACCAGATTTGGTTTCTTGGAACGCATTGCTTTGCTTTCTGGGTATTCTTTGCATAGACTTAATCAGGAGGTTTTTAAGGTGATTAGACTTACAAATTTGAAGCCTGATTTGGGTTTTATTTAAAGATATGAAAGTCCTTCCACCGGCATTCAAATGTGGGTACTTTAATGATTTCTTGATTCTTGCTTTCATTTCTATGTATGACATCAATAAAGAATTATCTGTTGCTAGAGATATATTTGATTATGTGTTGAAAAAAAATGTTACGATGTAGAATGCCATGATCTCTGTCTATAGACAAAGCCTGAGACCTTATGATGCTATTGAGCTATTTAGGAAGAGGATTCTTGATCACATAAACCCTAATATGATCACTTTCATGTAACCCCCTCTTGCAAGATAGTTGTGAGCATTGATTATGGCGAGTCAGTTCATGCTTATGTTATCAACTTAGGGTTACATCAGATATCTGTGAGCGTTTGATATCTACGGATGATTTTGCAACTAATTTTTTTTCTTGGTTTCTTGATCACAAAGGTTTTTGATGAAAGTCTTTAAATTTTCATGATAATTTGAATAACGTATGCATGTCGGATTAGGAAGTAAAACTCATGAATGTTGTATTGTTGTGATCTCAATAAAAAATCATGGTACAAGAGAACTAATAAAAGAAGAAAGAACACTAATGTCAAGGTGCTTTACTACAAGGAATCAGGTTTGAAAAGATAACAAAAGATGCATTTGGCATACCTGAGAGAGCCCAAAGTGCAGAACTGTTGATTCTATGACAATCAGAAACATTTAAAGAGTACAAGTATTGAAAGGCCCCCAGATATGCCATCCATTCTGCATCAACAGAGTTCTCACCTCTTAGTTCAACCTTCTTTACATTGTATTTGAACACTCTACATGAAATATTGAAAATTTACCTAAATCAATAAATTTAATTCGTTTTAATACAGAGTGACATAAACATCAAAATAAACCAAACGAACCCAATATATTCCACTTGAAAATAATATAAAAATGAAGAGCTTATAAAAGAAATTACTACAAGTGAGGCTACTTTAAAACTAATAATACAACATTAACAACAATATGGATTATTTATTGACCAGAAGACAACCAACAAAAATGAAGAGTTAGCAACATATCATATAAATCAAAGAGCTTATAGATCATACGTTGTCATAAGAAAATATAAAGAGTTCCCCTAACAGGATAATTAACCCACAGACAAATCAATCAAACAAACAACTGCATCAAAGCTTGAGATATAGGAATTCAGCTGATTTATGAGAATTCAGAAGTTTCTAATAACATATTCCAATTTCAAATATCTCACGTATAGAAACTTTATAAATTCAAGTTGGAAAATCTTGAAAGTAAATATTCTATCTCGCTAGGATATCTTCCTTTTCTAACTGTTAGCATTGCAAGATCATAATTTGCATATCAAGTAAAAGAGTATTTTTATCATATCTCGTCAGCAGATCAAGTGAGTAACAGACATATATCCAACTAAGTTTTTAGCTGATAGCATTATAAACCTATATAACCAATGAAACCTATGCAATTTCGCATCTAAACATGCATATATATCTTCAAATCAAGTAATGGTTTAACCATAACTATATTCCTACTTAACATCACTTACTTTTGAAAACCATTAGCATTCTCTTAGTTGGTACACATGTAACAATCCATTCAGAGGGTAAAATTTCTACATAGTGATGGAGAAAAAACTTACTCAAGAAGAGATGGATATAGGAGGCGGTGGCTTAGAAGCCGGTGGAGTAGAGCTTCGGTGAGCTAAAATGGCAATCGCTCGAGAGTCTGCCGTTGTCTTCACCACGTCTTGACAACGTCTCCGCTTTGTGTGGCCGCTTCGATGCACAGACAAACAAGAGGACTCTCCAATTCCCCTCCTTCCACAAACAAGCTCCAATCCGCCATTCTTTCACTAAATTGAAATTTTCTTGGATCTTTAGACAAATTTTTAAATCAGGTATTTGTATTGTTGCAAAGATTTTAGCAAGATTTGAAGGAACCCAATAAGAAGACCGACTATTCTTGCTCCGGACGTAATTGAAATAGCATGTAATTGCAAATTAAGGCATCTATCATCAAATCTTACAAGTTGGTTTAAAAAACAATATATTTTGAACGGATAACACCAAATCTTTCATTAAAATTAGTATCTCCATTTGTTATTCATCACATTAATTTTGGAGTAGAAGTTGGTGTCTCCAATCAAATAATTTAGTGTTAAATTTGATAATTGGTATAAATTTTGATGTTTGCTAGTTGGAGATGTTTTAAGTTGATGCATCAAAATTTTAAAAAATGTGAGGGTAGTTTCTATTCAATGCAATGAGTAAATTTTTTTTAATTCATCGAAGATCATCCATTGTAATAAAAAGTCTTAGCATATTTTTCAAAGTGTTACTTCAGTTTTAAAAGTTATCATTCATTATAATGTTGAAGTCTGAAGTCTTACTTCACTTCTGATTGATAAGAGGTGAGGCTGAAGTTTGAAATCGAATCAATAAGACTATTTGTTTTTATAAACCGGTAAACAACTGAATATATGTAATTGTTTATTTTACCACTCAAAATATTATATTATTTGAATTTATGTATATTTATACAATTTCATATGTTTATTAACCATAGTCATGAAATTTACATTTAAATTATAAAATTAACAATTAATTTGAACCAAAAATATACCATAGTCAGTTTTGAAACATTCAAATCAAATTGCTTTATCTATACAAGTTTTTAGGAAGCATTCCAAAATATGCATCAATTCAGACCAAGCCACCGAAAGTTATTTGAAAGCCATGTCTTCTTTATTCACCGGAGGTTCTTTGAAAGCCACATCCTTCACCTCCAATCTCAATAGCAACATCCTTTAACAAAAGCCAATTATGGAAGCCCATCTTCAACCTAAAATCAAAAATCAAAAGTGAGATGACAACATACAACATTCATGAGTTTTACTTCCTAATCCTACATGTATACTTAGGTTTTTTTTTTTTTTTTTTTTTAAACCTCTTAATGGCTCTTAAGTCTGAATCGTTCAGACCTTTTTACACACCACATTTTATTAATTATAACTAAAATAAGACTTCAGACTTTAGACCTCTTAAAAAACAAACGACACCTTATTCAATAACCAAGAAAATTTTAAGCCTACAATATTGAGCATGCAAGAAACCAAGAAAATTTGATTTAATTTAGAAAATTTGATTAAAATTTTAGTTTCTCTGATTCCATCAATATTGTAGAAAATTTAAGCCTACAATATTGATTTCATCTATACAAGTTTCTAGGAAACATTCCTAAATATGCATTAATTCAACCAAGCCACCGAAAGTAGTTTGAAAGCCATGTCCTTTATTCAACGGAGGTTCTCTGAAAGCAACATCCTTCACCTCAAATCTCTATAGCAACATCCTTCAACAAAAGCCGATGGTGGTTCTTTGAAAGCAATTATCAAAGCCCATCTTCAACCTTAAATCAAAAATCAAGAGTGAGATCACAACAATACAACATTGATGAGTTTTACTTCCTAATCCCACATGCATACTCATTCAATAACCAAGAAAATTGTAAGCCTACAATATGGAACATGCAAGAAACCAAGAAAATTTGATTAAATTTTTAGTTTCTGTGATTCTCTCAATATTGACGAACGACGACGACTTTCATGGATTATAATACTTTGGAATGCAAGTGTTTATGGAAAAACTTAATTCAAATTCAAAAAAGTAAACAGAAGAAGAGAATCAATAAAAGATCATGGTACAAAGAGAACTAATAAATATCAATGTGTAATACAACATTTATGAGTTTTACTTCCTAATCCCACATGCATAATTATTCAATAACCAAGAAAATTTTAAGCCGACAATCTATGCAGTTAATAGTGCACTATAGCCGCGAGATAGTGGATAGCGGTTCTAGACTAAATAGCGGTCCAGAAATTGCGGTGTATTATAGCGGTACCGCAAATAGCGGCTGCTATTACCGCTATTTAGCGCTATTTTGACCAAATAGCGGTCGCTATTACCATTTTTTTTTGGACTGTTTTGGATTTTTTTTTGTTGGACTAGATTTTAAACAATAATTTTGGGCTTTTGTGTGGGCTATTTAAGATCAAACATGTAAACAAAAAGGAAACAGATTAAATAAACAATTAAATAGAACTACAAAAGAAACAATTAAATTAGGTCAAACTTTATCGATCACAATTAAATTAGTTTATGAGCTTTATAAACTCTATTACTATGTTGCTTGTGTGGTTTGAATTGTTTGACTTGATATGTATTAGGCATACAATATTTTACTATGTTGCTTGTGTGGTTTGAATTGCTATGTATTATGCATACAATATTTTAAGTCATATATATATATATTCGTATTTATTTATGAGCATGTTTTTTTCACACTATCTCACCGCTATATCACTGCGATAACCGCTATTTCAAATCAAGGTCCCGACCGCTATTTCTGCAATCGACTGCATTAATGGCTTAGCCTACAATATTGAGCATGCAAGAAACCAAGAAAATTTGATTAAATTTTTAATGTAAGATTTGGTATATTGTTTATTAAACCAATTTGTAATATTTGGTGTTAGATGCCCTAACCTGCAATTACCTGGTATTTCCATTACGTCGGTCTTCCGATTGGGTTTCTTCATATCTTCCTAAAATATTTGCAAACATACGAATACCTAACTAAAAAATTTGTTTAAAGATCCAAGAAAATTTCAATGTAGTGAAACAATGGCGGATCGGAGCTTGTTTATGGAAGGAGGGGATTTGGAGAGTCCTCTTGTTCGTTTGTGTATCGAAGCGGCTACACAAAGCGGAGATGCTGTCGAGACGTGGCGAAGACAACGGCGGACTCTTGAGCGATTGCCATCCCAACTCGCCGAAGCTCTACTCCATCGGCTTTTAAGCCGCCGCCTCCTATATCCATCTCTTCTTGAGTAAGTTTTTCTCCATCACTATGTAGAAATTTTATCCTCTGAATGGATTGTTACATGTGTTACCAACTAAGAGAATGTTAATGGTTTTCGAAAGCAAGTGATGTTAAGTAGGAATATAGTTATGGTTAAATCACTACTTAATTTGAAGATATATGCATGTTTACATGCGCAATTGCGTAAGCCTCATTGGTTATATAGGTTTAGAATGCTATTAGCTGAGAACTTAGTTGGATATAGGTCTGTTGTTTATCGGATCTGCTTATGATATATGATAAAAATGATCTTTTGGTTGATATGATCTTGCAATGCTGACAGTTAGAGGGGAAGATATCCTAGCGAGGTAGAATATCTACTTTCAAGATTTTCCAACTTGAATTTATAGATTTTCTATACATGAGTAATCTGAAATTGGAATATGTTATTAGAAACTTTTGAATTCTCATAAATCAGCTGAATCCCTATATCTCAACCTTTGTTGCGGTCGTTTGTTCGATTGATTTGTCTGTGGGTTAATTATTCTGTTAGGGAACTCTTTATTTTTTTTATGCAACTTATGATCTATGAGCTGTTTGATGTATATGATCTGTTGCTAACTTTTCATTTTTGTTGGTTGTCTTCTGGTCAATAAATAAGCCATCTTGTTGTTAATGCAGTATTATTAGTTGTAAAGTAGATTCACTTGTTGTAATTTGTTTTATATGCTCTTCATTCTGATATTACTTTCGAGTGGGTTACACAGTGTTCTTTTCGTTTATTCTGATATTTATGTCACCGTGTATTCAAACCTAGTAAATTTATTGATTTAGGTAAAAATTTCAATATTTTGTGTAGAGTGTTCAAATACAGTGTAGAGAAGGTTGATCTCAGAGGTGAGAGCTCTGTTGATGCAGAATGGATGGCATATCTGGGCGCCTTCCAATACTTGAACTCTTTAAATGTTTCTGATTGTCATAGAATCAACAGTTCTGCACTTTGGGCTCTCTCAGGTATGCCATGTGCATTCTTTTGTTATCTTTTCAAACCTGATTCCTTGTAGTAAAACACCATGACATTAGTGTTCTTTCTTCTTTTATTAGTTCTCTTTGTACCATGATCTTTTATTGATTCTCTTTTTATGTTCATGTTTTTTAATCAAGTTTTCCCATGAACACTTACATTCCAAAGTATTATAATCCAGGAAGTCAGGTCATATGACTGATAGGCGGGTTTACACCCCCCTAATCTAATCGCAAGTGTACGGGTCGAATCAAGTAATATGTACTTGGAAGTACGAGTATCGAACCAAGGGAACTAGGAATTGAGTATCACAATTACTATATTCACTATTAACTGAACGGTCAGAAAGATTGAATTTTTGGGATTAATTTATCAACTACTAACAAAATAAATTAAAACGGTATAAGAAATGACTTAAGAAACTTTTTATGGAGAAAATAGTTGAGGGTTGGAAATCCTATGGTATTCACTAATGAACAATATTCTCAAGGTAATTATCAATTAAACCCTTTAATATATCTAACCTGTAAAAATCACAGTTGTTCTTTCTCAAGCAACAATGGATTTTATTTCAAAAACACAAGTCTCATCTCTCGATCTTAACCCATGAATTCAAAACACATTAAGCTCCAAATTATAATGATACTAAGGTTTAGTTGGTATATCTCTATCCAATTTCTCACCTTAGGCATATAATTCTAGTTCTTGTTAACAATTAATTCTCTCGAATTTAATTTATAACGAACAGATCACATGAAGGTTGGCCAAACTCACAAAAGCATTAAAACCCAAATCATATGCTTCATTAGTTAAGAAAAACTGATAAAAATCCCAAATCACATGTTCATATGCTTAAACCAAAGTCAAACCAACCCCCAACATCTAAAGATTAGTTCATGTTGGGGGTATTAAACAAGTAGTAGAAGGCATAGATCTAAGAAAAGTTCTCTCAAACATCAAAGATTGAAAAACTCCCTTTGATTATGTAATACCGACGAAGAATTGGAAGAAATTGGAGTAAGAATCGTTTCCGAGCTTCAATTCGGTGTTCTTCACTTGCCAAAATTGCCCCGGGTCGTCTCTTGTTTTTTCTTAGTCGCCCAATTGAGAGAGAGATGAAAAGTGGGCCAATAACCCTAAAAGATAAGTATAAAAATGTCCAACCCCCTTCTGGTAGGTTGCCCGTGCGTTCAGCATCAACAACTAACATGAAAGTAGCCATTTTTTCCATTCTGGTCAGTTGCACGTTAGTTCAGCTTCAGCAACTCACTTCAAAGTCACTTCAGCCACTGCATTTTTTTTTGGTAATTGTGGGTTTCCGGGCCAGCTTACGCGCACCGACTAATCCCCGGGCGACCACGAATGGCCTGGAGTCATCGCAGGTGAACCTCCATGGCCACAAGAGCTTTGGCAACGCCTGGATTTAAACCCTGGGTAGATGAGATCTTCCACAAGAGCTTCAGCCACTGCTTTTGGCCAACATGGAAATTGATTTTCTCCTTGAACTTTACTTTTTCAACCGCTCATTTCTCGGGCTTGGAACTTGACGAAAGTTATGATCGATTATCGTTCGGTAAACACACTTTTCACACTCATTCTTGGCTATCTCATCACTTAATGCAAATTTCTGAAACACTTGATTTAAATTATAAAAACTCCGCTAATTTCACTTGGAATTAAGCAATTTTACCCGGTTAGTGATATGAAAATAACACCTAAAATTGGTGTTATCAATGACATCTTATCATCATGCCTGCAATTTTAATCAGTTTGCTAATTATCCGTACTCCATGGAGTGTGAAGATTACTTATTTGCTCGTCGTGTTTCAGCATACATGCTCTCAAAGCTTATTAGAGCACAAATGCATAATAGATGTTGCAAAATCTCTGAATCTAGAAATATAAGTGGAGAGGGTGTTGATCCTTTGTTCAATACAAGTTTCACAAATACACTTTTCCTCGGGTCTTGCTTCAGGTATGAATTATTTAACGGAGGTGGACCTTTCTAGATGCTCGAAAGTTAATGATGCCGGCATTAAACATCTTCTGTCTATACGAACTATTGAAACGTTATGCATATCAGAAACAAGTGTCACCACAAATGGCGTTACACTTCTCTCTTCACTTAAAAAATTATCTAAGTTGGACTTGGGAGGCTTGTTTATTAGTGACATGGCCCTTGTATCTCTTCAGGTATTCTTTTTCTCTTCTGCATTAGTTAAACATCCTATGTTTCATCCTGTTTGTGTGCATCTTGATTGTATGTTTATGCTCTTCTTTTTCCCTTTATGCCTCTCTACTTTTCTTTCTGTAAACGTGTTTTTAGTAACAAGTAATATCAGAGTGGCATGGTGAACAAATAATTTGGTATGCTTCTGACTTAAGTACTATACATGTTTAATTGCATTAAGCTCTATCTCATACACTATTAAGATTTTGATTTTTAACTGGACTGCAATATTTTTAAGCAACCAGTTTTTGAAAACTCAGCATGGTATTTTCCTAATAATTTTTTTGTTAATATAAAGTTGTACCCTTTGTTTTACACCATGCCGTTCCTCAAGAATGTTGATAAGTATGCTTTTGTAATTCTCATCTATCGCGTTCTTTTTAGGTGTTGACAAGTCTACAGTACCTTGATGTATGGGGAAGTGATATATCCAACGAAGGTGCAGCTATTCTTGCGAATTTCCCCAATCTGAACTTCCTAAACCTGGCTTGGACCAAGGTCACAGTGTTGCCAAACGTGAGCTCCATCGCATGCCTAAACATGAGCAATTGTACTATACATTCTCTTTTTAAAGGAGAAGGCAATAAGGCTCGGTTATCTAAGTTTATTCTTGCCGGAGCTTTGTTCAAAGATGTTACCAAAGCCTTTTCGTACTTCGATTCCAGCTGCCTATCTTTCTTAGACCTATCTAACTCCTCTCTTCGTGACCTATCTTTTTTGGCATGCATGCGTTCCCTAGAATATTTGGATCTCAGTGGTAACTTGATTGGGGATGATTCAGTTGAGTTTGTAGCATCTGTAGGTGCAAATTTGAAAACTTTGAATCTCAGCAATACGAGAGTGAGCTCAGCTGGAGTTGCAATCTTAGCTGGGCATGTTCCGAAACTTGAAACTATCTCATTGTCTTCCACACCGACTGATGATCTTGCTATCTCGTACATCGGCATGATACCTTCACTAAAAGTTGTCAACATGAAGGGTACAAATGTTAGAGGTATAATCTCATCGTTTATGGTCATCTGCATTTTTAAATTTTCTGCAAGCAATCCAAAAAAAGACTGAGGGATGCCAAAGCCCAAATTTGATTAAATTTCTAGTTTCTTACTCTTGCGTACACACACACATAGTAATTATATGGGCAAAATGCATTAAAATGCAAAGTTTGGTTTAGTTACTATTTAGTGTAATGAGGATTTTTTTTTCCTCAACTGATGTAACAAAGCTTCAATATTTCCTATTTTGCACACATTTTAACCGGTCACCTACTGAAAATTGCATTAATCTTGTAGCATTTGATGACGTGCAGATTTGGTGATAAACTTGACATTCGTAATCAAATGTTACAAGTGGAGGTGCACAAAAAACTGAAAACCCCCGTCCAACCCAACCCAAAAAAACCTAACCCTAGGTAACCCAACACACAAAATTAGGCCAAACCGCTTCTATTGGGTCGGAGTTGGGCCAGGTCCAATAGAAGTATAGAACCCAACCCAACCCGATGACCCATGCGTACGTGTTTAAGCTTTTTAGGAGTTTTAACCGCTTTCCTTCAACCCTTTACCATATTTGCCCTAGTTCTTAACACAAGATCAGCTGGTTACCAATCAAAATGTAGGAAATTTGTTAACGTTGTTACACTAAATAGGAACCAAGTCAAACTTCGTTGCATTTTGATGCATTTGCCCTAAATATATACATGTATTTAACTGATTAATTTACTCACCAGGTCTGATTCAACCGAGTGGTAGGGATGCAGAATGTGATCTCTCGTTGACAGCACTTGAAAATCTCAAGCAATTAGAGAAATTAGATTTGGAAGAAACCCCGCTTAGGGATGACGCTGTCACTCCCATATCGAGCTTCAAAGAACTTAATCATCTCTCCGTCAGAAGCAGTTTTCTAACAGATGCATCGTTGCACCACCTGTCATCTATTCCAAAGTTGATAACCCTCACCATGCGTGATGCTGTTCTAACAAATGCAGGAATTGATTCTTTCAATCCTCCACCGGCACTACAAGTGCTGGACTTAACTGGGTGTTGGCTATTAACCAAGGACGCCCTCATGTCGTTTCTTCAGCGCCATCCTGAGATTGAAGTAAGGCATGAACTTGTACACACTTTCCTATCCGACTGTGAAGAAACCAAACATCCTTCTCCATTGCATACAACTACGAGGACTTCACAGCAGAGAAGGTTTTCAGCTTCTCCACGTAAATCTGAAATAACAACCATCATAGGTACGTCAACAACCCTTAAGTTGATATTTCTAGACCAGAAACGATTTAAATTCAATGTTTTTAATTTCTCTGCTGAGCATCCACAATGGTGGACTCTTTCATTAGAGCGTTTTCTATATTTTTTCCAAAAAAGTGGGACCCACAAGCAAAAACAAGGTTATTGAAAGCTTGTAACTGTACAAGCAAAAGGTGGTTTTTTCTTGTCAGGAGCTTTTTCACATGTTTAGGTGACCAAAAACTCCATTGGAAGTACAAACAGCCATGTTGGTGTAAGTGCAACTTTGATTAGCATCTAATCATCAAAACAAGAAGTGTTCCAAAAAAAACTAAGGGGCTGCTTTTAAACGCTTACCGGGTAAGGCAAGAGTTACCACTCTCACTTACCTTATTCGGTAACATTCTCAGCCATCAAAATGGATTGTTGGTAAACCTCTCTTATCCGGTAAAGGCTAACCGGGTAAGAGTCTTTTCCCTCACTTACCCGGTAAGAGTCTTTTCCCTCACTTACCAGGTAAGATTCCTGGCCCTTGCTATGCCTCTTACCGGGTAAGATACTTGGTTCTTGTCATGCTCACCCGGTAAGGTAAGTGACACCCGGTAAGAGTTTGGTAAACGGCGCCTAACTGGGGATTTATCGACTTATCTCAACCCCTGCCCGGTAGTGGGGGTGGGGGTGATCTTTTCAATCCTTTATGGATAGAAGTACCATTAATGAAATCCGTTACTTAGAAAACAATCTTATCAAGTTAATATGGTAATTTTTTTTAGAATTCTCATATGCTTACATAATTTGAAAATAATTTACATATCAAAATGAATCGCATATTTAAGTGTTAGAAGGCCACTCGACCACCTAGTTTGCCTTTTAAAACTTTTAGCTTGTTCACAAGACTATAACCAGCACATGATTGGATGACAACAAAGTCATGAGCAAGTTTTGTTCCTTAATATTAATCGTGAAATAATACCTTCTACAATTTTTTTTTATGGATGATGTTGTAACAGATGAGAGGTTAAAATATAGCAGAGCAGAGCTACTATCGCTGCAGTTTGCATCTACTTCAGTTGTTCCTTCCAGTGATTTGGCTACGCCACCCAATTAGAAATATGGCAGGTAAAGTGATTGTTGTTGTTGTTGTTGTTGTGTTGGTTGTAAACCTATTTCTTTTTTGAGCGATTGGTTTTTCAGACTATTGTATTTGACTTTTTTCTTCTTACAAAAGTTTCGCAACTTTGAACGAGAGAGGTCCTAAACCATGCAAACTATAGGTTTTTGTTAATATCCGATGGTTAGATTGTGTTCAAAAATCAAGTACAATTGTTTAAAAAGTTAAGCGCTTGTTTTTTTAAACTTCTACCAAGTAGATAACATCGTTCTTCATGGTATTTTTGAAATCTTGGTTCATTTGGAAGTGATTCCACTTGTTTGTTTGTTGGCTATTTTGTCGGAAGTTTTGCTGCATCACTCACTACCCAAGTAGAAATTTAAATTTCTTTCTTTTTAGTAGTTGTCTTCTTGGTGGAAACAAAATGAGTCATTTATTGTGTCTTAAGACACTAGCAATTTGATAAAGAGTTGGTTTCAGTAAGAATAATATTTATCGTGAGAAGAGTAAGAAATGATAAACACCCTTTGGATAAATTTTAATTAAAGATCAATTGAAAATACCTTTTTAAACTAATTCATGAGTTATTTTGGGACTTAATCTGAACCATTAGATCAACACTAATTAAAAGTGATCAAGGGTCCAAATTCTTCTTACACTTCTCATTTTTAACGTTTATTCTCACACGATCCTTCATCTTGGATAAATACATCTATCTCTATATAATTAAAAGATTTGGTTTTCATTTCCTTCAATATTCCTATATAATTAAAAGATTTGTCAAGTATATTTGGTGAAATTTAAGAGATAATTGTAGATGTTATAATGGTTTGATGAATGATTTATATATGATTCAACAATTGACCTGTCAAATTTAAATTTTAAGGAATACAAGATGGTTACCATAATGTATATGTTTTCAGATCGATGGAATGAAGGAAGTTCAAACGAGAACAAAGTTAAAATAAGAGAATACGAGAATGACTAAATTAAATGTGATTTTACACTGAAATAAAATGAAATTACCGAACAAAGGTCGAAAGATACACTTTGTTATTGTCAAATATAGAATCTACAACTACTTATTTAGGAGACTCTGATCTCTGTTAAAGATAAACTTGTAAAATGAATTCCAATCTTTTGTTTAAAGAATTTGAATACAACTTTGATTTTGAAAATTGTAACAACTGTTCTTTCCTAGCAAATAAATTATAATCCATTAATTAACGTGAGTTGGAAGGATCTATGCAAAAACACAATGACCAAAAGAATTGCAAAAATGAAGAAATGAAGGTGTTATTTGAACGAGGAAAGAAAACCTTTAAGCCCATACTTCAGTTCTTAGTACTCTTGTACATATCATCAATTATACCCTGCCAACAAATAAGTACGTCTTTTATTAGTATTCAACCATCAAATAGTAAAACATGTTTTTTTTTTCTCTAACAGATTCTTCAAAATTTCTTTTCAAAAATGGAGAAAGTAAAAAAGGGATGACGACATTCTCCAAAATTTGAAATTAAATGTTTAAAAGAGAATATTTTGCTAAATGTATCAAATATTTTAATAATATAATTAATGTTGTAATCTTTAAAATGGAGAAATTGTTGGAGTTGAATGTAATTCTTTTTGGAGATTTTGATTTTTTATTCTCCACTATAGAGAAGTTTTAAAGAATCTGTTGGAGATGCTCTAACAAATGATGCATATCTTGAGGCCTTTTTCAGGTGGTTTTATCAAGTAATTAACCAGCAATATAGATTGAAATGACAAATACTCCTAACTTCACAATGATATCTAACCTCTTGGAGATTTGGTTCTAACGGTAACTCTGGTACCATTGGACCAATGACCCTTTGATCACTTATTTTTTGAAATAAATTGGCTACAATTATGATAGATCGACAAGAGACCGATCAACAGGTAATGATGTTTTTACAAATATGAATGACACGGACAACTAATATCCTGAGTGACAGCATATCATTGTGTGCAATCATTTCCTAAAAACGTTTAATAACGTACCTGGTAATATTTGAGCAACTGGGGCCTTTTCTTCTTCATTGTTGGGGTTACAAGGTCTCGATCGATGTCAAAAGGTACAGGGTCGAGGTGGACCGCTTTAATGAATTCAAACCCTTTTAGCTGCAGCACAATTGTTACATTTACGAGTTACTGGTGAAAGATTCATAAGCTAGTATTTACAGTTTTATTTATAAAACTACACTACGACATCAACGGCTGCAAAGTGATCCACATTGCACTTGCAGTGTGTTATAAGAAAAAGAAATATATGCCTCTCATCAAAAAAAGCAATTATTTATCGGTTTTAGTTCTTTCTTACCTTTTCGCTTATACACCTTTTTAAGGTTTTCACTCAACAATCATTCTACCCTTTGGAGTAGAGGGTGAGTCTGCATACATCCCACTCACCACACCCTACTTTCGGGTGGGATATTCCAGGTTTGTTTTGTTTTAAAGAAACAAATAATTGTTAAAAGTAGTATAGAGGATAACCTTTTTCTCTTTTCCGATTCTATTTAGCTCTCCAAGTATGTAGTCTTTAGCCTTGGGATTTTCACACAAGGAACCAAAATCTCCAGATATATCATACGCATGAGCCCAACTTTCAATGGCGTGCTTATTTGGGTGTACCACAGCAACCAGACAAGACTCAAAGCTATTTCCATATATCCATACCTGAAAATTGGAACCAAATACTACTTCATTTCACTTATAAGCATAAAAAATAAATTACAAGGGAACATTACAACCATCAACAACTGCTAAATTCATATAATTAACCACACAATGTTGGTCCTAGCTGAAATGTCCCAACGGACAACAAGGTCTCAGGTCCAGATCTGGGATTGTCCACCTGCCCTGAGACACTGCGATTTACCTCCCCCACGATGACCAGTAAGGTGGAGGGTAGTGCAAACCCTTTTTCCACAACCACACAATGTTGTTATACACAATGTAATACTAATCGAGAAAACAATATGTTAAAGGCAATATGTACATGGCTAAACAATCACTTATCATATATCTAATGTATTTAGTAGTTGCATGACTAGTTCATCTAGATGTATATTAGGACAGACTGTGTTAGAATCCCGCATCAGCTAGACTTGGACCATTTCTCCTCCATATAAGTTGGAACCTCCCATCTCTCTTCAAGGGCTCTTTTGGAGAGCAATCTAATGGGGTTCTACATATTTCACACACTGGTTAGCTTGAATCAGCTAAACACACACACACACACACACAGAGGCTATCAATTTGCATGGATGATATGATAGTATTAAAAGGCATACTTACTTCATCGATGGCAGGAACAAGTCCATAAACGTTCTCCAAGTTTTCAACTGCTACATATTCTCCTTGTGAGAGCTTAAATATGTTTTTCTTGCGGTCAATAACTTTCATGCTTCCATCTGGTTGCCACTCACCGATATCACCTGAAACATAGTACAGATGAGAGATATATTTTTCTCATGGTGTACTGAAAGTAATATTCAATCTATGAACACTCTATTGAAATACCTGTATGGAACCAGCCATTAATCAAGACCTCTTTTGTAAGGTCCTCACGCTTGTGATACCCTGAAAACACAGTACTCCCCCTAATGCATATTTCTCCACGTGGCGTGCTTGAAAGAGCATCATAATTCATTTCCGGGACAGACTCCAAACGAGCATCCAAATTTGGTACTGGAGGTCCAACTGTACCCACCATACTCATTTCATTTGGCAGCGAAACAAATGATCCCGCACAGGTTTCAGTCAGACCTACAGTGTGGTTTACAGAAATAAAGTGCATGGATCAGTCATGATAAGAAGCCAAAAGGTTCAAATCTTAAAGTCCTTCTGCTCCCTGAAAAAATATGGATGATTATAGAACTTGTTAGGACGCCCAAAACCGTCCTATCAACTTATGGTAACATTTTTACGTAGGATGCATAATTGTTTGGTCCTTCAAAGCAGTCTATTAGGACATTTAAACATATTTGGCATCCTATAAAGTCAATTTTATTGTAGTGTAATGATGTCAGAAATTACATACTAATCTATAAACATGATACGGAAACAGTAGGCTGCAACTTGTTCCTGGTCACCTAAGCCAAGTAAAGAAATAACTTCGGAAGAGGAAGTACCATATCCTTGAAGGACGTGACTGCATGCAACCACTTTTAGAAAACTTTCTACATGTGGAGCAAGTGGGGCAGCCCCAGATAGGATAATGCGTACTCTTCCACCTAGCCCCTGCTTAACCTGCAGAAAATGAGGAAGAAAATAAGACTCATGCCACGATTAGCACATTAAAAATGGATGATATAGGAGCTCTTTTATGTTGATATCCAACCTTACTGAAAACAAGTCGGTCACTTAATAGAGATGCCTCTGTATGTTTACTCCCACCCTTCATATGATGCAACTTACTGCATATGTTTCCGATAAATCCAAATCAATGATAAGGAAAGAAAGCTCCAGCATATGTGCAAGGAAATACTCTAAAGCAATATATCTGTATATACAATATCTTGGTGGATGAAAATATTGTTTGAAGTGGGAAAGCCTCAAATATATCATAAATGAATTAAGGTGCATGACTCCTATACAAATGATAAAAAAAATCAACTTAGAAGCTATACATATACTCTTACTTCTTACAGCTTTCTGTCCTGAAATAGTATGTAACTAAAAGATGTTCATAAAAGCAGTTAAGCATATTACCAAAGGAAACTAATATGTCCAAAATATTCAATCTTGTTCCAGAAGAAAAATAAAAGGCTTGTTAGTGGAACACTCACTATGAATAGGCTAGATCAAACATTTTATGTTTGAAATAGCTCCCAGAAGAAATTTTCTGTTGCAAACCTGATTAAAAGAAAGCAATTAGTAATAGTAAAAATCATAGACCGCTTCACAGCGAGTAGAAAATCACATAGGAAAAAAAATGAACCAATATGATGAGGCATAAATGATTTTCTGACATTGTTCATCGTATAGAGCAACAAGAGTTCTGTGTCTGCATGTGTGTGAAATAGATTTCTTTCCTTGTTCCTCTCATTCACGAACATTTAGCATTAGAAATTTTCAAGTGACCATGGATTCTTTGAGCAACATGTTGGGAGATTATCTAAAAGAAAGTCTATTGTACCATCTTATCAAAGGTAATGCTCCCTTCTGTTTCAGCTTCTTATGCATATATGAGCAAGCATAAAAAAAATGTGTCTCATCCTCTCAGAACTAGCTTTCCAAGATTTTCTTTTCAATTTTGAATGGTGTCAAAAATACTGTCCAATATGTAAATCTTTACCATACCTCATATCAAACCGTCATTTTATATGTTAATTGTCACAAAAGACAAACAAATCCAGTTTCAGTTATAACAATTCCAGGATTACTCTTGGTTAGTTAAATTTTATCATGTAATTGTTTCTCTGATTCTCTCTCTAAAATCTGAGTCTAGAACTCTTGATAACCATAGAAAATGGAAAACGGAAACACAGCATAGCAAGACGAAGCTTCAGTTTGACGTCTTATGTTGGTTCCTTTTTCTTTCTTGTACCATTTAACATTATAAACCATCAAGAAAAAAAAAAGAAGTCCATGGCAACTCTCAACCCTAATTTTATGTCAAATTCAGTTCCCAAAAGATGAAATTTACCAATGAATAAATATATGAAGGAACCTTATCATTAAAAGCAAAATACCTGAATAAATTCTATCTAAGACCCGAGGAACAGCGCAGAAGATAGTAGGTTTCAGCACCCCAATGTCTTCAATCAGTAATTTGACATCCTGGATATTTCATGGGCCAAATTATAACATGATGCATCTGCTAACAAATAAAAAATACCTTGTGATCTTACCCCTCGCCAAAATCCTATTGAAGCCCCATGATTTATAAAACATTCTTCAATCACCCGATCAAATATATGTGCCAGAGGTAGAAATGAGAGATATACATCACTTGTAGTCAACTGTAAAATGGCAAGTATGAGAAGAGCATGAAAATGTGTTCTTTTTTCATGTAAGCATCCAAAAGACTAAATTTTGAGCATCATTTGTTAGCTATGTTTTTCATTGAACAAATACTGAATCAACTGAAAGGGTATGGAACTCACCGACTCATTAGCAGACTCTAGCAGACGCTGGACACCAGATATAATTGTAACAATGTTGTTATTGGAGATCAGAACACCCTTAGGATCACCAGTCGTTCCACTCGTGTACATGATTGTACAGATGTCAGATTTGTTCTTCACTGGCAGATCAAACTGTTTGTTGTCGCCCTGCAAGCCAATAATAATGTGTCAAACTACACTTGTGACAAACACATCACTAAATCAAATGTGGGATAATTGGCAAGGCCCAATAAGATGAGGGAATCATGTACCCTATGCATCAAGTGCTTTCCTTGAAAATGTCATGGATATCAACATATCTTATTAGATTATTTCTATTAACCTCCCTTGGTTTCTGTCCAATTGCCACATGACCACAACAATATGGAAAATTACTACGTGCCATTTGACTATTGACTTTCATGAAATGTTTACTTTCCCATCAATTGCTTTAAATACCTTCATCACAATTCTTTATATTTAATGAAATTTTGAAGCCAACTTAATAGGCGTTGGTTTATATCATTCTCTTATGTGCATGGGTAGGTTTATGTTATGTTACATTCAGGTTTCCTATATGTATTATGGCCTACAAGTTCACTTTATGTACTCTAATTAAAGAGGATTCTCCCTCATAGCAAAATATTCATCCAAACCTACATAGTGTCACAGCTAAAGCTTTGATAGGCCCTTACTTGATTGGGCCACCAACAACATAAAATTAGCCAATGCTGCCCTTTTCAGCTGTCAGTTGCCTTCATTGCCAAATGCCTGGTGGGCCAGAACTATCCAAACTGCGGTTTGAGTCTGCCAATCACCAGGGCCATCCTTAGGCGTTCTTTTTTTGAAAGGGTATCCTGGGCCTATGGCCCAGACTAATCCCTGGCAATTAGGGCCTTTGGCCCAACTGCTAAAGCGTGCAACCCTGAGATTATCCTCAGTGGCCACAAGTGCTGCTAGTGGGGCTCGAACCCGGGTTGAGCGATCCTTAGGCGTTCTTGTTAGGTAAAAATTGTGCCTCACAAATGCAAAAGCTAGCGAGTGATTTCTAAGGTCCCAAACGGGTAGAAATCCAAGTGCACAATTAACCCAACAACGAATGCGGATAACAATAATCTAGATGTTGCACAATAATTCTCTAACGTAGAAAAATAAACCCACGAAATATAGATAATAATAAAAACGTTATTATCTATAATTATAGCAAGTTCAAAACAAATAACACCGTGATTTAACGTAGTTCCACTATCGGTGTGATAGTGTACATCCACCAAAGAGAGAGAGCAAGAATATTATTACCAACCAAAGAGATTACAAAGTGTTTGTACAAGGATCTTGAGATCCACGATCACCTAACGAAACTTTCCCGAATACCGCCGAATATCAAGAACACTCTCAACCTCAAGAATATATTAGGGAGAGTGTTTGGTGGTTATCTAGAGAAAACTCAAGAAAGGGATGAAGAAAATGGTTGGAGGGGAAGGGGTATTTATAGGATGGAAGTGGGGGATGACATATGGAGGATGACATATGCCAAGTCTTCCAATGTAAAATATGTGGTCCAAAATGAGTTATGCCAAGTTGGTCCAAGTTTGGCTTTAGTCACATGTAGCATCCAATGTATAATATAATTAAATATTATAACACTCCACCATGATGCATGTGATCTTCGATAGCGAAACGAATCCCAATCCAACCAATACGAGTTCTTCCAACGGTTGATCATAGCAAGTAGATAGCAAAGTAAATTGGCACGAGGTAGCAAAATGCATTCCAACCTTGACGAGCTTCGGCATGGCCATCACCCGTCAAAGTTACAAGCAAACAAATAACCTCAAATGCACAATCTACTAAACAAGGTAGAGCATAAGCAAAGCTCTAAGCACTTAACAAAGTAATTCCTTCAAAGATGTCATTTTATCACCTGTGGTAATATCTTCTCTCTCTCTCGAGCAAAGTGCCCAACGGCACTAACACAAACGGAGTTGGATCAAGTTTGAGCAATGCTCAAACTTAGCTGGCGGTAGCGACTTAGTGAACATATCAGCGACATTGTCATCTGTCAGGACTTTCTTCAAATAGACAATCTTCGCTTCATGTAATCTCACAAGATATGCATCACGCACATTTATGTGCTTTGTCCGGGAGCTGAAAGCCAAATTAGTTGCCAAATGTATGACACTCTAATTATCACAGAAAATGGGCACGGAAGGTTGCTCGAAGCCTAAGCCATTCATCAATTCTTTCAAATGGACCGCTTCCTTTGCAGACTCAACCGCCGCAACAAGTTCAGCTTCTGTGGTTAACAATGCAACAATGGACTGTAAACGTGATCTCCAACTGACGGCTCTTCCACCTAAGGTAAACACATAACCGGATGTGGATCTCCAACCAACTCGATCACCTGCATAGTCAGAATCACAAAATCCAACAATTTCACAGTCATTGTACAAACCAAATATAAGACCATGTGTCTCAGTTCCCTTCAAATATCGGAATGCCGTTTTAACGGCTGTCCAATGTGATCGACCCGGATTCGCGAGAAACCGACTCACCACTCCGACACAATGTGCAAGATCGGGACGAGTACACACCATGGCGTACATGAGACTCCCGACCGCACTAGCATATGGAACTTTTGACATTTCGGCCTTTCCCTTGTCATCCTTTGGACAATCTTCACTTGTAATCTTGATGTGCTTCGGTAGCGGAATGCTAGACGTCTTGGCACCATCAAGATTGAACCGCTTCAATATCTTTTGGATATACGCCCGTTGTGTCAATCTAAGTGTTCAGGACTTTCTGTCCCGCACGATTTCCATGCCCAAAATCTTCTGCGCCGCGCCAAGATCTTTCATTTCAAATTCTGAACTCAACTTATCTTTCAGACGTTTGATCTTTGACCGGTCCCTGCAGGCTATAAGTATGTCATCTACATAAAGAAGTGGTTCCACTATCGGTGTGATAGTGTACATCCACCAAAGAGAGAGAGCAAGAATATTATTACCAACCAAAGAGATTACAAAGTGTTTGTACAAGGATCTTGAGATCCACGATCACCTAACGAAACTTTTCCGAATACCGCCGAATATCAAGAACACTCTCAATCTCAAGAATATATTAGGGAGAGTGTTTGGTGGTTATCTAGAGAAAACTCAAGAAAGGGATGAAGAAAATGGTTGGAGGGGAAGGGGTATTTATAGGATGGAAGTGGAGGATGACAACCAAGCATATGGAGGATGACATATGCCAAGTCTTCCAATGTAAAATATGTGGTCCAAAATGAGTTATGCCAAGTTGGTCCAAGTTTGGCTTTAGTCACATGTAGCATCCAATGTATAATATAATTAAATATTATAACAGTTCTAACCAGGCTTTTGTTGCCCTCTCACTGTGTCAGTATTTGTCCCTGTTTGTGAAAAACTTTGGCTTCCACAACCTAAAAGCTGGCAAAGGTCCCCTAGATGATCGACCAGAACCTTTCCAGATAGGCAGTAAATATATACTTATCTGCTTCTGTTATATAGATTGTCTGATCTATTCCGGTTCTTACCATAATTGGTCTCCATATTTATTTCATTTATAGTGATTAATAACCAAGAAGTAGAAGTTGATAATTAGAAGTTAAGGGATTCACCGGGCTGGCAGCTAAACTTTCCCCTGCTTAGAATCCCAATCAAACTCAATGGCTCAAATTAGGTTCAGTGGCCCATCTTTGTCGAAACTGGACTAAAAACATGGGAAATGATATTCAGAACCCACCAGACCCTGCAACTCATAATTAGGAGTCTGATGAAAGTGGTGTTCTTATAGCTCTATGGAAAGCAAAGGAAAAAAAAAACTCCAATGGCATGTTTCGTTGTCATCTTATGCAAGGTCATCACGTGTAATGCCTACAGTATGCCACAAGCTTATTCATGGTTTCAACATGGTGGCTCCTCTTTTACTGGATAATTTACTTGGTTCAAAGAAATATACAGTGAGCGCCAGGAGATTTTCCCACAAAATCCTTATGCCACAGTTCATTGGGAAAGTGAGGACTAGCTTCTTGTCCTTGCTATAAAGAGGACCAAACACTCGGTATTATGGGTTCTCTCACATCGCATCCTGCTCAGTCATTTGGTCATCTCATCTGTTTCTTCCACATGTCACCTCCTCCTCTCCCAAGATGTTTCCATCTAAGTGAAATCATTAGGTTCTGGAGCATGAAACTCAGCTAGGAAAGAAGGGTCCTCTTCAGCTACATTAATACCTCATATCACAAGGCAAATATTTCGATTGGCTTTACAACTGAACAAGTATAGGAACCAAGGTCAGTTGCTATTTTGACACGATTGGAGGCATAAGCATGGGCGGTCAGGAGGACCTACTTAGGGGATACGGTGGCACGGGTCACCACTTCATGGTTCCGTCATAGTGGAAAATAAATTATGTTCATGAAGGGTGCCACCATAATGTTTTGTTGTGTGCCCCTAATCCTATATGTTCTAAAACTGCAATTATGACAACATTTTGAGGCAGCCAGGATGGTTTTAGGCGTTTGATTGAAGTGTTCCCTTCAAGAGAGCTCGGGTTTGGATCCTGCTCTTAACAAGATTTTCATTTTTTAGCTTTTAATGTTGAGTTTTTACAGCTTTTGTTTTTTGAAAAAAAATTGATTGAAATCAGACTTGCAAGGAATCAAACCCATGACCTTTCTTTATAAATACAAGCAACTAACCATCTAAGCTATAAAGATTTTGTTAAAAAATTCTTTAGCTTTCACCCTTACACTTTGCCACCGTTTAAAAAATTCCTGGGTCCGCTTCTGGGCATAAGGTGCTTGTTATGTGGCTTGATCTTAATCAGAGGTGGCTAATAGCATGCAAAGTCATTCCTAGCTTAGCAGCCCAAAGAAATTCGGACCAAGAGTCTATTGATGGTAAAGCAAGACAAGGTCTTTATGAAGAATAACTGGTTAAAGAGTTGAAGTGATTCCAAAAGGACATGTGGAAATGCTACCAAAGGTATTGGAACAATTGGCTAAAGATCACCCAAAGAAGTTATATTATCCTAGATATCCCAAAGCAGTTAAATTTGAGTGGAAAGAAGCTATGCATGCCATAGTTGATGTACTTCAAAGCAATGCTAGGCTGCATATCAGGTATGAGAGAGTTGCTGCAAGAAGCCTACACATTGATTTAGTCTGTAACTGTGTTCGATAAAGAAAGGTTGGGAAAAAGTTCCATCTTGATGCATGGACTTCAATTTGTGTAATGTGTTGGTTCACCATATTATGTGTCTGTTCTGGCACTAAATCTTAACTCAGCCCATCAAGGGTGAACAGTTTTATTGTAAAAATCAGCCTTGTGACAACATAATAACATTTGCAAGCTTGAGTATAGGGGAGCAAACTGTTTTTAAGAAATATGCCAAGATCAGTAGAAAATATGGTTCACAGTTCCTTAGGTTGTAGTTTTATGCCGTGGGGGTATTGGCAGTCACAAATATCTTCAAAAGGACCATAGTATATATTGGAAAATAGTACTGGTGGGATTATACAAACTGATAGGGCGTGATTAAGTCGGTCTTTAGGATAATATTGACTCCCACTACTGTTGCTGCCTTTACAAGGCTAAGTTCTTCCCTAACTTAGGATGCAAAACACGGTAGATTATTCATCCTCCATGAACATCTTATACAGAAGAATTGATGGTTTACTACAAACAAAGACAGTTTAATGGCAGTTAAAACTTAAAATAACTGTCATTTGTTATTATCTGAAAATTAATTAAATAAAAAATGCATTTATCATAAAAGAATCTGGCCACTGTGAAAAACGTCAATCTTAATTAACCAAGTGTTAAGTCTATGATGTAAAGATAATTATATTTAGTCCAATCAAAGCATTGCAAAGCCCAAACTTAATTGGCCCCTCTAACCCATTCAACAGAATAAGGAATATGGGATATATAAAGTCACTACACATTTCTTCTTCCTACATGGGGGATAATCATACCCACGTTGTAGACTACTTTCAACAGTATATTGGTGATAGATGTCCTCGAGTACGCAAAGCATGGACAAATAATTATAGTGCAAGAATTGAGTGCTTGTTGATAGTCATTGCAGCGTAAGTTCTTCCCGTAAAAACGATCAATTAACTTCTTTAGCAAAAAGGATGCAGAAGAACTGATGAAGTTCCATAAAACTAACAATTAGATTAGTACAAGACATGCACCATAATGACTCGAGTATAAACATAGAGAAAAGAAGACTGCACTTTATCCACACAAAAAAGAAGACTGCATATGATAATAATTCAATTACACTGGTAAAAGCTTACCAATGACAAGAACTCATCCCATGAATGTATTGCCAAGCCAATTTTTTTGAATTGTTCTCTTTGCTCGGGAGTAACTTGTCCGAAGCTCACAATCGCTAAAGGAAGTATGTGTATTAGTAGATGTGGTGAATTTTTGAAAAAGGACAGTATAAGTTACTTACTTTTCAGATATTCTCCAGCTTTCGGAAATGCTTTTAGTATCTGAAACGCCAAAAGGATATTATTGATGAAAAATGAATCTTCTAAGATATACATATTTTGTATTCTACGGACTATAACAGCTTCATTTTTACAAAACTATACCCCAAGCATTTGGGAACAGATGACCTCCTATTTATGAAACACACCTACATGCGGAGGCAAATTCAGTGAGAATCTTAACAAATGCAGATGAAGAGAAGGATGAATGAACATCACCAATTACCTCAGGGATCTTTTTCTCTTCTACAAAAGCAATTGTAACCTCGGCATGGCATATGATGAATTCTACTGCATCAGCACCTACATGAAATAAATCATTGGAAAAGAACATTACTTCAGTTCTATAATGTATGCATGAGATAAAACTAAATAGACAGGGTTGATTGAAACTACAAATCCATAAGAACCATTGAGCTCAAAAAGATTCGGTACTTACCTAAGGTATCATATAATGGTACGCAGTATACACCATGAGCATTGCATGCCTGCATCAATTTATGGGTATTACTATTAGAACATGATTCTAGAAACGTTATAATCATGAAAAAGTTAACTAGTTGACTTCTCAGGACCGAGTATTCAACTTGATAGCAGAGTTAGGGGTTTCATGATGATCAGTATGAGCGAAGTAAACATCAATTACCGCAACTAGGCTATCAATATGATGAAGTTTGGAATAACATAAAATAATTTACAACGCTAGATGTGTAAATATAATATATGTGTATGTATGATTAGCCGCAATGTTGCTAATAGCTTGGTCATTAGCAAGCAGTGATTATTAGCAACCTAGAAGGATAATAAAGTACCTCCATGCTCATAATCCATTCTGAGCAATTGACACCGTAAATACCACATTTTCCTCCCTAACATCACCAATCGATTGTGAGTAAACATAAATACCTGTCAACCAAGTAATCGAAAACAAATACAGATCCCACAATGTGAAATAGAAAAGCATTCAACTGCGTCCATCAAATAGTCTAGCAAGTATAAGACCTGAAAAGATGTTATACCCTGGAAACTGCTATAGGGTGTGTATGCTAGGAGTAACGGGTAGTAGTTATAATAATTAGTAATGCTGTAATAACAGAAGATATAAGGGAGGGCAAGGGCTGTGCAGGGGCAGTATAGCAATTCTGGGTATTCTGTTACAAAGAGGTAAACAGGGAACTGTAGGAGTGACTAGTTTGTTAAAAAGGTGAGAGGGGAGAGGGGAAAGGCGTCTGATTTGTAAACACAGAAAAGGGCGAGAGCCTTGGGAGATCAAGGCTTCTCGAAGTGCTGGAACCTCTTAATCATTTGATTAATAAATAGAAAATCTTATGCAATTGCAATTCTGCTATTAGAATGATGAATTTGCATCAAAAGACAGCGACGGTCACAGTCGAGGAAGGCTAATACTTCTGTGCATTGAGTGATGGGAAGACAAGAAGAGAGTTCAGGCTTGGATTTGATCACTCTCGAGGAGCTATTGATAAAGGGCTGCTATCCACGGTACAAACAATAAAATGGATCCCACATGCTATAGTAATTATAATAGGAATGTTACTTACTGGCTCAACTCCACAAGCACGGATAGAATTTCCAACCTGTATCACTTTGTCATATACTTGTTTGTACGTCAACCACACATACTTCCCATGCTGCAGAGCAAAGAAGTACAAATAACTGTAGTCAAACGAAAGACGGAAACCACACTACCACAAACACAAAACTCAAAGGGCATTATCATCCAAAGCAGGCACCATTATACCTTTCCATCGACAAATTCACGGGTGCCAAGCATTTTGTTATCTGGATATTTCTCCACTGACAGGCTGTAACATGACCAAACAAACATTATAAAAGGTGCCACAGCAGTAGGAGATATATACAACTTCCAACACCTTTGGAACAAACTTGTGTTTCTTATCTAGTCATTGGATGACAGAGTATGCAAAGGGTCGAAAGAAATTCGAGCACTCTATCTTGAATTCCAATATTAACGCATGTTCACATCTATACAAGTAACAACATCAAGTCACAAACATTTCAGCAAATTTCTTCTTTAGTTTTTGGGGAAATATCTTGAACCACAACCTTTGATACTATCCTTCATCTTCAAACAAAAATTGTGGCAACCGTCATACAAAGTGAGGGTGTAAGGAAGGAAGCAACTCTTTGGGAAAATACTATGATACTCTCATACTAGTGATGGTTAAAAAAAAAGAATATACAGCATCCCTCTTCACTAGTCATAAGGAACTGCTTTACATGACCTCCCGAACTGAAAACAACCTCCGCTTTTAAGCTCTTATCACATTTCTGCTTTATAATATATTCACTTCTTTAGAAAACATGAATAAGTTCATTCAACATGCAGGGACATACAGACACATAAGAGGAAGGAACCCAAACAAAAGCAGATATCATGTATACATGTGGACATGCATTATTATCTCAGAAAGACATAATTTATTCCAATAAAAACAACCAATTTGAACATCTGAAGTATTTTCAAGCAAATAAAACTGTGAATTTGTTTTAGTAATCAAGTAAACAAGATTTTACATAATGCAATTGTAACAGCTGAAAAGAGTTCACTATCAGTCTCGGGTCAAGGTAAAATAGATCCTCTTAACACTTCAATGGCCCAAATATATATATAACCGTTGGGAAAAGAAAAAAAAAACAAGTGATTGACATTTTGAACCATTCTACTTGGTTTTATGTGCAAACAACTTAAACAAACCATTGTTATTGGGGGGAAAAGACAGGATACTTTGTAAGAAAAAGCAATTTTGGACAAAAATGTCAAGTATCATGGTTCCTTTTGCATTTATATTCTAACAACTTGTATCGCTCTTGCAAGCCATAGTGTTCCCTCCGCCTTTATCATCCGAAGGATGGTTAGTTTTGAACGAAGAACCGAATATGATGTCTCAAAACATCAATAACTACAAAAAGGCTAAAAATTTGAAGAGCAATGTTGCCACCACAAATCTAGGGAAGGTTAATTAATAACAAGGTTTAAGAATACTGTCTTCAATCTCTTATATTAATCACTAAAGACACACACTATGAATACTGATGGCAACTCATTCTTGTAGCAACATTCAGCAACTTCCTTGTTTCAAATTGATAAAGTTGGATGTGTATTAAGTTAAAAATAATACCGAATCACAGCCTACTTACACAAAGTTACCTAAATGCATATCGAATGCATTATCCCTAACATCAGACCAAATTTTGAAATAAACAACCATAATAAACGACATGCAGACCAAATTTTGAATTAGAAACAGAAGACCAAATTTTGAATTAGAAGGGCTCCAATTGCAATTTCAAATATCGAATGCATTATCCCTAACATCATCAAAAGCAAATAAATCATAGTTCTTGTCAAAATGCAATGAAAACATTAGATTACGAGTCGAAAGATGATCACTCAGATATAAGGATGTAATAACAACCATAATAAACGACATGCACGATCACATTGATCCTTCTATTCAAATCGAAATGTTAAGCAGTTTAAACAAATACATAATTTAAAGTATTGTGCAAATCTAAACATACACTCACCGGAAAATATCCCAACAGGAATTTAAATCATCAATCGGAGGTGGAAAGCCATCTTTAGCGAACACACTACGGTAAACAGGCCCCATTGATGGCTTTCCATCTTTCTCCTGTATCGCCGGCTCAACCTCTACTATAAATTTCTTCGACTCCATTCTCTGATCTCACTTTTCCACGTATGTGTATGCAAAACTTAGTATATATGATGGTGGCTTATTGGTAATCGGCGGCGGCGGAGAGAGTTAATGCAGCGACGTCGTTGGTGGCTACTGGTGGAGGAGAGTGACGGAGAGAAATTTTCTGATCGTAACAACTTTTTCTGAGAATTCTGTTCTGATCGTAACTAACAAACTGGTGGCACTAGTGAAAATCCACATAAATTTCCCGTTTAAATGTAAATTAATCCATAAGAAAATAATGATATTTTAGAATTTAAACCTGATTGACTTTATCTATAAGAAAATTTAATATATATATATATATATATATATATATATATATATATATAGGGTGCGTTTCTTTTGCAAACCAAGCAATTTATACAAACTATGCAAACCACTATTTTAGGAAACAATAGATATATTTATGGATAATAATTATGATTCATTAATAATGATTGTAATATATATGGAAAACGTTAAGTTTATTTATTATAATCATGATTTTAAATTAGGAAATGTTAAGTTTATTCATTATAATCATGATTTTAAATTAGGAAACATAATAAAATAATATATTCATTAGATTTGATGAACGGCTAAGATTGATTCACAAAGTTTGCACAATCTGATTGGTTTGCAAAAGATACGTCCCCAATATATATATATATATATATATATATATATATATATATATAGAAATAGAGGGAGAAAGATATTTCAAATAAAAAACATGTAATTGAACTTTGCAAAACAATCTTCACGGTCGTTTACACAAAATTTACTCGATAAATGATTGTTGATAATAGTTTAATATTTTTATTTTGTTGAAGGATAAGAGTGTCATCGACAAAATGAGATGACGATAATGATAAAGTTATAGATAGAAATAGAGATAGAGATATACATAATAGAATTAAACTAAAAATATGTATCTCATGGTTATCTCTTTGTAACATGTTCTTAGAGCATCCACAATGTGGTTTTTGGGAGGTTTTTCAAGAAGCAAAAAACTCATTTTGAGGTTTTTCACATAATGGAGAGGTTTTTACTTGAGGTTTTTGGTGAGGTTTTTCGTCATAGGTCGTAAATGTACGACCTCCTTTTTCAGAGGTTTTTTGTATTTAATTAGTTTCAACTTTATAAAAGTTTTGTATTTAATCAATTTTAGTTATTAATCAGTTTTATTTACTAATATATTTAAAGTAGTCATAATTAAATAAAATTATTAAATAAATAATATAAAATCTATACATCATTAAAGTAATTATATTTTTTTTAGATTTAAATTAATGTCTCAAATTTGATATATTTTTATACATTTTTACATATTTCTTAATAACCTATTTTTATTGTACATATTTTTATTTATTTTTTTAAATTTTGATTGTATATATTTTTACACAATTTCTACGGATTTCTTGATTATACAATTTCAAGTATTGTAATACAAAGTATTGTTTAATTTAGTTTTATTTATGTGGTTAATTGTTTTATAAATAAGAAATTTATATATAAATATAACATATATTGTATCAAAATGTTTTAAAAAATTATGTAGAATAAATATATAATTAAAGCAATAATATTTTCTCTATATAAATAAATATCTATTTGTATGAATTTTAATGTATTTATATTTATAAATAAGAATATAAATAAGAATATAAATGATATAAAATTAAATTAGTGGGACCTTGGAAAATGTGAAAAAGCTATGTAAAAGCTTGGATGACATAGTAGAGGTATGTAGAGGTTTTTAAGTTGTTGATGTGACGATTATGTGTAAGGAAAAAACTATGAAAAACCTTAGTGAAATAGTTTTACATTGTGCATGCTTTTATATAAATGACTTATGATTAATGAGAATTTACAACTTTTCTATTATCTCTATATTGGTTGTCCTATAACATATTTAACTTATCTTTAAGATTTTTATTTTATTAAAAGAGTGAATTACATTTTTGGTCCCTCATCTATGCCTGGATTTCACTTTTCGTCCCTCGAGTTCTGAAACTACATTGGTGGTCCCTAAAAGCGAGATATGGTGCCCAAACTCAACCCTGACGCTAACGCCGTCCACTAAGCTGCCGTTAGAGGCAACATGTGCCCCTCACGTGAGGGGCATTTTTGTCATTTCACCCTTTCCCTCTATTTCCTCTTCATTATCAAACGGCTCCCAACGTTCATAAATCATCATCGTCCCCATTGACCTCCATCCTCTCTCTCTGTCTCTCTCTTTCGCACTTTGCATCTCCAATCGACCATGGTTCGTCCGATTGTTCCACCCACGGTGTACTGCAACTGCGGTTTACCTGCCATCACTCGAACATCGTGGATAGAAACAAATCCAGGGCGCCGATTCAATTGTTGTTCGAGAAATGTATGTCGCCCTGTTCCACATTTTTGGTGTTATTTTGTTGTGATTTTGGGGTAATTTCGTCTGATTTTGGTTTGTTTTCTTGATTAGGTATGGAATTGTGGTTTCTTTAGGTGGGTTGACCCTCCAATTTCTTCACGTTCTATGATAATCATAAATGGCCTATTGAAATCAAAGAACAAGCTTGAAGGTGACATTCAAGAAATACAGAAGCAGAGTCAAAGATGGAAGCTTTTTTGTTGTTTCACCTGGATAGTGATGTTTGTTTCCTACTTTTTTATTTGATGTAAAACAGTGTTGACTGTTTAGTTGGATAGTGATGTTTGTTTCCCTAAGTAATGTAAACAATTTAATGTTTAACTTAATTATTGTTCTTCAATCTGAGTTGGTTGTTAGTGTCACTGTTATGCATTTATTGTTCTTCAAAAAGGACACAACCTTAGATACAAATCCAATTAATGTAACAAATTAGTGAAGAAAATTCATCCAAAATTAATGTAACACAGTAACAAATAGGCAAACCATTTCATACCAAATATCACCAAAAAGGGCACTAAAACCCATGTTGTCCATTACATAACATGCATCTTAAGCAAGATCACCATATGGCCAAAAAGTGGTACAAGTTTCCCAAAATAAACAACATTACACAGAGCTTTACAAAGTTTTTCCATAGTTAAATGGCCTAAGCTTGACTTCCACTAGCCTGGCCCTTACATGTCCTTGCATTGTGGCCTTGGAGCTTGCATCTGGTACACCTGCTTCTCAACCCAGTCTTTGGTACCTTGTTGGAAGCTTAGCTGAACTCTTCCACAGTCTTCTTTATCTTCTTTTTTGGCCTCCCTATCTGAGCATGATGATTTGGTGGAGTAAGTGTTGTGGGACACTCAGATTTAGGCCACATCATTCTTCCATTGATTGGTTTAAGCTTGAAGCTGTACATACTCCTCCATGTCTCCAACCAATAGGCCTTGTTGACCAATTCTTCAGGTGCTACACATTCAAGTTCATTGCTTTCCATATTCCAAAGCACAACAACAAAATGCTTACATGGAAGGCCATTCAGTTCCCACCTTCGACAAGAACAATACCTGTTTTGAAAGTCAACAATGCATTTGTCATAACCTGGACCACTCACTTCATACATCTCATCCCCATTCCATATCACTGTATACTTTGAGGCTTATTGCTTGATTGAATTCAACAACTTTGTGGCTGTTGGTGTAAGGGGTCCATCAGCTGCATTTATCAACTTTTGAACTTTAGCAATTAAAACATACCAAAATTAGTAACATATTCCATTATGGGTAAGTAACAAACAAAATTAATTGAAACTAAAATTAGTAACATACCTTCTGCCTGTCTGAGATAAATGTGAAGTTAGCATTAGGACACAAATCCAAGTCATCTCTGAGGTATTCTAGAAACCAACTCTAGGAACTTGTTGATTCAGCCTCAACAATGGCATAAGCCAGTGGATAAATTCCATTGTTGCCATCAAGCCCAACTGCAGTGAGTAATTGCCCAGGAAATGGTCCTTTCATGAAAGTTCCATCTAACCCTAACAGATCCCTTAACCCTGCCTTGAACCCCTTCATTAATGCCCCTGGGCAGATGTAGATCCTCTTAAACTTTCTTGTAGGTTCATTAGGATTAGGCTCAAGCTCTACCTCCAACTTCACAGTGGTATCAGGGTTTGTTCTTTGAATCTCACATAGATAGTCCCTTAGAACACTGTATTGACCCACATAATCACCTCTAAGTTGGTTCAGGGCCATGGATTTAGCTCTAAAAGACTTCATGTGGGAGATCTTCACTTCATACTTTTGCTCCATGGATTGTTTCAGGGCTGCACTTGGTATTTCTGGGTTATGCACCAGTTGGTCAATGATCTGTTGGGAGAGGAAAGAGGCAGTACAAGCTTTAATTGTTCGAGACTGCAGGCATTTATGTGTATCCACACAAGTCTTGACCATCCACGTGTCATCATGTTTTCCTTTGGATATGTGTAGGACCCCATGGACATCTCTTCCCACTTGCGTTGACTTCTTTGCCTTTGCTATCATCTCCTTTGTCTCCATGTAGTGATGGTATTATCCCCATACACACTGCCCTAATCCTTTTGCTGTCATTTTTTACAAGCCTAATCTGTCTTCTTGTGTTAACGGAATGGAGCTGAAGTGCCTTTTTAATCCCCTGTTATGTGCCAAAATGTTGCCCAATATAAAACCCGTTGTAAGACTCACTTCCTTCTCTTGGTGCTTTTTCCTTTAACTTTCTCAAGCCTGTTTTCCTATCAACCTCAAAATCATCTTCCCGCAATGGACTGTCAAAGTCTTTAAGGTCTGCTGCAAATGCTTGGTCATCATCCCGCAATGGACTATCATCTTTTGTCACTCCTATCCACTCTACATCTATGTCAATGTTATTCTTAAATTCTGACATGTCAACTTCTATATCATCTACTCCAACTTCCTCACCCAAAGAAATGTATTCATCAGATTCCCTTCCCTCACTCAAGGCAATGTCTTCATCAGATTCATGTCCCTCACTCAACGTAATATCTTCATCTACTCCACCTTCATCACACTCAGGTTGACCCACATTTACTCCAGGTTGTTGACCCATGTTGATTTCATTACCAATGTCATTGTTTCCATCATCAAAAGGAGTAAAGTCATTAAATATGTCGAAATCATTTAAGTCTATGTCATTAAGGTCAAAATCTAATCCACCCTGACCATCAAGCCCAACTGCAGTGTTAGTTGCATCAGTACTAACCCCCAAACATTCATTCTCTACTACAGTTTCCCCTACACCCCCTATTGTGTGAGCCTCATCAACATGCTCTTATTGACCACCTACTTCACTCATATCCACAGATTCCCTTGTTGTGTTAGTTGCATCAGTATTAACCCCAAAACATTCATTCTCTACTACAGTTTCCCCTGCACCCCCTATTGTGCGAGTCTCATCAACATGCTCTTCATTAACCCAACCAAGAAACAATTTTTTTCTTACAAGAACTACCATCCCCATGGACAGACTTCTTTGGTCTCCTATTGAGTTCAGGTGACACATCCTCATCAAGCTCCTCTATTACAACTTTATGTGCATTGGGTGAGGTAAAATATGTTCTAACATGAGTCCTCCAATGTTCAATAAAGACATCAGCAAGCTTATGTTTTGGAAAGTATTTTAAAAAGTGCAACACATCATCATCATTCCCTAAAGGCCTTAGACCGTAATCTAAATCCATATCTGGAACTTTAAAGTGATAATACATAGGCACAAGGTCTTTGTAACCCATGTCAGCAAGCATTGCACTTAGCTTATGTACAGAGAATTCATCAGTATCAACTAAGTCTACAAAGTTAATTTTACCACTCACGTATACCCTTCCTGGTTTCTTTGTGAACAAACCTCCATGATGTATCTTCAACGTGATCAGGGTATGATAAATCCCTGAAATTTACAGTAAGAGCCATTTAATCAAAAACCTAGCTCAAATCAATGATTAAAAGATTCATAACTGAGATTCTACATACCATATATCTCTGGATAATCAGTATCATCTGAGCTACTTCGTATTTGCCATTGAGTTCGTCCCATTGCATTTAATCGTAAGTGAAATCGAGTGCAGGTGAGGATGATGATGAGTGGAATCGAGTGTAGGTGATGATCGAAGGTAGCAGAATGAAACGTCGTTTGGTAATAAAACAAAAATAAAAAAAGGAAATAGAGGGAAAGGGTGAAATGACAAAAATGCCCCTCACGTGAGGGGCACATGTTGCCTCTAACGGCATCTTAGTGGACGACGTTAGCGCCAGGGACGAGTTTGGGCACCATATCTCGCTTTTAGGGACCACCAATGTAGTTTCAGAACTCGAGGGACGAAAAGTGAAATCCAGACATAGATGAGAGACCATTTATGTAATTCACTCTTATTAAAATGATATCGCACGCAATATTTTTACACAGGAGGCAATTGTGACTTTGTGGGGGGTAAACATAATAGGGATAAAGTGGGGTTTTCTATATAGGGATCTAAACACAAAAATGACATAACAGGGACCAAAACTGCATTTTACTCTTAACTTTAATAAAAGTGTAAACATAATAAGAAACGGCAGTTTAGGCCCTTCTATTTTCTTTTCATGGGATGACCATTAATTGCTGCGCACCAAAGTTGGCAAAGTGATCCACAAATTTCTTCCTCAAAAAACCTTTTTTTTTTTTTTTTTAATCTTATCGCCAATCTTACAAAAATTTCAATTTTAGCTACAACTCTTTTTTCATTAAACAATTTTAGCTACAAATCTAACCCAACTGAATAGTATATCTATACTTTATTTATTTAAGAAAAACTTTTAAAAACAAATTTTTATGCATTACATATAACATATTATTACATTGATGTATAGTACTTAAAATTTAAGATTACAAGTAATGATATATGAATACAACTTTTTAAAACCGAATGTTTGAATTCATAACTAATTGATAAATATAATCAAATACATAATAAACATCTTATTTTAAATATAAAGAATATAAAATATGATTAGGATAATCGTTGAATTCTAAATGAATACTTAATTATTATTTATCGTAACATTATCTATACTATATTATAAATCATTTATAAAAAATTCTTAAAAACGCTTGTTAAATCTTAATGTACCCCTATTTAAAAATAATTACTTAAAATCTCTCAAAAACAATCATTAAAGCTTTAGGTACTACGTTTAATGTTATTTATTAATCATTATCTCTAACAACTTTAACTTTCTAAAATCACTTCCCACTTCAACTCCCCTAAAATCGCTCCCTGCATAATTAAATACAGGATAAAAATTAAATTCTAAATATAAAAAATCTAAAATCTAATTAAGAAAATCTAACAGTATTTAATGTTTATTTTATAACAAAAAACATTATATTATTAAACCTAAAATAATCACAGGATAAAAAATAAAAAATAAAAGGAAACATTAAAATCGTGATATATTTCGCTGCATTACGCGAGGACGCTTCTATATTATTAAACTTAAAATAGATTGCATCATTATTAAATCTAAATTAAAACTATATTTAATATTAAATTAATTATAAAATCGACAAAAATAAAAAATAAAATAAAACATTAAAATCAAGATGTATCACACTGCATTGCATGAGTACACTTTTGGTAAATTAAAACTATATTTAATATTAAATTAATTATAAAATCGACAACAATAAAAAATAAAATAAAACATTAAAATCAAGATGTATCGCACTGCATTGTATTAGTACACTTTTGGTTTTATTTAAACGTAAGATTTAAGAATAAACTATACACAAACACTTTATTCATACATGGGAAAAAAAGATTATTTTTTTTAAATTCCCACCTTTTGAATATGCAATAATAAATTAATTATTATACTTTTAACTTTTTAAAAACAAGATATATAAGGCAAACCAAACAAAATATAGGCGAAACCCGCCTTCCCCCTCCGCCCGAGAAGGAGGAAATTTCAACATGAAGTAGAAAAGATGGGGGGATGAGAAGAAAAGATGAATCGTCCTAATACATTATGACAACTACGAGACTAGAACAGGATATAGGGAGTGAACACAAAACAAATGAAACCACTAAAAAAGAACTACAACAAAAGAGTCATAAGGTTTGGTTTATTTTGTCACGACCCCCATTGAATGGATTCTTTCTTTAATCTTCTTGAGATCCTTTCTTTGGTTGTGTTGTAGGTGCAACTTGGTACACATTTCTTCACTTTTAGATCATGTGTATGGTAGCATTGGTTCCCATCACGTGTTATGTTTGAAGAGTGTGTTTCTCCTCTTGTTGATGCTTTGCTTCAAGAATATAATGCTATTGTTCTAGCTTATGGGCATGTGTTCATTATTGTGCACATGAACTCCTGCCTCTGATCGTGTAATTAATCAAGACATATTTTTGTTATTACTGATAACACCTGAAATTTAAGTGTCACAGACGGGTTAAGGCAAGACATACATCATCGCCATTGCAACCCCTATTTGCCTCGTCATCGTTGTCCTTCTACCTTGAAGTTGCCGCCAACATGTAAAATCCTTCTTTGATTCTTTTCTAAAATTGTATATCTGTTTTTGTTTATTGTATATATCTTGAAATCTTCATGGTTTCATGATTTTAATTGAATTATTAATCTTCATACTTGTTTTGTTGCATCTTGAGATTTCGTTTATCAATTTTACTTTAAGGTTCATTCCGTTAGTTATGAGTAAAAGCTAAGTCGGTAAACCTTCGCCTAAGGAAGGGGGAAGTAAAGTTAGTAGTCAGTCCCTAATATGCTTTGGTAAAAGATATCTGTTATAATATTTAATTATATATTATACATTAGATGTTACATGTGACTAAAGCCAAACTTAGACTAACTTGGCATAACTCAAATTTGGACCAACTTGGTCATAATTCATACTTGGCCCCACAAAACTTGGTCCCTACTCCACTTCCATCCTATAAATACCCCTTCCCCTCCAACCATTTTCTTCATCCCTTTCTTGAGCTTTCTCTAGCTAAACACCAAATACTCTCCCTAATATATTATTGAGGTTAAGAGTGTTCTTGATATTCGGTGGTGTTTCGTGAAAGTTTCGTTAGGTGATCGTGGATCTCAAGATCCTTGTACAAGCACTTTGTAATCTCCTTGGTTGGTAATATATTCTTGCCCTCTTTCTTTGGTGGATGTACACTATCACACCGATAGTGGAACCACGTTAAATCACAGTGTTATTTGTTTTGAACTTGCTATAACTATAGATAATAACGTTTTTATTATTATCTATATTTCGTGGGTTTATTTTTCTACGTTAGAGAATTATGGTGCAACATCTAGATTATTGTTATCCGCATTCGTTGTTGGGTTAATTGTGCACTTGGATTTCTACCCATTTGGAACCTTAGAAATCACTCGCTAGCATTTGCATTCGTGAGACACAACTTTTTCCTAACAATTGGTATCAGAGCTCTGGATCTAGATTTGGGTTTTTTTGTAGAAAATATACATAAACCAGTTTGCATATTTTTTTTCTATAGCCGACGTAGAAAACCCATTTGGTGTCGGTTCCTCAAATCAGTCCCAAAAACCGTACCAAGAAGGTATGTTTAATTTGTTCGGGACTGGGATTCGTATACAAACTTGGAATGGGGACGGTGACTTTGGTAAATGGCAGTTCACAACATCTGCTGTACTTAAGAAAAATGGAGTCCATCACGTAGTATTTGCTAAAGACAAGTTAGACCCTAACATGTCTGAACTTAAGGCTAAAGAAATGGAAGCATGGGCATTTACTACTTTGCAGATGGCTATGGGATAAAATGTTATATCTAAGATTGTATCTGAAAAGATAGCTGCAGGTATTTGGAGCAAGCTTGAGAATTTATATCTCAAGAAAATTGACCAACAGATTGTTACTGATGCGGTCGTGTCTCTTCTTCAAAATGAAGGAAGGCACAACCATTAAAGCTCACATGACTGAATTTGAAGATATCATTATGAAGTTGAAGGCAACGAATGCACTTCTTGCTAAAGATGAAGAAACACTTGCTATGATCCTGTTGTATTCACTTCCCGAGAAATATTCCCAATTCACTAACAGTTTTATTTATGGAAGAGAAACACTTTATTTGTCTGATGTAAAAACAAGAATGATTTTTGAAGATCAAAGAACTCAGATGAGGATCGGTAACAATCCCAGGGAGAACAATTGCAGTCAAGGCCTATTTGCTGACAAAGGCCGAGACGATCAACAGTCTTCAAGTGGAAGAAACTGTGGGCGCTCTCAGTCCTGTCGGCCTGGCTTTCGTAGTAAATCAAAGACACGTGGCAACTGTAACTATTGCCACAAGCCAAATCATTGGGTGAAAGATTGTCCGAGTCTTAAAAACAAAGACAAAGGCAAAGACAACGCCGAATCATCAGCCGTTGCAGCCGAAGAGAAGCAAAATGGCTTCTCTGCCACAGTTACACCACCGTAAGGTGACAGGAAATGGGTGTTAGATGCCCCATATCTTGCCACATGACACCATTCCGGGATTGTTTCTCTACCTTCGAAAAAGTTGAAGGTAACAGTAGTTTTATGGGAAACAGTACTTCGTGTGTTACTAAGGGTATTGGTACTGTGCAGATCAAGATGTTCGATGGGTGTATTCGAACATTGAATAATTTCAAGTTTGTTCCATCCATGACTCGTTCCTTGATCTCTGTTGGACAACTGTCCAAACTGGGTTGCAAGATTCGGATTAACGACGAGAGTTTGCGCATCTCCCGAGAGAGTATTATCGTAATGAAAGGCGAACAGGCGGAAAATAATCTTTTCCACTTGATTGGGGAAACTATTTCTCCTGAATCGTGTGTGGCCGAAAGCACAAAGAATCTCGATGTTGCTCGCTTATGGCATCTTCGTTTGGGCCACACATCTGAGAAGAATTTGGAGATTTTGCACAAGCGAAAACTCATTAAAGTCGTCGTACATGCTAGTTTGGAGTTTTGTTCGGGATGTGTCAAAGGAAAGCAAACGCGTGTTTCTTTTGGTGTTGGAAAACACAACACTAAAGGAATCCTCGATTATGTTCATACAGACGTCTGGGGACCATCCAGTACTCCATCCTTTAGTGGAGGTAAATACTTCGTTTCGTTTATTGATGATTTCTCACATAAGCTTTGGGTGTATGTGTTGAAGTTAAAGTCATATGTCTTCGATACGTTCAAGACTTGGTTGGCACGAGTAGAGGTCGAGACTGGCAAGAAGTTGAAAGTGCTGAGATACAACGGTGGAGAATTTACTAGTGGTAACTTCAAAGACTTTTGTTCGCGTAAGGGCATCCACCGTCACTACACCACACCAGGCGACCCTCAATCTAATGGGTTGCCGAGCGGATGAATAGGACTTTTCTTGAAAAGGTCCGATGTATGTTGTCGACATCGGGCTTCCCCAAATATTTCTGGGCCAAAGCACTTCACACCGCGGTGCACATCATTAACAGGTTACCTTGTTCGGCCATCGGGGGAAAGATTCCGGAAGAGGTTTGGAGAGGTAAAAGAAACATCTGTCTGAAATACATACGTGTATTTGGTTGTCCTATTTATTTTCATGTCGTAGGCCAGGACAAGCTGAATCCTAAAGCCACCAAAGGATTCTTGCTCGGCTATACAGATGGTATCAAGGGTTATCGAATCTGGAACCCCTTGAATCGTAAAGTGATTCATTCTCGACATGTCACATTTGATGAATCAGTCCTGTTGAAGTCACTGGATCCTCAGTCCTCTCAAGATCCGGAAGTCATTACCACTGTTGCTTCTACTACCGATGATGTGGAGACAGTAGACAGTCCTTGTATTCCCAGTTCATCCACTCTTGATATTAACTTAGAATCACCCGTTAATGTTGAAGAAATCATTTCTCCAGTGACTTCTACTAGTGATTCTGAAGAAGATATTCTGAATGATGGTGGAGACAATGGCGATACAATCCCAGTTATTGCACCTACCAGGCATAGTCAAAGAACTATTCGTCCGCCTAACAGGTATGGAGATTGGGATTTTGCTAACATGAGTTTATAGATCAATTGGCGTTTGCTTTGCATATAGGGAAAGATGATCCGCTTGATATAAAGGAGGCGTTGTCCTCGACCCACAATTCTAAATGGCTTGGAGACATGCAAGAAGAGATGGAAGCTCTCTCGAAGAACAACACTTGGGAATTATGTCCATTGCCGAATGGCAGCCGTGCTATTGGTTGCAAGTGGGTTTTCAAAGTCAAAGATGACAATTGGTACAAGGCTCGTCTCGTTGCTAAAGGCTTTGCACAACGGAAAGGTATCGAGTATGACGATATTTTTGCTCCCGTTGTACGACATACATCTATTCGTGTTGTTTTAGAGATCGTGGCTATTCATGATTTGGAGCTAGAACAGTTAGATGTGAAGACCGCTTTCCTACACGGAGACTTGGAGAAAACTATCTATATGAAGCAACCTGATGGTTTTGTTTCCGAAAGCAAACCAGAATATGTATGTAAACTCAAGAAGTCCCTTTATGGACTTAAACAATCGCCTCGTCAGTGGTACAAGAAGTTCGATTTTTTATGCTCAATCTGGGATTTGAGCGTAGTGAAAAAGATGCTTGTGTCTATCATAGACAAAGCGATGGCGTTTTCACATACTTACTTCTTTATGTAGATGACATGCTTATAGCCTGCAGGGACCGGTCAGAGACCGAACTTATGAAAGATAAGTTGAAGTCATAATTTGAAATGAAGGATCTTGGCGTGGCGCAGAAGATTTTAGCCATGGAAATCATACGGGACAGAAAGTCCCGAACACTTAGATTGACACAACGGGCGTATATCCAAAAGATATTGAAGCGGTTCAATCTTGATGGTGCCAAGACGTCTAGCATTCCGCTACCGAAGCACATCAAGATTACAAATGAAGATTGTTCGAAGGATGACAAGGGAAAGACCGAAATGTCAAAAGTTCCATATGCTAGTGCGGTCGGGAGTCTCATGTACGCCATGGTGTGTACTCGTCCCGATCTTGCACATTGGGCAACCGTTAAAACGACATTCCGATATTTGAAGGAAATCGAGACATATGGTCTTATATTTGGTTTGCACAATGACTGTGAAATTGTTGGATTTTGTGATTCTGACTATGCAGGTGATCGAGTAGGTTGGAGATCCACATCCGGTTATGTATTTACCTTATATGGAACAACCATGAGTTGGAGATCATGTTTACAGACCATTGTTGCATTGTCAACCACAGAAGTTGAACTTGTTGCAGCGGTTGAGTCTGCAAAGGAAACGGTCCATTTAAAAGAATTGATGAATGGCTTAGGCTTCGAGCAACCTTCCGTGTGCATTTTCTGTGATAATCAGAGTGCCATACATTTGGCAACTAATTTGGGTTTCAGCTCCCGGACATAGCACATAAATGTACGTGATGCATATCTTGTGAGATTACATGAAGCGAAGATTGTCTATTTGAACAAAGTCCTGACAGACGACAATGTCTCTGATATGTTCACTAAGTCGCTACCGCCAGCTAAGTTTGAGCATTGCTCAAACTTGATCCAACTCCGTTTTTGTTAGTGTCGTTAGGCACTTTGCTCGAGAGAGAGAGAAGATATTACCACAGGTGACAAAATGACATCTTTGAAGGAATTACTTCGTTAAGTGCTTAGAGCTTTGCTTATGCTCTACCTTGTTTAGTATATTGTGAATTTGAGGTTATTTGTTTGCTTGTAACTTTGACGGGTGATGGCCATGCCGAAGCTCGTCACGGTTAGAATACATTTTGCTACCTCGTGCTAATTTACTTTGCTATCTACTTGCTATGATCAACCGTTGGAAGAACTCGTATTAGTTGGATTGGGATTCGTTTCGCTATCGAGGATCAAATGCATCATGTTGGAGTGTTATAATATTTAATTATATATTATACATTGGATGCTACATGTGACTAAAGCCAAACTTGGACCAACTTGGCATAACTCAAATTTGGACCAACTTGGTCATAATTCATACTTGGCCCCACAAAACTTGGTCCCTACTCCACTTTCATTCTATAAATACCCCTTACCCTTCAACCATTTTCTTCATCCCTTTATTGAGCTTTCTCTAGCTAAACACCAAATACTCTCCCTAATATATTCTTGAGGTTGAGAGTGTTCTTGATATTCGGTGGTGTTTCGTGAAAGTTTCGTTAGGTGATCGTGGATCTCAAGATCCTTGTACAAGCACTTTGTAATCTCCTTGGTTGGTAATATATTCTTGCCCTCTCTCTTTGGTGGATGTACACTATCACACCGATAGTGGAACCACGTTAAATCACGGTGTTATTTGTTTTGAACTTGCTATAATTATAGATAATAACGTTTTTATTATTATCTATATTTCGTGGGTTTATTTTTCTATGTTAGAGAATTATTGTGTAACATCTACATTATTGTTATCCGCATTCGTTGTTGGGTTAATTGTGCACTTGGATTTCTACCCGTTTGGGACCTTAGAAACAAATTGCTGGCATTTGCATTCATGAGACACAATTTTTTCCCAACAATATCTGCTTTGTGGATGCATAAAAATATTCATTTGGCTTCACACAGTGTATGGCAAATGCTTTCATGGAAGTTCTTATATTTTTTGGAAATGCACAAGGTTGTTTAATCGGGTATAACTATGCAAAATGCAAATTGGTATGGAACTTGAGTGTCCAAGAGATTGGTTCATTCCTCAATTTGGGTGTTTTAAGGTTTGTGTGTTTTTGCTAGCTCTAATGAGTATTTTTGATGCTGTTGTATAATGCTTTGTTATTTTTTGTTTGTATAAAATGTAGTTGATGTTTTTTTGTCGTTATTTGGTTCCCATGTTGTAGCTATTGAACAAAAACAAATAAGTTTTATCTATAGTCTTTTGCTGCTATTTTTGTTTCAAATGTATCTTAAACCTTGAGTTTAATGGAAAAAACAATTATTTAAGTTTCTTTACTCTGCATTGTAACAAACTGTTCCTGTTACTTTCTTAAATATGTGATAAATAACCATAACCATATGTGTATATATATATATATAGACATACATACACACACATAGAGGAGAAAGATCATGCGAGAAGTTGAGTTAACGGTGAGAAACGTGAGAAGTGGATCTGAACTGTTAATATCTTTTAATCTCAAGCCCTCCCATGAATTGTTGTTTAGAAGAGAATTGATCTGGTCATCTCGGCACATCTTATCTCGGTGCATCTCATCCTAATATGCGTTCATTTCTTATCTAACGGTTGATAACCACTTCTCATGCACCATTAACTCAACTTCTCACCGGAACCCAACCTTACACACACATACATACTACATGTATATATGCATGGCACATACTTGTATCGTATGTGTTAGAACTAGACATTTTTCTTTGGTGATATTTGAATCCCTAATAGTAGCCTAGTCCCTAGTGTAAGCAATTCGTATCTGCTATCCCTAGATGGTTATTTTGGTTGAGTTATGTTTTAATTTTGAGATTTAGGGGCCGTTTACCAAAATGTTTACCGGGCAAGCGCTTACCGGCAATGATATTACCCTCACTGGCCTTATCGTATAACATTCTCGACCATCAAAATTGATTGTTGGTAAGCGTCTTAAACTCGAAAAAACAACCACACCACAACCACTCATCGGAAAATCTCTTCTTTAACTCAATCCTTTTTAATTTATAGGTTTTTAATACCCTTATAATTAGTTATTAGTTTACTTTTAATCTCTTACTTTTTCATTTTTCATTTTAGATCCTTGTCATATTAACATAAATAATCGTATATGAACTAAAATGCATTAAAAACCACAAGGGTTGTGGCGTAGTGGTTAAGGCATTGGGGGGTGTGGTGAAATATCCTATCTGTCCAGGGTTCGAATCCAAACGTACATAACAATTGTGGCCACTGAGTTTAACAGAGATGATTTCTTGCAGTCATAATTTGTCGGGATTAGTCTAGGCAATAGCCTAGAACACCCTTAAAAAAAACTAAAATGCATTAAAGATACATTTCTTTTTTCTTTACAAATTATACCATTGTAATCATCTCGTCAATACCTTCGAAATTAACCCAATATTTAAATATTTTTGGATTTAATCATATTATTAAATATCATTAATATATACGAATTAGTTTGTTTTATATTTCTTACGTTTTCATTTTACACTCTTATCATATTACAAATACATAATCATAGGTTAACTAAAATACATTATTAAATGCATTTATTTTAGAAATTAAACCATTATAATCTTCTCGTCAAAATTTATTATTGAATATTTTTTAATTTAATAATATTTTAAAATATTATAAATATTTATCGAGATTTTTCGAAAATGACATATCGAGATTTTTTTTAAACCTATACATTTTACACCCTTGTCTATATTTATCTTGAATTTTTAAGAGGTACAAATTAATTTTCTATATGCGAATTAATTTGTTTTATATTCGTTACGTTATCATTTTTCATTTTACACCCTTATCGTCTATACTATATTATAAAGCACGGATAAAAAACTTTTAAATACAAATTATTAGGCACAAGGTACCATCATTTTATGAAATATTTTAAAAATCTCTTAATTTACAAATATCAAATCACAAGATATATATTACTAATGCAGACTTCTAACACCCACCAATTTGGTATATGCAAGACCTTTCTTTTATGTAGACTTTTCCATGTATCACTATTAATTAATATATTATATTACTATAAAATTGTTTAATTATATTATTAAATATGTAATTGGTTATTTTTTCTATATGTCATTAAAATATATAAGATAATCATTGAATTCTAATAAAATACTTAATTTTTTTTTTATATAAAAGACATTATATTATTAAGTCTAAATTAAACAAATTTATAAAATAAACATTATCACTTTCTCAAAACCATCCAAAATCGTACTGTAAATCGACAAAAAAACAAAAATAAAATGAAACATTAAAATCATGATGTATCTCACTGCATTGCGCGAGTACGCTTCTAGTATTAAAAATAAATAATCATAGATTAACTAAAATACATTATAAAATGCATTTTATTACAAATTATGCCATAATAATCTTCTCCTTAATAATTTCAAAATAAGTTTATTATTGAATATTTTTTAGTCAAGGTTCTAAAAAACGCGCCTTGGCGCCGCCATGGCGTCGAGGTGTGGCCTTGCCGCCACGCTTTACCCCTTGGCGTCGAGATAAGGCGTCGAGCTCGTTATGGCGCGCCATGGCGGGTTACAAATTTGTGTATTTTCGATTCTTCAGATTTGTGTACTTCGAAATTCGATTGGAATTTATCCATTAATATCGATTATAATTTATAAATTCTTTTGTTTGTTGTTTTATATGAATTTAAATTGCTAATAACTTGTTCATTATTGTTCAAGACACTAATAAAAATACACACATACATGTATATACATATAAACTATATACAAATTTGCCGCCTTAAGCCACGCCTTGGAAAATGCCATGGCCTCACCATAACTCGTAAGGCTTGAGGCTTGACGTCGCCGCCACGCCACACCTACGCCATTTAGAACCTTGTTTTTAGTTTAATAATATTGTAAAATATCATAAATACGTATCAAAAAATTTCAAAAATGACATATCAAGATTTTTTTTAACTTGTACATTTTACACCCTTATCTATATTTTTCTATCTATACTCCTTTCAAAAAATTCTATTTACGGTTATTTCTTGAATTTTTAAGAGGTACAAATCTCAATACATCATGTACAAGTTTACAACTTCAAAACCTCTCACGTTCAACGTGATAATTAAAAATAAAACTATTTTTTATTTTTAAACTACACTTTATACCATTATAATTAGTTATTTAATTTATTTTATATTCCTTCTCTTTTCATTTGACACCCTTATCTCCGAGAGGGGAATAACGCTCTCATCTTCCGCTAAACACTTTCGGAGGTAACAGACGTGAAACGTGTTGTGGATCCCGTTCATTTATGGCGGAAGTTCCAATTGGTAGGCCTGTAAGCCCACACGCTTGAACACTTTGAACGGTCCGAGGAAACGAGGACTCAACTTCTCCCATTTTCCGAACCGGATAATGCCCTTCCACGACGATACTTTAAGCATCACACGATCGCCCACTTGGAACTCCATCGCTCGCCTCTTCTTATCGGCATAGCTCTTTTGCCGATCCTGAGCTGCTTTTAAATGCTCCCGAATGCTTTTCACTTTATCACCTATCTCTTGTACAATTTCGGGTCCGGCGAATTGCTTCTCTCCCGCTTCCAGCCAACACACGGGAGTTCTGCACTTCCGCCCATACAAGGCCTCAAACGAAGATATGCTGATACTCGAGTGATAGCTATTGTTGTAAGCAAACTCCACTAAAGGTAGATGAGAGTCCCAACTACCACCAAAGTCGATGACACAAGACCTAAGCATGTCCTCAAGTGTCTGGATCGTTCTCTCGCTTTAGCCGTCGGTTTGAGGATGGTAGGTCGTACTCAACTTTACTCGTGTACCAAGCTCCCTCTGAAGACCATCTGTGAGTCCAAGAACACTAAATCTCTAGAGAGAGAAATTAGAGAGAGAGCAATTGAAGCGCAAATGTAATTCTGTATTGAAGTATGCGTGAAGTGTTACAAAGAACAAGGACCAAAGGGACTTAAATACCCTTGGTAAATACAACACAGAATGTGTTGGTCCCGAAGGTGCTTAACAAGTTTGTAGAAGGGGGGGTTGAATACAAACACAGAAATTAAAGTTTAATAAATTGTTTATTGATAAATCAAACACAATTTACAAGTCTGTTGCGGAATAAGATTAAGTAAGACTTAATCTAAACAAACTTAAGAAAACACTAAGATGGTTGCACAAGAATTTCAGAGAATGGGGGATTTAAGGAATATAGAAAACAAAGGTTTCTATTTGGGGTTCAAGGATTGAGCACCCTCTCAGATGGAGGGGTGATCTTCTTATTTATACCCTATGCATTAAATGCATGGCAGGGCACTTTACACGTGGCATTCACTGATTGGCTTTGGAAGTCTGACTTTGGGAGACATGCTTTCGGCCGGATCATGAACAATATAGTTGACAGAGTTGTTGTACGAATTATGGCAGAGACATGACAGTTCTGATACATCGTACAAGTTGTGCAAGGTAAGACAAAAGGAAACTTGAGGTATAAGCTTTGTGATCATTTGATCGCTGAATATCTCTTTCTTCAGAGACATCAATAGTTCAGCGATCGCTGAAGCTTCCCTCATGTTCCTTCGCGTATAAGTAGAGTTGTCTTTGCTTCACTGATATCCGCATCAGGTCACTAATAGACTTCTCTTTGTTCAACAGCTTCGTCTTCGATTCAGCTATGAACATCTGTTGACGCGAGGCTTGTCTTCAGGGATTACGTTGGCTGTTTACATCATAAACTATCAGCGATAACTGAACAGACTCAGTTTGATCGCTGATAGTGAAACACTAATACATAAAAATGTTTACAAGAAGGACTATCAACGATAACTGAACAAAGTTTGATCGCTGATGGTGAAACACTATTACATATTAAAACGTAATTTTCACTAAGTATAGAAGAGGGTCGTTATCAAATCACTGAGAGAGTTTGGATCAACAATCTCCCCCTATTTGATAATGACAAAGTAACTGAAGAAAATTACTTTATAATTCAAAATAAGGAATAATCAGGACTCATAACATACACGTCCCAATTACTATTTTGAGGGATCTTTTACAGTACCGATAGAGTTAAGTACTTCACTGAAACTTTCATTAATCCAAGAAAAGAATTTACAAGGTATGAAAATTATAAGTACAAGTGATGTACTAACTACTGTAAGTTTAAACTAATAGATTACAAGAAAGAAAACTAATCTATCAGCTATCTAAAGAGGGTTTAGGAGGATTGATCAAATACTCAGGTATTTCTTCTCCTTTTTGCCTTCGCTCTAAAGATTCTTGGCTAATGATCACTTTGATTTGCTCAACAGCAGGAGAGAGATCACACCACAAGCACATGAGATCCTTGAGAAGAATGAAGGGACATATAGGGATTTCAGAGACTCTATGAAATATGAGTTCTTCCTCATCATCTCTGAAGAAGATTCCAAAAGGTTCTTCAAGTACTTGTCCCGCAACATATGGTTCACCAGGAGGCAGAGATAGATCCAGAACTGAAAGATCAGGAGGAGGACCGAACAGAGCTTCTCTTGAGAATTTGATGGAGGTTTCATTCTTGATCACCGCGACATTTTCAGAGGAGGAGGAGACAGGCTTTCTTCTGATCTGCTTTGGCTTAGAAGGAAGAGCATACGGCACTTTTAGTATTGCAGCGACTCTGTTGATGAGAGCATCATTTATCCCTTTAACATAACCTCTGTAGATTGATTTTGATTTCTTCAGTGCGTCTTTGAACTCAAGCCATTCCATATAGCCGAGGCTTCCCAGCTTTGAAACGAACATTGCCTTCCATCTTCCATCCTCTCTGGTAATCTCCATAGTGACAGAAACTTTGTCCTTCTTCTTTCTTCCAGAGATAGTAACAACTATGATCTTCATTGGGTCAGAGCGATAGTCAATTTTATGTTTGCACCAATCGACCGAGTTATCGCTGACCGCTTTTTCTTTTAAGCGTTCCTCTTCAATCTCTTTCAAAAGAGCAGCCTGGACTTCAACTGGTTTCTTTTTCAGCTTCTTGTTTTTGACTTGAGAAGACTGAATTTTGAGAGCCAGAGAGGCATCTCTTTGACAATCAGCAATCAGCTTCTCAGCCCTGACGGATTCTTCAATTTCAGCTTCTGTCAGGAACTCTAGATCTGATGATTGAGAGTGGATCTTTCGCCGTTGATTCTCTAGACGAGAGATCATCTCGGTTCTTCTTTTCATCTCTTCCTCTGAATAGTGAGATGGTCTAGAGGGCCTTCCTGTATGTTGCAGAGACTCTTCTTCCTCATCTTCTTCATCAATCTCTCTTACAGAGATTGGGATTATTTGATCATCAGCTACAGCAGCTGGGATTATTTGGAGTTCTTTTCCCTTAAGCAGGAGAGAGAACTGTCTAGTCAACAAATGAAAAGAAAGTTAGTTTATTTTAGGGGAAGGATAAAGATAAAGGCTTAGAGAGAAACAGGGGTGGGATTTTTATAGAAGGATAAGGGAACGAGGGTAAGGCATACCTGAGAAGGATTCTCCTCAGATAGTGAGATCATCTCCCGACTTCCCTCAGCAGTTGGACCTTTGCTTTGGGAAGGGGTTCCTGAAGGTGTCTCATGACTCCCCCCCTGCTTTGATAACTTCTTTCGAAGCTATCGTTGATGACGTGACGGCTGAAGAACACCATAAAGATTGATCTTCTTCATCGTCATCATCATCATCTTGATGAGGATCTTCCTCTTGATCTTCAAGATCAAGGTCTTCATCTTCATCGCCCTTCTCTTCCTCTTCATCGATTAACTCATCGATGGTAGGAGGGGCTTTCTCAGTAGCTATCTCCCCCTCAACATGAGAGGGGGTTTCCTTTTGTTGGTCTTCAGCAGCAGCCTCTATCTCCTTATTTTCTTCAGATGCATTCTCCCCCTCTTTGTCATTATCAGCGAGGGAGAGATCTTTGGTAGGAGAGGAAGGTTGTGCAGAGATCAGCCTCCGGACGTCAGCCTCCAGACTATCTAGCCGTCCTTCAATCACCGGGATATCGGAAGTAGCTTGATGAATGAATTCAACAACTACGGATAGTGCGGTGCGGTCATCCGATGTGAAGGAAGGAGATGGAGTCGGAGCTGGTGCACTCAGCTTGTCGAGGACTTGCTGAAGAAGAGTGGTGCAAGTGTCAACTTTCGATGATAGAGCATCAAACTTCCGCTGAGTGTCCTCCTTTACTCTGACAAGTTCTTCTTGAAGAGCAGAGATGTGAGCGGCTTCAGCTTTGGTTTGGGAGGCAGCGATCAACGTCTTCAGCTCTTCACCTGCGTTATTGACTGCGCTGGTGGTTTGGTTGATAGCAGTGGTGAGAGAAACCACCTTTTCGCCTAAACTGTTGACATTCATGTCAACAGTTGCCAAAATAGGACCTGAAAGAAAAGTTAGTGTCTGAGTAACAGGCTTAGATGGGGAGAAGTAAGGTGTATTGGGTTTAGGTGTACCTGATCGATCAAACATGTTGAAAAATTGCATGTCTCTTTCAAGCAGTTAAGGATTAGGTCCTATGAATGTAGCATGAGGTTGCTGCAAGAGAGAAGGGTCAGAGACCAAAGAAATAGAGGGATGAGAGATGGGGATAGAAGAAGATGGGAGTTTGGAAGGTACCTCAGTTGATTGAAGAACTGAGATTTCAGGTTGAGTCACTGTTGTTGTGACAACGACCGAGATCGCTGGCACGGTTGATGATGTAGGTGCTGAGGATGTGGAGGAGATGACCACGAAATCATCCAAGGAAGTTTGTCGAGAAACTTCCTCAGGCCTTGAACTAGCGGCTAAGGTCTCCTTAGTCACTTTGGCCTTCTTCGAAGGACCAAGGGAACTAACAGATGGTCGTTTGGTAGGGGTAGCGGCAGGGATAGCAGAAAAAGGAACCTCCTGCGTGGCCGCTGAAGACGAAGAAGTAAGGAGAGAGAGTCAGGAGCGAAGTTCAGAGATACTTACCTCGTTGGGGAGCGTCTTGACCTCCAGGGAGCGCTGACCCACTTTGGGAAAAGTTGCATCAGAATTTGTGGGGTAAGTAGCAGGGTAGAGGAACTTCAGGTACGCACAGATGAAGCGTACATAGGGGATCTTGGGACCCCTCTCGGTCTTCTCTATCTTTGACCTTAGATCGTCAAAGAATGCTGTTGCGTAGTCGAAATTTCTTCCGACGATCACTGAGTATGCCATTTGGACCTGAATCTTGCTGGCCTGGTCCAGTGACCCACTCTTCCCACTCATACACTGAATGAAGTGAGAGAAGATGTAGTTAAGCTGAGAAGGCATGAGGGACTTCTTCACGAGAGTCAGCTTCTTGTTGGGAATTGTCGTCCTTGGCTTGGGTTCCCAAGAGTATTCCATAGCATCCAGGAATTGGATGAGTTCAGCATCAGTGGGCAAGGCATCGAATCCATTCCTGGGTTTGTCAGGAAATCGCAGAGCTTTCCTTAGCCCTAAGGCAGTCATCTTCCCTGGTCCGAGGTTAGTGCTGAAAGAAATAGCAGGAACCAGTTCACACTTTTTGTTGGTGAGAGAGGTAACGTCAACGGTAAACCAGAATTGTTGGAGAAGAGCTTTAGAAGGTGTGGGATCCACAGTGATAGCGTAGGCAATGCATGATTGCTTTAGAAACTTTGCGGCTTCCACCAGATGTGGGTATTTGACACCATCAAAATCAAGGCGAGCAAGATGATTGTTTTTCGGAAGCTCAGAGTCAGTGATGGCGAACTTGACGTTCTTAGAGGCGACAAGTGCAGATTGAGCCATTCTGAAGATGAACAAATAGAAGAGTAGAAGAAAGGTTTTAGTCTAAAAATAAAGAAGGTTTTCCCAGTTTCTATTTTGGGGAAAAGAAACATAGAAAAATCAACATATTTGAAGATTAAAAAGGTGTTCTTAATATAAGATTTAAGAACAAGAAGAAAAACCAAAGATTTTGAATGAAGATAATCGGAAGAAAATGGTTTTGAATGAATAAAATCAAAATAAAAATGATTTTATTTGATAAAATCTTATAAACCCATAATGGCAGTCCATAAATGGAGTATTATGTAAAAAGATTTAGAATAAGAATAAGAAGAAGATCAAGAATAACCTGTTGATCTTTGAAGAAGACAATGCAAGTGCTTGAGAATGCTAGAATGCTTTTGAGAGAGTTTTCTTGCTTTGAAAATATTTCCAGAAAGCGTAAAAGATAAGAATGGAAAAACATTCTTTTTATACGTGTGAGAGTAGGAGAGAGAGTGTGAGAGGCGGGAAAACAAATGCTCATCATAACATGGACACGTCCCACGAAGTTGATTGGATGGAAGGGCAACGGGCGAACGTGTCAGAAAAAAATGTCGTGGATTGTCGGTTCAAATGACGTCATAGAAGAGAGAGAGACTGTTCATTTGTCCGTTTTGAAATTATCGCTGAAGAAAAGTCAGCGATAGATTTTCTCTTTGAAAGTATCCATAATGGTAAAGATAGGGATTGGTTTTCTTTTAAGAAGGATCACTGACTAGAATCATCAGTGATAAATTTATTTTTCAAAAAACTTTTAATCATTTGAAGAAGGTTCAGTGATTAAAGTTTATATTTTGAAAAACATCTTAACTGAATGAAGATTCAGTTGTAGGGATGGAGAGAACATACCTGAGAGTCAAAATGTTTATCAGAGAATGATAAAAGGGGAACTTATGATTACTGACACAATGCATGAACGCTGAATAATTATTCTTCGAGATTCAGCATTCCAAGCTCACTGATGAGAAAGTTGAACCTTGTCTCATCAAGAGGTTTGGTGAATAAATCAGCAAGCTGATAGTCAGTAGGGATGAAATGAAGTTCAATATCACCGTTCATCACATGATCTCTGATAAAGTGATATATGATCTCTATGTGTTTCGTTTTTGAATGTAGCACTGGATTATTTGCTATAGTGATAGCACTAGTGTTGTCGCAATAGATAGGAATCTTTGACAGCTGAAGGTCATTATCTAATAGTTGATTTCTCATCCATAAGATCTGAGAACAATAGCTTCCAGCGGCTACGTATTCAGTTTCAGCTGTGGAAGTGGATACTGAATTTTGCTTCTTGCTTGTCCAGCTTACCAGCTTTCCTCCTAGGAGTTGACATCCACCAGTGGTACTTTTTCTGTCAAGTTTACAACCTGCTAAATCACTATCAGAATATCCTTTAAGATCGAACCCTGAGTCTTTGGGATACCAAAGACCGAGGTTAGGAGTTCCTTTTAGATATCTGAAAATTCGCTTAACAGCGATCAGATGGGATTCCTTGGGTTCAGATTGATAGCGTGCACATAAATAAGTAGAGTACATAATGCCAGGCCGACTCGCTGTAAGATACAGTAGTGAGCCTATTATTCCTCTATAGGCAGTGACATTAACAGGTTTTCCAAATGGATCTTTGTTAAGTGTCAGAGGAGGTGCCATAGGAGTTTTCATCGCTGAAGGTTGTGTAAGATCAAACTTCTTCAGCATATCTTTAACATACTTACCTTGGCTGATAAAAGTACCTTTGTCAGATTGCTTGATCTGAAGGCCAAGAAAATATGTCAGCTCACCCATCATACTCATTTTGTATTCTTTCTTCATTCTTTCAGAGAAGCGAGTACATAGAGATGGGTTTGTAGAACAAAATATGATGTCATCGACATATATTTGTACAAGAATTATATGACCTTTTATCTTTCTGAAAAATAACGTATTATCAATTTTGCCACGTTCAAAATTTTCAGAGATAAGAAATGATGAGAGAGTGTCATACCAAGCACGAGGGGCTTGTTTTAGACCATAGAGAGCCTTATCCAATTTAGAAACATAATTTGGATACTTAGGGTCATAGAACCCTGGTGGTTGTTCTACATAGACTTCTTCATTCAACTTTCCATTTAGGAACGTTGATTTTACATCCATTTGATAAACAATGAAGTCTTTATAGACTGCATAGGCTAAGAATAGTCGAATTGCTTCGAGCCTAGCCACAGGGGCAAAGGTTTCATCATAGTCTATGCCTTCCTCTTGTCTGTATCCCTGAGCAACAAGTCGAGCTTTGTTGCGGGTTACAGTTCCATGTTCATCTAACTTGTTTCTAAACACCCATTTGGTGCCTATATTAGTTTTATCAGATGGTCTAGGAACGAGATTCCAAACTTTGTTGTGAGAGAATTCAGTCAGCTCTTCTTGCATAGTGCTGACCCAGTTTGGATCTCTGAGGGCATCATCAGTCTTCTTTGGTTCTATTAAAGAGTGAAAGTTGACAAAGAGACAGATATTACCTGAGCTTCGTCGTGTCTGAATACCTGCATCGGGATCACCAAGAATTTGATCTATTGGGTGATCTCTGGTCCATCGCTGAGCGGGAGCATGATCGCTTAACTCAGAGGTTGGATCAACAATAGGGATGTTTACTGATGAGGACGTTTGAGGTTCATCAACAATTAACTATTGAGTAGTGGACATACTATTGTTATCAGAGAGGTTTTCAGACGAAGGTAGATCTGATGGTAGCAGTGTGTTAAGAGGCTCTGCTGAGATCCATGAGTTGGATTCAGCGTTAGGAGGTATGATGTTTGGATCATCATCAGCGGCTGGAGGATCTGAATGCTGATGGTTTGAGAAGAAAGGTTCTGTTTCTCTGTAATGAGAGAACATCCAAGCATTTAACTCTTCATTGTGAGTGATTGGTTTAGAGTTCGCTGAGCGAGTTTCATCAAATGTGACATGAATTGTTTCTTCCACGGATTGTCTTCTTTTGTTGAAAACTCTGTAGGCTTTGGAGATGGAGGAATATCCTAGAAATATTCCATCATCAACTTTTGGGTCGAACTTTCCAAGTTGATATTTGTTGTTTAAGATATAGCACTGACAACCAAAGATATGAAGAAAGCTGATAGAGGGATTTCTTCCGTGAAAAAGTTCATAAGTTGTCTTTCCAAATCGCTTTACTATCAGCGATCTGTTTTGAGTAAAACATGTAGTATTTACAGCTTCAGCCCAAAATTGAGTAGGGAGATGAGAATCGCTGAGCATTGATCTAGCAGCTTCAATGATCGTTCTGTTTCTTCTTTCAGCGACTCCGTTTTGCTGAGGTGTTCTTACTGAGGAAAAGTTATGAGAAATTCCCTTATTCTCAAAGAAATTTGTTGGTCCCGAAGGTGCTTAACAAGTTTGTAGAAGGGGGGGGGGTTTGAATACAAACACATAATTTAAAGTTTAATAAATTGTTTATTGATAAATCAAATACAATTTACAAGTTTGTTGCGGAATAAGATTAAGACAGACTCAATCTAAACAAACTTAAGAAACACTAAGATGATTGCACAAGAAGTTCAGAGAATGGGGGATTAAGAGATATAGAAAACAAAGGTTTCTACGTTGGGGTTCAAGAATTGAGCACACCTCAGATGAAGGGGTGTTCTTCCTATTTATACCCTCTGCATTAAATGCGTGGCAGGGTACTTTACACGTGGCGTTCACTGATTGGCTTTGGAACTCTGACTTTTGAGAGACATGCTTTCGGCCGGATCATGAACAGTGTAGTTGACAGAGTTGTTGTACGTATGGTGGCAGAGACATGTCTGTTCTGACACATAGTACTAGGTTGTGCAAGGATAGACAAAAGGAAACTTGAGGCATAAGCTAAGTGATCATGTGATCGCTGACTATCTCTTTCTTCAGAGATATCAAGAGTTCAGCGATCGCTGAAGCTTTTCCTCATGTTCCTTCGCGTATATGTAGAGTTGTCTTTGCTTCACTGATATCCGCATCAGGTCACTAGTAGACTTCTCTTTGTTTCAGCAGCTTCGTCTTCGATTTAGCTATGAACATATGTTGACGCAAGGCTTGTCTTAAGGGATTACGTTACCTGTTTACTTCAGAAACTATCAGCGATAACTGAACAGACTTAGTCTGATCACTGATAGTGAAACACATACATAGAAATGTTTATAAGAAAGACTATCAGCGATAACTGAACAGACTCAGTCTGATCGCTGATGGTGAAACACTAATACATATTAAACGTAATTTTCACTAAGTATAGAAGAGGGTCGTTATCAAATCACTGAGAGAGTTTGGATCAACAAAATTGTTCAGGGAACTGTTTTTGAATTCAGTTCCATGATCACTTCTTATTGAACGAACAGTAAGATTATTCAACACTTCCATCTTTTTAACAAAGGATATTAGTTCTTCTGGAGTATCACTCTTACAGCGAAGAAAGATAACCCAGGTATAGCGAGAGAATTCATCTACAATGACAAGCGTATATTTCTTTCCAGCTATTGATTGGATGTTGACAGGTCCAAATAGATCCATATGTAAGAGATGAAGAGGACTTGTCACTGAGGAAACTTGTTTAGATTTGAAACTAGCTTTTGTTTGTTTTCCTTTTTCACATGCTGAGCAGAGAGATTATTTAGCATATGAGTGCTGAGGAAGACCGGAAACCAGTTCCTTAGAAGAGAGAGAATTCAGGGTTTTGAAGTTTAGATGAGAAAGCCTTTTGTGCCATAGCCAGTTGACATCAGAAGAGGCTTTAGAAAGAAAACATAAGTTTTCGGTGGTAGTAGAGTCCATATCTATTACATAGACATTTTCTCTGCGATAGCCATTGAGAGCAAGTTTTCCTTTCTCATTCACCACTGAACATGCTTTCTTAGAAAATCGAACTTCGTAGTCTTTATCACATAGCTGACTGATGCTCAGAAGGTTGTGCTTCAGTCCATCTACATAAGCGACTCTTTGAAAGGTAGTTGTCCCATTGCTGAGGACACCAAACCCTCGGGTATATCCTTTTCCATCTCCACCAAAGGTCACAGAGGGACCTTTCTCTTCCTTGTATTCAGTGAGCAGGTCTTTTTGTCCAGTCATATGACGAGAACATCCACTATCGAGATACCATATGCCCTTTGATCCCTGCACACATAAGGAAGATTAAGCGTTGTTTGGTACCCACTTTTCAATGGGTCCTTTAGAGTTAGTGGATATGGAAGGTTTAGCAGTCTTCACAGCAGATGAAGATTCAGCTTCAGTGGTAATCTTCACTTTGGTTAATTTCTTAACCTTAGTGGTATTTTTCACCTTGATTGATTTTTCAGCTTTGGTGACCTTCTTAGCCTTAGAGGCGTTTATCTTCACTTTAGCTGTTTTATCAGCTTTGGTGGCCGTCGGACATTTACTTGCAATATGGTCAGTAAAACCAAAGTGATAGCATTTTCTATATTTGAAAATGGTTTTAGGACCAGAAGTAGAAGGTTTTGCAAGTTTAAGATGAGCGGGGTCAGGTCCAATAATGATTTTCTCATGAGATCTGGGAGGAATTTTGATTTCTTCAGATCTCTTAGGCTTAAGGTCAATCTTTAGCTTTGGAGGGCAGAGATCAAAGATTTCTATCATAGAGCTAGAAGATTGTTTAACTGAAGGTTTTGAAGAAACTTTCAGTTTTGCTTTCTTGGGAGCCTTCTGAGGTCGAAGAATATATTTTCCTTTATCTGTAGGCTTAGAGCTTTCAGATTTTTCCTCAGGGATTGGATTAGAAGATGATGCAGGATATAACTGATTATAAGAAGTGTCAGAGATAGAATTGACAAACGTTCCGAATTTAAGCATGGAACTTTCTTCTTTAAGCTTATCCCGTGGTTTCCAAAAACCAAGACCGGTTCTATCACCATCAGGATTTTGAGCATTTATTATCTCAGTGATTTTTGTTGATTGGTTGCACCATTTTTCAACATGAGCCTTTTCTGCTTTTAGAGCAGCGATGGCTTGTTCGCGTTCAATGCTGATGATTTCATTTATAATGACTTGATCTTTCAACTTTTCTTCTAAAAGAGTTAGTTCTCTGATCTTTTCATGACATTTCTCTAGCTCTTGAGTTAAATGAACATTTTTGTTCTCAGCTTGAGTTTTTTCATTTAGAGCATTATAAAGATCAATCGTCAGCACATCAACAGCGCGACTTCTCACAGCTTCAGGCAGAGAGGGATTTGTAGAGATAGATACCTGAGATGATATGTAGCTTATAGAAGGTTCAGATGGTTCTTCCACTTCTTCTTTAATCTCGGCCATGAGACAGAGATTAGCGACTTCTTCTTCATTAGAACTTGATTCTTCTGATTCAGCCCAGTCGTGTTCTTCAGCGATGAGACCTTTACCTTTTAGCTTATAGCTTTTCAACTTTTGATATTTGTTCTTCAGATTTAGGTATTTGTCATCACTGGATCTTCTTGAGGTTGAAGGTTTGAAGACCTTTTTCGACCTGCACTCACTAGCAAAGTGTCCAATCTTTTCACAGTTATAGCAAGTGGCAGTAGCCTTATCAACATGAGTTGATTTTGGCTTTTCAGTAAGAGAGAGAGGCTTATTTCTTCGGAAATTGCTCTTTCTTGCTAATATCTTAAAAGAGTTTGTCAAGAGTGCTAAGGACTCATGAAACTCTAAAAGATCAGGGTCTGATAGATCCTCTGATTCAGAATCTAACTCAGTGATGGTGAGAGTAGGTCGCTGAGATGGAATTATCTCCGAAAAGACTAAAGCAACAGGAGTGCTTTTGGAGTCTTTAGAATCTTTTACAAGATTCTTCTTCAAGAGATTCGATTGCTCATAGTTGAGCAATATTCCATACAAAGTGCTGAGAGAAAGAGAATTTAAGTCTTTTGTCAGCTTAAGACATATTGAATAACTGTCCCAGCTTTCAGGAAGACATTTTAAGAATTTTGTTAAGACCTCAGAATTAGAATAGGTCTTACCAATTGTTATTAGATCAATGATTAAGCAGTGAAACCACTGATGAACGTCAGAAAGAGATTCATTCTTACCAGTGATGAAACTTTCATACTGTCTTACCAAGTTAATCTTTCGAGTCTCTTGGATTTCAGTGGTGCCCTCATATTGAACACATATGGTTTCCCACATTTCTTTAGAAGTTTTCAGATGCATGATGGAATGAAAAACTTCATCAGGCAGAGCCATTGAGATAATGGTCTTTGTTCTTGCATCTATACCTACCTTCTTTTTGTCTTCATCACTTCACTGTCTTATTTCCTTAACGACATAGCGCTCAGGGACAGCTTCAGTGGTGGCAGTAGCTGGAACTGCAGCTATAATTCTAACAGGTTCATAGGGTCCATTTTCTATATATTCCGGTATTGTAGGATCTGCACCTTCAAGAAATAACATCATTCGATTTTTCCATAGAGAAAAGTTATCTCTGCTAAATCGAGGAGGTTTAGAGAGTGAACCATTATCATAGTAGTTTGTGTTTGTGTTAAGTGCCATTTAGAACAACAAGGAAGAGAATAAAGCAAGATCTTGTTTATCAGATTAAACAGACTGCTCTGATACCACTTGTTGGTCCCGAAGGTGCTTAACAAGTTTGTAGAGGGGGGGGGGGTTGAATACAAACACAGAAATTAAAGTTTAATAAATTGTTTATTGATAAATCAAACACAATTTACAAGTCTGTTGCGGAATAAGATTAAGTAAGACTCAATCTAAACAAACTTAAGAAAACACTAAGATGGTTGCACAAGAATTTCATAGAATGGGGGATTTAAGAAATATATAAAACAAAGGTTTCTATTTAGGGTTCAAGGATTGAGAACCCTCTCAGATGGAGGGGTGATCTTCCTATTTATACCCTATGCATTAAATGCATGGCAGGGCACTTTACACGTGGCGTTCACTGATTGGCTTTGGAAGTCTAACTTTGGGAGACATGCTTTCGGCCGGATCATGAACAATACAGTTGACAGAGTTGTTGTACGAATTGTGGCAGAGACATGACAGTTCTGATACATCGTACAGGTTGTGCAAGGTAAGACAAAAGGAAACTTGAGGTATAAGCTTTGTGATCATTTGATCGCTGAATATCTCTTTCTTCAGAGACATCAAGAGTTCAGCGATCGCTGAAGCTTTCCTCATGTTCCTTCGCGTATAAGTAGAGTTGTCTTTGCTTCACTGATATCCACATCAGGTCACTAATAGACTTCTCTTTGTTCAACAGCTTCGTCTTCGATTCAGCTATGAACATCTATTGACGCGAGGCTTGTCTTCAGGAACTACGTTAGCTGTTTACATCAGAAACTATCAGCGATAACTGAACAGACTCAGTTTGATCGCTGATAGTGAAACACTAATACATAAAAATGTTTACAAGAAGGACTATCAGCGATAACTGAATAGACTCAGTTTGATCGCTGATGGTGAAACACTAATACATATTAAAACGTAATTTTCACTAAGTATCGAAGAAGGTCGTTATCAAATCACTGAGAGAGTTTGGATCAACAAAATGTGACTTTAAACACTGTATTTGACCAAGCCCTATAAATACAATGATTACTATAAAATCAGACCTAACAATCTTCCCCTTAGTAATCATTGGCGCTTTGGTCTTCAAAATTCATCTACTAAATCAGCACTGACCATCCAAGCGACTTTGTGAAGCTTTCTGACTTTTAAAGAAAAATTTCTTCTCAGCATCTTTCAGATTAAGGTTGTCTTTGCATCATCTTGTGCTCTGTACGACACACCTCTTTTAAATGACCTTGAATGAACTGTAGTGGTCGGAGTAGGAACAACAAAAGAAGTAGTTGTAGCTGAGAGAATAGAATCTTTGAGCGAATCTTGATCAGTAGATAAACATTTAGCTCTTTGTCTCTTTAACTTCTCCTTGACTTCTCCCCCTCATGACCTTGATGATCTGGATCAACTTGGTCATGCAAATGTTGGAGACGAGACAACTTAAAATCTGCAAAATCAAAGAAACAAAGAAAATAGGAGAGGTTTGCGTGACCTGTTGGTGGCGCAAACTGCAAACTGAGGTTTGCGCTAACAGAAGGAAGCACAAAGTAAGGTTTGCGCGAGTTAAAGGAAGCGCAAAGCTTGTTTTGCTCTAGAAGCTGTTGGCGCAAATCTACGGTTTGCTCGACCAACTGATGGCGCAAATCTGACTTGGAGTCTGAAATTTTTTACCTGTTTAGCTCTTTGACTCCCCCTACACAAATGCACTAATTTTGATAATTCAAGTTAGCATTCATATAGAAAGTCAGATACTCCCCCTTGAAAACAAATATGATATTTTTAGAAAAATTCTCTTTGTTCACTCCCCCTTGAATAATGCACAAACCCATTAAAACAGATTTATGAGAACACAATGAACAAATATCAATGTAGAAAGAAAAATATACTGAATATAAATTTTGAAACGACTAAACATATAAAATTTTAAACACTAAACAAATGAAATTCTACTTAGTAAAAAATCACAGATTTATCAATCATTTGAAATCAAGCATGTGTTGTTGAATACATAAACAAGTTTCATTGCATATCAAGTTAAGACATGTTCAGTTTCAAAATCTTTCATCAATCTATTCAGTGTGCTCACATGAGATTCTTCGATTAGCTTCAAGAAAATGCAATTCTAAAAATATAATAGAGAACTTTGCATGTACTCACACTAAGCCATCAAAAATTAAGATTTTCACAAATTTATAGGTTTATCGCAACTCAAACATATCACCAAGTATCATGAGATGTGTGCTCATTGGCATCTTTTCGCAGTGTGCACATTGGCATCTTAACATGAGTGTGCTCTTTGGCATCTTTTAAGCTCGTGCACTTTGGCATCTTTTTAATCAAAAAGTTTATTAAGTAAAGAACATGCCGTAAACATAAGTTTCTATCTGATCCTATTGCAGGATTTGGGTCAGCCGCTCCCAGACCAGTTGGCCTTAGGGGACTAGGTGTCAAGCACCCCTTGGAACTTACTCTCTCAGATCAGAAAGACTACATCGACATATCCTAAACCCATTCATACCAGTAGAACATGACTTTCGATCTGGTTCTATTGAAGGATTTGGGTTCGATCACTCCTAGACCAAATGACCTTAGGGGACCAGATGACAAGCATCCCAAAGAACTTACTTTCCCAAACCAGAAAGGCCACAGGTACAAAATTTTAAACTTAGAGATATCTAAATTTTATATATATTTTCATCTCAATTACTCAGTTTTATATAAAAGTGCTTAGCCCATATTTTCATTACAATCAAAAATTCTGACCTTTTAGGATTTTCTAAGCATTGTAAACTATAAATATTCCAAATCACACAACTTTAAAGCAATAACAAAAGTTTCAAACATGTTGCGAACTTTTCGACTTTTGTAAGACTTGAAAGTTGAACATATAAAACTTTAATACTAACAAAGCAACTTGAAAATTTATCCTAGACACACATTTTATTCAAAAAAAAAAAACCTGTAAAGCTTTTACTTTATAGACTAAAATTTGTAAAGATTTAAACTTTTAATTGATATTTAGTTGGAACAAAATAAAATTCAACTATTTCATCTGTTACATTGGATAAAATAAATTTGTGTCTCAAATAAAAAAAATTGGGTTGAGCAAAAATTCAGGATTAGTTAAACAAGCTCAGATTCTTGAAAAACATTTGAGAAAAAACTGGAATAACATCATAATCAGAAAATAATGCAGCAGAAGTAAAGTAGATGTACTCACAATATCTCATTTAGTCAGAAGCTTAAGCATTGAAGACCGAGCCCTAGACTGACTTGTCTAGAAGTCAAAGTCCTTGAAGTACGGGTTCTGAGCTGAAGTACTCAGAAGCCAACATTCTCTTACTCCCCCTTAACATGAGGTGCCTGCAACTTAGAATCAATTTGAGATTTGAGTACCCACTTGTATTTGGACCCGTGAAAGTTAGTTGCAGTTCGTATGGGGATGTACTTATTAGATTTGACAGTTAAAGCATGAGAAATATGATCAGAATGATAAGCACAATCATCAGAAGAGAAAGCATAATCATCTGAACTAGAATCAGAAGACGAATATGAGACATTTTTGGAAATTTGAAACATTTACTTTATAGAATATTTTGAAACTTTCTTACAAACATCAAATGAATCACTATTATAAAGTCTGTCTATCTATCTATCTCCATCAAATATAGAATCAGTAGATGTCCGCTTCGCTCTCCAGATATGTCGTGATCGAGCGCTCAAAGTCCTATATGTAAGAATTGAATCGGAAGAATTAGAACTGTCAGAAAGAACTTTATCTTGTTTCTTTGACTTCTTTGACCGTCTTCTTTTACGCTTAGTTTTATAATATTGATCATTTAGTGTAAAAGAATCATCAAGAATTTTAGAATTAATATTTAAATCAGAAGAAATAATTTTACCTAAGCAACCAATCTGATCAACTAATAAATCTGAATTTGCCTCGGAGTCTGAATTTATTTGAGAAAAGATATCAGATTTAGAAACTTCACTTTTGTTTATTTGAAAATCAGAAGAAAGACTAGAAATAGAATCTGGTTTTTGAGAAAATAATTTTTCTTCAAGACTAGAGGTCATGAAAGAAAGAATAATATCAGATTCAATTTTCTTTTTAATATTTTGATCTTCCATCTTATCTTCAATATCGATGATTTTGCCTTCTAATACTAACGGATGAGTATATTTCTTCGAATCATAAATGATTGGAGAAATATTTTCCTTATCAGAATCAAGAGCATAAGAAGAAACAAAATCATCAGACACTGAAGATTTGACGGGAGATATATCATTTAAACCTTTTCTGCCTCTCCTTGATTTTTCAGGAAAATATTTGGCATTTTCGCTTGTGTTAACAAAAGGAATTTCCTTTTTCTTGTTATTTGTCCTTTTTCTCATTTTCGATTTCTAACACTTGCTTTTCACTTGTCCAATGAAATTTGAACTGAGGAGCATAGTGTGCAAGAGTTAGATAATCGTATTTATATAAAGTAGGAACTTCGTTTATCACTTTGTTTAAACAATGAGGATTGTCAAAACCAAGTCCCCATATTTGTTTCAAAGCTTCTTCACTCCTTGGTTTATTCATAAAAATTGTTTGTTCAGATTGGTTCCTTCGATATAACTTTTCTTCTAATTTATTTATTTTATCTGAAAATTCATCTTTTAAAGTAGTCATAGCAGTCAAAGATTCAAGATAAGTCTTATTTGAATCCTCCAAATCCTCCAATTTCTTTTGAAAGACGTCTTTTGTATTTTCCAAAATAGATTTTTCATCTTTCAAAGAAATTTTCAGTTTGTCAATCAAATCTGACTTTTCAGAATTTAAATTCTTTTCAGATATGAGTCTCGAGCGTAAATCAGATAAAGCAGTTATCATGATATTCATCTGAGAAGATATGAAATTGTGATCAAACTCTGAATATACCTCATCTTCATATGTTTCAGAATCATCATCTGACTGATCAACTCCAACAAAGCACATCTGACCGATCTCGACGTTTGCAGCTTCATCGTCAGAGTGATCCAGCCAGAATTCTTCTTCTGCCAGCAAAGCTGTTTCGTTCTTTCTTTTCTCGGCCAGCTCCAATTTCTTTCGATAGTAAGTTGAGTCCCTAACCTTCTTTGCTCGACACTCCTTAGAGATGTGGCCCGACTTTCCACAGTTATAGCAGGCAGTGGTCTTTGGCTAGGGCACTTTGACTTTTGACCCAGAAGTGAAGCGAGAAGAGTTGGAACCCGATCTTGGTTGGAACTTTTTTTGGTAATGCTGAGAGAGAAGGATCATTGCTTTCTGCAGAGCCTCACCATCATCATCATTTGACCCGTCATAAGTGTTAAAGCACATATTTATTGGATTCAAGATCATAATTATCTGAAGATGGAAATCTGAAGTTAAAGCTGATAAAGTCGTCTCAACAAATAGTCTAGGGTCCTTTTGTAATAATTAGTCAAAAGTATGTTTTCGTATTTTATTTGTTAGTCTTTTATTTTAGTTAAATAGTTTATTTGTGTTTTTGGGCCAAGCCTTAGAAAGCCCATTAGGCTTAATCTAGCCTAAGTACAAAATTGTTTTAATCTAGTGTTAATTAGGTTAGATGAGCTTAATTAGATAATATCATTATTGAGAGAAAGTGTGGTGGGTGTTGGTGCGCCGTGAACAAGAGGAAAGCATAGAGATTTCAATTTCAGTTTATCAAGAACACTTGTAATCGCTTGCTTAATCAATATCGGGTTTGAATTATTGTGTTAACTATTTGTTTACTTGATTGAATGATTGCATATTGGGACACACAATTGGTATCAGAGCAGGACAGATTGAATTGAAAATTTTTGTTTTCGGTTCTGCTTTTTCTGTCAAAAGATTCATAATTTTTATTGTGTGATTGTTATTTCAAGTTATTATTGGTTGGATTGTGTTTGTTTTACCTATTATAGTGATTGGGTATTGATTGACTTGATTATTGCATCGATTTTGATTATCAATTTGTTGAATTTGTTGTTCTGGGTTCGTTCACGAAGTCGACACTGTGTCATCAATCAATTTGTTCTTAAAGTGGTTTTTATTGAAATTAATTGATTGTAATCTGTTCTAGTTGGTAAATTGATCATTTTGGCAAAGTTTGGTACTTTAATTCGTGGTATCGAGTGTTTTCTGGACTGATTTTGGTTTTTGGGTCGATACTGCATCAAGAACATATCGGTCTTTGCACTTCCGGTCGAACTCTTTTCTATCGGTCTATTGCATTTGACCGATACACTCACAGTTCACCCGGTCTAAGATTTTATCGGTCGAACATATCGGTCTTGTTTAGTGTCGGTCGAATATCCATCTGGTCTTGCATTCTATCATTCGAAGATTATATCGGTCGAACATATCGGTCCTTAGCATTCGACCGGTACTCACACAACACACTATCGGTCTAAGGGTATATCGGTCGAGTAACACCGGTCTAAGAGTATATCGGTCTAACTCTATATCGGTCAAATCACTCGACCGGACTTTACAAGTTCCCAGTCGAACATAATATCGGTCCTTTCACTTACCGGTCTTCACATCTATCCGGTCGAAGCACATCCCCGGTCAGCATATCGGTCGATTTTTGCAAACTGTAATATGGCCTCTAAATGTCCAAATTTTTTTCTCTAGGGACCCCCGTGCTAAGTCTGCGAAAGGGGACAAAGTTCTGTTCGTGATCAGTTTTTTTTTGAATTTCATTCTAAGTTTTTCAGTATTGTGTTATTTTATCTTGACTTCTAACGATCTCATCCAGTTGATTGTTTCTATATCAGATAAGTTTGATTTCTAATCATATAAGTAAAGATGTCTCGGGAAGCTCTTGCTATTGGAACAGATGTGAAGCCACCAGTACTTTTCAAGGGGGAGTACGAGCAATGGAAGGATAGATTTTTGGACTTCATTGATCGACATGATTTGGGAGATGAAATCAGAAAATCTCTGAAAGAAGGGATCATGACACCTCCGACCAAGGTTCTCACTGTAGCTGGAGAAAATGGTCAAGAAGAAGAGACAGTGTATAAATTACCGATTGGTGAATATTCGGAAGATCAGCTGAACAAACACAAAGGTGACAAACTGGAAAGATCATTTATTCTCCAAGGCATACAGAACGAAATATATGTCAAATTTGATAGCTACAATGCTACCGGCAAGCAAATGTGGGATCAATTAGAGAAGATGATGATTGGATCAAAAGTCGACAATCAGCTTAAAGTTTCCAACTGCTTGAATAACTATGAAGAATTCAAAGCCAAAGCTGGAGAATCACTTGAAGCCACTTATGACAGATTTGTCACATTGCTGAATGAGCTCAGCAAGAACAAGATCAACAAATCTCAAGTTGAGCTGAATGTGAAATTTCTCAGCAATCTTCAGCCTGAGTGGAAGAGGTTCACCCGACAGATGAGGCAGTTGAAGGATCTGCATGACATTCCTCTTCATGAAGTTTATGAAATCCTCAGACAGAATGAGGAAGAAGTAGAAGAGATCAAGGCTGAGATGAAAAAGGCTGACAAAGCAGCTGTTGATCCAGTTGCTCTTGTGGTTAAGAAGTCTAAGAAGAAGAAGGTGATAGAATCTGATTCGGAAGAAGTTGAGTGCGAGGCAAAGTCTGACTCTGATGATTGTGAACAACTGAAGGAAGCCATGCTAATGTTAACCAAGGCTTTCCAAAAGAAGTTCTATAAAAGGCCAAACTCCAACAATCAGAGGTACTCGTCTGGTCCGAATAACTACAAGCATAAGGAGAAAGTTGAAGAAAAGAGACCAGAAGACAAGAAGAAGGATGGAGCTGATGAGTTCAAGAAGGAAGAACCAATGAAGTGCTACAACTGTGGCAGATTCGGTCATTTTGCCAAGGACTGCCGAAAACCTAAAGTCCAAAACTCCGAATATTACAAGAATAAGATGCTTCTAGCCAAGCAACAAGAGGCTGGAAAAGCATTAATGGCGGAGGATGAATACTGGCTCGACCATTCGGATGACGAATCTGAAGAAGGAGAGAAGGACGATACAACACATCTGTGCTTGATGGAGAAGAACCAGTCAGAAGCTGAAGTTGATTCGGATGATGGAGATAATGATGAGGTATGTACCTTAACTGAATTTGATTTATTGAACCAAATGAATGCCATGATGTCTAAACTCCAAGAATTATAGTCGAAACTGAAGCGTGAAAGAGGTGTCATAAATGAGAAAAATCAATCTATGCATACACTTAGTAATGATATTGCTGAGAAAAATGTATTAATTGAAACTTTGCACAAAAATATAGACACCATCGCTAAAGAAAAGACTATTATTCATAAAGAGTTATCTGAAACTGTTTCAAAGTTTAAAGAATGTGAGTTTAAATCTAGAGAGATTGCTAAAAGGTATTTTTCTACTTCAAAATAGAATAAATATCTAATAGAAAAGGTGAATGATTTGGAAGAAAAATTACATGCTGTAGGTCAAACTGAACACACTATTCATTTGAACAAACCTAAAGAGAAACCTGATACTTGGGGACTTGGTTACAAAAACCCACATCATCTCAAAAAGGTGATATCTGAAGTGCCTGCACTTTATGACTTTGGGTTTATGTTATTGGCTCCTCAACATCAAGAACTCAAACCTTTTTGGACTAGTCTGTCGGAAAAAGATAAAGCCAAGGAATATGATAAAAGAAAGAACACAACTAAAGTTCAACTTCCATTTCGCTATGAGAAGTTGAATAACAGTTATCATTCTAATAAATCAAAATTTCTTTCAAATGACTATTTTGAGAGTTATTCTGTTAAAGAGTTGGAGGCTAAACCCATTGAAGGTAAGCTTTACGTCCCTCCCCTCGTTTTGGAAAGTAAAATTTCTGAACTTGAGAATACTCTTACAGATGAAAGAATTTTGATGGACTTAGAACAAACTGTATTTTCAACAGTGTTCAAAAATTCTAGTTTTCCTAAACTCTCCAAAGCTTTAAATTTGGATGACAGATCTGGTTCACTTGATAATGAGCTTAATTTCTTAAACTCTGAAAGTGTTTTAAATTAGTGTGTTTCTCAGTTTGATTTTTCTTCTAAACTTCCTGATCATTCATTTTGTGTTGTTAATTCCTTTGGATTACCCAGTGTGTATGAAAAAGGTGAAACATCAACGAAAGTTGATAAATCAGTCGCTGTGAAATCTAAGAAAGCAAAGGGTAAGAAACAAAAATCTCAGCTTTCACAGAAACCGATCCTCACTGGTAAGCCAAAGAAGAAGCATTCTCTTAATTCTCATCAATTTAACTCTAAAGTTTCAAATGTTTCAGATTTGAGAAAGCAAAGGGTTGGAGTTAAGACTGCATGGATACCGAAACAAAAGATAGTCGAGAAAGCCAAATCTAGTTCTAGTTTTGTTTTGAATAAAAAGACTTCTAGTAAAGATGATGTGATTGTGAATGTTGCTACATTTAAACCTAATCTTGTTGATTCTCGCAAGAAATACTCTATAAAGCAATTATTCCAGTTAGCTCCATCTAAGAATAAAAAGTTTTTAAATTATGGTGAATGTGATTATTCTTCTCGTAAATTTTCTGATGTTTGGTATGGTTCATATAATGTTTCATCTTATCATGATTATGGTTTTCAAAGAATAAGCGGGCCCAATTTTAAATGGGTGCCAAAATCAAGTACTAACAGTGGAGGTCCCATTTTTAAATGGGTGCCTAAACCTCTTCTTTCCTGATTTGTTTTGTGCAGACCCGTCATATGTGGTATTTGGATAGCGGGTGTTCCAAACATATGACCGGGCAGAAGAGTATGTTGTCTAATTATACGGACAAATACTGCGGCACAGTTCGTTTTGGGAATGATCAATTTTCACCTATTATGGGATATGGTGATGTTGTACATGAAAATGTTACGATCAAGAAGGTGAGTTACGTTGAAGGCTTAGGGCATAACCTATTCAGCATTGGCCAATTCTGCGACAAAGACTTAGAGGTTAACTTCAAGGCCAAGACATGTTCAGTACGCACTGAAGAAGGAAAAGAACTCTTGGTCGGCACTCGCAAATCAAACCTCTACACCATCAACTTGTCAAAGATCCAGGCTGACAATCAGGTCTGTCTACTATCAAAGGCCTCGATGCACCAAAGCTGGTTATGGCATCGACGGCTTTCTCACCTCAACTTTCGGTACATCAACAAGCTGGTCAGTGGCAAGCTAGTGAAAGGTCTTCCAGAACTGAAGTACGAAAGAGAACATCTATGTGCAGCGTGCGAAAAGGGAAAGATGAAGAGAGCCCCACACAAACAAAAGCCTGAATCAAGTACCAGTTCTCCTTTAGAGTTGTTACATATGGATCTATGCGGTCCTATGCGAACGCAAAGCTTAGGAGGAAAGAAGTATGCGTTGGTTATCGTGGATGACTATACGCGATACACTTGGGTTAAGTTTCTACGGTCTAAAGATGAGACTCCCGATGTTCTCATTACGTTTCTAAAGACGACTCAAGTTAATCTGCAAAAACAAGTCAAGATTCTCAGGACTGACAACGACACAGAGTTCAAGAACAAGACAGTTGAAGAATATCTCGAATCGGTCGAGATATCACATCAATACTCTGCTGCTCGCATGCCTCAACAGAACGGAGTCGTTGAAAGACGCAATCGTACAATCGTTGAGGCCGCTCGGACAATGCTCAGCCAATCTGCATTACCTTTATTTTTGTGGGCTGAAGCTGTATCGACTGCGTGTCACACTCAGAATCTCTCCATGATACACCGTCGATTTCAGAAGACTCCGTATGCGTTGATCAACAACCGCACACCACCCATTAAATATTTTCATGTTTTTGGGTGTACGTGTTAATAATCTGATTGCTTCTATCCTAGCCACAGGTGCAAAAACTTATTCATAATCTATTCCCTCTTCTTGAGTATACCCTTGAGCCACCAGCCTTGCTTTGTTCCTTATGACAATACCTCTTTCATCTCTCTTGTTCCTAAAAATCCACTTTGTGCCAATTGCTCTGTGACCTTTAGGAAGGTCTACTAGATCCCATACATCTTGTAGTTTGAACTGCAACAGTTCTTCTTGCATTGCTTCTATCCAACTGGATTCTTTCATAGCATCATGTGCCTTTTTAGGCTCAAGCTGGGATAGAAAACAAGTAAGCACTGTATGCTGTTGATCTTGCATTTCTTGAAGCCTGCTTTGATGTCTAGTCATCATAGGAGAAGTTATATCTCCTATTACCAGCTGTGGAGGATGATTCTTTTGAACTCTGGTGTTATGACTAGGTTCTTCATTGAGTCCTACCTCTAGATTAGAGTCATTCAACTCAACTGAAGTGTTTTCAGCAGCCACTTCTGATTCTTTATTTTCTTGAGTCTCTTCATCTCTACTTTCTTCTTCACTCTGACTTGGTCCAGTAGATGGTTCCTTTTTACAGTCTTCAAAAGAATTCACTGTGGGTATGGGAAAGATCACAGATTTAGATATACTTTCTTGAACTTGTGTAGTCTCTGATCCTCCACAACCTGAACCTGCATAATCATCACTCCTGAAACTAAAAGAGTTAGTTAGTGAATCAATGTCAAATAGCCACTGAGGACCAGTTCCAATAGGATTTGGTGTGTTCTCATTGCATTTGACATTGTCACTTTCTTCAATTATTCTAGAAGATGTGTTAAAAACTCTGTAGGCCTTACTCTGAGATGAATAACCAACAAGAAATCCATCATCTGCTTTGCTATCAAACTTACCTAAGTGAGATTTGGTATTGAGAATTGTACAAGGACACCCAAAAGGTTTGAAAAATCCAATGAAAGGTTTTCTTTTATTTAAAAGCTCATATGGTGTCTTGTTCTTTGGCTTAACTACTAGAACTCTGTTTTGGACATAGCAGGCAGTATTAACTGCTTCAGCCCAGAAGGTAATTGGCAGTTTTGAATCAGCCAACAGAGATCTAGCAGCCTCTATTAGTGTCCTATTTCTCCTTTCAGCAACACCATTCTGTTGAGGAGTCCTAGGAGCACTATATTGTCTCTCAATGCCTTTTTCTTCACAAAAGGTGTTTAGATCAAAATTTTTGAATTCAGTCCCATTATCTGATCTAATGACTTTTACTTTTTGATTAGTTTGGTTTTCAATTCTTAGGATAAAGGATTTGATCAGTCCACTTGTCTCATCCTTAGTCCTTAGAAAATATACCCAGGTAAATCTAGAGTAATCATCAACAATAACCAAGCAGTAAGATTTCTTGCCTATACTCATAACATTTGTAGGACCAAACAGATCCAAATGCAATAATTGGAGACAAGAAGAAATTGAATTTATCTCTTTGGTCTTATGAGAAGTTTTGTGCTGTTTGCCTTTAAGACATGCAACACAATGATCATCACATGAAAATACTTTTGAAGGTAAACCTCTTACAAGATTGTTTTTGACAAGTTTGTTCATAGTTTTGAAGTTCATGTGACACATCCTTCTGTGCCAAAGAGATGATTCATCTACAGAAGCTTTTGAAACAAGACAATTTAGAGATGAATCACTATCAACATTGTCCATATCTAGACGGTAAACATTGTCCTTTCTTGGAGTTCTAAGTAGTATCATGCTTTCATCAACTACCTTGAACCCTGGAGCAAGGATCATACACTCAGTATTTGTAAATAATATACTATGTTGTTTGTCACAAACCTGTGATACACTTAACAGGTTGTACTTCAATTGATCAACATAGTAGACATCCTCAAATGTCATCTTACCTTTGGTGACATTACCTTTTCCACTTATTTTACCACCAGTAAGATTATCTCCAAATGCAACACGCCCTCCATTGATATGCTTGAAATCCTGAAGGCATGACATGTTGCCTGTCATGTGCCTATAGCAACCACTATCAACATGCCATATGCTCTTCCTCTTGAGCTGTTGGTTGCCCTGCACATAAGATAAAACAGTTAGTATGAATTAGGAACCCAAGCCAAAGTGGTCTTGGGTACCCCTTTCTCATCAAAATACTTGCATTCTTTCTTGACAAGATTTTTGAACTTTAACTCCTCATTTTTGGAGTACTTTGTCACAATAATAGGCTTGGAAACATTTTTGCTAGAAGTAGTACTGGTTTTAGAAGTACTAACTGCCTTAGCAGCATTTGAATGCTTAGCAGTACTAGCCTTGTTAGAAGTAGTAACTGTGTTAGCAGCAGTAACTGTGTTGGCAGTATTAACCTTTGAAGAGGTACTAACAGTATTAGCAACATTAATATTTTCAGCAGTACTAACACAGGTAGCAGCAGTAATACTTCCAGCAGCACTAACCCTGTCAGTAGTACTAACAGTTTTAGTGCTTCTAGGCACCCACATTTTAATACTTTCTTTTAAAATCTTTTTCTTCATGGGGCCTTTACTTTCACCATGTTTCTTTATCACATGTTTCTTTCCATCCTTCCTATAACCAACAGGTTTTTGCACAGATCTTTGAAAGGTCATCTGTTGATTAATAGGGTTAAAGAAGCAATATTTAGCCAAATGATTTAACTTGCCACATATGAAACAAGGTTTTGGTCTATTGATTTTACTCATATCAACTCCTTGCTTCTGAGCCCATTGATTATTACAGTTTCTTTGATTTCCTCTTTTTAAACCAGAATTTAGGCTCTTGGCTTTACTGCAATCACACTGTTTACAAGATCCAGGATTCACAATCGTGGTTTGTTTGTAATGGACCTTGTTATCCTTTCCTTTGGTCTTCTCTATCTCCTTGGACTTGACCCAGATTTTCCCACATCCCTCATTGGTGATAATGTTGTTTTCTAATGGGATCTCTTTACTCACATCATTATCCCTATTCTCACTGGCTTCTTTCTCAGTCAAATCCTTAATTACTACCTCATCCAAAGGATCTATCTTAAAAGCTTTCTCAGATAAATCCTTTTTCTTGTTGGTTTCTAACAAGTCTGAAGTAGGAGAGATATAGTTGTTGTTGTAAGGAGGAGGTGTATTGTTGTATCCAATACCAGGCTTCATCTTATCATGAATCTGAGCCTTTAGAAGAGAATCCATTGCTTTTGAAGCATATGAAAACTTTTCTATGTCAAGTTTAACTTTAGACAGTTCCTCTTTCAGCCTATCACTCTCTTCTAAGGATTTAGACAGTTTGGTCTCTAACTCATTCTTTTCCCACTTCCAATAGTTTGTGTCATAAGAGTGTTGAAGTTCATTAGCTTGAAAGCCTTTGATTTGCTCTTCAAATCTCTCTACTATCAACACATAATCTCTTCTGTCCTTTTCTAATCTTTTGAGGTCATCACACATACTTTGATTGTGATCCCTGTATCTTTTGACAGTGTCAATGCAAGATTTAGTGCAAAGATTAGAAATTACCTCAGAGGGGAGATCAGACACTTCTGCCATAAGAGCTTGATTCTGAATGGCTTCCTCAGCTTGATCACTCCAGTCAAATCCCATTCCTTGTTGAGAAACAAGGGCTTGAGCAGGATTCTTGTTCTGATTGTAGCCTCCATTCTGAGCTTGTTGGGGGTTGTTGTTTGGAACAACACTCCTGCATTCTCTAGCAAAGTGTCCTTTCATGTGACACTTATAGCATTCCACCTTAGTCTTGTCAAAACCAGCTCCATCTTCTCTTCTTTGAGAGAAGTTATTCCTTCCTGTTCTTTTAATAAACTTCTTCACCCTCATGGATAACATGGCCATCTGCCATTTAATATCCATCTCCTCCAGGTCATCAGGGTGAAGTTGATCCAGATCATCATTAATCAATGAATTGTTGCTATGACTGGACAAAAAGGCTTCAAAGATAGTTTCAGTGCCTTTTTCTGGATTTACTCCACTGGCAGTACTAACTGCTTCAGGGTTGGCAGTAGTATCAGTGGATGCTGAAAGAAGTGCAGCATTGTGGATATAACCAGTAGGCTTCTTCTTGGTTTCTACCTCAGTTTCAAAAACTCTTAGATCATTGTATAGATCATCAAGTTCTTTCTCTTCCAGATTGTCACTCTGTCTATATGAGACAGTGTACATAGTCCATTCATCCCCAAGAGATCTGAGGAACTTTCTGTTGATGTCATCTTGTTCCATCTTCACTCCTACAGTAGCCAGTTCACCAATTAGCTTGTTGAACCTATCAAAAGTTTGAGTCATAGACTCATTCTTTGAGGAAGTGAAGTTCTCATACTGTTGCTTTAGAACATCTCTTTGATTTCTTTTGATGCTCTTAGTTCCAACAAATCTTTTCTCTAGAGCATTCCAGAGAATCTGAGCATCAGTGCAGTTGCAAAATTGATGCTGATATTCATTGGGGATGGCCAAGAGCAGAGTGCTTAAGGCCTTCATCTCTGTTTGTCTCATCTTCTTTTCACCATCTGTCTTTGGTGGAGGTCTTTTCCTATCTGGTCCTATCCTTCCAGCTTCAGAAGGACCATTCTCAATGATATCCCACATTGAGTAGTCAGTGAGAAGAATATATTGTCTGATTCTGATCTTCCACATGTCAAACTCACTGGGTTTGAGCATTGGAACCTTAGAGACCAAAGTACTGCTTGATTCTGTAAGATTTTCCATGATGAATAGATGTTTCTGAGAGAGTTTGGCTCTGATACCACTTGTCAGGATCAAAGAAGTTTGGCTCTGATATCAAAGAAGTTTGCGGAATAACACTTTGATATTCATGAAACAGTAAATCAAAACAGTAAATATGAAGAACAAACTGTAAACTTGTATTGAATAATTGAAATCACAAGATTACACACTCAACCTCAATCTTGAAGAACAGACTCTTTCAAGACGAATTCTACTTCTCTAGAATTAGGATCTTTGCCTTGAGGTTTATTTTTCTCTAGAACTTAGAATAAATTATTTTTAAATCTAAAACTATTCTATATCTTCTATACATATACTAATAAAAAAGATAACTACAATAAATAAACATATCTTCAGTATATCTTCCATGTATATCTCTAAGCCTTCCATAATCTTCAGTCCATCCAGCTGTTATCCTTCCATGCGAATCTCCATCTTATAAGCAGTATTAATCTTCAGCAGCATTAATCTCTTCTAGCAGCATTAACTACTAAGCAACACTAACTACTAGCAGTACTAACTAGCTAAGCAGTAATAACTTTGTTCAAGCAGCACTAACTTTGACTAGCAGTATTAATTCTACTAGCAGTAGTAATACTCAGCAGTACTAACCTTGAAGTCTTCTAGCAGTAGTAACTCTGAACCAGCAGCATTAACCATACTTAAGCTTTTCTTCAGTTCCCAACATTTTATATAGTTGTTTATGCCAAAAATCTCCCAAGGAAAATTTAAGGTAAACGTGAAGCTTGATCCAACCAAAGAAAGTAACACCGATAATCGTACGATTATAATAAAAATAAAGTAAATGAGACGAGAGAATTGGTGACGCGGAAAACCCCTTAAATGGGTAAAAACCGCGGACGAGTGTGAGTCGTCGTGCACTATGGACGTCAATCAGGGACGTCGTCCTTTATAACAAGTGTTACAAGTGTAATACAATGTAAAACAATACATTAAAGTAAAGTCAGTCGTGCGTTGTGTGTAATTAGACTTCGGTCGTGCGTCACGCAATAAACGGCAGTAGGCTTTATGAACTTCGAGAGAGACTAAGCGAGCTCGAGAACGTAATTCGTGAGCTTGTAAATTCTGAGAATCAGATGTCCCCAATGTGAGGTTCTATCTTCATATTTATAATCTATCTTTCCGTTGGCACGCCTTGAATGCGTCTCTTGCTCATTAATAGAATGACCGTTTGATATTGATGATAGCGTTCGTTATGTCCGTTGTTATTGATGATGGCTTCCGTTATAATCTTTAGTCATAAATGTCTTTGAATCCTGCATTAAACATGATATAACGTATGTCATAGGTTAGTAACTGAAATCAGGTCGTGCGACAGAATTTATCAGACGGGGTATCAGTCGTTTAGTCGAGGTCGCCCAAAGGAAGGGCGTCGGTTATCGCTGGTCGTACGACGATGGACTGTTGGAATTTCTACCCAAACAGTTTGCCCCCAAATTTAAAATTCAAGCGACAACTTTTTGAAATTTAAATTTAAAATCAGGACACATGTCATAAAAGAACGCGGGTAGTTCGCATGGAACCGAATCGGTTTGTTTCCAACTGAACAATGACGTCATTTCCTGCAGAATAAACGATTAGACAACTAATATTAGACAGGTGTCATGTATTCGATGGATGTGCTCGAAAAGTTTGCCTGACACGGACGACACGTGTCAACTGGCGATTCGATTTTTTGGCGATTCTTTTTCCAATTTTCAGTATAAATAGGGATTGTCCTTTTTTATTCTTACCCTTTTTAGAGATCATATACCTCCGGCAAGATACACTTTCCGAGTTATCATAATCCTTTCCGTTCTAAGTTCGAGGTTTAGAGTTCTATTTAAGGTACGATTTCCCGTTTTTCCTCTGTGTCGATTATATGCGTAAGAAGTCCATAGCTAGAAAGCCTAGGAGAGCTTGGGATATCCTTAGTTACTGGCGTGCGACCCTAAATATCCCAGACTTTCAGATGTCGACCGAACCTGTGAGTATATATAGGGAAGAGGAACACTTAGATTATTTTAAAAAATTGGCCGGGATTCCAGATGAAATTAATCTGATGGCGCCGGAAGACTTAAGGCCGGACGAGGTTCCGAAGGGGTACTGCGTTCTGTACGAGTATCCCTTCAAGATAGGATTTACTTGGCCATTTAGTCTTTTGGCCAAGGCGTTTTTATATGCATTCGACTTGACGCCTGGACAATTAATGCCTTAGTTCTGGCGGATTGTCCAGGTTATCGAGCGTCTCACGGCCGATTGGGAGGTTCCGTTCAACTTGAACGACCTCCTGACTGCTTACAACGTTCGGGCGGATAACTATCACCGATATAGTCTATTCCCTCGAACGAAGGGATATAATGTATTGGTGCACAATACTGCGGTGAACGACCGTGGTTGGAAACGCCAGTACGTTTTCATCCAAGTGGCGTCCGTGAACGACGAGGACAACCAATGGTTGTCGTCCGGATGGAATGAATCGGGTAGGTTTGCCGATTTGTCGTGCGTTTATTTTTTTTTGTTTTTTATAATATCTATTCTGATGGTTTCTTTTTCCGTTTGACAGTAATCGACTTCATTAAGGTGAAGCCAAATAGCGATTCCCGCGACAAGATTCAGAGGATCTTGGAAAAAAGTATCGCTGATCGTTCATTTTTTTCTCGGTCGAACGACGAAGAAGACGAGGTCGTTTTTTAAGCGACGTTCGTCGAGGGTTCTCGTCGAGAAGAAGAGAGGAGAATACAAGAAGAGAGGAAAGAAGAGAGAGAAGACGAGAGGAAAGAAGAGGAAGAAGAGATGTCTGGTATGTCGTTCGACAATGTTTTTCATTTTTGTATCGTATGTCATTTCTTTTCTAACTTGTTTATTTTATCCAGGGGCGAAGCTGCAAAATCGTCCGCCCCTAGCCGAGCCGAGCTACTGGAGCTTGCCCGCCAAGGTAGGGAAAAAACGAAGAAGAGATATGCCCCTTCTGCGAGGGTAGACACAAGACGCGTCTGAGGTAAACCTCGGGTCTCGCCCAAGAAGATGGGTGATGCTACTCTGTCGTCTCTTGCAGAGATGACACCATCGAAGGGAACCGTTGCTGGGGTCGAGCTTGGAGGCTCGAACAAGGTGACGAAGGACGCCCCAACTTCAGGGGTGTCGGGCGTTGATAAGCCCTTCCTTGCATATTCTTCCTCCTCTAAGAATGAGGATAAGAACAAGGAAAAAGTGGGAGAAACGACGTTTAAAGTCACTCTTCCATCTGACTTCATGGTCAATGACGTCCTTGATAGGGACGTCATTTTTCCATACCTGGGAAATTCCTCCTCCCGATCTTCTATGAACGATACAAGGAGTCTCGAGTCGAGGACACTGGGGCGCACGCCGCTGGTCTCTCTTTTATGGTAAGTCTTACTCATTTTCTATTTTCTTTGTTACTCATTTTTCTTGTTATTAACTCTTTCTCTTCTGTCGTATAGGCTTTCCAAGCCTGTCTGAGCTTCTTCGCTCAGATGGAAGGTCTTAGGGCAACTTTCCCTGACATCGAGAAAAGGGTCGATGAGGCTCTTAAAAGGGAGAAGGTCGCCCTGGAGGCGGTCGAGGCTGAGAAGGCGAAGGTCGAGGTCCTCAAGACTGAGCTCACCGATGCCCGGAGTCTACTAGAGATTTCGGATCATGAGAAGGTTATGCTCAGGGATCGTCTCCTTGAGCTTGAGGCTTCGTCGACCAAACTGGAGGTCGAGAAGATCAAGGTCGTCGCTGCTGTTGCTGCTTCTGTTAACGAAGTTGCGTCCCTCAAGAAGAGGGTCGAGGAGCTGGAGGGCGACATCAAGGACCTTGAGGAGGAGAATAGGAAAATCGAGGCCTTCTCTCGTTTCACGGCCCGAGCCGCTTTGATGAGGCGTCATCTGAATGGGAAGAATCCCATGGTGTCGGACGTTGAGGAGCTCAAAACCTACCTCGACACCGTGGGGACCGAAAGGGACCTTGATGAAGAGGATGAATTGGAGGGGAGCGATGGCGGAGAAGAGGCGGTGGCAACAGAGACTATAGTAGCTGATGTCGTGCAGGAACAATCTGACGTTCCTCCTTCTTAGCTTAGTTTCTTTTGAATTTACTATTAGGGGTCGGCCGTCTGTGGTTCTCCCTTGTCCTTGTAATTTTCTTTTAAATATCTAATGAAGTTTTTTTTGTCCGTCGATGCTTGTAACTTGCTTTTCTTTTTCAAACTTATATCTTATCGTACGTCGAGTAATTTAAGAGGATATATAATCACGGTATATCATACGTCAAACCATCATTCATTAACGTGCTATAATGAAATCAACTGAGATCTACGATCGACCATGTGCAATTGTAATAATGGTTCTCGGATCTAAATATCGAACATCAAGTGCAAAAATTAACCTTTGTCAACAATTACGACCGACCGTATACGTGCGATCGTATGAGTATTACCCGACATAAAGGTTTTAACTAAGTCGTGCGTCCCTACGAAAAACAACGTTAGTGGGGTGGTCGTTGGTTTGACCAATGACCCTCCGATGTTTAAGTCAGTAATCTTTCTTAAGAAACAATCAAAGGAGATGAATTCGGAATTTAAAAGAAATACCTCTTTAAATGAACTGCATTCCAACTTCGTGGGATATCTCGACCGTCGAGGGTTTGGATTTTATAAGCTCCCTTACCTATGACTTCAGAGATTTGGTAAGGGCCTTCCCACTTAGTGGAAAGTTTACCTGCATTGAGCTCTTGAGTGTTTTGAAACACTCGACGTAGGACGTAGTCGCCTTCTTGGAAAACTTTGATTTGGACATTTTTGTTGAAATGTCGCTCGACCGCTTGTTTCTGTGACGCCATGCGGATGTGTGTTGTTTCTCTAAGTTCCTCTAAGGCGTCGAGGTCATAGCTCAGGTCGACCAAGTTATGCTCAACGGACGTATGTCTTGAAGTCGGTAGTCGTACCTCAATAGGTAACACAACTTCGCATCCATAGACTAAGGAAAAGGGAGTTTTTCCTGTGGACGTACGTGGTGTCGTACGATTAGCCCATAGAACGGAAGGTAATTCTTCCACCCACTTTCCTTTGGCAGCTTTGAGTCTTTTCTTGATCAAATTGATGATAGTTTTATTACTTGACTCGGCTATGCCATTCAACTGTGGATATCGAGGTGTCGATGTCACCAACTTGATGTTCCTTTATTCACAAAATCTTCGCGTCCGATCACTGATGAATTGTGTCCCATTGTCGCATGTTATTTCGGACTCGGCTAGGCCATTCGACTGTGGATATCGAGGTGTCGATGTCACCAACTTGATGTTCCTTTCTTCACAAAATCTTCGCATCCGATCACTGATGAATTGTGTCACATTGTCGCATGTTATTTCGGATGGAATTCCAATCCTGCAAATGATGTTAGTTTGGATGAAAGAAATGACTTCTTTGTCCCGAACCTGGGAGAAAGTCGTTGCTTCTATCCACTTAGAGAAATAATATGTTAAAACTAGAAGGAATACCTTTTGCCTGGGGGCAGGTGGTAATTTCCCAACGATGTCCATTCCCCATTTCATAAAGGGCCATGGGATCAAAGTCGAGTGCAAGGGTTCAGACGGTTTATGAGACATACATGCGTATCGCTGACATGCATCGCACGACTGTACATCACTGATCGCATCTTGCCTTAATGTCGGCCAATAGTAACCTTGTCGTGATATCCTGTTGGCTAGGTTGCGACTTCCTGAGTGATTTCCGCATTCACCATCGTGCATATCTTGTAGGATTTTCTGGACTTGCGTCTTGTTGGTAATACATCGTAGATTCAAACTAGTCGAAGATATTCGATATAATTGTCCTCTGATCATGACGTACCTTGATGCTTTAAATCTGACCTTTCTTGCTTCCATTCTATCATCAGGCAGTTGATCATTCTCTAAATAATTTATAATGTCGTCCGACCAAGAGTTTTCTTCCTCAATTGGTGCGACCAAAGTATTACCGTCGTCTTTGATGGATGGTGTTGCAAGGTGGACTATTGGGATACTGTCGAATGTCATTTGATTAAGTGCTGACCCCAAATTGGCTAGTGCATCAGCTTGAGTGTTCTGGTCTCTTGGTATCTTCTCGATTACGAAGCGACTGAACTTCTTTACTTCTTCTTTTACTATTTTATAATAGGCAATCATCCTCGAATCTTTTGCTGCGAACTCTCCATTGATTTGGTTAACAACTAGGTACGAGTCGCTTCGTACATGCAGATGTGTTGCCCCCAAGTCATGAGCAATTTTGATTCCCGCAATCAGTGCTTCGTGCTCTTCCTCATTATTTGTTGCCTTGAAGTCGCACCGTATGGAGTACACTATCTTGCCCCCTTGTAGGGACTGTAGGATGACACCCAGGCATGTTCCTCTTATGTTAGACGAACCATCGACGTCGAGGGTCCAAGTGGTGTCGTGCAAAGTCGCCACAATTAACTCGTTGGACGTCGTCGCTTCTTCTAGTTCTGGACTGAAATCTGTAACAAAATCGGCCAAGACCTATGATTTGATCGTTGTTTTAGGCTTAAAATCCAGATCATAACTACTGAGGTAGATGCTCCATTTAGCTAGTCGTCCTGTTAGTTCGGGTTTTCTTAACACAAACTTCAATGGAAAGTTAGTTACAACAGTTATAGGATGCGATTCGAAATAATGTTGTAACTTCTTAGCGGCCATAACTAACGAAAGCAAGAGTTTTTCCATAGACGAGTACATGGTTTCAGCGTCTAATAGAGTTTTACTTACATAGTAGATCGGCAATTGTCGTCCGTCGGTTTCTCGTGTAAGGACTGTACTCACCGAATTAGTACTGACGGCTAGATAGAGTTAAAGAATTTCACCTTTCTCGGGTTTGGAGAGGAAGGGAGGTAATGTCATGTATTCCTTGAGTTGCTGCAACGCCTCCTCATGCTTATCAGTCCATTCGAATCCTTTGTTTTTTTGCAGGAAGTTGTAGAATAGGTGACATCTGTCGGACGACCAAGAGATGAATCTGTTTAATGCTGCTACACGTCCTGTTAGGCGTTGGACTTCTTTAAAATTTCTGGGCGATTTTAGCTCAATAATTGCTTTGATTTGATCTGGGTTAGCTTCGATTCCTCGTCGTGTGACCATGTAACCGAGGAATTTGCCAGCTCGAACTCCAAAAGAACACTTTGTCGGATTTAACTTCATTTTGTATTCACGCAAAATGTCGAACGACTGCTTCAAATGTTTTATATGATCGTCCGTATGTTTCGATTTGACGAGCATGTCATCGATGTATACCTCCACGGTGTCGCTCGAATGTTCTTTGAACATCATATTCACTAGCCGCTGATACGTCGAACCTGCATTCTTAAGACCAAAAGGCATTACTTTATAACAATAAATACCTTTATTTGTCATGAAGGCCGTTTTTTCCTGATCGTCGGAATGCATCAATATCTGATTATATCCAGAATATGCATCCATGAAGGTGAGCAATTCGTGTCCAGCTGTAGCGTCAACCATATAATCGATGTGTGGCAACAAAAATGGATCTTTTGGACAAGCCTTGTTAAGGTCTATGAAATCAATGCACACTCTCCATTTGCCATTTTTCTTTTGGACGACAACAACGTTGGCGAGCCAATCTGGATATTTGACTTCTCGTATCTTTCCTGTTTTAAGTAGATTATCAACTTCGTCGTTGATAAATTTATTTCTTTCAGGAGAAAATTTTCGTCTTTTCTGCTGAACGGGTTTGAATGATGGATCGACGTTGAGTTTATGAGAAATAATACTCGGATCGATACCCACCATGTCTTCGTGCGTCCATGCGAAGCAATCATAGTGATCCTACAAAAAAGAAATTCGTCTCTTTTTAAAGGATGGATCGAGTGTCGAACCTATGTAGACCATCTGATCAGGCTTATCCTGGTTTAGGACGACAGCTTCCAAGCGATAATCGTCATCAGTCCCAGGAACGTCCTGGCTCTGTAATTGCTATACTGTTTGCTTCGGGGGCTTCAAAGAGACTTTGTAACATTCCCTAGCAACTTTTTTTCGCCTTTGATCTCCTGTACTCCCTATTGTGTGAGGAATTTCAAGGTTTGGTGGTACGTCGAGGGTACGACTTTTATATCATGGATCCATGGTCGCCCAAGTATAACGTTAGAAGCCGATGAGCAGTCGACGACGTTGAACTTCGTCTGCCTATTGATTCCTTTAGCATATACTGGTAGTGTGATTCCCCCCATGGTATTTGTTGCTCCTCCGTTAAATCCAACGAGTGTAGCCGAGCGTCGGGTAATCTCGGATTTGTCGATCCCCATAGCTTTCACTGCATCAAAAAAGATGATGTTAGCGTAACTACCTCCGTCGACGAGTATCCTCTTTGTCAGGCAATTTCCAATGCTCAATTGGACAATTAGTCCGTCATGATGTTTCTGGTGTACGTCGTCGAGATCTGCTTGGTCGAACGTCAAGGGCATAGCTTCTAATTCTGCGTCCTCCTTGGGTATTGCCTCCTTTGGAATTGGTCGGTTGTCGGGACCGCGACTAGCATGTCTCTTAGCAGTTGAATATGTGGTCCCACAGACATCAGAACCTCTGGTGATACAATTAATCACTTTGGCATGCTCTGGGGATATGGGACGCGCATCCTTCTTTCCCGTCAATTCTTGTAAATAACCTTTCGAGTTAAGCCAGGACAGTTCTTTCTTCAGGGCAATGCAATCATCCGTTACATGACCGAAGTCATTATGGAAATCGCACCATTTTGTTTTGTCTTTCTTATCACTATCTTTATCGCTTTTCTTTGGCCATCGAATGTTTTGTTGGAGCTGTTTCAGGGACGCGACGACGTCCTTGGCTGATCCAGGGAAGCCATAAGATGATACCTTAGGATACTGGACGAATTTGGAAGTCGTAGGCCCTTTCTTTTCAAATCTGACATTTGAAATCTGTCTGGCAGGCTCTGATCGACCGGTCGGCTTCGGTTTGAAGTCTGGTTTTTTAACACCTAGGCCTTTCTTGTCGCTCGAGTATTTATTTCTGAAAGCGAGGTCATCCTCGACCCTCATATGAGCGAGCGTCCTTGCTCGTACATCTTCAAAGGTTTCTGGAGGATATTTCGTAAGGTCGAGATACAACCCTGAACTATCGTCCAGACCCCGTTTGTATGCTTCAATGGCTGTTTTTACGTCACAATTTCGGATACCGATCATCTCCGCGTTGAATCGGTTAAAATAGTCCCGGATGGACTCTCCATTTTTCTATACGACATAGTAAAGGTCGCTCGTCTGTTTTTCCATTTTTCGGCTGCTGGCGAATTGTTGAGAAAATTGGTTCACCAACTCTGCAAAAGACCCGATGGTTTTGGGTTTGAGATTGATCAACCATTGTAACATTGCTCCAGTCAAGGTCGCTCCAAAACTCTTGCACATTCAGACTTCTTGAAACTGATGCGGCATCGAGACAGTCCACATAAGTTGTTTGTATTGGGCGACGTGTTCTGTCGGATCAATGACACCTGAATATTTTGGGGTGAAGGTCGGGATGCTATACTTTTTTGGGACGTGCACCAACACGATCTCATCAACGAACGACGACGCTTGAAATCCTGTACGTGGCTCGACATTAACTGGGACTGCTGCCCCCGACAATTTGGCCAGCATTGACAAGACACGCTCATTCTGCTCTTCCAGAAGCTTCAATCGTTGCGCAACGGGATCTATCAGGATACCTCCTAGGACACCCGATGGAACATAACCTGATCTGTTGAAGCTAGTCTGCTGCGAGGAATCAGAGGCATATCCATTGAATGGCATAGAGGCCATAGGCATGGTTGGGATTACGAAGGTCACATGATTAACTGGTGGTGGACGAGGATAATTAGGAAATGGAGGGGGTACGTTCCAAGTACCGGCATAAGCATTTGTAGCCCCCGCCACATTGTTTGCACTCTGATTTCTTAGATGCTCGATGGTTTCAGCCGCTTGTCGAGCCTGGGCTATTAGGGCATCAATACGAGCACGGGTAGCAGTCAACTTCATGTTCATCTGGGCCACATCATGATCTTGAGTTCTTTAGAATGCCATTGTCCTGAATTAATACAAAAGAGAAACACTCGAAGGAAAACGTTAGTACGTCGTAAGATTATCGAAGATTTTCTTTGGATGGGGACCCACGGTGGGCGCCAAACTGTTTATACCAAAAATCTCCCAAGGAAAATTTAAGGTAAACGTGAAGCTTGATCCAACCAAAGAAAGTAACACCGATAATCGTATGATTATAATAAAAATAAAGTAAATGATACGAGAGAATTGGTGACGCGGAAAACCCCTGAAATGGGTAAAAACCGCGGACGAGTGTGAGTCGTCGTGCACTATGGACGTCAATCAGGGACGTCATCCTTTATAACAAGTGTTACAAGTGTAATACAATGTAAAAAAATACAATAAAGTAAAGTCGGTCGTGCGTCATGTGTAATTAGACTTCGGTCGTGCGTCGCGCAACAAACGGCAGTAGGCTTTATGAACTTTGAGAGAGACTGAGCGAGCTCGAGAACGTAATTCGTGAGCTTGTAAAGTTTGAGAATCAGATGTCCCCAATGTGAGGTTCTATCTTCATATTTATAATCTATCTTTCCGTTGGCACGCCTTGAATGCGTCTCTTGCTCATTAATAGAATGACCGTTTGATATTGATGATAGCGTCCGTTATGTCCGTTGTTATTGATGATGGCTTCCATTATAATCTTTAGTCATAAATGTCTTTGAATCCTGCATTAAACATGATATAACGTATGTCGTAGGTTAGTAACTGAAATCAGGTCGTGCGACAGAATTTATCAGACGGGTTATCGGTCGTTTAGTCGAGGTCGCCCAAAGGAAGGGCGTCGATTATCACTGGTCGTACGACGATGGACTGTTGGAATTTCTACCCAAACAATAGTTATTGTTCTCGTTTGAACCCGACTCTATATATTTATATATATATATATATATACACCCGGGAGGGTTCAAATGAAAAAGCGCATAATCGTTGAGAGTGTGAGAAGATGTAAAAGATACGACATTTGAAGGAGCTAAAAGTCATATAAGTTTATTCAAATGCTACAATATCGGATTGGATGTCATGAAAACCAAAGGTTTGGCCGTTAAGAAACTTCGACATTTCATTTTTAATTCTTATGTAAAAACATATACGATGAATGATAATAAAATACACATTTATGATCTAGTCGTTCATAATATAATGATACATTGAATAATGGTGGTTTAATAAAATAAAATGAGTAATATGAGTCATAACAATATTTTCAATAAATTATCTATACTATATTATAAAGATGGCATAAAAAACTCTTAATTACAACTCACTAAGCTTTATGTACTATCACTTAAAGCTATCTACTTAAAATCTCTTAAAAATAACTACTAAAGCTTAATGTACTACCTGTAAAGCTTTTAACCCTAATTAATTTTTTCATCCTTATCCCCCAAAATCTTTATCTCTAATCCCGAAACCCTAAAATTATGAAATTTGAATTCTGATAAACATAATCAAAACAGGATAAACATCTCAATTTAAATATAAAAAATTTAAAATATATAAGATAATTAATAAATTTTAACAAACTACTTAATTTTTTTATATAAAAAACATTATATTGTTAAGCCTAAATTAAACAAATTTATATATAAAAAACCATTATCACTCAATAAAAACCATCCAAAATCGTACTGTAAATCAATAAAAAACAAAAAATAAAAATAAACATTAAAATCGTGATGTATTAATCATTATGTACTATTATTTAATGCTAATCTACTTAAAATCTCTTAAAAAACAGTTAATGAAGTAAAATGCACTACTTTTAAATGCTTTTAACCCTAATTAATAAATTTCATCCTTATGCACAAAATCCTTATCTCTAATCCCCAAATCCTAAAATTATGAAATTTGAGTTCTGATAAACATAATTAAAACAGGATAAACATCTCAATTTAAATATAAAATTTTTAAAATATATAAGATAATTAATGAGTTTTAACAAACTACTTATTTTTTTTATATAAAAAACATTATATTGTTAATCTTAAATTAAACAAATTTATATATAAAAAAACCAATATCACTCAATAAAAACCATTCAAAATCGTATTGTAAATAAATAAAAAACAAAAAATAAAAATAAACATTAAAATCTTGATGTATCTCGCTCTATTGCGCGAGTACGCTTCTAGTCCAAAATAAAAGAAATAGGGAAGGATGTGTTAACTACTTCTCCAAGTTTTACGGAACCTCTGAAAAATAATTACCATGAGAATATAAATGTTATTTTGTTTTTAACTTTTTATTACCACCACCATTAACAAACCAAATTGCTTCGATTTATCATTCAATGGCCCACATTCTCAGATGACCCGTTTATTCTCGATTGCCTCCATGAGGACCATGACCCATGTAAATATGCAATGCTTCCTATTTCTCTTCCACTTGTAATGTAAACACTTAATTTCGCAAAGAAATTATTAATAAAGTATTTAGAACATGTCCATAATTTAAATTACACAATTTTTATTTTTTTTAAAATTTATTATATTAACTAATTAGATTAAAATTATTTAAGCCTTTTATTTTACATCTACTCCAGTTAATATATCATATCTAACTTTTCTAAAAACATTATCTTATAATATAACTAGATCATTTGTTGTAATACTTCAATTTTTTAGACAATTTGTAAAATATCAAAAAACTGGGGTTTTTTTATGTCATGTGCGAAAATGCTAAAAAATGTTCCTATGTTTATTTTTTTAAGTAAATGAAACGACGAAACATACGATATTTAAAGGGTTTGAAACCTAGTCAAGTTAGGTAGCCCATCCTCACGTTAATTTTTGTTAAATATAATTTTTAAAAAAAATACAAAAGGGGACATAAAATCCAAAACCCCGAATTAGAAAATACAGAATGATAGAAGGATAAACCTGATTTAAGATCATGTTTCCAGCACAATAGAATCTTTACTTCAATATATGGAATTTAAAACTAAAAGTTAAGGAAAACTATAATTAGCTTTTAACTAATATAGTAAATTATATTGAAGTTAATTTCATAATAAGTAAAGAGCAAAACTAAGAAAGTTACACGTTTAAAGACTAGAGTCTACATCTAATGTGGTAATGCCAACTCTCAAAGTAAACAAAAAAAAAACAATGATAAATTATAAATTTCATATCTATGATACTTTGCACTGTAAAGAACAAATACCCAATAAAGCAATATCACAATATGTTATTACAATTATGCAACGTGCTCCAACTATGCTGATACAGTGATGTGCTCATGTGCATTGCAAATTTCAATATCCAAAACGAATCAAACGGACACGAATGCAGGCTTATTCGTGTTCGTTCATTTAACTTAACCAAACAAATAAACAAACACGAACGATAAATAAAGGAAAGTTTTTTGTGTTCTTGTTCATTCATTTAACTTAACTGAACAAACGAACGGTAAACAAACGGAATTTTTTGTATACTTGTTCATTCGTAAAGAAAATGTGTTCGTTAATGTTCTCTTGTTAACGAACGAAACTTTTTGTGATCATATTCGTTCATTAAGAAAATTTGTTTGATCGTGTTTGTTCGTTAAGATGCTAAATAAAAATCAGGTTGAGTTGTTGAAATGTTGTCTTTCACCAGTTCACGAAGAACGGTGAACGGGGAAAGATTATTTTTAACCTTAACAGGTTCCCTAACGGGGATCGGGGAAACCGTGGGGATCACCGATAAGATCCTTGACGGGGATCGGGACGGTTATGGAGACGGTTTTGGTTATCGGTTTCGGGGACCGGGATACCAATAACCGGCCCGATATGTATGTATATATAAACCAATATTAATGTAATATAATATCATTAAAAGAAAAGTACTAACATTATATTAAAATCTAAAATATTTTTTTTATCCATTTTATCTCAACAATAAGCCTCACGAAAAAGTGTAGTTTATTTGTCTAATCGTGAAACCGCGATGTTAGTTGGATGATATTTGAATTCTTTTTACTTTTATATTGTAACTTAAGACATTGTTTGAAACATTTATTAGAATTATGTTCAGAAAAAATGTAATTCACTTTTAGTTGTGAAATTGTAAAGAAAAATTCACGGACAGGTTTCGGGTATAACCAACAGTGAACGGGGAAAACCAACAGGGAAAAATGAATTTTAACGTTAAGGGGTTCCTAATAACCGGTTTCGAGGACGGGGATACTGTTTGGGTAAAAATTTCAATAGTACATTGTCGTACGATTAACGCTGGACAACAAGTAAGGAATTCCAACAGTCATAACTTATTATGTCGCACGACCAAATAGATGATAGATGCTCTTTCCTTAGACGACCAAACAACCATTCGACGAATACCATCGTACGACTTGATTTCAGTTACTAACCTTCAATATACATTATACCATGTTTTAATGCAGGAGTCAAGGATATTTATGACTAAAGGTCATAACGGAAGCCTTCATCAATAGTAACGGACATAACGGACGCTATCATTAATGTCAAAACGGTCATCTCATTAATGTGTAAGATACACATTAAAGACATCCTAACGGAAGAATGCACTATAAATACGAAGAGGAAAACTCACTCGGGGGGATCTGATTCTCAGACCTTAGAAGCTCACAAATTATACTCTCAAGCTTGCTCAATCTCTCTTGAAGTTCATAAAGCCTTCCGCTGTTTGTCGTATGACGCACGACCGAAGTCTAATTACACACGACGCATGAACGACTTTACTTTATCGTATTGTTTTACATTGTATTACACTTGTAACACTTGTTTTAAAGGATGACGTTCCTGATTGATGTCCATAGTGCACGACGACTCACACTCGTCCGCGGTTTTTACCCATTTTAGGGGTTTTCCGCGTCATCAATTCTCTCGTCTTATTTACTTTATTTTTATTATAGTCGTAAGATTATTGTTGTTACTTTCTTTGGTTGGATCAAGCTCCACATTTACCTTAAATTTTCCTTGTGAGATTTTTGGCATAAACAGTTTGGCGCCCACCGTGGGGCCCCATCCAAAGAAAATCTTCGATAATCTTACGACGTACTAACGTTTTCCTTCGAGTGTTCTCTTTTTTCAGGATAATGGCATTCCAAGAAACTCAAAATTTGAGATCACTAATCGAATCATTGAAGCCAATAGTATCCACAATTCCCCTGTGAAAGCAATGGGAATCGACAAATCCAAGATTACACGACGTTCGACCACACTCGTTGGATTTAATGGTGGATCTACAAGTACCATGGGGAAAATCACACTACCAGTATATGCTAAAGGAATCAACAAACAGACGAAATTCAATGTCGTCGATTGTTCATCAGCTTATAATGTTATTCTTGGGTGACCTTGGATTCATGACATAAAAGTTGTGCCTTCAACATATCATCAAACCCTAAAATTTCCCACGCAATGGGGAGTACAGGAAATCAAAGGCGAAAGAAAGGTTGCTAGGGAATGTTACAAAGTTTCCTTGAAGCCTCCGAAGCAAAAAGTATAGCAATTACAGAACCAGGACGTTCCTGGGACTAACGACGATTATCGCTTGGAGGCTATCGTCTTAAACCAGGATAAGCCTGATCAGATGGTTTACATAGGTTCTACGCTCGACCCTTCTTTTAAAAAGCAACTAATTTCTTTTTTGCAGGATCACTATGATTGTTTTGCTTGGACGTACGAAGACATGGAAAAATACGGGAAGTCAAGTATCCAGATTGGCTCGCTAATGTTGTAGTCGTTCAAAAGAAAAATGGCAAATGGCGAGTATGCATCGATTTCACAGACCTTAACAAAGCATGTCCGAAAGATCCATTTCCATTACCACATATCGACTCCATGGTCGACGCTACAGCAGGACATGAGCTACTCACATTCATGGATGCATATTCTGGGTATAACCAGATATTGATGCATTCAGACGACCAGGAAAAAACAGCCTTCATGACGGATAAAGGTATTTATTGTTACAAAGTAATGCCTTTTGGTCTTAAAAATGCAGGTTCGACATATCAACGATTGGTGAATATGATGTTCAAAGAACCTTTGGGTGATACTATAGAAGTATACATCGATGACATGCTTGTCAAATCAAAACATGCGGACGATCATATCAGACATTTTGAAGCAGTCGTTCGACATCTTGCGTGAATACAAGATGAAGTTGAATCCGACTAAATATTCCTTTGGAGTTCGAGCTGGAAAATTTCCCGGTTATATGGTCACACGACGAGGAATCAAAGCTAATCCAGAACAGATTAAAGCAATTGTTGAGCTAAAATCGCCCAGAAATTTTAAAGAAGTCCAACGTCTTACAGGACGTGTAGCAGTGCTAAACCGGTTCATTTCTCGGTCGTCCGACAGGTGTCATTTATTCTACAATGTCCTACGAAGGAATAAAGGGTTCGAATGGACAGACAAGCATGAAGAAGCGTTGCATCAACTCAAAAAATACATGATGTCGCCTCCTTTTCTCTCTAAACCTGAGCAAGGTGAAGTCCTTCAACTTTACCTAGCCGTCAGCAATAATTCAGTAAGTACAGTTCTTATACGAGAAATCGACGGACGACAACTGCCGATTTACTATGTAAGTAAAACTCTATTAGATGCTGAAACCAGGTATTCGTCTATAGAAAAACTTTTACTTTCATTAGTCATGGCTGCTAAAAAGTTACGACATTATTTTGAGTCACATCCTATAATTGTGGTAACTAACTTTCCATTAAAGTCGGTGTTAAGGCAAACCTGAACTAACAGGACGACTAGCTAAATGGAATTTTTACCTCATCAATTTTGATCTGGATTTCAAGCCCAAAACAGCGATCAAGTCACAGGTCCTGGCAGATTTCGTCTCTGATTTTAGTCCAGAAATGGAAAACACAATGACATCCGACCAGTTAATTGTGGCGACTTTGCACGACACCACTTGGACACTCGACGCTGATAGTTCGTCGAACATACGCGGAACAGGCCTGGGTGTCGTCCTACAGTCCTCACAAGGGGGCAAAATAGTATACTCCATACTCCATACGGTGCGATTTCAAAGCTACAAATAATGAGGCAGAATAAGAAGCACTAATTGCAGGAATCAAAATTGTTCACGACTTGGGGGCAACATATTTGCACGTCCGGAGCGACTCGTCCTGAGCGACTCGTCCTTAGTTGTTAACCAAGTTAATGGAGAATTTGCAGTAAAAGATGCAAGGATGATTGCTTATTAAAAAATAGTGAAGGAAGCAAAGAAGTTCGGTCGCTTTGTAATCGAGCAAATACTAAAAGATCAGAATACCTAAGCTGACGCACTAGCCAATTTGGGGTCAACAATTAATCAAACAACGTTCGACAATGTCCCAATAGTTCACCTTACAATACCATCCATCAAAAACGATGGTAATATTTTGGTCGCACCAATCGAAGAAAAAAATAAATAAATAATTTCTTGGTCGGATGACATTAGAAATTATCTGGAGAACGATCAACTGCCTGATGACAAAATGGAAGCAAGAAAGTCAAGCTAACCGAGTATCACGACAAGGTTATTATTGGCCGTCATTAAGGCAAGATGCTATCAGGTATGTACAGTCGTACGACGCATGTCAAAGACACGCAGGTATGTTTCATAAACCTTATGAACTTTTGCACTCAACGTTGATCCCATGACCCTTTATGAAGTGGGGAATGGATATTGTTGGGAAAATACCACCTGCCCCCGGACCAAAGGTATTTCTTTTAGTTTTAATAGATTATTTCTCTAAATGGGTCGAAACAACGGCTTTCTCCCATGTTCGGGACAAAGAAGTCGTTTCTTTTATCCAAACTAACATCATTTGTAGGTTTGGAATTCCATCTGAAATAACGTACGACAACGAGACATAATTCATCAGTGATCGAACGCGAAGATTTTGTGAAGAAAGGAACATCAAGTTGGTAACATCGACACCTCGAATATCCATAATCGAATGGTTTAGCCGAGTCGAATAATAAAACTATCATCAATTCAATCAAGAGAAGACTCAAAGTTGCCAAGGGGAAGTGGGTGAAAAAATTGCCTTCCGTTCTATGGGCTAATCGTACGACACCTCGTACGTCCACAGGACAAACTCCCTTTTCTTTATGTGAAGTTGTGTTACCTATTGAGGCACGACTACCGACTTTAAGACATACGTCCGTTGAGCATAACTTGGTCGACCTAAGTTATGACCTCGACGCTTTAGAAGAGTTTAGAGAAGTTGCGCACATTCGCATGTCGGCACAGAAACAAGTGGTCGAACGACATTTCAACAAAAATGTTCAGATCAAAGTTTTTCAAAAAGGTGATTACATTCTACGTCGAGTATTTCAAAATACTCAAGAGGTCAATGCAGGTAAGCTTTCCATTAAGTGGGAAGGTCCTTATCAAATCTCTAGCATCATGGGTAAGGGAGCTTATAAAATCCAAACCCTCGATGGATGAGATATCCCACGAAGCTGGAATACAGTTCATTTAAAGAGGTATTTCTCTTAAATTTCATATTTATTTCCTTCGATTATTTCTTAAGAAAGATTATTGACTTAAGCATCGGAGGGTCGTTGGTCAAACCAACGACCACTTTATTAATGTTGTTTTTCGCAGGGAAGCACGACTTATTTAAAACTCATATGATCACACGAATATGATCGATCGTAATTAATGACGAAGGTTAAATTCTGCATTTGATGTTCAATACTTTGAATCGAAAATCATTATTACAAACTGCCTTTGGTTGATCTAGGACTTCAGTGGATTACTTTATAAATGGTGATGTGATTGGATGTCTGATGGTCGTTGGTCAAACTAATGGCCACCCCACTAATGTTGTTTTTCGCAGGGACGCACGACTTAGTTAAAATCTTTATGTCGAGTAATACTCACACTATCGCAAGTACACGGTTAGTCGTAACCATTGATAGAAGTCAATCTTTTGCATTTGACGTTCGATATTTAGATTGCCTTTGGTTGGTCATAAACCTCAATCAAAGTCATTACAATGGATGATAGTATGGTTAAACATATGATATGCTATGACTATTTATCTTCTTCGATTACTCGACGTACAATAAAGTGTAAACTTAAAGCAAAACAATAAGCGTCAGTGGGCAAAATGAATTCTTTCATTAGTCGTTCAAAAGGTAATTATAAAAAGGAACGACCATAAACGGACGACTCTTATTTGTAAATCTAAAGGAAAATAAGCTAAGAAGGAGAAACGTCAAGTTGTTCCTGCACGACCTCCGTCCCTGTGGCCGCCACCTCTCCTCCGCCATCGCTCCCCTCCAGATCGTCATCCTCGTCGAGGTCCCTTTCAGTCCCCACAGTGTCAAGATAGGTCTTGAGCTCCTCGGCGGCCGACACCATGGGATTCTTCCCACTCAGATGGCGTCTCATCAAAGCAGCTCGGGCTGTGAGACAAGAGAAAGCTTCAATCTGCCTATTCTCTTCCTCCAAATCCCTGACATCACCCTCCAACTCCTCGACTTTCTTCTTGAGGGACGTAACTTCATTAGCAGAGGCACCAGCAGCAGTAGTTGCCTTTATCTTCTCCACCTCCAGCTTGGACGTTAAGGCCTCAAGTTCAAGGACATGGTCCCTGAACTTGATCGTCTCATTTTGAGCTTCGACAAGTTTGGTCTTGAGACTCTCGACCTTCTTCTTCTCGGCTTCGACCGCCTCTAAGGTGACCTTCTCCCTTTCAAGAGCCTCGTCAGCCCTTTTCTTGACGTCAGGGAAGGACGCCCTAAGTCCTTCTGTCTGAGCGTAAAAGCTCAGACAGGCTTGAAAAGCCTGCACGACAACAAAGAAAAGGTTAAAAAATCATAACAAATAAGTAACAAAGGAAACAAAAAGTAATACAGGCTTACCATAAAGGAAAGACCAGCGGCATGTGCTCCCGTATCTTCGACCCGATAATCCTTGTAGCGATCATAAAAGGTTGGGAGGAGGAACTTCGCCAAGTGTGGAAAAATAACGTCTCTTTCGAGAACGTCATTTACCATGAAATCAGCTGGGAGAGTGGCTTTGAAAGTCATTTCTCCCACCTTTTCTTTATTCTTTCTCTCACCTTTAGAGGAGGAAGAAGGCTTCTCAACGCCCGATACCCCCGACAAGGGAGTATCCTTCGTCGCCTTGGTCGAGCCTTCAAGCTCGACCTCAGCAACGGTGTCCTTCGCTAATGTCGCCCCTGAAAGGGACGACAGAGTGGTATCGCCCGTCTTCTTTGGCGAATACCGAGGCTGCTTGCCTCGGACATGTCTCAGATCTACCCCCGTGGAGGGGGCATATCTTTTCCTCGCTTTCTCCCTCCCTTGACGAGCGAGCTCCAGTTGCTCGGCTCGCTTAGCGGCGGCCGACTTTACAGTTGCGTCTTCTGAAAAAAGAGAGCAAGTTAAAAATACAAAGACATACGAGATACTCGAAAAAGGTATGGTCAAGTGACTTACTAGTCATGTTTTCTTCTCTCTCTTCTTCCCTCTCCTTCTCTGCTTCTTCAGGAGAACCCTCGACAGACGTCACCTCAGTTACAAAAACAACCTCGTCTCCTTCGTCATTCGATCGAGGGGAAAACGAGCGATCAGTAATACTTCTATCCAAGATTCTCTGAATCTTATCGAGAGAATCTTTCCTTGGCTTCACTCTGCTGAAGTCGATCACTGTCAAACAAAGAAAGACGTCAGAATAAACGCACGACAAAAACGCAAAAAGACGTCAAAACAAACGCACGACAAACGCACGACAAAGCAAGAAAACCTACCCGATTCATTCCATCCGGACGATAGCCATTGGCTGTCCTCGTCGTTCACAGATGCTACCTGGATGAAAACGTACTGGCGTTTCCAACCACGGTCGTTCACCTCAGTATTGTGCACCATTACAATATCCCCTTTCGTTCGAGGGAATAAACTATATCTGTGATAGTTATCCGCTCGAACGCTATAAGCAGTTAAGAGGTCGTTCAAATTAAACGGAGCCCCCCAGTCGGCTGTAAGATGATCGACCACCTGGACAATCCGCCAGAATTGAGGCATCAATTGTCCAGGCGTCAAGTCAAACGCATCCAAAAACTCCCTAACTAAAGGACTAAATGGCCAGGAAAAACCTATCTTAAAAGGATACTCGTATAAAACACTGTATCCCATCGGAACTTCATCCGGCTTTAAATCTTCCGGCGTCACCAGATTAACCCCATCAGGAATCTTAGCTAATTTTTTGAAGTAATCTAAATGTTCATCTTCCTTAAACATGCTCACAGGTTCACTCGACATTTGGAAATCGGGAATATTCACCGTCGCTCGCCAATAACTAAGAAAATCCCAAGCTTTCCTAGGCTTTTTCGCTATGGATTTCTTATGCATAAAATCGACACAGAGGGAAAAACGAGAAATCGTACCTTAAATAATGTTCTAAAAACCTCGAATTTAGAATGATTCTCGTCACTCGGAAATCTCGTCGTAGGTATGTATTCTTTAGTAGGGCAAAACGTAAAAAAGGAATGGATTGTAGGCAATCCTTATTTATACTGAAAATCGTCAGGAAATCGAATCGCCAGAAAATCGACGGTCAATAATATTGACACGTGTCGTTCGTATCTGGCATCCACTCGAGTATACTCAACGAGGACATGACACCTGTCCTTTATTAGCTGTAAAATTGCTAACTTTGCAGGAGATGACGTCATTACCTGGTTGAAGATGAACCGATTCGGTTCTATGCAAATTTTCCGATTTCTCTTTTATGACACGTGTCTTAATTTAAAATTCAAAAAGTTGCCGCTTGAACTTTAAATTTGGGGGCAAACTGTTTGGGTAAAAATTTCAATAGTACATTGTCGTACGATTAACGCTGGACAACAGGTAAGGAATTCCAACAGTCAGAACTTATTATGTCGCACGACCAAATAGATGATAGATGCTCTTTCCTTAGACGACCAAACAACCATTCGACGAATACCATCGTACGACTTGATTTCAGTTACTAACCTTCAATATACATTATACCATGTTTTAATGCAGGAGTCAAGGATATTTATGACTAAAGGTCATAACGGAAGCCTTCATCAATAGTAACGGACATAACAGACGCTATCATTAATGTCAAAACGGTCATCTCATTAATGTGTAAGATACACATTAAAGACATCCTAACGGAAGAATGCACTATAAATACGAAGAGGAAAACTCACTCGGGGGGATCTGATTCTCAGACCTTAGAAGCTCACAAATTATACTCTCAAGCTTGCTCAATCTCTCTTGAAGTTCATAAAGCCTTCCGCTGTTTGTCGTATGACGCACGACCGAAGTCTAATTACACACGACGCATGAACGACTTTACTTTATCGTATTGTTTTACATTGTATTACACTTGTAACACTTGTTTTAAAGGATGACGTCCCTGATTGACGTCCATAGTGCACAACGACTCACACTCGTCCGCGGTTTTTACCCATTTTATGGGTTTTCCGCGTCATCAATTCTCTCGTCTTATTTACTTTATTTTTATTATAGTCGTAAGATTATTGTTGTTACTTTCTTTGGTTGGATCAAGCTCCACATTTACCTTAAATTTTTCTTGTGAGATTTTTGGCATAAACAGATACCAATAACCGGCCCATTGCCATTCAGTTTACATCTGCAGCTCCTTCCCTTCCCTTACTCTATTGAATAGGTTAGTAGCGGACCAATTAAGTTTGGGCTTTGCAATGCTTTCATTGGACCAAATATAATCATCTCTACATCATAGACTTTAACACTTGAGTTAATTAAGATTGACATTTTTCACAGTAGCCACATTCTTTTATGATAAATGCATATTATTTAATTATTTTTCAGATAATAACAAATGACATTTATTTTAACTGCCATAATTATTTTTCAGATAATAACAAATGACATTTATTTTAACCGCCATTACACTGTCTCCATTTTGTACTAAATCATGTATGATTCTTCTGTAAAAGATGTTGATGGAGGATGAATAATTTACCGTGTTTTGCATCCCAAAGTCAGGGAAATAACTTAGCAACTATGGCAGTCACAAACCCCAATGCACAACTTCTTTCCACTTGAATTTAACTGCTTTGGGTGATCTTTAGCCAATTGTTCCAATACCTTTGGTAGCATTTCCACATGTCCTTTTGTAATCACTTCAACTCTTTAACCAGTTATTCTTCATAAAGACCTTGGCGATCTTTACCTCACCAACACCAATACACTCTTGGTCCAACTTTCTTTGGGATGCTACTAGCTAGGAATGACTTTGCATGCTATTAGCCACCTCTGAGTAGGATCAAGCCACATGACAAGCACCTTATGCCCACCCAGAATTTTTTTTTATTAAATAAATTAAAGAAAATCTTTATAATTTAGTTGGTTCGTTGCTTGTATTTCCAAAAAAAAAAAGCTATAAGAAACTCAACATTAAAAGCTAAAAAATGGAAGTCTCGTTAAAGTAAGATTCAGACTCTCGAGGGGGACACTTCAATCAAACGCCTAAAACCATCTCGGCTGCCTCAAAATTTGTCATAATTGTAGTTATAAAACATATATAGGGGCACATAACGAAACATTACGGTGGCACCCTTTATGAACGTAATTTTTTTTCCACTATGACGGAACCATGAAACGGTGCCTCGTGCCACCGTATCCCCTAAGTAGGTCCGCCCCTGGTTATGCCTCCAATCATGTCAAAATAGCAACTGACATTGGTTCCTATACTTGTTCAATTGTACAGCCAATCAAAATATTTACCTTGTGATATGAGGCATTAATGTAGCTGAAGAGGACCCTTCTTTCCTAGTTGAGTTTCATGGTCCAGAACCTAATGATTTCACTTGGATGGAAACATCTTTGGAGAGGTGACATGTTGAAGAAACAGATGAGATGACCCATCGATTGACCTGGATATGTGAGGGAATCCATAGTACCGAGTGTTTGGTCCTCCTTATAGCAATGACAAGAAGCTAGTCCTCCCTTCCCCAATGAAGCGTGGGATCAGGATTTTGTGGGAAATTCTCCAGGAGCTCGCTGTATATTTCTTTAAACCAAGCAAAGAGAAGCCACCATGTTGAAACCATGAATAAGCTTGTGACATTCTGTAGGCATAGCACGTTCTAGACTTCGCATAAGATGACTACGAAACATGCTATTGGAGTCTTTTTGTGAGAGCATCTAGTGAAACATCAGGCTCCATTACTTTCCATAGAGCCATAAAAACACCACTTTCATCAGACTCTCAATTATGAGTTGCAGGGTCTGGTGGGTTCTGAATGTCAATTTCCCACGTTCTTGAGTCCACTTTCGACAAAGATGGACCACTGAACCTAATTTGAACCATTGAGTTTGATTGGGATTCTAAGCAGGGTGGAAAGGTTAGCTGCCAGTCCGGTGAATCCCTAAACTTCTACTTCTTGATTATTAATCACTACAGGTAAAAATAAATATGGAGACCATTTATGGTATAAACCGGAATAGACCAGGAAGGCATTACCTGGGGTTTAGAATCTGATGTCTGATTACCCATGTAGAGGGTCAGACAATCTATATAACAGAAACAGATAAAGCCTCCCAAGATTGCCTGGCTGGTCGGAATTGGGCCAGGGCTTAAAACATGGAATTGTTGGTGAAGAGGAATCGCAGGACAAGTATATATTTACTTGCTGCCTATCAGAAAATGTTCTGGTCTATCATCTTAGGGAAGCTTTGCCAGCTTCAGGTTGCGGAAGCCAATGTTTTTCACAAACAGGGACAAATCAGTGGGAGGGGCAGCAAAGGCCTGGTTAGAACGCCCAAGGATCACAAAAGCACGATGGATGGCCCTGGTGATTGGCAGACTTAAACCGCAGCTTGGATAGTTCTGGCCCACCAGGGATTTGGCAATGGAGGCAACTGACAGCTAAAAGAGGCAGCATTGGCAACATTCAAGCTGCTGGTGGCACAAACAATTCAGGGCCTAGGTCTTGGTTATCAAAGCTTTAGATGTGACGCTATGTAGGTTTGGATGAATACTTAGCAATGAGGTAGAATCCTATTTAATCGAGTACATAAAGTGAACCCGAACGTAACATAACATAAACCTATGCATTCACTTAAGAGAATGATACAAGACAACGCCTATTAAGTTGGTTTCAAATATTTATTAAATATAGAGAAATGTGATGAAGGTATTTAAAGCAATTGATGTGAAAGTAAACATTTCATGGAAGTCAATAGTCAAATGGCACATAGTAATTTTCCATATTGTTGTGGTCATGTGGCAATTGGACAGAAACCAAGTGAGGTTAATAGAAATAATCTGAATAGATATGTTGATCTCCATGACATTTTCAAGGAAAGCACTTGATGTTTATAGCCTAGTTGTGTTAATTAATGTTTCCTTTGCTCATACTGATCATCATTAAACCCCTAATTCTGCTATCAGTTGAATATTCGGTCCTTAGAAGTCAACTAGTTAAATTTTTCATGACCATAACGTTTCTAGAATCATGTTCTAATACCCATAAATTGAGGCAGGCGTGTAATTAATGCTCATGGCTTATACTGCGTACCATTATACGATACCTTAGGTAAGTACTGGATCTTTTTTAGCTCAATGGTTCTTCTAGATTTGTAGTTTCAATCAAGATTTGTCTATTTAGTTTTATCTCAAGAATACATTATAGACTGAAGTAACGTACTTTTCCAATGATTCGTTCCAATGATGCAGTAGAATTCATCATATGCCATGCCAAGGTTACAATTGATTTTGTAGAAGAGAAAAAGATCCCTGAGGTAATTGGTGATATTCATTATCCTTTTCTTCATCTGCATTTGTTAAGAATTGAATTTACCTCAGTATCTTGGTGTCAAATACTAAAATAGAATGTGAAATACTAAAATTCCAAACCTGAAAAAAATGCCGATTATTGAACATCATCCGGCCAAGATAGATCAACTGTGGGCAGGTCCAGATCATCCCAAAAGGATTCAGAGAATGCTAGCAAACTGAAATCAGCCCGGAAAGACTCAGATGATGCAGGTACACTGGGAACATTGTTTTCTGGTGGCAATACTGCTATTGCCTCATTCAAATTACTTGACTGGGAGGCAACAGGAACATCCGGTGCCTCTTCTCGTATGAAAACACCGGGAACATTGTTTTCTGGTGGCAGTAATGCTATTGCCTCATTCAAATCACCTGACGGGGAGGCAGCAAGAACATCCTGGGCCTCTTCTCATCTAAAAAATCGACAAAATACCCACTCATCAAGTTTCTTGTGATCGATACTTCTAGAAATCAGTTGCCGCTCATCGGCTACAAATTCGTGCCTCAGCCATTGTGTTTTAACTACCTTGGTAATACGTGAGGCATCTCTTTTCACCGATCTTAACGCCTGTCCTACCATCTGTGATAACTTTAGGCGACCCCGTCCCTTTCCAGTAACCCAAACCGGCTCTCTGGTTGGGCTTCTTGCTGTTAAGGGAGGAACGGTATCTTGGTGAATAGAAGAACCATTCACCATCATTCATATGGGGTCTACTCTCTGAAATAGAACAAAAAACTGATGTTACAAAATAATGAATAATCAAGTAACCAATTAGCATTTTAAAGAAGATGAACCCACCTAGGGTCGGAACACAAGCTTTCCAACCCCAAGGGCTGGACCGAGGGACGGACCTAATGAAAGGTGCAATCATATCGTTTTAAAATGTGCATTGTATGATATTCAAAGTTGAAGAAGGTGCAATCGTATCTTGTAATCAACCAAAAAGCCAAAAAGAACTCTTGAAATCAATCAAAAAATCGAAAAAGTCTTTCGAACTCGATAAAAAAACTTAAAAATCCTTCAAATTCAAGCAAAACACTATAAAAATCATTCGAAACAGTGGAATTAGGCTAAAACCACATCGGGTGATTAATTGAATGCAATTCTATCAAACAACATAACTACATTTGATCGCATCTAAAAAAGTAGATTCTTTTTGCAACCCAAACTCCACTTCTAAGTTCAAACAACATCTACTTCTAATCTTCTATCAAACAACCTAAATTCAGCGGTAGATATTTCATAAAGACCCAATGTAGATCCCAGTACAGTGCAATCAGCAACAAATATTATCAAAGATGAACAGTATTTGAGTCACAACAACTAGTCATATGATTGATATGAAATCAAAGGGTTACAGGTTTACAGAAAAAATTTCTGATCAGAGAGAGTAAACCTATAGACTAGTTGTTTTGAAACAATGAGACTAAGCTATAAAAGAAAGTAAAGCAGCCTTTATATATCCAGGCTTTACAAGATAATGGGCTTATGGGCTTGGGCCCATCTAAGTGATTAACTATTCATTAATTACATTATGCACCCTTATAAATACTTTATTCCACTTTCAACACATAGGACTTTCAGTCCTAACAATCTCCCCCTAAAGTTGAATAAAGCATTTAACAACTTGAAAAACTTCAGACCTTGATCTTCTTTCCCTCTTGAATCTTTGAAGAACTTTGGTGTTGCATAACTTCATGTCTTTCCATGCTCCCCCTTGAATAAAGCTCTTGGTCTTCATAGTTTCAACTTTGTAACCAGATTCAATGTACAGTAGCCTCGACTGAATGCACTATCACACGGCTTTTAACTGTAGAAACTCAATCACATCGGATCAGCACACAAGAAAGATAATGTGAGAGTAACGTGACTTTCCACGGTGCAACTTCAGTTTAAAACAAAGAATCTGTCTTTGAACCGCGAGTTGAATAGATTTGTTTTCTTCTCAAGAACTTGTTTCAATCAGCGCATAGGAGGAATGATAAACAAACTTGTAGCAGACACCACATGATACGGAAAGAATCAATACAATCTTTGAAATCTCTTTGAAAAATTGAAACATCATCTTCATTTCTTTGATCTCTAGACTGTCTTCAGAAATAACTTTCTTTCTTTAAAACTTTGAAATTGAACTTTTTCTCCCCCTTTTTGATGATTGTGAGCATCATGATCATCAAAACTTCTTCAATTTCAGCACTTTCTTTGATCTCCCCTTTATGATAATTTGACTTTCTCCCACCTGTGATCTGAGTATCCGTCAATTCATGAAACGTATATATCTGAATCTTTTCAAATTCAGATATACTAGGAATTGTAAACCTGAATCAACAAATGATACAGTTAGTATGCCTGTAAGTAGTACTGAGCCACTTTGTACAACGGATGTACATTAGAAAGGAGTTTTTGTAATGTTCACTCCCCCAGGGCTTCCATTCAATCATCGAAAAACCACAAAGGAGTTTTCTATGAATGTTATGACAAGAAAACTCATTCCTTGTGTGCTCGTGAAAGTGTAGAAATGATTGAAGCTACTTAGCTATGTCAGCCTCAAATTGTGTAAACTGTTGAGACAGCAACAGATATTACACGGACTCAATGTGCATGAAAAAAGGTACGAAGGTGGGGCAACTTTCCTTCTTTTTCAATATCTAAATCTTCCGAGTGAAGACTAGATAGTAGATATGTTGCGTCCCCAAAGAAAATGAAACATTTCTTTGTTAAGAAAGAAACGAGTGGTTGGTGGGGTTAATGCAAGAGTTGGCATAGGCTAGGTGCCTTTTCAATGATGGTCACCAAAGAATGTGAACCAATCAGTAGATGTGACTGCCCGACTCAGAAAGTGGTTGGTGCAAAGTTCTGATATTCTTTTAACTTTGTTCTCAGACCCTCTTTCTTTTTAATATTAAATCTCACTTCTAACCAAACTCTCTTTTTCATTTTTCCGCTCAGCACAATGAGAAAAACTCAACCAGATGAATTATCTCCCCCACTCTTTGATTTATGACCCCTCACCCCTCAAATCACTCTAGGATAACTTCCGAGGTAGGAAACACTGGTTAACATGAATCCATGGAAGTTCTGTTTAATTTCTCACACAAATCCCATGTAAGTCCTAAAAAGAATGGTTGCTCAACAGTTTAACTTGAACAGTTAAGCACAAAATAAGATAACACTGTCAAAAAAATATGCTCAGGAGATTTGAGCAATTGAACTTTGAGAATCTGACAATGTATCAATCAGATCAACTAAACTGGTTTGGGTATCAAGGAATTGGATATTTTGTTTATATGAACAAATATAAACAATTTAGCAATGAAAGCACAAGATTAGAAATTATGATTGATGCTCCACAACATTGAATTTCAAACGGGGGTATTACCATCGAAAAAATTGGTTCATTATGAGACATGGTAATAACAAATTGATAAAGTACTGAACCTGTGTGTGTGAATACGTTACAGTATAAGGATAAGATAATACGCAAGTATTGATCTTTGGAAACACACGGTCAGTTAAACATTAAAGCTCAAAATCGAAAAACATTTAAAAGTCACACTTCTATGTTCATAAAACCTTTTGAGAAACAGAAGTGGTTTGAACATTTCAAAAAACGTTTTTCAAGTTCGAAAGTTGTTCTTCTTTCAAACAATCAGAGATCTAGATTAGAAGATACTTACATTTAAGCTCTCCCTCAAATCATGATAGAATAATATAGATCTATTAAACTCCCCCTGGATATTTGCAAAATATCCAAGTCTGAACATTGAAGAACGGGTCCTGATCTGTCATGTGATCAGAAGCCAAACTTCGTTGAAGTCCGGGTTCTAAGTTGGTTTACTTAGAAGCCATAGTTCTTCTACTCCCCCTTGACAATAGGTGCCTGCAACAAAGATTCAGTTTTCGGCTTTGGTACCCACTGGAGTTTGGGTCCATGAATGTTAGTTGCAGTTCTTGTGGGGACAATAGAATAAGAACCATACCAGAAATGATCACTGGTTTTGTGAATATGATCATGCGTACGACAATAAGAACAATGGTATTTATTACCTGACAACCTAAGTAATTGATCTCTCGAGTAGATATGATCAGGTTTACCTTTACTCGCTTTGTTCTTCTTGGCATTAGACGCATGTACATTTGATTCTCTTTCTTTCAGCTCATCTTCAACTGGTTTCTTCTTCCAGACCAGTTCCTCATCTTTGTATCTCCTTCTTCTAGGACGTGTACCTGAACCATCTATATTGCTATCATAGAAAAGGTTAGTTTTACGAATCCGATCAAAAGATTTAACTGACCTTTGTGGAGAGACAGATTTCTGATTTGTACTTGATACAGACTTTTCAAGCACTTTAATCGTCGAAGCAAAGTTGTCTCTTTCTTTAACAAGCAGATCAATCTTCTTCGTAAACTCAGACTTCGTTTTCTGCTCTTTTAGTGCCTTATCAGATAGTTCAGATAACTTGGTAGTAAGCTTTTTGATTTCAGCCTCAAACAAGCTTCTCTCTTCTTCAAATCCCTTCTCAGCATTGTTTCTTTGGTCGGATATTTCTTTGAAGAAACCAACATTCTTTTGTTCAATGGCCTTCTTCTCTTTGGCAAACTTCTCTCTTTCAAGAATGATTACTTTCTGAAAATCAGAAACTTGCTGAGAAAGTTTTATGCATTTCAGCTCAACTTCTTTCTTCTCGTCAGCACATTTTCTCGAGAATTCTGAGAACTTCTTTGCAAAAGATTTCTCAAACTCGGATTTATCTTGAGCATGCTTTTGCTCCAAATCAGATATTTGCTTTTGAAGCTCAGCATTTGTATCTTTCAGATGCTCAATCTGCTCCTCAGAACTTTCAACAGATGTTGCTTGTTGGATTTGGACGATTTGAACTTCCAGATCAGAAATCTGTCTTTTTAGTTCAGAGTTCTCAGTTTCCAAAAACTTTACTCTTGAAGACATCTTTGGTCCTGTCATTATATTCTCAAGATGTTCCCACAGCTGTTTTCCTGTAGCCTTTTTACTATCTAAACTTACAGAAATCTCTTTTGAAATCTCCTCGGAAATTCCTTGCAAGATAAAAGCTTTAGACAACTTATCAGCTTCAAATCTCTTTCTTTGCTCATCTGTGTAATCCTTAAATGGTAGTGTGTACACTTCGTGTTCCGTTCTTCCATTTTCTCCCATAAAATAACAAATATCTGTCGGAGTTTTCATTCTTCCTTCCCTCATAGATAATCTGATATAATCACCCAAGACATGTTTATCAATGAAGTCTAAGAACTGAATCCTCCATTTGTCATATTCTCCTCTGTAAAGAACCGGTGGCATCTCATCCATACTTATTGAAAGAGCTTCGCTTAAAGGCATTCCTTTTGATATACAGGGACTGAACTTGACAAGAGATGGAACTTGAACGAGCAGGGACCAAAAGTGACAAATTGTGAGACTTGAAAGTTTAAGGTCACAAATGACACACTACTGAAACCTTGAAGTACGGGGGCTAAAAGAAATGCACTGCAAAATGATCGTGAGACAAAAAATTTGATCCTTTTTTTTAAATAAGCCCGGTCGAGCAAGGGTATCGGTCAAAGCAATCTACCGATAACGACAATGTATCGGTCAAGCAAAGGACCGGTGTTGACAATGTACCGATCAAGCAAAGGACCGGTATTGACAAAGTATCGGTCGAACCAAAAGGCCCGGTATTAACAACTTACCGGTCTAATCTTATTATCGGTTAAAACAAATCCGGTCGAACCAAAGGACCGGAAGAGACAATATATCGGTCAAAGGACAAAGAGCGGTAATCAGGGTACCGATCGAATCAGTGTGTCGGTCGAACAAAGGACCGATATCAACAACGTCCCGGTCAAACCCAAGGACCGGTAGATACAATATATCGGTCGAATAAAAGACCGGTAACAACAACGTCCCGGTCGAAGGTTATCTATCGGTCAAATAACAGATAAACAGATAGACCGATAAAATCGAAAGACACCCCGATGAACACGAAGAATCTAGAAATCGATTAAGACCAAACCCAGACAATCGATAAACCAAGTATGTAAATTTGCAGATTTGAAGATCGATAATCAGATTTAATCAATCAAAACTCAACTTAATAGATTGATAAACAGTGAACAGACCGAAAAACTCAAATCCACAAAAATCGACCGATAATCAATCCAGAACCAATCAACCCAGATCGATAAACTCAGTACACTTTGACCGATAAAATCTTTTGATTTCTTAAAGACACGGTATCGATTTGCAGAAAACTCATATATCTAAAAAATCGACAGATCAACAAGTAATCAATCAAAACAACAGATTAACTCAGAGAAATCAAGAAACCAAACTTACTGAACCGAACTCAACCCAAAATAAATAATCGATTAAAGCAAATAAAACCGAATAAAACAGATAATCGATTAATGAGATTAGACAAACCTTTTTCTGGATCAAACCTTCAGTCTCTTTGCTCTGATACCAATTGTAGATCCCAGTACAGTGCAATAAGCAGCAAATATTATCAAAGATGAACAGTATTTGAGTCACAGGAACTAGTCATATGATTGATATGAAATCAAAGGGTTACAGGTTTACAGAAAAAATTTCTGATCAGAGAGAGTAAACCTATAGACTAGTTGTTTTGAAACAATGAGACTAAGCTATAAAAGAAAGTAAAACAACCTTTATATATCCAGGCTTTACAAGATAATGGGCTTATGGGCTTGGGCCCATCTAATTGATTAACTATTCATTAATTACATTATCCACCCTTATAAATAATTTATTCCACTTTCAACACATAGGACTTTCAGTCCTAACACCCAAATACCCAATCAATCAATTAAAACCTAATCAAAGTAATCAAATAATTTCAAACAAATTTAAACAATTAAATAGTTAAATCTATTATCCTAAGTTCATTAGTACCGATAGATCAATCAAACAAAATGGCAATCAATGATATTTTAAAACTTGAATAAAGTGAAAAGGATTATTTAATTAAAAACAATAAGCCCTGCTTTCAATAAAACAAACACCACAACTAATCTCCCAAAATAAAAGGGAAAGATCCACATAGCGATCACATGTGTTCGTAGCCAAAAACACACACACATACATACATATTTGATTTCAATTCTTGCTAGAGAGAGAGAGAGGCATAAACACACACACACATACATATTTGAATATTGAAATTAAGATTGATTCATGGAAGCACATATGGTGGATATAGACAGGGGAGAAACACAAGCTTTCCAACCCCAGGGGCTGGACCGAGGGACGAACCTAATGAAAGGTGCAATCATATCGTTTTAAAATGTGCACCGTATGATATTCAAAGTTGAAGAAGGTGCAATCGTATCTTGTAATCAACCAAAAAGCCAAAAAGAACTCTTGAAATCAATCAAAAAATCGAAAAAGTCTTTCGAACTCGATAAAAAAAACTTAAAAATCCTTTGAATTGAAGCAAAACACTACAAGAATCATTCGAAACAGTGGAATTAGACTAAAACCACATCGGGTGATTAATTGAATGCAATTCTATCAAACAACATAACTACATTTGATCGCTTCTAAAAAAGTAGATTCTTTTTGCAACCCAAACTCCACTTCTAAGTTCAAACAACATCTACTTCTAATCTTCTATCAAACAATCTAAATTCAGCGGTAGATATTTCATAAAGACCCAAATACCCAATCAATCAATTAAAACCTAACCAAAGTAATCAAATAATTTCAAACAAATTTAAACAATTAAATAGTTAAATCTATTATCCTAAGTTCATTAGTACTGATAGATCAATCAAACAAAATGGCAATCAATGATATTTTAAAACTTGAATAAAATGAAAAGGATTATTTAATTAAAAACAATAAGCCCTACTTTCAATGAAACAAACACCACAGCTAATCTCCCAAAATAAAAGGGAATCCACATAGCGATCACACGTGTTCGTAGCCAAAAACACACACACACATACATACATATTTGATTTCAATTCTTACTAGAGAGAGAGAGAGGCATAAACATACACACACATACATATTTGAATATTGAAATTAAGATTTGTAACACCCTAAAAACCATAGTGAATTTAAAATGCGGAAACTTGACAAATAAGCATCAACACTTGGTATAAACCTCCCAAAAAGGGGAAATGTACTTAACCTTTACAAACCTGAATACTGATATTGAACTCAACAACAAACTAATCTAAACATAACCTATCTAGATTACATCGGTTGTTAATCCAATATCACCAAAAGAATGGGACTTAAACAATTGCCCAACATCAATACTAGTCATCTCAAAAATCCCCGAGACCAAGCTCGTCACTCAAGCCCTTAGCAACCCACCGCTAACGGAACATGTTATACATATCATTTGAGAAAAAGTGTTAGGCTTAAAGCCTAGTGAGCACATATAGTTTATAAATTTCAAGAGATATAAACAATTGTATCATAAGAAAATCTTTTCAATAAGGTTTAGTTTTCAAATGAAACATTTGCCACAACCGGACCTTTTAAATGTAAACTCATCATACGATGAGAAAGATAACCAGTTTTTACCAAGGATTGTAGTGTAACACAAAGTAGGTCACAATCCGAGTTATGAGTCGAAACACTTGGAATACATGGCCACGAACTACAAAGGTCCGTACTACGATGTGAGGGAGGGCCCCCGAGGAAACCAGTTCAAAACTCGTTCACTAGGACTACACTATGACCCATGGCTAGTAACCGGTCTCACATAACCGTACCAAATGGCCCCCGAGGATCATATGCATCCATAGCTACAAATAAGGGAAATATGATCCATGGCTAGTAACCGGTCTCACATAATCGTATCAAAAGGCCCCCGAGGATCATATACATCCATTTACAAAGAGGGGAAAATACATCCCAAATATAAGTCGACTCAATACCTAGGGATCCACTAGTAATGGTACAGACTCGTCACAACAACATATGTGACCAACCATAGATAGTCATATGGTATAAAATAACATTTATAAACAAAAATACATTTTCAAGTTTAACTTCTGGTAAGAATGAAAATCATCAAAAATGAACTTTAAACATTCTTTCAAGTAACCCACATAAATGTGCAAGTAAAACATCATTTTACTTCAAATAAGATGGAACCCATCATTTTAATCGAAAATGATCAGGAACCCTAAAATATCCCAAAACTCAAGTTATATCAAAATGTAGTAAACTTAGATCTGAAACCATGGAGATATATAGAAGTTCAAAATGTAAGTTTTGACATGTATAAAGTTTAGAAAAAGGTAGTAGGAACTCACCAAATCGGTTTTAGAATAAAACCCGAAAAACCAGATATCGACCACCGAGAGAAGATGAAGCATTCTATACCGAACCCTCGGATGATGAACTAAACACTAGCAAGATATGGACGATTGACGGAACTTTGAAAGAAAAAGAAGAAAGAGAGAGAAAAGAGATCTAAAAAATGAGATATTAAACCCAAATGAGATATTTGATGAAGACCCACCTTAAGTCGGTCAGGCAACCTCGCGGGTTATGTCGCGACATCAACTCGCGGCATAACTCGCCCGCTAACACAAAACTCACACAAACAGGGGGTTTCGCGGGTTGTGCCGCGACCTCAAGTTGCGGTGCAACTCGCGTGGTTCACTGTGGTTCGTCCAAAACCACCAAAATCCAAACTCAAACTCCCAACCAAACGCGGTGCTAACGACAACGCTTAAACGCAAGAATAACAAGATTACATAACGGAAATCCGGGGTGTTACAAAATTGATTCATGGAAGCACATATGATGGATATAGAGGCACAATCGGCTTCTCGGAAATCTTCATCGACCGTCCAGTTATAATTAATGTTATTTAATTTATTAATTTGTTTTTCATCTTTTTCATAACATCAAAAATATGATCACCCATGAATCTTTTTAATTAATTTATATTTTGATTTGTTTCTATTCATGCATTTTAAGAACTCAAACCTTCCATTCTAGGGTTTTTGTTTGTGCCAAGAAGATATGATTATGAGCTATCCAATATCCATACCTAATTTTAATGAACTGAACTACAGTGGACTGAAAGTAGGGGGGCCCAAATCAAAAAAGAAGAAATTATAACTTGCAAATCTAATTTCCTCTACATGAATTGAAGAAAAGCGCAGGGCCTTAGCCCTGATAGCCCCAAGGGCCTTCCACCACTACAAAAAGCTATATGATATTAAAAGGCCAATACAGCCATCCTTTAGAAAAGAGCAAGCAATTTTGTCTGATCAACTTTATTTATGGAAACATTCAAAAAACAAGATACGGATCTCATTGAAACATACAATGCAAAGTTAAGAATTTGAAATAACAACCCCTCAAGCTCTCAGGTTGGTGAATGTCTTTGTGTGGAAACATAGGTAAGGACAAAATAAGAATCAGGGCATCATAGTAAGATTGGTAGAATAGGTGAGAAAGTAAGTTGCTATAAATAAAAGCAAGATAAAAAAACGAAATATCATATATACAAAAGAAACACACAAAAAAAGCAATAAGCTATGATAAATGTTATCCAAGCAAATCAAAAATAAAAACAAGTGAAATAACCAACAATTGCACTTGACAAAGGGCCATGTCCTTGGACATAATTGGTAACACTAAAATAGCTTCCTGAAACAACATAATTGCAAGTGGTGAAGTTCAAAGTTAGACAAGAAATAATTGTTGATCAAAGTTAGACATGTTTCAAAGTTGTAGGCAGCATAGTTATACTTGAGGTTGAGGGAGGGTATCCGGTAACATGGACATTGGTCTCAACCAGAAACACAAAAATTGAAAAAAAATTGGTTCATAGTCGGAGAGGATAATGCTAGTTATGTCATAAACCACCAATTCAGTAGCAGAAGAAGCCAAGAAAACGACAATTTGATTAACCAAGTTAAACAATTTGAGGGAAATTAAAAATTACAAATAAATTGTGATTATCTTGAGAAGAGATGAAGTTGTAGGTGAAAAAATATGTCCTCTGAAGTGCCAAATCCGGGCAAGCACTGTTGTTGTCACTGAGAGTAACTTGAGGTCATAGAATTACATGACATACACCAATAGTTTGATGAAGAACCCATTTACATAAACAGAAACTGAACAAAACGTAAGACATGAATATACAATCAGGGAGATTAAGTTGTACATTGTCCAATGAAGGTGGTACCTCTTACTTTTTCAACATTAATCGTTTAAGCTGCTTATATATATATATATATATATATATATATATATATATATATATATATATATATATATATAGTATAGATATAGATATATATTTAGAGGGAGGATCAAACGAGAACAATAATTATTTAAAAGAACACGAGAACTAACAAAATCATTAGTGATTTTACATTAATGCGCAAAAAAGCCACGCGGACCTGAAACCATGGCCAAAGTCCATTTTTCGTGTGTTAATGTAAAATCACTAATGATTTTGTTAGTTATCGTATTCTTTTATATAGTTATTGTTCTCGTTTGAACCCGACTCTATATATATATTTACACCCGGGAGGGTTCAAATGAAAAGGCGCTAATCGTTGAGAGTGTGAGAAGATGTAAAAGATACAAGTCAAATGTATTGAAGGAGCTAAAAGTCATATAAGTTTATTCAAATGCTACAATATCGGATTGGATGTCATGAAAACCAAAGGTTTGGCCAGTTAAGAAACTTCGACATTTCATTTTTAATTTTTATGTAAAAACATATACGAGAATGATAATAAAATACACATTTATGATCTAGCCGTTCATAATACAATGATACATTGAATAATTGTGGTTCAATAAAATAAAATGAGTAATATGAAGTCATAACAATATTTTCAATAGCCCCAAGGGCCTTCCGCCACTGTTACACACCTGTAATTTGATCAGGATTTGCAGAGTAGACATCCACCTCCATAATACTATTTAGTGGCAGAATTTCATCTCGGAGTTTAGGTATCAAGTAATAGAGTAAAGATTCTCTGTCAGAAGGATTAAATCGATATCCAACTGGCAGATGAGAATCAGGTGGCAGAATAACAGAATTATTGATTTCCATTTTCTTGAATTGTAGGAGCACGGAGAAACCTGGAAGGGGCAATGGCACAAATAGCATTTTTTTTAAAAAAAACTGATAAACTAGCACCTTTTCAGAGAAATTGCCCAAATAGTACCCTATTACGCCGGATCCATTACGCCTCCTTCCGGCGTAAATTGTTCATGGGCCCCACAATTGACAAACCAATAAATAAATGACACGTGTCATTAATGTCCCTCTTTTTCAGACAACTCTTCCTAGTGGGTCAGGCGTAACCCCCCCAACCCCCACCCCACCCCCACCCGGCGTAAAACCCCCCTCCCTCCCCCTTGAGTTGACATAATATTTCAATCATTTTTTTATAATTATTAATTGTTGCTGACATCAGCCCTAGGAAGGGTTGTCTGAAAAAGGGGGACATTAATGACACGTGTCATTTATTTATTAGTTTGTCAGTTGTGGGACCCATGAACAATTTACGTGGGAAGGAGGCGTAATGAATCCGGCGTAATAGTGTGCTATTTGGATAATTTCTCTGAAAAGGTGCTAGTTTGTCATTTTTTTTAAAAAAAAGTGCTATTGGAAATAGTTTATGATTAAACAGAAATCCTTTTTTTTTTCAATTTCCGATATAATATATATATATATATATATATATATATATATATATATATATAGAGAGAGAGAGAGAGAGAGAGAGGGTCATTCATTTGCTAACCGTTACATTAGTGCTAACCGATTTTCGGTCAATCAGAATGCTCCTAGAGATTAGATAATGCCTTTGATTATATTAAATTTACAAGGGCAATAATGGAATTTATGTAAAATCGGCCCATCCAATCTAAATTATTATCGCCTATTAAAAATTATACCTTATTTATAGCACTGTTTGTTATGGTAATGATATACCTCATTAAATACAATATTTTGAAATTCAAATTTGTTCAAGATTATCTTAAATCTTAACATATCCTTTACTTATTTTGTTTCATTCTATCAATTTTTATATGGATTTATCCATCGAATCATTCATTAAGTTTTTTACAGTTTTCGGGTTTATGGAGTTTGTTGAATAAACTTTATCTTTTCTTCGTAATATCACAATGAGCGATAATCGAATTACGTCTGTTGATAACGGTAGTTTATTGGAATCTATTTTCGAAAGTCAAGACGTTGCTCCGTGCACACGGGTTGATGAGCATGTTCAACTGTTGAATACTGCATTATCGTTAGAGTTCGGTAATTCCACCGGACTTGATGACATCTCCCTCGAGACCAATTTCGAGAATTTCCCATATTCTAGTTTAATGCATTCAGAATTTAATACGGTAAAGGGAACTGTAATTTATTTTGAAGATGACCATGTTGATATAATGTACACATATTTGTCAAAAATTGCACAGATTCACAGCGTGGTTGAAAATTTACATAAACTGCACAGATTCGTAGATACCAGTTTGTAATTTACATTCACAATAATTTGATTGCACATATGCACGTGTTAGTGCAAGGAACTGTAATTTATTTTGAAGATGGTCATGTTGATATAATGTACATAGATTTGTCGAATATTGCACAGATTCACAGCGTGGTTGAAAATGTACATAAACTGCAAAGATTCGCAGATACCGGTTTGTAATTTACATTCACAATAATTTGATTGCACATATGCACGTGTTAGTGCATATGTGCAAAAGACATTTACAAGTACATATTGACTTTAATTTATATATGCAGATTTTTTACATTTGAATTCTTCTATAGCGGTTGTGAACTAGGTGTTTGCTTCCCATCGCGACAATTTTATGTCATCAGTACGTCTCATGACATTCTAATCGTTCAACAAGGCGACCATGTTGGTTAAATTGATACACAACATTAAAATTTGTTGGTTAATACACAGATACACGACCATGTAGTTCATTTTGATGAGCACCATCTGATTCAGCATGCATATATCCCTGTGGATCCTTTTGCTTTCTAACCTTTGTGCACTTCATATCCTTTTTCCCTTTTTCTTGACCCTACTCATCATGCTTGTTCTTTTCGCTTAACTTCACATTAGGTTGTTCCTCGAAATCACATATGCATATGATATATTTTAAACATAAAAAAAACCAATCAGTTATGACAACATGCTCATATACACAACTATTAACGATAACTTATTACATTATGCCCATTTGCACAATAATCAAACAATGCCCATATCCATATAAGAATTTATAAAAAGAATTTAAGTTGAATTTTGGAATTTCATGGGAAGTCTAGAGTTCCATTTATACACTAGCATAAGTGTAAAAGTGGACAAGAGCATGATCTTTCGACCTGACTTCCAATTTGGATGTTCCTATAGCTAATAATCCTTTTTAATTTTGTTTTGTTAAGTTAATAACACTACCTGACACTGTGATATATGACCAATTTCTTCTTTAAATACGATATATGTGACGATCTTGATGCTAGAATCATGCACATATGCATGTAAGAATTTTAAATAAAAAAAAACAAATCAGTTATGACAACATGCTCATATGCACAACTATTAACGATAACTTATTACATTATGCCCATTTGCACAATAATGAAACAATGCACATATGCATATAATAATTTATTAAAAAAAATTTAATATGCTTATTCAAAATGCGTAGAGAACTGAAATGCATAATGACAATGCAATTCACATAGGTACAAAAAAACAAGTAGTTTTTAAATATGCTTAATATTTTCACTTTCCATCTATATACTAATCACTACCTACCTTATGCTCATATGCACAAATGATAATGATCACTACGTACGATATGCTCATATGCGCAAATGATAATGATCACTACGTACGATATGCTCATATGCACAAATAAATATCACCAGTTGTTTCCATATGCCCATATGCACAACTACTTAACAATGCATATGGAAAACTAAAATGCATATGCATAAACATACTCATATGCAGAGTGAGTTGACTACTTGACTTAATTTCAATATATCAAAGTTCAAGGGCATTCATTAATTTATGAATCATTTTGATTATGGTTATACAAATAAGACCGTCTAACTAAAAGCCTAATGCATAAATACAAATCCATACAAGTACATGTAAATTTTTTATCTAAAACATAAAAATACAAATGTGCCAAGTACAAAAGAAAATCTCAAAAATTATTGTTAATGTACACACTGTGCATATGCATAAACATGCTCATATGCACAGTGTGTATTTGAATGCTTTATTGATTCCATATGTTTAATTGGCACATTTGTACATACATTATGCACGTATGCACAATTAATTAAACATGCTCATATGCACAATTAAAGTTATATAAGCATCTGACAATGCATATTCATAATCTTTAAATATCTACAATGCGTATATGCACCATAAGATTTACTAATTGAATCTATATGTTTCAGAATTTCAACATTGAAAATTCTAAAAAACATTAGCCCAAAGAAAAATCCCAAAAAAGAATCGACACTTTATCACATAAAAATGACCTAATATCAAAAAACAACATATTGGACACTGTGATTGCCATCCATTTATATAATATTACCTTCATCTTTGGTTTCTGGGATTGTCGCATTTGCTCGAAGCTCTGTATGGGTTGAAATCTTTTGAAATAAATCGTCCGGTTTCTGTATCGGTTGAAATCTGTATCGCCTTCTATTTCATCCATTTCGCACCTATTTCAACCACGATTGAGTTTATCTTCCCGTTTTTGTTGATTATACAAAGCAACAGTTGGATGAATTCCAAGTTCCTTTGTCTTCCCACCCTCGATTCCACCTTTTTTGCGGGATTTAGATATCGTGAATCAATCCTATTTTAGTTTTTAGAATCCTTTCTTCATCGATGCGTATCTCAACCTGATTAGAATCCCTAATTTTTCGCCTGATTTGATTTTGTAACGTGTGCAGATGGTTAATGAAGGATATATTCAATTTTACCATTTTAACTCTATGCGCCTATGCACCTTATTCTTCTGACCTGTTTATTTTATATTTCTAAAATTAAAATTGTAATTAATTGTTAACCATTGATGTAAATAATCAACGATCCAGATTGGTTAGCACGGTTAGTACCAATGTAACGGTTAGCAAATAAATGAGACCATATATATATATATATATATATATATATATATATATATATATATTTTTTTTTTTTTTTTTGAGAGGGAAGCATTTTATTACAATTTCTTGAAATCGTTCTTTCTTTTCTTTTTTATTTTCCTTTTCTTTGGTTTTTTAGAGGGAAGGTTTCTTGATATAATATATATATTTTGAGAGTGAAGCATTATATTACAATTTCTTGAAATGGTTCTTTCTTTTCTTTTTTCTTTTCTTTAAGGTTTCTTGTATTTTTTTTAAGCAAGCATTATTTATATATCCTTATTGTTTTTAACTAAAAAAATCCTTAAAAGAAAGCTAAAAAAATTCAAAAACAATTAGTAGCAAACAGGACCGGGTACCCGGTCTCGGAACCGGTCCCGGCGGGTACCCAGTGGGTAACGGTTCCAAAAAAATGAGAACCGGAACTGGAACCGGTCCCGATCGGTTCCATATTTTTGGAATTGGAACCAATCACATCGGTTCCGGTTCCGAACCGACAGTTTCGAAGCGGTTCCAGTTCCAAAGGCGGGTACCCGCTCTCGATGCTCACCCCTAATAATAACACTCTATGGAAATCTAAAAACAAAAACATAATTACCTCAATTGAACAATTCCTTATTATCTTATTCGGTCATTTCCTTTATCGATAATCCATATTTTGCGAAACAACTTTTTCTAACTTATGTATATTGTTATGTATTTGCGTCTAATTTTAAGTTGGAAATATTGTTATGTATATTGAAATATTTTACATAACTTGTGGTTTTATGTAAGTTTTGTTTTCTTAAAAATATAAAAAGATTTTTAGACTTGTTAGTCTGTGGGCAAGCCTGACCCGTTTATAGGGCGGATAAGGGCAAAGTTTTCACTCCCGTAAAAAAGGGCTTGGGCTTGTATTTGGCCCGTTGGACAAAAAATTATGTTACATCCTGCCCAAACCTACAAATGATCAGCTCTAGTATATTTGGGTATATTCGGTGGAGCCAACAACCAACATCGCTATGGATGGTATATTCGAGATATTTGGTGAAGGCATCACTAGTTTGTGAGAGATGTGAGACCATCGTCGTCTCGGTTAAAGTTTAAATTCCTCGTTTGTCTTCATCGAGGTGAGTTTTTCTTTTAACCATTTTCGAACTGAAACACATATATTGAAACGCATATATTGATGAATACATTGAGCTACCATTTGAACTAGGCTACATGCACTTGTGCATATAGGTGGGTTGGTTGGTGATATCGCCCATTTTAGCGTCTCTTTCTTGACATTTTACTTCAAAGTTTGTGCAAGTGTTTGGTTTCGATCGTCGTTTTGGTTAAAGTTTAAATTCCTCGTTTTTCGTCATTGAGGTGAGTTTTTCTTTTAACCATTTTCGAACTGAAACGCATATATTGATGAATACATTGAGCTACCATTTGAACTAGGCTATATGCACTTGTGCATATAGGTGGGTTGGTTGGTGATATCGCCCATTTTAGCGTCTCTTTCTTGACATTTTACTTCAAAGTTTGTGCAAGTGTTTGGTTTCGATCGTCGTCTTGGTTAAAGTTTAAATTACTCGTTTTTCGTCATTGAGATGAGTTTTTCTTTTAACCATTTTCGAACTGAAACGCATATATTGATGAATACATTGAGCTACCATTTGAACTAGGCTACATGCACTTGTGCATATAGGTGGGTTGGTTGGTGATATCGCCCATTTTAGCGTCTCTTTCTTGACATTTTACTTCAAAGTTTGTGCAAGTGTTTGGTTTCGATCGTCGTTTTGGTTAAAGTTTAAATTCCTCGTTTTTCGTCATTGAGGTGAGTTTTTCTTTTAACCATTTTCGAACTGAAACGCATATATTGAAACGCATATATTGATGAATACATTGAGCTACCATTTGAACTAGGCTATATGCACTTGTGCATATAGGTGGGTTGGTTGGTGATATCGCCCATTTTAGCGTCTCTTTCTTGACATTTTACTTCAAAGTTTGTGCAAGTGTTTGGTTTCGATCGTCGTCTTGGTTAAAGTTTAAATTACTCGTTTTTCGTCATTGAGATGAGTTTTTCTTTTAACCATTTTCGAACTGAAACGCATATATTGAGGAATACATTGAGCTACCATTTGAACTAGGCTACATGCACTTGTGCATATAGGTGGGTTGGTTGGTGATATCGCCCATTTTAGCGTCTCTTTCTTGACATTTTACTTCAAAGTTTGTGCAAGTGTTCGGTTTCGATCGTCGTCTCGGTTAAAGTTTAAATTCCTCGTTTGTCGTCATCGAGGTGAGTTTTTCTTTTAACCATTTTCGAACTGAAACGCATATATTGATGAATGGTTATTATTTTGATGTTATACCAAATTGGTATGTTTGAATTATTACCGTTAATTGTGTACGGTTGTACTAGAATCTCGAATTAATGATTGATTGTTAATTGGAATAATTCAAGATCTTATTTGATTAACATAGATATCCTATTTTTGTGGTTGCAGATCGATTGGGCGTGCAAAGCTAAGAATGGAGCTCATAACGAAAGAGAAGACCCAAAACACCACTTACCATTACCAATGTTTTAGTTTACAGACTACATTGAATTTAGTTTACAGATTTGAGATGATATTGTATTAAAGACAACAGTGTTTTGTAATGGTTTTTGCATATGAATTATCAATGTTTTTTAATAGGTTTTTATACAGATTTTTTGTATTTTTAATTATTTTTTTTAACGTTCCGTCGGTAATCCGTCTATAAACGTCGCTGTCACGTAGTCGTCGTTAATCCGTCGCTAAAATCCGTCGGTATTATTGATCGTCGATAAATAACGTATCGTTGGTATTCCGCTGAAAATAATAAATAAATAAATAAATAACTATGCCGACATATTTCGCCGAAAGATTTTTTTAATAAAAATAAATAAATTAATTAAGTACAAATAAAAATAAATAAATAACTATTTTCGGCGGAATATTCCGCCGAAAATCCGCCGCAAATAGTTAAATTTAATTTTCTTAATTAATCAAATCATTTAAATTTCAAAAAAAATCGGATCCGTTTCCGACGGTCAAATCAACCGAAAATCTCAATCCGCCGAAAATGCCGCCGAAAAAAATGATTTGCGGCGCCCCTGTTTCCGGCCGACCAAATCCGCCGAAAACGCCGATTTTCGGCGGATTTCCGGCGGATTTGACCGTCAGAAAAGGTCGAAAATTTTGTAGTGCCATCGTCAATGGTTTCCCTCTAGAAGATGGGTATCGGTGGAAGGTTTAACCGAAGTAGGGAAGGGGGTCAAGTGAGGGAAGGAGATGGTTGTCGGAGATTGGTCAATGACTACGGAGTGGCCGAAGAAGAAGAAGAATTTGGGGAGAGAAGAGGGACAAGTGGCAATTCTTAATTGGTTTTTAGAAAATGTTTTTTTTTAATTTTTGATATATGAAAAAAGAAATATTTGAATTGACCACAATGCCCTTCTCAATTAACTCATTTAACATAACTAGTTATGTACCCACTCCAAATGCAGCTAAATGTAAAATTCAAATAAATATAAACATGAATGCAGATGTCAAATACATTTTTATGAAAACATAAGTTGATTTCATGTTTTGTAATTGTAGAGTGTGAGAACGGTTGTGTAAATAGTTCAAAGATAAATGCTATATATATTCAAAGGAAGTGACTAACTTGGATAATGGATGCATATTTTTGGTCATCACATATTGATAAAAATCAAGAATTTACATCAAACCAACCTAGATGATATGTGCAACTGAAGACCTAGAGAGACTATATCAACTATCAAGAAACTTCTCTATATTTTTAATGAAAGAATGACATGAAGAAGGAAAAAATGACATTATCATCCCTCGGTTTTCTGCTTCAAGAAAGAAGACTATATCATATATTGCTTGATGAGAAGGATTATGAGAATGTTGGGTGGACACAACAATGCTATCTAACAATGCCCTTCATTGTCGATTAATTTACCAATTAAGTTCACTAAAATAAATTTGCATACACACTTAATCCATCACCATGTAGACTCAGGAGGTAGGACATAGGCAGGACTATTGCTATGAGGACCCCCGACTTCACAAGAAAAATGATTTTTTTATTTAAAATATACTTGTTAACGTGAATATTATTCATCTGGATCCTTCCTGGATGACCCCTTTCCCTAGGGTTATTTCCTGGTCAAGAGTTCCATATTGTATTGCCCAACCTTCTTCTTCTAGCATCTTTTATGCTTTGCCAATAAGGACTAAAACATGAACCTTAAATTTTCCGTACTCTCTTTGTGATCAATATAAAAATATGCAATATATTTGAAAAAAAAGCTACTTAACGAATTTGTGTTCCTTGTGATCCTCTTTAGTACTAATAGACGATTATTTGAACATATTTTCCTTATGAATGATTTCCAAATTTAACATAAATCGTGGTCCATAACATATTATTTCTCCTATATCTACATTAATATGATTCAACCAAGTCTTTCTAAAAGAAGCTAGCTTATGTATGCTAGATTTTGTTTGGAAATTACAATGTTCCAAAAAACAAAATGATAAAGAAAGACCTTCGCGAGGTACATGGATGTACCCTCCTTTTTCATGAATGCAGAAAAGAATTCAAACCATAGCAACAATATATGACTACTGATAGCAAGGAATGGATGAGAACAAAAAATACTTCTACATTAAAAATGCATATTTGATACATTTATAGTTATAGAAATCATAGGCATCCTTTGATTTTCCTTGATGTTTTGCGGTAATCCATCTCTAGCATATATTCTGAAGCTAAGTCAAGATAAAAGCTCGTCTTTGTCTATAGTTGAAAATAACAGGTTTTAAGTGAATTTACGTTGGGATGATCAAGAAGTCAAAAGTACTTTCTTTCTACCTTGTATTTATATCAAACAAAAAATTCAAAATTGTATAAACTGGCAAAGTGTTGGTCATATAACCCGTATAACAAGATGAAAATAAGGGTAATAGAACATTAGTTTAAGAATTAAGACTGATATTCTAGAGATTCGTGTGGATTTTATAGCAACCAATTGATACAAATGAGGAGAATAGCCTTCTTATGGTATGCATCAATAATCCAATACAAGCAACACGATAGGCATAAATTATGTTGATTTCATTAGTGGCAAATGGAGTATTTGGTAATGTGAAACTTGCAGAACTTAGGGGCCGTTTACCAAACGCTTACTCGGGTAAGCGCTTACCAAGTCATTTACCTTATGGATGAAGATGGCATTGTCCAAGAATCTTACCCGGTAAGAGATAAGGTAAGGACCCAAAGTCTTACCCAGGCAAGTGATGGCGAAAAGTTTTACCACGGTTAGCGCTTACCGGGAAAATTGTTGCATACAATACCGTTTTGGTGGACTAAAATCTTACCCGGTAAGTAAGTGATAGTGTTAAATTTTACCCGTAAATGCTTATCGGGAAAATTGTTGAATACGATACCGTTTTGGTGGACTAAAATCTTACCCGCTAAGTAAGTGATTGTGTTAAATTTTATTGGTAAGCACTTATCCGGGTAAGCGTTTGGTAAACGGCCCCTTATTGTGGGTTATGGGCAGAAAGACAACATTAAGCAGTGAAGAAGGTTGGGGTGTTTGCTTTCTCTCATTCCAATTTGTCCATAGTTTGAACATATCTAATTTTGGTGCATACAATTCTAAAAGAACTTCTCCTTTCTGTGTTTCACCATTATGATCGAACAAGTGAATGGAATGAATATTGTTAGAACCCATGTTATCGAACCAAGAGAATCCAGAAATCGTGTATATTTATCGTGCAAAATATACGAAATTAACCAATAAACGAACAAACAAAATACGTATATATATATATATGTCGAAATTCTTATCAACATAAAGAGAAATACTATCTTGAAATCGACAAATTGATTGAAGATCGATAGAGACCTGCAACACAGTGTTCTTAAACAGAATTTCGCCCCTACTCGTGTATAGTCTGAGCGTCCGTTTAGAGGATACAACTATCAATTCACGTTCTTGCATGAGAATGAGAATCTGTCGATTTTCTTATGTGTTCATGGATGGAATTTTGAGAGAAACCAGAGGGAAAAACATGGGTAAAAATGATGGTGTTGTTTTTGGAGGGAAACAAAAAAGGTTTTTATAGTTTTGGCGGTTAATCGGTAGTTTAACCGATTTCGCACTGGTCTGGGTGTTCTCGCTGTTTGGCTCGCGACTTCAGACTGCGACGTAAGCCGCTCAAGTCACCCTGCGTCATAGAGGTCACGTAAGTCTCTGTTCGTAAAATACTCCAGTGAGTTACATGGGAAACCACGCGATGTTAGCCCCCGAGACATCTGAGGATGTCCAAAAATTTTGACTTGAGATCAAGAGCCCCAAGGCCCAAGGCCCAATCTTTGACCATGTAAATATATATGTGCCAAGCTACAAATCCACCCTAAAGCCTTTAGATGGGCTTTGATCCAATTTGATAAGTCATATGGAATAAGCCATATAAACTTATCAAAGTTTCCCTTTCCTTCCTATGTGGGATCACTCTCAAGGCAAAATCCCAACAATACCCCACATTTTGTATTCAAACACCAACAATACCCCACATTTGAATAGTAAATAAGTAATATAAAATATAGTTTTCTATTCCATGAAATAAGATGACATACATCTGAAAAGGTGTCTTTTGGACTTGAACCTTTCATAGTGAGTACAAATCGTATCTACTTTGTGGGTAGTGAACAAAGTCTTGAACTAACCACATTGTGTAGTAAATCTAGACAATAAGCATCACATACATCATATCTAGCACATAATGTAACTCTTACGGTTGTATTCATTTCGGTCTTGAACGTATCCTTTCTTCATGAGATGCTTAGAGAACGTAGCCATCTCAGCCCTCATAGATGCGACCACACATCAAGCTCACATAGGTAATGCCAATCAAGAACATTCTGTATTGTTCCACTATCAAAGCTATTAGCATTATTAAGAATTAGGATTCAACCATTTATCATCAACGGAAACACACTAAGATTATCATAGGAATGAGCATACCTGAGTGTGTGTGTGTGTGTGTGTGTGTGTGTCATACGTCTTGAGTTTTCCCCCAACTAGTTTGCCTATTGAACCTAGACCATGGGATCTCCAATATTTCTAGGTTAGGTTTCCGCTGGGTAGTAACTCATTGAATTGGATTTAAGCCCATTCCCCTCAATGTGTATATGACTTGCTCTTTGTTTAGCCCTTTTGTCAAAGGATCGACTATATTTTCCTTTGACTTCACATAATCAATAGATATGATACCATTCTTGAGCAAGTCCAGAATTGTGTTATGGCGACGCCTTATGTGCCTCGACTTACCATTGTATATTTGATTCTTTGCTCTTGTAAGAGCTGCCATAATATCACAATGAAAACAAATGGCTGGTAGTGGTTTTGGCTACAAGGGAATTCCTTCTAAAAAGCTTTTAAGCCATTCCGCTTCTTCAGCCACTTTATCTAGAGCCACAAATGATGGTGTCGTTTTTTGAGGGAAACAAAAAAGGTTTTTATAGTTTTGGCAGTTAATCGGGAGTTTAACCAATTTTGCACTGGTCTGGGCGTTCCCGCGATTTGGCTTGCGGCTTCAGGCCGTGGCGTAAGCCGTGCAAGTCACTGTTGTCGTAAACAAACAGAGAGTTACGAATATGTATGTATGTGTGTGTGTGTTTTTGGCTACGAACACGTGTGATCGCTATGTGGATCTTTCCCTTTTATTTTGGGAGATTAGCTGTGGTGTTTGTTTTATTGAAAGTAGGGCTTATTGTTTTTAATTAAATAATCCTTTTCACTTTATTCAAGTTTTAAAATATCATCGATTGCCATTTTTTTTATTGATCTATCGGTACTAATGAACTTAGGATAATAGATTTAACTATTTAATTGTTTAAATTTGTTTGAAATTATTTGATTACTTTGGTTAGGTTTTAATTGATTGATTGGGTATTTGGGTCTTTATGAAATATCTACCGCTGAATTTAGGTTGTTTGATAGAAGATTAGAAGTAGATGTTGTTTGAACTTAGAAGTGGAGTTTGGGTTGCAAAAAGAATCTACTTTTTTAGAAGCGATCAAATGTAGTTATGTTGTTTGATAGAATTGCATTCAATTAATCACCCGATGTGGTTTTAGCCTAATTCCACTGTTTCGAATGATTTTTATAGTATTTTGCTTGAATTTGAAGGATTTTTAAGTTTTTTTTATCGAGTTCGAAAGACTTTTTCGATATTTTGATTGATTTCAAGAGTTCTTTTTGGCTTTTTGGTTGATTACAAGATACGATTGCACCTTCTTCAACTTTGAATATCATACGGTGCACATTTTAAAACGATATGATTGCACCTTTCATTAGGTCCGTCCCTCGGTCCAGCCCTTGGGGTTGGAAAGCTTGTGTTCCGCCCCTAGGTGGGTTCATCTTCTTTAAAATGCTAATTGGTTACTTGATTATTTATTATTTTGTAACATCATTTTTTTGTTCTATTTCAGAGAGTAGACCCCAGATGAATGATGGTGAATGGTTCTTCTATTCACCAAGATACCGTTCCTCCCTTAACAGCAAGAAGCCCAACCGGAGAGCCAGTTTGGGTTACTGGAAAGGGACGGGGTCGCCTAAAGTTATCACAGATGGTAGGACAGGCGTTAAGATCGGTGAAAAGAGATGCCTCACGTATTACCAAGGTAGTTGCCCCAATATAGTTAAAACGTCATGGCTGATGCACGAATTTGTAGCCGATGGGCGGCAACTAATTTCTAGAAGTATCGATCACAAGAAACTTGATGAGTGGGTATTTTGTCGAATTTTTAGACGAGAAGAGGCCCAGGATGTTCTTGCTGCCTCCCCGTCAAGTGATTTGAATGAGGCAATAGCATTACTGCCACCAGAAAACAATGTTCCCGGTGTTTTCAGACGAGAAGAGGCACCGGATGTTCCTGCTGCCTCCCAGTCAAGTAATTTGAATGAGGCAATAGCAGTATTGCCACTAGAAAACAATGTTCCCAGTGTACCTGCATCATCTGAGTCTTTCCGGGCTGATTTCAGTTTGCCAGCATTCTCTGAATCCTTTTGGGATGATCTGGACCTGCCCACGGTTGATCTATCTTGGCTGGATGATGTTCAATAATCGGCATTTTTTTTCAGGTTTGGAATTTTAGTATTTCACATTCTATTTTAGTATTTGACACCAAGATACTGAGGTAAATTCAATTCTTAACAAATGCAGATGAAGAAAAGGATGAATGAACATCACCAATTACCTCAGGGATCTTTTTCTCTTCTACAAAAGCAATTGTAACCTTGGCATGGCATATGATGAATTATACTGCATCATTGGAACGAATCGTTGGAAAAGTACGTTACTTCAGTCTATAATGTATGCTTGAGATAAAACTAAATAGACAAAGCTTGATTGAAACTACAAATCCAGAAGAACCAGTGAGCTAAAAAAGATCCAGTACTTACCTAAGGTATCATATAATGGTACGCAGTATAAGCCATGAGCATTACATGCCTGCCTCAATTTATGGGTATTAGAACATGATTCTAGAAACGTTATGGTCATGAAAAAGTTAACTAGTTGACTTCTAAGGACCGAATATTCAACTGATAGCAGAATTAGGGGTTTAATGATGATCAATATGAGCAAAGGAAACATCAATTAACACAACTAGGCTATAAACATCAAGTGCTTTCCTTGAAAATGTCATGGAGATCAACATATCTATTTAGATTATTTCTTTTAACCTCTCTTGGTTTCTGTCCAATTGCCACATGACCACAACAATATGGAAAAATACTATGTGCCATTTGACTATTGACTTCCATGAAATGTTTACTTTCACATCAATTGCTTTAAATACCTTCATCATATTTCTCTATATTTAATAAATATTTGAAACCAACTTAATAGGCGTTGGCTTGTATCATTCTCTTAAGTGAATGCATAGGTTTATGTTATGTTACGTTCGGGTTCACTTTATGTACTCGATTAAAGATGATTCTACCTCATTGCTAAGTATTCATCCAAACCTACATAGCATCATAGGTAAAGCTTTGATAACCAAGACCTAGGCTCTGAATTGTTTGTGCCACCAGCAGCTTGAATGTTTCCAATGCTACCTCTTTTAGCTGTCAGTTGCCTCCATTGCCAAATCCCTGGTGGGCCAGAACTATCCAAGCTGCGGTTTAAGTATGCCAATCACCAGGGCCATCCATCGTGCTTTTGTGATCCTTGGGCGTTCTAACCAGCACTTTGTTGCCCCTCCCACTGTGTGTCAGTATTTGTCCCTGTTTGTGAAAAACATTGGCTTCCGCAACCTGAAGCTGGTAAAGCTTCCCTAAGATGATAGACCAGAACATTTTCTGATAGGCAGCAAGTAAATATATACTTGTCCTGCGATTCCTCTTCACCAACAATTCCATGTTTTATGCCCTAGGAAACATCAATTAACACAACTAGGCTATAAACATCAAGTGATTTCCTTGAAAATGTCATGGAGATCAACATATCTATTTAGATTATTTCTTTTTCGTGAGGCTTATTGTTGGGTCTGAAATGTGCTAAGGATGGTTACTACTGCTAGAAATGACTATTACTACTGTCTGAGGAAGTTAGTACAGCTAGATCACAATTACTACTGCTTGAAGGAGTTAATGCTGCTGAGACAAAATTAATACTGCTAGTTCAAATTTACTACTGCTCATGAAGATAGTGCTGCTTATGAGATGAAGACTCCGTATGAGAATGAAGACAACTGTATAGATTGAAGCTAAAGTAAGGAGATAATTATGGACTGAAGATCAATTTATTTTTTTTGTAATTATCTTGTAATTTATTTTGTTTAAAGATAACATAGAAGATATAATTAGAGATAGATTATTCAATACGTTTTGTTAGAGAGAATCAACCTCAAGATCAATAGAATCCTTTCTTTAGAGAAGTATTGAACATCTGTTGAGCATGTTCAACAGATTGAGGTTGTGGTTGCAATCATCAAGTTTAATCAATATAACTTGTGATTTAAGTGCATATACTGTTTCATTGATTGTTAGTGTTAAAGTGTTTTTCCGCAACTTCTTTAGCATTGATTCTGAGTGTGTGTGAATTAAGTTCTTGTTTGAATTTCGATCCTGACAAGTGGTATCAGAGTTTTGTTAAACTCAGAAAAACAACAATCATCATGGACGGTTCAAGTGATAGCGTTCTGGTCTCAAAGGTTCCAATGCTCAGATCTAATGAGTTTGACATGTGGAATATTAGGATCAGGCAATACATTCTTCTCACAGATTACTCTATGTGGGACATCATTGAGAATGACCCATCTAATGAAGGAAAGATTGGAGCAGATTGAAAAAGAATCCCACCAAAGACGGATGGAGAGAGGAAGATAAGGCAGACAGAGATGAAAGCCTTGAGCACACTGCTCTTGGCTATTCCTAATGAGTATCAACACCAATTCTGCAACTGCACTGATGCCCAGATGCTTTGGAATGCTCTAGAGAAGAGATTCTCTGGTACCAAAAGTACCAAGAGAAATTAGAAGGCAATATTGAAGCAACTGTATGAAAACTTCATGTCAACTAAGAATGAGTCCATGACTCAAACTTTTGACAGGTTTAACAAGCTGATTGGTGAACTAGCTACTGTTGGAGTGCAGATTGATCAAAATGATGTAAACAGAAAGTTCTTAAGGTCCCTTGGAGATGAATGGACCATGTATACTGTCTCCTTCAGACATAATGACAAGCTGGAGGACAAAGAACTAGACGATCTTTATAATGACTTAAGGGTGTTTGAGGCTGAAGTTGAAGCCAAGAAGAGACCATCTGGATACACTCATAATGCTGCTCTTTTATCATCTTCTTCTTCTACTGATTCTGCTGCTAATACAGAATCAGTTAGTACTGCTTATGTATCTAAGCAGAATGTATCTAATGACTCTGTATTAGAAGCTTTTCTTGCTAGTCATGCTAATTCTGTTTTAATTAATGATGATCTTGAACAAATTAATCCAGATGACCTTGAGGAGATGGATATAAAGTGGCAGATGGCCATGCTAACTATGAAGGTCAAGAGATTCATAAAGAGGACTGGAAGGAACAACTTTTCTCAGAGGAGAGAAGATGGTGCTGGGTTTGACAAGTCAAAGGTGGAGTGCTACAAGTGTCACAAGATGGAACACTTTGCAAAAGAATGCAAAGGAGGAATTCCTCAACAATATGGCAGCAACCACCAACAAGCACATTCCTCAAGCTTCCAAAACAACAGAAACTCCACTCAATCTCTTGTTTCTCAAGAACGAATGGGATTTGATTGGAGTGACAAGCAGAAGAAGCTGTTCATAATCAAGCCTTGATGGCAGAAGTCTCAGAATCTTCAAGCACAGATATTCCAACAGAGGTAAATTCTGCACTAAAGAGTGTCTTCAGGCTGTACAAAAGTACAGGGATCATAACCAAAGTATGTGTGACGACCTTAAAAGGTTTGAGAGAGATAAAAGAGAGTATAAAGTGATTGTTGAGAAGTTTGAAGATAAAATCAAGGCTTACAAGGCCAATGAACTTTAGCATTACTATGACACAAATTATTGAAAGTGGGAGAAAAATCAATTAGAGATTCAAATAGAAAAGTCTAAAGAGGAGTGTCAGAAGATAAAGAGTGAGTATGAGAAAGCTAAGCTTGACATTGAGAAGTTTTCTTATGCTTCCAAAGCAATGGACTCTTTGCTTAAAGCTCAAGTTCATGATAAGATCAAGAGTGGTAGAGGATACAATGTGTTAGAGCATAAATCTGTTGGATACAAGATCAAAAAGACTGAAGGTCAAGGTCAAGAAAGTCAAAGCTGAGAAAGTCAAATCTCATTTAAAATCAAAGTCTTTTGTAATAAAAGTCAAATGTATTTGTATTTTTGTATTTTATTTCCTTGTTGTTTTAGGAGTTGGTATAAATAGCTTTCTATTTCTGTTTTGTAGAGTGAGTTAACAGAGTTAACAGAGTAAGAAGTCAGATTGAAATATCAGAGAGAGAGAGATTTGTAGAGAGAGAAAGAGAGAGTTCTAGAGAGAGAAAGTGTAAACGTTGAATTTGAAAGAAATCAAACAGGTAATTGATTTGTTAAATCTTGTTTATTTGATTATCTTGTTTAGAAACTAGAATCTGGAACACACAATTGGTATCAGAGCAGATCTAAAATCGAAATCATATCAAGAAATCAAGATACTGTTCATCGTCATTGTGTTTTTCAATGTTCAGATTCGTTTTTGAGTACTAGTGTGGGTTTTGAGTTGTAATTGGTGTATTAGTGATCGATGAATGTAATAGAGTGAGTTTGTATAGAAAATTTCACGAAATGCATTGTAATTTTCATGAATTTTTGGATTTTATTGAGTTTTAGTTCATGAGTTTTTAAAGCACTGTTACATAGATCAATCTTGTATTTTTGTTGTTTTTGTTTGAAATCTTTGCACTGTAATCGGTTCGAATCATGATTTAGAAGATTTCTGCAAAATTTCAAGTCAATTAGTAAAGGTTTGGTTGACAATCAGATGGAAAAATCAAGATTCGGTTCGACTTTTTGAAGAACGCGCTAGATCTCCAGAACGCGCAAGTTCATCGTTCAAACACGCAAGATTCATCCGCAAGAACGCGCAAGCTGAAGGGAAGATTTTGGTCTCAAACGCGCAAGTATCTCAAACGCACAAGTAGGCACTTGCGAGTTCAGGAAATGCGCACGCTGCAATCTGCGAGTTTCAGCAAGTTCATTTGATCTGCGAGTTTAATCAAACGCGCAAGTAGTGTCTAGCGAGTTTTAGAAACGCGCACGTCTCTATTAGCGCGTTTCAAAGTGAATAGTGATCTGCGTGTTTAGGTGTTAGCGAGTTTCTTCGAGAACAATCTCTTGCGAGTTTCAACGTCTAGCGAGTTTCAGTATTTTTGAGATTTCATTTGGATTAACGATCAAGTTCAAGTTCTTTATGAATCAGATATTCAAGATGGGATATTTTTCTGATGATGATGACAAGAAGATTAAAGAGCTCAAAATGGAGAACCAAAATCTTACTTCCTTAGTTGATTATTACACAAATAGGTCAAAGAGATACAAAGATGAAAGAAAGTTACTGAGAGAAGAAGTTAGTGCTTTGAAGAAGATAAATGAAGATCTTCTGAAACAGACTTCTGGGCTTAGTGAAGATAAGGTAATAAGTTTGGAAACTGAGAACACTGAGCTGAAAAATAAAATCTTTGACTTGGAATATCAGATTATCCAAATCCAGCAGCAAGCATCTGTTGAAAGTTATGAGGAGACGATTAAGAGTCTGGAAGATGCTAATGCTGAGCTTCGAAAGAAAATATCTGATTTGGAACAAAACATGGTCAAAGATAAAGATATTTTTTAGAGTGACAAGAAAGAATTTGCAAAGAAATTCTCAGAGTTTTCCAGAAAATGTGCTGACGAGAAGAAGACGGTTGAGCTGAAATGTATAAAACTTTCTCAACAGATTTTTGAGTTTGAGAAAGTAATTATTCTGGAAAGAGAGAAATTTGATAAAGAGAAGAAAACCATTGAGAAAAAGAATGTTGGATTCTTTAAGGAAATATCAGATGGAAGAAAGGATGCTGAGAAGGGTTTTGAAGATGAAAGAAGTATTTTTGAGGAGGAGATAAGAAAATTAACTGCAAAGTTATCTGAATTATCTGAGTGTGCATTGAAAGAGAAGAAAATGAAGTCTGAGTTTGAGATGAAGATTGACCTTCTCGTCAAAGAAAGAGACAGTTGTGCTTCAAAGATTAAAGAGCTTGAAAAGATTATTTCAAAGGTGGTGGTGACTGAGCATACGACTCCAGAATCAAAAATCCACACACCTAGAAATAGTTCAGTTGGTTCTAACAAGTTAGCCTCAAGCTCACATTTGAAAACTGTTTCTTCAAGAAGGTCAGTTAATTCATTTGATCAGATTCGTACTACTAACATTTTCTATGATCAAAATGTAGATGGTTCAAATACACAAAGAAGAAGGAGAAGAAGAAGATATGAAGAAGAAAAGCTGGTATGGAGAGTAAAACCAGTTGAAGATAAGAAGAATGATGAGAAGAAAGAAAAGAAAGGAAAGAAGGAAGAGAAGACAAGTAACAAATCATGTATACATGCATCAACAGTCAAGAAGAACAAAGTGCTAAAAGGTAAACCTGATCTTGCTTATTCGAGAGATCAATTGATCAGGTTATCTAAAGAGAAGTATTGTTCTTATTGTCGTACTTATGATTTTGTTCATAAAATGAGTGATCATTTCTGGTATGGTTCTTATTCAGTTACTCTCATTCGCACTGCAACTAACACACATGGACCCAAATACTAGTGGGTACCAAAGCCGAAAGTTGATTCTGTGTTGCAGGCATCTACAGTCAAAGGGGAGTAAGAGAACCGATGAGCGATGGCTCTTGAATAATACAGTTCAAGACCCGCACATCAATGTCAAGAACCAAGGCTTCTAAGTAAATCAACTTAGGACCCGTACTTTAACGGAGTTTGACTTCTAAACACAACAGTTTAGGACTCGCTCTTCAATGATGAAAAAGAAATGCTACTCCCGGGCTGATAAGAGAGTGTACTCAGAAGAGGAAATCAACCTTCAAGGGGGAGTACATAATTTTTTTTTCTGGAAATATGTATTCGGAAGATATGATCAACTACGCTTCAAATGGAGTTGTAGATCTCTATCATGTGCCTTTTACTGATAAATTTCAGATGCATATTTTCAGGGGGAGTAAAAGAATGATGATTTCTGATTATTTCAAATCAGAAATCGTACTTTAATCATTTTACTGCTTTATGTCATTTTATTTTCGAATAATTTTGTGAATAAAAGTTGCTTTGACTAGACTTTGAGATTTTTGCAGGATGAGAGAGGATGACACGATCATATCTTATTGACTACAACTGACTTCATGAGAATTAAGATTGAGCGAAACGGTAAATTTCTTATCTTAATCTCAAATGTATCTGAAAGAAGGACAACTTTCAGATATAGAAAACATGTTCTGAAATGTTCAAACCACTTCCCGATTCTTAAACAAATTTTATAATTTGGAAGTGTGATTTTAAATGTTTTCATTTTTTTGTGCTTAATTGATAAACAAACCGTGTGTTTCCAAAGATAAATACTTGTGTATTGTTTTTTCACATATTTTCAAGTATTCACACACACTGGTTTGATTTTTTTCTGTGCAAATTGTTCTTACCATGTCTCATATTGAAACAATTTTTCAATGGTAAGACACCCCGCTTGTATTTCAAAGATTTTTTAGCGTCATTTCATTTCAAAGCGTTTCATTCAAGAATGTCTATATTTTTGTTTCGTATAGAGACATATCCATTATTCTTGACCATAAGCCTAAATTGATATATCATTTCATTTATGATCATTTTCATACAATGTCATATTTTCAAACAAGCCTTTTGCATTCATGTTCATTCATTTCATATACTTGTTTGAAAATGCTTCAATGTTTAAAAATGCTCATATCTTCATGATTATATCATCCGAGCATTCACTTTATCTGACATTTGTATATGAGTTTTAACTGATATAGTTAAACCATTTGAGCAACACATGCTTATTAGGATATTATGGGTTCTTTGTACTAGGAATTAACTGAACTTCTATGAAATCACGTTAACCAGTGATTTCTACCCAAGAAGTTAATCCAATAGTGATTGAGTGTGAGGAGTCTAAAAAAAATGAGTGTGGGTGTGATGAGGTAAAATGAAAAAGAGAGTTTGGTTAGTAGTGAGCTTAATGATTAAAAGAAAGAGGGTGTGAGAACAGAGGAAAAGAATATTAAACTCTGCACCAAATACTTTCTGAGTCGGGCAACCACATTACTAGCGTTTCACAATTATTTGGTGAACGTTATTGAAACAGGAAACTAGCCCATGCCAACTCTTATCTAAACCCCACCAACCACTCATTTTCTTCTTAAAAAGGAAATGTTTCATATTTTTCTGGGGACGCAACATATTATCTATCTGGTTTTCATTTGGAAAATCTGGATATTGAAAAAGAAGGAAGTTTGCCCCACCTTCGCACTTCAATCATGCATATTGAGTTTGTGTTTATCTACTATTGTCTCAGTGGTTTACACTATGTTGAGCCTTAAAAAGAAAAAATTTGTGCTTAATTCTTTCTACACGTGCACGAACACACAAAGAATTTGTTTCTTTGTCATAACATTCATAGAAATTGCCTTTGTGGTATTTCGATGATTGGATGGAAGCCCTGGGGGAGTGAACATCATAAAAGCTCCTTTATATTGTGTATTCGTTACACACAGTGACTTCGTGTTACTGACAGGCATTTTAACTGATTCATCTGTTGATTCAGGAGTTACATGTTCTTATTTTGTCTGGATTTGCAAAGATCTAGATGAATACTTGGTTATGGATCACAGAATCAGAGGCTCTTGGACAGATCAGAATGGTCAAAGACATTTCTTGGAAGAAAATTTTTGATGATATAGTTGCTCAAATCATCAAAAAGGGGGAGATGATATCAAGAAATGTTAAAATGTTGAAGTTTGGGGGAGAAGGTATCAAGAAATAATAAAGTTTTGAGAGATGATTTTCAGAAATGTCTAAGTTAGAAAAGTTCAAAGTAAAGATTTAAAGATTTGATGAAGATCAAGGAATTTATGAAGATTTGAGGAAATTTTCTTTGAAGATTATTTGCTAAAGCAATCCGAGCTGATTCTAAAGATAATTTCTTTCCAAAGTCTGAAAGTATTATTGTGAAAGTTTTAGGGAGATTGTTAATCGTTTGAAGAAAATTTTGGAAAGAATACCGTCAAAGAAAAGAGGAGATTGTACTAACAGAGCTTAAAAAAATGAAGACTGAATTGCTAGATCTTTCAACAGTGATCTTGAATCCAAAGGGGGGGATTGTTAGAGCATAAATCTGTTGGATACAAGATCAAGAAGACTGAAGGTCAAGGTCAAGAAAGTCAAAGATGAGAAAGTCAAATCTCATTTAAAGTCAAAGTCTTTTGTAATAAAAGTCAAATGTATTTGTATTTTTCTATTTTATTTCCTTGTTGTTTTAGGAGTTGGTATAAATAGCTTGCTATTTCTGTTTTGTAGAGTGAGTTAACAGAGTTAACAGAGTAAGAAGTCAGATTGTAATATCAGAGAGAGAGAGAGAGAGAGAGAGATTTGTAGAGAGAGAAAGAGAGAGTTCTAGAGAGAGAAAGTGTAAACGTTGAATTTGAAAGAAATCAAACAGGTAATTGATTTGTTAAATCTTGTTTGTTTGATTATCTTGTTTAGAAACTAGAATCTGGAACACACACAATGCAACACCTCCACCTTATTACAATAATTACATCCCTCCCTCTTCAGATCTCTTAGAGAACCAAAATAAGGAGGACTTACCTATAGGAGCAACAGAAGTAGATCCTATAGATAGTGTGGTGGTTGAAGAAGAGAATGAGGAAGAGAATTCTGAGAGTAAGAATGCAGAAGAGATTCCTGTAGAAAATCATATCCTTACCAATGAAGGGGGGGTAAACCATTCATCAAGAGTGAAAAGGTGGATAACTCAAAGAGAGAAAAGGGAAAGGTATAGGGAGTCCACTATATGCAGACCACAGTTGTGAATCCCTGTACATGTAAACAACATCAACCCCAAAAACATGATAAAACAAGGGGTAATCAAAGAAACTGGAATAATCAGTGGGCACAAAAACAAGGGGTTGATCTGAGTAAAATCAATAGACCAAAATCTTGTTTTATTTGTGGAAAGATTAATCATATTGCCAAATACTGTTATTTCAATCCTATGAACCAAAGGATAAATTTTCAAAGACATATACAAAATCCTGTTGGTTATAGGAATCAAAGAAAGAATCATATGGCTGAAAATATAAAAAGAGCACCTTTAAAAGCTCATGTTCAAAACAAGTTTGCAAAATCAAAGAAAAATACTCCAAATAAGTCAAGGAGTAACTTAATGAAGAAGAAATCAAACAAATTTGTCCAGGTTTGGGTCCTAAAAAGCACTAAATCTGTTAGTATTGCTACCTTAAATAGTACTGCTAACAGAAATAGTGTTGCTACCAATGTTAGTGCTGCTAACAGAGTTAGTACTGTTAATCTAGTTAGTACTGCTAATTCTGTTAGTACTGCTTCCAGTGTTAGTACTGCAAGACCTATTATCCTGACAAAATACTCAATCCATAAGATTCCCCAGTCTGAAAAGCTCATCAAAACTGATTGTGAATATGTTGATGAGAATGGGAAACCCAAGACCACTTTGGCTTGGGTTCCTATTAAAAACTAACTGTTCTACTTTATGTGCAGGGCAACCAACAGTTAAAAGGGAAGAGCATTTGGCATGTTGATAGTGGTTGCTCTAGGCACATGACAGGCAACAAGTCCTGCCTACAAAACTTCAAAAGAATTGATGGAGGACATGTTGCATTTGGTGATAATCCATCCGGAGGAAAGATTAGTGGAAAAGGTAATGTGTCAAAGGGTAAGATGACCTTTGAGGATGTCTACTATGTTGAGAAATTGAGATACAACCTTTTAAGTGTATCACATGTTTGTGACAAGAAACATAGTATATTGTTTACTGATACTGAATGTATTATCCTTGCTAAAGGGTTCAAGCTAGTTGATGAAAGTATGATACTACTGAGAACACCAAGAAAGGACAATGTTTATTGCTTGGATTTAGAGAATGTATCTAATGATTCATCATTTAATTGTTTATTTTCAAAAGCTTCTATTGATGAATCATCTCTTTGGCACAGAAGGATGTGTCACATGAACTTTAAAACAATGAATAAACTTGTGAAAAACAACCTTGTAAGAGGTTAGCCACAAAAGGTATTTTCATGTGATGATCATTGTGTTGATTTTCTTAAAGGCAAACAGCACAAATCTTCTCATAAGTCCAAAGAGATAAATACAATCTCTACACCTCTCCAATTATTGCATATTGATCTGTTTGGTCCTACTAATGTGATGAGTATTGGCAAGAAATCTTACTGCTTAGTTATTGTTGATGATTTCTCTAGATTCACTTGGGTCTATTTTCTAAGGACAAAGGATGAGACAAATGGACTAATCAAATCCTTTATTCTCAGAGTTGAAAACCAAACAAATCAAAGAGTTAAAATCATCAGGTCTGATAATGGAACTGAATTTAAAAACCATGATCTAAACAGCTTCTGTGAGGAAAAAGGTATTGAGAGACAATACAGTGCTCCTAGGACCCCTCAACAGAATGGAGTTACTGAGAGGAGAAATAGGACACTGATTGAAGCTGCAAGATCCCTGTTAGCAGATTCAAAACTGCCAGTTACATTTTGGGCAGAAGCAGTTAATACTGCTTGTTATGTTCAAAACAGGGTTCTAATAGTTAAATCTCAAGGCAAGACACCATATGAACTTTTTAACAAGAAGAAACCTCTTATTGGATTTTTCAAACCATTTGGGTGTCCTTGCACAATTCTTAATACCAAAACTCACTTAGGCAAGTTTGATAGCAAAGCAGATGATGGATTTCTGGTTGGTTACTCATCCCAAAGTAAGGCTTACAAAGTATTTAATACCTCTTCTAGAATAATTGAGGAAAGTGACAATGTCAAATGCAATGAGAGAACACCAAATAAACTTGGTACAGACCCTGATTGGCTTTTTGACATTGATTCACTAACTAATTCTTTGGGTTTCATTTATGAGAATAATGCAGGAATAGGGACAGAATCAGTACAAGACAGAAGACAAGAGTTTGTGTTGTTCCCAATCTCTACAGCAGATCCTATTGAACACTGTGTTCAAGCGAAGAAAGATGCTTCAGTTTCAAAGGATACTGAAACTGCTCAGAATGAAGAGGAGAGAGGTGACAAGGAGGATCAACTTTTGACTTCAGAACATCTAGAACCTGAGATGCCTGCATTGGCAGAAGATGATACTGATGATGAGAACTCCTCAGTGTTTGGTGGCAGTTCTCCTTAAAAGAATGACTCTAATCTGGATGCAGAGATTAATGAAGAGGCTATTTATCAAACAAAAGTGCATAAAGATCATCCTTCTCAGTTGGTGATTGATGACATCAATTCTCCAATCATCACAAGGAATCAGAGTAAGTTGGGAGGATTAAAAGACATACAATCAGGCTTACTATCTTGCTTTCTATCTCAGGTTGAGCCCAAAAAGGCACATGATGCAATGAAAGATCCAAGCTGGATAGAAGCAATGCAAGAGGAGCTGCTGTAGTTTGTACTGCAAAATGTATGGGATTTGGTAGAACTACCTAAAGGACACAGAGCTATAGGGACAAAATGGATTTTCAGAAACAAGAAGGATGAGAGAGGGATAGTGATCAAGAACAAGGCTAGATTGGTAGAACAGGGGTACACGCAAGAAGAAGGAATTGATTATGAAGAGGTTTTTGCACCAGTGGCTAGGATTGAGGCAATTAGGCTATTTTTAACCTATGCTTCTTTCATGAAGTTCAAAGTCTACCAAATGAATGTGAAAAGTGCTTTTCTATATGGCAAAATTGAAGAAGAAGTATATGTCTATCAGCCTCCAGGGTTTGAAAATCCCAAGTACCCGGACAGAGTATACAAATTGAAGAAAGCACTGTATGGACTACATCAAGCACCAAGAGCTTGGTATGACACATTGTCTACCTATCTCTTGGAAAATGGTTTTGAGAGAGGAATCATTGACAAGACTCTGTTCATTCAAAGGAAGAAGAAGGACATCCTGTTAGTGCAAATCTATGTGGATGACATCATCTTTGGATCCACAAAAGATCAATTGTGCAGAGATTTTGAAGAATTAATGCATAAGAGATTCAAGATGAGTTCTATGGGTGAACTTACTTTCTTCCTTGGGCTACAAGTTAAGCAGAAACAAGATGGAATCTTCATAAGCCAATCCAAGTATGTGCAGGACATTTTTACCAAGTTTGGGTTCTCAGATTCCAAGCCTACAAGCACACCCATGGAGACACACAAACAGATAACTGCAGATCTTGAGGGGGAGGATGTGGATGTTCATTATTACAGATCCATGATTGGCTCTCTCATGTATCTCACAGCTTCTAGACCAGATATCATATTCCCTGTTTGTGTGTGTGCAAGATTTCAAGTTAGGCCAAAGCAATCACATTTACAAGCAGTCAAGAGGATATTCAGATATCTCAAAGGTCAACCCAGATTAGGCCTTTGGTATCCTCATGACTCACCATTTGACCTACTTGAATATTCAGATAGTGATTTGGGTGGAGCTAACTTAGACAGAAAGTCTACAACTGGAGGATGTCAGTTTTGGGGTGCAAGACTAGTATCATGGCAGTGTAAGAAGCAAACCACAGTGTCCACTTCAACAACAGAAGCAAAATACATAGCTACTGCAAGCTGCTTCTCACAAGTGCTATGGATTCAGAATCAAATGATGGACTATGGTATGACATTTCTTCACACTCTTATTTTTATAGACAACAGCAGTGCTATTAGGATTGTTAATAATCCTGTCAAGCATTAAAAAACAAAGCATATAGAAATAAGATACCATTTTATCAGAGACTGTAATGAGAAGAAGCTAATTCAGGTTCAGAAAGTACACACAAGTAACCAGTTTGCTGATCTATTCACAAAAGCTTTTGATGTGGGTAGATTCACATTCTTGGTCACAAGTGTGGGCATGATGAACAATGAATAAGTATATTCTCATTCTCTTTATGTACCTATATAGATTCCTCCTTATTTACTTTCATTAAATTGGTGCTATTAACCCTTGTGTGCTTAAGTGTTTCAGAATGAAAGGCCAAACAAAAGTGAAGTATAGTCAATACTGCTAGCATGTACTACTACTGCTAGTCTGTATTACCACTGCTAGTCTGTGTTACTACTGCTAGTTAGTTTTACTACTGCAGTCTGTGTTAATGCTGCTAGTCTGTGTTAATACTACTAGTATGTATTACTACTGCTAGTTAGTGTTACTACTGCTAGTAAGTATTACTACTACTTCAAAGAGTTACTACTGCGGGGGTCAATTACTACTGCTAATGTAAATTAGTACTACTCTTAACTGTTTCATTAATTGTATAAATACCCCCTTAGTCCGCCAAAAATCAAAACGGCTCTTTGAATTTCTTGAGCTTATTTATCTTTTTTCTCTCTCGTTCTCGCTAACGTTCTTGCTCTTCAAGCTCTTAACCCTAGTTCACAGTCGAATCTCTCTCAAATGGCAGGTCTTGTATTTTTCGATGACCACAATGAGTTGGCAATGCTGAATAAGCCCAACCAAGCCGAAGGATTTGATCAGATTGTGGACTTCCTAAAATCCACACATATCGCCCATGCTTTAACGGTCAATCCTACAATCTATGTGGAGCATCAAAGACAGTTCTGGGCAAATGCCACCATCCATAATGAAGAGGGTACTCAGGTTATCAAGTCAAGGGTTTGTGATAAACCCCTGACCATCTCGGAGGAGACCATTCGCATTCATCTACTTTTAGATGATGCCTCAGGTATAACATCTCTACCCAAGGAAGATCTTTTTGAAAATATAAGCAGAATGGGATATGAAGATCCCACTAAGATTTATAAGTTCTTTAAGAACAAATTCTCACCTCAGTAGAGATTCTTTGTTCATACTCTCCAGCATTGCATTTCAAAGAAAACAACTGGCTGGAGTGAGTTCAGCAGTACCATTGCTTATGCTTTGGTCTGCTTAGCAACCTCCAGAAAGTTCAATTTTTCGCAAATGGTCTTAAATGATTTTCTGTCAAACCTGGATACCAAGTCAAAATCCTTTTATATGTATCCCAGGTTTGTACAAGCTATATTGAATAAGGAATTGGCGGAATTACCTCATTTTAATGAGGTATATGTACCTAAGGTCCCGAAAGGGAAGGTGTTTTCTAATATGAGGAGGACTTGTAAGGGCTTCTTAGGTATTGACACACCATTGTTCTCAATAATGATGGTTGTGTCCCACTCTACAGGTGAGGCATCAGGGTCCCAAGCCTCATTGGACCAACCCACTGATGACCTACCCACACCTTCCACCATAAAAACAATTCCTCTGTCCCTTCTAAACAGACCAACCCCTCCCATCACCAAATTATACACTAAAAAGAAGGTGCAGAAGGATCCTTCCCTTCATGTACAAACACCCTCTAAGCCTACAAGCCCTCTAATGGAGCATTCTTCATTAGAGAATATCCAAAGGGAGACCAAAGGGGTGTCTCCCAACCCCAAGAAGGTGCTTACTAAGGAGAAGGTTAAGCATGTGGGCAGAAAGGCTCACACTACTGTTTCTGCACAAAGTGCAGGACAGGACAGTATGAACATCTCTAAGACCTTCCCCACGGCAACTTTGGGTGAGCAATCATCCAAAGGTCCCCGGTGCCAAGAAACCATGGGGGTAGAAGGTGCCTCTGCTAGGCAGAGGACCCTTACTAAAAGTTCCAGTGATCCTCCAAGGGTGGTAAACACACCTAAAGGTGGTGAGGATAGATATACATACGATGAATTGATGGAAACTATTGCCAATATCAATAAGGATGTCCTATCTCAGGGAAAACTTATTGAGAAGCTGCAACAAGTGATCTTATCCCAACAAGTCCAGATTTCCAACCTCAAGAAAATGGTCCTCAAGCATGTGCAAAAGAAGAAGAGGACCAAATTCATACTGAAGAAGAGGAGCATCCCTCATGATGCTTCCAAAGAGGGGGAGAATAGAGCTGAATCTGAGAAACAAAGTCCTGTTGGAATGGACTCTACTTTTGAGGGGGAGAAGGGCAAAGAAGCAGAAACCAGTACAGCAGTAGAAACGTTAAAGAAAGCAACATCAATTGGCTTAGCAGCAGTAACAGAGGCAACAACAGTAACAAGGCTTTCTGTTGAAGAAATAGAGATAGCAGAAACCCTTCTAAAGGCCAAACAGACACTCCAAAAGCCACTCAAAAGGCCAAGGGAGTGGAAATCAAAGTGGGAGGCCCTGAGCTAAAAAGGAAAGAAATCAGTGAGGCTGAACTGAAAGGGAAAGGAAAGGCAAAGGTGGATGAATCTGCAAAGCCACCAAAGAAGCTAAAACAGATTGAACTAGATAAGGAACTGGATAAGAAGCTGCAGGCTAAGCTACAACAAGAAGAAGAAACTCAGAAGGCCAAAGACAGGCAGATTGCTCTAGATCTATCCACTAGGCTGAATGAGGAATATCAAGAAAGCTTAAGGGTTGCAGCTGAGGCCAAGAAAAGCACTGTGAAAGCTCCCATACAAAGACTGCCATCAAAGAAGCAGAAAAGACAACCTTCTAAAACTTACCTGGCCAATCAAGAAAAGAGAAAGATGATTAACTTTCTGAAAGGCTCTGTGGGGGTTAAGGAAGAAATGTTTGTTGATATGTCCTACTCAAGAGTTGAAGATCTATACAAGAAGGAAATGGCAAAGCTTCAAGGGGACTTCACTCAAAGGATAGAATTTGAAAGACAAATGAAAGAGAGACATAATCTCAATATTCAACAACCCTTCCCTGAGAGTGAGGAGACCACCCCTAAGGCTGAAGAAAAGAAAGAGGAAGCTACTACTAAAGAAGTCAAATATGTTAAAAGGTTGAAGACAATAGCTTCCAAGAAACTGTCTAAGAAGCCAAGGGTTGTAGAAGCTGAGAAAGAAACAGAACCATCTGTTATAGGTCAAGCTGAGCAATCAAGTCAAAGTGCACAACAACCAAGTCAATCTGATGTGCATTTTGAACTTTACATGACTGTAACAGATAATGATCCAGTGAAGGCAGATCCCATTTTAGTCCAAGCCCCTGAAATCATCCACTGGGATATTCTTGAAGATCATGGCAAAGAATATTTCAGAATCAAAAGAATGGGTGATCACTTTGAAGTCTATTCTACTTGGGGGAAGATAGTCAGATGTTGTTCAAGGTCAGACTTGGAAGAAATGTTTAAAGTGGGAATGAATCTGTATGGGGATGTGCTGAAGACTCCAGGGATGAACATCAAGAAACTAGCAATGGAGTATTTATGCATGATGTTCAGTCCAAATCTTGTCAAGCATGTCATCAAAGATGTCTTCAAGTCTGTGGACAACTGGATGCTTATTGAATAGTATGGGGTGTATATCTTAACCATTGACAAAAGCTTTCATGAATATTACCTGGTGGATAAGATATATGACCACAGCCTAGCCAAGCTACAGGGGATGCTGAAAGCCAAACTAATCTGTCCTCAAGGCTCAGAAATGGCAAGGATTGTGGTTAGCAGGATCATCAATCAAAGCTTGGGTTTGAATCCTAATCTAGGGGTGTAAATTTAGATTTTGAAAGCATCATGAATACCAGTTTTTGAAGAACTTAACTTCTCAATTTGAAAAAGTTAAGTTAGGGGGAGATTGTTGGGTCTGAAATGTGCTAAGGATGGTTACTACTGCTAGACATGACTATTACTACTGCCTGAGGAAGTTAGTACTGCCAGATCACAATTACTACTGCTTGAAGGAGTTAATGCTGCTGAGACAAAATTAATACTGCTTGCTGAGATTAATATTGCTAGTTCAGAATTACTACTGCTCATGAAGATAGTGTTGCTTATGAGATGAAGACTCCGTATGAGAATGAAGACAGCTGTATAGATTGAAGCTAAAGTAAAGGAGATAATTATGGACTGAAGATCAATTTTTTTTTTTTTTGTAATTATCTTGTAATTTATTTTGTTTAAAGATAACATAGAAGATATAATTAGAGATAGATTATTCAATACGTTTTGTTAGAGAGAATCAACCTCAAGATCAATAGAATCCTTTCTTTAGAGAAGTATTGAACGTCTGTTGAGCCTGTTCAACAGATTGAGGTTGTGGTTGCAATCATCAAGTTTAATCAATATAACTTGTGATTTAAGTGCATATACTGTTTCATTGATTGTTAGTGTTAAAGTGTTTTTCCGTAACTTCTTTAGCATTGATTCTGAGTGTGTGTGAATTAAGTTCTTGTTTGAATTTCAATCCTGACACTTATTGTTGAGATAAAATGGATAAAAAAACATTTTAGATTTTAATATAATGTTAGTACTTTTCTTTTAATGATATTATATTACATTAATATTGATTTATATATACATACATATCGGGCCGGTTATTGGTATCCCGGTCCCCGAAACCGATAACAAAAACCGTCTCCATAACCGCCCCGATCCCCGTCAAGGATCTTATCGGAGATCCCTACGATTTCCCCAATCACCGTTAGGGACCTGTTAAGGTTAAAAATAATCTTTCCCCGTTCACCGTTCATCATGAACTGGTGAAAGCCAACATTTCAACAACTCAAGCTGATTTTTATTTAACATCTTAACAAACAAACACAAACAAATTTTCTTAATGAATGAATATGATCACAAAAAGTTTCGTTCGTTAACAAGAGAACATTAACGAACACATTTTCTTTACGAATGAACAAGTATACAAAAAATTTCGTTTGTTTACCGTTCGTTTGTTCGGTTAAGTTAAATGAATGAACAAGAACACAAAAAACTTTCCTTTATTTATCGTTCGCGTTTGTTTATTTGTTTGGTTAAGTTAAATGAACGAACACGAATAAGCCTCCATTCGTGTCCGTTTGATTCGTTTTGGATATTGAAATTTGCAATGCACATGAGCACATCACTGTATCAGCATAATTGGAGCACGTTGCATAATTGTAATAACATATTGTGATATTTATAATTTATCATTGTATTTTTTTTGTTTACTTTGAGAGTTAGCATTACCACATTAGATGTAGACTCTAGTCTTTAAACGTGTAACTTTCTTAGTTTTGCTCTTTACTTATTATGAAATTAACTTCAATATAATTTACTATATTAGTTAAAAACTAATTATAGTTTTCCTTAACTTTTAGTTTTAAGTTCCATATATTGAAGTAAAGATTCTATTGTGATGGAAACACGATCTTAAATCAGGTTTATCCTTCTATCATTCTGTATTTTGTAATTCGGGGTTTTGGATTTTATGTCCCCTTTTGTATTTTTTTTTAAATTATATTTAACAAAAATTAACGTGAGGATGGGCTACCTAACTTGACTAGGTTTCAAACCCTTTAAATATCGTATGTTTCGTCGTTTCATTTGCTTAAAAAAAATAAACATAGGGGCATTTTTTAGCATTTTCGCACATGACATAAAAAACCCCAGTTTTTTTATATTTTACAAATTGTCTAAAAAATTGAAGTATTACAACAAATGATCTAGTTATATTATAAGATAATGTTTTCAGAAAAGTTAGATATGATATATTAACTTGAGTAGATGTAAAATAAAAAGCTTAAATAATTTTAATCTAATTAGTTAATATAATAAATTTTTAAAAAAATAAAAATTATGTAATTTAAATTATGGACATGTTCTAAATACTTTATTAATAATTTCTTTGCGAAATTAAGTGTTTACATTACAAGTGGGAGAGAAATAGGAAGCATTGCATATTTACATGGGTCATGGTCCTCATGGAGGCAGTCGAGAATAAACGGGTCATCTGAGAATGTTGGCCATTGAATGGTAAATTGAAGTAATTTGGTTTGTTAGAGCATCTCCAAAGGTAACACTAAAAAAACACCAAAAACACTAAATTTTGTGGGTCCATCAACACCAAAAAAAACTTCACCTCCAATCGTCCTCTAAAAACACCAAATTTGTCAAAAAAAAAACAAATTAGTTTAAGTTACCACACAGAATGGTGGGTCCCCCAAGAAAATAAAGACCGGCAAAATAAATTGGGCCGGCATATTTGCCGTATGAAAATCTTGACCGGCAAATTTTTATTGGATATAGCGGACGATTGGAGCTCCCGCACGGCAAATCCTTTGATTTACCGTGCGGTTGGAGATGCTCTTACCGGTGGTGGTAATAAAAACAAAATAACATTTATATTCTCATGGTAATTATTTTTCAGAGGTTCCGTAAAACTTGGAGAAGTAGTTAACACATCCTTCCCTATTTCTTTTATTTTGGAGAATTTATTGAAAATATTGGTATGACTTCATATTACTCATTTTATTTTATTAAACCACCATTATTCAATGTATCATTGTATTATGAACGGCTAGATCATAAATGTGTATTTTATTATCATTCATCGTATATGTTTTTACATAAAAATTAAAAATGAAATGTCGAAGTTTCTTAACCGGCCAAACCTTTGGTTTTCATGACATCCAATCCGATATTGTAGCATTTGAATAAACTTATATGACTTTTAGCTCCTTCAAATGTCGTATCTTTTACATCTTCTCACACTCTCAACGATTATGCGTTTTTTCATTTGAACCCTCCCGGGTGTGTATATATATATAAATATATAGAGTCGGGTTCAAACGAGAACAATAACTATATAAAAGAATACGAGAACTAACAAAATCATTAGTGATTTTACATTAACACACGAAAAATAGACTTTGGCCACGGTTTCAAGTCCACGTGGCTTTTTGCGCATTAATGTAAAATCACTAATGATTTTGTTAGGTTTCGTGTTCTTTTAAATAATTATTGTTCTTGTTTGATCCTCCCTCTAGATATATATCTATATCTATACTATATATATATATATATATATATATATATATATATATATAAGAAGCTTAAACGATTAATGTTGAAAAATTAAAAGGTACCACCTTCATTGCATAATGTACAACTTAATCTCCCTGATTGTATATTCATGTCTTACGTTTTGTTCAGTTTCTGTTTATGTAAATGAGTTCTTCATCAAACTATTGTTGTACGTCATGTAATTCTATGACCTCAAGTTACTCTCAGTGACAACAACCGTGCTTGCCCGGATTTGGCACTTGAGAGGACATATTTTTTCACCTACAACTTCATCTCTTCTCAAGATAATCACAATTTATTTGTAATTTTTAACTTCCCTCAAACTGTTTAACTTGGTTAATCAAATTGTCGTTTTCTTGGCTTCTTCTGCTACTGAATTGGTGGTTTATGACATAACTGGCATTATCCTCTCCGACTATGAACCAATTTTTTTTCAATTTTTGTGTTTCTGGTTGAGACCAATGCACTCCATGTTACCGGATACCCTCCCTCGACCTTAAGTATAACTATGCTGCCTACAACTTTGAAACATGTATAACTTTGATTAACAATTATTTCATGTCTAACTTTGAACTTCACCACTTGCAATTATGTTGTTTCAGGAAGCTATTTTAGTGTTACCAATTATGTCCAAGGACATGGCCCTTTGTCAAGTGCAATTGTTGGTTATTTCACTTGTTTTTAATTTTGATTTGCTTGGATAACATTTATCATAGTTTCTTGCTTTTTTTTTGTATGTTTTTTTGTATATATGATATTTCGTTTTTTTATCTTGCTTTTATTTATAGCAACTTACTTTCTCACCTCTTCTACCAATCTTACTATGATGTCATGATTCTTATTTTGGCCTTACCTATGTTTCCACACAGAGACATTCGCGAACCTGTGAGCTTGAGGGGTTGCTATTTCAAATTCTTAACTTTGCATTGTACGTTTCAATGAGATTCGTATCTTGTTTTTTGAATGTTTCCATAAATAAAGTTGATCCGACAAAATTGCTTGCTCTTTTCTAAAGGATGGTTGTATTGGCCTTTTAATATCATATAGCTTTTTGTTTCTAATATCTTTAAAAAAATTCTCTTTTCTGTTATCCACAACTTTTTTTATTTCTAGACATCTTCCCTGTTTAAGTGAGTTCTGACTTCATGAAGTTGGTTTAATGTCACAGTTCACTTTTCAAGCCATGCAAGCTCTTCATTCACATGCTTGTAGGCTCATCATTTTTTTTGTACAACCACAAACAGTTGGCCCATGTCAAACTTTGTTAATTAAACATTCACTGTGTTTCAAACTGATCTCTATGAGACTATGACATTGGTAGTTGGGCATGGAGGTAGGTGACAGTGGCAATATGATGAAAAACGAAACAGTAACTTCAATTTGAAGCTTAAATTTCAAACAAATCGGTATTTGAAATCACCAATTTAAAAGAAATGAAGATGGAAGAGAGTTTTCTTTTCTGTTATTATTGATTAATTTCATAGAATAATAATGAAGTAACAACCGACATTACTATGGGGAATATATGTGAATAAGTGGTTGTTTAAGAATATACAAAGATGATTTAAATTGTTGTTTACATCAAGTTGATGTAGGGGCCAATTTCGCAAAACAAAAAGGGCTAGAATGGTACGAACAGTAGACGCTTTGACCATTGAACTAAAAGTGTGGGAATAATTGATCCCGGGGATTTGAGTGAATCCTTGGGCAACAATACGAGCTTTTAAGCGTTCAATGGTACCATCGGCATGAAACTTGATTCGGAACACCCATTTGGATCCCACAACATTATGATTGGTTGGTCGTGGCACAAGTTCCCACGTGTCGTTGCGACGAAGGGCATCAATTTCATCATCCATGGCCATAACCCATTTAGGATTTTTAGATGTTGATTTCTATCCTTTTGGGTCTTTGGTCGCATAAAGATCCGTAAGTAGGCCACTCTCACTGACATGAGCTAAGTCCGCAAAGTGTCGTGGTTTGAAAATGCCAGACTTAGACCGTGTTTGCATTTGGTGCGTCGGTTGTGAGACAGACGTCATGCTTGGAGTAGATGAAGATAGGCCTGATGGAGATGGGCCTTGTGATTTAGTAGCCAAATGTTGGTGTGAGGTCGAGGATGGTTCAGACAGGTTCGAATCAGGAGCGGTATGATGGCCCAAAACACAGTGAACAAGGCGTAGATGCTTCAGACACTGATGAGGACTCAATTTAGGCAGGTAAAGGCTGATTCGGTACTACCTTTTCCTGCATAGCTAGGTAGGCTCGAAAAAGTTGGAGAATACCAACTTGGAGTTGTGGAAGTGTTGACCATGGTACGAGAAATATGCCTCATCAAATTGAGCATGCGAGTTGTAAAGATCTTATCGGCGACTGGGTCAAGACATCGATAACCCTTATATTGATTATTGTAACCAATAAAAATGCAAGGAGCACTGCGAGGAGCCAATTTAGTAGTACAATAATCACGGAGATAAGGATACACACGACAACCGAATGGACGAAATTTTTCAAAATTTGGAGCCGTGTGAAATAATACCTCAAATGGCAATTTATTGTCCAAGACCGATGATGGCAGTCGGTTTATCGTATATACAGCAGTGGTGAATACTTCGACCCATAAAGTAGTTGGAGCATGGGAATGAAAAATCATGACAAGACCCGTTTATGTGATGTGCCTGTGTTTCCTTTCAGCACGACCGTTTTGTGCTCGTGTATGTGGATAAGAAAGTCGATGAAGAATGTCGTTATCACAGAAAAAAGTCTTAACCTTATTGTTCGTGAATTCTGTCCCGCCGTCACTTTGAAATACTTTAATTTGGCGTTCAAATTGGGTTTTCACAAATGTGGAGAAGTGTAATAAGACTTTATAAAAGTTGGACTTCAATTGAAGCGGGTAAAACCACACAACGCGGGAAAAATTATCCACAAAAATAGCATAGTAACGAAAACCATTAGCAGAGGCGACTGGAACCGGACCCCACAAATCACAATGAATTAAATCACAAACCGATGAGGATCGTTTCTCATTAATAGAAAAAGCTAATCGTTTGCTTTTCACTAAATGACATGATGAGCAAACAGAAGGTTTAGGCAAAATCGAAGTAACCGATAATTATCCTAATTTATTTAATAAAGAAATAACATCGGTTGCAACATGCCCAAGCCTAGAGTGCCATAACTCATATGAAGCTTTTAAGCGTTTGGAGCGTAGAGCAGCAAGAAAGGTTAAGTGCCCTTGTTCCAAAACGTAAAGACCATTTTTATGCTTTCCCCGAGCGACCACCTCCCCTGATTGACGATTCTGGATAGCAAAAGATTGATCAGTGAACAAAATATTAACAGGAAAGTCAGATGTCAATTTACTGATGAAGAGTAAATTCTTGGTAATCTGAGGTACGACTAAAACATCCAATAATTGGATACTTGAGTTTAAATGAGTAGTACCAATGTGTGAAATTGGAAGAAGATTACCATTACCAACCATGACATTCTCATTTCCAGAGTAGGGTGTGGCCGAATCCAAAATAGAGGAGGATGGACTCATATGTGTTGATGCGCCTGAGTCCAAAAATAGTCAGATTGGTCGCCATTTATAGAGCAAGCAGCAGACAAAGCTTCGGCTAAGTGGGCCATGTTTTTAGACGTTGGAGGAAGCCGATTGTAACGCTGCTCACAGCGATCAGCATAGTGCCTATAGGTTCGACAGATCTGAGAGTGGGGTCGTTTTCCACGGCCACGACCCCTGCCTCCACCACAAGAGTTATGAGGAAAACTCTGTGGAGATCGAGAATGTGTCTGGGCAACAAAAGAAGCAGTAGGGGTGGTGTGGCAGTGACGATAGATTGCATGAAGATCTCGAAACTTTCTGCTTGAGGAAGATGAAACGGTCATGGCAGCAAAGGAAAAAAAACATAGATGTAGGTCAAGGAAAGAAGGCTGATACCATGTAAGACTGGAATATCCCAAAACCTTGATGAGAAGTTTATTTAAATTTGCACTATAAATAGATACAAGACAATTTACAAGAATGGAAACAAATAAATTAAGGAATAAATTAAGGAATGTGATTTATATGAGTGATTGATGATTAAGCTTGATTTTCTCCATGATATATGCTATTAAAAACCCTATCTGGCCTTGTGTTACTTGAAAGCATTTGACTTCTGTATGATCATTCTGGGAAGAACACATTTTATAGAACATCACATCTAATGATACTAAACCCCACCTTGCTTTGTTATACCGGAAAACACTCATCTTTTCTATAGCTATTTAAAGCAGAGGACACTTTTCTTAGAACTCCCCATCTTCTATATTATGAATTTTTGGATCAGAAACTAATGGTTTTACATTTTTAGATGGATTTGTTAGGATTTGGACTCCATCCCTTAACTGTGTATAGAGTGTCCTACATCTTATCTGTATGAGCATGGCCATGGAACATCCTAATCTATTTTCTTATGTTTGTGATGATGTTAAACACTAATGACTAAATGTACTGTTGCATTAATGTGACAAAGAAAATAAGATTTTGGAGACAAACATTTTTCTAAGAAAATCTAAATTTCTTGTCTTGATTATTATAGATATAAGTTGATATGCATTTATAATTATTTACCTGCTGCCATACTGCAGTCCCTGATAACTTCATGGACTAAGCCTTTTAACAACAACAACTATTCCAACAACACTTGTTGAAGGGACGACCATGTCTAAATTAAGCTAAAGTAAATGCCTTTGGTGCTGAAGGTTTATTTTAGATTTAAGTGTGTTGCTTGAGAAAGAGTAAATAATAAGAACAACAAATAATATGGCAAATATGCATACATAAACATTGGCAAAATCAAATAAGAAGAAACTAAGCAAATATCACATTATTGGCCATAGATGACTGAAGAAGAACATCTATGAAACCTTTTATGACTTCAATTCTGGCATTACCGAGTAACAATTATGGTTGGTTGCTTCAATCCCCATTAATACACCTGTCAATTTTTTCTCCTTGAATGACATTCTTATCTTTCATTTCAAGGTAAACCTCGATTCTATCTCGACTTTTAATTGAAGTAATCTAGCGATATATAAGCTACGCCAAAGTCAATGAGTCAATTCAAGACCATTATGCAACTATGACAAAACGGACCCTTCTTCTTTGTCCGATCGTAATTCAAGTTTTTATTTTTTTACGAATCCCCATATTTAGACGACAAAGGAGGCCAAAACCCATCAGGTAATGAAGATCATCTCTTGTCAAGTTTTCACTTCATCAACAATCATTATATATTTAATTAAGCAAAACCCTTGATTTTGTTGGTGCTTTACTTGATTTTTAACGTAGTGATTTGTTGGGTACTCTTAATTATATTGTAGTCAGCTTAAGGAGAAATTAGTTATCTATGGAAGTTCTTTGGTAGGTTTTGGTCAAGAGATAGAGATATGGAAGCTAATACGAAGAAGAAAGAGTGAAAATTTGATTTAGCTAAATTTGATATAAGGAATGTTATTGCTCATTTACAAAGGTGTTTATGAAGGTCAATATTTTTGCCATAAAGATTCTTAATGCTCATTATAATCATAATTTTAAATTATTGGTCTTTGGTGTCTTCAAGTTTCAAGACTTTGCATCGATTCAATTGATACTATTGTTATGATGAGATGATCATGTGGTTGATTTTCTTGATTTCTAAAATGTTTGGTTTCTCTTCTTAATAAAATTTTGCAAAAATAGATTTTTGCATTTTAGCTTATGATATTAGCAGCATGACAATCTGAATAGATCAATTTTGAAGAGAAATTTTGTTGTTTTGGACAATTGTGGAATGATCTTTTTGTTTTTTCAGAGGTTTGTTTAGATTTAACTTAGAAGTGAATTTGATGGTCATCGTTGTCTATTATAATATTTTAATCTACTTCGGGCCTTTCTTTACCCAATGACATTCATCTTGATTTTGATTTTAGATTTTTGGCTTGCTGGCACCGTGCTTCTTACCGAGAAGAAAGTAAAGATTTTCAGGAACTTTTGGTTAATTAATTATGTGGCTCCAGAATACCTATTAGATCATTATGCAATAATATATTTTTCAATAATCTAAGATGGCTTCCTCAAAATCAAAGATTTCTTTGTAGAGATCTAAGATAGTTAAATCTTATAGGTAAGCTTATAGATGCTTACGCATTTGGAGTTGTAATTCTCGGCCTTTTAATAGCATCACATCTTCTAAAGGCTTATTAAACACAAATATCAAGTACTAAACACAAAGTTGTAGAATTTGAATCCTCGGTACTCTTAAGTAATGTAAAAGTGATGTTATAATAATTTTCAACCCAACTAATCAACCCTGATAAGTGATGCCTATCGGTTATCATCAAAACGAATCAAACTACTATCAATATTATGTATCGTGGAGCAATTATTGTTTACGACATTTTTGGTTATATTAGCAATTAACATCAAGTTTTATTGTAAAATTTTAAGCCATTTGTTTGCTTCTTACCCGTCCTTGAAATTGCAATGGGAGACATACTTTTCCCTTCACATCTTACCCATCCTTGAAAATTGCAATCGGAGACATACTTTTCCCTTCACACCAACTTATCCATACTCTTGCAGAATAAGCATGATTTTGCCAAGCTATTTAATCCGATGAGTGGTTTGATAGAGATACATATATTGTAGGTGGCGTTTGGTTTGCAGAATATTTTTGGATGGAATGGAATCTGTCAAATTAATTTCACTTTGAAGGAATTGGAATAGAATATTGTCAGGTTGACCACATGTTTGGTTGACAGAATTGGAATGAAATATGTTAAGGAATTAGAATCTATCTGTTTGATTCACAGAATGTAGCTTTGGAATTGGAATGAAATTTTGATAAATGACAAAATACCCTTTTTGATTATTTTAATTTTTCTGAACAAAAAATGTTTTAATAAAACAGCCATTAAAACTACTTTATTTGTAACGGTGGTTCAGATTGGTGGTGGTCGATGGTGGTTCAGATCGGATGTGGTTGGCGGTGGATTAGATCTGTGGTGGTTCCATTCGACAGTGGTTCATATCGGCGGTGCTCGACGATGGTTCGTATCGTCGGTGGTTCATATCGGCGATGGTCGGCGGTGGTTCAGAACGGCGGTTGTCGGTGGTGGTTCAGATCGACGGTGGTCAGTGGTGGTTCAGATCCACGGTGGTCGATGGTGGTTCAGATCCACGGTGGTGGTTGTGGTTTAGAACGACAGTGGTCGGCAGTGGTTCAGATCGGTGGTGGTCGGTGGTCGACGGTGGTTCAGAATGGCGGTGGTTCAGAATGGCGGTGGTTTAGATCGGCAGTGGTCGACGGTGGTTCAGATTAGCGGTGGTTAGCAGTGGTCAGTGGTCGACGATGGTTTAGATAGGCAGTGGTTGGCGGTGGTCGAAGGTGGTTAGATCGGCAGTGGTCGGCGGTGGTTCAGATCGGCGGTGGTCGGCGATGGTTTAGAGAAGGAACCGATGGAGGCATAGTTTAATCAGATAGGTTTTATGTGATTAGGTTATATTGGATTCAGGGCATATGTGGTATTATGAAGAAAAAGAAAGAATTTCATTCCATCAAAATACCTTGTAGTTTGATAAGGAATGTTAAATTCCCTCATTTATGGAATTTGATGGAATTTAGTGATTCCTTCCGTGAAAAAAACGAACCAAACAAAGGAATTAAATTTGGTCAATGGAATTCAACATTCCAATTTCATCAGAATCTGCAAACCAAACGCCACCTTAGAGATGCATGTATTTCTCTCTCACGGAAGTCAATAATTAACACCAATTTTTTTTCTCTCAAATTACTCTTGCACTGCATCTTTCACATTCTATTCCATAAATTGGAATGCTCCCCTTGGACTTGAAAGAGAGCGTGTCTCTAAATTGATCACAGTCTAGACAGATTTATATTTTCAAATCAAAATAACAATCATAATTTAGGTGGTGGCATTACTGTCAAGTAGCATCATGTCATTGGGTAGTGTATTGCAACATTAGAGGCAATTCTCTTAAATTTTGGAAGAGAGTAAACACTAGAACTAGAAGATAATTCAAGATATGTATATTTCATTTTACCATGTGCAAAGTGTAGTTCACTTTAATGACTATATTTTACCGTGAAATTGTGCCATCATATGTTCATGGTAGTTACTCTTTCTCAGCATTATGTGTTAGATTGGGTGTTCTATAGGATATAAAACTTCCAACTGTTATTCATATTGGCTATGTTTGTTTTTGCTTATATTTAACCTAACCACATCTAAACACCCGAGTACCGATGGCTTTACATTTTAGGTTTACCTACTTTGTCCCTACACTTTGAACAAGTAAGATCTTTAGTGAACATAGGATCCAAAAAAATAAAGCAATTCTTTTGTTCTTATAATTTAGAAAAGCAGTTAATGAGAGTTAGGGACTGTTTGTTTACCTCTTAATGGTTCCATTAAGAGGCAACTCTTGAATCGCTAAGAGGTGAATCTTGTTTGGCAAAAAAAAAGGTCGGCCTCTTAATGGTTCCAAAACCCTCTGAATGATTTTGTATCTTGTCCCTCCCTTAACCATTAAGAGCTCTGATTTCATTCTTAACAATTAAAAACAATTGTATTTCATTTTGCACTATATCATAAGAGCCTTTTAATCATTCTGACCACTTAATTATTCTGCACCAAACCATTCAGCAACTGTCAAACAACCCCTTATTCTCGTAGCCTTCTACCATGTCTTCGGAATTTTGGATATTCGATCAGATACTTAAATAAATGAAAGTAAAAGAAATGACTACTTCCTCGAAGAGTTTGACTTGTCAAATTGTTAACTTTCAGATTGATATTTCGTATGAAATAATTTGATAATAGAGTACTTGGAACATATACATGCTTGTGGAATGTTAGGATGCATATCATGCATTTTAGCTTGACCATTTGTGTAACACCCTAAAAATAGGGATAACAAAAATCCGAAAAACGGACATGAGGTATATAAATTTCCATAGCAAGAGCCTCCCAAAAATGGGGAAATATACAAACCTGTTTAATTACAGTTGTAATTTAACGGACAATAAATAACAATCAACTAATCTAATTTCTATAACTAGAAAAGAGATTACAAAAGGGGTGTCATCTATAGACCCAAACATCTTCTCCAAAAATATATATATATGTCCATGCGCAATTCCCCAAGCTCTCACCCAAAGCAACTATACTTGTTTAGGACCAGCGCCGCTAGAATCTGAGATACACATCGACACCAAACAAATGTTAGGCAAAAACGTAGTGAGTTGAACAATAATAAACATATATGATCAGATACAATTCTTATCAGCAGTTAACCAAAGTTCAACAAATGTGGAGTCAATAGGGGAGACCCATAGCACCAATCAAGTTCCACCCAAAGAGTCGATATACCTTGATGCCAACTAACAAGAGGCACCCGAAAGGCCCGACACATCCGAGGACTACAACTAAGGAAATTCCCCGAATGGCGGAGGTCTAGACACATACCATTACGGTGGCGCCCAAGACTACATCCTCCTAGTGTCTACTGACTTGGTTCGTCCAACATAATGCATATAGGAGGTCTTGAGGTATATTTCAACCCAACATATTTCGATACCAACCATGGGTACAATATTACCATCCTAATCACATAATTCCAACATAAGACCCAAATACTAATGTAGCCATTATGTAGATACAATATCCCCCAAAAGGTATTCCGAATATAAATCATCATAACACTAAGACATGTATACATTAATCATGTCAAATACTCATAATATGTATCCATGAGAAAAAGCCCCAAATACTTGAATAAATAGAGTAAATCATGGCTTGATACTCATAAACATATATTCACATTTTTCATAAGAAAACCATCAATACTTGACATAAACATTTGAGCAAAATATAATAATAACAAGTAGGAGATTATGATGTGTATCTAGTTTTAACAAAGGTTTAGTAAACTCACAATCTAGGTTTTTGAACCAAAACCTAGAAAATGGGAAACCCTAGCTTGAAGAGGTGAGAAATGTTGAGCTTTATAAACCCTAGAAAATCTTCCTAGAGAGGAGTTAATGCAAGAAGTCCATTAAGAGGGTTAGGGTTTAAGGAGGGAGAATTCAGGTTTTGGGACCAAAAATCGCCAAAGGAGGAAGAAAGAAAAGAGAGAAATGAAGTGCAAATCGGCCAAGAAACTCATTTAACCCAAATACCCCGTCGGCGACAGTGCCCTGCGACAGTGACATTGTCACTGTCGCTTGTCACAATCGCGCGAACCATGGTACCCGCGGTACATCTACCGCGACAGTGACCATGTCACAATCGCGTGTCAAGGTCATGCCACTCCCACCACTCGTGGTACAACTACCGCGACAGTAACCGGCGATAGTGACCATGTCACTATCGCGTGGCACTATCGCGCCACACTTCAGACTGTCCGAAAACTTAGCTTAATTCGATAACGAGCGCAAGGTTTAGGCATTTATAAAGATTATACTATCCAAATAACATCATAGTATTATAATAATGATCATATGCATGTAAAGGCTCATAATTTCAAATAATCACAATTAACGGAGTAAGAGAAACAATTACTTACCTTATAAATTTCCGGGTGTTACAATTTGGTTTTAGAAACTTGGACCATGTTGTTGGTGGTTGATGGCGCCATGTTGTAATTGACTAAAAGAGGAAGGTTGTTGCACACTGAACTAAGAGCCACCATATGTTGTTGTTTGTGGAAGTTGAACAATAGAATCCCCCCTAGAAGTAGACTTTGAGCAAGAGACACCCTAATTTGATGGATCTAAGTTGGAGAGAATCCAACCTGTAACACCCGCAATTTTGGAAGTCTTAGTTAATGTTTAAAATGGATTGTTCGACCATGAAGATGGAAATTAATAAGGTTTTGTTTAGGTAGCATAATGGCACCTTTGAGGATCGGATCAGACGCATTAAACGGGAGAACACCGCACGAAAACAAGCCTCGCGATCTAATGCGCGACCCTAGGTTGCGACCCAGGCCGCATAAGTTGTTGGCTTGTGAGATGGGTATGTGTGTGGCTTGCCACACAACTTGAGGTCGTGGGCAAGGCTGCGGGATGCTATCTAGTGTATTAAAGGTGCGATTTTTGGGGGTTTTCCTCATTTCCCTCTTCTCCAACTTCCTTCTCCACCCTCCCTCTCTAGATTGAGTTTTTAGGGAGCTTGAATTCCGATTTTGAATACCACTAGAGACATTCTTGAAGATTTTGAAGTTATCAAGTTGGAGTAGTAGGATTTTGTAGGAACCTTGAAGCTTGACTATGGAATGGATGGAAGATTTCATGGGCATTGTTGGTTGGAAGGCTTTAAGCCTTGGTTGAGGTAAGTCTTATGTATATCTCAAACTCTCTATGAGGATCTTTGTAGATCTAAAGAGTCTTACTTGTTGGTGGTCCATTTCATTTAGATTTGGAAAAATGGGTTATTTGGAAACCCTAGCTCATTGTTGAAGATGACATGGAAATGGTAGACTCTACATCAATGGAGGCTAATGTTTGGGTTTTGAACCTAGGTTTAACTTAACCTAGCAAGGTGAGTTTTGATTGGTGAAAACGATGTACATGCCAAAATGTCCATTTTAAAATGTTTATATGTTCTGCATGAATCTATCAACTATTGAGTTATTTGGTGAGTTTTGATTGTTTGAAGTGTTTTAACTTTATAAACTTTGCAAAACACCCATATTTAGGATATTGGGGCATTTTGATAAATAAATCATAAATATTGGTATTTTAATGATTTATTTTATAGAAGTAGATTCTTGAGTATGAATGTATTTTTAGTGTGTATTTTGGAGAAATGCTTGATTTTGTGTTATGAGACGTTTATGAAAGAATAAATAGTATAAACTCACTTGGAAAATGATTTGATCCAATCTAACTATGTTGGAGTTTTTTATGCTATTTGAATAAATCGACTTCAAGCTTGAGACACATGATAATAAAAAGAGTGGCTATAATGATAGTTTAAAAAGAAGTACAAACAATACACATGATAGTTCAAAAAGAGTGGCTATAATGTCATGCATGCCAATATATTAATATAATGCACTCTTAGGAAACGATAATAAAAGTGCAAACAACTGAAGTGCATAAAACAAAACATTTAGTATAAATTATACTATCGCGGACTCCTCATACACTTACTCACACCATAAGTATAAACCAATTTGTACTCCACGTAGTATATAATGAAACGTACTAGCACAAAACTCGAAAGAGAAAAGCATGCGGTTTCACAATTCCAAAACTACTGAGATGTAAGGTAACATTTTCTCAACATAGCTCGCATGAGATAAAAAAATGTTCAATAAACTCATAAGTTAACGCACACAACAAATAAAATATACGTATTTCAAAGTTCCTTCAAATGACGCAAAATGTCGTAAAATAAAATTCGAAGAGACTCAACAAAACATCCATAAAACCTCAATAAAACTCAATGGCACTCAAAATCAAAGGGTGCCCAAAATTTCGTTTTCAATAATCAAATAGCATGAGACCAAGTTATGACTAAATGTCAAAATTCCAAAAATTCCCCTTTTATTGCAATATGATATGAAGTGACACAATTTAACAAAACTCGCATGAAATATAATTCCAATAAAACTCAAACACCAAAAATAGTGGAAGGTAACTATTCATCCAAAACTTTAACATATGTGGAGGAGATCCAATGTTAAGGTTATAAACTGCAGTCACTTGCCCAAGACTCTAAACAACATCAAAACAAGGACCTCACAATATCCGAAAATGGTGTTAGACAACAACGAGGATAAGGAAAATATTGACAAAGTTTGTAACCACATGGAATAGAATAATTTTATGCATGTTAAAAATCATAGTTTAACTATTTGTGTGTGCTAAACATTTTTCCAAGATTGTAATAATATAATCCACATGGCGATTTGGAAACATGCAAAATAATCGATGCAATTTGTTTCAGAAATAAATTTTGTGCATGAATTTGGTCGGCACTCAACATCTTAGAACCACACTTCTCAATTTCCTAGCCACATTATCGTCATCCGGATGTTCAAACGTCTTAAGGCAATAATCACACTAAATTGGTTAACCTTACAATTTCTTCTTGAAAGAAAGTCAATTCCATAAGCCTATGGTTCTAATTCAACCAATAACCCCGACCCAAAATGGTCAACTTAATGTATTCACCATACTTAACCATCACTCCAAATGACAATGCTATAAACATCAACTCTTCTTTCAGGTACTCGCTTAGAAACTTCTTTACTACCCCAACGGTCATCACGCCAAGGTAGTACAAGTATACACATGTAGCATGTAGGTTCACCATGACACTGGCCAGGTATCATTATGAACGTACTATACATGATCATCCTTGCTAACCTCAACAAGTTTCCCGTTTCTAACGACCCAATCAACTCCAAATATCCTATCTTAAGGTACCAAATGGTGCAATTTCACTTTCAATCGCTTAAAAAGAACGCTAGTTTGAGTCTAGGCATCTAAAATCAATACTTAATTCTCTCAAACTAAAGCTCTGATACCAACTTGTAACACCCTCAAATTTGGTAAGAGCAACTAATACAATTTTCGATAAAACATCAATTAAAAGACAACATCTCTTCCCACATATCAAACTCAAAATGACTCAAAATAAGATTCCAAAAATAACCTCAATAAATGCAAACTCCAATAATACACAAAGACTAAACCACCGTCGGGTGCTACTTAAACCCCAAACACAAGTTGCTCTAAATGCGGAAGACTTCACTAAGATATCCAATCCTCGAGCACACAACTAGCACTCTTCGCTTCACAGTGTCACTAGGACTATTCCCAACCGAAACCTGTTGCACACGCCGACAAATAAAAAGGTTAGGCTAACACCTAGTGAGTTCAAGAGTTTTCATCATGAATAAAGATATCATTGAAAAGAAATAATGCAATTCAAATCATAATCTTTCAAAATGATCACTTTAGGTATAACAGGACTCGTTCTCCAACATGATGCATTTTACAAAGATGAATACCTCAACACAAAACATTCTTTATAAAATAATGCATTTTAAAACTCACTCAAAGGATGTAACATCGACTTCCAATTTGTGAAAACATGAATAATATTCTGTATTACAAAAACACCCAAATGCGAATAGGACTCAACACTACACACACCAAATTACGGACAATAACCCACCCATAAAGGACATCACCGAAAACATAAATATAAAAGACCCTGCCCAAGAACAACACCTTTCAGTGATGGGGGATACCCGATTCCATATAATGCGACGGACACGAAGTAAGCCACACATTATGTTAAATTGGTATTAAGTATCGAGCTCTACATCTTTCAGTATACACCCATAGATACTTGCACGGAGGACTTACACCATACCGAAGATTCCTAACCGCGCCGCAATGGGGAAAACTAAATGTTCCACCATCGGACAAAGTAATAAAAGTATCGAGCTCAGCATCTTTCAGCGTACACCCATAGATACTTGCACGAAGGAATTACAACCCAATCTGATGTCTAATGTGCCGCGATGTGGAAAACTAGTCGTTCCAACATCAGACAAAATAACAAAAGTGCTCATTAATCCATAGCAGACAGGGCCGAAACATAACATGACTCCACTTGAATGACACACGCACTCAAAATATGAAATCATCAATAATCTTTCACAATGACCAAAGCTCTACGTTGAGCTATCAAAATGGAAAATTGTCCCCAAAACCCCATCATAATCAAATACCAAGCCACGGGCTCAAACGACCAAATGACACATTGTCAAAAGCAATAGAATGCAATAGAATGCACTCAACCAACGTTTATGCAACTCCGTATTCCAAAGTACACGGCTAAACTCCAACATAACTCAAAATAAGGAGGATCATTTTTCCAAACAAGGTTATACCATTGACCCTTTTCAAAACGTCCCAAACTACGAGCTATGCATATTTTCCAACAAAGACAACAATGCACTATTACCAAGAAATCTCCATTTATGCAATACATTGATAAAAACAAATGACCATTTATTACTCATTTATCGAAATGCCCAAAAATCCCAAATATGGTGTTTCACAAGATTTATAAGATCTTATTTGTTCAAATAGCAAAACTCATCAAAATTTCAACATTTTATAATAATCAAGTAAAACACATAAATATTCTAAAATAGACATTGTTGGCATGTACAACGTTTTCACCAATCAACTTGAACTCACCTTGCTAGATTTAGGCTAAATCTAGATTTTACCTAACTTGAGCTTCCTTGGAGCAAACTTGAATCCACGAGTAAATTCTTCCAAAAACCTAGATCCACAAGTTTCCAACCATAAATAATCATATTCAACCATCTACAATCGTTCCCCAAACATTTTACATCAACATTCCCAACTTGACCAAGACCCTAGTTTTCATGAATGAAGAAAAGAAATGATTACCTCAATCACAACTTGAATCCACCAACCACCTACTTCTAGATTACTAAGATGAGCCATTCATTCCAAATCTTCAAGTATAAAAAAAAGTTGGGTGAAAACCCTAGAAATTGATAAGGGTGATAAAGAAGATGAACACATTTTAGCCTTAGCCTCCAACCTTGCTAAATGATGAGAAGTCACTTGGATTCCTTAGTTTTGGTACCTCAAAAGCCCAAAATTCGACAATAGGAGCATAAGGGTTCGGTTCTTGAGAGAGGAGGATGAAAGTGGGGGATGAAACAAGTGAAAAGGGGTTTAAATCGGGTTTTAAAACATGCTGGGGGCGACCGCGATTGTGACAAGGGATAGTGACAGTGTCACTATCGCGAGTCACTCTCGCCGAAGATGTACCGCGAGGGTACTACTCCTCGCGATTGTGCCTTAGCGATAGTGACACTGTCACTATCGCGGGGCACTCTCACCTGAAGCGTACCGAGCCCCCCAAACTCACTTCTCTCGCACGGATCGCCCTCAATTCTCATGAGGACTAATATAGGTGAGTTCCCAACTCAAAATCACAGCTTAGAAACCTAAGAAAGCGCACGGTGTGACTTTTACTTACCAAGAATTACGGGTGTTACAGAAGAGATGAGTGCTAGTTATATGCACGAGAGAGAGAGTACCTTGGGTGAAGTCTTTCGCATTTTGGAGATAGCGACTGTTATTGGGTTTTTAGTAACACCCGGCCTCAATCTAGTCTTTATGTAAGGCTTGATTTATAAATTGTTAATGTTATATCTAGAATTTCTATTCGAGGACATCAAGTATTGAATCAGAGGGAGGTATTTATCCTTTATTTGATGTTTTATTGGAATTTTTAAATTAGTCGCTCTTTTCAAATTTGAGGGTGTTACACAACCTGTTTTCCTTGATGAAAATCAACATCCTCTCTATGCGAGAATGCAACTTTTTACTCTTACTGATGAGGAATTGGTTATGGACGTGCTTCACGATTTCAAGATCCTTACATTTGTCAAGTTTTGACTATTTGAGTGGGAATTACCAAACAACATTTAACGACATTATTATGTTTTTTTGTGTGTATAGATTTTGGGGTTACATTCTAACCGTTGTAACTATGTCTTTTTATTTATATATTTATTAAACTTTTATAATATTTATCTTTCGGTTTTACATTTTTTATTTTGTCTTTTGAAATACATAATAATGCTTGTTTAAACTATTAGTAAATTCCAACAACCAAGAAAAGTGAATCCATGGAATGTTGTATGTTGATATTTTTGCTTACACGTGAATGGAATGGATGTAAGTTTTTAGCTTCCAAGTGGATCATTAGATTAGGTGAATTAAGTTAAATTAATAAAAACATCTTGACTGATTACAAGGTAAACGTGTTCATCAAAAATATATTATGCAACAAATTTTGTTTTCAACAAAGTAATTAAAGAAGAATACGTATATTGCTACACCAACATTAATGTGATAAAAATATTTGTCAAATATGCTCAAAAGTTTTACTATTAGGGCGTGTTTGGTATGCGGGAAAGGATTGGAATGGATTGGATTTCAAGTAAGGATTTGTATTTGGAGGGATTTGGATTTGGGGGGATTTAGAATCCCTTCATGTGTTTCGTTTGTAGGATTTGGAATGGATTTGAAATCCATTAATTTTTTTTATCGAATTTTCCTGTTGCATTTGAAGAAGTTGCAGGTAGACATACATATTCAATAATTTCAAGTTTTCAACTCAAACTTAAAATTTATGAAAAGTTCTATCAACTAATCGAGTTCATGTTAAATTGGTTGCAGGAAATTGAAATCGATCGCTTTCAGGTACATATTTGGTGTTAATTTTGTGTAATGAAGACGAAGTTGAGTAGATCGAATCAATCCATGAATTCGTTTCGATTTGAATTTGCAGGTGACTGAGTGAGAAATAGGAAACGCAGCGAGTCATCGAGTTAATTAACTTGAATTGAAATCCTCCATTCCTGTTCCTAACTCAGTCGCCATGAAAGCACCAATACAGAGCTTCGCTTTTTCGCATAAACCTTCAATCGATCGAAAAAATCAACAAAATTCATCGTGTTTCTGATTTCTGCCTCATCTGATTTCTGATCACTATTTTGAAAAATGATTTCTATTCCATTCCAAAAGCCATGGCAAATGTTTGTTCGAACAACGACGATGACGAAAATGTAATTACTTCTGATTCTGAGATCGAATCAGTTGTTGTTGTTGTTGTTGTTCCTGCAAATCGTCCAATGTAATTATGGTGACGAGAATGTATTTGTTTGTTTTAGGGCTTTAGAAGCGATCGATTTATGAAATCCATTAGGATTTGGATTTGAAATCCCGACCCATTGCAAAGGAATTTCAAATCCATCAAGTTAAGAATTTTAAAAAGGTCAAAGGATTTCAAATCCGAACAACAAATTCCATTCCTGCAAACCAAACACAGGATTGGAATGGATTTGAAATCCAACTCCCTCCAAATCCATTCCAATCCCACAAACCAAACGCCCCCTTAGAGTTTAAGTCACAATCTCCAAAATAAGTCAATATTAAAAATATAAGAAATATATGGAGACATTCAATGTAAATGCAACCAAAAAATAATACCGAGTTGACTGGATATCAAAAACAAAAGACTTTGTAAAATCAGCAACCGACAAATTCATTAAAAGAACTGAGATGGTGCTTAGAGGCGAAATCGTTTGTTTTTTCTTTGTTGAAGTTTTCTTTAATTTGGGGCATGGATAGATAAGTGATTGGGGAACATATCCTTTTAAGTTTTATCATAATATTGGTTTTCATTTTCTGTTGGTTAAACGGTTAGTCATCCAATCTGTGCAATTATGTTTTGCTTAGTTCTTGGTTGGTAATCTTATGCATAGTAATTGGTAGCCATACAATTGTTTCATAGGTTCACAAATCCAATAAAGGTATCCAAGAATACATACAAAAATATAGCTTTGTTTCAATATAAAGTCGTATGAATCATTACAATTACATATTTTTCCTTATATGTATTTTTACATTGTGCAATAAGAGGAACCATATTCCAGTTATGTTATCTGCTGGTTTGTAACACCCGTAATTTTCCGTAGGTAAATGTCACCCGGACATTTCTATGACTTGTAAGCAATGGGGTTTTGTTGGGAAATGTATTTTTTAAAGTCCCTCGGGGTATCAGGAGTTTGGGCGTTGAAAAGTCGGATTTTTGGAGTTCGGGGACACCCGGGCGACCATGTCAGCGATTGTGCCAGAGGGCACAATAGCCTGGCACTATCGCCGAAGCTGAGGAGCTCACGGTACATGCTTGGCGATTGTGCCACTGGCATAATCGCCTGGCACTATAGCCTGCGTGTACCAGTGGGTTAAATGTGCGATTTTTCACCCTTTTCCCTCGTTTCTCATTTATATCTTCTCCCCTTTTCTCTCCCAAACCCCAAAACCGAACCCTAACCTATTTTGGGGGGTTTTTCCTCCCCAAACCACATGATTACTCACCATCTAGTTAGTTGGTAGCTTTAGTCACAAAACCTCCATTTTCATCTTCCTCATCAAGTTCAACGGTTGGGAGCTCGGGTTGAAGTGTTGGATTGAGTGTTCTCTAAAGGTCTCATCATCTTAAGTGGTAAGCTTTCTTGAAATAATGTTATAAATGCTCCATTGGTGGTTTCTTAGTTTTTGGTATCTCAAATCTCAGATTTGTTAGTTTTGGAGAAACTAGGGTTTTGATCTCGTTTAGGGATTTTAATATATAATGTTGGGAAATGTTTCTATGTGGTTGTTTATGGATATTTATGGTTTGGAGTGTTTGGATCTAGGTTTCGGAAGTTCTCGGATTGAGGATTCAAGCGGCCTTCAAAAGAGCTCGTTTGGTGAAATCTAGATTTAGCCTAAATCTAGTAAGGTGAGTTCAAGTTGATTTGTGAAAACGGTGTACATGCCAAAATGTGTATTTTAAAGTGTTTTACATGAAATGGTTAACTGCTGATAAGTTTTGAGTATTTAGAAGTAAAATATGTTTTACTTAGTTATTTGTCAAAGTGTGAGTATTTTGATAAGTTTTCTTACTTAGTAAACTTGGGTTGTGTTAACCTCTTAAAATGCTTCTATTGGGTTTTGAACGTTTCCAACAACTAAATAACATGAATTACGTATTCTTGGTGATTTTGTACAAGTAAGGTCTATTTTATGAGCTATACGTCTTTGACGATTTTGTACAAGTAAAGTCTAATTCATGATATATGCATTTGGTGTATTTGCATTCATAAACACTTTGGAAATCTTGAGTCCCATCTCGTATGGAGTTTTGGGTAAATCTAGCCTTTGAAGTACGTGTCTTCATAAACGTTATTTAAAGACATTTCGCTATTTTGGAGACCGGTAATTATTAGTCAAACGGATTTTGAGCTCTTTAGTTCGATATTGGATTAAACGAGTCGTGTGGACATTTGTCCCGATTTTTTAACCGTCGTGGGTTTTAGATATGATGACACTTAATTTGTGTCATTGGTGAGTTACATGTTTTGGGAGCTTTGGTCTTTCAATTGGAGTCATGTAACGTTAGACAGTGTGTAATGGATCCATAGGCACGTGAGTCAGTCTGTCTTGGATGGTCAATTGGGTATTGCGGATTTGAACTTCGGTACCTATGTTTTATGACCGGAAACTTTACAAGTGATCGCTAGGAGGGTTGAGTCGGCTAGTGCTACCGGAATAGTAGGCGCTAGGACCTCCGCCGCTTAAAGTAATGCTTGGGAGGTAGTCTTTAAGTGTGCGGGCCTTCGGGATGGAGTTCTTCGGAATGATCCATCAAGGTCAACTGACTTGGGGTGACACTTGTAAAAAAGTCGTAGGGACACTGGGCTGGGATGTCGGGAGGTGTCATGCGATTAACGTTGTTTGGGTGGTATACTTTTGTGTTCCCTCCACCCTCAACGGATACGGGTTTCCCCCGTTGTTGGCTATCAGTATGTTAAATATAAGAACGTCTTATTTTATTGTCATTGGTTCCTTACGGTCGCGTGATTATTGGACCGAGTGTCCATGTTTTTGGACGTACGATATATATGGTTTTGATAACGATTCATGGGTCGAGCATTCTGTCTCGCCCGCGTTTTAGGTACTTTAGGTTATAAATGGTTATTCATGTTTTTACCAAATAAGTGTCGAACTATGATCCCGTTTGGGTGAGTTATGCGTTGCGCGTTATATAAGAAATGTGTGTTTTGGGAGCTTTGCCTTTAAAAGTGCATATTATGGGAAAATGTGTCGTTTCCATTTTTAAGCGTAATATTTCGAAGGACCTTGCTTTAAATTGAATTCTTTTCTTTTAAAGATATATACTTATGTTAAAACTCTTGAGCTCACTAGGCGTTAAGCCTAACCTTTTTATTTGTCGGCATGTGCATCAGGTTTCAAGGTTGAGAGTTGGTTCTAGCAATCCTGTGAAGAGTAAATCCTTATCTAGATCCGAAAGTAAGTATTCGGTGAAGTCTTCCGCATTATGGAGATAGTGACTATGCATGGGTATTAGTAGCACCCGTCCCTTATAGTCTGTATATATATAAGATGGTATACGTGTATTGTAGCTAAATCTGAATTTGTGGTTGTAGATGATTCATTTATTGATGTATTTAGAAAATTTTAAATAAGTTTCTATTTCCAGATTTGGGGGTGTTACATGGTTGATGTACATATAAAAAAACATATGCATAACTTCTTATTATAAATTATTGGTGCAGAACAAAAAAACACTTACATTAGACAACATTATGCAAGACAGAATTAAAGAAATTGCAAATGATGATGTCTCTGAGATTGAGGTTGATATACGGAAAGGTATGTGTAATGTATACAGGGAATAACAAATCAATGTTCATTTATTTATGGTCAAATCAGTAATAATGTAATTATAATGTATATTCCAGTATAATTATAATTTTTCTAGAACAACATAAAGCATACCAGAGAGCATATTATGCACAACAAAAGGAGAAGAAGAAAATGAGAAAATTGCTGATGACGATGGAAGTAATCAATGTACGACAGTTATGATAAATATCACTGCACCAGAGACAACTCGGATGGTATAAGAGCTGGGAACCGCACTAGTGTTCCAGCGAGGACGTTGGGCTCCCAAGGGGAGAACCCACAAAGAGCACTTACTCGAGCCTTCCAAATGACCACCGAAGAGGCAAGGGAGACCACCGACGTGGTATCGGGTACGTTCTTAGTAAACTCTTTGCCTGCACATGTCTTGTTTGATTTGGGTGTTAATCGCTCGTTTGTATCCAATTCTTTTTGCAAACAGTTTGTCATTTCCGTTAGCACCCCAATTCATGCATTAGTGGAAGAGGTATCACTTTTAGAAGAAAACCTCAAAGCGGAAGTTATGGTGAAACAACGTGCCTTATTGACGGAAGATAGTCGCGGTCTCAAACTTTCAGGGCCGGATCTGGATACCAAAGTTAGGAGGAAATCGGGAAGTACTCCTGGAAGATGCTCACAAATCAAGGTATTCCATTCATCCCGGTAGCACGAAGATGTACATAGATTTGAAGCTAAATTATTGGTGGTCGGTCATGAAGCTTGATGTGGCAAATTATGAGGAGAGGTGTGTCACTTGCCTCAAAGTCAAAGCGAAACATCAAAAGCCTTACGGAAGCCTTCAATCCATGAAGATCTCGGAATGGAAGTGGGAGCATATCACCATGGACTTTGTGACGAAATTGCCAAGTATGTTAAGGAACCATGACACCATTTTGGTGGTGGTAGACAGATTGACTAAAAGTGCTCACTTTTTAGCAATGCGGGAAACCTTGTCAATGGATAAATTGGCCAAGTTATATATCGATGAGGTGATCTCACGGCACGGTGTACCATTGTCTATTATTTCAGATCGAGATAGTCGTTTCACTTCTAAATTTTGGGACGGCCTACAAAGAGTGTTGGGCACGAAGGTAAAGTTGAGCACGACATATCACCCTCAGACAGACAGGCAAAGTGAAAGAATCATTCAAACCCTATAAGACATGTTGAGGTCTTGCGTCATCGACTTTGGTGGTAATTGGGACTCTCACATATAGTTGGTAGAGTTTGCTTATAATAATAGTTATCACTCGAGCATCGGTATGGCACCATTCGAGGCTTTGTATGGTCGAAAGTGTAGAACTTCCGTATGTTGGCTCGAAGCGGGAGAGAAACAATTTGTCGGGCCCGATATCATTCAAGAGACGACGGATAAAGTGAAGAATATTCGTGAGTGTTTGAAAGCGTCTCAAGATCGGCAAAAGAGCTATGCTGACAAGAAACGGAGACCGATCGAGTTCCAAGTGGGAGATCGGGTAATGTTGAAGGTTTCCCCATGGAAAGGCATTATTCGCTTCGGAAAGCGTGGAAAACTTAGTCCATGTTTCCTTGGGCCTTTTACCTAGGGGTGTTCACGGTCCGGTTTGGACGGTTTAACCCCTCAAACCACAAACCAAACCACAAATGGCGGTTTAGGAAATTTTCAAACCGAGCGGTTTGGTAGGAAGTGACCAAACTGGTCAAACCGGACCACAAAAAGGTGGTCAGGTCTGACCGGTTTAGGCGGTTTGGGCCTCTTATGGGCTTTAAAACTAAAAAAAACATAAACTATATATCCAAAATATAATTTCTACCAATATAACATTATTAGAAAATAGTATATCGAAATATAAAAGAAAGTTTATATATTAAATTATAAAAAAAATATTGAGCAAGTTGAAAAAAAGTTAAACAAGTTCACCAACAATGGTTGGATTTTGGACAAGTATTGAGAAAGTTGAAGGATGATTTGGATTTAGATTTGGATTTTAATGGTTCTTATAAGTTTGTCAATTTAGATAACACAATCAATTATGAAAATGAAAACTAAAGACATAATTATTTGACTAACTTTTTTTAATCGAAGTAGTAAAGTTTAGCCTACAAATGAAAACTAAATATGATTAAAACATGCGTATTTTTGGCGGTCGGTTCGGTCCTGACCGCTAAAAAAAGGGTCAAACTGTAGACCAAACCGGATCGAGCGTTTTGGCCATTTTTCAGACCGGACCGGACCGCCAGAACGCTCAAACCGCTAAAAATGGTCCGATTTGACTTGGTTCGACCGGTTTGAGTGGTCCAACGGTTTTTTTGAACACCCATACTTTTACCATCTTAGATTGAGTTGGACTCCAAGCCTATAAATTGGATTTACTACCGGAAATGGAAGGAATCCATAACGACTAAAAAGTCTAAAAGTTATCCCTTTGTCAAAAGTTAGAGTGGATGGGAATAATCGGTGTGTGGAAGAACCTAAAGCCATTTTGGAAAGAAAGTCTAAGAAGCTTCGACATAAGGACATAACTTTGGTCAAAGTCCAATGGAAACACCACCGGGGTGCAAACGTAATGTGGGAAGCCGAAGAGGACATGAAAAGGAGGTATCCTCAATTGTTTGTTTGACGCGAGATTTAGTGGACGAAATCATTTCCAAGGTTGGGAGGATTGTAATACCCAAAAAAATTTAGGTAAATAAAATTCTAAGCCTTATGCGTATCTTTATTATAAAAATGATCTTATTATACATTATAGATTAAATGTGTTTGGTTTTGAAAATTGGTTTAAAAAAGTAAGTAAATAAATAATAAAATATGTGGATTATATTTTATTTTAATTAAAAACTTTATAAAGTTAAATATATGAATTATGTTTGTATTTTAATTAAAAAGCTTATTTTACAAATTAATCGTATTGTTTAAGTTTACTATTAATTTAAAAGTTTATATAGTTAAATATTTGGGCTATATATAATTGGGCCATGAATTTGAACTTTAAAATTTAAAAAGAAAAAAGAAAAGAAGAAGAAACAGATTAGTTAGGATGAGTTTGAGATGAGGAAATTAAAGAACAAAAAAAGGGAATAACAAAGTATTAGGTCATGTGGTGTCTTGGAGTCCCATCCAGTAAATAAAAGGAACAGACCGCGAAAGAGAATCAGAAAGTGGGTGGCGTGCTGCTGCACCAGGTCGCTTAAATCCAAACTCTTTGCTTTCTTTTCTCATTTTCCTTTCATCACTCCCAACTCATTTCTCTCTTCACCCAACTCGTAGAAACCATATTTATGGCCATAAATTCATCTCCTCCAAGTATTTAAGAGCTACTAAACAAGAAGATTTCAACCCTTGCTTCAAGATCCAACTTCATCATCTTCACTGTGGGTTTTACCCATTTTCTAGGTTTTTTTTTAAAAACCTATAAGGTAAGTTCCAAATGCTTTGTAAAACTAGATACATGCCTAAATGTGTTTACCTAACATCATTACATGCTTTATTTCAACTAATTCCTTCTCATTTAGTGATTTGATCTCATACACACGCTTTGATGAACTTGCATTTTAGGACATTTTGGAGTAAAACCTCTTATTAGAGTCATATTTAGTAATCTTTTATGCATAGAATATATTTGAGATGGTTTATATGAAACTTTGGTCATATTTTGGTATATTTATGCAAATATCATATTCAGTGGCGGAACCCCATAGAGGCATATGGGGGCCATGCCCCCCCCCCCGGATTTATGACTTAAATAATGTAAATGAACTAATGAAGACACATGGAATTTGGTAGCTTAGTTGGCTAACACACTAGGGCTATATCCTTAAGGTCACGGTTTCTAATCCCACTTGATGCATCTATTACTTTTTGTCATTTTTTCTTCTATTAATATATTTATTTCAAAAAAAAAAAGTTATTATATTTAATTATATATAAAAAATAGTTTTTAAACTTTATAAATGAAAAAAAAAGAATGCTTGAGTTGTTATATAGTGTTAGGGTTTTTTTTATTAGTTCATAATAGTACAAAAACATAACAAATTTGTATTACTATTTTTTGGTTGATAATTTAAAGTTTTTTAGTTTTAAGGGTCGTTTACTGAAACACTTACCCGGTAAGATTTAACACTATCACTTACGTTGATGGGTGCGATTTTACCCCATCAAAATAGCATCATAGGCAACAATTTACCTGGAAAGTGTTAACCGGTTAAGAGTCATCACCTTTACTTACAAGATAATACCTTGGTGTACTATTGCTCTTACCGAATAAGATTCTCGGTCCTTCCCATGTTTATTCGGTAACGTAATATGACTTGGTAAGCAATCATCGGGTAAGTGTTTGGTAACGACTTTTTAATTTTCTTTAAAATTTAATATTAGATCACATAAAAAAAGCGAATAAAAAAGTTACGTGCTTATCATTTGGAATTCTAAAATTTTGTAATATTATATTTCGGCCCCCCCAACTTCAACTGTCGTGTTCCGCCCCTTATCATATTTATAGATTTATTGACCTAACTTGAGGATTTTACCTATATGTGTAAATTCATGTTATAGATGAACTTATGTGGCTATGATATGACCTATAAACATGAGTTATGAAATTTATCTCGTAATGAAATCGTTGGTTATTTCCACTTGGGATTTATGACAAAATGGGCTTTTCAAGTAGGCACTAGGTGGGTTGAGTCTTGAGGTGTTACCTTAGGGGTAGACACTAAGATCTCTGCCGCTTGAGGTGTTACCTTAGGGGTAGACACTAAGTGTGCCGAGTCTTGAGATGTTATTCATACGAATAGATACTAAGGACAACCGGATATTGAGGTGAAACTTATTAAGTGGTCGTTAGGGCACTTGGACTATAAGTCTTAAGGTGTTATACGACAATGTTGTTGAGTGGCATACTTTAGTGTTCTCGTCACTCTCGATGGATATGGGTCTCCCCCGTTGATCCCACCTAAATGTTGTACTTGTCTTGCAAATTGTATTAACTAACTATGTTGAAAATTTTCATGTTCATGCTCACTAGGCTTTTTGGCCTAACACTTGTTTTGGTGTCGGCATGTATCTCAGGTTCTAGTGGTGTGGTCGCCAAGAAGGTTTAACCGGTATTTTTAGAGAGAGCTTGGGGATCATTTTGAGACGCCGACTTTTGAAGTTACTTTTGACGGTTTAGGGGACACCCGATTGTAATCTATTTCTTCTATAGAATTAGATTAGGAGGTTGTTATCCTCAATCCATTTGTTTACAAATTGTAAATTTATGTGGCGTATTCTAAGTTTCCTTTTTTGGGAAAAACTCGTATTTTGATATTTATATACCATGTTCCAGTTTTATTCGGAAATTTTGTAGTCCCAGTTTTGGGGTGTTATAATGAACTAGGAAAAATGTTCAGGCACAATATACGTGCATACAACACGAATTTTTCATTCACATTAATGAGGTGTAACATTAGACACTTCAATGACCAATATGACATCTGGAGTATATACTTTTTATGCACATGGAGCGATATATCATACAATTGATCAATTAGTTTCAAGGGATGGACAACCTAGGTACTTACAGTTGTATTTTTATGATGATCCATCTGAGTTTTCACATAGACTTCTATGGCCAAATCTTGATAGAAATGTCGTTGAAATTTTGACTCGCATTCTTGTGACAAATCCGTACGTGACAACATTTTGAAGCCTTGTTGAGCTTGGACAGCTCGACAATTACAAAGTCACTTTGAATAAATCGGTTGAACTAGTTCAGAGGGTGTACAACCGTCCAATAACATATGAGGTTTAACTAAAATAAAATATATCTTACAAGTTATATACATATACATAATATTTAATTATACAATAATGTATGTTGTTGGTATTTAGGTTGAGGGCAATAACATCACTGCATATAAGACAAGTATTATTGTGTACGGGAGATCTGGCCATTGTCAAAGAATTAAATATTACCATTCTTGTTACGATCTACTGTCTTATCCTTTATTCTTTCCCAACGGTGAGCCTGGATGGCATGCGGGCATACCAATACATGGGGTGGTCGTCACAGAAATTGCCAATGATGACAAAACTTCGACGAAGATTTAGAAGGTTCGTAAGCTTGATGTCACAAGTTTCAATGATTTTATAAAGTAGTGTGTATTGCATTTAACCGTATATATCATTAGTTTATAATATTGTTTTTCAAAATCAACATTACGCAGAGACTGATGGACGAAGGGGTCAGAATATTGTAAGTATGCAGAAGTATTATAGTTACAAGTTCCAAATATGTTCGAATCAGAACGTCCTTCTATTAGGTGGCTGATTGTTACAACGGTTTGTTGTAAACATGTATATCAAGATTAAGACTTCATGGTTGGGTTTTTGTGAAAAAAATCAAACCAAAATAAGAGTGGATTTATATCAAGGTATTGTGGATTGCGTGAATGCCGGTGAGGTTCAACCAAATAGAATTGGACAATGAGTTGTCTTGCTTGCAAGTTTCATCGGTGGCCCACATGATATGTGCCGACGATTTCTAGATGCCATGACTTTGGTTCAAGATGATGGAAAGCCAGATATTTTCCTAACAATAACGTGCAATCCAAAGTGGCTTGAAATCCTTACTATGTTATTGCCCAGTCAAAGTGCACAAGATCGACCAGACTTTCTTTCAATAGTGTTTTGTGCCAAGTGAGAAGATCTCAAAGAAAAACTCTTCAAGAAACACATACTCGGTGTGGTAAGATCATATGTTTATGTGGCGGAGTTTCCAAAACGTGATCTGCCACATGCACATTTCCTTCTGATAATGATACTAGAATACAAGATAACCAACCTAGATCATTATGACAAAATCCTAACCGCTGAAATTCCAAACCCAAGAAAACATATTCGGATGCACTGATAACGCCAATTTCGTTGTTATTTTAGAGCCACTTTTCGAGTAATTATGTTTGTTTCTCCAAACAAATGAAGCGTCTTTTCACATTTATTTGCGAGTTTTTCAGGTATCTATCTTTCGGGAATAAATTAAGAAAATGGGTCCAAAAGAAGCTAATTATAGACGAGAATGGCACACCCGATGAGTTTAATGGTAAAGCAAAGCTCGTGCAAGTCAAATCTTGGGTCAAGGCTCGGAAAATGCATCAAAGTGAAATTTTGGAGAAAAAGTGTTCACCGAGACTTTGATCGATAGTTAAGTCTCGGTGTAACTAGCATCAAAGCCTGATTTTGGAGAAAAATTTTCACCGAGACTTTGACCGATAGTTAAGTCTCGGTGTAACTAGCATCAAAATCTAATTTTAGAGAAAAGTGTCTGCCGAGACTTTGACCGAGACTTAAGTCTCGGTACAACTAGCACCAGTGCAACTTTTATGAAACAGAGCCCAATGCTACTTTCACCGCTAGTTAACTATCGGTGAAAGTAGCAATGACATGCTGAAATCGTTTTTAAGCCTTATCTTTAGGGTTTTCAATCACTTTTCATCCTATTCTCAAAATTGGCGACGGGAGAGAAGCTAGGGCGACTTTGGGGCGATTTTTACAAGGAGAAAACATCAAATTAACGCGGGGAAATCATCCGGGAACACAAGATTAACAAAGATCAAAGCATTGTTCGTGGGTATTACGATTCAACAAAAGGGAGTTTGTTCATTCTTAGATCTTTTGTTTAAGAGACCATGTTTAGTGTGATTTTTCTTCCTATTGCTTTGAGTTTTAACACCCCCAACATGAACTAATCTTTAGATGTTGGGGGTTGGATGAACTTTGGTTTTTAAGCATATGAACACGAAATCTTGTGACTTTTATCAGTTTTTCTAGTTAATGAAGCATATGAATTTGGTCTTAATGCTTTTGTGAGCCTGATCAACTTACAAATTGATTTATTTGTTATGGATTAGATTCGAGAGAACTAGCTTATAACTTGAATTGGATTTGTATGCCTAAGGTGAGAAATTGGATAGAGATATACCAATTAAACCTTAGTACCTATTTTACAATCTTGTTCGTAATGAATTTCTAAACTCATTGGTTGAGATCGAGAGATGAAACTTACCTTTTAGAGATAACTCTGTTGTTGCTCGAGAGAGAATAACAGTTATTTTGGTGATTGTGTATTCATTTAATTGGATTAGTCTGATAACAGTCATAAGTGGAGTGTTCTTTGTGAAAACCATTGGAATTCCAACCCTCAACTGCTTTCTTCCTGAAAAAGTTTCCAACTTTGTTCTTGCTTTTACTCTAGAGTTTATTGTTATTAATTTAGTTATAAATTAATCATCACCAATTCATCAATTGGATCGTCCAGTAAATAGTGATTATAGTCATTGTGATACTCAGTTCCTAGTTCCCTTGGTTCGATACTCGTACTTCCAAGTACATATTACTTTATTCGACCCGTACACTTGCGGTTAGATTAGGGGGGTGTAAACCCGCCTATCATGCACCAGCTAGTCATCAAACATATGATGCATGGTCCTTGCGGTCATTTACAACTATCCAGTCCTTGTATGCAAGGTGAACCCAAAAAATGTCGTTTAAGATATTCCATGCAATTCATGGAGAATGCGACACACTCAAATGAGTCATACCCAATGTATCGCAGAAGAAATAATGGAACTCAGGTAGAGGTACGAGGCAACACGTTTGACAATTGATGGGTGGTCCCATATAACCCAAAACTCCTAATGATGTTCAACTGTCACATCAATATTGAGGCTTGCTCGAGTATAGTATATGTGAAATATGTGTTCAAATATGTATACAAGGGCCATGACAAACAAGTTGTCAATATCGATCCAGACGGAGAACAGGGTGTAAATAACGAGATAAGGCGATTTCGAGATGTATGTTATGTCTCCCCCTGAAGCAATAAGGCAAATTTTTGGCTTCACTATCTCTGAAATCTACACTCATGTAATGGCTTTGCAAATCCATCTTCCAAGTAACCAGTTGGTTGGTTAGGTTCACGGACAATGATATATTGACAAATATTGTTGATAGGAGAGAAACAAGAACACAATGTTGACTGCATTTTTTCAAAGAAACAGAGATGGCAGTTATGCAAGAAGATATTTGTATAAATATTTTCCAAAACACTACACATGGAATGCAAGCTCACGTCATTGGAATCCTCGAAAAAGAGGAGCGATGAGAGGGCGGTTGGTTTATGCTAATCCTGCCGAAGGAGAACGGTACTACTTACGAGTTACGACTACTTTTATCTCATGTTAGTGGACCTACATCCTATGAAGATCTATGTACGTTCAATGGTCTCATGCATCCTACATTTCAAAACGCGACTCTAGAGAGAGGACTAATCGAAAACGATGATAATCTATCACAACGTCTTGTAGAGGCCTCCGTATTTCAGTTTCCTAGCGTTCTTAGAAGATTATTCGCGACGATATTGATATATTGTGAGTCGGGAGATGTTCGGAAGTTGTGGGATGACCACTATGATTCACTTTCTAAAGATTACATGCGTAAATATCACAATGTTCAACGAGTCCAGGATATATGGTCGTCAAAGATATCAGGTTATTGCTAGAATCAATGGGTAAAATTTTAAATTAATTTGATCTTCCAAGGTTGAATATTGATGATAATTTACAAGATAGAGGTTTTCGTGAGGTGCAAGAAAAGTACTCTATAGTTGTAGAAGATGAACATTTGCGTGCACATGACTGTTTAAATATAGATCAAAAATCCGCTTTCGATGAGATTATGAGGCATATTGAGAATGATTGTCCAAGTAAGTTTTTCATAGATGGTCCTGGTGGAACTGGAAAAAAGTTTTATATAAAGCTTTACTTGTTGAGGTTCGTTCCTGTAGTCTTATTGCACTCACGACCGATTCATCGGGCATTGCAACTAATAACATGCCCGGGGGAGGGGGACTGCTCATTGTAGATTCAAGATTCCTATCAATCTATGTAATAATTCAGTATGTAACATAAAAAAAAACAAAGTGGAACTGCTGCTCAACTACTTTAAAATGCAAGACTAATCATTTGGGATGAAGCCTCGATGGCTAAGAGGAAGCCGGTAGAAGCCCTCGATCGAACGATGGCTAAGAGAAAACCATTCGGTGGAAAGATAATGGTGATGGGAGGCGCTTTTAGACAGGTGTTTCCGGTTGTGCGATATGGTATGCGCGCACAAACTATAGAATCTAGCCTACGGATGTCACCTTTTTGGTCTTCGATTAAACAAATACGATTAACTATCAATATGAGAGCGTTGAATGATCCATGGTTTTCAAAAATCCTTTTACGAGTGGGTGACAGAGCTGAGGAAACAATTGATGATACTTTTATCCGCATACCTGACGACATAATTATTCCCTACAACGATGAAGGTAACTCGACGAATGCTTTGATTGATGCAATATTTCCATCTCTTCAAATCAATGGAGCTGCGTCAGATTATATCATTTTCAGGGCGATATTATCAACAAAAAATGACAATCTCGATGAGATTAACGATCATTTTGTCAATAGATTTTGCAGAGACGAAAAAATCTACTATAGTTACGACGAAGCACAAGACCATAAGAACAACTTCTATTTGATGCAATTCTTAAACTCGTTGACTGTTAGTGACTTGCCTCCTCATTATCTTCGACTCAAAATCGGACGTCCGATAATATTACTACAAAAGTATCGACCCTTTGAATGGATTATATAATGGCACAAGATTGATATGCAGAGGGTTTAAGCAAAACGTCATCAATGCAGAAATAGTTGTTGGCCAACATGCTGGCAAGAGGGTATTTTTGCCGAGGATTCATCTATGTCCATCCGACGATGACATGTTCTCATTTAAACTAAAGCGAAAGCAGTTTCCAGTTCGCTTGAGTTTCTCTATGATAATAAATAAAGCTCGGGGACAAACGATTCCAAATGTATGTTTTTATCTACTAGAATCAGTATCCTCGCATAGCCAACTTTACGTGGTATTATCTAGAGGTATATCATGAGAAACTACAAAGGTGTTGGTTAAAGCTGCCAAAAGATTCAATTGTCGTGGATAGGGGTGTAAATGATGCGAGTCGAGCTCGAGTATCATTATACTTGACTCGAGCTCGAAACCTAATTCTCAAGCTTGAACTCAACTTGAAAACTTGCGAGTAGTGAAAATCCAAGCTCGACTCGAACTCGATAACCAATACCCAAGCTCGAACTCGAACTCGTTTTAAGCTCGAACCAAACTCGAACGCAAACTCGTTTTAAGCTCGTATCAAGCTCGAACTCGAACTCGTTTCAAACTCTGAACCAAGCTTGAACTCGTTTAATGCATAACAAACAAAGGCATTTCGTTCGTTTAACTCAAACAAACAATAAGCAAACAAAAAATAGTGTGTTTGTGTTCATGTATGATGTTAAAAAAGTCGGTGTGTTTTTGTTCATTTATATCTGTTCATTAAAAACATTAAATGAACATAAAAAAGTACTTAAAACAAACTAAACGGGATCCCGGTTCAATGGGGTGTTCCAATAACTCCTTGCCTAAATCAAGCCACCAGGCTCAAGCCAATGGGCTCGGGCCATTGGGCTCAAAAAAGAAAAACAAAAAGTTATGGAATAATGGGAAGGGATGATCCATATTTATATAGTAGAGTTAAGGCTTTTGACTGAGTACCAATGTGAGATGAAAAAACTTCACCTCAACAAAAACCTCTTTTACTTTAAGGGTTTCTTTTATTTTAATTTTTAATTTCAATTTTTAGTTGTTATCTTATTATTATTTTATTATATTAAATTAACTAGTATTAAAAAAATTACAATATATTTTATAAACTATACTATTAAATTAATTATATATAAAATATATTCGAGTATATCACGAGCTTATCACCAGAGTGTTCTTCAGTTTTTCGTTTTTTTTAGGTTTTCCCTTGAATCTCCGACTATCTATATATCTATCTATCTATATATATATATATACTATATAATGAAAATTCTAAAACGGTTATACGGTTATTGTACAATCTTTTGTACAATAACATTTACCACCCTTAATCTTTTGTACAATAACATTTACTACCCTTATAATTACTTATTTAATTTAATTTATATCCCTTATTTTTTCATTTTTCATTTTACACCGTTATCATATTAACACAAATAATCGTATATGAACAAAAATGCAATGAAAAAATACGTTCATTTTTTTTACAAATTATACCATTATAATCGTCTCGTCAATACCTTCAAAACGAGCCCAATATTGAATATTTTTTAATTTAACCGTACTATTAATCTATACTATATAATGAAAAAACTAAAGCGATTATTGTATAAACTTTTGTACAATTACATTTACCACCCTTACAATGTTACATTTATCATCCTTACAATTACTTATTTAATTTACTTTATATCCCTTATTTTTTTTCCATTTTTCATTTTACACCATTATCATATTAACACAAATAATCATATATTAACAAAAATGCAATGAAAAAATACGTTCATTTTTCTACAAATTATATCATTATAAGTGTTTCCTCAATATCTTCAAAACGAGCCCAATATTGAATATTTTTTAATTTAACCGTACTATTAAATATCATGAATATCTACGAAATAATTTATTTTTCTATCCATACGTTTTATTTTTTTCCACCGTTAGCACGTTAAAAATACATAATCGTAAAATACGTTTCATTCTTATTATAAATAATATCATTATAATTTTTTTCGTCAATAATTGTAATATAAACTAATTATTGAATATCTTTATGGGTTTAGGTTTTATAAGTTGTGATTATTAGGTCATGGTTGATTATTGATGAAATGTATATAAAAAAATAACATTAATTGTTCGTTCTTTACTTACATTCCGCTGCATCGCACGGATATATGCCTAGTATATATATATATATATATATATATATATATATATATATATATATATATATAATTTGAAAACCGTTTTATGGTTGTGAACCAGGTGACAAATGAAAGCGTACCACGTGTCAACATTTTCATGGATCATTCATTATGAATAATGTATCATTCTTGATAAATTTTTATTATTCATCATGAATTATGTATCAATTAATCATGGATCATAGAATCATGTATTATTTATCATGAATTTTGTATTATTTTATCATAAATGTTGTATTATTTATTTTAATAATGTATAAACTTTCACCTTCGTTATTCATGCTGAATGTGGACACCCGAGGACACATATGTCACACTCTCTTTTATCCCCCGTTTCACAACCGAAAATCGATTTTCAGTTGAAAAGATAGCACATCCAAAACATCAAATGAACCAAAAATTTGTTTTTATTAAATACATATCATTCCTTGTCTATCTTCGCTCTCATACTAACAAGATGGTCATTCTCAAGAGGAAAAATATTTCTTTCAAACTTATATCACCACTGTAAACCCTCTAAATCTTGTGTTCGGTATACTCTATGCACCTATAACAATTTTATCATGCAATCTCATTTTTATACATACAACTATAAACTATACACGTAAAATGTATCAAAACTCAAGGTTGTTGATTGGTTTTCTATGATGAATCTACATAAGTCGATGATGCCGAAGAACATGGTGTAATCACTGAACTTTCAGGTGAATTCCTGCAAACCGGACAAGTTGCATTCAACTTGAGCCACTCATCTATACAATCCGCGTGAAAGTAATGGTTACATTCCGGGATTGTTCTTAACGACTCCTTAGGCTTGTAATCTGAAAGACATATGGCACAAGTACCATCATCTTTAGGCAATCTACAACTCTCGCCAAGCACGGTCTTTGGGTAAGACTCGATCGTGGGTCCATCCAAGCCCCTTGTGGACGGTGGTTGTGGGATGATTGTGATAGAGAAAAGGTCGATGCTTTGATGGTGAGTGTGGCTATAGTCCCTAACTCTAGAAGCCGTGTAGCATACAAGCCCAATGAGGCATACTAATGCAGGAACACCGATGCCTATGCTTAATCCATACTTGGCGCGCCTTGGAATACCTGTATGCGAGAAATCAATGACCCGTAGTTAAAAATTGAAGTCAAAGTAGCATATGTTGACTTCTCGTGATTGAAGAAAGCTCTAGCAAGTCAAAATTCCAACAAATTATTGTTATATGTCGTTTAATTTGGACCGGTTCCAGATTACAAAGATTTTTGTTAGTGGATACTCTTGGTCTTGGGTAAAAGTTTTGACCATTTTGTGCTATGAAAAGGACCAAAAATTTCATATTATTACCTAAAATTGACGAAAATAAAAGCATTGTGCTATTGTGTTTTTTTTTTCCTTTGTTTAGTATGCTAAATAAAAATTGGACTAAAATATGTTGTTATTATATACAGATAACCAAAATCTCAAAACTAACGATGAAAATAAAATAAAACATGTCGTAAAATGTCTCCAACCCAATTTCAGTTCACATGTCATTGTAGTAAAACAAACTAATAAAATATAAGAATATTATTAAAAACCTAAATAAATAAATAAAAATGAACATAATTAAATATCCTGTTTAATATAAAAAATAATGTAAAAAGCTGAAAATAAATTGGTAGTTTGTATAAAAATTACAACATTTTGATAAAAAAAAAATGGAAATGAAGTAAATTTACCTTTACTTTTATCAATGATTTAAATAAAAAAAACGATTTTCCAAACTCAATTGAGAAAGCTAAAAAAATAGTATACATTATTTTGCATTTTTGTTACTTTTTGTGAAAATAAAATAATCATTAATTTATAATATAGAAAGGATTAAAAAAGAAAAAAAAAACATTTTCTACAGCAAAAACACCGTGACATAACGAAAATGCTGCTTAAAAAGGTGTAACTGGAGGAGTAGGAATTAAAAGTCAAAACTCAAAAGGTAAAGTGAAAGCGTCATCAACAAGAAGCACTCTAGCTTAAACAGGTAGTACCTCATGCATAACAATATGTACTCTAGCTTCACTGATTGTACGCTATGCATGAAAATGTGTACTGTGAGTTCAGAGAGAAAACTAACCGCGAGAAGAACCAAGGCAAACTGTCTGACCATCATCAGACTTCAATCCACATGCTCTACCATCCATCTCACAAGATCTACAATAAGGAGTGAACCACATCAACTCCAATTCCTCTCTGATATCGCCGTTCCACCGGACCGGCACCGCGATCGTCTTCATTTCCGAGCAACTTGACGGCATGTTTCCCGGCGGAAACAATCCGGTCCGCACAGCGATTACCGAATAATTAGCGCTGCTAAGGCAAGGAAATGGCACCGCCGGATACATGAAACCGAAGTTCTGTAAGGAACAGTTGTAAAAAGTGTAGCTCCGTACGCTACTGAAATCAAATGGTGTGTCGGTTAGATTGAAATCGACGATACGGTTAGGTCGGCAGAATTGCGGATCTATGTAGATCACCTGTGGATCGTGTATCGATTATGATTAGCGACATGATTAAACTCCTTTTTTGGCTGAATTTTTAAAAACGAACCTGTGAAACGTAGGAGATTCTGGTGACGATGTATGAGCGCGATGACTGAAGTCGGAGGATCGTTTGGTTTCGTTTGTCACAGTAGAGGTCGAAACCGGGGAAACCGCACCGGGACGGTTGTCGGCCGATGATGCGGAAAGGAAATCGTATTTGTGGTTCGGTAGGGCCACAGGAGGCTGGCCGGCAGTCGTCGTCGGCGCCGGTGATCGGTTTGAGTAAAAAAAAGAAGGAGAAGAAGATGAAGGGCAGAATATGATCCTTCTCCATGTGTTCACTGCCGGCGTACCCAATCGCGTCTTAAAGAAAGTAGCGTGTTTTTATGGTGGTGAACTGGTGATTGGTGAGTTGAGATTTTCAAAGTATGCTTTGAAAAAAATATATATATGTGTATTTATTTTCACTTTTAAAAAAAATTATATATATATAGAACGATAATCAAATGAGAACCAAAAATAGGTTGAGAACCGTGAAAACCAATTGAAACCATTGATTAATTTTAATCCATGGTCATTAAAGGCAACGGCAACTTTGAAATAAATTGGAAGTGAAATAACTTTTGATTAAAACCATAGGATCAAAACCAAATTACGGCTTAGATCGGTTCTCACGGTTCTCAATCTTTTTTTGGTTCTCACATGATTTAACTCATATATATATATAAATGATGTAGGATAAGTAAGAATATGACAATAGAGATAGAAATAGAGATATAGATAAATATATCAGAGTTAGATTAGAACTGAAATATCTCCTAACTATCTACTTGTAACTCCTCCCTATTTAAAGAGCTTTTGATTAATGAAAATTACAGATTCATTCTCTCCGTATATTGTTGTTCTATTCTGCTTTTTCTTTAACACGTTATCAGCACGAACGCTCAGATATTATAAACCCTTTTCGAACCCATAGGTTGCTGCTGAAACAACACTGCTACTCCCGATGTAAAATCAAGTAAGCAAATTTATATGATATGCATGTTGATGTTGTGATATAATATGTCAAGTTATATCGGCCTACAATAAAACATACAATTTGCATAAAGTATGTTTGTATTTTTCTTTCTATTTTTTTTATCAATCTCCATTATTAATATACACAATATGTTTATATAAGCACCTTAGTAAATCGTATATCCATTGAATCAAAATATGTTATCTACTTTTATATGAACACTTTATTATGTATTTTTTCCGTGTGGTATATCATAATTTATGCTTACTACCGATCGAATCAAGGTCTTAGATCTATTGAATATTTTCCATTCTTCAAGTTTATGTTCAAAAAACCGTTCACTTAGTGCAAACCAATATACAACCGGAATAGAATAAGAGATGAGGGGACTATCGGATTAAGGTATGAAAGAGATTAACCAGATGGTTTGACAACTTTTTCTTAGTTACTTAAGATTGAAGGTGGATAAAAGATGAAAACTTTAAGGGTTTTAAGTGATAATAAGGAATCGTTCTTACTTATGAGGTTAACATTTGTTTTATTATTTTATTTAAATCAAATGTAATACATTTTTTTTAATTGATTTTGTTTATCCATCCATTTATTGAATATATAATTGGTATATTAGGTTGTATATTTAATTTAGTTCTAATTTATCGTTCTTTAGTTTCAATCATGATAGCATAATTTTATTGTTTTAAACTTATCATTGCCATTTATTTTAACATGATCAATTAATTTATAATAAGATATGTTTAGTTGGATAAGTTAATTATCTTGATGTTATTTACTTATCTGACAATTAAATTTGATTTATATCTTTAAATTAGACTAATTATATTATTGTGAAATATGATAGTTATTTACATGGCCAGTTAATTTATATATGATTGACTTTTATTGTCTTATTAAGTAATATTTATTATTTATTCATATCTTATTTAAATGTTTATCTTAAATTATAATTTATAATCTATAATAAACTTTTAGAAGTTACACTTCTAACCCCCATAATTTTTATTATTTTTCAAAAGGTTCAAAAATAGAATGAAAATGTTAAATTCACACATTTATCTTGATTATGAGTTCCTACTCATAATTTTAAACTATATAATTAATTTTTGGAAGTTACACTTCTAACCCCATATATTTTGGTCTTTACCAAAATCTCCAAAAATACTATTAAGGTATTAAAATATTAAAATTGGCTTCATATGCCAAACTCATAGTCATTTTGGCCTCATGTCAAATGCTCTATAATTAATAATGTTATATATAAATGAAATAAATCACAAGATATCGACTGTATTTTGTCAAACGAGTGTAAACAACCCTAAGATTTCTAGGGACTTAAGAAATCCATGTGATTCTCCTACTACCTGTAAATCCAATAGATTGAGTGATTTCTTTTTCGTAAAAATTGAAATATTGATGAAGTATTATCAATAAAATTAAAGCATACAAAATCCAATATTGTTATGATAATGAAATTTCATAACCATAATCCATTTTCTTATCAAAAAGAAAATCATATATTATCCTTTATATATGTAAATGGTTGAAACAACTCATCCCAAAATCAACGTCATAAACTCAAAAGAATCTGAGTATCATAAATGAGTATATAAACCTCCTTTTGAAAAGGTACAAGAAAATACCTAAAGTCCAGCTCCCTATTGACTTTAAAACCAACCTCTTGAAAATGTACAAGCAAATACCTTCATGTTTTGAGACGACATATAAATCCTAAATTTCATAGGAATACCTTTACTAGAAACCCCCAAAGAAATGTGGGATGTCCCGAAAGGGATAATCGGGAGTACTCATGAATATGTACTTCCTGAACTAATCGTACATTGGAATGAAACCCACTTACTCGATTACAAAAAGGTAACTGATGTCAACAAAGAAATGTTATATCCAAAACGCGTCTCAATCTCTGTAGCAAGGAACTCACAGAAGATGACATGATTTTTAACATTATTTCCACCTTTCATATATAAGTAAATATAAATATAAGTTGGAATGCAACCTTTAGACAAACTCATCAACCTAATGCAAGTGGTTGAGAGACATAACAAGGTTCTTTCGAATAACACATATGTCGGGATAAAGAAAATTCCCGATATCGATAGTGAAAGTGTTAGAGGTGGAAACAACTCCAAAGGATTGTGAGTTAAAAACAATTTCACACATGTGACATTTTTGCACCATGTGGACGAGACCTTATAAAGGGTCAGGGTATTGGTAAGAGTCAGGAAGGATTTTTCAACACCTGGAGTAGGATACAACTACTACCCAGGTGATAATGGACAATCAAATAAGATATGCACTAAAAAGTGCTTCTATAAAAAAGGGAACACGTTGAAAATGAAATATAACATATTTGTTTTAATATTTAATATTGATTATGCATATGTTTCTTTGAAATTAATTTTAAGTACCAAAATTAATTTCTTTGCTAAAGTAAAATCGAATATGTAACCATTATAGATGTAAAGAAATACATCAAAACAAATACAAATTTTTTTTCAATATTCTCCGTTCCGTGTAGGAATGTATCGAGAAGAATTGATTTTTTTTTACCTATCACACAATCGAAAAAAAAGATAGACTAATACTTGTTTTATAATACATCCAACCAAATTACTTAGACGATAGACTGTCACTTTCTTGGTGAAACAAGTTTAATAGGAACCTTGTAAAGATATTTGTATCAAATGGAAATAAAAATGAGCATATATACATAAATTCCAATGAATATGAAAGGAAACATATATCATGGAAACTAATGTGTCAAACTAGTAGATTATTGGGTCATCGGAACATATTTTGTCACCAATAAATAAATTTTAGGGGCAATAACACATATATGTTTCGACATGACCATGTGGGATATCGTGGTTATGACATAGTGATCCGTGTATTGCAAAATACACATATACACATTCTCTTTCGAGTGAAAGGCAAAATGAGGCAAATTGCAATTGTTGACTTCTGAAGCATAAGAAACAACATTGCTATCATAATATGCTCTCTCGAATACATAAAACTTTTGTATATACCCTAATTCTTAGCCAATACAGGAATGAGATCATCCTAAAGCTAAGCACATTATACAAAAATATTCCATTGTTACAACGAATACAAGGTGATATTTATGGACATAAACATCCAGAATGCGGGTCATTAAAGTACTTTATGGTTCTGGTTTCGACACGATGAACGCATGTCGAATTATTGTCCACATGAAATATTGCACCCCTAGCACTAGCTATATGTTTAAGGTCTCACCACCCTTATTATTTCATCAAGTCTATATGACTTGGAATGCTGGAGAATTTACATCATAAGGATTTGATGTTAATTGCATATGTATTAGGATCAATGTAGAGTTTCCTATACCCCATGTGTATATATAAAATGGTCTCATAGAAGTTGTTATCAAAAGAATATGGTGACATCTAGGGTATTAATAATGCACATCAATTTACCCACATCTACCTAGGGTTATGCAATTATTATATGCAGTTTCTTTTTGTCGTTTTTAGACCCACTGCTTGCTAACCAGCCTCATGCGTACCAGTTGGTAATTGGATATAAGTCTGATACTTTACATTTACGCATGTTTGATTATATGTGCCAATTACGCCCCCACAGCGCATCGAAATGGGTCCTTAAAGACGATTTGGTAAATGTTGGATATGAACCCCCAACAATTATCCGCTAATTAGAATATTTGACTAGTGATCTCTTTACCACTAGATTTGCGGGTTGTCACTTTCATGAGACAGTCTTCCCGCCATTAGGGGGATATAGGAAAAAGGATTTTCCATGGGAACGACAGGAAGTGTCATTGAATATTCTCACTCTGTCTCATTTTGATCCCCAAAACTTCACAACGTAATGTTGAAGTCAAACGAATCAGACTCGATACCTAATACGTTTAATATTCCAAAAGTAATAAGATCACATATACGAGCTGTAAATACACTCGCAAAGTTAAAAGAAGTCCCCAACAGGGGCACAACGCCATTGGAAAGTGCGTTGCAATCACACATAGTGGAGGTGTGGTTGAGGTCGTAGCTACCAAATGGAAATGGTGGAAGCTACTTGGTTCGATAGATACTATTCTAAAGGAAGAGAATAGTGAGGCACATCCATTTATCATCAATACACAAAAACTCTCATGAGATTATCTCTAATTATAATTATGTCCATGAATCATCACTGGAGGACGCTCCGAAGTTAATATTGATTCTAGAGATGAATATTAATCTCAAATGAGCTATGAGAGTACATATGAGTAGATGGACATATCATATATAATCATTGATGATTTATTCACATATACGATGGCTCATAAAATGATCGAGCACAACGACATCGAACCAGACTCAGTTGAATAATATCAACAAAGAGCATATTGACCTAAATGTAAAGAAACAATCCAGAAAGAATTCTATTCTTTGACAAAGGATCGGGTATTTGGTCAGGTAGTGCTAACCTACCAAGTGTAAAGCCCGTAGGACATAACTGAGTCTTTGTCAGAAAGTGTAACGAGAATAATGAGGTCCTAATATGTAAGGCTCTCCTTTGGCACAAGGTTTCTCACAACGCCTTGGATTGACCACGAGAAGACTTACTTTCTCGTGATGAACGTTATAACGTTCTGCTAATTAATTAGCCTAGTAGTTTCCGAAGGACTGGAAATGCAGCTCATGGATGTGGTTACTACATATCTCTATGGGGATCTAGATTTAGAGATATATAAAAGTGCTTGATGATACTACATTACCAAAATCAAGTAACTCTAAACCACGAAATGCGTTTGCAATAAAATTGAAACGCCCACTTTATAGATTAAAGCAATCTAAGCGGATGTGGTATACCCGCCTAATGGAATACTTGATTGGGAAAGGATATATAAGAACGATGAACTGTTCTCTTGCGTACTTATTATGGAAAACAAGTTCTAGATTTTCAAAGTAGCTCTATATGTCAATGTTATGAACATAATAAGCACTCTTGATGAAATGAGAGGAACCACAAGCTACTTGAAATCTGATTTTGAGAGGAAAGATCTTGGGAAAACTTGGTTTTGTCTAGATATTTGAGCTAGGACACCGAGTTTGTGAAATATTAATTCACCGATCGCATATGTCCAGAAAATAATCAGGCAATTTAATATGGACAAAGCGCATCCGGTTAGCACTCCCATGATCGGTCGAAGTGTCGGATATAAGGAAATATCCATTTCGTCTAAAGGATGATAACGAAAAATGCTGGGAGTTAGAATTCCCTATCTAAGTACAATATGTGCATTATCGTACTTAGCAAAATACACTTGACCATATATTATATTTCTCAATGAACTTGTTAGCTAGATTTAACTCAGCGCCAACGCAAAGTCATTGGAATGATATCAAATTAATCTTTTGGAACCATTGACATGGGTTTATACTTTCCATATAGAAAGAAAAATGGGATTGATAATGGAACTTCAATACCTACTTAGAATATAACCAGCAAAAGTACTAGCTCTTATAGAAAAACACCAAACAATGTCTTGGTATGTGTTTGTTGATATTAGGTATATGTCTGACCTATACAAAGGTTGTTCTCAAACTGGATAAACGATTACCACAAGAAACACGTCGATTGCTTGGAAGTAAACTAAACAAACCCTTGTAATTACCTCCTTGAACTAATCCAATAATATTACTCTCCATGAGATAATTAAAGAATGTATATGATTAAGGACTATCATTACATATATTAGAGAAGCTAGTAATTTTGGGTTCAACCAATATCCTACTTGCATATATGGAAATAATGCATCATGTATCGAAGAAATGAACATAAGATACATCAAGGGTGATAACACAAAGCATATTTTGCTTAAGTTTCTATACAATCAGCAATAAAAGACTCTCCTGTAGATTCAAGTGAATCAGGTTAGGTGTCAAAAGAATGTGACATATTTTACCAAGTCATTACCTAAAACCATATACAAAGTAATGCAAATGTTTTCCAAACTCCCTTGATTAATGCACGAATCAGGGGAGTAGTATACAAAAGGGGGATTCTACTATTGGTATGTTGTGCTCTTTCCTTCAATCAAGGTTTTATTTTTCCCATTGGGTTTTGTTCCTTGGTGTAAGGTTTTAGTGAGGCAACTATTTATATACCATCATGCTTTCCTAACTCTCATGATTAATGTAAGAATCTAAGAGAATACTAGACTGAAGGAAAAGTCTGTATATTGCAAAGAAACTGGTGTGTTGTACTCTTTCCTTCGTCCTATTTTTTCCCACTAGGTTTTATTTTGGCGTAAGGTTTTAACGAGGCAACAACTGTGTGTAACATCCGGAAATTCTCAAGGTAAGTATTTGTTTCCCTTAATGCATTAAATGTGCCTATGTGAGTATATGAGCCTTTGTATGCATTTTATGGTAGTTGGTATATTGAAATGTCATATAAATTGATTTACCATCTTTAGTTGTTCGAACCTCGCGCTCGTTATCGAAACTGGTCAAATTCCGGGGTATTGGGAGTCTGGCGCGACAGTGACTCGCGACAGTGACATGGTCACTCTCGCGGTGTCACTATCGCGAGTGTGGTACCGTAGCTCGGGGAGTCCGCGCGACAATGACACGCGATTGTGACAATGCCAATGTCGCGGTGTCAAGGTCGCGGAAGGTGTACCGAGAGTGGGGGGTTTCGCGCGACTGTGACACGCGACAGTGACAATGTCACTGTCGATGGGCAATGTCGCGAGCGGGTGCAGTGACTTAAATGAGTGTCTTGGTCGATTTTCCTTTCATTTCCCTCTTTCCATCTATTTTCTTTGGCGATTTGAGAGCTCCCAAAACAGTTCCTTGCATCCCCAAAACCCTAGTTCTCATTAATATTAATCCTCTTGGTAGTTGAGGTTGTGGGGTGTGCATTTATCGTCATCCAAGGAGAACTCCTAGGGTTTCTTCAAGATCAATCATCTTTCACCTTCAAGTCTCATCTCCTTCAAATATCTAGGGTTTTCATCTTTTCTAGGTTTTGGTTCAAAACCTAGATTGTGAGTTTATTAAACCTTTGTTAAAACTAGATACACATCATAATCTTCTATTTGTTATTTTATCTCTATGTGTTCAAGTATTTGGGATTTCTTGGTGAAAATAGTTGGAAATGTAGATATTGGTGATGCGCCATGATTTATGTTATATGTACCATTATTTGGGGCGTTTCTCATGGGTACATAATGTAGGTACCTTGATATGTTAAATGTATGCATGTATGGGTATTATGATGATTCTAGTTGGAACACCATTTTGGTGACATATTTATATGCATGATGAGTATAATTGTCATTTGGGTCTTTTGTTAGACTTCATGAGGATAGTATGGTAATATTGTACCCGTAGTCGGTATGGAAATATGTTGGGTTGAAATACACCTAAAGGACCTCCTATATGCGTTATGTTGGACGAACCAAGTCAGTACACTAGGAGGATGTAGTCTTGGGCGCCACTGTGATGGTATGTGCCTAGACCTCCGCCATCTGGGGAATTTTCTTAGCGATGGTCTTCGGGTGTGCCGGCCCTTTCGGGTGTTCCTTGTTAAGGGCATCAAGGTATATCGACTCTTGGGTGGGACTTGATTGGTGTTATGGGTCTCCCCTATTGACTCCACATATATTGAACTTTGGTTAACTGCTGATAAGAATTGTGATTGTTCATGCATGCTTATTATTGTTCAACTCACTAGGCTTTTTGGCCTAACACTTGTTTGGTGTCGATGTGTATCTCAGGTTCTAGCGGCGCCGGTCCTAAGCAGGCTTAGTTGCTTTGGGGTGAGAGCTTGGGGATTTTGCACATGGACGCATTATACTTTTGAAATTGAACCGTTTGGGTTTATAGATGACAACCCTTTTGTAATCTCTTTTCTAGTTGTAGAAATTAGATTAGTTGGTTGTTATTTATTGTCCGTTAAATTACATTTGTAATTAAACAGGTTGTTTATACATTTCCCCATTTTTGGGAGGCTTTTGCTATGACAATTTTAGTATACCTTATGTTCATTTTTCGGATTTTTGTTATCCCTATTTTTAGGGTGTTACACTGTGCACCATCACTCCTTTAACTCGGCACAAGGGGGAGTGTTGTAGGATAAGTGTGTCATCGTCTAAAGGATATGACAATAGAGATAGAGATAGAGATAAATATATCAGAGTTAGATTAGAACTGAAATATCTTCTAACTATCTACTTGTAACTCCTCCCTATTTAAAGGGCTTTTGATTAATGAGAATTACAGATTCATTCTCTCCGTATATTGTTGTTCTATTCTGCTTTTTCTTTAACAATAAATGTGTTTTATAACATTTTAGACCTTAATTAAATCATGTTAAAAGAAAACATGGGTCATCAACTAAGGGGGTGTTTGGGATTGCTTATTTAAAACAACTTATGCTTATTTTGAAAAGTGCTTATCAACTTATGTGGTGTCAAACCGGAGTTTTCTAAAAAGTGTTTGGATTAGCTTATTGTGGTACCAAATCGTAATAAGCTAATAAGTTGTTATTTAAAGGTGTTTGGGATTACTTATACATATAAAAGAACCCAAAAAGTCATAAGCACTTTTGAAATAAGTTGATCAGTTAGAACAAAATGACTTATCAAAAATGGTTTTTCAGCGTTTTGGCACCGCTATAAGCTCTTTTCTTTTCTTTCCATCCAAACACTCAAAAGGGCTTATCTCCGGTGTCAAATCGCAATAAGCTAAAAAGCCCCTCAAATAAGCAATCCCAAACACCCCCTAAACCCTCACTTATCTTGTTGGGTAATATTCTCGACCATCAAAATGGATTATGATAAATGTTTATTAAGTAAGAGTCTTCTCTCTCACTTATCAGGTAAGATTTCTGGTCTTTGCTATATCTCTTACCTGGTAAGATCATCGATCGAGTTTACTAAGTGTTTACTCTGTAAGAGTTTGATAAACGACTCATTATGAGTTGCTTCAACTTCGGATGTTAAGATGAATTGTTATTCTAAAATCAGATAACTGGTTAATATAAAAAACAATTAAAAGTGGTTGTGGAAATTTATATTCAATTTCAGTTTTTACGGTTTTAACTTAGCAGGTAATAAGAATTTTGAGGTTCAACTATAAGCACTATCAACATATCCTTGGACATACAATTCACATTGTTATGACCGTGGGGTTAGTATGATGAGAGGCGCTCTAGATGAAGGCCATGGTTGTGTCGGTTTTTTTATGTAAACCAAAATTTTGGACACCATGAAGACCATGTTTAACAACTTATAGACCAACTTTTATTGAACTTATTGGAAAAAAATCTCGCTTGATAAGCCACAAAATAACTTTTGAGCCAAAAATTAAAATAATAAAATAATGCAACTTAAGCTCATAAGGTTTTTTTTCCCTTTTTCCTAGTTATGCTCACAAATTTTTTTCATTGATTTTTCGATTGTTTTTAAGAAATTTTATATTACTATCTAGTATATCAACTTATTTTACTAAATATGATTAAGGTTTTGTTTGACAAACTAGCTTATAAGCTAACTTGTAGCTGATAAGCTAGCTTTTTAAAACGCTACTTTAACGTTTCAATAAACTAGCCTATAAGCTAGCTTATGGTCATCCAAACATGTACGCTAGCTTATAAGCTAGTTTTTTTTTGCCAAACATAACCTAATTTATCAACTATTATCGAGGTTTTGGCTAACAATTAACATGTCAATTAATTTGGCAAACATAACTTAAATCTTTCATCTATATAGAATGACATTCAACATATCAACACGTCTCACCTAACCAGCAAAATCTACCACCAAGTCACACCAAATATTATAAATAAAACTTTAAAATTAAAACAATAATAATCAAATTTAATTATTAGAAATTTATTTAATTCTAACTTCTAAGGCACAGACAAATACACTTCTTTTCTTTGATGGTATTTTCTTCACACCAATCGTTTTTTAATCTTCCTTTCTTTCATCGTCTAAGAAATTACAATGTTTTTATTTAAGTAATTTTAAAATAATGTATTATTTTTAAATTTAATATATTATGTGTATATATTATTTCTTTAATATATATTAAATTAGTTTTTTATTTTAAAATTTGTGGCAAATCAAACGCGGTAGGACCATGTAAATGACAGCTTGATGTAAAAAATCTTAAAAAAAATATAACGATAACTTTCAACACCCAATTAAAGATTATCATATTTACCGACATGGTTTGTTAATATTACATATTTGGTCCCTATGGTTTTAAATTTGTTTTAGATTTGATCTTCATATTTATTTATTCCATGATACCATCCAAAATTTGCACTTTTATAACACATTGATCTTTGTTACTAACAACCATTGACTCCTATCCATTATGTAAGAGGCAATTTAGTCCTTTTGTCGTTTATTATTATTATTATTATTTTGTCAATTTCTATTATTAAATTATTGAATTAGTCCCCCCAACCTTACGTTTCCCTTTTGAAAGCCAGGACCACTCCACACACCCATTCTTTTCCGATGAAGATTACTAGACACCTCTTATCCGACAAGTATCCCATTTTTGGCCACCATACACCATCACACACAAACACAATAAATACAACAAAAATTCAAAATCAACCCAAATCCATATACAAACCACAAATCAAAATCAAACCCAAATCCATATTCAAACCTTGAAATCAAATCAAAATCTCAAAATCAAATTTAAAACTCAGCCCCATCAAAATAGGGTTGTTCCACATGGGTGCACGATGGTGATGTTGAGCGCGATGAAAAGAAAGAAGAAAAGGTGTGCGGTGGTGATGATGATTATGTTGAGATCGATTTTTTTCCTGTTTCGTCCTCATCGTCAAAGATTTCTGTAAGATCTCACATTGGTTGGGGGAGAGAACGAAGGTTGTCTTATAACGAACTGATACCTCCTCTATCAAACACATTTTAAAATTGTGAATCCAGATGTGTGGACCAAGCGGAAAATATTTGGTACGGTTAGCCTGAGATATTATAGATGGTATCGAAGCCAGAAACCGGACCCAAGGGGGTGGATTGTACGATCCCACATTGGTTAGGGAGGGGAACAAATGTTTCCTTATAAGAGACTCGATACGTCCTTTATCAAACGCGCTTTAGAACCATATATAAGTCCAAGTGTGTGGACAAAGTGGACAATATCTGATACGGTTAGCTTGATATGTTTACAACTTCCCTTGAAAACCACCGTCAACGTCCCCCTGATTGTTCCCCCAAATATATTTTAATCCCCTCCCCCTGTTGCTCAACCTCCTCCTCATGATTTCAAAGAAACCCTAATTTTGATCGGTGGTTTTGGATGATGTTGAAGGTTTGAATGGTTTTTCAATGTTGTTGGGAAGTTATTTTATAGTTTGTATGTACGTGTAGTTTGTGTGACGTTGTAAAAATTGTTAATATGTGGATTGGTCTTTCTATGTCATTGAACGACTTCCACGTCTTTGTCTTTAGGTTGTCTTTTTAGCGACAGATTGTACCGAAATCCGTCTATGATCCAGCATTTGTCGATCCCTCAACATCGTGGTTTATGGTTACCAGTTTTGAATCATGAGTGGGGACTTGATTTTTGAACACCTAGCAATTAGGATTCCATGTATAGATGATGCAAGTTGCCTTGGCTAAGTATGAATATATTAAAGCGTGAACGTGATTAAAAAAAACATGAGTTTAATGAAAAACAAGAAATCAAAAACCAAATAGTTAACAGATGAAATAGTCGTTATATCATTCACTCAGTTTATCCAGCATAAACAAACAATAATTTAGTTTAATCCATGTGAAATATATAAAACAACTAAACAACTCTTAAATCATCTAAAAATAATGTTTTGACATTTATTTATGTTTTAAAAAAGTTAAAACCAGTTTTTTAAGACATTAATTAAGAATAATAAACTAATTATGGGTTGTTTATTATACATTAGTAAGAGTCAAAAGGTTTGTTAGACGAGTTTTTAGTAACTATTTATGATCAAAAAGCATTTAATTAAATGTATTTACATTATTATTTCGAAATTGTCTTTTATTTCATAATGGGATATTGTTACCATGTCAAAATCAATTTCCAATGGTGGAAACGCTACCAATAATGAAGTGATTTAAGAACTAATTAGGGGTGACAATTTTTGTAACAAAATTAAACCAATCAATATGTATTAATTGTATTAGTTAAATTGGTATAAACCATAATAGGTTGGTGGTACCATATCAAGTTGCAAACTTAGTTGGTATACAGTATTGGAAGTCGGTACCATGATTTATTAGTTTTTGAAAACTTGAATGTTTGTATGTATTATTCCTTACAATTAAAAACTCTTAAACGTTACATGTGTTACCTGAAAATTCAAAATGTCACTCAAAATTTGAACATAATGACAAGTTTTCATATATATATAACTTGAAGTTGGTACAAAACCAGTATCAACTAAAAAAAATTGATACCAAATACAATTGGTTGGTATAACATTTTCGTTACCAATTATAATTAATTGGTACAGGATATTGAAAAGAAAAAAAATTAACACCATACCAAGTCCACCTATATATATATATATATATTTTGTAAATTTGGTCTTAGGTTTCTAGGTGGTATTTTCTGTGTATTTAGCTTAAGGTAAATTACATAGTGACTACTTTGTTTAATAAATACTTAAAAAGTAGAGCAAATTACGTTTTTCCTTTCATGTGGTTTGTTAAAAATTGTGGAATTCGTCCTTGTGGTTTTGAAATTTCGTTTTAAATCTCTATAATTTGCAGTTCATTTTTATTTTTATCTCTGAGACCAAACCACTACTTTAAAGCATGAAAGATTAAAATAAAAATGAATTGTAAGCCATAGAGATGAAAAAAACAATAAAATTTAAATAGCAAAGACGAAAAAGTTAATGAGTTATAGACCATCGGGATGAAAATCATAATTTCAAAACCACAAGAATAAAATTAGAAATTTTCAAGGGATTAAAAACGTAATTTACTCTAAAAAGTATAATTTAAGGGTTATACTTTACAATTTAAAATGTGTATTTCAAAATCTATGTTTAGTAAATTTTCTATGTGAAAAACGTAATTTTAGATGCGTGACAAAGTTTTGCCTATATCACGTAAGCATTGAATATTCAAATAAACATTTTTAAATTATATACTTTTCAAAATATCTTTTCAAAAATATGTTTTTGAACTATGAATTAATAGAAGTGTAATCATTTATCGTTATTATGCTGTTAAGTTTATTCCTTATCTTTTACTTAAAAGTGGGTAAGGAGTTAGCTAAGAATCTTTTGGGAAAGAAGTGGGTAGAGAGGATGAAACTCAATTTTGGTCGGATAAGTGGATTGGGAGTGAGCCCTCGAGTGTGAGGTTCAAACGCCTTTGGCGTCTTGAAACAAATAGAGAGAGTTCGATAGCCGAAAAGGGTGAGTGGGTGGGGGAAATTGGGTGTGGAGATGGAGTTGGTGGAGAGAACCGGGGGGTAGGGAGGTGGGAGAGCTACTAGAACTAGAAGATATACTACAAGGTTGGAAGTCGAAGTTAGATGTGAGTGATCGAGTTAGATTGGTGGAGGGGGATGAAGAGAGGTTCACGGTGCAAGACCTCAAAGCACTTACAGATGAAAGAGTGTTGGTAAGATTAAACTAACGTGTTACTAAGCAAAGGAAAGCGAGATTGTACGATTAGACACTTTAAGATAGAATATTTTGAGGTCGATAGAGTCACTAGAATCGAGAATCATGATGTGGGTAGCAAGGAACTTCATGTACGGTACGTTCATGATTGCACCTGACCAGTGTTATGGTGAACATACGTGTTGCATGTATATGCTTGAATCGCTTTCACATGATGATCGATGGGGGTAGAAGATAGATTCCTTGGTGAATAGTCATTTGAAAAGTTGATGTTTATAGCATTATCACTTTGAATGACTATATAAGTATGATGAGTACATTAAGTGGACCGTCTCGAGTCGGAATCGTGGGTTGAATTAGAACCCTAGGCTTAATGAATCGACCTTAATTCGAGGAGAAATTGTGAGGTTAATCGATGCCGTTTCAGATCATTGCCTTAAAAAGTTTGAGCATTCAGATGACGATAGTGTGACTAGGAAGTTGAGAAGTGTGGTTCTGAGACGTTGAGTGTCGACCAAATTCATGCATAAAATTTATTTCTGAAATAAATTGCATCAATTACTTCTCATGTTTCCAAATCATCATGTGGATTATATTACGAAATCTTGGGAAAAAATGTTTAGCACACACAAGATTTTAAATCACGATTTTAACCATGCATAAAATTATTTTATTGCATGTGGTTGCAAACCTTGTTGAGACTTACTTTATTCTCGTTGTTGCCCAATGCTATTTTTAGATATTGTGTTGTCCGTATTTTGATATTGTTTAGGGTTTTGGACAAGTAAATGTGGTTTATGACTTTAACATCGGATCTCCTCCACATATGTTAAAGTTTTGGACGAAGAGTTACCTTACACTATTTTAGTGTTTGAGTTTTATTGGAAATTGTATTTCATGCGAGTTTTGTTGAAAGGTGTCACTTTATATCGTATTGCAATAAAAGGGAAATTTTTGGAATTATGGCATTTAGTCATAACCTTGTCTTATGCTATTTTATTATTAAGAACGAAAATTTTGGCATCATTTGATTGTTTGGGTGCCATTGAATTTCATTGAGTTTTATGGAAGTTTTGTTGAGTCTTATGAAGTTATATTTTACGACATTTTGCGCCGCATGGATGAACTCTGAAATGCGTATACTTGATTTGTTATGTGCGTTGATTTATGAGTTTTATTGAACATTTTTATCTCATGCGAGTTCTGTTGAGAAAATGTTACCTTACTTCATAATGCAAAAAACAATGGTAGTTTTGGAATTGTGAAACTGCACGATTTTCTCTTTCGAGTTTTGTGCTAGTACGTTTCATTATATACTACTTGGAGTACAAATTGGCTCTTACTTATGGCGTGAGTAAGTGTATGAGGAGTCTGCGATAGTTCATACTAAATGATTCGTTTTATGCACTTCAGTTGTTGGTACTTTTATTATTGTTTCCTATGAGTGCATTATATTAATTTATTGGCGTGCATGACATTATAACCACTATTTTTGAACTATTATGCGTTTCTTTTGTACATATTGAAACTTGAATTCGATTTAAATTTTTTACCTATCAAACGAGTCACATGCACTTATTGTTTTACTAAGTTTGGGAAATAAGCTGATGTATGTGGGTCTTGTTGGAAATTTTATTCCACGTTATTTTATGGTTAAATGGAAAAATTTTGGAACTTGATTACATAAATTTCTTCTTCTGGAGTTTATACAAACATTTGTTGCACACCGCTTTAGTGCTGGAAATTATTTTACGTACTTGGCATAAAGTGATGCATATTCGGACCATAGTGGTCCATTTGAAAAGGTTGTTGCGCATATTTATTTTTGTCGTTATTAGCATTAGTAGTGATCAAATGACTTTCGAAATGGTTTTATATGTGTGATATTTGTGACCACTTTGCACAACTTCCCATTAAGCGGTAACAGATTTTTACATGTACGATTAATTGTATAAAGATATGCGTTTGAAAAATCTTACGAAATTTTCAATTGACATATTTGTTGAGTCATATAGTTGAAAAACCTTGAACTCATTAGAACTATAGATTTAAACCCTCTTATGAAATGAATTGTGATGTGGGACTAAAGGATTCCTTGGGAATTGGAGCAACATATGATTTGATAGTGGTCAATCTTAAATTATGGGTTTCAGTTTTGAATCAGTACACGCATGAATAATTGAGGTATTAGATTTATGCCTTCTCCCAGTTAATTAAGAGGTGATCTTTATGCTTCGGTAAATCTGCAGGTTAAGGCCTTGTGTGGTGGCTTGCTTTTGGTTGGATATGAATTGTTGGGTTGATTGTTCGACATCATGCATGTGTTGGGGTGTGCCACTCGGGTGAGTCTTCAGGAATAAAGGAAATATTGTGGTTCGTTTGTTAGAGATATAAGATTGGGAATTTTAGTGCCATGTTAGGTGTCAACTTTAATTCGGCAATACAAACCTGGAATGAAATATTTGATGGTATACCTACGTTTTCAGTATGACCATTTTCATTTTAGGCGTCGACTTGTTCTTTAGAGATCAATGAATGTTTGGAGTGTGGAAGTACTCTCGTTGGACCATAAGGAATGTTAGCCTCCCAGTGACAGAACTTTAAGGAGATTAGATGTTGGTAATTAAGCTTCGATGAATAGGATTTTCTTGATATGGTAAAGATTTTATCAGACTGAACGTTTGATGTTTAAGTATAGTTTGGAGTTGTGCAATCGCCTAATTTGAATAAACCGACCCCCGTGGAGAACATATTGGCACGTCCCTGGAAGGATGGCTCTACCAATAGCAAAAGTGGATTACTACGGAATTTTGGGGATTCCTTGGGTTTGGTGTTGATCATTGGAATACTGATCCAGAATCACGTTGAGCTAGAACGAATTTGTCAGAGAGAGGTTGAGGTCACAAGCTACCCTTGAGGTAGTACGTGTCACCCAAGGTTGGGAGGCAACCGAGATCACATGGTTAGAAATTATTCTAGTAAAGTTCGACGTTCACTCTAGTATGAGTTTAGCGTATCAAGGCAGATATTGGATGTGAGAGTCTTCACGAAAATCAGTATGGCAATTGCGTCAGGACTCAGGAATTCATCAAGTTTTAGCAAAAGGATGAAGTGGATTATAGACAATCCCTTGGGAAGGGAGACAATCGTTTTGGGATAATGGCATCTTTGAGGTCTACGATTAATTCATCACCTTCTTGAGGACCGAGGAAACCCAATAAGTGCTAAGGGTGGTAATGAAATGTCTTGGGTGAGAAATAGATTTCGAGGACGAAATCGTTCTAAGGTTGGGAGGATTGTAACACCAGTAATTTTCGGTAAGTAAAGGTCACCCGGACGTTTTTGTAACTTGTAAATGGTGGGATTTATGTTGGGAAATCATTGATATGAGATCCTTAGAGTATCGAGAGAGTTGGCGTTCAAAAACTCGGGTTTCGGGGCTTGGAAAGGGTCCGGCTACAATGTCCGACGACTATGACAGTGTCATAGTCGCACAAGTTGGAACACCCACGGTACACATGGTGCGACTATGACACGCGACAATGACCATGTCATAGTCGCGTGGCAATGTAGCACCCAGGGGGCAGGCTGCTGATAAATCTGATTTTCACCTCATTCCTTCATTTCTCACTTCCCCTTTCCTCCCAAACTCTCTCTAGAACAAACCTAAAACGTATATGGTGTCATCGAGTCGGTCTTTAATATTTTAAAAAGGGCTAATGTTTCCATGATGGGACCAAGATTAGTCATGGGGTCATCGAGAGGGCCTTATGGTGAGGGCTCGTGGAGTCAAGCATCTGCCATTGGCCCGTGATGTAATTTTTGAGTCTGTTTTTTTATGGGATAGTCATTTCCCATTTGTAGCTAGTTGATACATTGGGTCCTCGGAGGCAACTTGGTACAGTTATGTGGACCCAGATACTAGCCATGGGCCGTAAATGTAATCCTAGTGAATGAGTATGATTAGGATCCTCGGGTGCCCTCATCCACATTTTAGTACGATTCGGCGAGCTCGTGGCCATGTGTCCTAGTATGGTGAGTTCAATAACTTGGAATGTGGCCTACTTTTTTGTTCCGCCACTAGCCATGGAATTCGGGTCTCCCCCGTCATCGAAAGGTGTTGTTTTGGGTATTTAGTTTTGTCCTTGTTTTTCGGTGACATTTTGAGTTTGGGGTATTCTTCTTATGTTATAATTTTGGAGGCTCGAGTTTACTCATATTTCGGTTGTTTGGTTTACAAAGTTTTATTCAAATTTCAATATTTGAGAATTTACCATTATTCACGTTTTGAGTACGTGTTGGGTTGCATTACTTCATGAAAGAATGTTTTGGCATTGAGGCGTTCATCTACAAAACGCGTATTATTGGAAAACGGGTCGTTCTCATATTTAAAGTAATTCATTTTGAAGGATCATGATTTAAGTTGCATAATTTCTTTTTAACGATCTTTATAATCATAGTAAAAACTCTTGAACTCTAGGTGTTAGCCTAACCTTTTTATTTGTCGGCATGTGCAACAGGTTCCGGTTGGGAATAGTTCTAGTGACACTGTGAAGAGATGAGTGCTCATTGTGTGCTCGAAGAAGTGAATAGCTTGGTGAATTCTTCCGCATTTACTTTGGATGTAGCGATTGTCATTGAATTTTAGTAACACCCGACTTTAATTAGTCTTTATGTAAGACTTTATTCATTTTGTTGGCGGTTAAATCTAGAATTGTATTTCTAGTGAGAACTTGTCGTAAGAGATTATCCTTCTTTGAGGTATTATTGAAAGTTTTAAATTAGTCGCTCTTTCCAAATTTGAGGGTGTTACATGATGCTTTTGAGGTGGTAACGTGCGGACGTGGGAAGTCCTGTTTGCATGTTCATGATCCCTTTTTAGGTTGTTGTTTGGAGGCAACTGCTGATTACTTTAAGCTCGACTGCTGTCTCGCACATGTTTGTTTATGGAGAATTGGCGTGTGGTTGTTGTGTTCGGGTTGTCTCCCTTTAGTTAGTTGTTGTTTGTGGCTCGTTTGGTTTATTCTTTTGTTTCTTTGGACGATTGGTTTGGTAATAAAAGTGTTTTTGCCTTTCAAAAAAAGTTATTTTATAAATATTTTTGTTAGTTTAAGTGTATGTAAGGGTAAAGATGAATTCCATAAATTTGGTCAGTCAACTTTTCATAACATGGTAATTTTATGGTCCAATATAACGTTACTAACTAATTTTATAAACTGGTTATTAACATATAAGTAATTTCTTGGTATGTGCAATCTCAAATCAATAAAACACATACAACGGATGTGTGATAACAACACTTGCTTTCGTGCTGGAATTCGCCTTGGCGTCACTCACCTCTCTTTCCCTTGCTTTGCTCCCATTTTCCACAATGGTTGTCTCGCTATCTACTAGAGCTCGGTTCCGACTCAAAGTGGGTTCGTGTGTATGCGCCCTGCCCAGAGCTAGCCTGAAAGAAATTTCAATAAGGCGAGGGTCTGCTCTCACTCAGTTCACCTCCCCTGTAGGTAAGGTGGGAGTTAATTGAAATTAATCCTCCACCTTACCCAAGCTACAGGGTATGGAGCCACGTCGTTCGATTGGCGTACTCATGGTGGTCGTCTTGAATATTATAAAATTTAATAATTTACTATAGGTAAAATAAAAGTGTACTCCATTATTTTGTTTGTGTTTTGGTAGAATAAGGTGTCGTTTATTAAACGCTTGCTCGTAAGTGCTTATCGGATCATTTACCTTACTAGGAACATGACAAGAGTCAATAATTTTACTCGGTAAGCGTTGACCGGGTAAATAGTTGCATATTATACCGTTGTTTATACTCCGATACTCTTAGGGACTTAAAATAATGATTTCTCAACAAAATTCCGCCATTTATAAATTACAAAAACGTTCGGGTGACCTTTACTTACCGAAAATTATGGGTGTTACAGTTCATGTGGTTATATTTGCATTATCATGATTATAAAAGTCTGTACAATATTATTGGGCAGTAAACTTGTGTAGTCTGATATGGCAAATTTAACTGACAGAACTTTGAAGGATCATGTGACAAATGATAATCTTGTGCACACTTTAGAGTGGTTAGATGTTAAGTTACTTTTGGTGAAATATCTTGTTCAGTGGGAGATTGTTAATAGAACAAGATATATATATATATATATATATATATATATATATATATATATATAGAGAGAGAGAGAGAGAGAGAGGAAGGATCATGCGAGAAGTTAAACATTTTGCGAGAAGGCGATAAGTGTGGTAACATATATGATTACACGGCCTGTGGGTGTGCTTAATCATATATGATTAAACGTCTATGTATTTCCAATATAACATGTGTTTAATCATATATGATTAAGCTTGTGTATCATATATGATTAAACACTTCTCGCCTTCTCGCAAAATGTTTAGCTTCTCGTTTGAACCTGCCCCCATATATATATATATATATGTGTGTGTGTGTGTGTGTGTGTTAGGATCAAGCGTTTATCACTACGCCAAAAGCAATTGTTGACGGAGAAGGTGCAACTTTATTTCCTTATAGCGTAGCAGCCAGTGCCACGTTTCGATTTAGGAAGATACTGGTCAATGACCCAACAATCCCCCCCCCCCCCCCCCCAAGCATCTGCCAACACTAACAAGATCTTCGCTAGAAGTCAATGGCTGCGCAACATGTTTGGCATTTAAATGCACTCAATGGGATTCGAACCCGTGACCTGCTCTAATACCACTTGTTAGGATCAAGCGCTTACCACTACGCCAAAAGCAATTGCTGGTGGAGAAGGCACAACTTTATTTCCTTATAACGTAGCAGTCAGTGCCACGTTTCGATTTAGGAAGATGCTGGTCAATGACCCAACAATATATATATATATATATATATATATATATATATATATATATATATATATGCATACATATATCAACCACTAAGATTCATTTAATTGTTAGTGATTTAGTTAAATGCTCAATTAATATATTTAGGTTATTTTAGCTAATGCAATTGATCTGAATTTAATGTTCAAATTATGTATAGATTAATTTAGGGAATGCTATAATGATTATTAATTGGTTGACAATTATATGACAGTTTCTTGATGGAAGAAACTGTCATAACCAACTTCTGGCATGATGTGTATATATATATATATATATATATAGCCTTAGGTTCATTTGAGAAATGGTAAATATATGAGAAATAGAGAAGTAATCCTAGTCATTCATACGGTCAATATCGGATTTGACTGGTCAAATATTTCGGCTTTGACTGGTCAAAAGTTACGGCTACTCCAAAAATAGAATGACACTTTCGTAATTTTTACAAAGTACATGGGTTGTGTTCATATATGAACCTGTATAGTTCACATATGAACTATATGTTCATATATGAATCAGTGTAATTCACATCTGAACTCTTTTAACTCATTCATATATTAACTAATTAACTGATTCATATATGAACTAATTAACTGTAGATTCATATATGAACTAATTAACTGATTCACATATGAACGTATAGTTCATATGTGAATCATATAGGTTCATATATGAACTCATCCCACGTATTTTACGAAACTACCCCTTTACCTTCTATAGATCATGCAAGGAATTATCCGTTGCTTTGCGGTCAAAGCCACAAATGTTGATCAGATGAATGGCTAAGATTACTTCTCTATTTCTCATACATTTACCATTTCTCAAATGAACATATATAAAATGGAAACCACTTTAGTTTTGAAAACCATGGAAACCCTTGATTTCATTGGTTAAGTTAATGAAATTGTTTCATGAAATTATTTAGTTTGATGAAATTGTTTCATATAATTCTTTTATTGATGAAACCATTGCATATATTTGTGTTTTTTGTGTAAAAATGAAAAAGTTTCATCAGATTGCGAAAATACATGAAACAATTTCATCAGAATGAGAAAAATAGATGAAACTACATAAAAAACACAAATATATGAAACGATTTCATTAACAAAAGAATTATATGAAACAACTTGATCATATTAAACAACTTTATGAATTAATTTCATTAATTTAACCAATGAAATTGACGGTTTTCAAAGTTTCCAATATAATGTGGTTTCCAATTAAAACTACCCCCTCTCTCTCTCTCTCTCTCTCTCTCTCTCTATATATATATATATATATATATATATATATATATATATATATATATATATATATATGGCATTAAAGTCCAGTTTCATTCCCCAACAAGAACACAATCTTTCTCATATACGTACCAATCCCATCACGGTTGAGAATTGAAGTGTGGATCTTGAAGAAGAAAATGGAACAACACAACACAAACACATTTGCTACTGTTACATGTTAGTATTTCATATACGTTTATAAGTAAGTGAGACTACGATTGATTGATCTAAATCTGATGCAGTGTCTAAAGTTAATCTTGCACTTTTTTCTTATTCTTTTTCCTGTTTCAATTTTGTCCACCACGTCCTACATATTTGACATCGACATTGTAAGTCCTTGATCTATTTTCATCATATGTGATTAATTTTTTTACCCAACAAGTCATTGCTTTTGGGTTTTGGGATATTAGGTTCCAAAACTCAAATCATTCCTAATTTTTGGATTTGACTTAAATGTGAATAAGCAGACCTTTTTTCTTGGTGAAAATAGTTTTTTTTTTTTTTTCATTTTTTGGAAACTTTGAAAGATTAGATTTAAAATATTTATTTACTATTTATTAATTCTCTTGATACTTGTATAATAGAGTCTAAAAAAGATTGAAACCGTCCTTAGTTATATATATCATGCCATGAGCCACCATCAAAATTCAAAATTCAAAACGTTATAAAATATAAATATAATATTTGAGCGGAAGCTGTCATTTTTTAATTGGTAGGTTCCATTTGTCAATTTCATGAAACCGATGAATTAAAAGGCAAAAAGAAACAAACGATTTTGTCAAATATAGTTTCATATTCAATCTGCAAAAAAAGCGACATTTCACCAACTTAATATTGTCAAGTTATCAAAATGGCATTACTGTCATCCTCTGAAGAATATGTGTCAACATGTACACCCAAACGCCACCTTCCCATTATCGTTTGTTGATCAAAAGAATATTTGTCAACATGTACAAATAAAATGCTATCTATTTAATATGCAAATAAGCGGTAATTATAATAATTATTGTTTATTTATTTTATTGAATGAGGAGCTTTGCTTTTAGGAACATCTTCCAACATTTTTTTTAAAATTTCTTTAAATTGGGGAACGAAACTTCAAAATTTTTAAAAGAAAAAAAAATATTTAACTCCAACAAATTATTTATTTCGTTCTTTTGAAGATTACAACATTGATTATATTTTAAAATATTTCATTCATCTAAAGAATATTATTTCTCTCACTAAAAATTTAATTTCAAAGCTTCCTATTGATAGGAATATATTAAAAGATATTCCTTTCTCACTGTAATTGTTTTTGGGGAGTTCTGCAAATTTAGAAAATTTTACATCCTCTATCCTATTTTTTCCATTTTGGAGAAAAGGTTTTAGACAATCTGTTATAGCAAATATATATATATATATATATATATATATATGTGTGTGTGTGTTCAAAATTCTCAAAATCTTCATTTTCTTCATTTTAGATAGTTTGATCGAGATGCTCTAAAGAGAGAAATTTCTATTTGGTAAACTTGTTGATAAACTAATTGTTATTTGAAAAAGTAGTTAAAATGTAGTTGTTAGCTTATAAACTAATCACGTTTTATAAAACTAACTGATAAGTTAAAATACCTTAAAAAAACCATATTGAAAATTTAATTGAAAAAAATTATTACACGCATAATTGGAAGAAAGTGGTAAAATAAATCTTGAAACTTATCTCTACTATATTATAAAGAGGCTTAAATGGTTCTTGAAAGTAGTTCATGTAGTTACAATTTTTGTCCCTGAACTCTTTTGATAGATTTATTTTATACCTTTTAGTTTTACATTTTACATTTTACATTTTCATTATATTAACACATATAAGCATATATTAACTAAAATACGTTAAAAAAATAATTTTTAATTTTAACAAGTTACACCATTATAATCGTCTATTCGATACCTTCGAAATGAGTCCAATATTGAATATTTTTTGATTTTTTGATTTTATTATATGTTAAAAAATACGTTTTAACATATGACATTAACATACATAATTACGTTGTATTTTGTGGATATCACATGTGATTAATTGTGGATATCACAAATGTCGATTAATTGTGGATATCACAAATTTCGATTATTTTGGGATATCACATGTCGATCAATGAAAACAGAATCATTCGATATATATGTATATATATATATATATATATTATTTGAAATAAAGTAAAGTAATTTATTTGAAATAAAGAAAAATATTATTGAAGACCCTCGTAGATGCAGTTATTCTAACGCGCCAACATTTATCAACTCCGAAGATTTTGGTCATAAAGAATCAGTGAGGCATAGCTTCTACTTCCAACGACCCCCCCTCCAACTCCATATCTTTATCAAATCCCGAGTTTATTTCATCCATACATCGCACACGTACAATATGTATTAGGCGATGAAATTTGTGGATTTCGAGCCATATCTACTTGTTTCGATGGTCATGAAGATGCATGAGACACTATTCGCGTAGAGTTAATGGATGAATTGGGTATTAAAAGGAGATTACCCAATGCCTACACTCATACACCATTGGACACATCATGCACTTCCAGATGCAATGTCGTGGATTATCCCATACAAACGTAGATTAGATGTGAATGAATAATATATAGAGTATACTCGTACTCGTGAATATGTTGATTTAAATGAATAATCAAAGTTGGAATCTGTTGAAATAAAAAAATACGCAATATATTTATTATGTTTATTATCTTGATGTTAAAACTTACGTTTGATGTAAATCATGTAATGCATTTTCTCTTTTTTTTAAAAATCGATTAACCAATGTATAATATATGACATATAATAACATAATTAAATCAAAAAAATATTCAATATTGAGCTATCGACGAGACGATTATAATGGTGTAACTTATTAAAATCAAAAATTATTTTTTAATGTATTTTAGTTAATATATGCTTATATGTGTTAATATAATGAAAATGTAAAATATAAAATGTAAAACTAAAAGGTATAAAGTAAATCTATCAAAAAAGTTCAGGGATAAAAACTGTAACTATGAATTAAAAATAAAATAAAGGAATCCATGAGAGGGAATCCGTTATAATTAAATATTACATTTACCATCCTTATAATTAATTATTTAATTTACTTTATATTCTTTGTTTTTTCATTTTTTATTTTACACCCTTATCATGTTAACACAAATAATCGTATATGAACAAAAATGCAATGAAAAATACGTTTATTTTTCTACAAATTATACCATAATAATCGTCTCGTAAATACCTTCAAAACGAGCCCAATATTGAATGTTTTTTAATTTAACCGTACTATTAAATATCATGAATATCTACGAATTAATTTGTTTTCTATCCATACGTTTTATTTTTTTCCACCGTTAGCACATTAAAAATATATAATCGTAAAATACCTTTCATTCCTATTATAAATTATATCATTATAATTTTTTTTCGTCAATAATTGTAATATAAACTAATTATTGAATATCTTTATGGGTTTAGGGTTTAGTGTTTCATAAGTTGTGATTCTTAGGTCATGGTTGATTGTTGATGACATGTCTATAAGGAAGTAACATTAATTGCTCGTTCTTTACTCACATTCCGCTGCATCGCGCGGGTATATGCCTAGTTGATTATTATTTCAAATAGCGTTTCAAAAGCTAGTCTTTGGCTTACCAAACAAGTCTTAGGTAGGGGTGCTCATGGGTTTGGTTGGCAGGGTTAAAGACACATTAAACAACCAACCCAATGTTTGTGGTATGAAAAATCTCAGTCCAACCCAGCCCAATCAAAAGTGCAACCTAACTCAACCCAAATCGTGCGGGTAGGGTTGGGTTGGTCGGGTTGAAACTTTAATACATCATTTTAAAATCTAACTAAGTGATTCCGTTTAAAGAAACTAAAATCAAAATGGAAATATAAAAACAAGGCTAACAAGAGAAGAGAAGAGTAGAAGAAGAGTACTTCTTGACTCTTGATTCGATCGATATTGAAATTTTTTGAAGACTTGAAGGTTAGATTCGTGCGATTTTGTAACATCCTGATTTTTAGCCCAAATGAAGGAAAGTGTTGAACCGGATAGATCGGTAAAGGAAGAGTCAGATATGAAGTACGGCTAAAGTGCTATGTGGTTGTGACATTTGTCACAATAACACCGATGGTATTGAGAGTATGGTAGTCTCTTCCACTCTCAAGGCTCTCTTAGCCCTCACCCTTCACAACGCGCTTACATCTATGATTCTAATGAGTTCAAGGTTTTTCAAGCGTAAGACTCAACAGATATGCCAGTTCACAACTTTATAATACTTTTTGAACGCAAAAGCTTTATGACTTGTACGTACGCGTAAAATTTAATACCACTTACTAGGTATTCGCGCAAAGTGGTCACGAATTCCACATGTATAAAACCATTTCGAAAGCCATTTGATCATTACTAAAGCTAATAATGACACTAAACAAACTTTTTGTAACACCCTAAAATAGGGGTAAATTTAAAACTTAAAAATTTTGGCAATATGACGTCTATAATTAATGAAAACCACCCAAACGGGTAAATGTATAATAGCGTTTAAAAATCATGTGGAAGAATATTAAAATCGACAACAAATTAATCTAAACATTACACATCTAGATTATGTTGGTTGTCAACCCAAAATCCCAAAATACTCTATCTTTTGTACGTCATGTCTCAAAATGTATCTATTCCTAAAAATGCCTCAATGGCCCAACTCTCTTCCCTCAAACCTTGGGCGACTTGCCGCTAAGGGAACCTGTTATACACATCATTTGAGAAAAAGTGTTAGGCTTAACGCCTAATGAGAACAAACAGTTTGTAGAATTACCTTGGAATATGATTGAAATGAATAAATAACTTTTCAATAAATTTGGAAAGATAAGGTGTAACAATAACCACATAAGGGCCGTACGGTCCAAAGCATCTTACGATGACGGGGGAGACCCGATTTCTAAGGATCATGGAGGAACACAAAAGTAAGTTACTTTCCGAGTTGTGAGCTCAATACTTGGACCCATGGCCACGAACAACACCGGCTCGTACTCAGATGTGGGGGAGGGCACCTGAGGATCCAAGTCATACTCATTCACTAGGATTACATTTACGACCCATGACTAGTAACCGGTCCATATAACCGTACCTTTTTCAGTTAGTTTGGTTATTTCAGGTTATCATGTATTACCATGTATCCCCAATTTCAAAATTTATACAATTCTTCAATTATTTATTTGGTTCCGAGCTCTGTGTTACTTAGGATAAAAGATTATGGAGATATTGTTTGCAAATGAAGGATGTTGAAATGTATATTGGAAAGATAATTTGCAAAATGAAGGATTATGGATTGTCATATGGTTCCTTAGATGTTGTTCATAGAGGTATCGTGGATTTCTCTCTCCATTTTTTTCATTTATTAATGATTCTTTTTTCTTTGAAGTCATTTGAGGGAATTGATAAGGAAGACTGCAAAAAAGAGCTATGAATTAGGTGGCTGAACCTGCACAGCTTGCAACACCAATGGTCATGTTTTCGGCTATTCGACATATGTAAGGCTATATGTTCACCAATGAAGAAGTCAGTCATGTCATGTTAGATCTTGCATTATACAACTTCATGGATGGAGCTCACGGTGTTCTCAGGTCATAACTTTCTTCTTTTTAAGGAAACCAGGTCCTTCTTTTCTTATGAATATTATTTTTGTTATGCATTTTTGAACATGAAACATGATTTGCAGAATATGAGAAAACACCTAAAATCATAATTTGGAGGATGGCATTCCTTCCTCATTAACCAATCAAAGTTGACCATAAATATTCTCAGATGTAATTCTTTGACTGCAAAACTGAAAGAAAAGGCCGAAATTTTGTTAGGAGTATCATATTGATGGGTTGATGTGTAATTAGTAATTATTGTTTTACACATTATATGTATACGATGTAAGTTGTTGAGTAGGTAACACATTTCCCAGTTTCTGATTTTTGATTTTTTTTATAAATTCACTTGGTGCTTAAAGTTTTTTTTATGGTTATACATACATATATATATATATATATAGAGAGAGAGAGAGAGAGAGAGGGAGAGAGAGAGACCATAAACTTTATGTTGATGAACAACTGTTCTTTTTATGAGTTGTCCATCTTTTTATGAGTTGTCGTTGCCAAAGAACCAATTGTTCTTATGATCCATCGATTTGAATTAGGTGATGGTTGGAATGGTTGGAATTAGATAAAAATTTTCTTTTTATTAAGTTGCATTAACTTTTTATTATCGGATCAAGTTTTACTTTCGATTGATTCATGGGAACTGTATCTTATGTTCAAAGTTGTTGCCCTTGCCGAATTCTCCATGGCAATTTTTTTCGATAAATATATTTGTAAAAGTTCTCTTTGGTAGCGTTTGGTACGCAGACATGATTGGACGGGACTGGACAGGACAGGACAGGACAGGACAGGACAGGATAGAACAAGAGGCTAGGACAGGACTGGACGGGACTGGACAGGACCAGACAAATGTCTGTCTTGTGTTTGGTATGACTAGGACTGGATAGGACAGGACTGGACAAATTTCCCTAAAAGTTTTTTTGATGATTTTATATATCATATAATAGTTATAAATAACACAAATAAAGTATATCTTTAAATAATTTAATTAAAAAACATTTTTTAAACGATTTTCATACATATAAATACATAGAAAAACAAGGGTAGAAAATTTGAATGAAGAATCTGAAATAATTGATGGTAGTTCGAAAAAAATCTTATTCATATAAAGAAAATATAATATTTGGTTCAATTTGTAATATCTTAATGAATTGGCAGATGCATAGTTGCAATGACATGTAAAGATAAATGCGATGAGTGGCCCGTGAAGGACGGTAGTTGTGAAGAACGTGAAAGATAGTGGATGGTTGTGGTGCAGGTGGTTGTTATGGTTGATGTGGTGGAGGTATAAGTGGTCGACGATGGTAGTGGTGGTGGCGGTGGATAGGGGTAATAGAGGTTATTGTAGGGGAGGAAGAGGCGGAGGTCACCGACGGTAGTTGGCGGTAAGCGTCGGTGGTGGCGGCGGCAATGGGTGGCGGTGATCGGTGGAGGTGGCGATAGGCGGTGGTTGTGGATGTGGTGGAGGAAGTTGTATTAGTGGAGGAAGAGATGGAAGTGGTCGACGATGCTTGGTGGTGGCTACCGGTGGATGTTGATGGTGGTGGCGGCCAAAGGTGGTGGTGATCGGTGTTAGTGGAGGTGGTCGACGATGGTAGTGGTGGTGGCGATGGTCGATGGTTGTAGAGGTGGTGGATGAGGTTGTTATGGTGGAGAAATAGGTAGAGGTGGCCGATGGTGGTTGGCGGTGGCTACTGGTGGCCGCCGATTGTGGTAATGGCGGCGATGGGTAGTGGTGACCCTTAAGACTAATACCATATTAGGATTATACATCAAATAGCGGTAAATCAATGATTTTTAGTTTCTATCTCACTTTTGTCCCATGTTGTTCCACCTATTTTGGTGGAACAAGAAAATACCATTTTTTGTCCCACCTTGTCCAGTCTCTGTCCCTGTCCCATGTCGCGCCAAACGTGGGACAGTGAATTTTTGTCCTGTCCCATGTCACGCCAAACGTGGGACAGTGAGTTTTTGTCCTGTCCCGTCCCATCCAGTCTGCAAACCAAACGCACCCTTTAGGAACACATGGCTTTGAACATGTAATGCGATTGTAGGATTGATGTGTTCAATAGAGTTCTTGATGTGTACCAATGTCCTTATTTCACTTCTCATGTATTTCTTGATCTGATCATGGTTGTCATAGTTCTCTATTATATTTTGTGGATTAGGTATTGAAAATAGGACAAGGCAAGAAGAAAGCTCTTTGGTTAACAAAGATGGATTTATTAGCAGGATGTTTCATGTGGTTCATTGAATAATATCATTCTTAGAAACACCAAGTGAGAGACATTTATCTTGTGTTTTGAATGAAATGAAAGAAAATAATTGGATTGTTCTTATCTTCATTATTTGAGATAGAAAAAAAATTGAAATTTGAGTATTATTCAGTGTTCAAAAAGGCGCCGCGTTTTTTCTAAGACGTGATTTTTTCAAAAAAAATTTAACTTTTTTTAGTTATTTTTTTTATAATTTGTGTTTTTACATTTTTAACTTTAGATTTAACACTTTCGTAGATTTATCTAATCGCATCACTCACAGTTTTACGAACTCATAAACGTTATGGACTTACGATTAAAACAAAGTTGTAAAATTATTTTTCAAAGTTTTATTTTAAATATTTAATCAAAAACTATTTTTATACTAATAATTTATATGATTTTTCTTCTTTCAATATGAATGTACATTCTTTAATATCATTATTTGATTAGAATAAAATATATAAAACATATACGTATATATATATATATATATATATATATATATATATATATAATTTTTAATATGACATACAAATTTGTCGCCTTATGACACGCCTTGAAAAACGTCGCGTCCTCACCATAACGTGTAAGGTTTAAGGCTTGACCTCGCCGCTACGTCGCGCCTCACGCTATTTTGAACCATGGTATTATTCAAAATAATTTTAGACTTTTATAATAATTGGTGCCACTGATCTTTACTATCCAACTTGAGATATAAAACCAAATAGATCCATAAAATTAATATCGATAAAGAAGGAAATAGAAAAAAAAAAATGAAAAATGATTGTTGTTTCGAGTTCTCGGTTTCGATTTCGAGATGTTTCGCGTTGCATCGTGGGTACGTGTAACACCCGGTATTATCGCAAAGTAAGTTTCCGTCATTCGTTGGTCTTTTCTCCGTCTTCCGTTTATCTTTTTGGGTGAAATGTGTCGTACTTTCGAACCTTAAGTCGACCCATGCGAGAATCTCGATTTTTGGCTTTTTTCTAGGCTCGGTACGAGTGGCGCGAGAGTGACTCGCGATAGTGACATGTGTCACTATCGTGTGGCACAATCGCCGGGGGAGTACCACCCGCGGTACAATCCCCGCGAGAGTGCCCTCGCGATAGTGACAATGTCACTATCGCCGGGCAGGATCGCGAGTGGGGTCCAGGCTTTAAATCAGACAACTCCGAATTTTATTTCATTTATCTGATTTTGGGGTTGCTTCCATACGTTTTCTCCCATAATATTTGGTAAGGTTTCTTCCTCATTTCTCCCTCTTCATTAACTTCACTTCCATCTACCTCTAATGTGGTTTGTGTACTTCCCTTCTAGTTTTATTATTGCTCTAGTGAAGATCTCAAGTATTTTACCATCTCAAGATCACCACCCTCTCATCTAGGGTTTTAATAAGACCCATATAGTGAGTTCATACTTCCTTTTTATTAAACTTTATACACATCAAAATGCATTTTTGACTTCAAATATCTCCTTGTTTACATTTTCATTGTTGGTGAGGTTTTGACCTAACTTGGTATTTTGGAGATTTTTAGGGTTTTTACCATTTTGTAAAAGAAAGAAGTATTCCATGTCTTGGAACTATAAATGTGGATGTTCTCATATTTTGATGAGTAAATGTTCAACCTATGGCATTTTAGCCATGATTATGTTTAAGCACATTATGGGTATTTGGGTGAAAGGGTTATTTTGTAAAAAGGGAATATTTTAATCTTGAGGAAATCCATATTTCATTAAAATGGTTTTCACACTTGAAAGGTTTACTTGGTAAGGAAACATATTTGGAAATAAGAAGATGGCCTTATGATTCATGTTTGAGATTTGTATTTCTTATCAGCAGTTAACCATGAAATTATGATTTGAGAAATAAATGGTGTTATGAACTATATGTTTGATTATAGTTGATCACAAATGTAATTGTGACAAGTCTAGACTATTACTAGTCGATCCATAGGTATTGAGTCGGCTTACTTTTGGGATGTTATTCCCTTTGTAGCTAGTTGAGACATTTGATCATCGGGGGCTATTTGGTACGGTTATGTGAGACCGGTTACTAGCATGGATCATAGTGTAATTCTAGTGAATGAGTATGACTCGGATTCCTCGGGGGCCCTCCCTCACGTCTTAGTACGGACCGGTGTTGTCCGTGGCCATGGATTCCGAGTGTTTAACTCATAACTTGGATTGTGGCGTACTTTTGTGTTCCGCTACAATCCTTGGTAAATCGGATACCCTTGTCATCGTAAGATAAGTTTTGGATCGAAAGGCCCTTTCGTGGCAAATATTTCAATAGTAAACTCTATTGTCTTGAAAATATTTCCTTTCGTTACGTTGTCAATATTTCTGTAAATTATAAATCGTATGTTCTCACTAGGCTTTAAGCCTAACACTTTTTCTCAAATGATGTGTATAACATGTTCCCTTAGCGGTGGGACGTCAAGGGGTTGAGAGAAGAGCGTGGTCTCTTGAGGGCATTTTTGGATGATAGATATTTTGGGGTCATGGCGTTAAAACAATTTATTTATATTTTTGGAAATGGGTTGACAGCCTATGTAATCTAGATAGAAATGGTTTAGATTAGTTTGTTGTTGATTTCCCATGCAACTTATACAGGTTTTGTAGACGCATACACTTTTACCCTTTTTGGGTGGTTTGTCCCAAAATGCAAATGTTATATTGCCAAATTTTCAATTTCCAAAATTTCCCGGATTTTTAGGGTGTTACAAGTTGGTATCAGAGCTCTAGTTTAAGTGATCTAGGCTTGAATGTAAGATGTCTAGACTTAGACTGAGTATTGTAAGTATTGATTATGAGTTTGGGTAGAACTTCTAAGATGGGTTAGTCTTAGAGTCGACGGAAATTATGTTTATCAAGCGTTGTGGCGATGGTAACGAGAACCTTTATGTATTATATGTTCATAATCTCACTTAGCTAATGTTATTATGAGGATTTTTTACGTAAGTGTGCTTGAAATGCCGTTACTATGATAATTGGTAATGAAGTAGTACGTTCTTTTGTGATTATTCTCTTACTCTTCTCGTGCTTGTGTGGCAGCCATGACTCCGTTATGGTCAACACGCATAGTCGTCCGTTGGGCGACGGAGACCTTCACGATGTTAGTTCGCCCGAGCGAAACCCGATGGTTAGAGCGCCGACAGTCGTTCCTCCGGGTATGCCGCCTATATTCACGGGAGAAGTGGAGCAGGTGCCTAGGGTGGAGTTGGCATCCACAAACCCGGTTGTTCAAGAGGCAAACCCTCAAGCTGACATGATGGCCAACAATATGCAGATGGTGTCGTTGGCTATGGAAAAGCAACAAGAGGCGTTCTTCAAGTTGTTAGAAGATCGCGACGCTAGCCTCAAGAGAAATGAGGCGATTGCAGAGAACATCGTGGTTGGTTCTGGTGGCACCGGAAATGGGATCCGAACTGAAGAGCACAGGATTGTTGGTACTCAGAAAAGTGGAAGGAGTTGCTCTTATAAATCCTTTCTAGGTTGCGGGCCACGGGAATTCTCCGGTTCTGACGACCCTGTGGCGTGTGTGAAATGGATTCAAGTTGTCGAGTAGGCCTTTGGCTCGTCTGAGTGAGGGGACGATCAGAGAGTGAGGTTTGGTACCCGGTTGTTCAGAGATTCGACACTCACATGGTGGAATGTCACCCAGTCCACCCTCTCTCCTACCGTGTTGGCTCAGTTGTCTTGGGCCGAGTTCAAGAAGAAAATCTTAGAGGAGTTCTACAGCGAGAGAGCTATGGACCATATTGAAGCTGAGTTCCGGTCTCTGGTAAAAGGAAATGTGTGTCCCTGATTTGAACAAGGATCTTTACCAGATAAATCAAATAAACGATTACCAACCTGTTTGATATAACAATAATCGATTACAAAGGTTGATATTCTTGATCGTTAAGCTCTCTCTCTGTTTTCACCTTTTGTGTGTGTGTTAAGTGTACTTCTTGGTTAAAACTTAGCTTCTACAACACACTTACTTTACCTACATAATATCTATTTTAGATATTATCTAACAACTAACAATATAATATCTAGAATATAATATCTAGATATTATAACTAAACTAACTAATTACTTAATAACAATAAAATACAATAACAACTAACTTTGACTATTTTATTACAAACGACTTAGACTAATATTAATGAGACGACTTTTCTGCTTTAGCTTCAGATTGCGATCTTCGTATTATATGATCTTGAATCCAATGAGACTGTGTCCTAACAATCTCCCCCTTTGGATCAAGATCATTACGAAAATGATTTAGCAATACGATCTTCTCTTTCAGCATAGAAGATGCAATCTCTCTCTTCGTCTTCAAGATATAATAAACTCCCCAAAAGATGTAGTTTTTCTCTCTTTCAGTTCATGGGAAGAAATTATCTCTAGTTTCAGCTCGAAATTCTTCAACAAAGTATCTTCAAAAGAAAATTTCTCTCGAATCAGCATATCTTCAGAATACTTGCTCTTTGAAGAATTTAATCTTGGACGTGATTCTTGAAACATGTGATTTCTTGGTTAGCTCTTCTCCATTTCTTGGGTAGATCTTCTCCCCCTTTTTTATGAGAAGTGTAACGATTTCATCAAAAATTGATGACAAGAAATGTTGTTTATAAGATATTTATCCAGATCTTTGCAAATCTAGACAAAATAGTCATGTAACACCTGTAGCAATAAACAAAGCAGTTAGAAACGCCTGTTAGTAACACTAAGTCACTGTGTGTAACGAATACATAATGGAAATGAGCTGTTTGATGTTGACTTCCCCAGGGCTTCCATTTAATCATCAAAACACCACAAAGGTAATTTCTATAAACGTTATGACAAAGAAACTAATTCCTTGTGTGTTCGTGCATGTGTTAGAAAAAAAATGAAAATCAGATAGCATATGTGCTGCTTCCCCTTTTGAAAATGAAACATTTTCCTGTTAAGAAGTAAATGAGTAGCTGGTGGGGTAATTTCAAGAGTTGGCATGGGCTAGTTGCCTGTTTCAATAATGATCACCAATGAATTGTGAAACATTAGAAATGTGGTTACCCGACTCAGAAAAAGTTGGTGCAGAGTTGTGATATTTGTTAGACCACAGTCTCATTGGATTCAAGATCATCCAATCTGAAGATTGTAATCTGAAGCTAAAGCCGGAACGTCGACTCTCAATGTTAAAGTCTATGTTTATTTGTAATAAATGTCAATGTAATTCAATGTAATTGTTTATAGTATTGTAATAGTTAACTTAGTTTTAAATATCTATTTCTAATAGATATTAGATTTAGTTAACTTAGTTAGATAAAATTATTTAGTTAGTTTAGTTAGTTTCTAGTTTGTTTGATATTATCTAGGATAATATCTAGATATCAAAGTATCTAGATATTATGTTAGGTAGTGTGTAAAACACACTAAGTTTAGATTAGATGTGTCATCTCAATCTCTCATAAACAAGATCATAACTTATCACATAAAAACACACACAAAAAGGTGTATTTGAGAGAAAACCTTGAGAACACAAAGCAAAGCTTAATCCGATCAACCTTGTAATCGTTATTCTATATATCAAACAGGTTGGTAATCATTGTGTTGTTGTTTCTAAACTTGTTAAGTAGTATTGTTGGACCGACAATTGGTATCAAAGCCTGATAAAGATCAAAAACAAGTTTAAAGAGAAAAACGACTCTGTGTTCTTGAACAAAATTCGAGTTTGTGATTTTGAGTGTTTTAGGTGTTAGAATCGATCAGGGTGTGTTCGAAATACCTGCTAGATAGATTTGTGAGTGTTTAATTTCATTTTAAAGCTTAAATCGAGTTCCAATTTGGTGATTTTAAGTGAAAACAGTCGAAGTGGGTAACTTACTGTGCCATCGATCTTTTCTTCAAAAAGAGTGTTTTAGTGAGATCGAGTGCTTAAATTTAATTCTAGAAGTGATTTCAGACACTTTGGAAGTGTTTGGTTGTGCTAATCTTTACAGGACCAAAGATTTAGACAATTTTCAGAAGTTCAGGACGAACCCGCACAACAGAGGAAGAATAGCACGCAAACTTCAACTTTGCGGCTCTCACATCAAACGCAAAGTCCCACTTTGCGCGTCTCAAAGTGAAACGCAAAGTCCTACTTTGCGCTCCTCAAAGCAAACGCAAAGTCCCACTTTGCGCGTCCTAGAGCAAACGCAAAGTTCAATCTTTGACCCGCAAAGCTCACTTCTCTCATTATAAAACAAACGCAAACCTCAGTTTGCGATTACCACTTGACCCGCATTCCTCAACTTCTCGGTTCAAAAGCTCAGACCCGTATACCTCAGACCCGCATTCCTCAAGAATTCATCGTGACCCGCAAACCTCCATTTGCGCGTCCCATTAGAAACGCAAACCTCAACTTTGCGTTCCTAACTTGAAACACAAATCCTCTCGCATCTCAAAGCCTCACGCATCTTAAATCTTGTTCAATTATGACTTCCAGAGAAGCTCTTGCCATAGGAACTGACACCAAGCCACCTGTTCTCTTCAAAGGAGAATATGAACAGTGGAAGGATCGGTTTCTAAACTTCATAGACGGACATGAGCTTTGTGAGTTCATCAGACAGTCTTTTGCAGAAGGAAATATGCAACCAATAAAGACAACTCGTCTGGTTGAAACAGTGCCAACACAAGTTGAACTGAAGTACCATGAGCTTGACGGTGACAACCTAAACAGAGCTAAAGGTGATAAGCTAGCTATGTCATACATTCTTCAAGGAATCCCCAATGAAATCTACATAAAGATTGACAGCTACAAGGCTTCAGCTAAGGAAATGTGGGATCAACTGGAGAAGATGATGCTGGGCTCTAAGGTAGGAAATCAACTGAAGATCTCCAACTGCCTAAATAACTATGAAGAATTTAGAGGCAGAGCCGGAGAAACCTTAGAAGAAGTACATGACAGGTTTGTGACCTTGCTGAATGAGCTAAGCAAGAACAAGGTCCATAAATCTCAAATTGAGCTAAACGTCAAATTTCTAAGCGTTCTACAGCCAGAATGGAAGAGATTTGCGAGGCAGATGAAGCAGATTAAAGATCTCAATGAGATTCCACTTCATGAGGTGTATGAGACCCTCAAACAAAATGAAGAAGAAGTGGATGAAATTCTAGAAGAGAAAAGGCAGAGAGGAAAGAAGGTTGAAGACACAGTTGCTCTTGTTGTCAAGAAGAAGAAGAACAAAGCGACTGTGTATGAATCAGATGAAGATAAAGCTGAAGCAAACTCTGACGAAGATGAATGTGAACAACTAAAGCAAGCATTGCTTTTGTTGACTAAGGCTTTCCAGAAGAAATTCTACACAAAGCCAAGCTCAAACAGTCAGAGGTATTCGTCTGGTCCAAACAACTACGCTCATAGAGAAAGGGTCGAAGGAAGTAGATTTGAAGGAAGAAGGTTTGAAGGAAGGAGAATGGAGGAGAGGAAACCAGAAGATAGAAGACATCTTGCTGAAGGAAAGGGATCAGAGGAAAGGAAACCTGAAGAGAGAAGGTTTCAAGCAGAAGGATCAGGTCATACAGAACCTATAACGTGCTACAACTGTGGCAAAACTGGTCATTATGCCAGAGATTGCCGAAAGCCAAAAGTCAAGAACTCGGACTACTACAAGAACAAGATGTTGCTTGCAAAGCAACAAGAGGCTGGGAAGGCATTGATGGCTGAAGACGTTTTCTGGCTCGATCATTCTGATAATGATGAAGAAGATGAAGAGAAAGATGAAGTTGTCAACCTGTGCTTGATGGGAAAGCATGAATCAGATGATGAAGCTGATTCAGAGAATGAAGAAGAGGTATGCAACTTATCATATGCTGAATTCATAAATCAATTGCATGCCATGAATGATAAACTCAAAGAGTTAGAGTCGAACCTAAAGCGTGAAAAGGGTGTCATTACTGACAAAAACCAATCAATACAGAAACTTAGCAATGAAATTGCTGAGAAGAAAGTACTGGTTGAAGTTTTACATAAAAACAATGACACCAACGCAAAAGGCAAGACAATAATTCTTAGTGAGAATTCTGAAATCAAGTCTAAACTGCTAAAACGTGAGATTGACTTATACGAGGTTACACAAATGCATTCTTCGTCTATCGAAGAAAACAAATCTTTAATTGCAAAAATGGATGCTTTGGAAAAGAAGTTGTACTCAATAGGTCAAACTGAGCAAACCATTCATCTTAACAAACCAATAGAGAACAAAGAAAGATGGGGAATCGGATATAAGAATCCTCACTATCTTTAAAAGGGAATGTCTGAAGTGCCTGCACTTTATGATATTCTTTCTATGAAGTTAGCTAGAAGAATCCCTGAACTTAAAGTTTATTGGACTAAACTATCTGAAGAGGATGAAGCCAAAGAAACAGAAAAACATTTAATATCATCTAAAGTTCATCTTCCATTTTATTATGCGAAGCTGAATAATAGCTATGATAAGAAACCTGAAAAGAAGAAAACTCTTTCAAATGACTTCTTTCTAAGTTATTCTGAAAAGGAAATGGAGGCAAAACCTACTCAAGGTAAACTATATGTCCCTCCTCTCGTTTTAGAAAGTAAAATTTCTGAACTCGAGAATTCCTTGTCAGATGAAAGACTTTTGATAAACATTGAATAGAATGTTTTTACAACTGTGTTTACAAATTCTGTTCTTTCTAAGGCTTCAAACTCTGAGAATATGGTTAGTTCATCAAATCAAGGGTTTGATTTTCTGAACTCTAACGGTGGTTTAGATGATTGTCTTGAACAATTTGACTTTAATGCAAAACTTCCAAACCATTCATCCTTTCTTAAGAAATCTGTTGGATCAACCAGTAAGCCTGTTAACAGTGCAAAATCAACGCGAGTTGATAACTCAGTCTCTGTGAAAGCTAAAAATGCTAAAGGCAAGAAGCATTCACAGAAGCCGATCAATACTTGTAACCCAAAGAAAATGCATTCAGTTGTTTCTCTAATGTCTAACTCAAAGGTTTCAACTGTTTCAGATATGACCAAGAATTGGCAACCCAAACGGAAGCTTGACAAGACTTTTAAATCTTTTTATTCTGTTTATTGTAATAAGAATATGTCTAGTTCAGATACTTTGAATATGAATGTTGCTCCTAAACTGAAATACTCTTTTAAGCAACTATTTCTGTTATCTAAAACTGGTAGACAGTCGTCCTTTTATGATAAACATGCTTCTAATTTCTGTCAAGATTCTGCTATGCGGTTTGAATCATCTCATGTGCATTCTTATCATTATCCTACTTCATATCTATTTCAAAAGAAAAGAGGACCCAATTTGCAATGGGTACCAAAATCAAAACCTTGTGCTAACACAGCAGGACCCAAATTCAAGTGGGTACCAAAATCTAAATCTGTGTTGCAGGCACCCAATGTTTAGCAAAACATGTGGCTTCTGATTACAAACAAATCAGAACCCGTACCTCAATAGAGAAAATGATTCTTGAGTTAGACAACTCAAGACTCGGACTTCAAAGACAAGACGATGGTTTCTGAACACGTCTGTTCAGAACCCGTGCTTAAGAAAAATAGGCTTTTGAATTCATCAGTTCAAAACCCGCACTTTAATATTAACGCTCCAACGTCTTACTTATTTATAATGCTTAAAATCTAAATCTGTGTTTCGTTATTTCTCCTATGCAGATCCATCATATGTGGTATTTGGACAACGGTTGCTCCAAACACATGACAGGGCAGAAAGATATGCTGACAAACTTTACAGAGAAATACTGCGGAACAGTCAGATACGGAAATGATCAGTTTCACCAATATTAGGCTACGGTGATATACAACGGGAAAATATAACGATCAAGAAGGTGAGCTACGTAGAAGGATTAGGACACAACCTGTTCAGCATAGGTCAGTTCTGTGACAAAGACCTAGAGGTCAACTTCAAAGCCAAGAGGTGTTCTGTTCGCACAGAAGAAGGCGAAGAACTCTTGGTCGACACTCGAAAGTCAGACCTCTACACAATCAATTTATCAGACGTCCAGACTGACAAGCAAATTTGTCTACTATCTAAAGCATCGATGCAGCAAAGCTGGCTATGGCATCGCCGACTCTCTCATCTCAACTTTCGCTACATCAACAAACTGGTCAGTGGCAACTTAGTCAAAGGACTTCCAGAGCTCAAATATGACAAAGATCATCTGTGTGCAGCCTGTGAGAAGGGCAAGATGAAGAGGGCTCCGCATAAACCGAAGCCTGAACCAAGTACAAGCGCTCCGCTAGAGCTATTGCATATGGATCTCTGTGGTCCAATGCGAACTCAGAGTCTAGGAGGCAAGAAGTACATTCTTGTGATCGTGGACGACTACTCACGATACACTTGGGTCAAGTTCCTACGATCAAAGGATGAGACACCTGATGTGCTCATCACTTTCATGAAGACGACCCAGGTGAATCTGCAGAAACCAATAAAGCTTCTAAGAACAGACAACGACACAGAGTTCAAGAACAAAACTGTTCAAGAATATCTCGAATCTAAAGGGATAACTCATCAGTACTTTGCTGCACGTACGCCTCAACAAAATGGAGTGGTGGAAAGAAGGAATCGGACGCTAGTCGAGGCAGCTCGCACTATGCTAAGTCATTCCGACCTACCTCTATTCTTATGGGCAGAAGCTATATCTACCGCATGCTATACGCAGAACCGGTCCATGATTCACAGACGATTCAATAAGACTCCTTATGCGTTGATCAACAACCGAACACCTACAATCAAATACTTCCATATCTTTGGATGTAAGTGTTTCGTTCTAAACGATAGGGAGAATCTCAACAAGTTCAGCGCCAAGGCAGATGAAGGAATCTTCATTGGATACTCCTCGTCATCAACTGCATTCAGAATCTACTTCAAGAAGTCAAAGACGGTGATTGAAAGCGTCAACGTCACCTTTGATGAAGAGATGGCTTCCGAACAATACTGTTCAGAACCCGTTTTAACCGGAGTACTAGCTTCTGGGCAACTCAGTCCAGAACTTGCGTCTCAACAGACTAAATCAGACGAAGCTTCAACTTCAACTAACCATTTATCTGATTTAGATTTATTATTTGAATTGTTTTTTGATGAATATCTCGGATCTAATGTAAAGAAATATGTTGTGGTTGACAGGATGGAAGACTTAACGACTACTCATCCAACCAGTTCAGATGTTCCAATTGAATCAAACGCCCCGATTCAACAAGATATAACAATTCAAATGCCGACTCCTACAGTTGAAGAAGTGCCAAGTCATGAAGAGTCAGAAGAAGCTGAACCAGCAGGATGTACCGTACAGATCCAACTACAGCCGGACCAAGCTGTACCTGCTGAGTCTTCTGAACCAACAACTTCAACTGAAGCAACTATCATAACTCCTCCCAATCAAACTGAAGAAGGTGCAAGTGGATTTATAGATGACACAACTGACATTCATTCCTATAATCCACTGCCTTATGAACGTAAATGGACCAAAGCGCACCCTGCAAGTCAGATCATAGGTGATCCATCCAAGCCGGTGCAAACTAGGTCAGCGTCAATCAACTGGTGCATGCACGACTCCTTTCTAAGCAAGATTGAGCCAACTCGAGTATCAGAGGCTCTTGCGGATCCAGATTGGGTAGTCTCAATGTAAGAAGAATTGAACCAGTTCGACGCACTGCAAGTCTGGAGACTCGTACCAAAGCCTAAAGGTAAAACAATCATCGGTACGAAGTGGATCTTCAAGATTAAAAAGGACAAAGATGGTACCGTCATCAGAAACAAGGCGAGACTAGTAGCCAAAGGATACAGACAAGAGGAAGGATTAGACTATGATGAGACATACGCTCCTGTGGCGCGTTTAGAGGCAATCAGAATGTTCTTAGCCTACGCTCCCCACAAGAACTTCACGGTCTTTCAAATGGACGTGAAGACAGCATTCTTGAACGGAATTCTGAAAGAGGAAGTATACGTCTCTCAGCCAGAGGGATTTGTCAATCAAGAGAAGTCGGACCACGTCTACATTCTCGACAAAGCTCTCTACGGTCTGAAACAAGCCCCTCGAGCCTGGTATGATGTCCTTTCCACTTTTCTAGTCAAGTCTGGGTTTTCAAAAGGTACGGTGGATACCACCTTGTTCATAAAGAAAGAAAAAGCCGATATCGTTTTAATACAAATCTATGTCGACGATATTATTTTTGGTTCAACTAATACTAAGTATTGTAAGAATTTTGCAAACCTTATGGTGTCTAGATTTCAAATGAACTTGATGGGAGAGATGAACTTCTTTCACGGGCTTCAAGTAAAACAATTTTATACGGGTATCTTTATCAATCAATCTAAGTACATTACGGAAATTCTCCGGAAATTCCAAATGGAAAATACAAAACCGATTGGTACCCCAATGGCACCAGGAACTAAGATTGGCACCGATCCTTCGGGAAAGGCTGTTGATATTAGGACCTACAGAGGAATGATAGGTTCTTTAATGTATCTTACTAGTAGTAGACCAGACATAATGTTTTCAACATGTCTTTGTGCCCGATATCAGGCTAATCCAAAAGAAATCCATTTGACTGCTGTCAAACGTATATTCAGGTATCTGAAGGGCACCGCAGATCTCGGTCTGTGGTATCCCAAAGATACTAGTTTTGAACTAACAGCCTACACAGATGCAGATCATGCAGGTTGTATGTTAGACAGGAAGAGCACGTCAGGACACGTACAGTTCCTCGGTGACAAACTAGTAAGTTGGGGATCGAAGAAGTAACTTTGCGTTTCAACTTCCACGGCCGAAGCAGAATATGTAGCTGCTGCTAGCTGCTGTTCTCAGGTTTTGTGGATGCAAACACAACTTCGCGACTACGGTTTCCACTTCAACAAGATACCGATCTACTGCGACTCCAAGAGCGCCATCGCAATAACAGCGAATCCTGTTCAACACACAAAAACCAAACATATCGACGTCAGGTATCACTTTATCAAAGATCATGTAGAAAAAGGAAACATAGAACTTTTCTTTGTAAAAACAGATTATCAACTTGCAGATTTGTTTACCAAGGCGTTAGATGAAAAGAGATTCAACTTTCTTATCTCTAAGCTTGGTATGCTAAATCTTAAAACATAATCAGTAGTTACCTATAAAAGTTCAATATTGTTTACTTTTTCCTCATATCTTTATCCTTAATTGTGAATGATATCTGTATTTCATATGTTAATGTTCATGATTCTAGGGGGAGTATGAGAAGAAACTCATACTTGGTCAATATTAATTTGAGGGGGAGCTCATAAGATTTCTGCACTTACGTTTTATGACAAATTTTAGTAATGCAAGATTTTAGGGGGAGCTCTTCACGTCAAAGGAGTTCGGACATGACTTCTGATTACTTCTGATTAGAACTCATACTTTAAAAGTTTTACTGCTTTTTGTCTTTTCAATATAAGTGAATAATTATTACTTTGACTTGACATTAGACTTTTGCAGAATTTTTGAGAGAAGCTTACAAGTTCATATTTCTATGACTTAAAGCTTAGCTTTATGAGATGGGAGATCATACGTAAAGGTATAATTCTATATCTTCATCTCGCATATGGTTGAAAGAAGGACAACTTTCAATCATAAGAAAACATTGTTTTTAATGTTCAAAACACTTCCCGATTTTTCATCAAATTTTATATTTTGGGAGTGTATTTTAAATGTTTTCATGATCTAAATTGTGCTAGGAATTAACACAACTTCAATGGAATCACATTAACCAGTGATTTCTACCTAAGAAGTTAATCCTTAGTGATTGAGTGTGCAAATAGAAAAGGAATGAGTGTGATTAGAGAAAGCAAAAAGTTTAAAAGAAAGAGCGTGTGAGAACAGAGTTAAAAGAATATCACAACTCTGCACCAACTTTTTCTGAGCCGGGTAGCCACAATTCTAGTGATTCACAATTCTTTGGTGATCATTATTGAAACAGGCAACTAACCCATGCCAACTCTTGATCAAACCTCACCATCTACTCATTTTCTTCTCAACAAGAAAGTGTTTCACATTTTCAAAAGGGGATGCAGCACATTTGCTATCTGATTTTCATTTGGAAAATCTAGATATTGAAAAGAAGGAAGTCTGCCCTACCTTCGCACTTCAATCATGCACATTGAGTCTGTGTTTAACTTATTGTTGTCTCAGTAGTTTACACAATTTTGAGCCAATAAGCAATCATCCGTGCTTAATTCTTTCAAACACAAGCACGAACACACAAGGAATTAGTTTCTTTGTCATAACGTTTATAGAAATTACCTTTGTGGTGTTTCGATGATTAAATGGAAGCCCTGGGGGAGTCAACATCAAAACAGCTCCTTTCCAATGTGTATTCGTTACACTCAGTGACTTAGTGTTACTGACAGGCATGATAACTGATTCATTAGTTGATTTCAGGTCTTACATATCTAATTTGTCTGGATTTGCAAAGATCTGGATGAATCTCTTATGAATTGACGAATCAGGGGCTCTAACCGCAAGATTGACATTTCTTACAACAAATTTTGATGAAGTCGTTGCACTTGACATCAAAAAGGGGGAGAATGACTACAGAAGAAATGGCAAAGATCACATGTTTCAAGAATCACATCCACTCTTCAAAGGGGGAGATTGTTAGAAAAAGACATGCTGATTTAAGAGCTAAAGAAAGAGATTGCATCTTCTGAGCTGAACAAGAAGACTGAATTGGACAAATCTTTTTTATTAAATGATCTTGATCTAAAGGGGGAGATTGTTATACCACAATCTCATTGGATTCAAGATCATCCAATCTGAAGATCGTAATCTGAAGCTAAAGCCGGAACGTCGACTCTCAATGTTAAAGTCTATGTCTATTTGTAATAAATGTCAATGTAATTCAATGTAATTGTTTATAGTATTGTAATAGTTAACTTAGTTTTAAATATCTATTTCTAATAGATATTAGATTTAGTTAACTTAGTTAGATAAAGTTATTTAGTTAGTTTAGTTAGTTTCTAGTTTGTTTGATATTATCTAGGATAATATCTAGATATCAAAGTATCTAGATATTATGTTAGGTAGTGTGTAAAACACACTAAGTTTAGATTAGATGTGTCATCTCAATCTCTCATAAACAAGATCATAACTTATCACATAAAAACACACACAAAAAGGTGTATTTGAGAGAAAACCTTGAGAACACAAAGCAAAGCTTAATCCGATCAACCTTGTAATCGTTATTCTATATATCAAACAGGTTGGTAATCATTGTGTTGTTGTTTCTAAACTTGTTAAGTAGTATTGTTGGACCGACAATATTCTTTTAAGTCTGTTCTCACACGCTCTTTCTTTTTAAACATTTAGCTCACTACTAACCATACTCTCTTTTTCATGATAGCTCATTACTCTTCCACACTCATTTCTTTTGACTCCTCACACCCAATCACTATGGATTAACTTCTTGGGTAGAAATCACTGGTTAACGTGATTCCATAGAAGTTGTGTTAAGTCCTAGCACACTGATCCCATATATCCTATACAGAATATGTTGCTCAAAATGATTTATAATCATGTAAGCTCATGTAAAACATTTAAAGTATACTCCCAAAATATAAAATCTTATGAAAAAATCGGGAAGTGGTTTGAACGTTTAAGAATATGTTTTCAATGATTGAAAGTTGTCCTTCTTTCAATCACATATGAGATTAAGATAAAGGAATATACTTGTAAGTGCGATCTTAAATCTCATGAAGCTTAGCTTAAAGTCATAAACATATGATCGTGTAAGCTCTTCTCAAAAAATTCTGCAATAGTCTTAAGTCTATGTCAAAGCAAATTTATTCACTTAAATTGAAAAGACAAAAAGCAGTAAAACAAAGAACTTCTCTTACTCCCCCTGAAATTATGCATTTGAAAAAATTATCATTGAAAAAAAATATGCATTTAAAATTTCAGACAGATATGTACTCCAGTTTGAAGGTTGATTTCCTCGTTGGAGTATCGGAGTACAATCTCTCATATCAGCATTGGAGTAAGGTCTTCTTCTTTGAAGTGCGGGTCTTGAACTGATTTGTTCAAAAGCCATTTTTGACATTGATGTCCGGGTCTTGAGCTGATTTACTCAAGAACCATTGTTCTCTTTTACTCCCCCTTGACAGTAGGTGCCTGCAACATAGGTTTAGTTTTCTTTGGTACCCACTGGTATTTGGGTCCATGAGTGTTAGTTGCAGTTCGTATAGGGGTTATGGAATAAGAACCATACTAGTAGTGGTCACTAGTTTTGTGAACAGGATCATGTGTACGACAATAAGAACAAGAATTTTCCTTACCTGATAGCCTGATCATTTGATCTCTCGTGTAAACATGAGCAGGTTTACTTTTCAGCGCATTGTTCTTCGTTTCATTATGCGTATGTACACATGAGCTTTCATCTTTAACTGGTTTCTTCTTCCAGAAAAGTTTTTCTTCCTTGTAGCTCCCTTTCCTTTGAAGTGAACCTGAACCATCTAACTTTCTGTCATAGAAAAGTGTTGGGTCTGAAATATGCCAAGGATGGTTACTACTTCTAGTTCAACATGGTTACTACTTCTAGTTCAACATGGTTACTACTTCTAGTTCAACATGGTTACTACTTCTGTGGTTAATGTTGCCAGTTGTAGTTAATGCTGCTAGAAGAAAACAGTTAATACTTCTAGTTAGTACTTCTGTGATTAATACTTCTAGTTAATGCTGCTAGAAGAAAACAGTTAATACTTCTAGTTAGTACTTCTGTTATTAATGCTGCTAGTTGATGGTTAATGTTGCTCAACAAGATTAGTACTGCTAGTTCAAAGTTAGTACTCCTTGAAGAGATTAATGCTGCTGAGCATGGTTAGTACTGCTAGAGTTAATACTGATCAGAGTATTAATGCTGCTGAAGAATAATGCTGCTTATGTGATAAAGAATTCGCATGGAAGGATGACAGCTGGATGGACTGAAGATTATGGAAAGCTTGGAGATAATGATGGAAGATATTCTGAAGATATTTTATTAATTGTAATTAGCTTTTATCTTTAGTATATATATATAGTATTGTTTAGAATAGTTAGAGATAACTTTTGAATTAATTATTCATTCTAAGTTTTAGAGAGAAGCAACCTCAAGGCATAGATCCTAATTTTAGAGAAGTAGAATTCGTATTGGTGAGCCAGTTCATCAATATTGAGGTTGTGTGTTTAATCTTGTAACTTCAAGCATTCAATACAAGTTTACAAGTTGTTGATCATATACTGTTTTGTTTACTGTTTCATTGTATATCAAAGTGTTATTCCGCAACTTCTTTGATATTGTTTCTGAGACTTTATTCTTGTTAAGAAATCGATCCTGAGAAGTGGTATCAAAGCAAGTATTCTCAGAAACCTGTAATCATCATTCTTCCTTGAAATCAGAAATCATCAATGGCTAAAGTTTCAGATTCTTCAAGCACAGAAATCCCCACAGAGGTAATGTCTAATCTTTGCTCTAAAACTTGTATGGAAACTGTTAAAAGGTACAGGGATCACAACTAGACAATGAGTGATGACCTTAAAAGATTAGAGAGAGATATAAAAGACTATGTAAGAATTGTTGAGAGTTTTGAGGAACAGATCAAAGTTTTCCAAGCCAATGAACTTCAACATTCTTATGATACAAATTACTGGAAGTGGGAGAAGAATGACCTAGAACTTCAGCTGAAAAAGTCTAAAGAGGAGAATGAGAAGATAAAGAGTGAGTTTGAGAAAGCCAAGCTGGATATTGAGAAATTTTCCAATGCTTCTAAAGCAATGGACTCTTTGCTCCAAACTCAAATCCATGACAAACTTAGAAGAGGAATAGGCTATAACACCACACCACCACCATACAACAACAATTACATTCCTCATATATCAAACTTACTAGAGACCAAGGACAGGAAGGAATTGCCTGTTGGAGCCACTAAGGTAGATCCTTTAGACAAAGTGGTGGTTGAAACAGACTCTGAAGAAGAGAACTCTAGTGAAAAGAGTAAGAAGAACACTGTGAGTGGTGAGATTCCTCTAGAAAATCACATTATCACCAATGAGGGATGTGGAAAGACTTGGATCAAGTCTAAGAACATAGAAAAGACTGAGGGAAAGTCTGAGAAGGTCCATTATAAGCAAACCACAGTTGTGAATCCTGTCCCTTGCAAACAGTGTTTTTGCAATAAATCTGAGCCCCAAAAACATGATAAACCAAGGGGAAATCAGAGAAACTGGAATAATCAGTGGGCACAAAAACAAGGGGTTGATTTGAGTAAAATCAATAGACCAAAACCTTGTTTTATCTGTGGCAAATTGAATCATCTTGCCAAACACTGTTATTTCAACCCTATCAACCAAAGAGTCACTTTTCAAAGAAAACCACAAAACTCTTTTGGTTATAGGAATAAAAGAAGGAATCAATTGGCTGAGAAAAGAGCACCTTTAAAGTCTCATGCTCAGAACAAGTTTGCTAATACAAAGAAAAATGCTCCAAATAAGCCAAGGAGTAATTTAAAGACAAAGAAAGCAAACAACTTTGTTCAAGTTTGGGTTCCAATTGTAAAGAAACCTGTTAGTACTGCTATCCCAGATAGTACTGCTAATAGAATTAATGCTGCGACAACCAATACTACTGCTAACAAGGATAGTGCTTCTACTAGTATTAATGTTGCAAAGCCTATAATCTTGACAAAGTATTCCAGCCATGAGATTCCTAAACAACTCATCCAGACCAAACTGACAGATTATATAAATGAGAAAGGACAACCCAAGACCACTTTGGCTTGGGTTCCATCAAAGACTAACTGATTTATCAAGTGTGCAGAGCAATCAAAAGCTCAAGAGGAAGAGCATTTGGAATGAAGATAATGGTTGCTCTTGGCACACAACAAGGAACATGGACTGCCTTCAAAAGATTTGATGGAGGACATGTTACTTCTGATCCAGCAGAAGTGTTTCAGGTTGCTAATACTGAAAGGTAGTTAGTACTTCTAGTTCAATGAATACTGTCAGACTGTGTTAATGCTACTGGTATGTGTTACTACTGCCAGTCTGTGTTAATGCTGTTGATAAGTGTTACTACTGCTAATGTAAGTTTTCTATAACTAAAAATGATCTTCAATGATTTAATGTCAAACCTGGATATCAATCAAAAAGCTTTTATCTGTATCCAAGGTTTGTACAAGAAGTACTTAATAATGAATTGACGGACATACCTCACTTTGATGAGGTATATGTACCTAAACCCCCTAAAGGCAAGGTTTTCTCAAACATGAGAAGATCTGCTAGGGACTCTGAAGGAGTTGACACCCCATTGTTCTCAACAATGATGGTGGTGTCCCAACCACAAGAAGGTATGGCAGCAGGGTCAAGGCCCTCATTAGACATTCCCACTGCTAGCCAATCCCAACCTTCCCACTCTAAATCAATTCCCCAGTCTCTTCTTGATAAACCAACTTCACCAATCACCCAAACTTATAAAAGAAAACAGGTAAAGAAGGTTCATTCCCTTCTTGTACCTTCACCCACTAAGCCTTTAAGCCCTCTAAGGGAGGATTCTTCTTTAGAGAATATCCATAGGGAAACCACAGGGGTGTCTCCCAACCTCAAGAATGTGCTCAATAAGGAGATGCAAGAGCATATGGGTTGTAAGGCTCACACTACTGACTTTGCACAAAGTGTAGGACATGACAGTGTGAACATTACTAAGACCTTCCCCATGACAACTTTGGCTGAGAAATCAACCAAAGGTCCCAGGTGCCAAGAAACCACGGGGGTGGATAGTGCTTCTGCTAGGTAGAAGGCTTCCACTACTACAAGATCCAAGGATCCTTCAAGGGTGGGCAAAACATCCAAAAAGGTTGAGGACAGATCTGAAACCAATGAATTGATGGAAAATGATTCCAATGATCCTTCAAGGGTGGGTAAAACACCTAAAGGAGGTGAGGACAGTTTAACTACAAAGAATTGATGGATACACTTGGTACAATTAGTCTGAAAGTTCACAATCAAATTATGGAGATAAAAGAGATGAAAAGGTGATCACTTCTTATCACTAGTAGATAGATCATATCAAGAAGCTGGTACTGAAAAAGAAGAATATTAAAGTTTGTATTGATATGAAATCTTATTTTGAGGGGGAGATAAGTGAAGAAGCTGAAACAAAGCAGTAACTACATCAAAAACAGAAAAGAAGATAACAGCAGAAACTGAGTCAAGAAGAACTAGTAATTGCAGAAAGTTTTGAAATTATCATAAAGACCCTATGTTGAAGAACTTAACTTCTCAGTTTTGAAAAGTTAAGTTAGGGGGAGATTGTTGGGTCTGAAATATGCCAAGGATGGTTACTACTTCTAGTTCAACATGGTTACTACTTCTAGTTCAACATGGTTACTACTTCTAGTTCAACATGGTTACTACTTCTGTGGTTAATGTTGCCAGTTGTAGTTAATGCTGCTAGAAGAAAACAGTTAATACTTCTAGTTAGTACTTCTGTGATTAATACTTCTAGTTAATGCTGCTAGAAGAAAACAGTTAATACTTCTAGTTAGTACTTCTGTTATTAATGCTGCTAGTTGATGGTTAATGTTGCTCAACAAGATTAGTACTGCTAGTTCAAAGTTAGTACTCCTTGAAGAGATTAATGCTGCTGAGCATGGTTAGTACTGCTAGAGTTAATACTGATCAGAGTATTAATGCTGCTGAAGAATAATGCTGCTTATGTGATAAAGAATTCGCATGGAAGGATGACAGCTGGATGGACTGAAGATTATGGAAAGCTTGGAGATAATGATGGAAGATATTCTGAAGATATTTTATTAATTGTAATTAGCTTTTATCTTTAGTATATATATATAGTATTGTTTAGAATAGTTAGAGATAACTTTTGAATTAATTATTCATTCTAAGTTTTAGAGAGAATCAACCTCAAGGCATAGATCCTAATTCTAGAGAAGTAGAATTCGTATTGGTGAGCCTGTTCATCAATATTGAGGTTGTGTGTTTAATCTTGTAACTTCAAGCATTCAATACAAGTTTACAAGTTGTTGATCATATACTGTTTTGTTTACTGTTTCATTGTATATCAAAGTGTTACTCCGCAACTTCTTTGATATTGTTTCTGAGACTTTATTCTTGTTAAGAAATCGATCCTGACAAGAAAAGGTTAGAATTACGAATTTGATCAGAAGATTTAACTGACCTCTTTGAAGAAATAGGTCTTGATATTAAGCTTGCAGCTGACTTGAATGAGCATTCTGAATCAACTGAATCATCTCTAGGTGAGTGGATAATTGACTCTGGAGTCTTGCGCTCAGTCACCACCACCATTGAGATAGTCTTCTCAAGCTCGTTAACCTTTGAAGAATAAACGTTTCTTTCTTTAACAAGAAGGTCAATCTTCTTCTCAAGCTTGGACTTCTTCTTCTTCTCTTTCTGTGCATTCTTAGAAAGTTCAGATAACTTAGCAGTTAGCTTCCTAATTGTAGCTTCAAGGATGCTTCTCTCTTCTTCAAATCCCTTCTGAGCACCCTTCTGATCATTTGCCTTCCTCTCCTAGGCAAACCGATCTCTTTCCAAAATTATTACTTTCTCAAAGTTACAAACTTGTTGAGAAAGCTTTATACTCTTAAGCTCTATCACCTTCTTCTCTTCAACGCCCTTCTTGGACAGATCTGAGAACTTCTTTTCAAGATCAGATATTTTCTTTTCAAGTTCAGCATTCTCAGCTTCCAAAATCTTTATCTTATCTTCACAAAGCCCAGAACTCTGTTTCAGAAGTTCTTCATTAATAGTCTTTAAAGAACTAACTTCTTCTTTCAGTAACTTCCTTTCATCATTGTATCTCTTTGATCTCTTTAAGTAGTAGTCAACTGAGGAAGCAAGATTTTTGTTCTCTAATTTGAGCTTTTTAATCTTCTTATCATCATCATCAGAAAAATATCCCATTTTGAATTATCTGATTTGATCCTTAGAAAAACTAAGTCTGGTTTGCGCTAGATGTGGGTGGCGCAAGGTGAAGGTTTGCATTTCAAGTGGGTCGCGCAAACTTGAGGTTTGCTTGAGCAGTGGGTGGCGCAAAGATAAGGTTTGCGTTTCAAGTGGGTCGCTCAATTATGAGGTTTGCGCTTCTCGAGGCTAGCGCGAAGTAGACTTCGAGGATCGTTGGCACAAGATAAGGTTTGCGTGAAGTAAGGTTTGCGCTTCAAGGAGTTGGCGCAAAAGAGACTTGTGTTTTTCGTGAAGAATTGATCGCGCGAACTGAGGTTTGCGTGATTCGTTGGTCGCGAGAGTTGAGGTTTTCGTGAGCTGTTGGTGACGCAAAGTGGGCTTTGCGTGATCAGTTTATGGCGCAAAGTGGGCCACGCAAAGTTCAACTTGCGTGAGTTCGTCCCTGTGTTTGTGCGAGTTCGTCTCTGTAACTTCGAATTTCAACAAAAAAAACCTGTTTTTCACCGATTAGCAGTCCCAAACTCTAGCAATATGACTACAAACACTTCTAGAACAGTTTGTTACCACTCGATCTCGATAAAACTCTCTTTTCGAAAAACAAATCGATGGCACAGTGATCTTGAAGTCGTGAACAATAATATTTCTAAAATCACAAAATGAGAGTCGATTGAAGTGTTATACTGAAATTAAACACTACAAACTCAATCTAGCATACTAATCGATCACAACCTGATCGATTTCTAACCCAAAAAACACACTAAAACTCGAAAATGATTTTTCAAATGAAGAACACAGTGTCGTTTTTCAACTTTTATATTATTTTGATTTTGATCTGATTTCAGCTCTGATACCAACTGTGTGTCCCTGATTTGAACAAGGATCTTTACCAGATAAATCAAATAAACGATTACCAACCTGTTTGATATAACAATAATTGATTACAAAGGTTGATGTTCTTGATCGATAAGCTCTCTCTCTGTTTTCACCTTTTGTGTGTGTTAAGTGTACTTCTTGGTTAAAACTTAACTTCTACAACACACTTACTTTACCTACATAATATCTATTTTAGATATTATCTAACAACTAACAATATAATATCTAGAATATAATATCTAGATATTATAACTAAACTAACTAATTACTTAATAACAATAAAATACAATAACAACTAACTTTGACTATTTTATTACAAACGACTTAGACTAATATTAATGAGACGACTTTTCTGCTTTAGCGTCAGATTGCGATCTTCGTATTGTATGATCCTGAATCCAATGAGACTGTGTCCTAACAGGAAACTTGACGGTGAGGGAGTACACCTGTCAGTTTATGGAGAAGCTGGGACTGGTGGGGCACGTGGCCCCAACGGAAAAAGATAAGATAAAGGCCTATCTCAATGGTCTACCGGCGGATATGATGTCCATGGTCCGCAACTCAAAGGCTTCTAACCTTCGAGAGACGATCGAGGAAGCCCAGTTTATGGAAGAGGTTTACGCGAATGGTAAACCAGAGAAGGCTGTAGTGGTTGTTGACAAGAGAAAGTGGGAGAGAAATTCCGTACCTCCCAAGATAACTCGACTTTTTGTCGGGAACCAAAACTTCAATAATGATCAAGAAGCTAGGTGGTGCCAGAAGTGTCGCACCAAGCACCGCGGTAAATGTAGCACCACTCCTCAAACTTGTTTCAAGTGTGGGAAGGCTGATCACGCTGCCAAGGATTGCCCGATCAGAGGGCTTATATGTTTCGAGTGCAAGGCACCGGGGCATATGAAGAGAGATTGCCCGAAGCTCAAGTCGGGTAGTGCGCCAGAGAAGAAAGAGAACGCATCTAGGGTTCCAGGTCGATCTTTTCAGATGACGACCGATGAGGCCAAGGCATCCGCTGATGTGGTATCGGGTACGTTTCTTCTAAACTGCGTACTTGCTACTCGTATACTGTTCAATTCGGGTGCCAGTTTCTCTTTTATATCTGAGTTGTTTCGTCAAAGGCTTTCTATGCCCACTAATAGTCTAGAGAATGCGTTAGTGGTAGAGATAGCAGATGGTAGTCAAGTGCTAATCCGCGATGTTCTGAGGAAGTGTACTCTCGGAATCGAAGGGAGTGAATTCCCGATCTATTTGATGTCTGATATGCGTTCATTTTATTACTTAAATGCTCTATTTTTAAACGCATATCTCAACTTTTTGCAAGCGAATATTTAATTAATCAAGACCCTTTGAGCAAAACTCATATCTTTATTACTTGGGCATTGAATCATTGATTTTATATTGTTTTTGTCGCTTGCAGATTGGCTTCTAGACGTTTTTATTGGGAGATATCGTGTGCAGAAAAACAGAGGAACAACAGCTTGATGCCATCTCGGGATTTTTGGAATATTCCTAGAATATTCCTCCAACTTTGCATTAGCTGGTGGAAATCTTGAAGATATTTGTTAGAAAATCTTTTCTTTTATCCTTTGGACAATAGCTTTGTCCAATCTTTTTGTTGGCTATAAAAGGCCATGATCTCTAGTTGTAAACACACACTTTTCTCCCATCACCTCTAAAATTACTCTCTAAGTGTTGTTTCATTCTCCAATCATTGGGAGAATATTTGGAAGACTAGTTAATTTTATAAAACATTTAACTTTCAGTATTTATTATCTGCTTTATTACTTCTCCTTTAATTACTGCATTTTAATTTTACGTCTTTATTTTACTGCATTTTAATTTTACGTCTTTATTTTATTGCATTTTAATTTTACGTCTTTATTTTATCGCATTTTAATTGTTCGCCTTATTACGTCATCGTTATTTATAATTTTTATTACCTTTAATCTACCATTGTTCTTTTCATTTAATCTTCGTAATCTACAGTAGTTTTTATTTTTAGTCGTATTCTCTTCTTTTTAAAAATGCAAGGACCCCAAGCGATGATAGGCTAACAACCTTAGCTTGGGTGTGGGGTAAAGTTAAGATTAAAACCAATTTTTGATGGTGGAAATTAGCAGTTAATAATTATTTCCAATCATTCATTCAAGGTTATTTTTATAAAATTCATTTCCTAACAAATTGATCGTTGTTGAAAATGATTAAAGTGTGACGGACTTAGAGATAAGCCGTCGTGACATCGCAACTTGAATGATATGGAGATATACTCGAGAGAGTTATTTAGATACGAGGAGACTCGTTTTCATTCCATATAGCTTATACAAGGAATAGATTGTGCCATTGCCTAGACTTTTTTCTCTTTTGGAAACATTAGAATCAAGTCTATGGATGCGAGCCTTTCTCAATCTCGAAAGAGTGCCTTAGAAAAGCTAATGGTTGGATATTTATTAATTACGACGTTTCACTTGATTTAATTGTCAAAAATCTTAACAGATCCCTACACCCTTGCTCCTTTTTAAAGTAATTAATTTCTGTCAAATTAGTTGTTAAAAATCACCCAACAATATTTCTTCAAATTCGTCATCTGAAATCATTTCTTTTATTAAACTTTTATTAAGCTTTTACACCTTTCCCTGTGGATCGATACTCGGTATTTTACCATTTTATTACTTGTAAAAGACGACAACGGATTGATAAGTGTATACTTGCACTATTCACCGTTAGATAACAGTCCAAGAGATTAAGTTCATATAAATCTCGTAACAATGTCGATGATTATTGGAGGCTTTGATGTGGTGATCGACATGGATTGGTTAGCGAACAATCATGTCGAGATCGTATGTTCCAAGAAAGTTATCCGACTTCCCAATCCTAGTGGTGAAGACATCATGATTTATGGTGAGAAAAAGAAAGGTGGCGTAGCAATCATCACCATGGCTAAAGCGGGCAAATGCTTGGTGAAAGGATGTTTGTCTTTCCTAGCCTACATAATCGACGCCAAGCTAGAGAAGTCAAGGCTTGAAGATGTGAAGATAGTGCGGGAGTTTCCCGATATCTTTCCGGACGACTTGCCCGGGTTACCACCCGATCGTCAAGTGGAGTTTCGGATTGACCTCGTGCCGGGAGCGGCTCCTATTGCTCGTGCTCCTTACCGGTTGGCGCCATCGCAAGAGATGATGGCTCAACTCCAAGAGCTTTTGGAGAAGGTTTCATAAGACCGAGCTCGTCGCCTTGGGGAGCTCCGGTCTTGTTTGTTAAGAAGAAGGATGGCACAATGAGAATGTGCACCGATTACCGTGAGTTGAACAAAGCAACGGTGAAGAACAAGTACCCGCTTCCAAAGATAGACGACTTGTTCGATCAATTTCAAGGAGTGGGGTGTTTTTCCAAGATCGACTTACGTTCGGGTTACCACCAAGTGAAGGTGAGGGAAGAAGACGTCTTGAAGACGGCCTTTAGAACGCGTTACGACCATTGCGAGTTCCTTGTAATGTCGTTTGGCCTAACGAACGCACCGGCAATGTTTATGGATTTGATGAATAAGGTGTGCCAACCATTCATCGATAAGTCGGTCATCGTATTCATTGATGACATACTTGTATATTCCAAGAGCGAGTTGGAACACGAGCAACATCTTCGTGAAGTTCTAGAAGTGTTGAGAAAGGAAAGATTGTACGCCAAATTCTCCAAGTGCGATTTTTGGCTTGAAGAAGTTCAATTCTTGGGGCACGTTGTCACTCGAGCCGGAGTGAAAGTGGACCCCTCCAAAATTGAAGCCATGATGAATTGTGAGCCTCCCAAGAGTCCGTCCGAAATCCAAAGTTTCTTGGGATTGGCGGGATATTACCAGAGATTTATTCAAGACTTCTCAAAAATCGCTTCTTCCTTGACAACGTTGACTCGAAAGAATGTAAAGTTCGTTTGGACCGAAACGCACGAGAAGGCGTTCCAGATCCTACAAAACAAGTTGTGCGAAGCTCCAATCTTGTCGCTACCGAAGGGTCGGAAGACTTCGTGGTCTATAGCGATGCTTCAAAAATGGGATTAGGATGCGTGTTGATGCAAAGAGGCAAGGTGATCGCCTACGCCTTGAGGCAACTTAAAATCCACGAGAAGAATTATCCTACCCACGATTTGGAGTTAGCGGCAGTGGTGTTCGCCTTAAAGCTTTGGCGGCATTACCTTTATGGCACGAAATGTACACTCTACACAGATCATAAGAGTTTGAAATACGTCTTTGATCAAAAAGATTTGAACATAAGGCAAAGGCGGTGGCTCGAGTTACTAAAAGACTACGATTGTGAGTTGTTTTACCATCCCGGTAAGGCAAACGTAGTGGCCGATGTGTTAAGTCGGAAGGACTATAGCGGAAGTATTCGGGATGCCCTTTCGAGAATCGAGTTGGTGTCAAGTCTTGTTGAGAAGATCAAGACATCTCAAGTAGAAGCCTTGTTGGAAGAAAATCTCAAGGACGAAGTCATGACAAAGCAACGTTTGCTCTTAACGGAAGATGGTCGTGGGGTAAAACTGTTCAACGGTCGTGTGTGGGTACCCAAGGTTGGGGGTAACCGTGAACTACTCCTTGAGGATGCCCACAAGTCCAAGTATTCCATTCATACGGGGAGTACAAAGATATACCGGGACTTGAAGTTACACTATTGGTGTCCGGTAATGAAGCTTGATGTGGCGTGTTACGTAGAGCGTTGTGTGACGTGTTTGTAGGTGAAAGACGAACACCAACGAACGTATGGGAGTCTTCAGTCCTTGGAAATCCCCGAGTGGAAATGGGGGCATATTACCATGGACTTCGTGACGAAGTTGCCTAAAACTCTTCGAGGTCACGATACCATTTGGTAATAGTTGATCGATTGACTAAGAGCGCTCATTTTTTGGCTAAGCGCGAGACCTTACCGATGGACAAGTTAGCAAAACTCTACATCGATGAAGTGGTCTCGAGGCATGGAGTACCCTTGTCGATCGTGTCGGATCGTGATAGTCGGTTTACTTCGAATTTTTGGGATGGCTTTCAGAAGGAGCTTGGTACGCGAGTGAAGTTGAGTACGACTTACCATCCACAAACCGACGGTAAAAGCGAGAGAACAATCCAAACACTTGAAGACATGCTAAGGTCTTGCGTTATCGACTTCGAGGGTAGTTGGGACTCTCACCTACCTTTGGTGGAGTTTTCTTACAACAATAGCTACCACTCGAGCATCGGAATGGCACCGTTTGAGGCTTTATACGGGCGAAAGTGCAGAACTCCCGTGTGTTGGCTAGAGGCGGGAGAGAAACAATTCGCCGGATCCGAAATTGTTCAAGAGACAGCCGATAAAGGTAAAGGCATTCAGGAACGGTTGAAGGCAGCTCAAGATCGGCAAAAGAGCTATGCCGATAAGAAGAGGCGGCCGATGGATTTTCAAGTGGGCGATCGTGTGATGCTCAAGGTGTCGCCATGGAAGGGCATTATCAGGTTTGGGAAATGTGGAAAGTTGAGTCCCCGTTTCCTTGGACCTTTCAAAGTGCTTAAGTGAGTGGGTTTGCAAGCCTGCCAATTGGAACTGCCACCGGAGTTGATTAGAATAACTTGACGCTATCCTAGACAAGAAGTCTAAGAAATTGCGTCACAAGGAGGTCACTATGGTCAAGGTGCAGTGGAGGCATCATCGTGGGGCCAATGTGACATGGGAAGCCGAGGAAGACATGAAGCGAAGATACCCTAACTTGTTCGTGTGATCAAGATTTCGAGGACGAAATCATCTCCACGTTGGGGAGTATTGTAACACTCGGTATTATCGCAAAGTAAGTTTCCGTCCTTCGTTGGTCTTTTATCCGTCTTCCGTTTATCTTTTTGGGTGAAATGTGTCGTACTTTCGAACCTTAAGTCGACCCATACGAGAATCTCGATTTTTGGCCTTTTTCTGGGCTCGGTACGAGTAGCGCGAGAGTGACTCGCGATAGTGACATGTGTCACTATCGCGTGGCACAATCGCCGGGGGAGTACCACCCGCGGTACAATCCCCGCGAGAGTGCCCTCGCGATAGTGACAATGTCACTATCGTCGGGCAGGATCGCGAGCGGGGTCCAGGCTTTAAATCAGATAGCTCCGAATTTTATTTCATTTATCTGATTTTGGGGTTGCTTCCATATGTTTTCTCCCAGAATATTTGGTAAGGTTTCTTCCTCATTTCTCCTTCTTCGTTAACTTCTCTTCCATCTACCTCTAATGTGGTTTGTGTACTTCCCTTCTAGGTTTATTATTGCTCTAGTGAAGATCTCAAGTATTCTACCATCTCAAGATCACCACCCTCTCATCTAGGGTTTTAATAAGACCCATATAGTGAGTTCATACTTCCTTTTTATTAAACTTTATAAACATCAAAATGCATTTTTGACTTCTAAATGTCTCCTTGTTTACATTTTCATTGTTGGTGATGTTTTGACCTAACTTGGTATTTTGGAGATTTTTAGGGGTTTTACCATTTTGTAAAAGAAAGAAGTATTCCATGTCTTGGAACTATAAATATGGATGTTCTCATATTTTGATGAGTAAATGTTCAACCTATGGCATTTTATCCATGATTATGTTTAAGCACATTATGGGTATTTGGGTGAAAGGGTTATTTTGTAAAAAGGGAATAAATGGTTTAATCTTGAGGAAATCTATATTTCATTAAAATGGTTTTCACACTTGAAAGGTTTACTTGGTAAGGAAACATATTTGGAAATGAGAAGATGGTCTTATGATTCATGTTTGGGCTTTGTATTTCTTATCAGCAGTTAACCATGAAATTATGATTTGAGAAATAAATGGTGTTATGAACTATATGTTTGATTATAGTTGGGCACAAATGTAATTGTGACAAGTCTAGACTATTACTAGTGGATCCATAGGTATTGAGTCGGCTTACTTTTGGGATGTTATTTCCTTTGTAGCTAGTTGAGACATTTGATCCTCGGGGTCCATTTGGTATGGTTATGTGAGACCTGTTACTAGCCATGGATCATAGTGTAATTCTAGTGAACGAGTATGACTCGAATTCCTCGGGGGCCCTCTCTCACGTCTTAGTACGGACTGGTGTTGTTCGTTGCCATGGATTCCGAGTGTTTAACTCATAACTTGGATTGTGGCCTACTTTTGTGTTCCGCTACAATCCTTGGTAAATCGGATACCCTTGTCATCGTAAGATGAGTTTTGGATCGAAAGGCCCTTTTGTGGCAAATATTTCAATAGTAAACTCTATTGTCTTGAAAAGATTTCCTTTCGTTACGTTGTCAATATTTCTGTAAATTATAAACTGTATGTTTTCACTAGGCTTTAAGCCTAACACTTTTTTCTCAAATGATGTGTATAACAGGTTCCCTTAGCGGCGGGACGTCAAGAGGTTGAGAGAAGATCGTGGTCTCTTGAGGGCATTTTTGGATGATAGATATTTTGGGGTCATGGCGTTAAAACAATTTATTTATATTTTTGGAAATGGGTTGACAACCTATGTAATCTAGATAGAAATGGTTTAGATTAGTTTGTTGTCGATTTCCCATGCAACTTATACAGGTTTTGTAGACGCATACACTTTTACCCTTTTTGGGTGGTTTGTCCCAAATGCAAATGTTATATTGTCGAATTTTCAATTTTCAAAATTTCCTGGATTTTTAGGGTGTTACAGTACGTAACTAGTATATATATTATATGTATATATTGATTTGATTTTTAATAATTTATTTTCTTCAATTTCCATGTAAATTATATATACACATATATATTGATGCAAATAAAAATATATGTAGTTTTGTCTATTTGTAGATTGTAATTTCATTTATAAAATAAAGAAAATTGATATTTTTTAAAGGAGGAAAATGAAATTAAAAAGGCAAGAAAATGAAAGGTTTAGCAATTAATGTGTTTATTTTGTATAAAAAATAAATGGAAAAAGGATTGAAAGGGTTGTTCCTTTAGGGTGCGTTTGGTTTGTAGACAATGTGGGACAGGACGGGACAAAAACTCATTGTCCCACATTTGGCGTGACATGGGACAGGACAAAAATTATATGTCCCACGTTTGGCGTGACATGAGACGGAGACAGAAACTGGACAGGGTGGGACAAGTTGGGATAAAAAAATGTATTTTCTTATTCCACCAAAATAGGTGGAACAACATGGGACAAAAGTGAGACAGAAACTAAAAGTCACTGATCTACCGTCATTTGATATATAATCCTAATATGGTATTAGTCTTAAGGGTCACCACTACCCATCGCCGCCACTACCACTATCGGCGGCCACCAGTAGCCACCGTCAACCACCGTCGGCCACGTCTACCTATTTCTCCACCATAACAACCACCTCCACAACCATCGGCCATCGCCACCACCACTACCATCGTCGACCACCTCCACTAACACTGATCACCACCACCTATGGCCACCACCACCAACGACGACCACCGGTAGCCACCACTAACCATCGTCGACCACTTCCACATCTTCCTCCACTACTACAACAACTTCCTCCACCACGTAACAACCCATACCCGTGGAAATAACGCATAAACGATTCTAACATAAATCAATCCCAAACAGCCCCAAAACGCCAATTCACATAACAAGGTTTGCGAAATTAACCTATTACACAACTGAGATTTAATACATAAATTAACTAAATTTGGGATCTCGCAGCAATCTTCTCCTATGCCACACTTCTCGCCTACAACTTCTCTTGCCCTTGCTAGAACCCTCTGTCGGGTACTTTCCTGAAAAGGTTTTTAGTTTTGAAAAGAACGAGAATTAGACCGAAAGGCCTAGTGAGTTCCCTCTAATACAGTTCACGCCAAAGCCACATAAAAGATTTATCGAAATATAAACCAATTCAACTTTAAAATAAAACATCGTACTTACAAACACGCTTCTAGCACACACTACCGTTACGCGAAGGTAACAGCGTGTTTGGCTCACACTGCCTTATTCGGGACCCCCCCCCCCCAATGGCATATACGGGACATACCCCCCGGTAGGAGCACAGGTGGGACACACCCCCCGACTTGGCCATCTCGCTAATAACAATGTATGCATACATTTCAACGACAACAAAACATAACTCACGTATAATAAGTCTCGCAGGTATAAAGCATGCATAAATGATAGAAATGCTTTAAGAAACTTTCATATGCCTTTAACAACATAATTATCAAAAAACCTTTAGTTAGAAAAACTCACCTGAATCTCCCGCGCAATCTCCCTTATTACCGACCCAACCTTTTTAGCAAACACCTACCAAGAAAAGAACGGAACGGTAACGTATCCAAACTCCAATCACTCACCTCAGTCCTTCAATTAAAATGGGTTCGGCCACATGCCTCCACCTCTAGATTCTCTCTCCCACTCTCTCTCTCCCTCGGTCTAACTCTCGGCCGACTCCCGGGTTTCCCCGGTCCCTACCGGCTACCGCCTCCTGGGCCTCACACCCCCCGGGCGCCCTGTCTCCCGGGTCTGCGCCCGGGTCCCCTCCTGTCGCCTCCCGGTAGAATCCCGGTCTCCCCGGATTTTCTCCCACCCGGGACCCCGTCTCCCGGGGTCCCCCCTTTCCCGGGTGCTCACTCGGTCTCCCCAGGTTAGAAGCGCTCGGGACCCCCCCCCCCCGACTATAGGGTTTTTGGTCGATCCAAGAATCGAACCACAGGGGCGACTAAGTTACTCTCAGACCTGGGTTTACGAATTCTGAAGCAATTCTTCCAAGGAAGTGTTCATTCAACCAACATATCTCAAGACAAAGATTAACATAACAAACTCCCAACGATTCCAACTTCAAATCCCCAGATTACCAACATAGGAAAATAGACCAGATTAAGGTTTCCAAATCCAACTAGGATTCCCTAACCAAAAACTCAACCAAGAACTAGATAAGGAAGTTAGATAGGGATTACCTTGAAGAATGAATGGCAAGAATCTTTCCCAAGCATCCTTCCTTATTCATTTCCTCCAAATCGCCTTCTCCCTCCTTCTCTCTGGTTCTAAGTCGCCTCCTACCAAATGATTTAGAAGAAAATGCTTTAGGGTTTTATCCCTCTTTAGACAATTTACAAACTAGCCCTTCCATTTTGACTTTTATCAAAAGCTCACACAAACTCTCATTTGTTGTATTGATTGCAGTTATTATAATACCTCCCCCTTAAAAGAATTTCGTCCCCGGAATTCCATCGTTGAACCAAAATGGGGTACTGGGACCTCATGTCCGCCTCCACCTCCCACGTTGCCTCTTGCCCTTTGGGAAATTATCATTGCATTTTCACAATACGAATCTCTTCAGCCCTCAACTTCTTCACCTTGCGGTCTAAGATGGTCCTCGACTCCTCAACATAACTTAACTTCTCATTCATGCGAAAATCATCCAACGCACAACCACATCGGATTCTGCTAAGCACTCCTTCTGGTTCGACACATGGAAAAAGGAATGGGCACCTTGCCACTCTTCGGTAAATCCAGTCTATCGACCACCTTTCCCACTCGTTCTATAGTAGCGAAAGGACCAACACACCTAGACCTCAACCTTCCTTTCTTCCTAGAATGATCAACATCCTTCCAAAGCGAGACTTTTAACATTACCTTGTCCCCACTTGGAACTCAAGACTCATACTTTCAATCTAATTAACTTACCACTTAGTCGTCCAAGCCATCCAGATCAATTTCATAGACGCAAATATCCATCGGATTCACCCCTCGATTAACCATGACTTTCTTATGTCGGAATGGATCGTTTAATATACTTGTAACGTCTCCCAACAACTAAACCAGATATTTTCTGCTTCGCCCACACCTGGACTACCGATTCTTAAAAACACACCATGATAAGGTTTTCACATACAATCTCGTTTCTTAAAAGAAGAATTTTACCAGAGTCAACTCCTCCGACAACATGCATTCCTGACTAAAACAATAACCACCCAACTCGCCAACATAACACATAGTCAACCTTAGTTATCACAATAAACTCACAATTATGAGTTTCTTCATCCGGTAACCAGCCATTTCAAGTAACTTCTCTCAGTACGGCATACGTCGAACGTAAAAGCACTTTCTTTCCCAAACCATATTGTTCACAACCCAACGGTGATACCCAACTCATACGCAATAAACATACATCGCTCCAAAGGTCATCACTCTAATCCACATAAATAAAAGAAAATTCCACATTTCATTACCTTCATAGCTCACTAGTTCTGACTGAACGAATCATAATGACACCCACTTCAATTTCTCGTCGCATCCAACAATCGTCCGGTCATATTTGAAATAAATCTAAGCTTCACCCGCTCAAACATAGAGTGACCATGCTCCCACCAAACTATTCCAAATAACTTAACACTGGAAGACAGGTTCACTTGGAACCTTTCCCACGCAATTACCAAGTTTGACTCACTCCGAACACTACATCCAACCACCTCTTCCACTCCCTTCTCGAAAACAACAAACATGCTTCTAATGATAGGCTCACTAGCTATCCTTAGACCAACCGCACGATTTAGCTTTCTCAACACCAGAACCATAACATACACTCTAATCCCCTTTCTCACACTCTCACTAGGGTTCATAAACTCACTGTCAGAATTTCTGAAAACATAAATTCTCATTTCTGAGTCGCTTGCCAAACTTCTTACTCTCAGGTTACCCACTTTTCCAACAATTCCAATGCGTTGAAACACAATTACATTACTACACTTCACCAAACGGTTACCGACAATCCTCATGTGAGACATTTAACCACGCTCTCCCAAAACATTACCCATTGATCGAAGGCACCGCACACTTCTCACTCTCCTACGCTATCTGTAGGGTTCATTCACGCTCAAAGAATACTTCGACATTCTCACGGATTTTCTCTGTCTCCTACACATCATGAACTAAATCGTTCAACATTCCCATCAATATATCACTAGAATAAGATGAACTTGTCCAAAAACTTTTCGCGACCCAGGAACCCAAGGTTCCTCTATGAAGTTGCCACCAACTATCACTCGAACATATAAACTTCAAATTAGCAAAATCACCAACCCAACCAACATCCATGCATCTCCGCCACATACTTGACACTTTCGAATAGCTCACCGGGAATCTCTGAGCAAGGATTTCCACTTATGCTCATCCTATAACATCAACACAAGTCTACTACTTAAACTCAAAGAAGCTCCTTACCACCATAATGACTTGTACGACCACTTTGGCAAAAAATAACACTAACTCATCTAAACATCCATCACCCTACCACATCATCACCATACCATCAAAATCTCCGCAACACTTGGTATGCATACCAGATACCATCCTCTTCATGCCGATCATAACACTAATATTTCAGATAAAGTTGTTTCACGACTTTGTCTTGCTCGAATCTGGATAATCCATATAATCATGATCATTTAAACCACTCGACACGATTTCGCTTCTGGTCGGCTTATCGCGATATGCCAGAAACAAATTCAGGCAGTCTATAAGATTAAGCATACTACCTCGCAAACCTAAATACTCGGAGCGCAACCACTTCAGTTGTGCTATAAGTACTTCACCTAACCAAACTAGCGGTCTTCCATTTTCGTTATACCCACACGAGGTGGTCCGACACCATGACGGTACACGCCTTTCCCGTACAACTCCTTGCTTTCTCACGAACACTCAGCAAAATAACTATGGGTACTTCTTCATTTCCCACATCCCGATGAAGACCTCAACAACTGCCCTTTGACTTCAACAACGCTTCCGACCAACAAAGATTCCCAAAGGATCCTACTCCTTCCAACGCATCATCACTATCTCGATGCCCCACCGACTTCGCACGCTGGAGGTACAAGACTTACTTGATATAATCTGATTACTAGGCCATCTTAAACTCCGACTCGATGTCGGTGACTTTTCATTCAAAAACCATAATGCTACTCATCAAAATGCTGCAAAAGGGGGCATCTTAACGGCTTCAAATTCTACTCCGGCAACATCACCCATCGACTACCATATCTCAAGTTACCGATAGAAGTGCATGCCACTGCCAAATAAATCACTCTTAACTTCACATGCTAAGGCTTCCGTTATTCCCTGTCTTTCCTTAGTGGGAATACCAAGGTCATGATTCGACCAACAACGACTCGAGCGCCACCCTTTCACTCTCCATACCCTCCCTCATCCTTAATCGCAATGCTTCCTTACGACCTAGCGAGTTCATAGCCTTCATGCATGACAACATACTAGTTTGAAATCATTTGACACGGTTTGAAATTCGACAAGTACCTCAACACGGTACAAGCTTGAGTGTACACAACACTACCCCTGTATAACTGAATAGCCATGCACGACGATCTCAATGACCGTTCTCACTCAACCCCATGATGAAATAAACCTTATCCATCCAAAATCTATGTTTGCACAATTGAAAATATTTTCAATAAAACTTTACTCAAGCGATTCATGAAGTTACGATAAAATTACTTATACTGAGCGAGTCAGTCGACTTCCACCCTTGTTGGCGTGATAAACATGTTTATACCAGTCTCTCTTTTAAACCACGCGGTTAAATGCTACTATATTTTTCACAAAAGTTAATTCATTTATAAAAAGAGATGAAATAGTCCTCAAGTTACCGAGTTCAAAATTTAACACACCATATAAAAAAACTTGCCCTTTCCAATTCAACACGCATTTACACGCGCCATCTCTTTTTCAAAACGAAAGTCTCGTAAGACGCACACATACACCAACATATATGACATGAAAGACTCAAATGACTTATTCGAAAACACCATGCATGATACTCCTTTTACATTGAAGGCTATTCACTCTCGCAAGGTCGACTGCTTACTCTCACAACAATTTAATCACAAACTCCTTACTTCTGGCCCAACCAGTCAGGTTTCTCACAATTGCAGCCACCTTCAGCACCAATGTTTCCCAACATGCTTGTATGTCCAACTACTCTGTTACCACCGCGACTAAAGATTTGCAGATCATGTGTCTTCACCTTGACCCAAATAATTTTACCAACAATGGCTCGTCCCTGTCCTATCCTTACTCCATAATATCAATCAACATTGTTATCATATCTCAACCATCCTTGCCACTCTTCAAATAACTACAAATTCAAAGGCTCACTTCTATTGTTCGATTCTTGGGTTGGAACTCTCCTGATTCCCATTGATCGACATGGAAACTACCATAGCGGAGACTCACTTGAAAAGAATACCTCACTTTCAATCGATTATTCTCTCCTTTTGGATGCAAGAAGTTCTTCCTCAAGTCAAGTTATCTATATCCTGAACAATACTCACCCCACAAGGTGTTTACCTTAAAATTATAAACGAGCCCACACAACAAGCTAGACCAACGCTATCAATTTAATGACAGAACTCATTACCCAAAACTACACCCGTCGATTAACTCAACAATAGTAATCGAGTATACCCATGCACCTGTAAATTCATAATGGCATTGGCCAGATGCAATTCTGAATTTACCTTACATGAGAACCAATTGTAACAACCCACATCTGCAGAAATAACGCATAAATGATTCTAACATAAATCAATGCCAAACGGCCCCAAAACACCAATTCACATAACAAGGTTTGAGGAATCAACCTATTACATAACTGAGATTTAATACATAAATTAACTAAATCTAGGATCTCGCAGCAATCTTCTCCTATGCCACACTTCTCACCTACAACTTCTCTTGCCCTTGCTAGAACCCTCTGTCGGGTACTTTCCTAAAAAGGTTTTTAGTTTTGAAAAGAGCGAGGGTTAGACCGAAAGGTCTAGTGAGTTCCCTCTAATACAGTTCACGCCAAAGCCACATAAAAGATTTATCGAAATATAAACCAATTCAACTTTTAAAATAAAACATCGTACTTACAAACACGCTTCTGGCACACACTACCGTTACGCGGAGGTAACGGCGTGTTTGGCTCACACTGCCTTATTTGGGTCACACACCCCAATGGCATATACGGGACACCTTCCGGTATGAGCACAGGTGGGACACACCCCCGACTTGGCCATCTCGCTAACAACAATGTATGCATACATTTCACGACAACAAAACATAACTCACGTATAATAAGTCTCGCAGGTATAAAGCATGCATAAATGATAGAAATGCTTTAAGAAACTTTCATATGCCTTTAATAACATAATTATCAGAAACCCTTTAGTTAGAAAAACTCACCTGAATCTCCCGCGCAATCTCCCTTATTATCGACCCAACCTTTTTAGCAAACACCTATCAAGAAAAGAACGGAACGGTAAGGTATCCAAACTCCAATCACTCACCTCTTCCCTTCAATTAAAATGGGTTCGGCCACGGGCCTCCCCCTCTCAACTCTCTCTCTCTCTCCCGCTCTCTCTATCCCTCGGTCTAACTCTCGGTCGACTCCCGGGTTTCCCCAGCCCCTACCGCCTCCTGGGCCTCACACCCCCCCGGGCACCCCGTCTCCCGGGTCTGCGCCCGGGTCCCCTCCTTTCGCCTCCCGGTCTCCGCGGATTTTCTCCCACCCGAGACCCCGTCTCCCGAGGGCCCCCTTTCCCGGGTGCACTCAGTCTCACCGGGTTAGAAGCGCTCGGGACCCCCCCCCCCCCCCCCGACTATGGGGTTTTTGGTCGAGCCAAGAATCGAACCACATGGGCGACTAATTTACTCCTAGGCCTGGATTTACAAATTCTAAAGCAATTCTTCCAAGGAAGAGTTCATTCAACCAACATCTCTCAAGACAAAGATTAACATAACAAACTCCCAACGATTCCAACTTCAAATCCCCAGATTACCAACATAGGAAAATAGACCAGATTAAGGTTTCCAAATCCAACTAGGATTCCCTAACCAAAAACTCAACCAAGAACTAGATAAGGAAGTTAGACAAGGATTACCTTGAAGAATGAATGACAAGAATCTTTCCCAAACATCCTTCCTTCTTCATTTTCTCCAAATCGCCTTCTCCCTCCTTCTCTCTAGTTCTAAGTCGCCTCCTACCAAATGATTTAGAAGAAAATGCTTTAGGGTTTTATCCCTCTTTAGACAATTTACAAACTAGCCCTTCCATTTTGACTTTTATCAAAAGCTCACCCAAACTCTCATTTGTTGTACTAATTGCGGTTATTACACACCACCTCCATCGATCACCACCACCCATTGCCACCGCCACCACTGACGCTCACCGCCAACCACCGTTGCTGGCCGCCAACCAACGTTGGTGAACTCCGCCTGTTCCTCCACTACAATAACCTCTATTACCACTGTCTGCCACCACCACAACTACCATCCTCAACCACCTATAGCCCCACTACATTTACCACAACAACCTTATGCACCACCACCACCACTATCCACTATCTTTCACGATCTTCACAACTACCGTCCTTCACCAGCCACCCATCGCCTTCATCTTTACCTGTCGCTGCAACTATGCATCCGCCAATTCATTAAGATCTTCCAAATTGAATCAAATATTATATTTTTTATATGAATCGGATTTTTTCGAACTACCATCAATTATTTCAGATTCTTCATTCAAATTTCCTACCATTGTTTTTGTATGTATTTATATGTATAAAAATTGTGTAAAAAAATAAAATTGTTTTTTAATTAAATTATTTAAAGATAAACTTTATTTTTGTTATTTATAACTAATATATGACATATAAAATCATCACACAACTTTTAGGAAAACTTGTCCAGTCCTATCATATCCAGTCCTAGTCGTACCAAACAAAAGACAGTCATTTGTCTTGTCCAATCCTATCTAGTCCAGTCTAGTCCAGTCTAGTCCTAGCCTCTTGTCCAGTTCTGTCATGTCCAGTCCCATCCAATCATGTTTGCATACCAAACGCTACCTAAATATATATATATATATATATATATATATATATATATTGATGATTTTTATTGGTGGTATACTACTATGTCATAGTATTTTGTCCAATGGGCCATGTGTAACACCCTAAAATCTGAAATAACAACTAATTTAAAATTTTCTAAATACATCAACAAACGAATCACCTAAAACAACAATTTAAGTTTTAACTCCAATAAACACAGTTCAAACCTTATATATGGTCTATAATTGGAACGGGTGTTACTAAAACCCAATGACAGTCACTATATCCAAAGTATATGTGGAAGACTTCACCAAGCTATTCATTTCTTCGAGCACACAACTAGCACTCATCACTTCACAGTAGAACTAATCCCGAAACGGAACCATATGCACATGCCGACAAATAAAAGGTTAGGCTAATGCCTAGTGAGTTCAAGATTTTTCAACAAGAATGAATGTATTGTCAAAAGGAAAGAACGTTGTTTAAATCATAAACTTCCAAAATACATTTACCTTAAATATTAAACGACCCGTTTTCCAATAACACACATTTTTAAAGACAAATACACCAACATAGTGCATTCCTTCGTAACGTAAATCCAACCCAAAACTCACTTAAAACGTGAATAGAAATTGAACTCCAAAGTTATATGAATGCTGATAAACTTATTCCCCGAAACACCCAAAACACGGGTGAGACACAATACTCAACCCATAAATTCTGGATAAAACCCATACATATAAACGTTACCGAAAACATGGATACTGAAATACAATACCCAGAACAACACCTCTCGGTGATGGGGGAGACCCGATTCCATGGGATGTGACGAAACACAAAAGTAAGTCACATATACATGTTCAAGAGCTCCACTACGAATCAATGGTCATCCCATTAACTCTAGATTTCACTCATTCACAAGAAATTACAACTAATGGTCGTTGGTCGTTGCCCGACTTTAAAGTCCACAACTATTACCCTTTAAGACCCTATGCTTATTCCACGTGTCAAACGAGGATGTTCATCCCACACAAACCAACTCATATGCCTATGGATCCAATGCATTACAGTCTAAAACATTACCTAACTCAAATGAATGACAACGCACGCAAAACACGTAATTCCCATCAACTCGCAATTAGATGTGTCGTAAGATCAAAGCTCCTCATTGAGCCAATATAACTGAGCAAATGCTCCTAAGACTCATTTGAGTCACAAACGAGCCAAGGCTCCACAAATCAATTGGCCATTTTGACAAAAGTCATAAAACGCAATTGACCTACGTTTACACAACATGTGCTCCCAAAATACATAAATAAACTCTGACACAGTTTAAATTGGAACAAATCATTTTCCATATGAGTTTATACTATTTATTCTTCCAAGCAAACGTCCCATAACACAGAATCAAACATTTCTCCCAAAACACACACTAAAATACATTTATACCTAAAGGTTTACTTCCATAAGATAAATCATTAAAACACCAACACTTATGTTTTATTTATCAAGATACCCAAAATCCCAAAACTCTTCATTGGTTGAGACCTACCATTTTTCAATAGAAACCATGTCATTTACATTTCCAAAATGTCCCAAATCATAACAATATGCATTTTCAATCCAAATACACTAAAGTACATTTATATTGGAATAACCTCCACTTATAGGAAAATTCAACAAAAGACCCACAATTATGATTTAGTTATCAAAATGTCTAAAAACCCAAATATGAGCATTTCTCAAGATTTACAAACTCATGATACTATGATGCAAAACTCATTGAATAATAACCACGTTTGATAGATGGCAAGGAAAACATTTAAGTATATCAAAATAAGCATTTTGGCATGTACATAGTTTTCACAAATCAACTTGAACTCACCTTGCTAAATTTAGGCTAAATCTAGATTTTACCCCAACTTGAGCTTCTTGAAGGAACTCGAATCCACAAACAAGTGTCCAACCATAAATATTCATATTCAACCATTTAGAATCATTCCCCAAACATTTTGTATCAAAATCTCCATTTTGGTCAAAATCCTAATTTTGACCTAATTTCTCCAAAATCATCAAACCTAAAATTTGAGGAACAACGACATTAGGAAATCATCAAATGAACATTTATAACCTACATAAATGTTTAGATAAGAGGAGGACGAACTTACCAAATAGGTTTTGATAAAAACCCTAGAAACTTAGTCAAGCATGGAGAAAGTTGGAGATGGAGGGTTTGGAGCCCTAGGCTTATAATCTCTAGTTTGAGGATGAGGATATCGAAGATTTAAGGTTGAGATCCTCTTGAATGCTCCCAAAATCGTCTCCTAAGTAGGTCCTCAAGTAGAGAGCATTTAACTTAGAAATGGTTGAGAAGTTGTGAGGTTTAAACATCAAATTCGCAACTTAAAGCAACCCTGTCACCCGACGGCGACTATGTGTTGGGTCATTGACCAGTATCTTCCTAAATTGAAATGTGGCGCTGGCTGCTACGCTATATGGAAATAAAGTTGCGCTTTATCCATCAGCAATTGCTTTTGGCGTAGTGGTAAACACTTGATCCTAACATGCGGTATCAGAGCAGGTCACGGGTTCGAATCCCATGGAGTGCATTTAAATGCCAAAGGCATGTTGTACAACCATTGACTTCTACGGAAGATCTTATTAGTGTTGGCAGATGCTGGGGGGGATTGTTGGGTCATTGACCAGCATCTTCCTAAATCGAAACGTGGCGCTGGCTGCTATGCTATATGGAAATAAAGTTGCGTCTTCTCCATCAGCAATTGATTTTGGCGTAGTGGTAAGCGCTTGATCCTAACACTATGCCATCGCGATTGTGCCTTGGTACTCTCGTCGGGCACAATCGCCCGAAATGTACCAGGAGTTGATGCCTTCCCGCGATTATGACACGCGACAGTGACCCTGGCACTATCGTCGGGCACTGTCGCCTAAAATGTACCGTGTAACACCCTAAACATTGGGACAAACAAAAATTTCCGGAACTGGAAATGTGGTATACGAAAATATGTCATAGCACGAGCTCATCCCAAAAAGGGAAACAATATATGCCTGTTAAGATTACAAGTATGTAATAATTAACAATGAGAGAAAACAACCCTTTAATCTAAATCCTAACTAGGAATAATATTAACTCAAGTTGTTATCCAAACTCCAAAATATGTCTTCTATAGTTGGCGTCCCAAAATGTTCCCAAGCTCGCATCTAAGGTCAACTAAACCTCCTTGGCGGCCACACCACTAGAATCTGAGATACACATCAAGGCAATCAAGTGTTAGGCCAGACGAACCTAGTGAATTCAACAAATATATAACACGATCAATTAAACAGTTATAAACACAATAGCCATACATGAATCAATGGGGGAGACCCATCACACCAATGAGTTTCACCACAAGTCAATGTACCTTGATGTTCACTCTCATGAGCAACATCCCGAAGGCCCGACGTATCTAAAGACTACCTCCCAGGCATTACTTCAAATGGTGGAGGTCTAGGTGCATACCATCATGGTGGCACCCTAAGACTACATTCTCCTAGTGCTTACTCATGGTTCATCCAATATACATACAACATTCATCTCTATACATATTCCATATCAGCAAGATACATGTATAAGACCTCACATAGTTCAATCCCATTTTAGGTCCAAAGCCCTAAAATATGCAAGTTCACCAATAATATCCTTCAATCCCATGGTAACACACATTCATGACCAAAACATAGCCCATAATAACTTCATCAAAACCCACATCAAGAATATTAACCAAAACTCCCATAAATCCCAAAAGTAGAATTTAGTCAAACTTATCAGGTGATCAAGATTAATACATAAACATAAAATAAGAGCAAGTAGCATGTTAAAATGTATATCTCATTTGAAAATGGTTGATAGAAACTCACTATCTAGGTTTTATAGAAAAACCCTAGAAACTTGCAAAATCCCTAGAAGTAAGGATGGAGGAAGAAGATGATCTTGAGACTTGAGATCCTTGGTTGAAATCTTTGATTGAAGAAGCTTGATTCTTGCAATAAATGGGATGGATGATGGTTTTGATGCTTCTTAGATCGATCTTGAGGAGAATTTAGTGAGGAGAGAGCTTTGAGAGAAAGTAGATGGATGAAATAAATAAGAAAGAGCATTGAGAGAAAGTATTCAGGGGCTCTGCGCGGATGGTGGCGCGGTTGGACCCGTGCAGGGAGGCGCGCCGGCCTCTGGAGTCGCGAGGGAACAGAACTCCGCACGGTTCTTGGCGTGGTTTCACTCGTGCGACCACCCGCACGGAGCACTGCCATTCCACTCTTTTTCCTTGGTCATAAGTAGGGGTTTTACAATAACTGAGTCAAAATAAGATTACTATACGTCTATGGGTTCCATCCCCACTAATTTAATACAATACTTAAATTACAAACATCAAATACTTACCTTGATTTTCCGGGCGTTACATACCGTGGGTGGCTTGGTCCCCGCGACTATGCCCTGGGCACAGTCGCCGGGCAATGTCGCCCAACACCCCCCGAAACCCGAAACTTTGACATTTTTTGCAACGAGCCGACGATAAAAGAAATAAATTTAGGGAGTGAATTTTAATCATAAAGTTTATTTCTCACCGAGATTTCCGGGTGTTACACCATGTCGTTGAACTGAAATTACAAAATTCTAAATTATTCTAAACAAGTTTCAACTAAATCATTGTTTACAATAATAACATCTTATGTCCACGATTTTGTTTGGATGATATGAAGTCATATTTTAATTATTAATGACTATAAAATATGTGGTTGGGTAGGGTTGTCTAGTACTAAGGGGGCGTTTGGTTCGCATAATGTTTTTTGATGGAATGAAACCTGTCAAAGGAATTTAACTTTGAATGAATTGGAATGAAATGTTGTTAGGTTTGACCACCTGTTTGGTTGACAGAATTGGAATGAAATTTGTTAAATGAATTGGAATCTGTCTGTTTGGTTCACAGATTATAAAGTAAAAACATTATAAATAAAATTATAAAGTAAAAAAAAATCCGTAGATTTTCGTTGTTTTTTTCTATTTTTAACAATATATATATATATATATATATATATATATATATATATATATATATATATAATTGCGATTGAGTTGTTATAAACGAATTAAAGATGCGCATTACTTGTAGTGGATGAACCCTCCTTTTGCTTAAACTTAAAATAGACAGAAAAACCCTACGAATTAACCATCTTGAGTAAGAACCAATATAAATAATGAAGTTGCATAAATTTCTTTTTTGTAAGGACCAAAAGCACATATGAAAAAGAAGTTTAGGAACTATTTATTATTGATGTAGAAAATAGCCACCACCACCATCCACTTTCCCCAACTTTGTATACATGGAGGAGCTCACTTGTGAGAGAAGAAATCCAGGAAATATATGACTTACATATATTTGTAATAAAAATTGAAATGCCTTTCACATATGTTAATATGCTTTTCACATATGTTTGTTAATTTCTTATAGACTAGCCAAGTCTTAAAATTAGTGTCCTTAGATTGCTAAACAAACTCATGATACAAGTATAAGAGAGAGAGGGATGATTTTGTTAACCTTGTATTTCTTGCTAACTATGTGAACCTTGATCAATCAATAGGATTGCAAGGTTAGTTGATGTTTTATTCATTTATTTATTTAATACAAAAGGGTATTAACGTCATTTTGATATGTAATCTTTTGTAATTAATTGTATGAGAGTTACAAAATGAAGATTCCAAAATTGTCGTGTAGGTTATGATTTCACAATTTTATCCTTTTTCATAATTTTTTTGAATCATTTCAATATTGTTTAAGTAAAAATGTCAACAGAACCGTTCATATGTATTTTATGCTAACGTATGAGTTCATGTTATTCATATATGTTCATAGTTAACCATGCTTACATATATATGTTCATGTTATGTATATATGTTCAAGTTTGTTCATGATGAAAAAAATGAGGTTAACGTAAGTGTTTGTATGCAACTATAGTATCATCACCAAAGATGTGATTCACATAAATTTCTTTAGATAACATATACGATATATGATTTGGAATTACGTTCAATTTAAATATCAATTTTAGATCACATCTGTTCATCAAATTTAAACTTCAATTTAACTACGAACATTAGAAGGTGATAATTGTTCATAATATGTGAAATTAAGTACGTTAACAGTAGTGTTCATATGCATCCATGTTAACAAATGTGTTCATGTTATGCATATATGTTCACATTTGTTAACATATAATTCAAATTTCAATTTGGATATTATCTTTAGCAGTCAATGATTGTTCATATCGTGAGAAATTGAATATGTTAACATAAACATTATAGTTGTATAATATGATAACATATATGTTCATGGTATAAATGTTTATTAGTTGCATAATATGTCGGTTACAAAATCAATGTTCGTACTCGTCGGTTTCTAATTTAGTGTAATAAATGTGTTTAAAGCGTTTCCAATGGTTTAATGTTTTGAGTGTTTTTTTTCTCCAAAATACCCTTTTCCATTCATGTTCATTTACAATTGTATTTAATGAAACGTTTTTTTATTAAAAAAATTACATTTAATCTCAACCATCCGATCTATAGATGGATGGCTTGGATTAGTTCACATAGTTAACAAGAAATACAAGGTTAACAAAAGATCTAAACTATATATATATATATATATATATATATATATACACACACACACTAGAAGCGTACTCGTGCAATGCAGCGAGATACATCACGATTTTGATGTTTCATTTTATTTTTTTGTCGATTTACAATACGATTTTGGATGGTTTTGATAAAGTAATAATGTTATTTTTATAAATTTGTTTAATTTAGGCTTAATAATATAATGTTTTTATATAAAAAATTAAGTATTTTGTTAGAATTCAATTATTATCTTATATATTTTAATGACATCTAAAAAAATAACCAATTACATATTTAATAATATAATTAAAACAAGTTTATAGTAATATAATATATTAACTAGAAGTGTACTCGCGCAATGCAGCTAGATACATCACGATTTTAATGTTTCATTTTATTTTCTGTTTTTTGTCGATTTACATTACGATTTTTGATGGTTGTGAGAGAGTGATAATGATTTTTTTATATAAATTTGTTTAATTTAGACTTAATAATATAATGTAATTTATTTTGGTTTAATAATATAATTTTTTTTATAAAATATTCTGTAAGATTTTTTAATTATATTTTAGATTTTTTATATCTAAAATATGATGAGAGTTATTTTAGGGGAGTTAAAGTGGGAAATGATTTTAGGGGAGTTAAAATGGTTAGAGATAATGATTGAAAATTAATGAATAGCATTAAATGTAGTACATACAACTTTTATGGCTGTTTTTTTAAGTAATTAGCATTAAATAACGGTACATTAAGCTTTAAGACTTATTTTTAAGAGTTTTTTATGTCATCTTTATAATATAGTATAGATATAGATTAATAGTTTGCACATACAAAATTGATGGGTGTTAGAAGCCTCCAGTAGTAATATATATTTTGTATTTTGATACTTGTAAATTAAGAGATTTTTAAAATCTTGTATAAAATTATGGTACCTTGTGCCTAAAAATTTGTATTTGAAAGTTTTTTATCCGTGCTTTATAATATAGTATATATATATCATTGAGTATTTGTTTATTTATTATTTTTTATAATTGGTACTTGTAGTTTGACAATGCTTGATGGGAAATTTCACAGGTTCACATAATTAGCATGTCGTCACCAATGCAGGCTCACAACCAGGCTATCAACGATCTGGACAAAGAACTTGATCATTTGAAGGTTGCATTTGAGGTATGTATTTTCTTATTATGCTATTGCTTTTAGCTGTGATTTTGATAGAACAAACAATACCTTTATTTACCAACTACTGACGGGTGTCAAGACCAACAAATAATAAAATTTATAATTAAAGCCTATTACCGCTAAACCACAATAAATTGTGATAGTGATAAGTAGGGTCGTCTTCTCAAGGACTCAGTGTCAACCGTAAATCCAAGACGAATTCACATACAAACTCATTAAAAACATAATATAAAGAGGGGGGGGGGGGGGGGGATGATCTATAATCGAGCTAAGCATAAAAAATTTATTTTAAATAATTCAAACAATAATAAAAGAGTTCTAGTAGTAGGCAAACACACTTTTCATTGGACGGTATATCATCGACTTGTATGTAAAATGTATATTCACGCCAATTCAAAATGGTTCAAACATTGACACACATCAATGTCTCGTTTGTCACAAAGAACCGACTAGAATGAGATCCTCAATACCTAGTCTCTAACTAGCTAAAATTGAAACAAGTTACGAACTTGGCAACAATTTGCTAATTGCATTAAAATCAAACAAACGCCATTTCTAGTTAATATTTAGACGTCAAATATTAAAACTAGAATATGCAAACTTGTAACGTCAAACAATCAACCAAATATGTCAATTGGAACATTACTTGCTACAATAATAAAACAAAGAACAATTACGGATTCCTCGTTTCATTTAGCAAATCTAAATCAAGTTGAACAAAATAGGGGATCATTTATAAATCGAAAACCCGACAAAGATTCAACACTAAAATCAAAGATTGCATAAATAAATTGACAAAGAACTTGAAATCAAACAAGTCTCAACACCATCCAATTCAAATGTTTAGTTGCTTACTACTAGAAAGAAGAGAAATTAGCTACTCATATCTAAATTTATAAAAACTTACAACCGATTGCAATGTAGAAATTGATAAAGAACCCTAACAAAATCTCCAAAATCGATCCCCAAAATCTGAAAATCGGACCTTGGAACTACTCTCTAACCTTCGATCGACTTCAATTGTAAAATCAGAAAAATCGTCCCCTTTTTAACAGTTATCGAACCCCTTTTATATCCCCCCGGAAGAAAAACCGCTCGAAATAGAACGTGGCCGCTCGATTTATGCAGCTCGCGACTTGGGGCGCGACTTTGGTCGCGCGAGGCCCGCGTCTCGATTTGGTCGACAACAGTGCCCCGCGCGGAGACTCGCTCGAAGGTCTGGAATCGTCGGCAACACGTGCTGGCGCGGGAAGGCGTGCAGCTTTGGTCGCCGGAAACTCGTGTCGTCGATGGAACGAACGAGATGCTACTGTTGGACGATTGCATTTTCCTTCTTCTCTGGGCCTGCGACTTGGGCTTTGAGCTTGAGTAATCTGCAGCAATCAAAAACCAATTCTAATTGAGTTTTTTTTTTTTAATCTAGGCTGCAGCCCACGACCACAAGCATAGGAATATAAGTAATTTTTTCTTCTTTTAATCCATTGCTGCACACGAGATCACATGTATAACAATTCTTTTTTCTTTTTCTTTTCTTTAATGCAATAATACATTTAAATAAGAAGTTGTTTTATAATTGCTGAATGATTTAGTGTAGAATGATTAAATAGTCATATATTACAAAATGAAACATTCAGAGGATTTTGAAATCATTAAAAGATAGATTTTTTTTTACCAAACAAAATTCACCTCTTAACTGTTATTAAACATAAATAAACCGCCCCAAATAAACAGTAGGTCGAACCCCCCCTTCTGGCACCTCCTTCTTAAGAATCACAAAGCCTAATCTTTATTCGAAACACCCTTCTGTACGCCTCCTTTTGTACGAATCAAAATAGGAGCTGCTCCCATTCTTGTTTTGATTCAGAGAGATGAAGTTTTGTTGTTTAAATAGAAAACCCCCAAATGGAAGCTAACCTCCTTTATTATAACCGTAGTATTGCGAGAGAGAGAAAATGTGCAGACTTTCTCTACATTTTCCTCTATTTCTTTCTCTCTGTGGTTCTTCTTTTCTTACTTTTAGCTAGAGTTAGAGTTTTTGTAACTCGAGTTTTGTAACACCAAATTACTTAATTTTCAACTTCGTGTTTATTGCTGTAACCAAAATCGATTCCGATAAAAGCTTCCCTTCCAAATTAATTTCCAAGACGAGGATTCAATCTTCTCTACTTCTGTAAAGGTTAGGGTTATGATCTTCAAAGCAGGATTTCTATTGTTTGGCTATTGAAATCGATTTTGGTTTGTTATCTTGGAAGCGATTTTGATTTGTTATCATGGTTTGGCAAAAAAAAAAAGGTATGGCTCTTAATCTTAATCTTGATTTGTTATCATGGTTTGTTATGTAAATCTTGTTTGGCAAAAAAAAGGTATGCGTTCCAAAACCCTCCGAATGATTTTGTATCTTGACCCTGTCTTAACCATTCAGAGTCCTGATTTCATTCTTAACAATTAGCAAACAACCATTTTTTATTTCACACTATATCATAAGAGCCTCTTAATCACCACTTAATCATTCTGCACCAAACCATTCAGTAACGGCCAAACAGCACTTAAGTGTGGTTTATCTATATATCTTTCACACCGATGCTGTAATTAGTTCAATATATTATATAAAAAAGTCCATATGTTGCTGATGTATATTATTGAACGAGGTGAGATTAATGCCCGTGCGTTGCTGCGGATGGAAAGAAATATTAAGACCATAAATTTGAGCATGACCAATTATGAGAACAAAACATTTTGTGTCTGTTAGCAGCATGACTATAATTTACAAAATGCCCTATGAGGATGATGTGTGTCTATGATAGGAAGCGAAAATAAATTGGCAAATGGTACATTACATCATTAAATCTAAAAAAAAGTTACATTGTTATTAAACCTAAATTAAATTATAATAAAAATATGAATTAAACAAATTTTACATCATTATTAAACATAAAATAAATTATGATAAATTACTTTATTAATAAATAAAAAATTGGTGCGTGAATCACCTACGACACAGGCATTGAGATGCGATGCATGTTAAGGGATCTTTATTTTATGATTATATAATAAAAATAATTTTTATAATATAACTTTTATTTATTTAAATTAGAAAATGAAAAAGTTATAAATGATCGAAATGCCATTTACTTAACGGTTAGGAGCTAACAACTTTTAGTTTCGAGGACCAAAACATTACGCAAATGCAAAATCGAAAGTCTATTTTGGAATCAACAAATTATGGGGACTAAATCCAAGAGGAAAATAAAACTATAGGGACCAAATTTGTAACTCTACAAACATAGGACTAAATCTAACAGGGAGATAAAACCTCAAGGACCAAATCTGTAATTTACTAAAAACCTGAAGGACCAAATCTGTAAGTTACTGTATGAAAAAATTAAAAAAAAAACACTGTTCATGAACAGTGTTCTGATAAATGTTATAGTATATAATTAACAAGGGTTTATTAGCTCTTGGTAACATGATAAGTGCATTGGGTGAAGCGAAAAGGAGGCCATGTTCCTTAGCAAGTTAGGGGTTGTTTGTTTTTTTTAAAAAACCTTTTAATGACTCTTAAGTCTGAATCGTTCAGACATTTTTATATATCACCTCTTATTAATTATAACTAAAATAAGACTTCAGACTTTAGACCTCTTAAAAAACAAACGGCACCTTAGTTATAGGCAGAGGCGGATCTAGAAAAATAGTCTTGTGGTTGCATTGTCGCACACCTAAACAAAATTATAGTATCCTTAAAGGTCATAAGCAACATTACACTACACCTTGAAAATATACCTAAATATAAACAAATTAATATGCATATTAGCCAAAAAATCTAAAAATTAACCTAAATTAACTCTAAACAAATAACTCCAGAGACTACAGAGAGGGTCAAATATATGCAAACTAACTCTAAAGAGTTGCTTAACATGTTATTATGTAACATTATTACATCAGTATAAACAAATTAACTTTAACAAAAAAGACGCTAATACAAATTTGTATTCAAGTTAAATTGTACGAAAACAATAGTTTCAGCTTATTATTCACGTTAAATTTTATTCGAAAAAATCTAAAGAAAAAAAAACAATCAACAACAAACATGAGTCAAATGTGTATTTAATAACTATTAAATATTGCATTTATCATGCACGCATTATATTCAATATTGGACTCATTTCGAAGCTAACGACGAAACATTTCCAACGGTGCAATTTGTAAAGAAAAAATACGTATTTTTAAGTGTATTTTAGCTAAAAATTTAATTAATTAACTAATATGATATGGGTATAAAATAAAAAAAGAAAAATGAAAGGATGTAAACTTAAAACATTAAAATCTTTAAAGGGTAACAACGTAATTTATCATATATTCAATTTGCCAAACGTGAGTTTTATCTATTAAATTTTTATATATAACCCCTAAAGTTTTAAAGTTCATGGTTTCATCCTAAAAAAATTTATGGTTTCACCTCAAAAAATTTATGGTTTCACATGTAAGGACCTTAAGAAAATTACAATTAACACCCACAATTTTATGGTTGCACATGCAACCACACCCTAAGGCATAGATCCGCCCATGGTTATAGGTAACAGGTATGTGATAAGGACAATATCTCCATATCTTCTCATGATTCAATCAAAGATACCAACATTTAATTTTGATTCTCTACATTATTATTGTAATATCTTTTTTGTTTAAAATTATTCTTGTCAATATTTTTTATTTAATAGTCATAAATATCCTACATAGTTGTTAATAAAATTCATTTCATCCTTTACAGTATGGAAGTAGTATTGTAGAATATGTCTCTTGTTGTCAGATTTTGAAACAAAAGATAACAATGCTTGAAACGAGTAATGGGATTTTGCAAAAGCAACTTCAAGATGTGGTCTTTCCTATTGCTCAGTAAGGTATGGTTCTTCTCCGATCGATCGATCTGTGTTTGGTTCTTCTTCTGTTACCAGATTGTTTGGTTTTGTGTTTGTTCTTCTCCTATCGCTCCTTCTGTGTTGGGTTTAGGGTTTTGGTTCTCCTGTAACATACATTTGGTAAGGGTGTTTGTTCTTCATCTGTCCTACATACATTTGTGTTCTTCTCGAATCGTACACAACTTTAAAAAATAGATCAGACATTTTGTTCGTGTTTCGTTGGGTGTCAGTTATTGATCACAACTTCAAAAAATCGATAGTTGTTTGTTGATTTCAGAACTTCAAAAAACCGTTTAGACTCCATTTAAAGGGTTTGCTTAGGGTTTCATGGCAATACAAACAGAAAGTCTGTTTGATCATAAGAACCAAAATATTTAGAATGTGTTTATCATACCTACTGAAGTACTTACCAAATCATAAGTTGAGAAATGGGCATTAGATTGAGACTTGAAAGAAACAAACTCAAAATTTTATTGGGTTATATTCATCTTTCGTTTGTTGATAATACAATGTGCATTACTGTGGAATGAGCTAAAGGAATTTAACTAATGGACCAAGATTGATGGCTCTCATCTTCAACTGGTTCAAGCTTGAGTAGAAGTTTAAATTCCAAGATTGACTTTAGCTAGAAAGAAATCTTCAATATTTGAAACTTATTCATTTCAAATCAAATATATTGCTGAATGAAATCAAGTTGGGTGTCAGTTTTTGTTATCGATCAGAGGTTTGAAATTAGTTTTTTCAGGACTAATTTCATACATAAAAACCACAGTGTTGGTTTCTGTCTTCAAGCCACCAAGTGTTGGCTCTAAAAATTGCTCAATTGCTACCATCTTGCTGCTATATGCGTTTCTCAAATATTATGTTGTTTGTTTGCAGCTCTCAGTCTGATCCGGAAGCTAACTTGCTTAAGGTATATTACTTTGAGGTCCATTTTTAACTATTTTTCTTTTGTACTACGTATATCTCTTTGAAGTGATTTATTTTAGGTTCCGACTCTGTTATTTCTTTATTTTAGTTATCAGTAACAGGTGAGCAAAGTCTGTCCATGCCTCTTTTTCACTTCTCTCGATTTTTGACCGTGACCTCTTCAATTCCAGTTAGGGGTTGTTTGTTTTTTTAAAAATACCTCTCTTAATTCTGAACCGTTTAGACCTTTTGACATTCAGACTGTTTGTTTTTTTACAATTAACAGAACCTGTTAATTGTTCAAGTTTTTGCTTTGTTTTGGCCTCTTTTTCCTTGATTTTGACATTTAGTAGAGAACAACCACCTATAGATAAAATACACATGAATTCTTCAAGGGCTATTCATGGGTTTCCAGGGGCAGCAAAGACGAACGTCTTCTTAATGGAATCCAGAGTATTGATGAATTTCAAAAGGCAGCCATATGAGGTACGTTAAATAACAATGCAAATATGAAATATCAACCAATATTTTTAACTTTAGTAATATATAAATTCCTCCACAAGCAATCACAGTGTGATACCAAGTTTAGTCTCAAATCATGTCAGTAGTCAAAAATAGATGGTTGGTTTGCTTCTCTTATAGTCTTAATTCTTTCGACTTTGTTTAACTATACGTATGTGTGTGTAACCTACCCATGTTGTGTGTTTAGTTTAGTATGAACATTCCTTTCGAGGATAAGGTTTTTGTTATCTATTGATGCCTGAGACATTGTCTGATTAATTTTGCAAATCCCTGTTGTTTTATTTTGTACAAGTTGACTCTAGTTATCTTATGATTTCTTGTTTATAGCATTTAAAGCCTTTGCTAATGCACTAAACCTGGAATGGGAAGACTACTTGTTAGTTAGTTAGTTAGCTAGCTAGCTTCAATAGTTACTAGCTAGGCGTTAGTGCATCACGAGATTAATGATTCAACAAATGAAGATCCTGTTTTGTCCATGTAGGAGTCCATGATAACATTATGATGATAAAACCATTACATTTAATAAAACACTCAGAAAATGAAATAGAAAATTTTGTGCTAGGCTAAAGCTACATAAAAATTCAACAAAATACCACAACTGCTCTCCTTGCCTCAAAGAAAGCAAACTAGTTCCTTACGACAACAAACTCTAAATAGCTTCAACCTCCATGTTTACAATAATGTGTTGGTGTGGCTCATGTTGATCAACCCATGCTTCGTGACGGCCATTCAAAATGCAGAGAAATTCAAGCTTAGGAATAGCTTGAAGGGCTTGATACAACCAATCATCCCAATGGGATAATAAGATAAGAACTGGATTGACAATCCAAAAGCGTTGTGTTGACAAGGAAATCAAGCACAAGAAACATGCCATGCCCGAGATTGACGGATCTATTGCTTGAAAACGAAAAAGGACACAAAGCGGGAGTTGTAGGTGAACAACGATTTTGATGGAGACAAAGAGGAGAATTATGGTTAAAATGACAGAGGTGAGGTAGTGATGGAAAGGCAAGAGAAGATGAAGGAGAGGTAAGAGAAGAATTCTTGCATCCAACTTGAATTCCATTTGTTTTTGTTGTTTTTCTGAATTGGTGTGTGTGGGGTATTTATAGGTTGGGTTGCCTAGTACTAATGGTTTTAATGGTTTAAGTTCAAGCTGATTGATGTGTTGATTGATGTGTGGATGGGTGGAACTTGGAAGCTCGAGTTCAAGAAGCTCAAGTCAAGTTCAAGTTTTCCTTTTTTTTTTATGGTCTCTTTAGTTGTTATTTGGTTGGGTTGTTTAATTAAAGGAGGTCCAACAATTAATTATTTTTTGACTGATTTCTTTTGGGCTAAATTAATTAAGGAGATTAATTTAATATTGTTAGGAGTTTAATTTATTTAAAAATAATTTCTGATTTAATATATATATATATATATATATATATATATAATTAAGTCCATTTTAATTTAATATTATTGGTTTAACTAGAAATTAATATTAAATTAATTATTTCTGGAGCGGTGATTATTACTATATAACAATCATGAAAAAGAAAATACTAGTAATGGACTAAAATAATAACAACAATACTTGCAATTGTTTTTTAAATGTATTTAAACAATTTTTATTTAAAATATTCCCCTGGTAACCTAATTAATTATGACGATACTAAACCATCCATGTTTTATAGATTAATACTAGAAGCGTACTCGCGCAATGCAGCGAGATACATCACGATTTTAATGTTTATTTTTATTTTTTGTTTTTTATTGATTTACAGTACGATTTTGGATGGTTTTTATTGAGTTATAATGGTTTTTTTATATATAAATTTGTTTAATTTAGGCTTAACAATATAATGTTTTTTATATAAAAAAAATTAAGTAGTTTGTTAAAATTCATTAATTATCTTATATATTTTAAATTTTTTATATTTAAATTGAGATGTTTATCCTGTTTTGATTATGTTTATCAGAATTCAAATTTCATAATTTTAGGATTTGGGGATTAGAGATAAGGATTTTGGGGGATAAGGATGAAATTTATTAATTAGGGTTAAAATCATTTAAAAGTAGTACATATTGTTTCATTAATTATTTTTTAAGATATTTTAAGTAGTTTAACATTAAATAATAGTACATAATGCTTAATACATCACGATTTTAATGTTTATTTTTATTTTTTGTTTTTTTATTGATTTACAGTACGATTTTGAATGATTTTTATTGAGTGATAATGGTTTTTTATATATAAATTTGTTTAATTTAGGCTTAAAAATATAATATTTTTTATATAAAAAAATTAGATAGTTTGTTAAAATTCATTAATTATCTTATATATTTTAAATTTTTTATATTTAAATTGAGATGTTTATCCTGTTTTAATTATGTTTATCAGAATTCAAATTTCATAATTTTAGGGTTTGGGGATTAGAGATAAGAATTTTGGAGGATAAGGTTGAAATATATTAATTAGGGTTAAAAGTTTTACAGGTAGTACATTAAGCTTTAGTAGTTATTTTTAAGAGATTTTAAGTAGATAGCTTTAAATGATAGTACATATAGCTTAGTGAGTTGTAATTAAGAGTTTTTTATGTCATCTTTATTTATATATTTTAAATTTTTTATATTTAAATTGAGATGTTTATCCTGTTTTAATTATGTTTATCAGAATTTAAATTTCATAATTTTAGGGTTTGGGGATTAGAGATAAAAATTTTGGAGGATAAGGATGAAATATATTAATTAGGGTTAAAAGCTTTACAGGTAGTACATTAAGCTTTAGTAGTTATTTTTAAGAGATTTTAAGTAGATAACTTTAAATGATAGTACATATAGCTTAGTGAGTTGTAATTAAAAGTTTTTTATGTCATCTTTATAATATAGTATAGATTGGGAAAAGTCTGAAAAAATTCAACAAACTATTTGATTTTGAATGGCTAAGTCTTTAAACTATTTTTTTGAATGATTAAATCGTTAAACTTTCTAAAACCGGTTAAATACATTCTTGTAACTTTTAAAAACAAGTTAATATACTAAAATTTAGGAAAAGTCTATAAAAACCCAACAAATTATTTGATTTTGAATGATTAAGTCCCTAAAGTTTTTTTAGCAAATAAATCTCTAAATTTTTTCCTAAATCTTATTACCAAATAAATCATTGAACTTTTTTTGAAGAAATAAATTCCAAACTTTTTTAAGAAACAAAACTATGAACTTAATTTTAAACCAATAAATATATAAAAAAAAATGTCCTATATGTTTATCTTTCTAACAGGAATATATTAAAAGTTATCTCATTTGTAATAATAAAGTAATGTTTAATTTAAAGTAAGAGTCTAATTAACCGTTTGACTTTAATGTATACCATTAACTAAGGGGTCGTTTACCCAAACATTTACCCGGTAAGTGCTTATCGGTAAAAATCGACACCCTAACTTATTTTACCGGGTAAGATTGTAGTCTATCAAAAAGCTATCACGTGCAACAATTTACCCGATAAGCGCTTACCGGGTAAGAGTCGTCACCTTCAATTACTGGGTATGACTCTCCATTCTTATATCGTTCTTACCGGGTATGATTATCGGCCCTTGTGATATTCATCCGGTAAGGTAAACGAACCAGCAAGCACCTACTGGAGTTTTTTTTTTTTTGGTATATTTGTGAACAAATTGACTTTTTTTGGTATATTTTGTGAAATGATTGACGTTTTTTTTGTTATATATTTTATGAAAGGATGAGAATAATTTTTGTACAATTATACGTATCTATTTATGTTTTAGACTTTTAGGCATAAATTTTGAATGATTCAGAATTAGTAATAAAAATGTATATTTTTTTCTCTCTTTAATTGGTTCATTTTGTTATATTGTCGGTGAGAGGAATTATATATATTATTTTTGTTCATGCAAAAAAAAGTAGATTTATTTGTTCAAATTTAAGTTCATAATTTTGTTTCTTCAAAAAAAAAGTTTAGGATTTATTTGTTTAAAAAAGTTCAATAATTTATTTGGTAAAAAATTTAGGAAAAAGTTTAGAGATGTATTTGTTAAAAAAATTCAGGGACTTAAATATTCAAAATCATATAGTTTGTTAGGTTTCTTTAGACTTTTTCCAAATTTTTATTACATTAACTTGTTTTTACAGGTTACAAGGATGTATTTAACCGGTTTTAGAAAGTTTAAGGGTTTTATCATTCAAAAAAATAGTTTGAGGACTTAATCATTCAAAATCAGATAGTTTATTGGGGGTTTTCAGACTTTTCCCGTTAATATTTCCATCAATGTGTACAACACATATTGTCGTGTTGTATGTATCAGGCTTATCGAAGCGAATCAACAAGAAACAAGAAATGAAAATTTATTTTTTTACTTTTCTTTATTATAGTATTGTACATTTACTTCTTTTTATTATCTTCTATCTTCTTCACCAACTGTTGTGATACTAAGGCTTCACTCTTCAGCGTCGACCTCGATTCCTCGATGACTCCTTGACCACCGGCGACCGCCCTGCTCCAGTCTCCACTCTCCAGACATACCTCTCTCTCTCTCTCAAATCAATCGACCATCGCCTTGCTCCTTTTCTTTGGTAATCGACCATCACCTTTGCTACTTTTCTTCTTAGTTTTCTAGTTTCTACACTCTTCTCTCTCAGTTCTAGTTTTCTAGTTTTGATTTTTATTTTGGTGGAACTGAAATTTGGTAATTTATATACTGATTTACTTACTGAAATTCATTGTTAATCATTTATGTACTGATTTACTTGCTGAAATTTCATTTGGTAATTTACTTACTGAAATTCATTGTTATCTTGGACTTCATTTGGTAGCTATTTGGACTTCATTGTTACCCAAACCACCCGACCCGAACCACCCAAACCCGATCTCACCCAAACCCAAACTACCCGAACTTTAAATGGTCGGATTTCGGGCCATTCCATCCTACCCGAATATCCGGTCGGGTTTAGGGTTTGGGTACCCGACCCGACCGATGCACACCGCTAGACAGAACAAAACCAGAACACCCCCTTTTTATTAATATTCTTGTTAATCAACTTCTATTATATTATTAAACATCCCTTAATTGTATTTTGTGATTAATGACAAATAAATTGGTCCAACCATGATTATATGAAAGATAACTTAAATATTAATTATATGCTAATACAACATAAAATTGGTTTGAATTTTTTTCAACAAATCATGTATTTGTCCTACAACATATCCCATCGTGGTACACTCCACTCCCTCGGTTAAATAACTTTAAATGTAACCTCATAAAATTCACATATAGAAATAAGTAACATCGTATGCACCCTTAAAATATTACGTAGAACTTGCATGGTGTTTCTATGATTCTATCTAGCCGAGAAAATCCATCACTAACGCTAAACGTACACCTTAATATTTTCCAAGTTGAATGGTCAAGTTTCCCATAAATTCTATCAATCCAAACACCATTAAATACAAGCATCGAATTCGAAAGTCATTTTTAATCGCCGTGCAATGTACGGTGTGTTATTGTATATATAGTTCAATGATACAATTTTAGAGGAGATTTTGTTCTCTCATATTTATAAATTTAATTTCATTCTATCAAAACCTTTCGTAAGGCACCCATATAAGTAGAATTTTACCCGCATTATGTAGTGCGATCCAATTTTCCATTCTGAACTGAAAACTCTAAGGGGTTGTTTACTAACTGCTGACCAGACTGACTCGGTCGGCAAATCTGACTCGGTTAGTAGTCAGTGCGTTTACCAAATCTCGAATCTGACCGAGATCTGACCAAGAAACTGACCAAGCTCTTACAATCCATTTTCATCAGTCAATCTGTCATATAGTTTGTGTTTTTGAGAGAGTGAGAATGTTATCGTTTAGTTATCAGTTATATGAAGTATAATGTTATATTAGTGTTGCTCTCGTGTATTTTTAACGTATTGGTTTTATGAAGTTTAAGCATGAAACTTTGAAAAGTTGTACTAACAAAATTATAAGTTGTAAACTATAATTTTAATAACATTGGTTAATTGTATTATAGCATAAAAAAGACATTATTATTAACATACTCATATATAACTTTACATATGATTAAAATTTTGGAAAAAAAACTGAAAATAAATATATAGATATGAGTATCAAATTAATAGAATAAATATTTTTTTCATATAATTTGTTTAACTAAAAACCTGATTATATTTAATTATATAATATTTGTTTTTCATATAATTTATTTAATTATAAATTTAAGATATATTGTAGGTGGATAAATGTTTTGCAATTATACAAAAGGTTGGATGAAAGGGATAGCTAGGTTCAAGCTCAAGCTCAAGCTCAAGCGCTAGTTCAAGCTCTAGTGCTGCGCAAGAAGGTGGGTGTGGGCCGTGGAAGTAAAATACATACATATTTTATATATAATATATTAGAGTAAATTATGGATTTAGTACTTATTTTATTTTTATTTTTTTGAACGGCAAGTTAACACATACGTTCTCGATTAATCCCCGTCGACCACGACCCAGCTCAATTAAGGGTACCATTATGTGGCGGGTCCATGATCATGGATGTCACAGGATGCTCACCACGGGGTTCAAACCTGGGTAGTCAGGGATACCATCCACTGACCTCCCAGGATGTTACCTTACCACTGGGCTACAACATGAAGGACAATGGATTTGATACTTATGGTTTGGGTTTGTTATAAAATTGGTCTCTAAACTTCATTTAGTACATGAATAAGATGTGTGGTTTGCAATTTTTCACAGTTTTGGTCTCTAGGCCAAACAAGCATCCATCTTGTTTGCTAACCACAATGACGAAATGATTATTTTACCCATTTTAACATCTTTTACACTTTCTTAATGCTTAATCATCTTTTTCATCTTAAACCCTCAAGAATATGCCTTAAATTTTAAACCTAAATCAATTTTAAAACACCCATCTTTCTTTAAATCCATTCGATTTATCAAAGTAGAAGGGTTGGTGAATTGGAGATTTATCGATAAATCTTTTAAAAATTGGTTGCTTGGATTCACTTTTGGTTCTTATAATTGGATAGTTGAATGTTGAACCGCTTCGATATCATTTTATCCTCATTTTGGTTGGTCTCTACTTTCACCAAAGTCTTTGAACATGTATAAAATGAATTTGAAAATGCAAATCAAAATAAATTCGATGTGGTTGTTTTTCTATAAAAAGGCATCAAAGTCTTAAGCATAAACAAATTACATAATATGGTTAGAAGATTAAAATACTCCTGATTATATTTAATTATAAAACATTTGTTTTTCATATAATTAAATTAATCGGAAGTTAAAGATATATTGTAGGTGAATAGATGTTTTGTAATTATACAAAAGGTTGGATGAAACCGAGAGCTAGGTTGAAGCTCTAGCTCTCTCTACTCAAGAAGATAGATGAGGGTGGAAATCACACACACATATATATATATATAGAGAGAGAGAGAGAAAGTTTAAATGAAAATTCAATTTTCATTGTGCATCCGAGGACAAATCTTAGACACTCCATCATTTTGATCCAACAATTCATATTAAATAGAGTTTTTAATTTTAAGATCTTTAGAAGTAAAAATGGAAGATAATCTAAAGTCACGCCTATTATATTTGACTTTTTATTTTATTTTTTAATTAAAAACTTTTACCCAATTAAAATTTAAAATAAATTATCTTAAAAATTACTAATATTATAATCAAATTTGTACAACATATAGCACCGTAAGTATGTAACTCGACGTCACCTTCTTCAATGTAACATCCCAAATCTTAGTTAAATAAATAATAATGAAAAGAAAAGAGAAACGAAACGAAACGAAAAAAAAAACTTAATGGTTTTATTTATTTTGGACAAAGATTGTTAAAATAATATGTTGGGAGGGGGCATACTGATTCCCGTTATTCATTCTTATGAAACTATCAAGATCCCCTACATGTCTACAATTGGGATTTGGTATTTAAGTTATTTATTTTTTAAAAAGTGATTATAATAAATCATTTATTTGTTTAATGGTTACAATAAGGGTACGTTATTATCGAGTTCTTTAAATTCTGAATTTGAAGGATTTATATAAACTACTTCTTAATTTAGGCTAAAAATCATTTAATAATTTAAATAATTTAATAATGGGATTAAATTAATAAATTATAAGATCGATAGCAGGGCCAACAACGTCTTAGGCGATATGGAGAACGGACAACATTCGGGCAACAGGGAGGGCAAGACAGAGCGATACGATTGTTTGTGAGGGTTTTAATGGTTTAGCGTTTGAGAACGGTAAAACTGATTTAGATTTTTTTTACTTTAAAACCTTTATAATCAGTTCCATGTATCTTTAAAAAAGGTAACAAATTTTTAGAAGTTCGATGGTTTTATTTATTCCAAAAAAATGTTTAGGGACTTAATCATTCAAAATAAGAAAGTTTAATGGTTTTTTATTCGAAAAAAGAGTTGAAGAACTTAATCATTCAAAATAAAATAGTTTATTGGGTTTTTTTGAACTTTTTCCTAAAATTTAAATCCTAAATTAATTCTAAAGCACCATCTTTCTTTAAATCCATCCAGTTTATCAAAGTAGAAGGGTTGGTGAATTGGAGATTTATCGATAAGTCTTCTAAAAATTGGCTATTTAGAATTCACTTATGGTCCTTATAATTGGATAGTTGAATATTGAAGCGTTTCGACATCATTTTATCCTCATTTCGGTTGGTCAAAGGCTTTGAACATGTATAAGATGAATTTAAAAATGCAAATCAAAATAAATTCAATGAGTTGTTTTTCTAGTACCAAAGTCTTAAAATTAAATAATATGGTAAAAACATTAAAATATCCCTGATTATATTTAATTATAAAATATTTTCTTTTTATATAATTTATTTAACTAGAAATTTAGGAAATATAAAGTAGATAAATGTTATGTAATTATACAAAAAGGTTGGATGAAATGGAGAGCCAGGTTCAAGCTCAGTTCTAGTTCAAGCTCTAATCTTGACTGTGCTTAAGAAGGTGGGTGTGGATGGAAGTCAAATATATGCATATATTTTAGAGTAAATTATGTTTTTCGTCCCTGTGGTTTGTTAAAAGTTTTGGATTTCGTCCCTGTGGTTTCAAATTTCAGTTTTCGTTCCTATGGTTTGCAATTCATTTGTATTTTCGTCCGTGAGGCCAAAATATTAGTTTAAGTACGAAGGACTAAAATGGAAATGAATTGTAAACCATATGGATGAAAAAAACAATAAAATTTAAGTCATAAGGACGAAAGAGGTAAATATTATAAACCATAGGGATGAAAATTATAATTTCAAAACCATAAGGACGAAATAAGAAAATTTCAACAAACCATAGGGACTAAAAACGTAATTTACTCTATATTTTATGTGGTTATGGGTGGAAGTCAAATATATACATATTATATAATACATTATAGTAAATTATGGATTTGGTCCTTATGGTTTGGGTTTCTTATAAAATTGGTCTCTAAACTTTATTTAGTACATGAATAAGGCGTGTGGTTTGCATTATTTTCAAAGTTTTGGTCTTTAATCCATCTCGTTTGCTAACCACAACGGCGAAATGGTTAGAGCATCTCCAACAACTTCTCTAAAATAGAGAAAAATAAGTTTTTGTTCTCTAAACTTCTCCACCAGCTTTACTATCTTGTTTTCTATAATAGATAAAACTTGAAAAAATTTCAAGTTTAGATAATTCTCTAATACTTGATAGTAAGAGAGACAAAAAGATATAGAAATAATTATTTTATTTAATTCCACCAATGAGATTGAATGTTTATCATTTTATATTAAGTTTTTTAGAGCATATCAGGATGATAAATTAGATAATAATATAATAATATAATTTGTATTAAAAAAATTTAAAATAGAAAATCTGCTAATAGTTGAATGTAATTATTTTTAGATATTATAACTTTTGGTTATTTATTTTAGAAAAATTATAAATAACCTGTTGGAGATGCTCTTATTCTACTACTTCTTCCCATTTTAACATCTTTTAAACCTTTTTAATGCTTAACCATCTTCTCCATCTTAAACCCTCAACAATATGCCTTAAAATTTACAACCTAAATCAATTCTAATACACCTATCTTTCTTTAAATCCATTCAGTTTATCAAAGTAGAAGGGTTGTTGAACCGGAGATTTTATCGATTTCTAAAAATTGGCTGCTTGGAATTCACTTATGGTCCTTATAATTGGATAGTTGAATGTTGAAACGCTTCGACATCATTTTATCCTCATTTCGGTTAGTCTCTGCTTTTTGCCAAAGGCTTTGTACATGTATTAGACGAATTTAAAAATGCAAATCAAAATAAATTCAATGGGTTGTTTTTCTATAAAAAAGCACCAAAGCCTTGAACATAAACAAATTAGATAAAACCACAAGGGTTGTGGCGTACTGATTAAGGCCATGGGGGATGTGGTGGAATATCTCATCTACTCAGGGTTCGAATGTAGGCGTACGCAACATTGTGGCCACTGGGATTTAACCAGGGCTGACGTCTTACAGTCATAATTTTCCAGAGATTAGTCTAGGCATAACCTAGGACACCCTTCAAAAAAAAACAAATTAGATAATTTGGTAAAAAGATTAAAATACCTTTGTTAATGGTTGAAATCTAACGGAGTTAGTTTCAGGGTTGAAATTTAATGGAGTTAGCTTATAAAATAACTTATAAGTTAGTTTATGTGCATCCAAACTATTACTCAAAAAGCAAACTAGCTTATGTTTGCCAAATAAGACGAAAATTGTAGATAATTTATTAAAGAGACAAAAAAGTGAAACTTAGGAGATAGAAGAGGGGCTTGTTCTGTAATTTTCTCAAAGATTATCCCTTTAAATAACTCAGAGATTTGTCTCCGATCTTCACCGGCACCGTTGAATGATTCTAATTTGTAAGGAGTATCCGAGTATATTAAAATGTTGCAAGAGGAATTTACATATAATCCTTTAGCCCGTGCTTTGGGCGCATTTCTTGAGAGCTATCCAACCACCCTTCACTCATCACTTCCGTCGTCTTGGTATGAACTAATGGTTTTTTGGAGCCATGGTTAGTGATTCAATTTTAGTCTTTCCTAATTTTATTAATTAATTGTTATTCATTCATTCATCTATATATTATTGTTTGCTTACACAGATGATCCTGAACCCATTCCAGACAAGATAAGATGTGCATTTCAAAACCTTCATGTTTTTGTTTTTTCAAAAGGCTTAATCCAGTTCTGGGCTCCTCCAAAATCCGCCAGCGGCAGACAGCTTCTTACAACAGCCGATCAGCCTTTTATCCTTGCAACTCTTCACGGTGATGAAGACAAGTATAGGTTATGTTCTCTCAAGTATCAGTATTGTGTTGATAACCCTAACCCTGGAGGAGTTGAAGAGGATGAGGATGTTAGGATCATAAGAGATGGTGCAGCCGGTAGAGCATTTCTGAACCAAACGCCAGAGTTATTATTTCTGGATCTGAAGGTTGCTGCTGGGAGTCCATTGGTATCTTCGGCTTTAGAGTCGGGATTGAGGTGTTGTGTTATGTTCCCTGTTTTTGATCCTTCTCAAAGCAGCTGCTGCTGTGTTGGGGTCGTTGAGTGTTCCACACGCTTACCTTATGAACTTATTGGAGTGTTCAATAAGTTGAATACTGCACTGGAGGTTTGTATTTTTAGATAAAAAAGAGTTTTATTGTTTTATTTAAAGCAATTACTTTAGCAGCTACCTTAACTTTTTTCATTTGAGTAAAAATGATATTAAAGACGTTGTTTACCCAAATGCTTACCCGATAGTAAGGGTAAGATTAGACGCTCTAACTTACTTTACCGGGTAAAAATGGTATTGTATGCAACAATTCACCTAGTAAGCGCTTACCGGGTAAGACTCCATCCTTATCATCACTCTTACCGGGTAAGGCTCCATCCTTACATCGCTCTTACCGGGTAAGATTCTTGGCCCTTGTCATGTTCATCCAGTAAGGTAAAATGAAACATTTAGTAAACGGCCCCTTAATCTGATTTGCTACTTCTGTTTGCAGAAAGAGGGTCTGAAAACGTTCCATGTACGAGATCGCCTGCCATACAAGGTACATTCCTAAAACAACTCTCTATCGTATGATATATTCTTTCTAGTTAGTGCACCAGTCAATCGATCGGATCTTGAATAGAATACTTGTGTGTCAGAATAAAAAGGTGTTTTACAACTTTGTCGTCTTTTTTCCAGTTCCTTGTACAACTATTAGATATGTGTAAATACTTTATCCCCCCCATGAAACAGACTATGCGCGGCTGGAAACATGTCAAGAATGAAATTGATGAGGCATTAAAGATCATTTCGCACACGCATGGCTTAGATCTTGCTCATGTTTGGATTGCTTACAAGGATGAGAATCATGTATCTTTATCTTCTTTGGAGGATGGTCAAACAAAAAGAATCATAGGGCTCAAATTGACTGATTATAATTATGTTCATCATTATGATGATGATTATTATGATTATGTTCAAGGTTATAATAGTGCTTATTATAGGCTTCCTTTGAAAATGGGGGAGGGGCTTATTGGGAAGACATATCAAAACTATGAACCATATTTTTTAGACAACTTGGAGTTGAGTGATAATGAGTTGGTACTAAAGTTAGTCTCCATCCATGTTGACTGTAGTTGTTTTATGATTTACTTAAGGAGCATCAAGACTGGTGATTTAGATTATGCTTTTGAATTCTTGTGGAGGAGAGATCGAGACAATGTTATCTTGTTGGAGTCACTCTTATTAACATTAAAGAGGTGTTTGCCAAGCTTCAAATTTGCTTCTGGTGCACAACTTGGTGATGAAATAGATATTCTAGATGTTAGGAATTCTATAGGAAGGGGAAACGAATATATTAATATTTTCCAAAGAAACGAAATATCACTAAAAAGAGCAAGGCAATCAAAGGTTGAGGAATGTGTACCGCCTTTGAAGGTAAGAGGCAAGACAACGCCAATCACATTAACTCGAGAGCAGATCAAGTCACAATTTGGTCAAACCCAGAATGAAGCTGCACGAAATCTTAACGGTAATGATAATCTTTTGCTTTCAAATTACACTTGTTTTTACATGGTTGGAATGATTACAAGTTTGACCGTGAATCCTTTGGATTGCCATATCTTATCAAATGACTCTTGTTTCTTGATGTTTTTTTTACAGTTCATTTGAGTACGTTGAAACGCAAGTGCGAAAAACTACACATAACGTGGGAAGGAAAAGATTATGTCAAGAAAAATCAAAGTGACATGAATGAAGAAGAAGATAAAGGAGGAGCAATTCAAGAATACATCGGAGAGATGTCTTTGGATGAAAATATGGTGACTATAAAAGCGGAGTATGCAGGTGATGTGATCAAGTTCACTCACCCAACCTCATCAGCAACATCTGAAGCTATTAAGAAGGTAATTGTCGAGAAATTTAAGTTGGATCATGCTGCTCATTATAAGCTCAAATACCTTGATGACGGAGATAAGGAGTGGATTTTATTTACTTGTGATCAAGACGTGACATTATTCACAAAAGATAAGCGAAATGTTCGGCTACGTTTGCTTTCACGAGAGCGATCCTACACTTGAATTGAGAAGCTCGACCGTGTTCTTTTTTCCTATCAACTCATTTGCTTTGTTTCTATATAAGTTCGTTTCAACTTTCAACTGTGATGTAAATAATATGTACTATCTTGTGGCTTTTTTCTTATATGTATCACAAGCTAAGCATTACTGAACTTGCATAATCCACATCAATTATTAAAAAGAATTTTTCTAGTTTGTGCCTATCATTCGAAACATTTGATGTACAATTAATATGGATCATTTCCTTAATCCAAATCCAGGTCTGATGTGAGCAAAAGAATATATTGAATGTGTCATTAAATTTGTATCACAAACTATTAGAATATATTCTTCATCATCATGCAACTAATTGGTGGGGTTTGAGTCAAATATCACATGTCACAATAAAACAAAACATGATCAAACCCAATAACCGAAGGCAAAAACTATGTATACGATAAAAACTCCCAAAGGCAAAGCACCCACACGGCAATAATAATGATAAACAACACAAGTACGACACTAAAACGTGTATGCTTTGTTCCTAATCAAAAGGAGTACAAGGACGGATAAATTTTTTCATACGGTGACACCATATAATACCGACAATTTTTTTTACAAAAAACACGGTTTTTATCGACATGTCTTCGTCTTTTTACCGATGTTCAATATTGTCCGATGTGTTTTTAGCCTAATTCCACAATTTCGAGCGATTTTTAAAGTTGTTTGTTTGATTTCGAGAGATTTTTAAGTTATTTTTATCGATTTCGAGAGATTTTTTCGGTTTTTTTGGTTGATTTCGATAGTTTCTTTTGGTTTTTGGTTGATTATGAGGTACGGTTGCACCTTCTTGAAGTTTTCAAAATAATACGGTAGCACCTTCCAAAACGATACGGTTGCACCTTATACGAACCTAAAATTTTTTACCCTTCGTCGGCGAAATAATACGGTGGCACGTGCCACCGTAGCCACCATAGTGGATCCGTCCTTGAAGGAGTATATTGCCAAATTAACCGTTGTTGTTGGTAATGGGGGTTCTTAACTTAATCGGCTTATGTAAAACATTTTTTTAATACAAAATACAAAGTCTTTCGGTTAACCAATATAATTTCAATCAATTGATGACATTTAGTGACGGTGGAATTTGGTACCTCGTATGTTTTACAATGTTTCGTCTATTCTGCCATTAAATAAATTTTTTTGACGGTTTACTAATTTGTCATAGTCTTTTGTGTGATGGGCCATGTCGTTGAATTGAAACTACAGAATTCTAAATTATTCTAAACGAGTTTCAGCTAAATCATTGTTTACAATAATAACATCTCATGTCCACGATGTTGTTGGATTATGACCACTGTAAGCCATGTAGACAATACTACAACTTATCACCATATTTATTTAGCAACATTGTTCAAAGGAGCAATCGACCTGGCACTATTCTTCTTGCCTGACCTAGCTCCGTTTTGATTCAGCAACAAACGTCTATATACTGTGAGTTCCAACCAGAAAATTGGAAATTTCGCGTCACTTGAGATTTAAATTGCATTATACATGTTGTGATGAAGAAGTGTTGTGAAAATAACGAAAAACAACTAGCAATAAGATAGATAGTTGGACCTCACTATAAACACAAATACCCCAAGAACAATGAACGTATGTTCTTATATCAAGATAACAACGAAAATATGATCAACGAATGTGAGATAATTAATTACGAAGTATATGCAACAATATCCAACCATAAAATGCAAAATAAAGCATGGTAAGAGAGACACCGATATTTTTACGTGGAAACCCGGAAAGGGAAAAACCACGGGCGGAGGACGCCGAGAACTGATTCACTATCACTTTATGATGATACAATTTAGAGAAAGAAAAACTGATTAATATATCAGTTATTGAGAGAGAGAGATATATATATAGAAGATCTTATGTTTGGTGTATTTTTCTCTTCTACTAAGCTCCCTATTTATAGCACAAAATGTAGAACAACGGGCTGGTGGAGCAGCTGGTTTCACAGCTGTGAAACAACTGGAAATGCCAAAGAAAAACAGCTGGAAATGAGCTGTGGAAATGAGCTATCAAAAGCCTTGAAGGCAAACATTTCTCACAAATCTCCACCTTTGACTTTAATCCAAAACCCATAAAAACAAAGCTCCACCTCGTCTTCAAACCAAGTAGAATACACTAAGAGCACAATCTCTACCAAACTTCATCTCAAGCCAAAAACATCACCCATAAACAAAGCAATACCAAAGTAATCAAAGTTCTCGAAAAAGCAGTATCCTCCGCCAATTCGCCCCTAAGGGCATCAACCCCGTCTTTCAACACCAACCAAGTCCAAACACAAACTGAACTTGGCTACCGGAAGCGGCTTCGTTAGCATATCCGCTGCGTTATAGTCAGTGCTAATCTTCACAACTTTAACATCACCTTTCGCTACAACCTCTCGGATATAGTGATGACGAATATCGATATGTTTCGTCCTATCGTGAAACATTCGATCCTTGGTCAAAAGAACCGCGCCTTGATTGTCGCAGAAAACCTCTTCGACTTTCAAATCATCACTTAATTCACCAAAGAATCCTTTGAGCCAGACAGCTTCTTTTACGGCTTCGCTAACTGCCATATATTCTGCTTCCGTTGTAGACAATGCGACAGTAGGTTGCAAGTGTGCCTTCCAACTAATGGCACACCCATCAAGAGTAAACACGTATCCAGTGACGGATCTTCTCTTATCAAGATCCTTGGCATGATCGGAATCTACGTAGCCAAGTACCCCTGATGAATTTCTCCCAAAATGCAAACACAGATCTGCCGTCCCCTTCAAGTAACGAAAGATCCACTGGACAGCTTTCCAATGTTCTTTACCCGGGTTGTCCATATATCTGCTGACCATAGAAACTGCATAAGCGAGATCAGGTCGGGTACAAATCATGGCGTACATCAAAGATCCCACCGCACTAGAATACGGCACTCTCGCCATATAGGCGACATCTGCTTGAGTTGAAGGACTTAAAGCGGATGATAACTTGAAATGAGGCGCAAATGGAGTGTTGACAGACTTTGCTTCAGACATACTAAAGCGGCGAAGAACTTTCTGAACATAACCTCGTTGACTGAGGTACAACTTTCTCGCCTTTCTGTCACGTATAATCTCCATTCCAAGAATCTTCTTTGCGGCTCCCAAATCCTTCATATCAAATTCTGAATTTAACTGGTCTTTAACTTTCTGAACTTCTCCCATATCTTTAGCTGCTAAGAGCATGTCATCCACGTACAAGAGCAAATATAACATCGACCCATCGTCACACGTCTTAAAGTAAACGCAGCTGTCGTACGACGAATTTGACAAGCCGTGTGTGGTCACAAAGGCGTCGAATCTCTTGTACCATTGCCTGGGAGACTGTTTGAGGCCATATAGAGACTTTATCAATTTGCACACGTGACCTTCTTTACCCGGAACTTCAAAACCTTCCGGTTGGTGCATAAAGATCTCTTCCTCAAGTTCACCATTCAGAAATGCGGTCGTGACGTCCAATTGCTCAAGCTCCAAATCATAGGACGCGACCATCCCTAGCAATGCACGAATGGAAGTATGTTTCACCACCGGTGAAAAAATGTCGTTATAGTCAATGCCAGGAATTTGACTATAACCCTTCGCGACTAACCGAGCTTTATACCTTGGCTTTTCATTTGGAGTAGCCCCTTCCTTCAATTTATAGACCCACTTGCATCGAACAACCTTCTTTGTCTTGGGAGCGGAAACAAGCTCCCAAGTTCCGTTCTTTTGCAAAGATTCCATCTCCGCTTGCATCGCCAACATCCACTCATCCGCATCATCTTGTTTCATAGCCTCACTATAAGAAGTAGGCTCAACAATATATTCCATTTCCTCCGCTACGTTCAAAGCATATGCTACAAAATCGGCTTCTTCGCGATACCGTGCCGGAGGCACGATTTGTCTTCTTCCCCTATCACGAGCAATGCTCGGTTCGGGCTCTTGTGGCAAAGGTTGTGATAAAGAATCATCTACCACTTGATCACCAGTAGTGGGAGAAGAAGAAGAAACAACATGTGAATCATTAGTAGCAATCGGACTCGAAGCTTGAGCCAAAGGTAGCTCCACCTCTGCAGGTGATTTCTCTTTCGGAGATTCGGAAATGGTATCGGATGTAGGAGGTGGCGAATCAGTCAACATCGAAGATTCGTCGAAAGTTACGTCTCGACTTATAAGGATCTTCTTTGTTTCCGGGTACCATAGCCTAAAGCCTTTAACTCCGTCTTTGTATCCAAGGAAATTGCATTTCATAGCTCTCGGTTCTAACTTCCCGTTATCAACTCGTGCATACGCCGGGCAACCAAAAATCTTCAAATTTGTGTAATCGGTCGGTGATCCGTTCCATACTTCCATAGGAGTCTTCTTCTCAAGAGGGACTGAAGGAGATCGATTGATGATATAACAAGCGGTAGAAGCCGCTTCCGCCCAAAACGACTTGGGCATCTTCGAGTTAGAAAGCATGCAACGAACTTTCTCAAGAATAGTGCGATTCATCCTTTCGGCTACACCATTCTGTTGAGGAGTGTGGGCAACGGTACGATGCCTTGTAATGCCATTCTTACGACAATAAGCATTAAACTCCTCCGAGCAAAATTCCAAGCCATTATCCGTTCGGAGGTATTTCACCTCTTTACCGGATTGCTTCTCGATCATCGTCCTCCAATCTTTGAAAACTTCAAAAACATCACTCTTGCGTCTTAAGAAGAAAGCCCACACACGACGAGAGAAATCGTCGATAATAGTGAGCATATACGAAGCTCCACCATAAGAAGTAACTCAGGCCGGACCCCAAAGGTCAGAATGAATGTAATCAAGTGGCCCTTTAGTCGTATGAATGCCACCTGAGAATCTGACCCTCTTCGTCTTGCCGTACACACAATGCTCACAAAACTGCAAATCGGTAACTTTGTGGTCGTTCAACAAATCACGTTGACTTAGCTCGGTCATGCCTCCAAGGCTCATGCAACCGAGACGTAAATGCCACAATTTTGAAAGATCACCATCGGACATTTTCTTCGAAGCAACTGCAACGTCACCTGTAATAGTTTGACCTTGCAAAACATAAAGGTTAGCGGTACCTCTTTGAGCTTTCATTGTAGCTAACGCTCCTCGCTTGACCTTTATTGCTCCGTCTTTGCCAGAGAACTCGTAGCCCTTTTCATCGAGGGCACTGAGAGATATGAGGTTTCTTCGGAGTTCGGGAACATGTTTCACATTCCGAAGTGTTCGGATGACGCCATCATGCATGCGGATTCTAACTGTGCCTTGACCGACAATGGGGCAAGTAGCATTGTTCCCCATCATCACAACACCTTCAGAAACTTGATCATATGTATGAAACCAACTACGGTTGGGACACATATGAAAAGTGCAACCCGAGTCTAGAATCCATTCTTCCGTGGCCTTTGGATTACCATCCGAGACCGTCATGACTTCACCTTCACTAGCTCCACCTTCATCATGCTCAACAATGTCGGCTTCCCCGGAAGAACCCGTCTTGTTCTTGGCTTTGTTTTTGGCTTGAAGCTTGAAACATTCGTCAATGATGTGACCCTTCCGCTTACAAAAGTTACAGAACTTCTTCTTTCCACGAGATTTTGATCTTGATTTGCTTGAAGAACTTGAGCATTTTTCAAAAAATCTTCCCCTTGCATTTAATCCTTCGGCCCTTGGTTCATGACCGGGGATTATCTCCTTCATCTTCTCCTTCGAGCTCAACGCCGTATAAACCTCATCAAGTGATAGTGAATCCCGACTATAAATAATCGTATCCATAAACGTACCAAAAGATTGTGGTAAAGAGCATAATAAGATTAGACCCAAATCCTCATCGTCATACTTTACCTCAAGGTTTTTCAAATCACCAACTACCTCTTTGAATTTCGATAGATGTGCCGAAATTGAACCACCTTCAGATAAACGAAGGGCATATAATTTAAGCTTCATATGAAGCTTATTGGGTAAGCTCTTTTCCATAAACATTCGATCTAATTTAGACCAAATTTGATACGATGTTTCCTCCTCCCCAACATCTTGTAAAACATCGTTAGAAAGGTGCAATCTAATTAAAGATTGGGCCTTCAAGTCATTTATTTCAATATCCTCATCCGTCCAAGAGACGGGCATGAAAGCCCGGCCCAAAATACATTTATGTAAATTTTGTTGGATGAGGACATCTCTCATCTTTATCTTCCATAAGGGATATCGGGTATCCCGTTCCAACAAGGGAAGGTCGAATTTCATTGTTGACATAAATGAAAATAGCTTAGCAAATCAATAATCTCACGAAACTTCTATTGATAAAAAGAAATCTCGATATAAATAACTTGGGCTCTGATACCAATTGTTGTGAAAATAACGAAAAACAACTAGCAATAAGATAGATAGTTGGACCTCACTATAAACACAAATACCCCAAGAACAATGAACGTATGTTCTTATATCAAGATAACAACGAAAATATGATCAACGAATGTGAGATAATTAATTACGAAGTATATGCAACAATATCCAACCATAAAATGCAAAATAAAGCATGGTAAGAGAGACACCGATATTTTTACGTGGAAACCCGGAAAGGGAAAAACCACGGGCGGAGGACGCCGAGAACTGATTCACTATCACTTTATGATGATACAATTTAGAGAAAGAAAAACTGATTAATATATCAGTTATTGAGAGAGAGAGAGATATATATAGAAGATCTTATGTTTGGTGTATTTTTCTCTTCTACTAAGCTCCCTATTTATAGCACAAAATGTAGAACAATGGGCTGGTGGAGCAGCTGGTTTCACAGCTGTGAAACAGCTGGAAATGCCAAAGAAAAACAGCTGGAAATGAGCTGTGGAAATGAGCTATCAAAAGCCTTGAAGGCAAACATTTCTCACAAGAAGTACCTCAAACCAGGAACATATTTGACAACATGTTCTTATGGTTTGTTTCTAAGTTTGGATGGGAGTTTTATATGTTTGTTTTGGATGTAGGCTGATGAAACTGGTTTCCATTTTCTTCTTGGTGGAAAAAGAAAAAGGTGATGATGACTTGCTCTTAAATAATTTTTTTATGGTTTGGCCTCTTTTTCCTTGATTTCGACATTTAGTAGATAAATTACAGATGAATTCTTCAAGAGATAGTCATGGGGTGTCCAGGGGCAGCAAAGACAAACATCTTCTTAATGGAAAGCTCTGTTTTTAAGAAACAAGAACCGTCTTCTTAATGGTTTTGGATTGCTCCTTTCTGGTCTAGGAAAATGGCATAACCTTCCTGTTTTGCTTATCTAAATAGCCAGAGTATTGATGAATTTCAAAAGGCATGTAAGGTACATTAAATAACAATGCAAATATGAAATGTCAACCAATATTTTTAACTTTAGTAATATATAAATTCCTCCACAAGCAATCAAGATGTGATGCACAAAAGCTTATCTTTGATGTACCAAGTTTAGTCCCAAATCATGTCAGTAGTCAAAAATAGATGGTTTGGTTGGTTTACTTCTCTTATAGTCTTATTCTTTCGACTTTGTTCAACTATACGTATGTGTGTTTAACCTACCCGTGTGTTTAGTTAGTATGAAAATTCCTTTCAAGGATAATGTTTTTGTTATCTATTGATGCCTGAGACATTGTCGATTAATTTTGCAAATCCGTGTTGTTTTATTTTGTATCAGTTAACTCCGGTTATCTTATGATTCCTTGTTTATAGCGTTTACTGATGGACTAAATACCATATTTGGCTATCTTGTTTATGTATACGATCCTTTATTTAAAGCCTTTGCTAATGGATACCTGGAAAGATACAACAGGAAGATCGGTTGTTAGTTGGCTAGCTAGCTAGCTAGCTTTTCTAGTCTTCAGTAGTTACTAGCTAGGCATTGGTGCATCACGAGATTAATGATTCAACAAATGAAGATCCTGTTTTGTTGATGTACAACTCCAATATAACATTATGATAAAACCATTACATTTAATAATACACTCGAAAATGAAATATAAAGTTCCTGGCTAGGCTAAAGCTACATAAAAATTCAACAAACAACAAAAATACAACAACAGTCCTGCCTCAAAGAAAGCAGAGTTTTGAAAGCTAGTTCCATATGACAGCAAACTCTAATTATCTTCAACCTCCATGTTCATAACAAAGTGTTGGTGTGGCTCATGTTGATCAACCCATGCTGCTTCTTCGTGACGGCCATTCAAAATGCAGAGAAATTCAAGCTTAGGAAGAGCTTTAAGGGCTTGATACAACCAGTTAATCATCCCAATGAGATAACAAGATAAGAACGGGATTGATAGTCCAAAAGTGTTGTGTTGACAACGAGATCAAGCACAAGAAACATGCCATGACCGAGATTGACAGGTCTATTGCTTGAACACGAAAAAGGACAGCAAAAAGGAGTTGTAAGCGAACAACGATTTTGATGGAGACAAAGAGGAGAATTATTGTTAAAATGACAGAGGTGAAGTGGTGATGGAAAGGCAAGAGGAGATGAAGGAGAGGTAAGACAAGAATTCTTGCATCTAACTTGAATTTCATTTGATGTTGTTGCTTTTCAGAATTGTTATGTGGGGGTTTATTTATAGGTTGGTTTGGTGGACCCCAGATTTAAGTACTAAAGGTTATGTTTACGCTCAAATGCGTGGGTGGGTGGACGTTGGAAGCTCAAGTCAAGTTCAAGCGAGCGAGACTTGAGCCGGAGTTTTTTTTTAGTTGTTACTTGGGCTGTTTAATTATAGAAGGTCCAACAGATTAATAATTTTTGTACTGATTTCTTTTGGGCTAAATTAATTAAGGAGATTTAATTTAATTAATTAATATTGTTAGGTTAGGAGTTTAATTTATTTCAAATAATTTCTGATTTATGTATGTAATTAAGTCCATTTTAATTTAATATTATTTGTTTAACTAGAAATTAATATTAAATTAATTATTTTTGGAGCGGTGATTGTTACTATAAATCACTAGTATGAGAACCGCGTGATACGTGCGCGGTAGTGTAAGGACTTTTGGTACTAATATGTAAATCGTACTTATAAAAAAGTATAAATATTAAATATAACAACCAATAAATCATATTCAAATGATTGATTTGCAAGAAGTTGTAGAACTTAATTTGCAGAAAATAAATATATAAAATGAGCAACTTTAACATCGGAGCCATAGATAATTTATGCATTATTTGTATAATTGATGATCTTGCATGTACTATTTTTATTTTTTAAAAAGGAGGTAACTCTGCTTATTTTATTAATAAATAAACAAACGTATGCACAGATAGACGGTAACCACCTTCCGAATGCATGTTCATTCTCCAAATGCGACATGCCCCAAATGTTAACATGAAGTGCAATAATCCAAACTTGTAAATAAAAGTGGTTGAAACAACCTTCATACCACAAAAAATAACCAAACAAAAGTCATTATAATAATTAAAGAAACAACTAAGATAAACCAAAATAACCTACGTAGATCCCTATGCATAAGGTTCAGTTGGCCAGTAGGCGAAACCTCTTCTTTCGCGTTTACTTAATCCCCAATCATCCATCTCTATCTTCAATATATTTTAATCCTTGGATGAAGCTTTTGAATGAAGACTTTCTTCTATATGATGTGGAATAAAAATGCATTAACGATTGTAGGTATCAGTGATAATCATAATAAATATGGGAAGAAATAATATAAGTTGGATTTTTAGAGTATATGAATATATAAACTTAATAAATTACCTTGTCTATTCGGTGGATGGACGAATGTTATTGAACACTTCATGGTAGACAATATTTTTAATGTGTACGATAATCCTTCATGTGATGTCACTCGCAAAACAGCCACATACAGTTGTCCATGTGTGAAAACCTATCAAATGGAATATTTTGCAATTATATGTAAATATAAGGACATATTTAAATATGTTAATATAAGGAAATGAGGAGTGTACCTGTTTTGGGAGGTATAGACCAACGCGGTGTAAAGATTACACCTCGCTCTCGGTCCCTGTTTAGCTCATTCAAACCATCACCATTTTCATTGTTGTAGCAAAAAAAAAAAAAAACGATTGCCACAACTTCTAGTGTAACACCCTCAAATTTGGTAAGAACAACTAATGAAAATTTTCAATATAACATCAAATAAATCAACACATCATCCTATAATTCAAAACTCATTACACCTCATTTATGAAATTCGATAAATAACCTCAACAAATACAAACTCCAATAATACACAAAGACTAAACCACAGTCGGGTGCTACTTAACCCCCAAATGCAAGTTGCTCTAAATGCTGAAGGCTTCACTAAGATATCCACTCCTCGAGCACACAACTAGCACTCTTCGCTTCACGGTGTCACTAGGACTATTCTCAACCGAAACCTGTTACACATGCCAACAAAAAAAAGTTAGGCTAACGCCTAGTGAGTTCAAGAGTTTTCAACATGGATAAAGATGTCGTTGAAAAGAAGTAATGAAATTTAAATAATAATCTTTCAATTTGACATGTCTCAAATATGAAAACGACTTGTTTTCCAATAATATGCATTTTAGGCAAAGAAACACCAATATATACTTTTTCCAATCCAAACTACTTCAAAGACAAAGATCCCAATATAAAACGTTCATTCATAAATTAAATTTAACCCAAAACTCACCAAAAACGTGAATAGAAATTGAACTCCCAATTTATGAAATGCGGATAAAACTTTATATCCCGAAACACCCAAAAACACGAGTGGGGCATAATACTCAACCCAGAAATCATGGATAAGATCCATATATACAAAACGTCACCGAAAACTTGGATAATAAGATTCAATATCCAAAATAACACCTTTCGGTGACGGGGGAGACCCGAATTCCATCGAATGTGGCGGGCACACAAAGTTAGGTCACTTATCAATGATCTCGAGCTTCACATAGAGCCATGGATCCCCGTATACGGCTCCCAACCGAGCAACCACCGCAAGATACCCAAATGCCTCTAGTGTCTACTCGACCTCTAGATGAGTGTCACCACAAAAGCCACAAGTCCCCGTATCCGGCTCACAATGGGCACCACCGCAAGACTTAGCTCCGTATACGGCTCTGTAGAGCACCACCGCAAGCTTCCATAAAAACATGACTTTGGGACCACTCACTAGACTTCAAACGCGGACACTAAATTCCACGATGAGTAACCAGACTGGATTACAAACGGGCATCTAGTTCAACCACCCACGATCTATACCTCGAGCCCTTCAATAAAGGTTACGCGGTTATCGAGTTCAACCACCCACGATCTATACCTCGAGCTCCCGCTAGCCATAAACAATTTCCAGTCCCAAAACGGGGATAAAGTCCCCAACTAAACCGACTGACTGACTAATATGCCTATGGATCCAATGCATTACTGTCTAAACATTACATGATTCAAACGAATGAACTAATGCATTCAAAACATGTAACTTTCCAATAAGACGCAACTAAGTACACCATACGTCCAAGGCTCCTTAACGAGCTACCAAAACTGAACAAATGTTCCAAAGACTCAACCGAGTACAAATCAAGCCCCAAAAGGCTTAATAAACATTTGGCTAAAACACAAGAGTCAATATGATTACATAAACCAAATTACATCTTTCCCCAAAATCTTTGCTTCTCAACTCACCATTGGCCTTTGGCCCAAAACCCAAGAAGGATTATTATTTTCTAAAATGTTCCCAAGGTCGGGAATGACCCAACCCAAAGGACTCACACACTCGTACTTTCAAAACGTCTCATTACATGAATGATGCATAAAACCCGACAAACACTAAAATGCATTTTTGACCAAATATCCATTTATGCAATAAATCATCGAAACACATTCATTTATGACACATTTAACAAAATGCCCAAAAATCCCAAATGTGGGTGTTTTACAAAGTTTAATAAGCTAAACACTTCAAATAATAAAAAATTACCAAATAACTCCACAATTGACAATTTCATGTAAAACACATAAATACTTTAAAATGGACATTTTGGCATGTACAACGTTTTCACAAATCAACTTGAACTCACCTTGCTAGGTTAGGTTAAACCTAGGTTCCAAATCCAACCATTAGCCTCCAATAGTGCAGATTCCACCATTTATAAGTCATCTTCAACAATGAGTTAGGGTTTCCAAATAACCCATTTCCCCAACTCTAGAAATAAACCAACAACAAGTAAACTTTAGATCTACATAGATCCTTATACTAAATCTTGGAATATTCAAGGAAACTTACCACACTAATACATTAAGACTCTCCATCCAAAGCCATCGAAGGAAGCCCTCCAACTCTTCAAATCCAAGCTCCCAAATACCAAACCCTTGTGTTTCCTTAGGATAACTCCCTCATAGATGTTCCAAATCAGGAGCCATAGTTCCCAAACATCGCACCAAGGATAGGAGAGAGATGGATATGGAGGCATAAATGAGAGAAAACCCTAAAAATTGGGTTTAAATCGTCCAGACCTTCCCCGCGGCCTTGGCCGCGACCTCAAGTTGCGGGCCAAGCCGCACGTGTCCTTCGAATGCAAACCATAGTGACTTACGCGACTTTGGTCGTGGCTTGAGGTCGCGGGCCAAACCGTGCGTGTCGCCTGTCGTGCCTCCTCGCGTCTTGTGTTAAACCGTTTCTCTCGGTCGGCCGCTGACCGTTTCTTGGCCGATCATTAACCGCTTCTTCAGGAAATTACGGGTGTTACATCTAGATACTTGTTATCAACAACCAACCATCCTCGTCCACCGTTTTGCATATCATAAGCATTGGAACCAAAACCATAACCTGATCGATAAGTATTTCCATACTGACCATATACATGTTCATATACCCACTTGCGACTCTAAAATCAACCATCAATGACAACTGCATGAACTGTAATGGGAGGCTCTGCATATTGAATACATTATGAAAAATTTAGTAAAAATCTTGTCAATTTCATTTAAGGCAGGTTTGAAACTAAAAGGTCTAAATGTATTTCTTTTGGAGCAATCGTATTAGCTGAGTTAAGGTAAGCTTGGTATTAGGTTGTTATATGTTGGCCCATGACCTACTATGTACCTTTATGATCATGACTCTATTCTAGTTCATAGTAAGGTGTTGTTCGGTTCGTTTTCTGTTAAGACCTGAATGGATATAGTTTTTTGTATTGATAAAGTTATCTGTATGTTAACAGATAAGTTGTTGTTCAGTTGTTGTGCTGAATAATCAGTCTGAATATCAGAAATGACCATTTTACCCCCAGCTTGCTAGATATACCGAAAACTGATCGATATATTGGGTCTAAAAAAACCAGAAACATGAAAAAACCAATCCACAAAATTCACAGATCAATACATAAAAAACTAATGGATGGAAACAGAAAATCCACAGATCAATACACATAACGATCCACTGAAAATTGATCCACAAAATCCAAAAAATTGATCCACAAAATATGCAAAGATCGATCCTATCACAACAAAAAGAACGATGGAAAGAAACTAATGTGGAAACCATAACATGAAAATCGATTCATTCTTACATTTCTTGGAATCTCCATTCAAAAATAAACTCTTGTAGTGAACTCCATTCTTACATTTCTTGGAGATAAAGTACAAATGGAGGAAAAGGAAAACCCAAAAAAAAAATCACCAAAAACCACTAAGTACTGGAAAACCTAAACTGATGGAGAACCCAGGGCAATCGACGGAGAAACAGGAGACCGCCGGAGGACGGAAACTAGGGGGAAGAGTTGATTAAATGAGCATAAGGGGGAATAGTAGGTTGATTTATGAGAAAAACGTGATTTAAGGAGAGGTAGGTTCGACAAGAAGAAGGTCTCGACCAACCACCGGAGAATCTCGTCCACCGGAGAGGTTGGTGGAACCACCAACCCCGAGACCTTCTTCTTGTCGAACCTGACGTTCCACCATCCCTCGCTTCTTCTACCAACCACCGAAGAATCTCTCGGGGACAAAACCTAAAAACCGACGGCGATTAATGGTGCCTGTCATTGACTTATCTGGACAAAGGTCAACCAGATCGTGAATCACAGAGAGGCTGGGGAAGGAGCAGAGCATTCAACCAATTTTGATTTGAAGGGTAGGGCGTGTCTTTTAAGTGGTTGAGCGTAGACAAATGATGTAAATGGGCTGATCGAATAAGCCCAAAAATTTCTGAATAAGCCCCAACCGAACGACCCCTTATAGCTGAGCGAATAAGCTATAAGGCTTATACATCCCATTAAGCCATAAACGAACAACCCTTAAGCCTATTCTGCACAAACTTATTATTATTATTATCAGGGTCCTATTACTTACACCCTTAAAAGGGTGTAAATTACATAGGGAATGACATAATTAATGACATGACTTTTGACTAATCTTATTAAAAAGTCAAAATAATGATTAAAAAAAATCTGAACCAATGATAATGGGAGAGAAAAAAACTTTTTGACCACTCTTCCCAATACATGCATTTCATATTCTCAATAAAATCCTTCCCAATATATGCATCATTGATCCTCTCAACTCTCAAACACATACTTTATTTTTTAATTTTTTAAAATAGTTTATTTTAATACATCTGAAAATTATAAAATTAACAATAATTCTAAACATTATACATTAATATTAGTTTTTAACTATTTAGAATTATTGTTAATTATATCAGTTTTTTTAATATTGATCAATATATTTTAGTTATCAATTATTATTATTATTTTTATAATTGTTATTTGATTATTTGTTTCATATTATATGTAACAGTTGATTAAAATCATACGTTAATGTAGATTTCTTTTTTGAAAATGGTTTAAAATTCAAAATTTATAATATATATACAATAATAAATTTCAAATTCTTTTAATTAACATATTATATTATTTACTACCTTATTTGTATTAATTAATATATAATATTATTATAAATTTGTTTTAATTATATTATTAAATATTGTAATTGGGTCTTTTTTTAGATGTCCTTTTTGGTAATTTTACATATTTAAAAGCTAGTTTTTGCCAAAACTGACTTTTTCATCAGTTAGTTTATCAGTCATCAGCTAGTTTATCAGTCACCAGCTATTGTTTTTTTTATACAAACTCATTATTTTACATATCTCGTTTTTTTTACAAATATCGTTTTTATATACATCTCGTGTCTATACAAATATCGTTTTTATATACATCTCGTTTCTATAAAAATATCGTTTTTTACGAATATCGTTTTTCTATAACGTATATATTTATTATCTACCAACACTATTTCATCTATATAAATTGACTATCTCTCTCCCTAATCTACTATCATACCACTATCATCAAATATTTTTATCTCTCTCTCTCTCTCTCGTTTCTACATTTTTTAATACTTGAAATGACAAGTTGGAAAGAAGATTTGCAATGGGATGATGATTCAAGCGATGAAAATAAAGAATCGAAGTTCTCAACCGACATGGTATGAACTAAATATTCATTATCTTATAAGTTGCATTTATAATATATATATAGAGGTGGTTTCAATTGGAAACCATATTAAATTGGAAACTTTGGAAACCGTCAATTTCATTGGTTAAATTAATGAAATTGATTCATAAAGTTGTTTAATATGATCAAGTTGTTTCATATATTTGTGTTTTTTTATGTAGTTTCATCTATTTTTCTCATTCTGATAAAATTGTTTCATGTATTTTCGTAGTCTGATGAAACTTTTTCATTTTTACATAAAACACACAAATATATGCAACAATTTCATCAATAAAAGAATTATATGAAACAATTTTATCAAATTAAACAATTTCATTAACTTAACCAATGAAATCGAGGGTTTCCACGGTTTTCAAAATTAGAGTGGTTTCCATTTGATCGCTCCCATATATATATATATATATACATATATATATATATATACTATATTATAAAGCAGGGATAAAAAACTCTTAAATACAAATTATTAGGCACAAGGTACCATATTTTATGCAAGATTTTAAAAATCTCTTAATTTACAAGTATCAAAACACAAGATACATATTAATACTGCAGACTTCTAACACCCACCAATTTGGTATGTGCAGGGTCTTCCTTTTATGCAGACCTTTCCATGTATCACTATTAATTAATATATTGTATTACTATACTTTTGTTTTAATTATATTATTAAATATGTAATTGGTTATTTTTTCTAGATGTCATTAAAATATATAAGATAATCATTGAATTATAACAAAATACTTAATTTTTTTATATAAAAAAACATTATATTATTAAGCCTGAATTAAACAAATTTATAAAAAAAACATTATTACTTTCTCAAAACCATCCAAAATCGTACTGTAAATCGACAAAAAAAAAACAAAAAATAAAATGAAACATTAAAATCATGATGTATCTCGCTGCATTGCGCGAGTACACTTCTAATATATATTCATAGACGGATGCACTCTTTTGGGTGTTAAGTTTAATTTGTTTAAGGTCCTTATACGTGAAACCATTAAGTTTTTTGGGTGAAACCATAAATTTTTATTAGCGTATTTTTTGTTAAAGTTAAGTTGTTTCTTCATTTTCAGGTGTTTAGTTCTCGTCAAGATCTAATAGATTAGCTTCATGACATGGGAAATTCACTTGGTTACGTTATTGTTACTAAAAGATCTAAGACTTCTACAATTGTATTTCAATGTGACCGTGGCGGTACATACAAAAGTAAAAAATCTCCACCAGAAATGCAGGCACCAAAAAAATAAATTGTCCATTCGAATTAGAAGGGAAACGTTTGACAATGGAAGATTCTTAGACATTAAGGTGATATGTGAAGTGCATAATCATGAACCTGCGTTACATTTGGAAGGTCATCCATATCCACGGCGATTTTCAGATAATGAAGCTCGATTGGTGGAAGATTTATCAAGAAAAAACGTGAAGCCACGAGATATCTTATCAATACTCAAGCAAGACCCAAATAACGTGTCTACTATCTCAACGGTGTACAATGCACGAAGTAAAATTCGGATGCTAGAGAAAGCGGGTAGAACACAAATACAAGTTCTTATGTCATTAACATGAGAACAGTTATATTTATGAAAGACGTATAAATCATTCAACTAACAAGTTGGAAGATTTATTCTTTGCTCATCCAAAATCATTGGAGATGTGGCATGCATTTCCACACGTGGTGTTGATAGATGCAACATATCAAACGAACAGGTACGCAATGCATCTCTTTGACTTGAAAATTTGGATTAAATCGATTTTATATTACTTTTTTATTATTATCATCATCTTCATTATCATTATTAATTGTTATATTATTATTATTATTATTACTACACAAACAGATACACGTTGCCTCTTATTGAGATTGTTGGTGTAACTCCGACAAATATGACATTTTGCATAGCATTTGTGCTTATGCATAAAGAAGATGAGTCGAACTATACATGGGCTCTAAATTGTTTCAAATCGTTAATGGGCGACGGTATTCTTCCACGTGTTATCGTGACAGATAGAGATTTAGTTCTAATGAAAGCATGCAATGTTGTATTCCCGGATGCTAAAAAGTTACTCTATACATGGCACATCTATAATAATATCTTGAAGAAGGGTAAAGCATCCATACGATCAAAAAGTACTTGGAATTCTTTCAACAAGGCATGGACTACATTAGTTGCATATCGAACGGAAGACGCATATAGGTTCAATTTGGCACAACTTGAAGCAAATTTACTCGATTATCCAGGTATTTTTATATACATATATTTATATTTGAAAATATTGATATGCTTATAAATCACGTAATGAAATTGAAATAAGTGTATCAAATGTTTCAGGTTTTTTTGCTTATCTAAATAAAGTGTGGTTGACACCGTACAAGGAAATGTTTGTATATTGTTGGACCGACAAATTTCTTAATTTTGGAAATCACTCAACTAACAGAGTTGAGAGCCAACACGCCAAGTTAAAACGATTCTTGGACTCATCAAAATCAGATTTGGAGAAGACAATAAAGCGTACACATTAAGTCATTCAGTCTCAAGTCACGTCTATCAAAGCAAGTATTGAACAGAGCAAGATCGTGTTTCGACATCACCTCAGCATGCCACACTTCGAGGAATTGCGTGGTTTCGTTTGAATCCATGCACTTGACATAATCTTCAAAGAATATGAGCGGGCAAAAGTTGTTGGGTTATTGGCTGAAAATTGTGGATGTCAATTGCGTACAAGTCATGGGTTACCATGTGCGCATGAACAAGCCATGTACTTGAATAAACGTCAACCAATCCCACTTGATTCGCTCGATCTATTTTGGAGGAAACTTGATTTATCGCCATGTATGTCTATGAAAGATGATGCTATTGGTTGTGAAGCAGAGCTTGAAATGTTGAATGCGCAATTCAAAAAGCAGTCGAGATCTGGTAAACTTAGTTTACTAAGAAAGTTCAGGGAGATAATTGCACCGTCAACAACTTTGGTTCGTGAACCTGCGACTCACACCGCTACTCATGGGCGTCCTTCCTTAAAAACGCAATCTTTCAGAAAAACACCTGTTGAGCTACCTCCACAACCTCAAGAACGTCGTAGACGTAGTTGTTCATCTGCACCAAAAGTTGACGAGTACAGGGAATCAATAATATATAGTTGCTACTCATCGGAACCGACAAGACATAGTTACTATTTACATCCATACATGAACCAGTTTCCATATATGTTTCATCCTTACATCAAGCATGTGCAAGATGTAGCATCTGATGGAAATTGTGGTTTTCGAGCGATAGCTGCCTGTCTCAACCTTCACGAAGATGAATGACCATCTATTCGATATAATTTAATGGAGGAGTTGGACATGTACAAGACATAATATGTTGAGATGTTTGGTATTGAAGTATGGTGTCAGGTTTACAACTCTTTGAACTTTTTTGAGCTAGACAATTTTGCACCCTATGAGAAGTGGATTGATATGCCTGAAACGGGTGTGTTGGTTGCTTCAAGGTATAATGTGATACTACATTATTTAACAACTACAGGTAGCATGGCATTCTTACCACTTTGATCTAGTCCGCCACATGGTTTGAACATGTCGCTATTGCAATCAGGCAAGTTAATGGTAATCATTATGTTAAAATATCACTCGCCGAAGGGTATCCGATGCCTCGTATCATGCAACAATGGTCTCGTTTCAAATATGATTGCGCAACCGGATGGGCTACTAATTACATGAGTCGAATAAATATGTACGAACAACTGTTATCTAGTAACCGTACTCCATATTTTATTTCACTTGATTGAATTATAATATTTTTAGTTTTTAGTACTTTTTTGTTACTTTATCAATTATGGTATTTTGATATTTTTTTTATATTAAATTAATTTATCTTCGTATGATTAAAAATAATATATAATTAAATAATTATTGTTAAAAATAAAATACTCATAAAATAAAACATAATTACATTAAACTAAAATATAACTAAAAGTAAAATAATGATTAAATAATTTATAATTATATTAAAATTAAAAAAAAGGAATTATTATAAATATATTAAAATTAAAAATAAACAAGTAATGATAAGGAATGATTATAATTATATTAAAATTAAAAATAAACAAGTAATGATAAGGAATGATTATAATTATATTAAAATTAAAAATAAAAATAAACAAGTAATTATAATGATTATGTTAATCATTATAGTTAGTAAGATGGGTATGGGGGGTGTATATAAGTTTTTTAGAGTGCCAATAAGATTATCCTTATTATCATTGCAATTCCACTTCCTTTACCCAATCAAATTCAGAAACATGTGAATTATTGTGATCCATATTGTGTTGGTGAAAGAATCACACAAACCATCAAAGTAACATCAGCATATGCAATGTATTATGAATCAGTGAGGGACTTCACATTCATTTAGATTCAAAATAAATTATTATCCTTTTTCCTCTTAGGACTTCTATAGATTCTTTCACAAAACCTACAAAATTATAACAAAATAGCAGTAAAAGAGAGTATGGATGTATTTAGCTACCCTAAATCATTTAGCTACATTTATAGCATCTGAAGGACGGGCATCCACTCTAATATTTTCTGTGTCCGGCTGCATGTGAGGAAATTTAATCAAGATCAAAACAAATGTCCAATGTATTTCATCTCTTCATAGTAAATCATAGCCATGCCACAAATGTCCAATTAATTTACCTTTTTCTCTTGACATCCGATAATATTGAAGATTTAATCCACTACTTTTTTTCTTATGTATGTGTACCATAATTGATCTTGTGAAAATCCCTGCTTATCTTCACTAATGTAGAATTAATACCACCACAAAGACCCTTGCCGGAAGAAATAGTGACAATGATATTCTTCTTGACACTCACACCGGGTAAAACAATAAGAAATGATAAATGTCAACAATTAGGCAACAAAATATCTGGGATACTTGCATCTTAAAAAAAAAACTATTTGTGTCATGCTGTTCAAAGTTCAAACCATACCTTGAAGTCGTTAATGGATGAAGTACCCTGGCCTCGTAGGGTTTCGTTGAGAAAAGTTCAGAATGTGGATTTACAAAGCAAATCGCTTCATACTAATTAAATTCCTCAAATTGGGAAAATTATAACCCTAACCCCGATGACGGTCAAAACGGTGACGTAGAGGAAGAGGAGAGTGGCGATGAACTCGACGATGAGTGCTCGGTAGAAGGACCATTTGGTGAGTTCCTCGGTGTCGAAGAAAGCGGCAGGAGGCGGATCGTGGTAGTCCTTGGCGGCGTATTCGGTGGCGCTGTGGTGTTCCGCCACTTCAAAGTCTTTAGTCATTTTGTTTTTGTTGCAGATAGAAAGAAAGAAAGCGATGGGAGAAGATAGATCGTGATGAGGAGACTGGAAAAAGAGAAGTGAACAACCATCAGACTGTTATGAGGGAGGAGAAGATAGAACGGTGAAATAAGGAATTGAAGAAAAATTAGGGAAAATTTGATTGAAGGAGAAAATAGAAAAAAGGGTTTCTTGGCCTAAGGAGAGGCCACGTCATTGGACGTGGTTTCTCTTTTAATATAGATATAGATAGATTTAATGATTTAATAAAATGATTCACTTGGACTTTTAATTTGGAGAGAAGGAGATTATGATATTGCTCAAACAGTGAATTACATTACATTGGTGGTTCTGTGGTTTGCTCGAATTTTGAATTTGGTCCCTAAAACAAGTGTAGATAGTTTGTTTTAGGGATCAAACTCAAATTATCCTTCACTTGATTTCTTTTTGTACGCTAATGTAATAATAATAATAAAATACAAATACGAGTAGTACATATAACAATCATGAAAAGAAAATACTAGTAATAGACTAAAATAATAACAGTACTTGCAAATTTTTTGTAAATGTATTTAAACATTTTTTATTTAAAATATTCCCCTGGTAACCTAATTACACTACAAGAAAATGTGACGTTAGTGACCAAAATTTTAGTGACTACTTATATTTTGGTCACTAACTATGACGTTAGTGACGATGAAAAAGGTCGTCATTAATTTCTAGTCACTAATACGATTTTTTAGTGACAAAAAATAAATTTGGTCACTAAGTGGTCACTAATTCTCATGTAAAAACAAGTTTTTTCATATCGATTATATTTTAATGACAAAATTTGTGACGACTGTGTTTTTCGTCTCTAATGTTGTAAATTCATGCGTTTAGTGACCACAATAATAGTCACTAAGTTGAAAGATTTAGTGACTAAAACGATAATCGTCACTAAGTTTGAAGTTTTAGTGAACAAAAAATAAGTAGTCATAAATTTGAAATGATTAGTGACCAAAACTAGTGGTCACTAACTAGTTGGTGTTATTTAAGAATTTTAATGACAAAAAATGGTGGTCACTAATTTGAAAGAGTTAGTGACTAACAAATAGTTGTCACTAGATTGTGTTTAGTAGTTCATGTTGTTTTGAAAAGATTTAGTGACTAAAAATGATGGTCACTAAGTTGGAAGTTTTGGTGACCAAAACTAGTGGTCACTAACTAGTTGGTGTTATTTAAGAATTTTAATGACAAAAATTGGTGATCACTAATTTGAAAGAACTAGTGACTAACAAATAGTTGTCACTAGATTGTGTTTAGTAGTTTATGTTGTTTGAAAAGATTAGTGACTAGAAATGATGGTCACTAAGTTGGAAGTTTTAGTGACCAAAAATAATCGTAACCAAATAGTATTTAGTAGTTGTTGTTAATCGAAAAGAATAGTGACCAAGACATCGTGGTCACTAAATTAAAATGTCATAATCAATAAACTCACAACCTTTAACATTTTAAGATAAAATATTATTATATATTTTAAGAAAAAAAAATTATTTTAATTAAGTATTTAAAATAGTATTTTATTTATTGATTTAAACCTACAATGCATCAAGCCCAGGAACTCCTTATATTTTTTGTTTTTGGATCAAGTCCACGATGCGGCTGGGCCATTGGTAACAAGGAGAAAGAAACCCACCACCACCAACTTATCACCTGCCTTCATAACAGACCAAATACTCATCTATACATATATATTTCAACCAATCAATATCACACAAAAACAGATTCAATCAACCATTCAAGGGAAAAAACTAAACAACACAAACCTCAACATTTACTCTTGGGTCAACAATGAAATGGAATGTACAAAACCCTAATTGCATATGAAATCAGAGAAGAACGAACCTGGAATTTAAATTATTTGATGATCAGAGCGAAGAAGTGATGAAAGATTGGTGAGATTCTAAGAAGATAGAGACGATGAAGATGAAGACGATGCGTGTGATTTGAGAGCAGTTGAGCGAAGAAGAGGGCCGCTTCGGTTTTAATGTTGTAATGATGAAGTCGTGGGGGAGTTGAAACTCCATGAACGTGGACGACAGAGGTTGAAGGCAGTGAGAGCTGTTATGCTTTTGAGGCTGCTATGTGGGAGAGTTCGTGCGAGATAAATCAGCCCGTGAGGGGTTGAATGGGCTAAAAGAGAAGAGAGGTCGTGAAATGAGGAATTTGAACGGACAAGATTAAAAGTTGGCTGAATTTTAACGGTGTAGATTGAATGGAGGGGTGGTTGACTCGTCTCCATCCATATATATATATAATCAGAGATCAGAGACTAATTGAGCCGATTTATCAGAGATCGACTTCAAAATCAGACATCGAATTCCATCCATTTCCTACGATTTCTAACCCTCAATCACAACGATTCAAGCCTCAATCACAACAATTTCCAGAGATTTCGACTCCTTCACCCCTCAAATCACAACGATTTCCAGCCCTAGTTCTGTTTTTTGGTCCGATTCGAGGTTAGTTACATAGTTCTGTATACATTGTCAACTACGGCTTGCTATTGAGAGATCACAAAACCGGTATCTTATCCGCGAATACGGATGTAGCTACGCCTACTTTTTGTGATGATCCACTAATATATGATTTACCGACTTCGACCTAGGGCTCGTATTTTTTGGGACAAATTAAAGGTAAGCCATGGTTAATTTCTGGAATTCATGTTATATAATTGCTATTTTATTGTTTAACAGTTCTGAATTTTGTCCTTGATTTTTTTTCCTCTCTAATTTTATTTCAAGTCGATTAGCGGTGTTCTCGTAGTGTAATAACAACTTAAGGCTGTGGATTTAAGCATCATATCTCTTCCTCAGCCTTCTACCTTCAATTCCACTAATTTATGGTATGTTTCTTGCATCCTTGTTATTATGATGAACTATGATACCGGATTCTTTGCATCTGTATATTGATGAAATGCTTACCTTTAATAGACGTTAATAGTTTCTTGAATCCATTGAGGAATGATTATTGTTACTTAACATTTTGGTATTTGGTTCTTCCTTTTTCTTTCTACTGTGAAGTTTTGGTAAATGCTTGATAGGCTATGTGCTCCACACCTTCAAGGCTTTTACACAAAAAAATGAAGACATCACCGAATTCGTCCCATTTGATTATGTACATCGTACTACACACACTCCTTACATCTCTGCCAAATAAATTTATATAAAGTATTTGCATAATGTTGTTAAAATATTCATTTTATACACATATATAACCCGTTACAGATTTACTTACATTTAAACTGATTAATTATAAAGAGGTTGAAATATGTATAGGTGATTTGGTTATCTGAAGATGGAGATGTTGTATAAGAATTTGGTAACAGTTCTCAACACACCACAATGAACATTTTATCAGAAAACAGGGAACTTGATGAAATGTGAAGATATCATCTTGGGGTTCAAAATATAGCAATACAGAAAAACTGAATATGTGCAGAGAATCCCAAGTAGATGGGTAAAATTTCATCAAATTCAATTGAACTAGTAGAAGGGTTTACAGCCTACATGCATACATAGGCACATAAGTACAATTTGAATGTAAAATTTTGTCTTAAAAACAAATCTTTGGCTTTTATCAATATAGTCAATATGCAGTCTGAAAAGATGGGGTTGTTTTTCTTTTACTACACTTTGACCTACAAGTAACTTGTTACATTTAGGGGATGATTTTCTTTTACTTTTATCTGTTAACCTCTGTATGGATTAAGCTGTCAGTATGATTTAACACATTGGTGTCAAGTTGATCTTTATTTCCATTTAATTTTATTTGCATATTACAAGTTCTGCCGAGTTCATATTCCACCATCTTGACCAAGTAAAGCTGTAAACTTTAATGAATATAAGCAGATGTAGTTGTGTCAGCAGGGTATGATTGTTCCTTGCATGCCTGGGACTATAGATCTCACAATATTGAGCCAATTCAGGTTTCTTTCTCCTTCCTGTACATGTATCTCTAGTGTGATAATTATAAGTTTAGAATATATCTTATGTAACTTTTAGCTTAGTAGAAAGGCAATAAGCTGACAGTTTTAAATGATTAGCAGATCATTGACACCTTTCTAGACAGCCTCATGTCTGTTTGTTTACCCAAAACTGAAATCATTGCTGGAAGTGTTGACGGAACTATACGCACATACTTGTCCTCAAAATAAAGAGTTGCTTTTAATAAACTATAAAAGATAGAATTGCCTTTAGCTCTGCATGGTCAAAACTCGCGAGCGCACAAAGTCCACCATATGTTGCAACATCTTGAGCAACAATAACTTCTGAGTAGTTGTTTCCCAATTCCGGAGCTGTTTCCAAGAACTGTAAAAACACCAATGACGTTCTATGTCAAATCTATAATAAATAATGATAAAGAGCACATATAATAACCAAATTACAAAACTAATATTTTATCCCTTCCAGAATGATTAACCAACTAAAGTGGTGGTCTCTTTTGCTCCAAAATGCAACTAAATCATGCACTCCTTCAAACAAATGCTAGAATAACAATCTTAGATGTCCCTACATTAAGAATATTGTAGCTTATTTGAAGCAAGGGTGAGAAAAGCACAGAGAGAGGAAGAGAGAAGACTAATTGACAACCACAACACCTTGATTGCTCATAGGAGTCTACCATAGGCATTAGGGATGTTAAGGAACATTATCCTAAAGTAAAATAAGCACAAAAAGTCATTGATCATCCATTCCCCTACAAAGAGAGTAAGAGCGCATTTAAATGACAACCATCTCCAAGGGATTTATAAATCGATCGGCTGGGGGGATTTCAAATACAAACTCTACTTCAAACCAAACACAAGACCGGAATGAATTTAATTTCCAAATCCCACAACCCAACCCCCCCCCTAAGAGATTAGTTTTTATAGCCAATTCTTTACTTACAAGAAAGAAAAGCTGGAGAAAGTAAATGAAGGCTCATATAAACTCAAAGGTGAACATTGATATTGGTCTAATCAGCATGTGATGTTACTGTTGTAAATTTAGTACATTTAGCTTCTCTTTAAATAATGGAACCATCGTCCTACAAGAAAGGGTCTATTCTAGTTCATGAGTATTATAAACTGTGATCGCCTCCGGTGACCAAAAGGAGGTTAGCTTCTCTTCTAGATAACGCTTATCACTCCTTACGTTTGGGCACCATATAACTATTAGTGGATATTTCAAAACAGGTAGATAAACCTCAAGCGGATCCTATTAAGCTCGATGGTCATGGTGGAGAAGTAACCGCGATAGATTGGTATGCATTTTGTTAAACTATATCACTTCTATCATCTTGAAAGGATCATCCCTGGAGCAACAACTAAGATTATTCATTTATGAATGTGGGTTTAGGAGCAACAACTAAGGCTATTCATGTGTGAATCATGGGTTTAAGTCATAAAGCAGCATTGCAAAATGCATGAAAAGTGCTGCATACTATGATTTGTCTCCCCATGCCTTGCAGAGTTGAGGAGCCTTGGTGGCCAAGGGTTGTTATTATTTATTTTAGACTTGAAAGATGTATTTACTTACCTTTGTTTATGCATTTGCAGGTGCTCATCTAAGATAGGTAAAATAACGACTACAGCCGATGATTCCGTGGTAAGTCTTACGAATCAATGAAATCAAATTAACATGATTTTTCCTCTCATAAATTCTTTTAGAATTCCACATCGACTAGACTTAAACCTATTATTTTTAATTATGTTGGAATCTCCTTTTTCTCAAGTCCATGTCCCTAAACACCAAGGTAATTGTTATTCCTGCCACCTGTTTGCCGGGGGTATTCATGGAAACAGCTGCGCTATTTTTTGGGGACCCGACTGGGATTTACACCCTCGGTTTCACTTTGGCTTTAGAGTTTTGCAATCAATTTTAAAATATCGGATGTACGTTTTGATGCAGGAACTGGAGCGGCCCAAGCGTTGCAGCTATGTGCGACGCCTCCATTTATAGCCGCGGGTGGTCAGGCACCGTTTGTGTTGCCGAGCCACATTCCGATTTCGCAACCGCCGTACCCGGTGATTCGATCGATCTCGGTCCCGGGATCTAATGGTTTCTTAGTATCAAAGTATTCTTGAATTGAGAAAAATAGAGGTTTCCCTTATTGTTGGTTTAGAGAAGATGAAAAGGTCTTAACCAAGTTTTGATTTTTTGTTGGATTCTTTATGACTTTTCTTTTTCTTCTTCCCAGTAATAACAACTATAGTAGAAATTAGTTACAATTTTTTTTCTTCACATTTTATAATTAGTGACCACTTTCTTTTGTCACTAACAACTATTAACACTAGTGACCACATATTTGGTCACTAATGAATGCTAACGGACTTTAACGGAGCCGTTATCTTGAACTCAATTAGTGACCTATTTTATGGTGGTCACTAATTTAATCAAGTTAGTGACGACTTTCTCCGTTTAGTGACGATAATTAGTGACCAAATTAGTCGTTACAAATATAGTGACCACTCTATTTTTGTCACTAATTAGTGACCATTTTTGTATTTGGTCACTAACGCAAATCAGTGACGGACCTTTAGTGACGAGAAGTGACTACCCAAATTTTGGTCACTAAAATGCATCAGTGACCAATTTTATATTGTTAGTGACCAAATTTTTTTCGTCACTAAATAACAATTTTCCTGTAGTGTTAATTATGACGATACCAAACCATACATGTTTTATAGATTAATATTTCCATCAATGTGTACAACACATATTATCGTGTTGTATGTATCAGGCTTATCGAAGCAAATCAAAAAACAAGAAATGAAATTTTATTTTTTTTACTTTTTGTTTATTATAGTGTCGTACATTCACTTCTTCCTATTACCTTCTATCTTCTTCACCAACTCTTGTGAAACCCCCTCCCCATTTCCTACACCACCATCCTCACTGCCTAACCACCACCACCACCCTCTTCCACCTACGGAGAAAACCAGTCGATTTGCAAAGTGATGGGTCGCCGAAGTATACCACCACCATTGTGCAAAACATACAACACACCTACACACTCGCGGGCAGAAATGAAAGTTTCCGGACAAAACGAAACGAGAACACCCCTTTTTCATTAATATTCTTGCTAATCAACTTTTATTATATTACTAAACATCCCTTCATTATATTTAGTGATTAATGACAATTAAATTGGTCGAACCATGATTGAATTGGTAATTGTATTATATTAAAGATAACTTAAATATTAAGTATATGCTGATACAACACAAAATTGGTTTCAATTTTTTTCAACAAACCATGTATTTGTCCTACAACATATCCCATCATGGTCCACTCTAGAAATAAGTAACATCGTATGCACCCTTAAAATATTACGTAGAACTTGCATGTTGTTTCTATGATTCTATCTAGACGAGATAAATTCATCACTAATGCTAAACGTACACCTTAATATTTTCCAAGTTGAATGGTCGAGTTCCCCATAAATTCTATCAATCAATACACCATTAAATACAAGCAACAAATTCGAAAGTCATTTTTAATCGTTGTGCAATGTATGGGGTGTTATTGTATATATATATATAGTTCAATGATACAATTTTAGAAGAGATTTTGTTCTCTTATATTTATAAATTTAATTTCATTCTATCAAAACCTTTCGTAAGGCACCCATATAGTAGAATTTTACCCGCATTATGTAGTGCGATCCAATTTTCCATTCTGAACTGAAAACTCTAACTCTCAATTACACTCCATTTTCATCTGTCAATCTGTCATATAGTTTGTGTTTTTGAGAGAGTGAGAATGTTATCGTTTAGTTATCAGTTATATGAAGTATAATGTCATATTAGTGTTGCTCTCGTGTATTTTTAACGTATTAGTTTTATGAAGTTTAAGCGTGCAACCTTGAAAAGTTGTACTAACAAAATAATAAGTTGTAAACTTTAATTTTAATAGATTTTAAGAACATTGGTTAATTGTATTATAGCATAAAAAAAAGATATTATTATGAACATTCTCGTATATAACTTTACACATGATTAAAATTTTGCAAAAAAAATTGAAAATAACTATATAGATATGAGTATCAAATTAATAGAATAAATATTCTTTTTCATATAATTTGTTTAACTAAAAACCTGATTATAATTAATTAAAAAATATTTGTTTTTCATACAATTTATTTAATTATAAATTTAAGATATATTGTAGGTGGATAAATGTTTTGCAATTATACAAAAGGTTGGATGAAATGGAGAGCTAGGTTCAAGCTCTAGCTTTGCTCAAGAAGATGGTTGTGGGTCAAGGTGTGGAAGTCAAATATATACATATTATATATAACTAGTGTTCTGTGTCGCGCGTTGTGCGACGGCGACAAATTCGTTAGAAAATATTAAAGTAACTAAGAATAACAACATCAAATATCATTTCTTCTCTTGCAAATGTCTTTAGCTTCGACTTTATAATTTGGGTCCATTTATATAGCCCACATGCACCTGAGAGATATACCTATGCGTTAATATATGAGGGCAATATAATAATAGATAATGGTAGCTACAATCGATTAGTAGGATAACTCTATAAAATGTTCGGTTTATCATAATTCTACAACATCAAAATCAAATCATAACTCCAAAATAGAAAGCAATTGTATGTTTAAAAAAGTCGAATAATTAATTCCACATTTGACAAAAAAGAGTAGACATAAACTTCTACACAAAGTGATATCTATTGATGAAATATTTCATTTATAGTCTAAGTTAAATGAATTGAATATAACATTGTAACATGTACTTGCATACTCTTTTATATACATATCAACAATTTCAAACAATCACATTGGAAGAATAGATAACAAAAAGATTACATGAACTTGTTGGCCATTGGAAGAATCTTACATTCCTTGAAGAAGATAATGGTTACTGTAACACCCTCAAATATGCATTAATCATAGATTAGACTTCATGTGTACAAAAATCACCAAAAATGCATAAATCATAAAATATACTTAATTTGTACAAAATCACCAAATGCATAAGTCATATTATTTACTTATCAAATATTCAAGTCTAAATATAGCTTTTCATGAGATTCAAATAACCCAAGTTTAATAGATATGAAAACTTATTAAAATACCCAACACATTGACAATTACCAAGTAAAACATATTTTTACTTCAAAATACTCATTTTGGCATGTACATAGTTTTCACAAAACAACTTGAACTCACCTTGCTAGGTTAAGTTAAACCTAGGTTCCAAACTCAACCAATTGCCTCCAAAAGTGTAGATTCCACCATTTCCAAGTCATCACCAACAATAATCTAGGGTTTCCAAGCAACCCATTCCTTCAAGTCTAGAAATGAACCAACATCAAGCAAGACTTTTAGATCTACAAAGATCCTTATACTAAAGCTTAGATTACTCAAGGAAACTTACACTTTAGATATTGAGATTTTCCACCCAAGACTATTCAAGGAAACCATCCAACACTTCAATCCTGAGCTTTCGAATACCGAACCTTATACTCTCTCAGGATAACCCACCATAGATGCTCCAAATCTGAGGTGTGAACTCCCAAAAATCGCACCAATGGAAGAGAGGGATGGGATGTGGGAGTAGAAATGAGAGAAACCCTAAAATTTTGGATATAAATCGATCAGACCGATTCCCGCGTCCTTGGTCGCGACCTCAAGTCGCGGGCCAAGTCGTGCATGCTACTTGCGTGCACACATACAGTGACTTGCGCGACTTTGGCCACGGTTTGGGGTCGCGGGCCAAGCCGCACGTGTTACTGATCGTGCCTCTCGCGTCTTGTGCTGAGCCATTCCTCGACTATTCCTCTCGGTCGGTCGCTGACCGCTCCTTGACCGATCGTTGACCGTCCTATTAGAATTTACGGGTGTTACAATCCTCCCAACCTTAAAAGAGATTTCGTCCCCGAAATCTGGCACCCACCAAACACCCATTATCGCGTTTAGCGAGATCAATTGATTCCCTATCGAAAAGGAATACCTTCACGACACCTTACCTCATATACGGAATTGATTATGTCGAATCGATTACGTCCCGGCTAAGGTTGTCACCATATTTCTCATAACAGGACGCCACACACCCGATCTCAGCGTTCGTTATACCTTACAGGTGACGGAAAGAACATCGAGTCCTTATAAAAACATTTCCTATCATTAGGATCTCCGTTGCCTCCCAACCTTAGGTTGTCCTTATCACCTCAAGAGTAGCTTACGACCTTAGCTAACCATTTCCCCCAAGGATACCCCAAAGTGAACTTTGTCCTTAAACACTTCTAATCGTCCTTCATTGAATCATGTACTCTATTTTCTTGCCTTAATGAACATAACAAACTTTGCAGAAATGATCCAACCATTGATTGGCCATACCCCTTTCAATTCCAAGTATCCACAACCATGATGACTTTACCCGAGTGGCGAAGGAATCCGTATATAACTGATGAGCTGATCGCCCGCTGCTATTACAGAAACAATATTTATAATCTCGACAAATCAAGGTATCCTCAATAAACAATTTCTACTTAAGGTTCACCTCGATATTCACCCTAAATGTCTCCAATAATCAATACCCTAAAAGGTTCGTCGTCCTTTCCTTGACGAAATTTCCTATCAACATGTGTGGTCCGATTCGGCACAACGATAAATCCATTCCTCAAGCTGACCGTACAAACACACATATGTAGATAGTGAATTACCCCAAAATCCACGGTTACACAACTCCCACAATGCATTCAAGCATCGGTTGCCAAATCAGCGAAGATCTCGCTGATTACAGGATTATCAATGATCGATCCCTAAGTATCAATATCTACATCCCTTAATGTTACCACTTAACTTGCAAACACACCAGATTCAGCGGATGTGCACTGAAGTATATTAACGATTATTGTCCTCAAAATTGAGTGTCAACACCTATCCTCAAAGCAACTATCTGCAATGTGAATATGCTACCAAATATTCCATTTTCGATCATCAATGCCGATTCAAAGTTGACACCTACTCTTGGAAATAACGCCCCAAATTATACTGTCTTACTAGCCAACCATAACGTCGTCATTATTCACAAATACCATTAAGGTGGTACCCCATGGACACATAGCATGCTGTCGTACCATTAACCCACAAATTCAAAACCAATCACACATAAGCAACCACACAAGGTTTTAACCCAATGATTTATCGAAATGGAAAGATCATCACTTATTTATATGGAAAGCATGAATCTAACGCCTCATATACTTCTGCGTGAACCAGTTCATGAAATTGAATCCAAAATTCGAAACTGGCCACCAGTCGTCTCATCCGACACTTCAACTCCCAAGGACGTCTCTAGCCCTTATTAACAAGTCCTTTCACAAAGAGGGGTTTGAAACTATGGTCCTAATGAGTTCAAAGGTTTTTTAGCTAATATGCCAATTGGACATTGTATAAAAATTCTAAATGCAAAAGCTTTATAACAATTAATCATGCGAATAAAAGTGCACTGCCGCCTACTCGGTAGGTGTACAAAGTGGCCCCAACCGTCACCCACATAAAATCGTTTTGAAAATCAATTGCTCATTACTCAAACTAATAATAACAGTAAACAAGGTATACCACGAACTTTTCAAACGGACCACTATGGTCCCGACATGCATCAATTTACGCCATGAGTGTGAAACACTTTTACGTACTAAAACAGTATATAACAAAGCGTTTGTACAAAACTCCAGAAGGGGAAGTTCATGTAACCAAGTTTCAAAATTTCTCATTTAATTTTATAATGACATGAAATCAAATTTCCTACATCCCTCAGTTTATTTCCCAGCTTATTAAAACAATAAGTGCTTGCAATCTAGTCATACATAAAATGATTTAAATCAACTTCAAACTTTTAGCCTCACGAATAAAACACTCTTTGACCCAAAATGGTGGCTATAATGCCATGCATACGAGTAGTTCAATACAATGCATTGCGTGAGACTATAATACTAAAATCGACAACCGAAAAATGTTCAAAACAAAAGTTTAACATGGACCATCACGAGTTATTCATATCCTTACTCACACCAAAAGTATAAATCAAATATAATATTAAGTAATGTGCAACGAGATATACTCGTATAAAACTCAAAAGGGAAATCACCCGGTATAGAAACTCCAAAATAACATATGGGATAACATCTACCAATAAAATTCTCAAGATGTTTCTTACGGTTGTGAAAAGACATGTGCAAAACTCGCATGAGATGAAAATATTAAACAAAACTCATAAGTTAACGCACACAATAATTCGAGTATTACGTGTTTCAAAATTCGTCTACGCGACGCAAAATGTCGTAGAGTGAAACTCCATAAGTCCCAATAAAATTTCCATGAAACTCAATAACACCCAAAAGTCAAATTGTGCCAAGATTTTCGTTCCCAATAATCAAATAGCATAAGACAAAGTTATGACTAAAATGTCATAATTTCAAAAATTCCCTTTTCATTGCAATATGATATAAAGTAACACCTTTCAACAAAACTCAAATGAAATCAAATTTCCAATAAAACTCAAGAACCAAAACATAGGAATAACTTCTCTCTCTACAACCTTAACATACGTAGAGGAGATCCAATGTCAAGGTCATAAATTGCAATTACTTGCCCGAGGCTCTAAACAAGGTTGAATCGTAAACATCACAATACTCGAAAATAACGTTTGATAAGACAGGGATAAAGAAAATCTCAACAAGATTTGCAACCATGTGCAATAAGACATTTTTATGCATGTTTAAAATCATGGCGTAAAACCTTGTGTGTGTTACATCAAAACTTTGTAACATAATTCACATGATGATTTCGGAAACATGAGAAATAATTGATGCAACTTATTTTAGAATAAATTTGTGCATGAGCTTGATCGGCACCCAACATTTCGAAACTACGCGTCCTAATTTCCCAGACTAAATATCCTCGATTTCCAGTCTCACTATCGTCCTCCAGACGCTCAAACATCTTAAGACAATAATCAAGGATTTCATAGGTTCAACTTATAATTTATCCTAGAATAAGGTCTATTCCAAAAGTCTATGGTTCTAATCCAACCAATCATTCCAACCCGAAAGGGTTCACTTAGTGCAATTACCATGCTTATTGTCACTCCAAGTGACGAACGCTAAAATCATCAACCTCTCCTAACGGCTACCTACTTAGAACTTCTTCACTACCCCAACGGTTGTCACATCAAAGTAGTCAAAGTATACACATGTAGCTCGTAGGCTCACCATACACTGTCCAGGTGAAATTATGAACGTACGGTACATGATCATATTTGTTACCCTCGACGTGATTCTCGTTCCTAGTGACTCCATTATCCTCAAACATCAAATCTTAAAGTGCCTATTGGTGCAATCTCACTTTCAATCACTTAAAAGTACGCTAGTTTGAGTCTAGGCATCCAAAAATCAATGCCTAATTCTCTCAAACTTAAGCTCTGATAGAAACTTGTAACACCCTCAAATTTAGTAAGAGCAACTAATTAAGAAATTTTGATATACTATCAAATACAAATCAAAAGTTCTTCATACCTCAAATATAAAATTCTACAATTAATCTCAAACAATTGTAAACCCCATCATTTAACAAGGGCTAAATCGAAGTCGGGTGCTACTTAATCCCCAAAGCTAGTTGTTCTTCACAAACCAAACCGGAAACTGTTGGATCATAATTGTATTCAAGATTAAAGGGTCTAAACTGTATTTATTTGATAGTTAAAGTTAAGGGTTTAAACTGCAATTGTGCTAAAGTTAAAGTTAGAGGGTTAATTGTGTAATAAGCTAATAGTTTAGTTACTATTGGGCCTCAAGCCCATAAGTCCATTAGGCCTAAAAGCCTGGGTATTTAATGTTTTAGTTAATAGGTTTTTAGGTAAGAATACTCATAATTATTATCATAATCATATTAGAGAGGTAGAAAGGTTTCTCTGTAATCAAAGGGTATCAAGAACACTCAAAAGTTTCATTGTTTATTCAAGGGATTGGTATGTTACTCTGATTTATATATCTCTTGATTATTATTGTGTTGCTTAATTACTTGATTGATTATTTACCAACTAGATTAAACTGGGATAACAAGTGGTATCAGAGCCAAAAGAATCTTTTTTTTTGTGATATTACTGTTCATCGAAAAACACTGTTCATCAAAAATCACTATTCATCGACAGTTACTGTTCATCATATTTCATGAATTAATGTGTTTATTAGTTTAAAATTGAACTGATTAGTTGAGATTCATGCTTCTGAGTGAAATAGTTTGATTTGTGCATCTGTTTTTGAGTTCGTATTTGATTTCTGGGTTGATTATTTATCCTGTTCATCATCGTTCTGGGTAGACTAAGAACGTCCTGGTCTAAGCACTTTATCGGTCTTAACCTCTATCGGTCCTTAGCCTTCCGGTCATAGCATCATACCGGTCTAATTAATACCGGTCGAACATAGATTTATCGGTCTTAACACCATTCAGGTCAAACTCTTTGTCGGTCTTACATTCTACCGGTCTAATCTATCGGTCTAAGCAAAGCACCGATATTCATCAAGGTCCCGGTCTTACACTCTATCGGTCGAACTCACCTTATTACTATCGATCGAGTTCTATCGGTCTAAGCAAAGCACCGATACTCACAAGGTCCCGGTCTAACACCCATATCGGTCTAATTGTTACCGATCGAATCAATTTTACCCCCGTGCTAAGTCTGCGAAGGGGGACAAAGTTCTGCTCGAGATCAACTGTTTCTTTTTGTTCAGTATTATTTGAAGCTTTACACTGATTGAAAGGAGTGCATTTAATTATTTTCGGGAATTTATTTTTCTGAAAATTTTTGAGTGTGGTTTTCATTTTGATTCTAACGATCTCATCTAGTTGGTTGTCTTGGTACAGATAAGTTTAATTACTAACAAGTGGTACAGCTAAGATGTCGAACTAGCTTCTCTCGATGGGCTCTCAGTCCAAACCGCCTGTCCTTATGGCTAATGAGTATCAGCAATGGAAGACCAGAATGATTCAGTTTCTGAATCACAAGAACAGAGAATTCATGACAGTAATCATTGAAGGTCCTAAAACTCCAATGATCACAGTAAAGGGTCAACCTGCTATAGATTCCTCTCCTGAAATCCCTGACAGAGAGATTCCTAAACCTGTTCAGTTCTTCACTGAAAAGGAGAAAGAACAGCTCAAGTTAGAAGAAGATGCTCTAATCTATCTGACAATGGCAATTCCAAACGACATCTACAATCGTGTCGACAGTCAGAGCACTGCTAAAGGAATCTGGGATGAACTAGCAAGGCAGTTTGAAGGAAGTGAATCCTCTATACAAGCTAAGCAGAATCTGTGCATAAATGCTTACGAGAGATTTCATGCAAAAGAAGGAGAGTTGATATTAGACACCTACAATAGGTACAACACTATTCTCAATGACTTGCGGAGGAACAACATCGCCAAATCTGCTTCTGAGATAAACTACAAGTTCATCAAGAATCTGAATCCAGAATGGAAGAACTTTGCTATCAACCTCCAGATGTCGAAGAATATGGCTCGAGAAAATGTCACCGATATCTTCTCTACTCTAGCTCAACATGAGGATGAGGTGAGATCTATGAATAATGAGTCTAATCATCTGAAGGATTCTGTGGGTCTCATAGCCGGCAAAGGTTCTGTATCCTCTGCAAGGTCGAAGAAAAAGGCGTCTAAAGCTCTAGTTACTGAAGTTACTGACTCTGACTCTGATTAGAGCGATGAAGAACTGGAAGTTGATTCAGATCCTGATATTCAAAAGTTCTCTGAAGACTTAGCTCTCATTACACGACGATTCAAGAAGAGCTTTGGCAAGAAAAGATTTTACTCAAAACCAAAGTATGACGGATACAAGAAAGAGAAGTCTGAGATGTGATACAAGCCTAGGCATGGAAAGAGAGAGGAAGGATGAGAAGATCGGAAGGAAGATAGAAGAGAAGGAAAGAGAGAGGAGAAGCGAGAAGAGTGAAAGGATGAACCAGGAAGATGCTACAACTGTGGCAAATTTGGGCACTTCTCAAGGGACTGCAAATTCAAGAAAGTGAAGAACTCAGAGTACTACTCAAGAAAGTCACTAATTGCCAAGAAAGCTGAAGAAGGAAAAGTACTAATGGCTGAAGAAGAGAATTGGTTGTTCCAAAGTTCTGATGATGAGGAGCAAGCACACTTCACCCAAGTTTCTTACATGGCAAAGCTGGAAGGTGACGATGAAGACTCTGAGACACAATCCGAAGAAGCAAACTCTGAGGTTAGTGAAAATTCTGAACTTATTGAATCTTTAATGGCCCAAATACATGGTATGAAAGATGAATTTGCTTTACTAAAAGGCAAACTTAGCTCTGCACATCAATCTGTTTTAAGCTTTCGTGATGAAAATGCTATTTTAAAAGTTGTTGTGGAAGAAAAGAAAAAGGAAAAAGATGATTTAAAAGCCGAAAAAGCGTCTTTAAAAGAAAAAATATCTGGTTTAGAAACAAATCTTGTGAATCTTAATGCTGAAAAGGGTGAGTTTCAAATCAAATTTGAAGTTTGTTATAAAGAAAGAAATGAAGCTTACACCAAAATAAAGCAACTGGAGGACATTAATATGAAACGAGGTCAGACTGAACAGACATTAAATCTGTTGACCAATAAACTCCAAGACGAAAGGTTTTACAATCTTAAACCAGGTTTGGGTGTGCCAATTAACGAAATTTTGAAAAAGGCACCGGAGCATCTATATAATTTTGATAAATTCGGCTCCGCAATTAGACCCATTCCTGACATTCGCGCAACTTTTGTTGAAACAAGTACTCCTACACCTTTATCTGAGACCAAAGGTCAAGAAGAAATGGGAAAGAACAAGTCTGGTGACACTGATTCTCAAAATCTTTTTAAATCAGTTGGTTTTCAATATGGTGATTTAAACAAAAGCTATGCGACTCGAAAGATCGAATTTACTGAGTTTGAATCACTATTTACCACACCTTCCAACGAATCAGTAAGCACCAACACAGTTCTACCTGAGACTGCATGCAAATATGATGAGTATGAATCGGATGTTGATCCATCTACTATGCCATCAGTCTCAAATCCTATTGCTTCTAAACCTTTACTTGTTGAAGAGGTTGAAGAAGAACATGCTATCACGAATGGCTCTTGCTCTCAAAATAAAAAACTGGAGTTTATTGAGTCCATGACTGAAGATACATTTTCTGAAATGATGAATGCTTCAGACTCTGATCCTGTTTCTAATTCAAAGGGATCAAATTCTGTGAATGATCATACATCTGAATTGATGAAGCAAATCGATTTGTTGCAACAGTCTCTTGATGAGGTTGAAGATGAAAACTTTGATCTCAAACATAAACTTGAAAAGTCTTTAAAAGTAAATCAAGAGCTTTGCATAGAGATCAATGATTTGAAAGTTACTATGTTTAAAAATGCTTCAAGTGATAAACAGATGTTCAATGATCCAAGCTGGAAGGTAAGAACCAATCCAGAATTTGATGCTCCTGCAAAACCTACAGTTGTTTACTCTGATTGTCCTGAATATCCTCCGAGTATTTTTGAAAAGGGTGAGACTTCAAAGAGCACTAGAAAAGTTCATGTTTCTGTTTCAGATATAAAAGGAAATGGAGTTGGGAGGAGTAAGAAGAATAAAGATCTTAGTTTGAATAAAAAGAATAGTTTGAATTCTAGTAGTTGTCCTACAGACAGTGTTATTTTGAATAGTACTTCTTTTGATAAACATGAATGTAAGATTTGTTCCGATAAATCTAAGTTTATGAATTTTGCTCGAAAGAATCTTTATTGAAAACACTGTTGGGATAATTCATTCAAATACTACTCCCTTCCTAAGTCCAAAAAGAATAAAAGCAAAGCTAAGCTGAACTCTAAGTCTAATTCTAATTCTGATTCTTCTACACAACCAAAAGTGTATCATGCTAAGGTTGCCAATCCTACTTCTAAAAAGTACTTTCAAGAATTAAATGTTAAGATGGTTTGGAAATGGGTTCCAAAACCGCGTTATGAATGGAGAGTGAAAGTCAAACCAGATGATATTCCTGAGTTGCTTGATGCTAACCACGAAGGACCCATCCTGATATGGGTGCCTAAGCAAAACTAATTGTCTCTTTTGCAGGCCTGTCGATTGTGGGTAATAGATTCCGGATGTTCACGCCACATGACAGGATTCAAGCACCTCTTGCATAACTATGTGGAGGAGCCTGCCAGAGCAGTTAGATTTGCAAATTCTGAAGCCGAAGGCCACGTCAGAGGATATGGAATGCTCGATAACGGTGTTGTGAAGATTCAAAGAGTGTTATATGTTGAAAGACTTGATCACAACCTGTTTAGTACCAGTCACTTCTGTGACATGAAATATCAAGTCTGCTTCACAACCCCTCATTGCTATCTAGAGGATCTCGATGGTTACGAAGTCTTCAAAGCTGAGCGCCATGGAAATCTATACTATGTAGATTTTCCTACACTGTCTGCCACACATCCAGTATGCCTACTAGCCAAAGCTTCTAAAGCACAATCGTAGACGAGGCATCGACGCTTGTCTCATCAGAATTTCCGATCTATAGCGAAGCTACAAAGACAAGGTCTGGTCAAAGGTCTACCAGAAATGAGGTTCGAAAAAGACTCACTCTGTTCCGCATGTGAGTTGGGCAAAAATGAAGCGTAGCTCCTTCAAGTCCAAAGCTGAATCATCGACTTCATCTGCACTGGAACTTCTTCATATGGACCTTTGTGGCCCAATGCGCAAAACATCTATCAACGGAAAGAAGTATGTGTTGGTAATGATAGATGACTACTCAAGGTATACATGGCTCGAGTTTCTTCGCAACAAGTCAGATGCGCCAGAGTTGATTATCGCTTTCATCAAGCGCATTCAAGTACGCCTTCAACTGCCAGTCAGAACCATTCATAGTGATAATGGCACGGAGTTCAAGAATGACACCCTGAAGAGTTATCTTACTTCCGTGGGTATTTCACATAATTTCTCCGCCGCCTACACTCCGCAGCAAAACGACATTGTTGAACGGAAGAACCACACTCTGGTTAAAGCAGCTCGTACTATGCTTGCTTACTCGGATCTACCCATGTACCTTTGGGCTGAGGCAATCGCCACAACATGTTTTACATAGAACCATACCATTGTGGTCAAGCGCTTTAATAAGACAGCATATGAGTTAATCAACAATCGTACACCTAACATCAAGTTCCTTCGTGTTTTTGGTTACAGGTGTTACATTCTAAAAGAGCGTCAAGGATTATCAAAGTTTGATAAGAAAGCGGATGAAGGATATCTCGTTGGATACTCTCTGACATCCAAAGCTTATCGAATTTACATTATTCGAACTAAGACGGTTGTTGAGAGCATGAATGTCTCCTTTGATGAGAATTCAACAAGTACTTCTGGACACAACAGTTCAGAACTCGTAATTAAGGACAAAGCTTCTATTCAATCCAGAATAGAACCAGCTGCTAAAAGATCCAATTCTTCAAACTCTAACTCTACTTCATCTGAGTTAGATTTACTGTTTATTGATGCCTTTGATGATATATGTGCAGATTTTGAAAAAGTCATATCAACATCAATAACAAGTGGTACAGGCTCGGAGGTCCCTACTATATCTGAAGACATGTCTGGACCTTCCGAAGAAGTCACTGAAACTTCATCTCCATCAGGTACGCCTACAAAGTTAGTTTCTGACTCTACTAATGTTGAATCTGTCTCTACAGATAGTTCTTCTGGAAACGAAGTCCCGAGCACTTCAACTGCTAGCCCTGAAGCTTCAGTATCAGAAACACCAATACAAGATGTCCCGAGTACATCTATGGAGCAACCTGCCGTGCATGATGAAAACGATGCGTCGAATACGCAACAAACAGTTGAAGCTCTACCAAGCACACATCGTTGGACTAAGGATCATCCCCTGACCAATGTGATAGGTGACGTACAATCTGGTGTCACGACAAGGTCAGCAACGGCTAACTTCTGCATGTTTTCAAGCTTCCTCAGTTCCTTAGAGCCAAAGAAAGCGGCTGAAGCTCTACGTGATCCATTCTGGATTTCTGCTATGCAAGACGAGCTTCTACAATTCGAAAGGAACAAGGTATGGCGCTTGATCCCACTACCTAAAGGTAAATCCGTTATTGGAACAAAGTGGGTGTTCAGAAATAAGAAAGACGAAGCTGGAGTAGTCGTGAGAAACAAAGCTCGACTGGTCGCAAAAGGGTATTGTCAACAAGAGGGCATCGACTATCACGAAACATTCGCCCCGGTTGCAAGGATCGAAGCCATCAAAATCTTTCTCGCATATGCAGCGCACAAAAACTTTACAGTCTATCAAATGGATGTAAAATCGGCTTTCCTGAACGGCGTTCTGCATGAGGAGGTCTACGTGGCTCAACCTGAAGGTTTCGTTGATCCTCATCACCCTGATTATGTCTATGTTTTAGACAAAGCGCTTTATGGTCTTAAACAAGCACCACGAGCCTGGTATGAAACTCTCACTAAATTTCTACTTGCTTCTGGTTTCAAGAAAGGTACTGTTGATACAACCTTATTTCTTAAAAGGCAAGGTGAGGACTTGATTCTTATTCAGATTTATGATGACGACATAATATTTGGGTCGAAAAATCCGAAATTTTGTAAGAACTTTTCAAAGATAATGGAAACAAAGTTTGAGATGTCGATGATGGGTGAATTGAATTTCTTTCTTGGTCTGCAAGTAAAGCAATTACCCGAAGGCATATTTATTAATCAAGCTAAATATATAAACGATATTTTGAAAAAGTTCAATATGTCAGATAGTTCAGTCATGAAAACACCAATGGCTACTGGTACACTCTTAGACGCGGATCCCTCCGGGAAACCTGTTGATCAAAAGGTGTATCGTAGCATGATTGGTTCTTTACTTTATCTGACTGCCAGTCGCCCGGATATAATGTTTTCCACATGTTTTTGTGCGAGATATCAGTCTAATACTAAAGAGTCGCACTTATCTGCTGTTAAGCGAATCCTTAGATATCTCAAAGGTTCTCCTAATCTAGGCCTTTGGTATCCAAAGGATTCTCGTTTTGAACTAACTGCCTTTACAGATGCTGATCATGCAGGATGTAAGCTAGATCGGAAGAGCACCTCTGGGTCATGTCAATTCATAGGTGACAAACTTGTAAGTTGGACCTCAAAGAAACAAAACTGTGTTTCAACATCCACTGCCAAGGCTGAGTATGTAGCTGCTGTTCTCAAGTCCTCTGGATGACGACACAGTTAAGGGACTTTGGATACAACTACAAGCGTGTTCCTATTTATTGTGATTCCAAGAGCGCAATATCTATAACTGCTAATCCGGTACAACATTCGAAGACCAAGCATATCGATGTACACTATCACTTCATTAAGGATCATGTTGAAAAAGGTAATATTGAAATGCACTTTCTTCAAACTGACTTCCAGTTAGCTGACCTTTTCACCAAGCCGTTGGATGAAAAGCGTTTTCAATTTCTAATCAGCAAACTTGGTATGTTGAACATGTCTTAAACCTTCATCATGATTCTAGGGGGAGTATTCCAAGTTTTGATTTTGTGTGTTATTTTCCAACTGTTGTTAACGAGAGAGGAATCATTTTCATAAATGATTACCATTATTTTTTTTATTTATGTAGGTTTGGTCAAGTGACTATAGCTTCTAATCACATCGGATTAGAACCCGCACTTCAGTGCCTTATTTTTCTGTTTTTTTCTTAATCTTAAAAAAAACAAAAAAAAAACAAAAAAAAGGGTTAACGGAGAATATCTGTGATATTAACAGATTTTTGGATACTTAAAAGATTATCTGACCGTGTGTTCTTAAAGATAAATACTTGCGTTTTATCTTGTCAATATACTTTGTCAAGTATTCATACACATAACGGTTCAGAACATTCTATTTGCCTTTGTTATTACCATGTATCAAAAGTTAAATCTTTCTATGGTAATACTCACGTTATTTGTATTCACTGTTGATTGAATCAAACGTCATTTCATGTGCTTTCATTGCAAATATGTTTATCTATTGTTCATATAAACAACATTCGTTTTTGATTCTCCAACATATTGTTCTTCATGACAAAACTCCTATGAGCTTAATTGTCAAACTCTTTTAGTTTGAGGGGGAGAATTGCATCGTCAAACATCTTCTGTTTTGACATCTCCGAATATTATATTCTTCATGTAACAAGTGGTATTTGTGCTTACATGTACAAAAGACTGTTGAACAACATGTTCTATTAGGAAAATACATGTGATTCAATGTGAGAACTTAACAGAACTTCCATGGATTCACGATAACCAGTGTTTCCTACCCCATAAGTATTCCCTGAGTGATTGAGGGAAGAAGGGTCAAAAGAATTGAGTGATGGTGTGTGAAGAGGTAAAATGAAAAAGAGAGATTGGTTAGACGTGAGCATTAAAAGAAAGAGGGTGAGAGATCAGAGTAAAAGAATATTAAACTCTGCACCAAACTTCTTTCTAAGCCGAGAAGCCACATAATCTGATTGGTTCACATTCTTTGGTGACCATCATTGAAAAAGGCAACTAGCCCATGCCATCTCTTGAATACAACCCCACCAGCTACTCATTCTTTTCTCAAAAAGAGAATGTTTCACATTTTCTGGGGACGCAGCACATACGCTATTGGTTCTTCATTTGGAAGATACTAATAATAAAAAAGAAGGAAAGTTGCCCCACCTTCGAACCCTTTCTCATGCACATTGAGTCTTTGTACAATCTGTTGCTGTCTCAACAAGTTTACATACTTTGAGCCTATATTGAAAAAGCAATCATCTATGCTTAATTTTTTTTTCTAACACATGCACGAGCACACAGAAATTTGTTTTCTGTCAGAACGTTCATAGATAACCATGTGTTATTCGATGATTGAATGGAAGACCTGGGGAGTCTACATCAAAACCAGCTCCTTATATAGTAACTTTGTGTTACTCAGTGATTTTGTGTTACTGACAGGCATTCTAACTGAGTCATTTGTTGATTCAGGGTTACACTTATTAAACTGTTTGAATTTGAAAAGATTCGAATGGTTACTACTTTCTATTTTAATCTGAAAAGATTGAAATAATCACTCTTTCCATCTGGGAAGACTGCTCTTATTTCCATACAGGGCTCGTTACATGAAGATTGTGCTTACGTGATCATACACAATGGGGGAGATTGTCTTGAAAAGGGGGATATTGTTTTGGTATGTTTTGATGATGATGCTTCTCACCATTCATCAAAAAGGGGGAGAAGATACAAAAAGGGAGAATACTCAAAGAGGGAGAATATAATCTGAAGACTGCTGAAGATTATCAAAGTTTTGAAGTGTTGAAGTTTTGAAGCTATCAACGTCATATCTGAAGAAAAGTGAAGACCCGAAGACAATTGCCAAATTTTTTTTAATCTTGAATCCAAAGGGGGAGATTGTTGGATCATAATTGTATTCAAGATTAAAGGGTCTAAACTATATTTATTTGATAGTTAAAGTTAAGGGTTTAAACTGCAATTGTGCTAAAGTTAAAGTTAAAGGGTTAATTGTGTAATAAGCTAATAGTTTAGTTACTATTGGGCCTCAAGCTCATAAGCCCATTAGGCCTAAAAGCCTGGGTATTTAATGTTTTAGTTAATAGGTTTTTAGGTAAGAATCCTCATAATTATTATCATAATCATATTAGAGAGGTAGAAAGGTTTCTCTGAATCAAAGGGTATCAAGAACACTCAAAGGTTTCATTGTTTATTCAAGGGATTGGTATGTTACTCTGATTTATATATCTCTTGATTATTATTGTGTTGCTTGATTACTTGATTGATTATTTACCAACTAGATTAAACTGGGATAACAGAAACTTCGCCAATGCTATTCACATCACGAGCACACTACTAACACTCCTCTATTCATAGTGTTACTAGGACCATTCCCAACCAGAACCTGATGCACATGCCGACAAATAAAAAGGTTATTCTAACGCCTAGTGAGTTCAAGAGTTTTCAACATGAAAAAATATATCGCTAAAAATAGAGGATGCAATTTTAATATGAGAACGACTCGTTTTCCCATAACATGCATTTCTAAGGACAATGTCCCAATACAAAATATCCTTTATAAAATGATGCCGCCCAAACTCACTCAAACGTGAATAGAAAACGGACTCCCAACTATAGAAACACGGATAAAACTTTATATCTCGAAACACCCAAAACACGGGTGGGGCATAATACTCTACTAAAAAATCATGGAAAACAATCCATATAAATATAATATGCCATCGAAATCATGGAACTAAGATACAATACTCACGCGACCATAAAATAGAATGAAATCCAAAGGTTAAAGCATGGATAATTAAATATCCAAAATACTGATGGTCGACGACGAGGGAGACTCGTATCCATTGAGAGTGGAGGAACACAAAAGTATGCCACTCATACAACGTTAATCGCATGACACTTCACGACATGAAAGCCCAAGTGCCCCTACGACTCCCTTCAAGTTACACCAAAAGAGACAGCTGACCTTAGCGAGTATTACCATGAATACCGCCAAAGGCCCGACGACATTCGAGGACTACAACCATGGCATTACCCCGAATGGCGGAGGTCCAAACCTCCCATCAATCATGATAGCACAACCGGATTCAACCCTCCTAGTGTACACTTGAAAGGTTAAGGTCATAAAACATGGGTCCCGGAGTCCAACTTCGTATTACCCAATTGACCATCACATAAAGACTGACTTATGTGCCTATGGATCCAATGCAACACAGTCTAACATTTCGTTACTACATAGGAGTGACCACGCACTCGAGCATGTAAGTATAATTAATATGCAATAAGATGCAATAAGATGTAAATCATACATGGGCTCTACGTTGAGCCATTAAAACTGGATAAATGTCCTCGAGAGTCTTTTGAGACAAAGTCGAGCTAAAATGCTCAAAATCCATTTGACCAAGAAATAACGGTCTCCAAGTAGAAAAATGCATTCAAACGACATTTATGCAGACACATACTTCAAAGATGTGATTAACCCAAAACTCATCACGGATTGGGACAAAAGGTTTTCCAAATGGGTTCATACCCTTATGTTTTCCAAAATGTCTCATAACACGGAGACAATCATTTTTCAATGACTTATGAAATCAAATGCACCAAAGAAGCATTAATCATAGATTAGACTTCATGTGTACAAAAATCACCAAAAATGCATAAATCATAAAATATACTTCATTTGTACAAAATCACCAATTGCATAAGTCATACTATACACTTATCAAATATTCAAGTCTAAATATGGATTTTCATGAGATTCAAATAACCCAAGTTTAATAGATATGAAAACTTATTAAAATACCCAACACATTGACAATTACCAAGTAAAACATATTTTTACTTCAAAATACTCATTTTGGCATGTACATAGTTTTCACAAAGTAACTTGAACTCACCTTGCTAGGTTAAGTTAAACCTAGCTTCCAAACTCAACCAAATGCCTCCAAAAGTGTAGATTTCACCATTTCCAAGTCATCACCAACAATAAGCTAGGGTTTCCAAGCAACCTATTCCTTCAAGTCTAAAAATGAACCAACATCAAGTAAGACTTTTAGATCTACAAAGATACTTATACTAAAGCTTAGATTACTCAAGGAAACTTACCACTTTAGATATTGAGACTTTCCACCCAAGACTATTCAAAGAAACCATCCAACACTTCAATCCTGAGCTTTCGAATACCAAACCTTATACTCTCTCAGGATAACCCACCATAGATGTTGTTGGTCCCGAAGGTGCTTAACAAGTTTGTAGAAGGGGGGACTGAATACAAACACAAAATTTTAAAGTTTAATAAATTGTTTATTGATAAATCAAATTACAATTTACAAGTTTGTTGCGGAATAAGATTAAGTAAAACCTAATCTAAACAAACTTAAGAATCACTAAGAAGGTTGCACTAGAAATAGAGAATGGGGGATTGGGAGAGTATAGAAAACAAGGGTTTCTATATATTTAGAAAGATGAAAGCTACACTCAGATCGAGTGTTGATCTTTCTATTTATACCCTATGCATTAAATGCATGGCAGAGTACTTTACACGTGTCCTTCATTGATTGGTTGCATGGGTCTGAATTTAGGAGACATGCTTTCGGTCGTATGATGAACAGTGTAGTTGACAGAGTTGTTGTACGAATTATTGTAGAGGTATGTCTATTCTGACAATCGTATGATGTGTGCAAGGGTAAGACAAAAGAGACTTGAGGCATAAGCTAAATGATCATAAATCGTTGAATATATCTTCCTTTAGAGATATAAAGAAGTTCAGCTATCGCTGAAGCTTTTCCTCAGGTTTCTTCGCGTGTGTAGACTTGTCTTGGCTTCACTGATATCCACATCAGGTCATGAGTAGACTTATCTTTGTTCAACATCTTTGTATTCGATTCAGCAATGAACATCTTTTGTCGTGAAACTTGTCTTCAGGGATTACGTCTTTCTGTTTACACAAGAAATCATCAGCGATACTGAACATACTCAGTATTTGATAGATGATAGTGAAACGCATATACATATGAATGTTTACAAGAAAGATCATCAGTGATAACTGAACAGACTCAGTATGATCGCTGATGATGAAACATTAATACATAATGTTAAACGTAATTTTCACTAAGTATAGAAAAGGGTCATTATCAGATCACTGAGAGATATCATCTCTGTTCTTTTGTAGAGTTCATCCTCTGACCATTGAGCTGGTCTAGAGGGCCTTCCCGGATGGAACATGGCTTCATCTTCTTCTTCTAATTCATCAACCTCATTGAAGGAGGTTGGGATTATTTGTTCTTCAGCTGATAGAGTTGGGATTATTTGAAGTGAAGTCCCCTTTAGCAGAGGAGAGAACTGACTGAGCAAAAAATGAAAAAGGGAGTTAGTGTTTATTTATATAGAAGAAGAAAGATAAAGGCTAGAATGAGGGAGGGTTTGGTAGGAAAAGAAGAAGAGAGGGACAACGGATAGGCATACCTGAGAAGGATTCTCCCCCTCAGATGGTGATAAGAGTTTCAGGTTTCCCTCGGCAGCAATGCCCTTCTGTTTGCCTTGGGATGGAGTACCTGAAGCTTTATCCTTCTGTCTCCACCCTGCTTCAGAGATAACAACGCCTTTCATAGCTGGCGCTGATGAGACGTTTATAGCTGAGAACCAAAGAGATTGATCCTCCTCCTCCTCCTCATCATCATCATCTGCATCAGCGGCATTTTTGTTCTCTTGATCATAAAGATCAAGATCTTCATCATCTTCTTCGTCTTCCTCCTCTTCTTCTTCATCAACCAGAGCAAGTGAAGAAAAGGGAGGGGCTTGATCTTCTGTCACTGAAACCTCAACAACCTTCTCCCCCTCGACCTGAGAGGGAGGTTCTTTCGTTGCCTGAACTACAGCTGCATCTGAATTTTCTTCATTTGATCTCTCCACCTCTTTGTCATTATCAGCATGGGGGAGTTCAGCAGCGGTGGTTATAGCCTCAGCAGCAGGCTTAGAATGGACTTCAGCCTCCAATCATTCCAGACGACCTTTAATATCAGGGATCTCAGAAGTGGCCTGATGAATAAATTCAACAGCGATATTCAACGATGTACGATCATTTTCCGTGAAAGAAGGCGTCGGTGCAGGAGCTGGTTCATTCAGCTTTGTCAGGACCTGAGTTAGCAGAGATTTGCAGGAGTCAATCTTTGAAGAGAGACCACGAACCTCAGTCGTGAGTGAGCCGATTCTTCCCTGCAGAAGTTGAACTTGTTGATGATTAACAACCAAGTCCTTCTTTATTTTGACAATCTCTCCTTGAAGAGTCGTGATCTGAGAAGCTTCAGCCTTAGAAGTAGAAGCAGTTGTAAGTCTTTTCAGCTCCTCACCAGCTTGGTTGACAACGCTGGTGGTAGTGTTGATGGAGGAGGAGAGAGATTTCACCTTGTCAGTGAGTTTGTTGACACTGACGTCAACAGTACCCAAAGTGGACCTGAAACAAAAGTTTGTGGTTGAGCAAAAGGATGCTCAGAATTATATGGAGAGTTGGGAGAAGTGTATATGAGTTTAGGAATACCTGATATATCAAACATATTAAAAAATTTCATGTCTCCTTCAAAGGTTGGAGGAGTTGTTTGAGTACCAGGTCTTATGGTCGCAGCGTGAAGAGGTTGCTGCGAAATGTTGGCAGGGTTAATGACCAAAGAAATATTTGAAGAAGAAGTAATGGGGATAGAAGTAGAGAAAGCACTGGTGATAGTGGGAATTACCTCAGTTGGTGGATCTTGAAGAACTGAGAAAATTGGGGTTGTCACCGGTGTTGTGGCAGCGATTGGCATCACTAACACAGTTGTTGTGGTAGCTGACGTGGAGGAGTGACCCACAAATCCATCTAAAGTAGTTTGTTGAGAAACTACTTCAGGTATTATTCCAGAATTGGTTGACTCCTTGGTCTTTTTGGCCTTTTTAGCAGGGACAGAAAGAGCAGTAGATGGTCTCTTTGAAGGGGTTGTAGCGGTAGGGATAGCAGAAGAAGGAACCTCCTGCATGGCCACTGAAGTCGAAGAGTAGAGGGAGAGACGAGAGCGTAGAGTAGAGAGACTTACCTCATTGTCAGCTGGTTTGATCTCTAGTGCTCGTTGGCCAACGCGTGAGAAGGTACTATCATTGGAGGTGGGGTACTTTTTCAGCTAGGAGAAACTGGAGATTGGCGCAGATGAAACGAACGTAGAGAATCTTGGGATCCCTTTCAAACTTCTCGATTTTTTACAATAGATCGTCAAAGATCGCTCCAGCATAATCGAAGTGCTTTCCAGCGATCACCGAGTATCCCATTTGGAGTTGCATCTTACTGGCTTGGTCCAGCGATCCTATCTTGCCACTCAGACTCTGAATAATATGAGTGAAGATGTAGTTGATCTGAGAAGGCATGTTTGCCTTCTGAATCTTGCTCAGCTTTTTGTTGGGAATCTGATAGTGAGGCTTGTTGTCCCATGTGTATTCCATGTCATCCAAGAAATGGATGAGCTCAGCATCGGTAGGAAGAGAGTCGAAACCTGAGTTGGTCTTCGCAGGGAATCGAAGAGCCTTGTGAATACCAAAGACAGTGAGCATTCCAGGGCCATGTTCAGTCATGAAGGAAATGGCAGGGACCACTTCACTTTTCTTCTTGGCGACAGAGCTCTTTTCAGCAGTAAGCCAGAACTGTTGAAGGAGTGTTTTGGATGGTTTGGGGTCCACAGTGAGAGCATAGGCAATGCATGATTGCTTCAGAAATGCAGCGGCTTCCACCAGATGTGGGTATTTGTCAGCTTCAAAATCCAAACGAGCTAGATGGTTGTTCTTAGGGATTTCAGATTCATTGAGTGCGAACTTGACAGTTTTGGAAGCAATGAGTGTAGCTTGGGCCATTTCTGAGTAGAAAGAAGGAGAGTAAAATAAAGGGTTTAGAGTCTAAAAACAAGTAAAAGTATTTTACCAGTTTCTCTTTTTGGAAAGAAACATAGAAAAAATAAAGTTATGTTTAGAGTAAAACAATGTTCTTTATGAAAAAGAAAGAACAGTCTTAAAAACCAAATGTTTTTGAACAAGTTAAAATCAAAAGAAATGATTTTAATGTAAGAAACACCTTTTAAACCCAAAATAAGATGATATTTAAGATTCAAGAATGTTTTGAAGAGAAAAGAATGTGAAGAACAAAAACCTGATGATCTTCTTGAAGATTTGAAGATTAAAGTGTTTTTGTCTTCTTGAATACCTTTTCTTGCTTAAAAAGTTTTTAAAAGAGCGTAAAAGATAAGAATTGAAAAAGGCATTCCATATATATGAGAAGAGAGAAAGGAATGAGGCGGGAAAACAAATGCTCATCATGACATGGACATGTCCCACGAAGTTGATTTGATAGAAGTGCAACAAACGAACGTGTAAGAGAAAAAGGTATGTCATGGATTGTCGGTTCAAATGACGTCATAGGAGAGAGAAAAACGTTTTGTTTTTATAAAGTATCACTGATAGAAATTCAGAGATAATTTTTCTTTTCAAAGGATCACGGACGAGAAATATCAGTGATAAGATTTGTTTATCAAAAAGCTTTTAACCACTTGAAGAAAATCAGTGATTGAAGATTTGATTTTTGAAAAACGACTTATTGAATGAGATATTCAGTGATAGAGAGTGAGAAAACATACCTGAGAGTTAGAATATTGAGTCATAGATTACATGATGAAGTGTAACATATTATTACTGACATAATGCATGAAAGCTGAGAGTTAATCTTCAAGATTTAGCATTCCAAGCTCACTGATGAGAAAGTTAAATCTTGTCTCATCAAGAGGTTTGGTAAAAAGATCAGCGAGCTAGTAGTCAGCTGGAATAAAATGAAGTTCTATGTCACCATTCATCACATGATCTCTGATAAAATGATATCTGATCTCTATGTGTTTCGTCTTTGAATGTAGTACTGGATTGTTTGCTATAGCGATGACACTAGTGTTGTCGCAATAGATTGGTATCTTTGATAGCTGAAGGTCATAGTCTAATAGTTGATTTCTCATCTATAAGACTTGAGCACAACAACTTCCAGTGGCTACATATTGAGCTTCAGCTGTGGAAGTGGACACTGGATTTTTCTTTTTACTTGTTTAACTTACCACCTTTACTTCTAGAAGTTGACATCCACCAGTGGTTCTTTTTCTATCGAGTTTTCAACCTGCAAAATCACTATCTGAATATCCAGTTAGATCGAACTCTGAATCTTTGGGATACCAAAGACCGAGGTTAGGAGTTCCTTTCAGATATCTGAAGATTCGCTTTACAGTGATTAGATGGGATTCCTTGGGTTCATATTGATAGCATGCATAAAGACATGTAGATTACATGATGTCAGGTCGGCTCGCTGTAAGATACAATAGGGAGCCTATCATTCCTCTATAGGAAGTGACATTAACAGGTTTTCCTGTTGGATCCTTGTTTAATGTCAGAGGAGGTGCCATAGGAGTTTCCATCGCTGAAGTTTGAGTAAGATCAAACTTCTTCAGCATGTCTTTAACATACTTACCTTGGTTAATAATTGTACCTTTTTCAGTTTGCTTGATCTGAAGTCCAATGAAGTAAGTTAGTTCACCCATTATACTCATTTTATATTCTTTCTTCATTCTCTCAGCGAAACGAGTACACATAGATGGGTTAGTAGAACCAAATATAATGTCATCGACATATATTTGCACAAAAATAATGTGACCTTTTATCTTTCTGAAAAATAAGTATTATCAATTTTACCACGTTCAAAATTTTCAGAGATAAGAAAAGATGAGAGAGTGTCATACCAAGCACGAGGGGTTTGTTTTAGACCGTAGAGATCCTTATCCAATTTATATACATAATTTGGATGCTTAGGGTCGGAGAACCTTAGGGGTTGTTCAACATAGACTTCCTCATTCAGCTTTCCATTCAAGAATGCTAATTTTACATCCATTTGATACACTTTGAAGTCTTTGTAAATTGTATAAGCTAAGAAGAGTCGAATTGCTTCGAGCCTAGACACAGGGGCAAAGGTTTCATCATAGTCTATGCCTTCCTCTTGTCTGTATCCCTGAGCAACAAGTTTAGCCTTGTTGCGAATTACAGTCCCATGTTCATCTAATTTGTTTCTAAACACCCATTTAGTGCCTATAATAGTCTTATCAGATGGTCTGGGAACGAGATTCCAAACTTTGATTCGAGCAAACTCAGTCAGCTCTTCTTGCATAGCATTGACCCAATTTGGATCTCTAAGGGCATCATCAGTCTTCTTTGGCTCTAATAAAGAAAGAAAGTTGACAAAGAGATAAATATTACCTGTACTTCGTCGAGTCTGAATACCTACATCGGGATCACCAAAAATTTGATCTATGGGGTGATCTTTGGTCCATCTCTGAGCAGGAGCATAATCGCCCACTTCAGGAGTTGGATCAACAATAGGGATGTTTATTGATGAAGAAGCTTGAGGTTCATCAGCTATTAATTGTTGAGTATCATACAGATCATTGTTCATTGAGAGGTTTTCAGACGAGGAAAGATCTGATGGAGGGAGTGTGTTTAGAGGCTCAGCTGAAACCCTTGAGGTGGATTCAACATTAGGTGCAATGATGTTTGTATCATCATCAGCGACTGAATGATCTGTGTGCTGATGGTTTGTGAAGAAGGGTTCTATTTCTGTATAATAAGAGAACATCCAAACATTTAGTTCTTCATTGTCAGCGATAGGTTTAGAATTCGCTGAACGGGATTCGTCAAAGGTGACATGAATTGTTTCTTCTACAGTTTGTCTTCTCTTATTGAAGACCCTGTAGGATTTAGAGATAGAGGAATATCCAAGAAATATTCCATCATCAGCCTTTGGGTCAAAATTTCCAAGAGAATATTTGTTTTTTAGAATATAACACTGACAACCAAAGATGTGAAGAAAACTGATAGAGGGTTTCCTTCCATGAAATAGTTCATAAGTTGTCTTTCCAAATCGCTTTACTATCAGAGATCTGTTTTGAGTAAAGCATGCAGTGTTGACAGCTTCAGCACAGAACTGAGTAAGGAGATGAGAATCGTTGAGCATTGATCTGGCAGCTTCAATGATCATTCTATTTCTTCTTTCAGCGACACCGTTCTGCTGAGGAGTTCTTACAGTGGAGAAATTATGAGAAATTCCCTTACTCTCAAAGAAGTTGTTCAGGGAACTATTTTTGAATTCTGTTCCATGATCACTTCTTATTGAGCGAACAGTAAGATTATTCAGTACTTCCATCTTTTTAACAAAAGATATCAGTTCTTCTGGAGTTTCACTTTTGCAGCGAAGAAAGATAACCCAGGTGTAGCGAGAGTATTCATCTACAATGACAAGTATATATTTCTTTCCAGCTATGGATTGGATATTAACAGGGGTAAACAAATCCATATGCAAGAGTTGAAGAGGACTTGTCACTAAGGAAACTTGTTTATATTTGAAACTAGGTTTAGTCTGTTTTCCTTTCTCACATGCTTAACATAGAGATTCCTTGGCATATGAGTGTTGAGGAAGACCAGAGACCAGTTCCTTAGTAGAGAGAGAATTCAGGGTTTTGAAATTTAGATGAGAAAGCCTTTTATGCCATAGCCAGTTGACATCAGAGGAGGCTTTAGAAAGAAAACATAGTAGAGTCCATGTCTATTACATAGACATTTTCCATGCGGTAACCACTGAGAGAAAGTTTTCCATTCTCATTCACCACTGAACATGCTTTCTTATTGAAGCGAACTTCGTAGTCTTTGTCACATAGCTGACTGATGCTCAGAAGATTGTGTTTTAGTCCATCTATGTAATTGACTCTTCTGAAGGTAGTTGTCCCATTGCTGAGGACACCAAACCCTCGGGTATATCCTTTTCCATTTCCACCAAAGGTCACTAATGGACCTTTCTCTTCTTTGTATTCAGTAAGCAGGACTTTTTGTCCAGTCATGTGTCGAGAGCATCCGCTATCTAGATACCAGATACCCTTCGATCCCTGCAAACATAAGGAAGATTAAGTTTTGATTGGTACCAACTTTTCAATGGGTCCAGTGGGGTTAGTGGAGATGGAAGGTTCAACAATCTTCACGGGAGTTGAAGATTCAGCATCAGTGGTAACCTTCACTTTGGTTAATTTCTTAACCTTAGTGGTATTTTTCACCTTGGTAGATTTCTCAGCTTTGGTGACCTTCTCAGCCTTGGGGGCATTCATCTTCACTTTAGCTATTTTATCATCTTTTGTGGCATTAGGACATTTACTTGCAATATGGTCAGTGAGTCCACAATGATAGCATTTTCTATATTTAATGGTGGCTTTAGGACCACGAGCAGTAAGATTAGAAAACTTGAAATGTGCAGGGCCAACTCCAAGAATACCTTTAGCATAAGATCTGGGAGGAATTTTTAGTTCTTCAGATTTCTTAGGCTTAAGATCAATTTTCAGCTTCGGAGGACAAATATCAAAGACTTTTGTTTTAGATCTTGAAGATCGATTTACTGAAGGTTTGAGAGGAACTTTCAGTTTTGCTTTCTTGGTAGCCTTCTGAGGATGGGAAATGGATTTCCCTTTATCAGCGAGCTTAGAGCTTTTTGATAATTCCTCAGGAATAGGATTGGAGGAAAAAAAGCACTGAGTATAAGAAGTGTCAGGGATAGAGGAGACAAACATTCCAAACTTAAGCATGGAACTGTCTTCTTTAGGTTCATCCTGTTCTTTCCAAAAACCAAGACCGGTTTTATCACTGGCAGGGATTTGAGACCTGATGATTTCAGTGATTTTGGTAGAAGAGTTACACCATCCTTCAACAGTTTCCTTTTCTGCTTTTAAAGCAGCAATGGCTTGTTCGCGCTCAATGCTGATAATTTCATTGACAATGACTTGATCTTTCAAACATTCCTCTAAAAGAGTCAGTTCTCTGATCTTTTCATGACATTTTTCTAGATGTTCAGTTAAATCAATATTTTTGTTTTCAGTTAGAGTTTTGCCATTCAGTGCATTGTACAAATCAATTGTTAGCACATCTACAGCTCGACTTCTCTCAGCTTCAGAAAGAGAGGGATTAGTAGAGATAGATACCTGAGAGAAGATATAGCTCATGGAAGTTCCTGTTGGTTCTTCCACTTCCTCTTTAATCTCAGCCATAAGACAGAGATTAGAAACTTCTTCTTCATCAGAACTAGATTCTTCTGATTCAGCCCAGTCGTGCTCTTCGGCGATAAGACCTTTACCTTTTCTTTTAAAGTTTTTCAACGTTTGATATTTCTCTTTCAGCTTAAGGTACTTGTTATCACTGGACTTTCTGAAGGTAGAAGGTTTGAAGACTTTCTTTGACCTGCACTCACATGCAAAATGTCCAATCTTTTCACAGTTATAGCAAGTAGCAGTAGCCTTATCAACAGGGGTTGATTTTGGCTTGTCAGTTATAGAGAGAGGCTTATTTCTTCTGAAATTGCTCTTTCTTGCAAACCTTTTGAAAGAGTTTGTCAAAAGTGATAAGGATTCAGCAAACTCTAAAAGATCAGTGTCTGATAATTCCTCAGAGTCAGAATCTAACTCAGTGATAGTGAGAGTAGATCGCTGAGATGGAATGATCTCTGAAGAGACTAAAGCAACAAGAGTGCTTTTGGAGTCTTTAGAATCTTTTACAAGATTCTTCTTCAGGAGATTTGATTGCTCATAGTTGAGCAATATTCCATATAAAGTGCTAAGAGAGAGAGAATTTAAGTCTTCTGTCAGCTTAAGACACATTGAGTAACTATCCCAGCTTTCAGGAAGACATTCTAAGAATTTAGTTAAGACCTCAGAGTTAGAATAGGTCCTACCAGCAGTTCTTAGATCAATGATTAGACAGTTAAATCTCTGGTGAACATCAGATAGGGATTCATTCTTACCAGCGATAAAACTTTCATACTGTATTACCAAATTAATCTTTCAGGTCTCTTGGACTTCAGTAGTACCTTCATATTGAACACATATAGTGTCCCATATTTCTTTGGAACTTTTAAGATGCATGATGGAATGGAAAGCTTCATCAGGCAGAGCCATAGAGATAATGGTCTTTGCCTTTGCATCTAAGCCAACCTTCTTTTTACCTTCATCACTCCATTGTCTTATTTGCTTAATAGCATAACGTTCAGGGACAGCAGGAGTGGTGGCAGTAGCTGGAACGACAACTATGATTGTGAAAGGTTCATAAGGGCCATTTGTTACGTATTCAGGTATAGTGGGATCTACACCTTCTAGAAATATCATCATTCGATTTTTCCAGAGAGCAAAGTTATCTCTGCTAAATCGAGGAGGTTTTGAGAGTGAACCATTATCATAGTAGTTTGTGTTTTTATTGAGTGCCATATTAAGAATATCAAGGAAGAGAATAAAGAAATATCTTGTTTATGAGATTAAACAACTTGCTCTGATACCACTTGTTGGTCCCGAAGGTGCTTAACAAGTTTGTAGAAGGGGGTGAATACAAACACATAATTTTAAAGTTTAATAAATTGTTTATTGATAAATCAAATTACAATTTACAAGTTTGTTGCGGAATAAGATTAAGTAAAACCTAATCTAAACAAACTTAAGAATTACTAAGAAGGTTTCACTAGAAATAGAGAATAGGGGATTAGGAGAGTATTGAAAACAAGGGTTTCTATATATTTAGAAAGATGAAAGCTACACTCAGATGGAGTGTTGATCTTTTTATTTATACCCTATGCATTAAATGCATGGCAGAGTACTTTACACATGTCCTTCATTGATTGGTTGCATGGGTCTGACTTTCGGAGACATGCTTTCGGCCGTATGATGAACAGTGTAGTTGACAGAGTTGTTGTATGAATTGCTGCAGAGGTATGTCTATTCTGAAAATCGAACGATGTGTGCAAGGGTAAGACAAAAGAGACGTGAGGCATAAGCTAAGTGATCATCAATCGCTGAATATCTCTTCCTTCAGAGATATAAAGAAGTCCAGCTATCGCTGAAGCTTTTCCTCAGGTTTCTTCGCGTGTGTAGACTTGTCTTGGCTTCACTGATATCCGCATCCGGTCATGAGTAGACTTATCTTTGTTCAGCAGCTTTGTTTTCGATTCAGCAGTGAACATCTTTTGTCGCGAAACTTGTCTTCAGGGATTACGTTTTTCTATTTACTCAAGAAATCATCAGCAATACTGAACATACTCAGTATTTGATCACTGATAGTGAAACGCTTATACATATAAATGTTTACAAGAAAGATCATCAGTGATAACTGAACAGACTTTGTATGATCGCTGATGATGAAACATTAATACGTAATGTTAAACGTAATTTTCACTAAGTATAGAAAAATGTCATTATCAGGTCACTGAGAGAGAATGGATCAACAGATGCTCCAAATCTGAGGTGTGAACTCCCAAAAATCGCACCAATGGAAGAGAAAGATGGGATGTGGGAGTAGAAATGAGATAAACCCTAAACTTTTGGGTATAAATCGATCAGACGAATTCCCGCGGCCTTGGTCGCGACCTCAAGTCGCAGGCCAAGCCGCGCGTGCTACTTGCCTGCACACATACAGTGACTTACGCGACCTTGGTCGCGGTTTGAGGCTGCGGGCCAAGCCGCACGTGTTACTGATCGTGCCTCTCACGTCTTATGCTGATCCATTCCCCGACTGTTCCTCTCCGTCGGCCGCTGACCGCTCCTTGACCGATCATTGACCATCCTTTTAGAATTTACGGGTGTTACAGTTACATACATGTTCGAGATGTTGGTAATTGAAGATATTATTTTTCCCGATTGGGAATTCTTTTATCCACGTAATTCTCAATTCACTTCTTCCATTTCTATTCCTCAAGTACCTCATGTCCTCCTCTTCATATATACCAAGTGAATTTTGGTTTCAATTTTGAAAAGTGAGAATTAAAAAGAATTTAAAGGATGAGCAAATGAATAGTCATAGGTTAAGCCAATGAATCGGAAATTAAAAAAAAAACTCGGTCGAATATTGAAAAACACACATATTTCATTTAGGAGTGGAGAAGTCATTTACATATTAAACATTTTAGAAAATTAAAAGTATAGCTACAATTCCTACTACACCGATGTGTCATATCATTGGATGTGGTTGTTTATTAATATATATAATATATAATACATGGATAAATAATAGATATATTAATTGTTACCTTACTTTTAATTTTTATATTTATGTAAAAAAAATGTTTGTTATTGTGATCCATTCATAAATATATTGATGATTCATAACTGGAAAAAATATGAAAGGTTTTTGAATTAATGAACTTTTAATTACTCATAGTTAATACAATGATAAAGTAATTATCTATTAATTAATATTTCAATTAAAATGAAAGACAATATATTGATTTGAATTTGATTTATTTTAACTATTCTTTATAGTTTTATAGTCTCATTTTATTTATATTGATTTGGACTAAAATTGATCTTCAGTATGAAATACAGATTCTACCAAAATGTTAGAATTGAAGCTAATTAGATATGGAATCGAGTTATCGAGTTATACCTGATTATATCAATCAATGACTGATTTTCTAATTTTGCAAACCTTAACCTACTCACAATCCACAGTACCGACACCCATCTCCTTCTACTGGTTCCATGACCACCATGGTTCCCTCATTAACACAAACAATGAAAAGAGAAGAGGAGATAAAATCGTAATGGTTACTTTTGGAACTGAGAAGACGAATGAGAAAAAAAGTAGAAGAAAGGAGGCAATTGTACCCCGTCTGACCCTTTCTGCATTAAATGAAAAATACCCCGTCTGACCCCGCGCGATAGTGCCACGGCAATAGTGCCATTGGCACAGTCGCGGGGCACATTCGCGCCAATTGTACTGCGGCCTACCCTTGGCTCGCGATTGTGACACCTACGACTGTGACATGGCACTATCGCCTGTCACAGTCATGCCGACTGTACCGAGAGTGGTGCTCCCCGCGCGACACTGCCCTGGCGACAGTGCCCGGGTCCCACTCCGGCTGTTGTCCGATTCCGTTGCGACGCTAAAATTTCACCCAATCAACTTTAAAACTACTAGATCAGTTTGGGAAACTTTTAAAATATAAATCTCAAGTGTTAACCGTAAAAACGAGGTCTAAAATTCGGGGTGTTACAATCCTCCACCCCTTAGAATGGATTTCGTCCTCGAAATCCTAACTAGTCAAACAAATGAGGGTATCGTCTTCTCATGTCTTCCTCCTATTCCCATGTCACATTGGTCCCACGGTGGTGCTTCCATTGGACCTTCACCATAACCACTTCTTTATGTCGTAGCTTCTTCATCTTTCTTTCGAAGATTGAATCGGGTTCCTCCACGCATCGATTGTTGTCCACTCTAGGGGAATGATGCTCTCTTCTTCGGCGAGACATTTCCGCAGGTAACATACATGAAAGGTAGGGTGAATTCCGTCCATCTCGGGCGGAAGATCCAGTTTGTAGGCTTGAAGCCTAATACCCTCCAAGATGGTGAAGGGTCCAAGGAAACGGGGACTGAGCTTCCCACGCTTTCCAAATCTGATTAATCCCTTCCACGGTGAAACTTTCAACATTACCCTTTCACCCACTTGGAATTCGACCGGTCTTCTCTTCTTGTCCGCATAGCTCTTTTGTCGGTCTTGAGCCGCTTTCAACCTCTCCCGAATGCCCTTAACCTTGTCGGTCGTTTCTTGCACAATTTCCGGTCCTGCAAATTGTTTCTTACCCACTTTTAGCCAACAGACGGGCGTTCTACACTTCCTTCCGTATAACGCCTCGAACGGTGCCATACCAATACTCGCATGATAACTGTTGTTGTAGGTGAATTCCACTAATGGAAGATGTGAGTCCCAACTTCCCCCGAAGTCGATGACGCAGGATCTCAACATGTCTTCGAGAGTTTGGATGGTCCTCTCGCTCTGTCCGTCCATCTGAGGGTGATAAGCGGTACTCAATTTGATTCTAGTTCCCAACTCCTTTTGCAAACTATCCCAAAAGTGAGAGGTGAAACGTCTATCCCGATCGGATACGATGGAAAGTGGTACTCCGTGCCTCGAGATCACTTCATCGATATAAAGTTTGACCAACTTTTCCATCGGTAGGGTCTCCCGCATGGGCAAGAAGTGCGCGTTCTTGGTCAGACGGTCCACTATCACCCAAATGGTGTCGTGGTTTCTCAAAGTCTTCGGCAGTTTGGTTACAAAGTCCATGGTGATGTGCTCCCACTTCCATTCCGGTATCTCGAAAGACTGCAGACTACCGTAAGGTCGTTGGTGCTCCGCCTTCACTTGTAGACAAGTTATGCATCGCTCCACATAAGTGGCCACGTCTAGCTTCATTACCGGCCACCAATATATAAGCTTCATGTCCCGGTACATTTTTGTGCTTCCCGTATGAATTGAGTACTTGGACTTATGGGCGTCCTCCAATAACAATTCTTGACATCCTCCAATCTTAGGCACCAAGATTCGACCTTGGAACAACTTTAAGCCTCGGCCATCTTTGGTAAGTTGGAGATGTTGTTTTACCATAGTCTCACTTTTGAGATTCACTTCAAGAAATGCCTCCAACTGTGACACCTTGATTTTGTCAATTAGGCTTGAGACAACCTCCACTCTTGCAAAGGTGGCTTGAACACCACCTCCATACTCCTTCCGGATCAAGGCATCTGTGACCACGTTTGCCTTTCCGGGATGGTATTAAAGCTCACAATCATAATATTTGAGTAGTTCGAGCCATCTCCTTTGTCACATATTCAATTCCTTCTGATCGAAGACATACTTCAGACTTTTATGGTCGGTAAAGAGGGTGCACTTCGTACCGTATAGATAGTGTCGCCATAACTTGAAAGCGAACACCACCGCCACAAGTTCGAGATCGTGGGTTGGGTAATTCTTCTCATGTTCCTTCAATTGCCTTGATTCATAAGTTACAAATTTTCCCCTTTGCATCAAGACACATCCCAAACCCATTTTAGATGCGTCGCTATAAACCACAAAATCTTCCGTTCCCTCGGGTAGGGACAAAATTGGCATTTCACACAACTTCCTTTGTAGGGTCCGAAAGGCCTGCTCTTGACTTTCGGTCCAAAGGAACTTCACATTCTTCTTTGTCAGCGACGTCAGTGGCGAGGCAATCTTGGAGAAATTTTGAATGAATCTTCGATAGTAACCGGCTAGGCCTAAGAAGCTCCGAATTTCCGTGGGACTCTTAGGTGGTTCCCAATTCGTCATGGCTTCAATATTTGTCGGATCCACTTTTACTCCTTCACTTGTCACCATGTGACCCAGAAATTGAACCTCTCGCAGCCAAAACTCACACTTGGAAAACTTGGCGTAGAGCTTCTCATCCCTCATCCCTCAACACTTCTAACACTTCCTTAAGATGTCGCTCGTGCTCTTCTTAATTCTTTGAGTACACCAAGATATCATCGATGAACACGATAACCGACTTATCTAAAAAGGGTCGGCAGACTCGGTTCATCAAATCCATGAACACAGCTGGCGCGTTAGTTATCCCAAAAGGCATGACTAAGAACTCGTAATGACCATAGCAGGTTCTAAAGGCGGTCTTGGAAACTTCCTCTTCTCTAACCTTCACTTGATGATAGCCCAATCGAAGATCGATCTTGGAGAAACATCAGGCTCCTTGTAATTGGTCGAAGAGATCGTCTATTCGAGGTAGCGGATACTTGTTCTTTACGGTTACCTTGTTCAACTCCCGATAGTCGATGCACATCCGCATCGACCCATCCTTATTTTTGATGAAGAGTTCCGGTGCTCCCCAAGGCGAAGAGCTCGGCCTCACGAATCCCTTCTCCAATAATTCTTGGAGTTGCGACATCATTTCTTGCAATTTCGGTTGGAGCAAGACGGTAAGGTGCACGGGCAATCGGTGCCGCTCCCAGGACTAGATCGATTCGGAACTCCACCTAGTGGTCGGGCGGCAAGCCCGGAAGATCGTCGAGAAATACGTCTGGATATTCACTAACGACTCGCACGTCTTCAATCTTTTTCTTCTCCGCCTTGGCATCCAACACGTAATCAAGGAATGACGGGCAATTATTCATGAGACACTTACTTGCTTTGATGGATGAGATGAGAGCCACTTCACCCTTACGTTTCTCCCCATAGACGAAGACAAAGTCCCTGCTTGAGGTCGGCAATCTGATCAGCTTCTTTGAACATAAAATCTCCGCCTTGTGTCGTGACAACCAGTCCATTTCGATCACCACAACGAAACTCCCAATTGCCATGGGAAGTAGGTCCACTTCAAAGAGCTCCCCACTAATATCTAGATGACACTCTTCCAACACCTCACGCAAGATTACTTGCTCCCCAATCGCTATTTCTACTACCAAGGCATCACTAAGAGTGCTAGTAGGCATATTCAGGGCTTTGCAAAACTCAAGAGATACGAAAGAGAAGTTGGCACCGGAATCAAATAACACTTTAGCAGCAAGGGAGTTGAGTAAGAACGTACCCGACACCACATCGGTGGTCTCCTTCGCTTCCTCTCTCGTCATTTGGAAGGCCCTCCCTTGAGCTTTAGGAGCGGCTTCCTTCTTTGGTTGAAATGGTGGGTTTCCTCCTCTTGCTCCACCCCTTAGCTTGGGGCAATCCCTTCTCACGGCCCCGCTTCCTTGCACTCGAAACATATCGGTCCTTGAATGGGGCAATTCGGTCTAGTGTGACTCGGTTTGCCACACTTAAAACATGAAGTCGGGTTGGGGTTGCAAGGACCAAAGTGCTTGCTTTTGCACTTGGAACACCATTTCGCCTCCCGGCGATTATCAAAGGTTAACTTTCGGTTGGAATCTTGGTTTCTTGAACGACTCGGTGGGCTCTCCCACTTCCTCTGTTCCACGGCCTTTGACTTCTCTTCCTTGTCTTTTGCATAAACTCTTTCCATTATCTTGGTTTCTTCTATGATCTCTCGCAGATTTGTAGCTCTAGAGTTGCGGACTCTATTTCCCATGTTCGTGGGTAGGCCCTTCAAATAGGCCTTTATCTTTTCCTTTTCGGTTGGGGCCACGTGCCCCACAAGGTTCAACTTTTCCATGAAGAGACGGGTATATTCCTTCACCGTCAAATCCCCCTTTGTTAACGCCCAGAATTCTTCCTCAATCAAGTCCATCTCCTGTTCATTACAATACTCTTCCAAAACCTTCTCTTTGAACGTAGTCTATGACATCTTTGCCAAAACAGGTTCCCTTATAGTCGCGGTGTAGACATCCCACCATATTAGAGTCGCACCCTGTAGCATCTGAGAGTCGAAATTCACCTTCTGACTCTCTTCACAGCTACAAGCCCTAAAGGCGTGCTCAATTTCTCTCAACCACTTCATGCAAGCCACAGGATCATCAGCCCCGGAAAACTCTGGCGGCTTACACCCCATAAAGGACTTATAAGAACAACCCTTTCCTGTTTGTCTTGCCTCTGGAGTTATCAGCCCATCAGTACGGTTCTCGCCTCCGGTACCACCCAAACCGGCTATCGCATTCTCTGCAACCACTTCCGACCTTCGGAGACTGGCATCCCTTTCATCTCACATCTTTAGGAATACTTCTTGTTACTTTTCCATGGCCGATGTTACCATTTTCATAACACTAGCCATCATATCGGCTTGAGGGTTTGCCTCCTGAATGATCGGGTTCGTGGATGCCAGCTCTACTCTGGGTATGTGTTCCACCTCTCCGGTGAATATCGGCGGCATGTTGGGGGGAACAACAGTCGCCACTCGGACTACCGGATTTGGGTTAGATGAACTATCCTCGTGCATTTCTCCTTCGTTCGGCAGTCGACTCCGAGTATTTACCATTTCGGATCTGCCACACAATTGAGAGGAAAAGGAAGATAAGCAACACAAGATTTACTCAAGAAACATACTCATACGGTTCATTGATCGTCATAATCATAGTAACTCAAGCATATTCACGTAACCATACATTCATAATAACAGTAGCTAATTGTAATTATGAACGTACACTACATAAAGATTCTCGCTACCACTTTTACAATTTTCAACGACGTAGTTTCTGTTGACTCTAAGGTCGTCCCATCTTAGAAGTTCTACCCCATGCTCGCAATTCGTAACTTAACAGTCTCAGCTTAAGTCTAGGCATCGAGTTTACATACCTAGTTCACTTAAACTAGAGATCTGATACCAACTTGTAACACCCTAAAAATTTAGGTAAAATAAAACTTAAAATTTCGGCAACATAACGCTTAATCAAAAGATGATTTAAGAACCTGCAACGTGACGACTAAAACCCAATAAAGTTGGGGTAGTTCATTAATTGAGGTAGTGAAACAAATAAGACATATACATGACAACCTATTTAATCTAGAACACTTAACAACTAGATTAATATGGGTGTCACTATGACTTCAAAACGCTCTCTCTCGGTTTCCTAAAAATGCCCGGTCCTTGAAGGGTCCTAGGTGCGCTCCCGGCGAATCAAGGTGCCCTACTCGCACCGCTAGCGGAACCTGTGAGTCATTAACATGAGTACAAGTGTTAGACTAAAGACTTGAGAATATAATGAGAAGTTTATAATTTTATAAAGGAAGTATTAGCAAACATAATTAAGTGTTACCGGAGCGCCCTTAATTCGGGCTCATAACATGACCCCATTTGGGATGAACCATCATTTCCTGAACAATAACACCAGAGAAAATCTCCCAAACAACGGGGGAGACCCGTTGCCATCTTGGGTGACGAGAATACGTAAGTGGGGTCACTCGTGATGTTTATTGGGTTTCATCATACATCCCGGTCCTGGTTCCCATGTCATGCAAGACATCACAATGACCGTTTATGCCTCTAGCGCTTACTCCGTCGAGTTTCACCTCAAGGACTTACGGACATGGATGCCTACCCAAATTAGTCGAGTTACAACTCAGAGACTTAAGTCACCTATTGCCTACTCGCTAAAGACCCAAAGGTCAACGGTTGAATTATATAAGTACCAGCCATCTAATTCCTCGTGCACAAGGAATTAGACCTAAATTCCACGTTTAAACCGTGATCAAGTATAGACAACATCTTTCATGCAAACACATATTTCATTCCCCAAAGCACAAAGAAGTTCATTTCATGCATATAACTCTACTGCACCACTTGTGTGGCAACATAGTAACCATAACTAGTATAATAATCCCAACTGCTGATAAGAATAGTTGTCTACATTTTCCATAATTTATGAATGAACATTTACCATCACATTTGCTTATCCCATTGTTTCATACATAGAAAAGTCCTAAACATGTTAAGTGGTTCTCAAAATGTCAAATCTCACATACATGGTAATTTCACAAAACCCTAGTTTTAGTTTACTTAAACACCTTGTAACATTCATAGAAGCAAATAATAATGCAAGTAAAATAAATAAGGTTTAAGAGACTCACAAAGTAGGGTTGTACTATGAAACCCTAGAATGAAGAAAACCCTAGAAATGTGGAGTGGATGGAAATGAGACTTGGACCCTTGAAATCTTGAAGAAGTAAAAGCTCCTATAACCTTAGAACCCTAATAATCACCATACAATAATGATTCATCCATTAAGCATTTAATGAGGTGAGAAAAAGGAAAGAGTGTGTGAAAATCGCACCTTCAAAGTGTGTGGACGATCTCTAAGCTGGAAATTCTTAAACAAGGAACAAAACCCCCCAAAATGGCATTAAATGAAAAATACCCCGTCTGACCCCGCGCGATAGTGCCACGGCGACAGTGCCATTGGCACAGTCGCGCCAACTGTACCGCAGCTCGCGATTGTGACACCTGCGACTGTGACATGGCACTATCGCTATCGCCTGTCACAGTCGCGCTGACTGTACCGAGAGTGGTGCTCCCCGCGCGACATTGCTTTGGCGACAGTGCCACGGGCACAATCACGGGCACAGTCGCGGGTCCCACCCCGGCTGCTGTCCGATTCCGTTGCGACGCTAAAATTTCACCCAATCAAGTTTTAAACTACTAGATCAGTTTGGAAAACTTTTAAAATATAAATCTCAAGTGTTAACCGTAACAACAAGGTCTAAAATTCGAGGTGTTACACAGAATCATCATGAAGCCACCCATGTACACTATTGTATTCGTCGTTGTCGGTTGGAGACATTTAGGGTTCTTGTCTTCGTTGTCTATTTCATTTTCATCAATATGGAGAAGGAATGAGGAGAAAAATGAGGAATATGGAAAATGAAAAAACAATTCTAGTCGGTTATGGAAGAGGAGAAGACAAAGGAGGAATAAAAAATCAGTAGAAATTTGAAAAAAGCTGAGTGAAGGAGATAAAAGAAAAGGGGGGGGGGGTTGGCTTAAGGAGAGGCCACATCATACAATGTGGTTTCTCCTTTAATGTGTATATGTATATATATATATATATATTGATTGATACAGAATTTAGTTACATATTTATGTATATAAATAAGAAAAAAAAATGAAAGGCTTTCTCATTTTCTCTTTAGTTTTCATAAATAAAATTTATTAATGAATAAAAGTTTTATCATTTAATAGTTAATGAATAAAAGTTTTATCATTTAATATTTAAAAATATTCAAAACCTAAAGAGAAAATGAAAGGTTTGCTCATTTAATAACAATTTTTATTCAATATGGAGAAGGAATGAGGAGAAGAATGAGGAGTATAAAAAATGAAAAGACAATTCTAGTCGGTTATGGAAGAGGAGAAGATAAAGAAGGATTCAAAAATCAGTAGAAATTTGAAAAAAACTGAGTGAAGGAGATAAAAGAAAAGGGGGGGGGGGGGTTGGCTTAAGGAGATGCTACATCATACAACGTGATTTCTCCTTTAATATATATATTGATATTGATTGATACGGAATTTAGTTATATATTTATGTATATAAATAAGAAAAAAAATGAAAGGTATTCTCATTTTCTCTTTAGTTTTCATGAATAAAATTTATTAATGAATAAACGTTTTATCATTTAATAGTTAATGAATAAAAGTGTTATCATTTAATATTTAAAAATATTCAAAACCTAAAGAGAAAATGAAAGGTTTGCTTATTTAATAACAATTTTTATTTAAAAAATAATGCAAAAACATGAAGAAATAGAAAAATATGAATCAAGCCTTTTCAAGAGGTCACATCATCACTCCATGGTTTTCCTTTAATATATATATAGAGAGAGAGAGATATAGATATAGATATATTAGAGTAAATTATGGATTTGGTCCTTATGGTTTAGGTTTGTTATAAAATTGGTCTCTAAACTTCATTTAGTACATGAATAAGGCGTATTGTTTGCACTTTTTCATAGTTTTTGTCTCTAGGCCAAACAACCATCCATCTTGTTTGCTAACCACAACTACGAAATTGTTATTTTGCCAAATTTTCCTATTTTAACCTCTTTTAAACTTTTTTAATGCTTAATCATCTTTTCCATCTCAAACCCTCAAGAATATGCCTTAAAATTTAAACCTAGATTAATTTTAAAACACCCATCTTTCTTTAAATCCATTCGGTTTATCAAAGTAGAAGGGTTGGTGAATTGGAGATTTATTGATAAATCTTCTAAAAATTGGCTGCTTGGGATTCATTTTTGGTCCTTATAATTGGATAGTTGAATGTTGAACCGCTTCAACATCATTTTATCCTCATTTCGGTTGGTCTCTGCTTTCGCCAAAGGCTTTGAGCATGTATAAAATGAATTTGAAAATGCAAATGAAAATGAAAATGAAAATAAATTCAATGAGGTGTTTTTCTATAAAAAGGCACCGAATTCTTAAAATTAAATAATATGGTAAAAAGATTAAATATCCATGATTATATTTAACTATAAAGTATTTGTTTTTTATATAACTTATTTGACTAGAAATTTAAGAAATATTAAGTGGATAAATGTTTTGTTATTATACAAAAAGGTTGGATGAAATGGAAAGCTAGGTTCAAGTTCTAGCTCTAGTTCTAGTTCAAGTTCTAATCCTGAGTATGCTTATGCTTTGTTTTCGAAACTCATTAATGGCGAATGCCTTGATATAAAACATTCCTTCATAAAGTAATTTCGACCCAAAACTCACTCAAAACATGAATAGAAATTGAACTCCAATTTATAAAAATGTGGATAAACCGTCCTTTTCTGAAACGCACAAAACATGGGTGGAACATAATACTCAACCCATAAATCATGGATAAAACTCATACATATAAAACGTCACCAAAAATATGGATATTAAAATACAATACCCCAAACAACACCTTTCGGTGTATGGGGAGACCCGATTCCATTGAATGTGGCGGACACACAAAGTTAAGCCACTTATCAACGTTCTCGAGATTCACATAGGGCCACGGATCCCCGTATACGGCTCCTCTGAGCTACCACCGCAAGATACACAAATGACGCTAGTGTTTAAATAGACTGTATTACACGGGCATCAAGTTCAACCACCCACGATCTATACCTCGAGCCTTTCGCTAAAGGTTACACAGTCATCGAGTTCAACCACCCATGCTCTATACCTCGAATCCCCACTAGCCATAAATATTTCCAGTTCCAAAACAAAATAAAGTTCCCAATTAAATCGACTGACTGACTCGTATGCCTATGGATCCAATGCATTACAGTCTAAACATTACATGACTCAAAAGAATGACGACGCACTCAAAACATGTAATTTCCATCAAGACACAATTAAATGCATCATAAAATCAAAACTCATTATTGAGCCAATAAAACTGGGCAAATTCCCCTAAAACTCATTTGAGTCACCACCGATCCAAGGCTCCACAAGTTAATTGACCATTTGTCAAAAGTTATAAAATGCGATAAACACAATTGACACGTTTATGCAAACACACACTCCAAAAAACATGAATAAACTCGAACACGAAATTAGACCGAGACAAGTCATTTTCCAATGAGTTTATACCCTTTATTCTTTCAAAAACGTCTCATAACCCAATAACCCAAGAACAGGTATTTCTTCAACACACACGTTAAAAATGCATTTATACTCAAAAGATCTCATTCATAACATAAATCATTAAAATACCATTGCTTACGATTTATTTATCAAAATGCCCAAAATCCCAAATGTAGGTGTTTCACAAAGCTTATAAAATTAAACACTTCAAATAATCAAAACTCCATAAATAACTGAACAGTTGATAATTTCATGTAAAACATATAAAAATTTAAAAATTGACATTTTGGCATGTACACCATTTTAATAAATCAACTTGAAATCACCTTGCTAGATTTAGGCTAAATCTAGATTTTACCCCTACTTGAGCTTCCTTGGAGAAACTTGAATTCACAAGCAAATCCTTCCAAAAACCTAGATCTACAAGTTTCCAACCATAAATAATCATATTCAACCATTTAGAATCATTCCCCAAACATTTTACATGAAGATCTCATCTTATCCTAAAACCCTAATTTCCAAAGTTGAAGAGAAGAGAAGATTACCTTTGTCATAGTTTGAATCCATCAATAATACTCTTATAGATCCCCACAATAAACCACAAACTCCCAAATGATCAAAATGGGGAAAAAGGGCTGGGTGAAACCATAGAAAATTTGGTGAAGAAAATGAAGATGAAAGGATTATGGTTCTAGTTCCCAACCTTGCTAGATTGAGGAGAATCATATTGTTTTAGCCTTAGGAGGAAAAATCCCCAAAAATGAGCTAGGGTTCATATGATAGGTTGGAGGTCGGTTTGGGAGAGAAAATGGGAAGAGTTTTGAGGTTTAGGTGAGAAATGGGGTTTGGATACCGGTTTCCCTCTTTGCGGATAGGCGTGCCGCTCTCTAGACAGAGCCTCGTGTGGATCACGACGCGACTCGATTCGCGTGGATAGGCTCCCAGAGCACTGCTGACGTTTTCTCCTTCTCTTTGGCCAAAGAATTTCGGGGTGTTACACAATGGTTGTTTGATGTTTGGTTAACCCATTGTTGATCTATATATCTAGGTGATATTATGTTGTGTTTGCTTAATTTTATCATCATTATTGCCATTTTTTAATTGAAACAACAAAGCATCCTGTTTGTTATTAGTGGTTGCAAACAACAAGGTTGTTTGTTTAGTTTGTCTTTAAAAATATTATGTTAGGTTATGATAAATTTCTAAACTGTGAAACAATAGGTTTTATATTTAGTGGCACAAAAATACATATTTATGTGGAATTAATGCTTGTACAGTTAGCAAATTAAGTTAATAATAGGATTAGATATTGGACTTTATGTTTAAATCAAACTTCTTTTGATTGATTTGTATAATAGCATTGAAAATTTTAAATTGTAATTTATATAGGTGAAGGATTGGTTGGAGGTTATAAGCAGCCTAAAGCCTGATGATAAAGGGGTGGTTGTTCTCTCGATGGTACTCTGGAAGATGTTTATCAATGGGTAAGCCATGTACGAGTGATATATTTTTCTGTATTTAGGAGTAAAAAGGATGGGAATAAGGTTTATGGTGTTTGGAAATTCTTTGGAATTCACTGCACAAACAGAAGCCTTTCATTTTGTGCAACTATTACCTATGTGTAGATACTGATCCTAAGATTTATAACTTTATGGTTATGTCTACAGGTAATGCTTTGCATAGTTTAGGGACCAACTTAGAGGATCCTAATAGTGTGCTTAAGAGTTTGGATCCCACTCTTGTTAACCCTTGCACATGATTTCTTGTTACCCACAATAATGATAACAGTGTTATAAGGTAAGTTGGTGTTGTTACCATCCATCTTCTATGTATGTATGTATGTATGTATGTATGTATGTATGTATGTATGTATGTATGTATGTATGTATGTATGTATGTATGTATGCATGTTACATAGCTTCAAGTTTTGAACATAAATGGATCCATGACATGTTTTATCTTGATAACTTTTCTCGGTGATTTGGTAAAGGCAGCTCTTTGGTACTTTGGTCTTGCAACTCCGTCTGTTGAAGAATTTGCACTACTTGTAAGTCGCATTTTTAGAAAAAAGTTTGATTTTTGTTCATCATCCTTCATCCTGGTCTGTAAATAAATATAATAATAATAATAGGTTGGGCCTTTGTGAGAATATGTTGAAATCTATTATATTACTCTTTAAAAGATCAATTTGAGGAGAGAAAGAAGGTTCCAACATATATGAAGGGTCTAGGTCTAGCCGATGTGGGATTCTAACATATGCCCTTTCCAACGGAGCATAGTCAGGAACAAATTGTCCTGGAGTGTCAAGAGGGCCAACACCAATTTTGAAACACTATGTTGTTGGACCAAGCTTGTGATTCAAATTAATGTTATTCTTTATGGGTGTAAACTTTATGTGTTCTTGGCTTTGGTAAAGAATCGATGATGTTTCTCGAAATTGTTTTTTGTAGAGAACTATACATCAATAACTTAAGTGGTCTGGATAACTTTAAGAGGAGAAAAGAATTGCCAGGAAACGGCTAGGGTTTTTCTTGGAAGGAAAATAATAATTACAAAGGGTTACAACAACTATATATAAGGAGACAAGAAACCCTAAAAGAAACTAAAATATACAAAAGTACAAAACAACCCCTATACTATCTAACATCCCCCCTCAAACTCATGATGTTGGTGCAAGAAGCATCGAGAGTTTGCTAACCAGGAAGCGGAAGCGAGAGATCGGGTGAGACTTCGTAAGAAGTCTGCAAGTTGTAAAGTAGAACTGAAAAACGGTAAGTAAAGAGTGACACGTTTTAGATGATGACGTGTAAAGTGGCAATCAACCTCGATATGCTTCGTGCGTTCATGAAAAACCGAGTTGTGAGCAATCTGAATGGCGCTGTGATTGTCACAATACATAGGAGTGGGATGAGGAAGGAAGACACCCATATCAGCAAGTAGCCAACGCAACCAAATAATCTCCTTGGAAGTAGATGCCATAGCTCGGTATTCAGCTTTAGTGGAAAAAAGAGAAAACACGGATTGTTTCTTACTTTTCCACGAAATAAGAGAGTTCCCAAGAAAACACAGAAACCTGTGACGGATCGACGGTCTGTAGGATTATGTGCATAAGCAGGATCAGAGTATGCCCGTAGTTCGAGAGAAGATGTGGATGATAGCAGGAGACTTCGAAACATGGTACCTCGAAGATAACGTAAGATACGCACAACAACTGTCCAATGAGTAGAGGTCGGAGCTGCAACAAACTGGCTGACAATGTGAACAACATATGTAATGTCTGGTCGAGTGATAGTGAGATAAACCAGGCAGCTAACTATAGTACGGTACAAGGTAGGGTCTTTGAGAGGAGAACCATCAGTGGAAGAATACTCAACATTCAATTCAGAAGGAAAGTCCACAACACGAGTATCAGTAAGACAAGCTCGTTCAATAATTGCAGTTGTATATTTAGATTGAGAAAGCAAGTAACCTCTAGGAGATGAAGCAACTTCAATACCCAAGAAATATCGAAGAGGACCCAGATCCTTCATCTCAAATTGTGCAGCTAATTCCGACTTTAAGGCATGAATTTCTTGAAGGTCATCACCGGTGATGATCATATCATCAACATACAATGAAAGCAATATATGACCTACAGAAGTATGCTTGACAAAGAGAACAAAATCATGTTCACTTGCAGAGAATCCAAAAGACAGAATAACATCAGAAATTTTTTCAAACCAAGCTCGTGGGGCTTGTTTAAGCCCATATAACGCTTTTTTAAGCTTGCAAACTTCACCAGTTTTATGAGGAACACCGGGAGGAGGAACCATGTATACCTCCTCATTTAAGTCACCATTCAAGAAGGCATTCTTAACATCCATTTGTGAAATATTCCACTTGCGAACAACAGCAACAGCTATAAGGGTGCAAATTGTAGTCATTTTGGCTACAGGAGCAAAAGTCTCCTCAAAATCCAAGCCATATTCCTGAGTAAAGCCCTTAGCTACAAGACGGGCTTTCTAACGTTCAATAGATCCATCATATTTGGTCTTGATTTCATAGACCCAAATCCCCAAGTATGGGTCTTTTGCAAAGCAGAGAGTTCCTCACTCATAGCATGCTGCCAAAGAGGGTCAGTAGTTGCTTCTTTATAAGAGGGAGGTTCAGAAAGAAAGTGTATAGAAGCTAAGAACGAAGTAAAAGAGGTAGAATAAGTAGAATAAACAAATTCTGGTAGACGAGTAGACTTACGAGGTCGTTGGGATTGTCGAGGAGGATCCATAGTCTCAGGTGCATCTTGAGTGACAATAGTAGGAGGAGGGGCAACAGTGTCAGGTATTGGAGTACCAGTAGCATTTTCTTCGGTTGGAGAAATATCTGGAGTCTGAGTAGAGTTTATGTAACACCCTTAAAATTGGAAAGAGCGACTAAATTAAAACTTTCAATAACACCTCAAAGAGAAATAAAATCTCTTACTACAAGTCCGTAAATGAAATACATCTCTAGATTGAACCATCAACGAGTAAATGAAGTCTTACATAAAGACTAACTAAAGTCGGGTGTTACTATAACCCAATACCAATCGCTATCTCCAATATAAGTGCGGAAGACTTCAACAAGCTAATCACCTTTTCGAGCACACAACTAGCACTCGTCTCTTCACAGTGTCACTAGAACTACTCACAACCGGAACCTGTTGCACATGCTGACAAATAAAAAGGTAAGGCTAACGCCTAGTGAGTTCAATAGTTTTCAACATGATTATAAGGATCGTTAAATGGAAATAATGCAATTTAAATCATGATCCTTTAAAATGAAATACTTCAATATGAAAATAAACCATTTTCCATTAATATGCAATTTATAAATGGACGCCTCAACGCCAAACATTTCTTTCATGAAGTGATGCAATCCAACAATTACTCAAAAACATGAATAGATATAAATGCTCCAATAATGAAATTTGAATGAAACTTTATAAACCAAACGACCAAAATTAAAGCATATGGGGAAAGACCCAAACTCAAAGCGTCACCGAAAACAAGGATAAGTTAAATACCCAAAACAACACCTTTCGATGACGGGGGACACCCGAATTCCATGGCTAGTGGCGGAACACAAAGTAGGCCACATTCCAAGTTATTGAGCTCACCATACTAGGAACCCATGGCCACGAGCTCGTCGACTCGTACTAAGATGTGGGGGAGGGCCCCCGAGGATTCCTAATCATGCTCATTCGCTAGGATTACATTTACGGTCCATGGCTAGTAACCGGTCCCACATAACCATACCAAAGGTCCTTGAGGACCCAATGTCTCGACTATCTACAAATAGGAAATAACTATCCCATAAAAACAGGCACATAAATTAACTCACGGATGCAGGTCCGGGTCTTGGACTCCACGAGCCCTCACCGTATTATCCTCGAGATCCTAAGACTAATTCTGGCCAATATATATAAATAATAGCCCACTTTACCAAGGATTGTAGCGGAACACAACCGTAGGCCACAATCCGAGTTATGAGTCGAATCACTTGGAATCCATGGCCACGGACTACAAAGGTCCGTACTACGATGTAAGAGAGGGCCCCCGAGGAAACCAAGTCAAAACTCGTTCACTAGGACTACACTATGACCCATGTCTAGTAATCGGTCTCACATAACCGTACCAAATGGCCCCCGAGGATCATAGGCATCCATAGCTACAAATAAGGGAAAATATGATCTATGGCTAGTAACCGGTCTCGCATAACCGTATCAAATGGCCCCCGAGGATCATATACATCCATTTTTACAAATAGGGGAAAAGACATCCCAAATATAAGTCGACTCAATACCTAGGGATCCACTAGTAATAGTCTAGACTTGTCACAATTTCATTCGTGACCAACCATATTTAGTCATATGGTTCAAAATAACATTTATAAACAAAATGCATTTTCAAGTTTAACTTCTGGTAAGAATGAAAACCATAAAATGAGACCATACACATTCTTTCAAGTACCTCCCATAAATGTACAAATAGAACTTTATAAAACATCACATTTCATGAATGATGCATAAACCCGACAAACACTTAAAAGTGTATTTTCGACCAAAGACCCATTTATGCAATAAATCATCAAAAACCCATTCATTTGTGATCCTTTATCAAAATACCCAAAATCCCAAATGTGGGTGATTTACAAGTTTAATAAGCTAAACATTTCAATAATCAAAAGTTACCAAAATCCGATAGTTGATAATTTCATGTAAACACATAAACACTTTAAAATGGACATTTTGGCATGTACAACGTTTTCACAAATCAACTTGAACTCACCTTGCTAGATTTAGGCTAAATCTAGATTTTACCCCCAAAACTTGAATCTCCGAAGATGAAGGCTTGAAACTCCAAGAAACTTCTCTATATCTTAGATCCAACACATCTACAAGGTTCCTTCAACATACAAGTCACCAAAATCACACCTAAGTTGAAGGATGAAAAGAAAAAGGGTGAAACCATTCAACCCTAGCTTAACATTGAGAGAGATGAGGAACTTACCACCACAAAATACCCTTGGATCTTCCAATAGACTTGAAATCTCTTGCTATATCCTTGAATAGCTCTCAAAAACGAACCTGAGGCAACTTGAATCACCCAAATCGGAGTTGTGGATCAAAAGTTATGAAGAAATGAAGTTTGGTGGATGAAAATCGGGTTTTAAGCTCGACAAGGGGGTTTCGCGACTTACCTCGCGACCTTAGGTCGCGGCATAAGTCGCCCGCTTCCCCTAGTTTTTTTCTCGTTCACTAATTTGGCCGTAACTTCTTCGTTATAGCTCCGATTTAGCTCCGGAAAGAACCGTTGGACTCGTAATTGAATCCTTCATCCATTAAGACTATAAAATCTAGGATTCAAGCCCAAAATCCCATATCTTATTTTTCCCTTTAAAGCTACTGATTTCTGTATTAACCTGAAGTGATGCTTTTCGAAATTCGGGGTGTTACAATTTACTTGCTCAGAGAATGGATCAATATTAATTACATCTGACTTTTTCAAGTTGTGTGCATTTATGGGAATGGAATAGAAAGGAATATGCTCAAGAAACACAAAATGACGAGATACATATAAATTATGAGAGGTAGGGTCAAAACAACGGTAACCTTTTTATCCGTCACCATAACCAAGAAAAACACAGACAGCGGATCTAGAAGATAATTTATCACGCTCTACATGTGGACGAAGAACAAAGCAAGTGCAACCAAAGACACGTAAAGAAGAATAATCAGGACAACAACCATAAAGTTTTTCAAAGGGAGATAAACCTGAAGTGATTGAGGATGGAATTTTGTTGATCAGATTGACAGCAGTAAGAACAGCTTCACCCCAGAATTGATTAGGAACCGAAGAAGACAACAAGAGAGAGCGGTCGGTTTCAAGGATATGTCTATGTTTTCTTTCAGCAACACCATTCTGCCCAGGAGTGTCTGTATAAGAGGTCTGGTAAATAGTTCCATCTAAAGCAAGTAACTCACATAATTTATTGGAAGTATATCACCTCCCAAATCACATCGGAAACATTTAATCACATAATTATGTTGGGTTTTAATATATGCTCAAAAACGACAATAAATATCAAAGAATTCTGAACGATGTTTCATGAGAAAAATTAATCCAACAAAACTGAGTATAATCATCAATAAAAGAGACATAATATCGATAACCTCCTTTTGTAGGAACATGGGATGGTCCCCATACATCAGAATGAATCAAATCAAAAGGTGCAACATAAAGAGATTTGCTTAATTTAAAAGGTAAAGCTGAAAATTTTGCAAGTTTACAACCACTGCAATTAGAAATATCATGAACTTGCAAATTTCCCAAATTTCCAGAAGAAGCTAAGTATTTTAGACGAGAAGCTGAAACATGTCCAAGGCGTGAATGCCATAAATAAAAACTAGATAACTTAGACGACAAACGAAAAGAAGATAGATCTGCACTATGAGCAACTCATCCAACACATATAAGCCCCCACGCCTACGGTCGGTCCCAATCAGCTTCTGAGTACGTGGATCCTGCACACAACAAGAATCAGAAGAAAATGATACCTTATAACCAGAATCAAATAATTGACCAACAGACACAAGATTCAATGAGAGTTTAGGAATTGATATATATTAGGAAGGGAAAAATTTGAACTCATAATAGAACCAATGCCTGCTAATGGCATAGGAGTACCATCAGCAATCATGGCAGGCACAGATGGCATAGGATTTAAAGAAGCAAATAATTTAGAATTCGGAGACATATAAAAAGAAGCACCAGAATCTAGAATCCATGTAGTTGGATGCATACCTAATTCGTTACTAATCGACTAACCTATGGGCAAAGAGACATACATGGCATGAGACTGAACATCAAGAAGCTTCTTGAGTTATTCAGTTATAGATGCAAGAGTAGGATTAGGAGTTGACCTAGATGGAGGAACGATGGCAACTAGGGATGTACATCGGTCGGGTCGGGGCCCAAAACCCAAAACCCGATCGGATATCGGGTGATAGGAACAAACCCCGATATCCGTCCGAAAAAGGTACTCACCCGAACAATTCGGATATCCGATATTCTCGGGTTTTCGGGCCGGGTTCGGATATCCATGAATACATAGGCGCTTTTAGGGTCATCTGAAATCAAACCTCCAAAAATTGAAAAAAAAAACATGAAAACATAGTACAGACTACAGAGACGATTTCCAAATGGGAATTCCTAATCTGATAACCTATTTATATTTTATACACCCATAGCAACCATTTGCTCACTTCATTCATACAGAGACGATTGAGAATTTGAGATGATGAAAATCAAAAAAAACCTAAATCGAAGAGAGGAGAAGCCTTACTTGTGCTTTTGTCCAAAAGTAAGATCGACAGTGGTGGGAGAGACGAGGTCGTTGACCAGACAAGAACAAGACGAGGTCACGAGGTCGGCGGTGGTGAGATGGCCGCCGGTGGATGGAGTCGAGAGAGAGGCTGGAGTCGAGAGAGTAAGAGAGGCGAGGGCAACAGAGAGAGAGAGAGAGGTTGATTTGGTTTTGGTTTGGGGTTTAGAGAAATATGTTTTATATATAAAAACAAGTTTAAAAAAAATGAAGTTCGGGTTTTTCGGACGGGTCGGGTGGGGGTTTGGATACCCACCCCGATCCGTAATACCCGCAAAAAATATTGGGTTCGGGTGGTCGGGTGGTCGGGTGGTCGGGTGGGGGGTTTTCGGGTTGTTCGGGTGGTCGGGCCGGTCGGGTTTTTCGAGTCGACCGGGTTGTGCTCACCCCTAACGGCAACAGTGCTAAATTGAGGAGGAAAATGATGAGATTGTCTCGGATTACCAGACTGTTGTCATTGATTTCGACCCATGAGTTCTGGACATTGAGACTTCCAATGGCCTTTTTTCTTACAAAAACTGCATTCATCAAACCTAACTCTTGGACGACTCTTATTCTGATTTGAAGCAAAAGGCTTATGAGGACCAACCAAAACAGAAGGACTTGGAGTTGGAAGAATACCCTTTCCTGCTTGTGTCTTTAGACGAGTTTCATCGGCTAAAAATTCACTTACTACTGAATCAACTGAAGGTAGTGGGGTGTGATACAAGATGTTACTACGAAGTCCTTCAAAGTCACTTCTCAAGGCCATAAGAAACTGAACCAATCTCTGTTTTTCCCTATGAGCAATGTATGGTCCAAAGGCACGCAATTCAACAGGTTCAGTAAGAGCTAACTGATCCCACAGATCGGTCATTATTGAGTAGAACTCCTAAATACTCATATCTCTCTGTTTGAGTGCTCGGATATCAGCTTCTAGTTGATATTGTTTTGCAAAATTAGACTGTGTATACAGTCTCTCAAGATGATCCTTCCTTGTTTGTTTCATATTTTGCCAATTGAACACCAATCGAATGTTCAACAGAATTGTTTATCCAAGTGATAATTTTCGAATTATCCACTTCCCAAGGTTCCAAATCTTTTGCTTCTTTCGGTTTCACAATAGTACCAGAAATATAACCCCACGTCTTTTTGCCCTTCAGAAAATTTTTCAAGACATAACTCCAATAGGAGTAATTTTTTTCATCCAAACGAACACTAATGGATTGGAGAGAATCATCTTTTCCAGCCATTGCAAACGAGAAATAAAAGGAAGGAAAAGAGAATAGAGAGTATAGAGATACTGTAACACCCTAAAAATAGGGATAACAAAAACTTTCCAAAAGAGGAGAAGTGGTATATAAATTGCCATAGCAAGAGCCTCCCAAAAAAGGGAATAGTACAAATAAACCTGTTTAATCACAATTGTAATTTAACGGATAAATAAACAACAACCAACTAATCTAATTTCTACATCTAGAAAATAGATTACAAAAAGGGGTGTCATCTATAAACCCAAGGCTTCTAAAAAATAATCCAAGTGTCGTATCCCCAAGCTCTTGCCCAAAGCATCTAAACTTGTCTAGGAGCAGCACCGCTAACACCTGAGATACACATCGACACCAAACAAGTGTTAGGCCAAAAATCCTAGTGAGTTGAACAAGTAAAAACATGTCAGAAACATTTACAGTTCTTATCAGCAGTTAACCAATTAATCACGTAGATGTGGAGTCAACGGGAGCGACCCATATCTCCAAATCAGGTTCACCCAAAGAGGCAATGCACCTTGAAGCCCCTTTCCCTGGCAAACCAAAGGCCCGACACGCACAGGGGACTACCGCTTAGGAAATTCCCTGACGGCGGAGGTCTAGGAACATAGGAGACTACCGCTTAGGAAATTCACCAAATGTTGCCCACCTACATTCCTATAGTAAATTAATGACTCGGTTCGTCTACATAATGCAAATACGAGGTCTCACGATGTGTTACAACCTAACATATTCGGATATCAACCATGAACACAACATTACCATCCTAATCATGCAATTTCAACACTTAACCCAAATATCAACCAAATCCATCACGAGATTGTAAGGTTGCCAAAAGGCATTCCAAGTAGGAATCATCAACATACCAAGATATACACATATAAACCATGGTAACTTTCATATACATAAATCCATGGGAAAACCCCCAAATACTTGAACAATAAACATGAACATTTGATAGATGTATTAATATTAACAAGTAGTAGATAATGATGTGTATCTAGTTTTAACAAAGGTTAGTAAACTCACAATCTAGGTTTTTGGACCAAAACCTAGAAAAGTGTTAAACCCTAGGAGTTTGAGAAGATGAGACTTGAAGGTGAGAAATGAGAATCTTGAAGAACACTTCAATGGGGACACTTGGATGAAGCTTGATGATCACTTAAGGCTCCCAACAACCCAAAACCCTAGTAATAAATGTGTGTGTGTTTGGAAGGCTCAAAAATCGCCCAAAGAGAAACTCTCCCGTCTTTGGATGTGAAAATGTGATAAATGAGGGTTGAAAAGGGTCTAAGTCAAAGAGGACTGTCCCCCGCGGGCGACAATGCCCCGGCGACAATGCCCATGGGCATTGTCGCGTGTCATAATCGCAAACACCCCCGAGGTCTCGGTACGTCTCTCGCGACATTGACATCGCGACATTGACACCGCGACATTGACAGTGTCATAGTCGCGGATACCACCCCACTCTCGGTACACACCTCGCGAGAGTGACACGGCGAGAGTGACCATGTCACAATCGCGTGTCACTGTCGCGCCAAACCCAATCCAGCCCGAAAACTTAGCCAATTTCGAAAACGAGCGCGAGGTTGAACGATTAAGAATGGTAATTCAATTATATGACGTTTTGACATAATAATGATCATAAAATGTACACAAAGACACATATTCTCATATAAGCGAAATAAATGCATTAAGGAGACAAAATACTTACCTTATGAATTTACGGGTGTTACAATCCTCCCCACCTAAATGGGATTTCGTCCCCGAAATCTTACTCTAAGCAAACAAGTTAGGATATCGCTTCTTCATATCATCTTCGGACTCCCAAGTAATGTTAGCACCCCGATGATGCTTCTATTGAACTTTAGCCATGACCACGTTCTTATGCCTCAGTTTCTTCACTTTCGATTCTAAAATCGACTCCGGTTCTTCCACACAACGATTCTTATTGTCCACCCGAATTTTCGACAAAGGAATCACGCTTTCCTCTTCGGCTAGACACTTCCGAAGGTAACACACGTGGAATATAGGATGTATCCCATCCATTTCTGGCGGTAAATCCAACCGATAGGCTTGCAAACCAATCTTATCCAGAATAACGAATGGTCCAAGGAAACGAGGAATAAGCTTCCCACGCTTCCCGAAACGTATGATCCCCTTCCACGGAGACACCTTCAACATGACCCGGTCACCCACTTCAAACTCAACCGGTCTTCTCTTCTTGTCCGCATAGCTCTTTTGTCGGTCTTGCGCCGCCCTTAGCCTTTCTCGAATCTCTTTCACCTTGTCCGCCATCTCTTGCACTATTTCCGGCCCAAAGAATTGCTTTTCGCCCGCTTCTAACCAACAAACTGGAGTTCGGCACTTTCGCCCGTACAACGCCTCGAATGGTGCCATGCCAATGCTAGAGTGGTAGTTATTATTATATGCGAACTCCACTAACGGCAGGTGTGAGTCCCAACTACCTCCAAAGTCGATAACACATGACCTTAACATGTCTTCGAGCGTTTGAATCGTCCTTTCACTTTGACCATCCGTTTGAGGATGATACGCCGTGCTCAAATTCAATCAGGTACCCAACTCCTTTTTCAAGCTTGCCCAAAAGTTCGACGTGAAATAGCTATCTCGATCTGACACGATAGATTGTGGAACCCCATGCCTCGACACAACCTCATCGATGTAAAGCTTGGCCAATTTCTCCATTGAGCCCGCGACTATCTTCCGTCAAAAGTCCACTTTGCTTTACCATGATCTCGGATTTGAGATTTTGCTCCTTGAGCGCTTCCACTTGCCACGTCTTGATGCTTTCCACTAAACTTGATACCATGTCGATTCTTGTAAGGGACAGTTTAAAGCCACCATCATGGCTTCTCCGGCTCAATGCATCCACCACCACATTGGCCTTACCGGGATGGTAGAGTAGATCACAATCATAATCCTTTAGAAGTTCAAGCCATCTTCTTTGCCGCATGTTGAGTTCCTTTTGATCGAAGATGTACTTGAGACTCTTGTGATCCGTGAAGAGAGTACACTTGGTCCCGTACAAGTAATGCCGCCACAACTTCAAAGCAAAAACTACCGCCACCAACTCTAAGTCATGCGTCGGGTAGTTCTTCTCATGCTCCTTTAATTGCCTCGACGCGTAGGCAATGACTTTCCCTCGTTGCATAAGTACACATCCAAGCCCCATCTTAGAAGCGTCACTATACACTACGAAGTCTTCCGATCCTTCAGGCAAGGATAAGATCGGAGCTTCGAACAATTTCCTCTTGAGTGTTTGAAAGGCTTGGTCTTGAACATCGGTCCAAAGAAACTTGACGTTCTTTCTTGTGAGGGATATGAGCGGTGTAGCTACCTTGGAAAAGTCTTGGATGAAGCGTCTATAGTAGCCCGCTAAGCCCAAGAAACTCCGTATCTCCGACGGATTCATTGGCGGTTCCCAACTCATCATCGCTTCAATCTTCGCCGGTTCCGCCTGAACACCTTCCTTTGACACCACGTGCCCCAAGAATTGAACTTCTTGAAGCCAAAACTCGCACTTAGAGAACTTCGCGAATAACTTCTCTCTTCTTAGGACTTCCAAGACTTCCCGCAGATGTTTCCCATGTTCGGATTCATCCTTAGAATAAATTAAAATATCGTCGATAAAGACGATCACGGATTTATCCAAGAATAGGCGACACACACGGTTCATCAAGTCCATAAATATGGCCGGCGCGTTGGTTAACCCAAAAGGCATCACCAAGAACTCATAGTGACCGTAACACGTTCGGAAGGTCGTCTTCGGAATATCATCATTCTTCACTCTCACTTGATGATAACCGGATCGGAGGTCGATCTTTGAGAAACATCCCGCACCTTGAAGTTGATCGAAGAGATCATCGATGCGAGGTAGAGGATACTTGTTCTTTACCATGACTTTATTCAACTCACGGTAGTCAATACACATCCTCATCAATCCGTCCTTCTTCTTTACGAACAACACCGGCGCTCCCCAAGGTGACGAACTCGGTCGGATAAAACCCTTCTCTAACAACTCTTGAAGTTGCGCCATCATCTCCTTCATCTCCGTCGGGGCCAAACGATAAGGAGCTCGGGCTATCGGAGCCGCTCCCGGAGTGAGGTCGATTTGAAACTCCACTTGACGTTATGGTGGTAATCCGGGAAGATCTTCCGGAAAGACATCCGGATAATCCCGCACGATCCTCACGTCTTCCACCGTCTTCTTTTCCTTCTTCGCGTCCACGATATACGCTAGGTACGAAGGGTAACCCTTCGCTAGAAATTTACGCGCCTTGAGAGAGGAGATAATGGGGTTGCGTCCCTTTCCTTTCTCCCCATAGATGATGACCACGCCGCCTTCCGTCAAAGGCACTTGGATCATCTTCTTAGCGCAAAAGATGTCGGCCTTATGCCTTGACAACCAATCCATGCCTATGACCACGTCAAACCCTCCTATGGCCATAGGTAGCAAATCTACCCCAAAAGAATTATCGTCGATCTCTAAGGTGCAACCACAAAAACGGTCTCGGATAATTACCTGGTCTCCATTTGCTATCTCTACTACTAGTGCGTTGGAAAGGACACTAGTAGGGGTGACAAATTGTTTACAAAACACATCTGAAACAAAAGAGCAGGTAGCACCCGAATCAAATAACACACGATCAGGCAAGGAGTTCACTAGAAACGTACCCGAAATGACATAGGCTGCCTCATTTGCTTCCTCGGTGGTCATCCGGAAAGCTCAACTCGGCACCCTCGGCGATTGGTCGACTCTAGCCGTCGACCCAACAGATCTGTCTTGAAAGTTCCCCGCTAGCTTTGGGCAATTCCTCCTCATGTGCCCCGGCTGTTGGCACTCAAAACACACCGTCGGATGAACAGTGCAATCCCGAGCCACATGGCCCTTCTTGCCACACCTGGTACAACTCACCGGACCCGCATAAGTTTTGGAAGCACATGCGCCCGAATGTTTGGTTCTGCACCTTGGGCACCACTGATAACTTTTACGAGAGTGCCAGCTCTCCCGCTAACAAAAGGCTTCGACTGACGAACGAGCCCAGATGGCCCTTCCCATTTTCTCTTCTCACCCGCAACACTTCTTTCTTCCTTCTCAGCCAACCTATCATCTTCCACAAGTAAGGCCTCTTCAATGACTTCTTGAAGAGTCGACCCTCCGGCATTGCGCATGTCAGTCCGCATATCGGCCGGTAGGCCAAGATGAAAGGCCTTAATTTTCGATCTCTCATCTGGACCAGATATCCCACCAAATTCAACTTTTCCAGGAACAGCTTGGAGTAGTCGGCTACAGACCAATTCCCTTTCTTCAGATTCTAGAACTCGGCTTCCAGTTTGTCCAACGAACGCTCGCTGCAATACTTGTCCATTATCTTTTTCTTGAAGACTGGCTAGGTCAGCTTTGCTAGGACTTCGGGGGTGAGGGCAGACCGGGTGAGATTCCACCAGATCAATGCCTCTCCCCGGAGTAATTAAGAAACAAACTTCACCCATTGCGAGACATCGCACTCGCTAGACTCAAAGGCCATCTCCACTTCCTTGAGCCAGTACATACACGCAACCGGGTTGTCGAAACCCGCAAACTCTTTAGGGTTGCACCCCAGAAAATCCTTGTAGGAGCATCCCTTAGTCCTCTCTCGATTCACGTTGCTCGGTTGCTCTTCGGTCACCACCACTTCAGGTCTACCACCCGACCCAGCTATGATATTCTCCGCCATAGTCTCGGGTTGGCGGTTACTAGCATCTCGATCTTCTAGGAGCTTCATGAAAAACTCTTGTTGTTGGATTTGCTATTGGGCCATGGCGGAATTCATAGCCAGCACCATGCTATCTCGAATTCGGGTTTCCATGGTCACCTCTTCCATGATAGCATTATTCGTGTTGAGGTTCCGGCGAGTAATATGCTCAGGTCCGCCTCCCAAGATTCTGGGTATGGGAATTCCATCGGAGGTTTCCCCTACCGGAGGTCGTAAAGCTGCAGATTCCACTTCTGGTTGACCATCTGGCATGTCCGGTAATCTACTTCGAGTATTAACCATTGATCACTGCCACACAAGCACGAGAAGGAGATTGAGAAAAGACTAAGCGAGTTTAACTCGTTGTGCGTACTAATACATTCATCAATTATCGCAATAACAGTAAATCAAGTATACTCATGTAACAATGCATTCATAATAGCAGTAGCTAAGTGAAATTATGAACGAACCATACACAAGAATTCTTGTCACCATCATCACAACTCTCAATTAGTGTAATTCCGTAACCTAACACTCTCCCCACCTAGGATTTCTACCCCAAGAGGACAATGAAGCTAAAACAGTCTAAAGCTTAAGTCTAGATATGCTACAACAATACCTAGTTCACTTAAACTAAAGCTCTGATACCAACTTGTAACACCCTAAAAATAGGGATAACAAAAACTTTCCAAAAGAGGAGAAGTGGTATATAAATTGCCATAGCAAGAGCCTCCCAAAAAGGGGAATAGTACAAATAAACTTGTTTAATCACAATTGTAATTTAACGGATAAATAAACAACAACCAACTAATCTAATTTCTACATCTAGAAAATAGATTACAAAAAGGGGTGTCATCTATAAACCCAAGGCTTCTCAAAAATAATCCAAGTGCCGTATCCCCAAGCTCTCGCCCAAAGCATCTAAACTTGTCTAGGAGCAGCATCGCTAACACCTGAGATACACATCGACACCAAACAAGTGTTAGGCCAAAAAGCCTAGTGAGTTGAACAAGTAAAAACATGCCAGAAACATTTACAGTTCTTATCAGCAGTTAACCAATTAATCACGTAGATGTGGAGTCAACGGGAGCGACCCATATCTCCAAATCAGGTTCACCCAAAGAGGTAATGCACCTTGAAGCCACTTTCCCTGGCAACCCAAAGGCCCGACACGCACCGGGGACTACCGCTTAGGAAATTCCCCGACGGCGGAGGTCTAGGAACATAGGAGACTACCGCTTAGGAAATTCCCCAAATGTCGCCCACCTACATTCCTATAGTGAATCACTGACTCGGTTCGTCCACATAATGCAAATAGGAGGTCTCACGATGTGTTACAACCCAACATATTCGGATATCAACCATGAACACAACATTACCATCCTAATCATGCAATTTCAACACTTAACCCAAATATCAACCAAATCCATCACGAGATTGTAAGGTCGCCAAAAGGCATTCCAAGTAGGAATCATCAACATGCCAAGATATACACATATAAACCATGGTAACTTTCATATACATAAATCCATGGGAAAACCCCCAAATACTTGAACAATAAACATGAACATTTGAGAGATGTATTAATATTAACAAGTAGTAGATAATGATGTGTATCTAGTTTTAACAAAGGTTAGTAAACTCACAATCTAGGTTTTTGGACCAAAACCTAGAAAAGTGTTAAACCCTAGGAGTTGGAGAAGATGAGACTTGAAGGTGAGAAATGAGAATCTTGAAGAACACTTCAATGGGGACACTTGGATGAAGCTTGATGATCACTTAAGGCTCCCAACAACCCAAAACCCTAGTAATAAATGTGTGTGTGTTTGGAAGGCTCAAAAATCGCCTAAAGAGAAACTCTCCCGTCTTTGGATGTGAAAATGTGATAAATGAGGGTTGAAAAGGGTCTAAGTCAAAGAGGACTGTCCCCCGTGGGCGTCAATGCCCCGGCAACAATGCTCATGGGCATTGTCGCGTGTCATAATCGCGAACACCCCCGAGATCTCGGTACGTCCCTCGCGACATTGACACCGCGACATTGACAGTGTCATAGTCGCGTGTCATAGTCGCGGATACCACCCCACTCTCGGTACACTCCTCGCGAGAGTGACACGGCGAGAGTGACCATGTCACAATCGCGTGTCACTGTCGCGCCAAACCCAATCCAGCCCGAAAACTTAGCCAATTTCGAAAACGAGCATGAGGTTGAACAATTAAGAATGGTAATTCAATTATATGACATTTTGACATAATAATGATCATAAAATGTACACAAAGACACATATTCTCATATAAGCGAAATAAATGCATTAAGGAGACAAAATACTTACCTTATGAATTTACGGGTGTTACAGATACCGTATGTCAAAATCAATCTTCGAACAGAACCCTTGAACAAGGATCGAAACTGCTAGATCCAGAAAGAAGCGTCGAACAAGAAGAAACCCTAGCGCCGCCGAACAGAAAAGGCATCGTCGAACAGATAGTGCCGCCGAACAAAAAAGACGTCGTCGAACAGATAGCGCCGCCGAACAGATAGCGAAATGGTTATTTTTACCAATTATTACTATTTTAATATATTTTAAACTTTTTTAATGCTTAATCATCTTCTCCATCTTAAACCCTCAAGAATATGCCTTAGAATTTAAAACCTAAATCAATTCTAAAGCACCCATATTTCTTTAAATCCATTCAGTTTATCAAAGTAGAAGGGTTGGTGAATTGGAGATTTATTGACAGGTCTTATAAAAATTGGCTACTTGAAATTCACTTATAGTCCTTATAATTGGATAGTTGAATGTTGAACCGCTTCGACATCATTTTATCCTCATTTCGATTGGTCTCTGCTTTTGCCAAAGGCTTTGAACATGTATAAAATGAATTTGAAAATGCAAATCAAAATAAATTCAATGAGTTGTTTTTCTATAAAAAGGCGCCAAAGTCTTTAAATTAAATAATATGGTAAAAATATTAAAATATCCCTGCTTATATTTAATTATAAAATATTTGTTTTTTATATAATTTATTTAACTAGAAATTTAAGAAATATTAAGTGGATAAATGTTTTGTAATTATACAAAAAGGTTGGATGAAATGGATAGCTAGGTTCAAGCTCTAGCTCAAGCTCTAGTTCTAGTTGAAGCTCTAATCCTGACTATGGTTGTGAATGGTAGTCAAATATATATATATATATGGGTTCAAATGAAAACACATATTTTATTGTGCATATGAGGACAAATCTTAACCATTGATCAAAACTTAGAAAACTAATCAATGGTTAATACATAATAAGGTTAATTGGGAAGTGATTAAGGATAAAATTGTAATTTTGAATCGCCTACCTTCTTTGACTTTTTATTTTTATTTTTAATTAAAAAAAATTACCCCTTTAAACTTTAAAATAATTTATCTTAAAAATTACTAATATTTTAATCAAACAAATTACATCAAAAAAACGAGAATTTCATGCTCTTCGATATGACATCCATCTCGATATAGTTTTTTTTTCGTTATAACCGTTTTTTACGTAAAATTCTATATACGTGTTATATTCATTATGAATATGCATATACGTCTTTGGGTGTACACATTCAGTATGAATAACAAAGGTGAATGTTCATTCACTATTCATGATGAATAATACTATATGCAGGATGAATAATACAATATTCAAGATTTTTTTGTTTTAACCGTTTTTTACGTGAAATTCTATATATGTGTCATATTCATTATGAATATGCATGCACGTCCTCGGGTGTCCACATTCAGTATGAATAACAAAGGTGAACGTTCATTCACTATTCATGATGAATAATACAATATTCATGATGAATAATACCGTATGCAGGATGAATAATACAATATTCAGAATTTTTTCGTTTTAACCGTTTTTTACAAGAAATTCTATATATGTGTTATATTCATTACGAATATGCATGCACGTCCTCGGGTGTCCACATTCAGTATGAATAAAAAAGGTGTGCGTTCTTCACTATTCATGTTGAATAATACAGTATTCAGGATGAATAATACACGAATCCATGATTCATGTATTATTTATCATGAACCATGTATTATTCACCCTGAATGTTCTATTATTCATACCGAATGATACATTATTCATGATGAATAATATATGAATGACCCGTGAAGGTGTAGACACATGGTGCACTCTCTTTTGTTTCCCAATTCACAACCGAAATTTGGTTTAATTCATTATGAATATATATGCGTATCCCCGGATGTCCCACATTTAGTATGAATAACAAATGTGAACGTTCATTCATTATTCATGATGAATTACATAACATTCATGACGAATAATACACGAATTCATGAATCGTGAATTATTCACCATGAATGTTGTATTATTCATCCTGAATGATACATTATTCATGATGAATAACACATGAATGACCCGTGAAGATGTGAAGACGTGGCGCGCTCTTTTTTGTTCCCCGATTCACAACAGAATTACTCGATAGATTCTCGATTCGTCTTGATGGGTGTTGGGTTACGGTGCTGAAGAAACGTGATGTCTTACGACATTGAAGAAGGTGATGTCGAGTTACATACTTACGGTGTCGAGCCGTTGTACAAACTTGAACGTACATAAATATTCATAATGAATATAACACATATATAGCATTTCACGTAAAAAAACGGTTAAAACAAAGAAAAAACTATATCGAGATGGATGTCATATCGAAGAGCACGAAGTTCTCGTTTTTTTGATGTAATTTGTTTGATTAAAATATTAGTAATTTTTAAGATAATTTATTTTAAACTTTAATTGGGTAAAAAGTTTTTAATTAAAAATAAAATAAAAAGTCAAATATGGTAGGCGTGTGTTTAAATTTTCTTCCATTTTTACCCCTAAGCATTTTAAAATTAAAAACTCTATTTAATATGAGTTGTTGGATCAAAAGAGATCGAGTGACTGAGATTTGTTCTCACGTGCACAATAAAAAATGAGTTTTCATTTGAACTTTCCTCTCTCTCTCTCTCTCTCTCTCTCTCTATATATATATATATATATATATATATATATATATATATATAAATTATGTGGTTGTGGGTGGAAGTCAAATATATACATAATTATATATAATATATTAGAGTAAATTATGGATTTGACCTTAATGGTTTGGGTTTGTTATAAAATTGGTCTCTTAACTTCATTTAGTACATGAATAAGGCATGTGGTTTGCATTTTTTCACAGTTTTGGTCTCTAGACCAAACAACCATCCATCTCGTTTGCTAACCACAACGACGAAATGGTTAGAGCATCTCCAACAGCTTCTCTAAAATAGAGAAAAATGAGTTTTTGTTCTCTAAACTTCTCCAACAGCTTTACTTATATCTTGTTTTCTATAATAGATAAAATTTGAAAACTTTTCAAGTTCAGATAATTTTCTAATACTTGATTGTAAAAGAGATAGAAATGATTATTTTATTTAACCCCACCAATAAGACTGAATTTTTATCATTTTATGTTAACTTTTTTTAAAGCGTAAAATTAGATAATATTATAATAATATAATTTGTGTTAAAAAATTTAAAATAGAAAATTTGTTGGAGTTGAATGTAATTATTTTTTGATATTTTAACTTTTGGTTCTCTATTTAAAAAAATTATAAAAAACATGTGGGAGATACTCTTATTTTACTAATTATCCCTATTTTAACATCTTTTAAACCTTTTCAATGCTTAATCATCTTCTCCATCTTAAACACTCAAGAATATGCCTTCAAATTTAAAACCTAAATCAATTCTAAAAGATCTATCTTTCTTTAAATCCATTCAGTTTATCAAAGTAGAAGGGTTGATGAATTGGAGATTTATCGATAAGTCTTCTAAAAATTGGCTGCTTGGAATTCACTTAGGTCGCGTTTGGTTTGCGGGATTGGAATGGATTTGGAGGGATTTGGATTTCAAATCCATTCCAATCCTGCGTTTGGTTTGCAGGAATGGATTTCGTTGATCGGATTTGAAATCCGTTGACCATTTAAAAATCCCTTACCTGATGGATTTCAAAATCCTTTGCAATGAGCCTGGATTTGAAATCCAAATCCTGATGGATTCTAAAGCCTGATGGATTTCAAATTCTTATCCAAACACATGAAAGGATTTCAAATCCCCCCAAATCCAAATCCCTCCTTGAAATTCAATCCATTCCATTCCAATCCCGCAAACCAAACGCGCCCTTATGGTCCTTATAATTAGGTAGTTGAATGTTGAACCGGCTTCGACATCATTTTATTCTCGTTTTGGTTGGTCTCTGCTTTAGCCAAAGGCTTTGAACATGTACAAGATGAGTTTGAAAATGCAATCAAAATAAATTCAATGGGTTGTTTTTTCTATTAAAAAGCACCAAAGTCTTAAACATAAACAAATATGGTAAAAAGATTAAAATACTTCTTTACTAATGGTTGAGATTTTATGGAGTTAGTTTCAAGCGTAATTTTAAAACCACTACAGTAACGAACGCAACAATTTTTAAACAAATCATTGAGATGGAAAAACGTAGTTGACTGCAAATAATTTATTAAAGAGACAAAAGTGAAACTTAGGATATAGAAGAAGGACTTTTCTGTAGTTTTCTCAAAGATAACCCTATATATATAACTCAAAGATTTGTTAGTAAATTTTCAATCAAATATGGCTGATTCTCTGCACTCCAGCGTCCCTTTAGATTTATGCCTTGGAGGGGTTTCTTCCAAGGATTTTCTTTCATCCCTTCCCCCCTCTTCCTCTTCAGTTGTGGACTTTTTCCCCTATGATCCTTTTCACACATTTATTGAAACCTATCCAATCACCCTTCACTCATCACTTCCAATTGTTTATTGTTTGGAGCCATGGTTTGTCAATCCAGTTTCAGTTTTTGTTAGCTTTAATTGTTTATTCATTCATTCATTCATCTATATATTGTTGTGTTATTACACAGATGATACTCAATCCATTCAAGACAAGATAAAATGTGCATTTCAAAACTTTCATGTTCGTGGTCTTCAAGGCTTAATTCAGTTTTGGGCTCCTGTAAAACTCGCAGACAGCTTCTTAAAACATCCGATCAGCCTTTTACCCTTGTAACTCCTCAAAATGGTCTCGACAAATATAGGTTATGTTCTCACAAGTATGAGTATTGTGTTGGAGTTGAAGAGGAGGATGTTAGGATCATGAGTTATGGTGCTAGAGCATCCCTGAACCAGATGCCAGAGTTATTTCCGGATCTGAAGGTTGCTGATCACAAGGGGAGTCCATTGGTATCTTGTGCTTTAGAGTGTGGATTGATATCTTGTGTTATGCTCCCTGTTTTTGATCCTGCTCAAAGCAGCTGCTGCTGTGTTGGGGTCGTTGAGTGTTCCCCGAACTCATCTACTGAACTTCTTCGAGTTTTCGATAGGTTGACTATTGCATTGGAGGTTTGTATTTAGATAAAAGAGTTAGGGGTTGTTTGTTTACCTTTTAATGATTCCATTAAGAGGCAACCTTGAAAGGTGAATCTTGTTTGACAAAAAAAAAATATGTTTGTTAATGGTTCAAAAAGCCTCTGAATGATTTTGTATCCTGAACCTCTCTTAACCATTAAGCGTCCTAATTTCATTCTGAACCATTCCAAAACAACCCTATTTCACTTTGAACTATATCATAAGTGTCTCTTAATCATTCTGCACCAAACCATTCAGCAACAGCCAAACAGCTCATTACTCGAAATACCCCAAGTTCGAAATTGAGTTACCGAAAATGCCCTCTCTCTCTCTCCTATTTTATGAAAATACCCAAAATTTCCATGAAAACCCCTCGATCTTTATTATCAATCAAGGGGTGTTTTCACGGTTAACCACATAACCCAAACTTTTATTATGAATCGAGGGGTGTTTCCGCGATCGAGGGGTGTTAGTCCGCGATCGAGGGGTGTTAGTCCTCTATCGAGGGGATTTTTGGGTTAACAATGATTTTTTATTTTTAGTCCGCGATTGAGGGGTGTTTTCACGGGATTTTTGGGCATTTTGGTTAAATTGGAGAGAGACGGGGCATTTCGGTACTCAATTTTGAACTTGGGGTATTTCGATTAATCTCTCAAAGGGTTTTATTGTTTTATTTAAACAAACAATCTCAAAGCAATTACTTTAGCAGCTCATTTGAATATCTTAATAGGAGCATCTCCCAACAGTTATGTTATCCTCTATGCTAAAATAGAGAAAAGATGTGAGAGTTTGTAAAAATCTCTGAATTTAGAGAAATCTCTAAATAGATAGTTTCCTCAAAACTAATTATTGCCCTCAAGAAGCAAAATTTTCGTACCCCAACTTTCCATATATTGAATATTTTAATAATATAATTAAATAAATCAAATATTTTAATAAGATAAGATGCAAAAAATTATAGAGATTTTGATTTTCTTTTTTCCTTTATTTTAGAAAAACTTTAGCATAACTCTTGGATGCTCTAACTTTTCATAGTAAAAATGATATTAAAGACATTTAAGGACTGTTTACTAAACATTTACTTGATAAGTGTTTATCGGTTCACTTTACCTTATCGAATAAACATGACATGGATTGAGAATCTTACCTTAACTAGCAAAAGCGATGACAAGGACCGAGATTCTTACCCGGTAACTTTATCTTAAGCGTTTACCGGATAAAAATATTGTATACAATGTCGTTATAATGGACTAAAATCTCACCTGGTAACCATTTAAGTGAAAGTGTCGGATATTACTGATAAGTGTTTACCGAGTAAACGTTCAGTAAACGTCTCGCTAATCTAATTTGCTACTTCTCTTTGCAGAAAGAGGGTGTCAAGACGTTCCGTGGAGATTAGGGGTGTAAATGAGACGAGACAACTCGCGAGCTACTCGAGATCGACTCGGTCAACACTCGACTCGAATAGGCTCGACTCGAACTCGAGCTTAACTCGATATACTAACGAGTCGAGTTGAGCGACCTGATACTCGACTCGATAAGCTCGTGAGATACTCGATAAGCAAAATAATAATAATAATTAGTAATATTATTTTAATTTAATTGATAATAATAATAATAATAAACGCAAGTTTTTTGATTTTCTTTTTGGAAAATGATGGTGTAAAAGACTTGGGTAAACTCTTGATGGTGTGTCTAATTCATCCCACATTGGCGGGAAATAGAACCCAATGCTTTAAACTCTGCTATATATAAATCTTTCTCCTCCCTTGTTTTACATCTTTTGTCTTTGTTAAATGGCTTGAGCCTAAGGGCTTGAGCCTATGTAGGGGCGTAAATGAGACGAGACAATTCGCGAGCTACTCGAGATCGACTCGGTCAACACTCGACTCGAATAGGCTCGACTCGAACTCGAGCTCGACTCACATCATTTACACCCCTAGTGGAGATCGCCTGCTATACAAGGTACATTCCTAAAACAACTCATTTGATTGTTTGTAGTTAGTGCAGCTAAGAGTCACTAAAATATTGAATAAAATACTTGTGTCGAATAAAAAGGTGTTTTACAACTTTGTCGTCTTTTTCCAGTTCCTTGTCCAACTATTTTGATATTGGATATGTTGTAATATAAAATATATAACATATGTTACACAAGATTAAATAAAAAAAAGGCCAAGACTTAGCCCTTAAGTTTTGGTTTCTTAACCTCCATCTTCTCATCTACAACCATCTTCTCATCTACAAGACTTAGTCACTAAGTTATATAACTTAGTCCCTACTTCTCCGACTAGTATAAATAGAAGTCATCCCCTTCATTATTTATCATCTAGTATAAATAAAAGTATCCCTTCATTATTTATCATCCCTTTCTTAAGCTTCTCTATCTAAACACCAAATACTCTCACTAGTATATTCTTTCAATATACTTAGTTTATGTGATGTCGAGAGTGTTCTTGATATTCGGTGGTGTTCGTGAAGTTTTAGTTAGGCGATCGTGGATCTCAAGATCCTTGTGCAAGCACTTTGTAATCTTCCTTGGTTGGTAATAATATTCTTGCTCTCTCTTTGGTGGATGTACATTATCACACCGATAGTGGAACCACGTTAAATCTCGGTGTTATTTGTTTTGAACTTGCTATAATTATAGATAATACGTTTTTGTTATCATCTATATTTTGTGGGTTTATTATTTTACGTTAGAGAATTATTGTGCAACATCTAGATTATTGTTATCTGCATTCGTTGTTGGGTTAATTGTGCACTTAGATTTCTACCCATTTGGGACCTTAGAAATCACTCACTAGCATTTGCATTTGTGAGACACAATTTTTTACCTAACAGGATATGTGTAAAAAAATTTATGCCCATGAAACAGACTATCGATGGCTTGGAACATGCCAAGAATGAAATTGATGAGGCATTAAAGATCATTTGGCACACGCATGGCTTAACTTTTGCTCATGTTTGGATTGCTTACAAGGATGAGAATCATGTATCCTTATTTTCTTCCTTTGAGGACAGTCAAGCAAAAAGAATCATAGGGCTCAAATTGACTGGTTATCATGTTAATATGGATGATGAAAATTCTGGATGGCCTGAAAACTATACGAGAAGATATAATAAAGCTTGTTATAAGCTTCCTTTGAAAATGGGAGAGGGGCTTATTGGGAAGACGTTTCAAAACTATGAACCATACTTTTTAGACAACTTGGAGTCGAGTGATAATGAGTCAGTACTAAAGTAACTCCCCATCAATCTTGACTTTAGTTGTTTTATGATATACTTGAGGAGCACCAGATATACTTGAGGAGCACCAAGACTGGTGATTTAGATTATGCTTTTGAATTCTTTTGGAGCAAAGACCGAGACAACGTTATCTTGTTGGAGTCACTATTATTAACATTAAAGATGTATTTGCCAAGCTTCAAATTTGACTCTGGTGTAGAACTTGGTGATGAAATAAATATTCTAGATGTTAGGAATTCTAAAAGGGAAAACAAATATATTAATATTTTCAAGAGAAAGATATCACTAAAAAGAGGAAGGCAATCAAAGGTTGAGGAATGTTCAACGCTTTCAAAGGCAAAAGGCAAGACAACGGAAAAAAAATTCTCGAGAACAGATGGTGGCGGAATTTGGTAAAACCCAGTATGAAGCTGTAGAGAAGCTTAAAGGTAATGATAATCTTTTGCTTTCAAATGACACTTGTTTTTACATAGTTGGAATGATTATAAGTTTGACCTTGAATCCTTTGGATTACCATATGTTATGAAATGACCCTTGTTTCTTGATTTTTTTTTACAGTTCATTTGACTACGTTGAAACGCAAGTGCACAAAACTAGGCATAAAGTGGCAAGGAAAAGATTTTGTCGAGAAGAATCAAAGCGACATGAATGAAGAAGAAGATAAAGGAGGAGTGTTGGATCATAATTGTATTCAAGATTAAAGTTAAAGTTAAGGGTTTAAACTGCAATTGTGCTAAAGTAAATTAGAGGGTTTATTATGTAATAAGTTAATAGTTATTAAGCTATTGGGCCCAAGCCCATTAGAAAGCCCATTAAGGTTAAAGCCCATATGGCCTGGGTATTTAAAGTTTTGATTAGTTTAGTTGTAGGTTAACCTAGTAAGAACTCTCATTATTATTACTTTCATAATTATTGTTTAGAGAGAGGTTGCTGTAATCCAAGGGTTTCAAGAACACTCAAGGTTTAACAGTTTATACAAGGGATTGGTATGTTACTCTGATTTATATATCTCTTGATTATTATTGTGTTGCTTGATTACTTGATTGATTGTTTACCAACTAGATTAAACTGGGATAACAATTGGTATCAGAGCCTAAAGAATCAATTTTTTTTTGTGATATTACTGTTCATCGAGAAAAGTACTGTTCATCGAGAAAATTTACTGTTCATCCTATTTCATGAATCTGTTATCAAAATCACTGTTAATACATCCGGTCGATTAGTATTTACTTATTTGTGCTTTTGTGCTTCATTCGATCGAAGGATTGCTTAGTTGTTGGTTTAATTGTGTTATCGGTCGAATTAATTTTCTGGGTTTGGTTTCGGTCGAACCCCAGATATTCTTCGTGTTCTTCGGTTTAGTCTTAGTGATTATCGATCTTATATGTTAATCGATCATATCTGTTACTGTGGTTATCAATATTATTGTTCGACCGATAGTTATTCGACCTGTACCTTCGACCGGGTAGTCGTGATCTCCGGTCTTACACCTTCGACCGAATAGTTGTGATCTCCGGTCTTACACCTTCGACCGAATAGTTGTGATCTTCAGTCATTCCTTCGACCGGACCTTAGTATTCCCCGGTCTTTCCTTCGACCGGATACGAGTATCGACCGGACCTTAGTGGTTTCCGGTCTAGCACTCGACCGGATACTTGTTACTCTGGTCTTGCCATTCGACCGGGTACTTGCTTACTCCGGTCTTCCCTTCGACCGGATACCTGTTACTCCGGTCTTGCCATTCGACCGGTGCCTTGCATATTCCGGTCTTTGCTTCGACCGGTACAGTTCATTCCCCAGTCGATTTTTGCTAAGTCTGCGAAGGGGGACAAAGATTTGCTCTTGATCAAAATCTTCTTAATTTTTCAGTATTTTATTCATAGATATTAGTGCTTTATACTGTGTGCGAGGACTGCATTTGATTATTTTTGGAAATTTATTTTTTTCTGAAAATTTTTGAGTGTAGTCTTTACTTTTGATTCTAACGATCTCATCTAGTTGGTTGTCTTGGTACATAAAAGTCTATTTACTAACCGTACAGCTAGGATGTCGTATCAGCTAAATATGTCTGCAGGTTACAACCTTGACTTTAACAACATGACTCTATCTGAAGTAAGAGAAAAGGCTAAACAACTTGCTGGACGATTAGCAACATCATCTCGCATGGTTGATGAGTATGACAAAGAAGAAAAAATGCTCAAAGCTGAAAACAAGGATTTACAGATTCAGAACTCATCTCTTCTTATTCAGATCAATGCTTTAAAAGAAAATTCAAAAGATTCTGATTCTTTAATTAACTTTGCAGGAATAATTGAGTCAAAAGAAAAAGAGATCTTTGATCTTCAAGCAAAGTTGAAAAAATCTGAGTCAAGCTCAACATGGTCAAAGAAGGAACTAATGCAAAAAGATCTAGATCAATTGCGAAGAAGAGAAAACATTGCGAGTGAGACATCTGAAGGACTTAGAACGATAAATTCTCAACTATGTGCGGACAGAGATAAGTTTAAAGATAAAGTTCTCAGTCTTGAGGTTGAGATCGATAAGCTAAAAGAAAAGGCAACCCAAGACAGAGACAATTCAAAAGCTCAAGATGAAATGTTAAAGATTGAGAAAGAGAGAAAAGAATTTGCCAAGAAATTCTCTGACTTCTCCAGAAAAGCCTTTGAAGAGAAGAAAGCATTAGAACTTAGATGTGTTAAACTTTCTCAACAAGTTTCAGACTTTGAGAAGGTTATCATTATTGAAAGAGAAAAGGCTGAGAATGAGAAGAAGAAAGATGAGCTGAAGAAAGCAAATACAGACTTTTTGGAAGAAAAGAAGATATTTGAGATGGAGATAGCCAAGCTGACAGGAAAGCTAGCTGAATTGTCAACAAACATCATGAAGGAGAAGAATGCAAAATCTGAGTTGCATAAGAAGTTTGATCTGATTGAAAAAGAAAGAAACAGTTTGTCTTCAAAGATAAAGGAACTTGAAGAGATCGTATTCAAGGTGAAGCTGACTGAGCACAAGACGCTAGAGTCCATAGCTCAATCACCAAGAGACGATCTAGCTGACTCAAATAGTTCATTAAAAACAGCTTCAAGTTCACATTTTTCAAATGTTTTCTATAATCCTTTCTATGATTCAGATGATTGTCTTACTTCTAAATCTACTGATCAGATTCATCCTTCTAACCTTTTTTATGACAAAAATGTTGATGGTTCAGGTAACTTCAAGAAGAATAAGTCTCAGAAAAAAAACCTCTGGAGAAAAGATGATGAGAAAGATAAAGGTAATTGGATCTGGAGAGTTAAAGGATCTCTGGAGGAAAAGAAGAAAGCAGAATCATTTGTGCATACAACGAATGCTAAATGGAACAATGCCTCTAAAGGTAAAACTTTTGGCAAACCTGATCTGGTTTACACCATTAATCAACTGATCAGGTTAGCACAAAAGAAAATTAGTTGTTCCTACTGTGGCTCAAATGATTTTGTAAGAAAAGATTACGTTAATAACTGGTATGGTTCTTACTTCATATCTCCTACTAGAACTGCAACTAACCCATTAGGACCCAAATACCAATGGGTACCAAAAGCTAAATCTGTGTTGCAGGCACCCAATGTTTAAGGGGGAGAAAGAACAATGGCTTTTGAACAACACAGTTCAAAACCCGGACTTAATTGTCAAAAAGATGGCTTCTAAGTAAATCAGCTTAGAACCCGTACTTCAACGGAGTATGGCTTCTAATCACATCGGATTAGAACCCGCACTTCAGTGCTCTATCTATTTTTTTATATGCTTTATTTTCTTATTAAAAAAAACCCTATAGTGATTTAAGGGGGAGAATATCTGTGATATTAACAGATTTTTGGATACTTAAATGCTTATCTGACCGTGTGTTCTTAAAGATAAATACTTGCGTTTTATCTTGTCAATATACTTTGTCAAGTATTCATACACATAACGGTTCAGAACATTCTATTTTGACTTTGTTATTACCATGTATTAAAAGTAAAATCTTTCTATGGTAATACTCACGTTATTTGTATTCACTGTTGATTGAATCAAACGTCATTTCATGTGCTTTCATTGAAAATATGTTTATATATTGTTCATATAAACAACATTCATTTTTGATTCTCCAAAATCTTATTCTTCATGACAAAATGATATGAGCTTAATTGTCAAACTCTTTTAGTTTGAGGGGGAGAATTTCATCGTCATACATAACTGTTTTGACATCTCCGAAAGTCTTATTTCTCATGTAACAAGTGGTATTTGTGCTTACATGTACAATAGCCTGTTGAACAACATGTTTCTTTTAGGAAAATACATGGGATTCAGTGTGTGAGCTTAACAGAACTTCCATGGATTCACGATAACCAGTGTTTCCTACCCAGGAAGTATTCCCTCAGTGATTGAGGGGAGAAGGGTAAAAAGAATTGAGTGATGGTGTGTGAAGAGGTAAAATGAAAAAGAGAGATTGGTTAGACGTGAGCATTAAAAGAAAGAGGGTGAGAGATCAGAGTAAAAAAATATTAAACTCTGCACCAAACTTCTTTCTGAGCCGGGCAGCCACATAATCTGATTGGTTAACATTCTTTGGTGACCATCATTGAAAAAGGCAACTAGCCCATGCCATCTCTTGCATACAACCCCACCAGCTACTCATTCTTTTCTCAAAAAGAGAATGTTTCACATTTTCTGGGGAAGCAACACATATGCTATTGGTTCTTCATTTGGAAGATACTAATATTGAAAAAGAAGGAAAGTTGCCCCACCTTCGAACCTTTCTCATGCACATTGAGTCTTTGTATAATTTGTTGTTGTCTCAACAAGTTTACATATTTTGAGCCTATATTGAAAAAGTAATCATCTATGCTTAATTCTTTCATACACATGCACGAGCACACAGAAATTTGTTTTCTGTCAGAACGTTCATAGATAACCATGTGTTATTCGATGATTGAATGGAAGACCTGGGGAGCCAACATCAAACCAGCTCCTTATATAGTAACTTTGTGTTACTCAGTGACTTTGTGTCATTGACAGGCATTCTAACTGAGTCATTTGTTGATTCAGGGTTACACTTATTAACTGTTTGGATTTGAAAATATTTGAATGGTTACTACTTTTTATTTGAATCTGAAAAGATTGAGATAATCACTCTTTCCATTTGGAAAGACTGCTCTTATTTCCATACAGGGCTCGTTATATGATGAAGACTGTGCTTAAGTGATCATACACAATGGGGGAGATTGTTTTGCCAAGTTTTGATGATGTTGATTCTCACCACTCATCAAAAAGGGGGAGAAGATATAAAAAAGGGGAGAAGATACAAAAAGGGAGAATACAAACTGAAGATCTGAAGATATTCAAATTTTCAAAGATTTTAAAGATTTGAAGATTGTTTAAAGATATCAAGTTTTGAAGTTTTGAAGCTATCAATGTCATATCTGAAGATTCTCAAGAGAAAAGTGATGACAATTGCAAAAAAATATTAATCTTGAATCCAAAGGGGGAGATTGTTGGATCATAATTGTATTCAAGATTAAAGTTAAAGTTAAGGGTTTAAACTGCAATTGTGCTAAAGTTAATTAGAGGGTTTATTATGTAATAAGTTAATAGTTATTAAGCTATTGGGCCCAAGCCCATTAGAAAGCCCATTAAGGTTAAAGCCCATATGGCCTGGGTATTTAAAGTTTTGATTAGTTTAGTTTTAGGTTAACCTAGTAAGAACTCTCATTATTATTACTTTCATAATTATTGTTTAGAGAGAGGTTGCTGTAATCCAAGGGTTTCAAGAACACTCAAGGTTTAACAGTTTATACAAGGGATTGGTATGTTACTCTGATTTATATATCTCTTGATTATTATTGTGTTGCTTGATTACTTGATTGATTGTTTACCAACTAGATTAAACTGGGATAACAAGGAGCAATTCAAGACAACATCGGAGAGACTTGTTTGAATGAAAATACGGTGACCATAAAAGCGAAGTATGGAGGTGATGTGATCAAGTTCACTCACCCATTGTCATCAGCAACATGTGAAGCTATTAAGAAGGTAATTGTCGAGAAATTTAAGTTGGATCGTGTTGCTCATTATAAGCTCAAATACCTTGATGACGAAGATAATGATTGGATTTTATTTACTTGTGATGAAGAGGTGGCGTTATTCACAAAAAATAAGCGAAATGTTCGCCTGCGTTTGCTACCTCGAGAGCGATCCTACACTTGAATTGAGAAGCTCGACCATGTTTTGTTTTCCTATCAACTCATTTGCTTTGTATGTATGTAAGTTTGTTTCTACTTTCAACTGTGACAATAAATAATATGTACTATCTTTGAGGCTTTTTTTATATGTATCCTACAACTTCCAACACCAACATTCCTAAGCATTACTCAACTTGCATAACCCACATCAATTATTAAAAATGGTTTTTCTATTATGTACCTATCATTAGAAACATTTGATGTACAATGTAACAACCCGAACTTTAATTACATCAAAATGTAATTATCCATATCAAAAACACTGGCCCCAAGCCTACAATTCAGACAAGGTTTGCAAATACAACCTATTACACAACTGAGTAAAAAGGAAAACTACTACAAAGAGTCTTCTAACTTCAGGGAAAAACTCACAACTTCTCTTTATCTTTACCAGAACCTGCTACCTTGCGATAACCTCAAAAATTTTTATAGTTTTGAAAGAGCGAGGGTTAGATCAATGGTCTAGTGAGTCCCCTCCAAGTGCTACTAAAACAGTTCAAATATTATTTAAAACATTTAAACAAAGCCTTACGCCTCACGAGCGTAACTCACTCTACTGACCAAACATTTACCACACTTTATGCCTCGCAAGCGTAACTCACACTACTGACCAACACGGCCACACTTTACGCCTCACGAGCGTAACTCACACTACTGACCAACACTGCCGTCAAAGACGGTATGTCTGTCTCGTACTGCCTTATTTTGGGGACACACCCCAATCGTATAAACGGGCCACACTCCCCGGTACGATCAGGCGGGCCACACTCCCCGACTTAGGTCAAAACTTCCGAATTAAATGTATACATACATCTAATCATCAACAATATATAAAACGAGTTTATATAAACATAGCATGAACATGCCAACATAATTAAATCAACCTTTTCAATAAACCTTCACAACTTTTGATACTAAAAGCGTGCAGTTCAGAAAACCCACAAGTATTAAACAACTTTCGAAATCGTAACAGATTTAGTTTGAAAGACTCACCTCATATCCTTCCTGCATAAAAGTCCGCTTTCTAACGTTCTCGCCACCTATGACAACACCGATAAATCGGTAAGTCAACTCGCAGATAACACTGTCAGGATCGAATTCTTAACAAGGATTATAAATACTCAGAAACAATATCAAAGAAGTTTGCGGAATAACACTTTGATATTTAATGAAACAGTAAACAAACAGTAAATCTGATGAATAACTTGCAAACTTGTATTGAATGATTGAAGTTACAAGATTACACGCACAACCTCAATCTTGAAGAACAGACTCTTTCAAGACGAATTGTACTTCTCTAGAATTAGGAACTATGCCTTGAGGTTGATTCTCTCTAAAAAAAAACTCAGAATTAAAGTTCTATCTAACTATTCTAAGCAATTATATATATACTGAATAATAAAAGATAATTACAAAACTTAAAAAGATCTTCAAGATAATCTTCATAATTATCTCCAAGCTTTCCATGTATATCTTCAGACGCGGTCTCTTCAATATTATCTTCAGTTTATCTCAGAAGCAGTATTAATTACCTTGGAAGTATTAACTGAATCTTGGCAGCATTAACTACTAAGTAGCACTAACCTCTAGCAGTACTAACTAGCTAAGCAGTACTAACTTTGATCAAGCAGCACTAACTTTGACTAGCAGTATTAATTCTACTAGAAGTAGTAATACCTAGCAGTATTAACCTTTGAAATCCTCTGGCAGCACTAACTCTGAACTGGCAGCATTAATGACTTAGTCACATTTTCAGTTCCCAACAATCTCCCCCTAACTTGACTTTTAGAAGAGAAGTCAAGTTCTTCAGATGCTTCCAAAACCATCAGTGATTCAAATTCCAGTGTTTGCATCTAACCCCAAACTCTGATTGATTGTTCTTTGGATCAAATACTTAGCCATTTCTGAATTTTCAACACATCCAAGCTTCTTCTTCAACATTGAATGAAGTTTCAATCTGCTATGGTTGTATACTTTATCCACTAGGAAGTATTCTATGTGATTTCTATCCAAAGTCACAGAATATACTCCACTAGTTTCATATAAAGTCCAACTGGTAAGTGCTTGAAAAACATTCCTTATTATCTCCTCCACTTCATCAGATTTGAACATCATACACAGATACTCCATCACCAGTTTTGTAATTGAAATCCCTGGAGCTTTTAACTTATCTGTGTACAACTTCATCCCTATATCAAACATTTCTTCAATATCTGATCTTGAGCATGTTCTGACAATTTTAGCCCAAGTACTATAGACTTCATATTTTTCATCTTTCCTCTTCAGCCAAATGTACTCTTTTCCATCTACCTCTAGTACATCCCAGTGAATAACTTCAGGAGGTTTAACTCCTACTGGTTCTGCTGAAATTGGTTCAGGCACTTTGTCCATCACAACCATGTACATCTTTACATCCTCAGTGCTCAACTGCTCTTTCTTTTATGATGGTTCAGGTGCCTCTTCTTCTCCAGCAACCTTTTTCTCTTCTTCTATTCTGGGCTTCTTTACAGTTTTCTTTCTTCTAGCCATCATCTTAGTTCTTTTCAGAATCCTTTGACTTTGCCCTAGAGTAGCTTCCTTCTTCTTTTCTACCTTTTCTTTTGTAGGAGTTCCCTCTTCACTTTCAGGGAAGGGTTGATTGATATTCACATCATGTCTCTCCTTGGCTTTCTTTTCAAATTCCACTCTATCCTTTTCATTACTCTTCAGCTTTCCCATTTCTTTCTCATAGAGATCCTTGATTTGATCAAAAGTCATCTTCACAAACATTTCTTTCTTTACACCAATTGCACTCCTCAAGAAAGTTATCATCTTGTTTCTTTCCTGAGTTGCAAGGTAAGTTTGTGAAGGTCTTCTTTTCTTTGCACTTGATCTGGCCATCATAGCCTTTCTCATGCTTATAGCTCTTTGCTTTGCTTTTTCTGTTTCCAACCCTTTCTGAAAAGCTTCATTTAGTTCATTTGCAAGTGCTCTGGCTATTTCTCTGTCTTTCTCAACCTGCTCTTTTTCTGCTTGATCTATCTCTTCTTGCAGTTTCTTAGCTAATGCTTCATCTGACTCAACCATCTTTTGCTTTTTGGATGGTTGATCAGATTCTATCATCTTTTCTTTTCCCTTTTTCTTTGCATCTGCAGCCATTTCTTTCTTTTCTGTTTTCTTTGCTCCCCCTTCATTTATGACCACTCCCTTTGCTTTGGGAGTGTCATTCTTTGCTTTGACAAGCATTTCTGCTACTTCAATCTCTGCTGGTGTTAACCCTGTTACTGCTGCTTTTGAAGTTTCAGCAGCACTAACAATTTCTGCTGCTGGGGTTGTTACTGCTGCTGGTGTTGTTACTGCTGCTGGTACACCTTCAGCTTTTTCTTCATCAAACTCTCCTTGTACTTCAACAAACTCCCCTTCAATCTGTTGATCTGACTTTTCTGAGCTTGAACTCTCCCCCTTTTTGGAAGCATTGTCAGTTTCCTTTTTGGTTGCCCCCTTTCTCCTCTTTAGAACAAATTTACTTCTTCTTTTCTTGGCCATGAGCTTTCCCACCAGTTGCTTGAGTTTGGAAATCTACTGTTGTTGGGAGATGACCACTTTCTGCAAGGCTTTGATTTCTTTTCCTTGATTAACCACATCAACATTGATGTTGGCTATTGTTTCCATCAATTCTAAGTAAGTATAGTTGTCCTCACCTTCTTTGGGTGTTTTACCCACCCTTGAAGGATCATTGGAATCTTTTTCCATCAATCCATCAGCTTCAGATCTGTCCTCACCCTTTTTGGATGTTTTGCCCATCCTTGAGGGATCCTTGGATCTTGTAGTAGTGGCCTTCTGCCTAGCAGAAGCACCAACTACCCCCTTGGTTTCTTGGCACCGGGGTCCTTTGGTTGATTTCTCAGCCAAAGTTGCCATGGGGAAGTCTTAGAGATGTTACCACTATCCTTCTCTGTGCTAGCAGAAGTAGTGGCAGCCTTCTCACCCATATACTCCTCCATCTCCTGAGATAGCACCTCCTCAGGGTTGGGAGACACCCTATGGGATTCCCTTTGGATATTCTCTATTGGAGAATGCTCCAATAGAGGGCTTAAAGGTGCAGTGGGTGATGGTACAAGAAGGGAAGGAGCCTTCTTTACCTGTTTCCTTATATAGGTTGGGTAATAGGAGAAGTGGGTTTATGAAGTAGGGACTGTGGGATAGATATAGAGTAGGAAGGTTGGGATTGGCTAGCAGTGGGATGGTCTGAGGAGGGCCTTGACCCTGCTGCCATACCTTCATCAGTATGGGACACCACCATCATTGTAGAGAACAATGGGGTGTCAACTCCTTCCGAGTCCCTAGCAGATCTTCTCATATTTGAGAAAACTTTGCCTTTAGGGGGTTTAGGTACATATACCCCATCAAAGTGAGGTATATCCGTCAATTCATTTGTGATAACTGCCTGTACAAACCTGGGATACATGAAGAAACTCTTCTTGTTGTCCAGGTTTGAGACAAGATCATTAAAGATCATCAGAGAAAAATTATATTTTCTAGCAGTAGATAAACAAACCAAAGCATATGCAATGGGACTGCTAAATTGGCTCCAGCCAGTGGTTTTCTTGGAAATACAGTGCATCAGGGTATGAACAAAGAACCTCCATTGGGGTGAAAATTATGCTTTAAAAAACTTGAAAATCCCCAATTGGCCTTCATACCCCATTCTGGTGAGGTTTGAAAACAAATCCTCATTTGGAATAGAAGATATACCTGAAGCATCGTCTAGACGTAGACAGATGCGAATGGTCTTCTCAGTAACTGTCAAGGGTTTGTCACAAACCCTTGTTTTGATGCACGACACTCCATTTTCAGAGCTAGTAGTGGCATTGGCCCAGAACTGCCTTTGATGCTCTATGTAGATGGTAGGAGACACAGTGAGAGCATGAGCGATGTGGCTGGACTTCAGCAAGTCGACTATCTGGTGAAAACCTTCAGCTTGTTTTGGCTTTTGAAGCATGGCGATCTCGTTGTGCTCATCGATAAATGCCATTGAAGCCATCTGTATGCAAGGATTCTTGACTATCGAGCACTGGATACTTGAGAGACAAGAGTGAGAGAGAAGATGAACAGTAGACAAAGAGTCGTTATGATCTTTTAGGCGGGGAAAGGATATTTATAGCTTTTGGATTAGAAGCAGTATTAACCTTAAAAAGATACTGAAAGCAGTATTAACAGTGAGCAGTATTAACTACTAGCAGTATTAACTGAGAGCAGTATTAACTACTTAGCAGTATTAACTAACTAGCAGTATTAACTGAGAGCAGTATTAACCACTAGCAGTATTAACTAACTAGCAGTATTAACTGAGAACAGTATTAACCACTAGCAGTATTAACTAACTAGCAGTATTAACTGAGAGCAGTATTAACCACTAGCAGTATTAACTAACTAGCAGTATTAACTGAGAGTAGTATTAACCACTAGCAGTATTAACCACTAGCAGTATTAACTGAGCACTAGCAGTAGTAACACTGTACTGGCAGTACTAAAACTGTACTGGCAGTGTTAACCATACTTACACTTTTAAGCTTGTGATAAACTGAGTACTGCTATACATTTCCTGAGAAAGAAAGTTAGTAACACCAAGAATAACCAATATACAGGTATTGAACCACATTTTAAGTAGGATCTTATTCAGAGTTGATCATTCCCACACTTGTTACCAAGAAAGTGAATCTACCCACATCAAAGGCTTTGGTGAATAGATCAGCAAACTGGTTATCAGTATGAACTTTTACAACTTGAATAAGCTTCTTTTCATTGCAGTCTCTTATAAAGTGATACCTGATCTCAATGTGCTTTGTCTTTGAGTGCTTGACAGGATTATTAACAATGTTAATAGCACTGCTATTATCAATAAAGATTGGAGTGTGTAGAAAGGTTACCCCATAGTCCAGCATTTGATTCTGAATCCATAAGACTTGAGAACAGCAACTTGCAGTTGCTATGTACTCTGCTTCTGTTGTAGATGTCGACATTGTGGTTTGTTTCTTGCACTGCCATGAAACTAGTCTTGCACCCAAAAACTGACATCCTCCAGAAGTAGATTTTCTGTCCAAGTTTGCTCCACCTAAGTCACTGTCTGAGTACGCAAGTAGGTCAAATGATGAGTCATAAGGATACCAAAGTCCCAATCTAGGTTGCCCTTTGAGATATCTGAATATCCTCTTAACAGCTTGATAGTGTGATTGCTTTGGCCTAACTTGAAATCTTGCACACACACATACTGGAAACATTATATCTGGCCTAGAGGTTGTAAGATACATGAGAGAGCCAATCATGGATCTATAGTGATGAACATCCATATTCTCCCCCTCAAGATCTGCTGTTATCTGCTTGTGTGTCTCCATAGGTGTGCTGTCAGGCTTTGAGTCTGAGAAACCAAACTTGTTTAGAATGTCCTGCACATACTTGGATTGACAAATAAAAATACCATCTGACTTCTGTTGGACTTGGAGTCCAAGGAAGAAAGTAAGTTCCCCCATGGAACTCATTTTGAACCTTTGATGCATGAGATCCTCAAACTCCTTGCACATATTGTATCTTGTGGATCCAAAGATGATATCATCTACATAGATTTGGACCAGCAAGATGTCCTTCTTCTTTCTCTTGATAAACAGAGTCTTATCAATGACTCCTCTTTCAAAGCCATTTTCCAAGAGATAGGATGACAGAGTGTCATACCATGCTCTTGGTGCTTGATGCAGTCCATAAAGTGATTTCTTCAGTTTGTATACTCTGTCTGGATAGTTTGGATTTTCAAACCCTGGTGGTTGACAGACATATACTTCTTCTTCAATTGATCCATATAAAAATGCACTTTTTACATCCATTTGATAGACTTTGAACTTCATATAAGAAGCATAGGCCAGGAACAATCTGATTGCTTCTATCCTAGCCACTGGTGCAAATACTTCTTCATAATCTATTCCTTCTTCTTGTGTATACCCTTGAGCCACCAACCTTGCTTTGTTCTTTATTACTATTCCTCTCTCATCTTTCTTATTTCTGAAGACCCATTTTGTACCTATTGCTCTTTGACCTTTAGGAAGGTCTACCAGATCCCAAACATCTTGCAGCTTGAATTGGAGCAGCTCTTCTTGCATAGCTTCTATCCAACTGGAATCTTTCATAGCATCATGAGCCTTCTTAGGCTCAAGCTGGGATAGAAAGCAAGAGAGCACTGTATGTTGTTGGTCTTGTATATCTTGCAGCCTGCTTTGATTTCTAGTCATCATAGGAGAAGAGATATCTCCTATTACCAGCTGAGGAGGATGATTCTTTTGTGTTCTTGTTTGATGACTAGGTTCTTCATTTAGTCCCACCTCTAGATTGGAGTCATTCAACTCAACTGAAGTGATGTCAGCAGCTACTTCTGGTTCTTTATTCTCTTGATTCTCTTGATTCTTCTCATCTCTCCTTTCTTCTTCACTCTGATTTGGTTCAGTAGATGGCTTCTTTTCACAGTCTTCAATAGGATCCACTGTAGGTATGAGAAAAATTACAGATTGAGGTATATTTTCTTGAACTTGTGTAGTCCCTGATCCTCCACTACCTGGTCCTGCATAATCATCACTACTGAAACCAAAAGAGTTAGTTAGTGAATCAATGTCAAACAGCCACTGAGGACCAGACCCAATAGGATTTGGTGTGTTCTCATTGCATTTTACATTGTCACTTTCCTCAATTATTCTAGAAGAAGTATTAAAAACTCTGTAGGCTTTACTTTGAGATGAGTAACCCACAAGGAATCCATCATCTGCCTTGCTATCAAACTTTCCTAAGTGAGATTTAGTATTAAGAATTGTACAAGGACACCCAAATGGTTTAAAAAATCCAATAAAGGGTTTTCTTTTATTTAAGAGCTCATAAGGTGTCTTGTTCTTTGGCTTGACCACTAGCACTTTGTTTTGGACATAACAGGCAGTATTAACTGCTTCAACCCAGAAAGTAATTGGCAGTTTTGAATCAGCTAACAGAGATCTAGCAACCTCAATTAGTGTCCTATTCCTTCTCTCAGCAACCCCATTTTGTTGTGGAGTCCTAGGAGCACTATATTGTCTCTCAATGCCTTTTTCTTCACAAAAGTTGTTTAGATCAAGATTTTTAAATTCAGTTCCATTGTCTGATCTAATGACTTTTACTTTTTGATTAGTTTGGTTTTCAATTCTTAGAATAAAGGATTTGATCAGTCCACTTGTCTCATCCTTAGTCCTTAAGAAAATATACCCAAGTAAATCTGGAGTAATCATCAACAATAACTAGGCAATATGATTTCTTCCCTATGCTCATCACATTTGTAGGGCCAAACAGATCCATATGTAATAACTGGAGACAAGAAGAAATTGAATTTAACTCTTTGGTCTTATGAGAAGTTTTGTGTTGTTTGCCTTTAAGACAAGCAACACAATGATCATCACATGAAAAGACTTTTGATGGTAAACCTCTTACAAGGTTGTTTTTAACAAGTTTGTTCATTGTCTTGAAATTCATGTGACACATCCTTCTGTGCCAAAGAGAGGATTCATCCACATAAGCTTTTGAAACAAGACAGTTTAGGGATGAATCACTTGAAACATTGTCCATATCTAGACAGTAAACATTGTCCTTTCTTGGAGTTTTAAGTAGTATCATGCTTTCATCAACTACCTTGAATCCTGGAGCAAGGATCATACATTCTGTATTTGTAAATAATATACTATGTTGTTTGTCACAAACCTGTGATACACTTAACAGGTTGTACTTTAACTGATCAACATAGTAGACATCCTCAAATGTCATCTTACTTTTTGTGACATTACCTTTTCCACTTATTTTTCCACCTGCAAGATTGTCTCCAAATGCAACATGTCCTCCATTGATATGCTTGAAATCCTGAAGGCATGACATGTTGCCTGTCATGTGCCTAGAGCAACCACTATCCACATGCCAGATGCTCTTCCCCTTGAGCTGTTGGTTGCCCTGCACATAAGATAAATCAGTTAGTATAGATTAGGAACCCAAGCCAAAGTGGTCTTGGGTACCCCTTTCTCATCAAAATATTTGCATTCATTTTTGACAAGATTTTTAAACTTTGACTCCTCATTGCTGGAGTACTTTGTCACAATAATGGGTTTTGCAGCACATTTGCTAGAAGCAGTACTGGTTTTAGAAGAACTAACTACATTAGCAGTACTTGCATGCTTAGCAGTATTAACCTTGTTAGAAGTAGTAACTGCATCAGCAGCAGTAACTGTGTTAGCAGTAGTAACCTTTGAAGAAGTACTAACAGTATTAGAAGCATTAATCTTCTCAACAGTACTAACACTGGTAGCAGCAGTATTGCTCCTGGCAGCACTATCACTGTCAGCAGTATTATTGGATGTAGCAGTACTAACAGTTTTAGTGCTTCTGGGCACCCACATTTTAATACTCTCTTTTAAAACTTTTTTCTTCATTTGGCCTTTGGTTTCAACAGATTTCTTAGCCACATGTTTCTTTCCAGCCTTCCTATAACCAAAAGGTTTTTGCACACATCTTTGAAAGCTCATTCTTTGGTTAATAGGATTAAAGAAACAGTACTTAGCCAAATGATTTAACTTGCCACCTATGAAACATGGTTTTGGTCTGATTATCTTACTCAGATCAACTCCTTGTTTCTGAGCCCATTGATTATTCCAGTTTCTTTGATTACCTCTCTTTGTACCAGAATTTAGGCTCTCAGTTTTATTGCAAGCACACTGTTTACAAGGGCCAGGATTCACAACCGTGGTCTGTTTGTAATGGACCTTGTTAGCCTTTCCTTTGGTCTTCTCTATCTCTTTAGACTTGACCCAGATTTTTTCACATCCCTCATTGGTGATAATGTTGTTTTCTAAGGGTATCTTTTTACTCACAGCATTATTCCTATTCTCACTAACTTCTTTTTCAGTCAGATCCTTAACCACCACCTCATCCAAAGGATCTATCTTAAATGCTTTCTCAGACAAGTCCTTTTTCTCCTTGGTCTCTAACAGGTCTAATGTAGGAGGGATATAGTTGTTGTTATAAGGAGGAGGTGTGTTGTTGTATCCAACACCAGGCTTCATCTTATCATGAATCTGAGCCTTTAGAAGAGAATCCATTGCTTTTGAGGCATATGAAAACTTTTCTATATCAAGCTTAACCTTAGCTAATTCTTCTTTCAACTTATCACTCTCTTCTTTGGACTTAGACAGTTTGGTCTCTAACTCATTCTTTTCCCACTTCCAGTAGTTTGTGTCATAAGAGTGTTGAAGTTCATTGGCTTGAAAGCCTTTGATTTGTTCTTCAAACCTCTCCACTATCAACACAAAATCTCTTCTGTCCTTTTCTAATCTTTTGAGGTCATCACACATATTTTGGTTGTGATCCCTGTACCTTTTGACAGTATCTATGTAAGATTGAGTACAAAGATTAGAACTTACCTCAGAGGGAAGATCAGATACCTCTGCCATAAGATCTTGATTCTGAATGGCTTCCTCAGCTTGGTCACTCCAGTCAAACCCCATTCCTTGTTGAGAAACAAGGGCTTGAGCAGAGTTCTTGTTTTGATTGTAGCCTCCATTCTGGGCTTGTTGGTGGTTGTTATTTGGCACACCACTTCTGCATTCTCTAGCAAAGTGTCCCTTCATGTGGCACTTATAGCATTCCACCTTTGTCTTGTCAAAACCAGCACCATCTTCTCTTCTTTGAGAGAAGTTGTTCCTCCCAGTTCTTTTAATAAACTTCTTCACCCTCATAGATAACATGGCCATCTGCCATTTAATGTCCATCTCCTCTAAGTCATCAGGGTGAATTTGTTCCAGATCATCATTAATCAAAGAGTTGTTGCTATGACTTGACAAAAAGGCTTCAAAGACAGTTTCAGTGCCTTTTTCTGAATTCACTCCACTAGCAGCACTAACTGCTTCAGAGTTGGCAGTAGTATCAGCAGATGCTGATAGAAGTGCTGCATTATGAATATACCCAGTGGGCTTCTTCTTAGCTTCTACCTCTGATTCAAAAACTCTTAGATCATTATACAAATCATCTAGTTCCTTCTCTTCCAGATTGTCACTCTGTCTATATGAGACAGTGTACATAGTCCATTTTTCTCCAAGAGATCTGAGGAATTTCCTGTTGATATCATCTTGCTCCATCTTCACTCTCACAGTAGCCAGTTCACCAATAAGCTTGTTGAACCTGTCAAAAGTTTGAGTCATGGACTCATTCTTTGAAGAAGTGAAGTTCTCATACTGCTGCTTCAGAACATCCCTTTGATTTCTTTTGGTGCTTTTAGTTCCAGCAAATCTTTTCTCTAGAGCATTCCAGAGAATCTGAGCATCTGTGCAGTTACAGAATTGATGCTGATATTCATTAGGGATGGCCAAGAGCAGTGTGCTCAAGGCCTTCATCTTTGTCTGTCTAATCTTCCTCTCACCATCTGTCTTTGGTGGAGATCTTTTACCATCTGGTCCAATCTGACCTTCAGTAGAGGGGCCATTCTCAATGACATCCCACATTGAGTAGTCAATAAGGAGAATGTATTGCCTGATTCTGATCTTCCACATGTCAAACTCATTGGGTTTGAGCATTGGAACCTTAGAGACAAGAGTACTGTTTGATTCTGCAAAGTTTTCCATGATGAATGAATGAATGTTTCTGAGAGAACTGGCTCTGATACCACTTGTCAGGATCGAATTCTTAACAAGGATTATAAATACTCAGAAACAATATCAAAGAAGTTTGCGGAATAACACTTTGATATTTAATGAAACAGTAAACAAACAGTAAATCTGATGAATAACTTGCAAACTTGTATTGAATGATTGAAGTTACAAGATTACACACACAACCTCAATCTTGAAGAACAGACTCTTTCAAGACGAATTCTACTTCTCTAGAATTAGGAACTATGCCTTGAGGTTGATTCTCTCTAAAAAAAACTCAGAATTAAGTTCTATCTAACTATTCTAAGCAATTATATATATACTTAATAATAAAAGATAATTACAAAACTTAAAAAGATCTTCAAGATAATCTTCATAATTATCTCCAAGCTTTCCATGTATATCTTCAGACGCAGTCTCTTCAATATTATCTTCAGTTTATCTCAGAAGCAGTATTAATTACCTTGGAAGTATTAACTGAATCTTGGCAGCATTAACTACTAAGCAGCACTAACCTCTAGCAGTACTAACTAGCTAAGCAGTACTAACTTTGATCAAGCAGCACTAACTTTGACTAGCAGTATTAATTCTACTAGAAGTAGTAATACCTAGCAGTATTAATCTTTGAAATCCTCTGGCAGCACTAACTCTGAACTAGCAGCATTAATGACTTAGTCACATTTTCAGTTCCCAACAAACACCCTCTCACTCTCAGTCTAAAACTTAACAAAAACGACACACTAGCCACCCCGGTCGAAGACCACCCCGGTTGACACCCCGGACATCGGTCTCCCCGGGTCCGGTCGACGCCACACCGGTCGACCAACACACCGGTCGACACCGGTCGGCACCACACCGGTCGACACCGGTCAACACCGCTCCCTGGTCCGGTCGATATTCAAACAAACTCACCCAGGGCGATTCAAAACTCGAACAGAACCAAAATAACTCTCAAATCTCGAATACAACGGCTAAAAGCTTGACAACGAGATCATTTACCGACTAACTTACTGCAGAAAGAAGTATTAGACTAGAATCATACCTTGATTTGAAAAAACACGATCGATCCTTCAAGCCCTAGCCCTCTTTCTCTCCTGCTCCTTTCTCCCTTCAGCCGCTCTCATCCAAACTTAGGAATGAATTCTGATAAATATCTTAGGGTTAAAACATATATATATATATATATATATATATATATATATATATATATAATACCCAAGTTTCATTTAACCCCCTTGAACTTTGGGTCTCGCTTAACTTTTCACCCAACTATCAAAATTATCGAAATTTTGGATCCGGATATTACAATATCCCTTCCTCTAGAGAATTCCGTACCCGGAATTCCATCGCTGAACATATGGGGATACTGAGATCTCATGTCCGCCTCCACTTCCCACGTTGACTCTTGTCCTTTATGAAATCTTCACTGGATTTTCACCAACTGGATTTCCTTGTTTCTTAACTTTATAACCCAACGGTCAAAGGCCCCCTCGGAACTTATGATCACAGCAAACTCTCCTTTGCTTGCATACCTCGCAAAGGTATCGCTGCTCCATCTCCAACAAGTGCTCTCAAGAGAGGCAAGAAATATGACACGAATTATCCCAATTCTCATCGAACACTTTCGGTTATACACTACCTCTACAACTCCTTCCATAGCTTCTACGGACTCCAAAAAGTAAACCAACACTAGCTTTCTCTTGAACGTACCACTCTATTCTATGGGAACAACTCCTGCATCAAGTCGCCCCCTTTCAAATCTTAAGATTCACAAGACTCGTGTTCTTTCATCCATTCCGACTTAACTTCCCTCAAATGCTCCAAGCATTCTGTTCCAAAACCAAGGCCGTAACATCCCAGGTCAACTCCTGCGTCAACATGCATATAGTCAACCTTTGTTATCACAATAACCTCATAATTATGAATTTCTTCATCCAGTAATCAACCATTGCATAGTAACTTCTCTCGGTTCGGCATACGTCGAACGTAAAAGCACTTTCTTTCCCACATCATACTATTCACCGTTCAACGGTGATACTCAACTCATACACAGTAACATACATCGCCCCAAAGGTCATCACTTCACTTCCACAATAAAAGAAAATTCCACATTACCTTACCCTCACAGCCCACTAATTCCAACTGAACAAATCATAATGACTCCCACTTCAATTCTCGTCACATCCAACAATTTTCTGGTCGCAATTGAAATAAATTCAAGCTTTACCCATTCTAACATAGAGTGATCATGCTCCCACCATCACTCCAATTTATCACTGGAAGACAAGTTCACTTGGAACCTTTCCTACACAATTACCAAGTTGACTTACTCCGAGCACTATCTTCAACCGCTTCTTCCCCTTTCCTTCTCGAAAACATGAACATGTTTCTAGTGATAGGCTCACTAGCTAGCCCAAATCCTTAGACCAAATGCCCGTTTTAGCTTTATCCACTCTAGAACCATAACATACACTCTAACCCCCTTTTTCACGCCCTCTTTAGGGTTTATAAACTCACTTAACAGAAATTCTGAAAACATAAACTCCCAAATCCTGTGCCACTTGCCAAACTTCTTACTCTCAGGTCAACAACCCCAGCATTACTCACTTCATCAAACGGTTATCGACAATCCACACGCGAGACATTAACCACTCTCTCCCAAACATTACTCATTGATCGAAGACACCTCACGCTCCTCACTCTCCTTCGCTATCTATAGGGTTCCTTTACCTTCGATGAATACTTCGACATCCTCACGGATTTTCCCTGTCTCCTACAACCCATCATGAACTAAATCATCCGACATTTACATCATTATGTCACTGGAATAAGATGAGCTTGTCTAACACCTCTCTGCGACCCAGGAACCCAAGGTTCCTCCACAAAGTTACCACCAACTATCCCTCAAACCCAGAAACTTCAGATTAGCAAAATCACCAACCCAACCAACATCTATGCATCTCTGCCACATACTTGACACTTTCGAAAAGCTCACCGAGAATCACTGAGCAAGGGTTTTCGCCAATGCTCATCCTATAACACTAACACAAGTCTAAAACTTAACCTCAAAGAAGCTCCTTACCACTATAATGACTTGAACGACCACTTTGGCATAAAAATAACACCATCTCATCTAACCATTCATCTCCCTACCACATCATCACCATAACACCAAAATCTCCACAACACTTGGTACACATAACAGATACTCTCCTCATCATGTTGATCGTAACGCCAATATTTGAGATAAAGTCATTTCACGACTTTGCCCTGTTCAAATCTGGACCGCCCACAAACTTTTGAACATCTAAACCACTCAACACGAATTCGCTTCTGACCAGCTTATCGCGATATGCCATATACAAAGTCAGGTAGTCGGTAAGATTAAGCGTACTCTCTTACGGGTTAACTTGCTCGAAGTACAACCACCCGATTGCTCCCTATACCTTACTCCCACACGAACCATCAGAACCTCATGAGAATTTACCTGACTAACTAACAATCTTCCATTTTGAAAAGTCTTCTCGAGATAGTCCTATACCATTCTAGATACACACTGATCCCGAACGATCTCTAGCTTCCTTAAGAAACTCAGAAAAACATGACCGTAGCCACATCCCCATTTTAGCGTCTCGGCAATGGCCCAACAATTTGTCGCTGACTTCAACATCACAGTCGACATAGTGATACTTCAACAATGTTTTCGACTAACAAGGATTCCCAAAGGAACCATCTCCTTCCAACGCATAACTATCTCGGTGTCCCATCGACTTCGCACGTTGAAGGCACCAGACTTACTTGATAGAATCTGATTACCAAACCAACTCAAAAACTCCGGCTCGACGTCAATAACTTTTCATCCTCCACCCCTTTCCTCACCCTTAACTTCAACGCTTCCTTACGACCTAGCGAGTTCATAGCCTTCATGCATGACAACATATTAGTTTGAAATCATTTGACACATTTGAAAATATTTTCAATGAAACTTTACTCAAGCGATTTCAAGAAGTTCTAAGAAAATTACTTATGTTGAGTGGGTTAGTCGACTTCTGCCCTTCCTGGCATGACTAAGTCCATACCAGTCTTCCTTATAACATAACACAGTCAAAAGATGTTATATTTTTCCACAGAAGATGACTCCTTTATAAAAATGCAATACTACCAAATTACTAAGTTCGAAATTTAGCGCATCGAGCAATAAACTTGCCCTTTTTCTAAAACCCATACACGTTTACACACGCTAACTCATTTTCAAAGCAAATGACTCAAAGGTGCACACACACCAATAAACCTGACATGAAAGACTCAAGCAACTTATTCGAAAACACCATGCATGATACCCCCACTTCATTGAAGGCTATTCGCTCTCGTAAGGTCAACCGCTTACACTCACACCAATATACCACCGACCCTTACTCCCGACCAACCAGTCAGGTCCCTCACAATAGCGTCCTTACTTTGGTCCAACTAGGCTTACCAACAATAACTCATTTTCATTCTATCTTCATTCCATTTATTAGTCAACACGGATACCGTCTCTCAGCCACCCTCACCAACTTTCAGTTAACTACTGATTCAAAAGGCTCAAATCTATTATTCGATTCTTGGGGTGAACTCTCCTGATGTCCATTGATCGACATCACAAACTACCAAACCGACGACTCCCTTGGAGTGACCATCTCACCTCCAATCGTCAATCTTCCCTTTTCAGACTCAAGGAGTTCTTCCTCCAGATAAAACATCTACATCCCACACAATACTCAACCTAGAAGGTATTAACCTTAAACCCATGAACGTGCTCGCACAGCACGCCAGACCAACGCTATCGTTTCAATGATATAACTCACTACCCAAAACTACACCCACCGACTTACCCAACAATAGTACTCGAGTATACCCATGCACCTGTAGATTCATAATGGCATTGGCCAGATGCAATTTTGAATTTACCTTACATGAGAGTCCTCACTATTGTCGTCCCAATTCACAAAGACCAATAACTCCTTTAAGGCTTCCTAAATCTCAGATGTGTCCCTCTATACCACAGTTTAAGTTTAGGCCCATCCGGTCACCTAAATCCCTTAAACTATGGCTTTGATACCAACTGTAACAACCCGAACTTTAATTACATCAAAATGTAATTATCCATATAAAAAACAATGGCCCCAAGCCTACAATTCAAACAAGGTTTGCAAATACAACCTATTACACAACTGAGTAAAAAGGAAAACTACTACAAAGAGTCTTCTAACTTCAGGGAAAAACTCACAACTTCTCTTTATCTTTACCAGAACCTGCTACCTTGCGATAACCTGAAAAAATTTTATAGTTTTGAAAGAGCGAGGGTTAGACCAATTGTCTAGTGAGTCCCCTCCAAGTGTTACTGTAACAGTTCAAATATTATTTAAAATATTTAAACAAAGCCTTACGCCTCACGAGCGTAACTCACTCTACTAACCAAATATTTACCACACTTTACGCCTCGCAAACGTAACTCAAACTACTGACCAACACGACCATACTTTACGCCTCACGAGCGTAAATCACACTACTGACCAATACTGCCATCAAAGACGGTATGTCTGTCTCGTACTGCCCTATTTTGGGGACACACCCCAATGGAATAAACGGGCCACACTCCCCGGTACGATCAGGCGGGCCACACTCCCCGACTTAGGTCAAAACTTCCGAATTAAATGTATGCATACATCTAATCATCAACAATATATAAAACGAGTTTATATAAACATAGCATGAACATGCCAACATAATTAAATCAACCTTTTCAATAAACCTTCACAACTTTTGATACTAAAAGCGTGCAGTTCAGAAAACCCACAAGTATCAAACAACTTTCGAAATCGTAACAGATTTAGTTTGAAAGACTCACCTCATATCCTTCCTGCATAAAAGTCTGCTTTCTAACGTTCTCACCACCTATGACAACACCGATAAATCGGTAAGTCAACTCGCAGATAACACCCTCTCACTCTCAGTCTAAAACTTAACAAAAACGACACACTGGCCACCCCGATCGAAGACCACCCCGGTTGACACCCCGGACATCGGTCTCCTCGGGTCCGGTCGACACCACACCGGTCGACCAACACACATGTCGACACCGGTCGGCTCCACACAGGTCGACACCGGTCAGCACCACACCGGTCAACACCGCTCCCTGGTCCGGTCGATATTCAAACAAACTTACCCAGGGCGATTCAAAACTCGAACAGAACCACAATAACTCTCAAATCTCGAATACAACGGCTAAAAGCTTGACAACGAGATCATTTACCGACTAACTTATTGTAGAAGGAAGTATTAGACTAGAATCATACCTTGATTTGAAGAAACACGATCGATCCTTCAAGCCCTAGCCCTCTTTCTCTCCTGCTCCTTTCTTTCTTCAGCCGCTCTCATCCAAACTCAGGAATGAATTCTGATAAATATCTTAGGGTTATATATATATATATAACCCAAGTTTCATTTAACCCCCTTGAACTTTGGGTCTGGCTTAACTTTTCACCCAATTATCGAAATTTTGGATCCGGATATTACATACAATTAATATGGATCACTTCATTACAACAAATTAAGGTCTGGTGTGAGAAAAAGAATAGTATATTGAATGTGTCATTTAATTAAGGTTGTATATCTTAAGTATGTACATTCTTGCAAATTTGTATCACAAACTATTAGAATATATTCATCATCATCATGCATCTAAATGGTGGGGTTTGAGTCAAATATCACACATCACAATAAAACAAATTAAACATGATCAAACCCAATAACCGAAGGCAAAAACTACGATAGACAAAGCAACCACACGCAATAACAATGATAAACAACAAAAGTATGACATTAAGGGACTTTTACTAAACACTTATCTTGGTAAGCGCTTACAGGTATAATTACCACACTGTGAACATAATAAGGATCCAGAATCTTACCCGATAAAAGGAAGACGATTATCGAGAGTCTTATCCGGAAAGTTTTGGTGATGACTCTTATCCGGTAAGCACTTATCGGGTTATAATTGCTTACCATAATTCCATTTTGATGGTTGAAATGTTACCTTATAAGGTAAACATGAGTGGTGACTTTTGCCGATAAATATTTGATAAATGGCCCTTAAGACCTGCTTTGTACCACTAATCAAAAGAGGCTGATTATATTGCCAAATCAACCGTTGTTGTTGGTAATGGGGGATTTTAACTTAATTGGTTTATGTAAATCATTTTTTTAAATGTAGAATACAAGTCTTTCGATTAACATATATAATTTCAATAAATTGATGACATTTGATGATATTTTAGTGTGGAATTTGGTACCTCTCATGTTTTACAATGTTTCGGCTAACGTGTCATTAAATAAAATTTTATTGTCGGTTTACTAATATATTGTAGTCTTTTGTCCAACAGGTCATGTCATTGAATTGAAACTAAGAATTCTAAAATATTCTAAATAAGTTACAGTTAAATTATTTTTTACGATAATAACATCTTATGTCCAAGATGTTGTTGAATGATATAAAGCCATATTTTTATTATTAAGGGCCGTCAAATATTTGTTTGTGACGATCAATAGCCTAGCTTTAGTTAAAGAGGATCCATGATGCTATTATAACCATAAAACGCTACTAGTTGAAGAAGAATGGGCTCAACCTTACGGCCATATAGGGGCACTACTTTATTGGATCAACATTTATATTTTAGGTTGAGCATCTATTTCTCGTATATCAATCCACACCGAGAATATCTAATGATCTTTGAGAAGATCACAAGGTGCTGAAGGGGCCGGATAGGGAGGTCTCATCTTCAACGGCGCTTGCTCTTTCTTTTTAGGAGAGTATGCCAATGTGACCGAGAGGCCTCCTAGCAAACCGACTATGCTCGTTGTTAATGTCCTTTCAAAACTTAAACCAAAAGGCTGAAACTGGATATAACTTATGTTGGTCGAAGAGACCCAAGGGCTTAATGTTGTCTCATTTTGATCTGTATTATTCTTATTGAATGTGAAGTTTATAATAAGTGATCTTTATGATGGTATATTGTGACGATGGTCAACACATTTAAAAATGAATATCATATATTCGTCAAATCGTCTGATATAATTAAGGGCTAAAAGCTTCGTACAGTTATTCTTTTAGTATACATTGTATTTTTAAATTATTTTTTATTAGAACATTATACTTAAACAATTTATTCATTAATTATAACACTAACATACGGAATACCTTCTAAACCAATTATCCAATTATTTAGATCGGAAATTCAGAATGATGATTATATGAGGATATATATAATAACAATTATATTTAAATATTTATCAATAATAACTTTTATTTCCTCATTTCTTTCGTTCTTTTGCTTTATTTTAGTTGTTCCAAAACCCGTTTGGGTTTTTTTGTAAATTTAAATTCAAGCCTTATATGTAATTGAAAAAAAGAAAAACTTTTTATCTTAGGTCTTCATCGGGATTACAAACAAAACATCCTTGGGTTCTAAAACACACGAATTGACATTATCAAATACTTTTCTTGCAAAATTGGCTACACCGAATAATCGTTAAACTTTAAAATAGTAAAATTTATATATGCTAACAATAAATATGACCAAATAAGTAAGTGGTTGTTTGATTATTTTTTTTAACACTAAAGCTTCAATGGATTAAAATGTTCATTTAGATTAAGCCTCAAGTAGTTTTGTCCTACTCGTCATATGGTTGCGTTTTAACTTTTGAGGGGTATCACCTATGTTTAACTTTAACAAATGACTCCATGAATCCACATATACACAAATAAAGGTTCAGGAGTATGTCAAATGTTAGAGAGACGTCAAATGTTAGAGACACCGATAGGCAGTACATACACATCTTTTTAAAACCAAAAACATGGTGAACATTTGTGTAAAGTTCTCTACAATCAAATATATGTTATTATAGGAATTATCATGGTGGTAAAGTTTTATTAAAGTCGCATCTTAAAATGAAGAAACATATGATGGTAAGGGCAATATAACCTTAAATTAGTTGAAGAAAAGATTAAACATAATTGGTCAAACATGAGAACTGAGAACGAAAATAATAACCCAAAGAATGATTACATACCCGCTTAACTGCTCAAGCTTTTTTCTATCATATTCACCAATCACATCAGCAACTTTCTTCAAAACCTCGTAGTCCTATTTTTTCCCATTATAATAACAGTCAGATTGTCATCATGAGAAAGGAAAAACATTTTTATAAAATTAGATATGAAACTGATATCTCAACTATAGATAAATATGTTAGTGAATGCCCAAAAGCTAATCATACGATGATTGTAATTTTGAGTTTTGTTTCATGAAATTAATAAATAAATAAAAGGCATTGCCCAATTTATTATGTCTTTGTTAAATTATGTGTTTTAATTATTCATAATAAATAACCTTCGAATAATGTATTCTAAATGTCCTTAGTTAAATATTATTTTGGGTTTTAAGGTTGAAGTAATATGATAATGACTAGCATATGTAGGGATTCATATAGAGATATTGAATCTGCATATGGGTACAAAATGGAGATTTTGTGTATCGGACATGACTGGCTATGAGAACACTTCATTGGATGTCATGTGAGTGTCATAGGTGTTTCTCATGTGGTCAATATACATGCAATTCTTTGACTTGAGAAAAATATGGAGTTTGTTATGTGTGAGTAATATATTTTGACATTTGTTCTAATCATTCCGTAACTGGGTGACAGAATTATTGTTGGGTATGTTATAAATCACATGGTAGAACTAGCATGTATTGAGATATGATTTGTCCCTCCTTTATGACGGGAGTGATGTCTCTGGGCCCCTTGATAAATATATACTAAGGAAATGAATGCATGCTCAGATAAATAATACGAGATATCAATTTCTGTTTTTATTTGTATATTCGGGAATCAAGAAACTAGAGATTGGACATAACGAGAATGACACATTCAATGTCTCGTGTTCAATCTAGACATCAAGGACAAAGGAATTAAATGTGTAAACTAAAATTGACTACAAACCGATAATTTGTTGTATCACCAATTCTCGTCATTTGGGTGATGATGATGTATTGCTAGATACCGCTCATTGTTTATAAATATAAATACGAGATTTATAATTATTACCAACATGTCGAAAACCCATTGGGTCACACGCTTTGAACATATTCGAATAAGGAGTTTAAATAATTAAAAACGTTTAATTATTATATCTGATTTGTATTGATTTAATATGATTAAATAAATTCAGATATTATTTATGTTGGACATAAATAAAGTTGGCTAGGGATGATCTTGAAAAGATGAGTTATGGTGCATGGATACTTCTACACTCAAGTAAAGTGTAGGGATGGTGGTGCTTTCATGTCATGCCTCTCATGTCCATATATAATGTATGACATTGTATGCAAGATGTTTTTGTTCTTGCAATTCTCTCTAAAATCACCTACAACTATATGTTCTCTTTCCTTTCTAAGTTTTGAAACCGTGACTAGCATTACGAGAAGGCAAAGGATTCGGATTGTTCGCGTGGATACTGTGGAGGCATCAAGCTTGCTTTGTTGTTGTGATTCAAAGTCTCGTTAACTGTGAGGTATAATTTCGAAACACCCGATTTATTCCGGTTCGTATGGGTCCTTGGAGGGTTACAGTTTTATTTTCCGTTGTGCTTGAGATCCCGTAACCTAACAAAATATGCATGAACATGGGTTCTAATAAAGAAATAGCGAACTAAGTGCTCTACTCGTCATCCTACATAGGCAATAAATGAACAGGAATTGGCTTGCTCCTAAGTATCGTTAACCACATTAAATATGTGTAAATAATGTCATATTTTTCCATTGTAAATGAGTCAGCGTTTGGTTCGATCCATGTCTTTCTCCCCCGTGATATGCGTTAACAATATGGACAAAGTTTTCTCAAGTCCAATCAGTTAGACATGTAAGCTTTTGAATACCTCGTGGGCAAGTTTATAATAATCCAACTAATGCTAGGATCCCCTCAATTGTGAGACCAACAAAAATTTGGATCTTGATAGTACTCGAAACACAAGACCATGCATGTACCATAGACTCTCCCAATCTAGAAATAACATGTAATTTGTGCACGAAGGTCTCCAACTGACCTCTAAAACTTGAGAGAGCGCTAATATTTCAGGTCCACACTTCACAACATAACAAACCCAACCAAGTGCAGTGAATATGAAAAATGAACCAAAATTGACAGCCAACCTTGGAAATTGTAGCTCTGCTTAGCTTGCCAAGTGACAACTTTTCGGCATTGTAACCTATAAAGCAATGCCCAATCATATAGGGACGCAAAATTTTACCAAGAAATTGAACAAAAAACAAGTATCATCATGGAAATGAATAAGAAACCTAAACTAAAGCTTGTAGAAACTTTTCATGATCAGTGAATAAAGGAATAGGAAAGTGATAGAATATAATATAGGATCTATTCCTCCATATATTATTAATTTATGATGTTTATCCATTAGTAGATCTTTCCTAATTATATTAGGATTTTAGAGATATAAATAGATAGCAATGTAGAAGCCCTGATCAAGGGACTCGATTACTCTTTAATATGGTATCAGAGCTGACATCCTCGACCTGACTTATTTTTCTCCTCTCATATTCCTCTAAATCGCTGATCAGCCCAGCGCATCCTCTTCTTCAGCTAGTACCATTGAGACTTTTCCTTGTCATCTGTAGCCCCTGCCCGACCGACAACTCTCGCCAAAGCACTTTTTTCTTCTTCCAACTACTAGTCTATTCATATATTGCTGTAATGGTCGATGACAAAGCAGAACATCCTCCTCCACCCAAACATCATATCCATCCTGTAACGTCCCGAAATTTCCCCAACGGATTTATGTGAGTAATTTCTTTTGTATTGAATTTTTTCTACTTAGTCGCATACCCCGGTTATTGTTGGTATGTGTATCGTCCTTGTGACGTCAATATATAGATATATAGATATATAGGTGTATGTATATGGACAATGGCATATATTCGTATTTATGAATGTAGACTCGTATAAGTTTTTGTGTTCATGCGAATGTCCTTGTCGGCGGTTTTGTTTGTGTGATCTCGTGAGAGTGTCACCGTTTAGTTTTGTAGTCCGTAAGAGGAGCTTGAAGGAAAGTCGAGAAGAGGTCGGACGCCTATGTCAACAGTTATACCGCTACCTATTCGCTGGCGGTCCTTGTTTAGGTGTGAAACAGAAGTCGTGAGGGAGAGGGCAACTATGCCCGGGGAGAATGTCGTAGCATAGCCGTCGGGGGCCTTGTCGCTGCATCAAGACAGAAGGGTGGAGGAGACTGGCGACTATGCCCGACGAGATTGCCTAGGGCATAGTCGCCGATGGGCAAATTCGCACAAAGGAGGGGTGGGGCTGCCTCCTTAAGCCGATGTAGTGACCCAATTTCATATTTCTCACTCTCACTCTAATTCTGCAGGTCACTCATTCTTCCTCTCTCTCTCTCTCTCTCTCTCTCTCTCTCTCTCTCTAAACGTATTCTCTCTCTCATCTCATTTATTGTTCTAAGGGGACCATAGCTTTGAAGAGATCATCAAGTTAGGTCATTGAAGGGTAGTAAAGTTTACTTGTTTCACTTAAAGCCTCAAGAAAAGAAGATCAAGTCTCCTAAATCTTTCTATTTTAGGGTTTTCACTTCACAAAACCCTAGTTTGTGAGTCTCTATTCCTTAAATGTTTTTCTACCTATTTATTACTTGCATTTACCCTACACTTTACATATGTGATGTTCACTTAAGTTTTGTGACCTAAATTGTAGATTTTTCATATTATAAACCCTAAATGGTGGATATGGTTTATAAACCCTAAATATCCCTTATTTTGGGAGCCATTTGTCTATGGAACATTGTTTTCATGTGTGTATGAATAGTACATGAGGAAACCCTTATTTCTAAAATTTTGACTTAACTGCTGATAACTTTTCTGATAATATGGCAAGAGTAATTTATCATTTATGACTAAATGAATGGGAGCATGATTAATGTATTACTTTAATTAGTAAAGATGAGTTGTTATCTTAGAGGCAATATTTAGCTCATGGGCCAAAAGTCGTGTGATGATTATGTTGTTTACTTATAGTAAAGAGGAATGTGATGACTATAAATGCTTATTCAAATCAACTGCCTGATAAGAATTGATCGCTACTCCTTGTGCACGAGGATGTATCTATATGGGTGTTTTGGACCTATCATATTGGTCGTTGTGGTTACTAGCGAGTAGGCAATAGGGGGTCATGAGCCCTTGAGGTGTAACTCGTCTAGAATTGGATAGGCAATAATGTCCCGTAAGACCTTGAGGTGTAACTCAACGGAGTAGGCAATGAAGGCAATGAATATGGTTTGAGGTTGTGATGTCTCGATGGCATGGGAACTAGGATCGGGACATGAGGTGTAATCCAATAACATCATGGGTGACTCCACCCCCATGTATATGTCACCCCGATGGAAACGGGTCTCCCCCGTATTTTCAAGGGTTATCTCTTGTATGTTTATGTTCAGGTGCGAGAACATGGTTGCGGTGAAATTGATTATTTGTGAGGCAAAGGAGTTCGGTAACACGATTATTGTTTTATAATATATCTTGTTTGTGAATTATATATCTTATGAGATCTCACTAGGCTTCGTCCTAACACTTGATGTGGTTGTTGTTTCCTCACAGATCCTACTCGTGGTGGGAATTAGATTGTTGGGTTGATCAAGCGGGCACGTAGGAGTTCTTGAAGTGTCAGTATTTTGGGGGATTTTTGTGAAGAGAGATTTTAGTGAAATCGCAACACCCATTTTAATCTAGTTGAAATCGATTCTAGATTAAGTAGGTTGTATTTTTATTGTCCCATTATTTTTGTAAACTTTATAGCTCTAGTTTAAGTGAACTAGGTATGCAATCTAGATGCCTAGACTTAAGTTGAGACTTTTAGGCAGTATAGTGTGAGAAGTGGGTAGAACTTCTAAGATGGGACAGTTCTAGAGTCAACGGAAACTACCTTGTTGAGAATTATGAAAGTGGTAACGAGAATCTTTATGTAGCGTACATTCATAATTTCAATTAGCTACTACTATTATGAATGTACTTCTATGTGAGAAAGATTGAATTACTATGATTATGATAATCAATGAATTGTATTAGTACGTTTCTTCGTAATCTTGTGTAGCCCATCTCTCACTTTCTTTTGATTTGGTGGCAGACGAAATGGTAAATACTCGGAGTCATCTCCAAGCATCACCGGAGGGTCAAGCTGTGACCGAATCCACGACCGATAGGCCAAATTCCATGATAACGGTGGAACCTCCAATTCCATCCATGCTTGCCGGAAGAGTGGAACAAGTTCCTAGAACCGACATAGCGACTGCTGATCTGATCATGACTGAAGTAACCCCTCAGACTCAAATGATGGACATGATGAGGGCCGTGAACGAGACCATGGTGAAACAGCAAGATTTGTTCATGAAACTACTAGAAGACCGAGAAGTGAATCACCGTCGTCATGAAATGATTGAAGAAAATGTGATTATCGCGGGATCTGGGGGGTACCGGAGACGAGAACCGCACGGAAGGATTGGTGACTTTAGAGACGAGACAACTGGGAAGGGATGCTCGTACAAATCCTTTCTCTGTTGCAAACCACCAGAGTTTACCGGTACTGACGAGCCCGTAAAGTGTATGAACTGGCTCAGAGAGATTGAACAGGCCTTCCGAGCTTGTGATTGTGAAGAGAGCCAGAAAGTGAAGTATGGGTCTCAAATGCTCCGGGGTTCGGCCTTAACATGGTGGAATGTCTTCACCGCAACAGTGGAAGAATCTGTGTTAATCAAAATGGTTTGGGCCGAGTTTAAGAGGAAGCTGTTGGAAGAGTACTGCAACGAAGAAGAGATGGACCTATTAGAAGAGGAGTTCCGATCAATCAAGAAGGGAAACTTGTCGGTAAAAGAGTACACTCGACTGTTTATGGAGAAACTAAACTTGGTGGGGCATGTGGTCCCGACCGAGAAGGAAAAGGTAAAGGCCTATTTGAAGGGCCTACCCGCGGACATACTGTCAATGGTTCGTAACTCCAAAGCCTCCAACCTCCGCGAGACCATCGAGGAAGCCAAGGTTATGGAGAGGCTCTATGCACGTGATAATTAAGAGAAGACGAGTGTGGGAGAGAAGAGGAGGTGGGAGATCCCGCCAAGTTCATTCAAGAAACCGAAGTTCCAATCGAGAGGTAAGAGTTTTGAAAATCGTCGGGAGCCAAAGTGGTGTTCCAAATGCAAGAGCAAGCACTTCGGGTTTTGCAAGACCACTCCCAGTTCCAACCTCAACCCGATTTCGTGCTACAAGTGTGGTAAACCGGGCCACATCAGTACCGAGTGCCCCATCTGGGGGACGATTTGTTATGAATGCAAGGATATGGGCCACGTTCGAAGGGAGTGTCCCAAACTAAGAAGTGTTGCGGGAGGAGGAGGAAGCTCGGGGAGCCAACCAAGGATAGAGGCCATTCCCAAGGCTCGGGGGAGGGATTTTCAGATGACGAAGGAGGAAGCAAAGTAGACAACCGACGTGGTGTCGGGTACGTTTTTACTCAACTCCACATCTGCTAGAGTATTGTTTGATTCTGGTGCAAACTTCTCTTTTGTGTCCGTTAAGTTTTGCAAATCTTTGAACTTGTCGACTAGTGCCCTTAGTGATGCATTAGTCATAGAAGTAGCTAACGGAGAACGGGTGGTCCTAAGGGATGTTCTAAGAGATTGTCGGCTTGAAATCAGTGGCGAGACCTTTATGGTAGACTTATTCCCTATGGTCATCGGGAGTTTCAATGTGGTGGTCGGGATGGACTGGTTGGCGCGACATCAAGCGGAGATTTTGTGTTCCAAGAAGCTCATATGGATTCCCATTCGGGATGGTGACTTCATCTTCGTGTATCGCGAAAAGCGGAAAGGCGAAGTGGCCATCATCTCATCCATCAAAGCAAGAAAATACTTAACGAAGAAGTACCCTTCATATTTGGCCTTTGTGTTAAATGCTAAGGCCGAGAAGAAGAAGGTAGAAGATGTGAAAATTGTCAATAAATTTCCAGACATATTTCCAGATGATCTACCGGGCTTGCCACCCGATCGACAGGTGGAGTTTCGAATTGATTTAGTTCTGGGGGAGGCACCGATAGATCGGGCACCGTATCGTCTCGCGCCAACGGAAATGCAGAAAATGATGACTCAACTTCAAGAATTACTAGAGAAGGGGTTCGTTAGACCGAGCTCGTCCCCATGGGGAGCTCTAGTGCTCTTTGTGAAGAAGAAGGATTGATCGAGGCATATGTGCATCGATTACCGTGAATTGAACAAAGTGACCATCAAGAACAAATATCCGCTACCCCAAATAGACAATCTATTTGATCAACTATAAGGGGTCGAATGCTTCTCCAAGATTGATCTTCGATCGGGGTATCATCAAGTGAAGGTGCGAGAGGAGGACGTCCCGAAGACGACATTTAGGACTCGATATGGGTATTACGAGTTTCTAGTCATGCCTTTTGGTTTGACGAATGTGCCGACAATATTCATGGACCTAATGAACCGTGTGTGCCGACCGTTTCTGGATCGGTCGGTCATAGTGTTCATTGACGACATCTTGGTGTACTCTAAGGATGAAGAGGAACACGAGCAACATTTGAGAGAAGTACTAGAAGTACTAAGAAGGGAGAGGCTTTATGCCAAATTCTCCAAATGTGAATTTTGGCTACGAGAAGTCCAATTCCTCGGCCATGTGGTGACCCGAGAGGGAGTGAAAGTAGACCCTGCTAAGATCGAGGCGATGATGAATTGGGAGCCTCCTAAAAGCCCAACCAAGATCCGAAGTTTTTTAGGACTCGTCGGTTATTACCGAAGGTTCATCCAAGATTTCTCCAAGATCGCCTCAGCACTAACCGCATTGACTCGAAAGAATGTGAAGTTTGCTTGGATCGAGGCTCAAGAGACGGCTTTCCGTACTTTGCAGCGAAAATTATGTGAAGCTCCAGTTTTATCCTTACCCGAGGGGACGGAAGATTTTGTCGTCTATAGTGACGCATCCAAGATGGGATTGGGTTGCGTCCTCATGCAAAGAGGCAAGGTAATAGCATATGCGTCAAGACGTTGAAGGAGCACGAGAAGAATTACCCAACACATGACCTCGAGCTAGCGGCGGTAGTATTTGCATTAAAGTTGTGGCGGCACTACTTGTACGGCACCAAGTGCACACTCTTCACCGACCACAAAGCCTGAAGTATGTCTTTGATCAGAAAGAGTTGAACATGCGGCAAAGAAGATGGTTAGAACTATAGATTACGACTGTGAGCTTCAATATCACCCGGGCAAGGCTAACGTCGTGGCGGATGCATTAAGTCGGAAGGAGTATAGTGGAACGGTGAAGACCTCAATGGCAAGGATTGAGAACATCTCAAACCTTATGGATATGATAAAGGCTGCTCAAGCAGAAGCAATTCTTGAAGTGAACTTTAAAGATAAAGCAATGACGAAACAACAGCTTACCTTGACGAAAGATAGTAGAGGATTGAAACTCTTCCAAGGACGAGTTTGGGTGCCCAAGTTGGGGGGATGTCGGGAGCTACTCTTGGAAGATGTGCACAAGTCTAGATATTCCATCCACCCCAGAAGCACAAAGATGTATAGATTTGAAGCTAAACTTTTGGTGGCCGGTTATGAAGCTTGAAGTGGCGAGCTACGTGGAGAAATTCCTTACTTGTTCATTAGTAAAGGCCGAGCACCAACGACCGTATGGGAGTTTGCAATCCTTAGAAATACCGGAGTGAAAGTGGGATCACATCACAATGGATTTCGTGACAAAGCTACCGAAGACATTGAAGGGTCATGACACCATTTGGGTGGTAGTGGACCGATTGACCAAAAGCGCGCACTTCTTGGCCATGAGGGAAACGTTACCGTTGGACAAGCTAGCAAGACTTTATATCAACGAAGTATTCTCGAGGCATGGGGTGCCATTATCCATTGTGTCTGATCGGGACAGTCGTTTCACTTCCCACTTTTGGAGTGATTTTCAAAGAGAGTTGGGGACAAAAGTGAAGTTGAGCACGGCGTACCACCCGCAAACGGATGGGCAAAGCGAGCGGACAATTCAAACATTAGAAGACATGTTGAGATCGTGTGTCATCGATTTCGGAGGAAATTGGGACTCTCATCTCCCATTGGTGGAATTCGCTTATAATAATAGCTACCACTCGAGTTTGGGTACGACACCATTCGAGGCATTGTATGGGCGTAAATGTAGAACGCCTACTTGTTGGTTAGAGGCAGACAAGAAGCAATTCGCCGGACCGGATTTAGTGCAAGATACCGCATACAAAGTCAAGGGCATTCGAGAGCGATTGAATGCGACACAAGATCGCCAAAAGGGTTACGCGGACAAAAAACAGCGACCGATGGAATTTCAAGTGGGTGATCAAGTGATGTTAAAAGTGTCACCTTGGAAAGGAATCATAAGGTTTGGGGAGCGAGGAAAGCTTAGTCCTCGTTTTCTTGGGCCTTTTCCCATTATCGAGCGGGTGGGACTCCAAGCCTACAAGCTTGATTTACCACCCGATATGAGCGGGATTCACTAGACCTGGCAAAAAATGACACGACCCGCTAACCCGACACGAACTCGACACGAAATAAACGGGTTTGGGTAACACATTTCAACCCGTTTAAGTAAACGGATTGACACGACTCGACACGAAAATTAAATGGGTAAGGTCAGGGTCAAAATTTTCAATTTCGAAAATGACCCGAATAACCCGTTTATTATTATTATTATTATATAATTTATATATTTTTTAAATAATTATATATTTTATATTAGACTCTTTATTTGAAGTTTTGAACTATAAAATCAAGTATGGGCTTCATTACTTATCTGGGCTCACATTGGGTTGTTTAATATTGATCTTATATGTCTTTTTTAGGGCTTAGCTGCATATCTCACATACGTGTAATTGCAAAGCGATCACTGGAACGGGATAGAACCGAGCGAGGCAGACGCCGACAGCGGGATTTCAAAGAGTCGTTTCGATGTTTAATTCGACGATTGAAATCCCCAACCCTAATATTCAAGTAGTGATGATCGAATTTCTTGGTTCATTTCTCAGATTTCTCCAGGTATGCTCTCTACTCTTCTCTTCTCTTTTCACTTTTTGGTTTCAAATATTCATAGTTATGCAGTCTGATGCACAATAACTTTTATAATTATAGAATGAGAAAATGATTTTGATCCTTGAGTATTTGCACATTATGCTCACATGGTACAACCAATCAAAATTTGTGTCGATATCTGATTACTTTGTCGTACCATGTGATGCACTCTTTTTCAAAGGATGACATGCTTCTCAAGAAAGAAACTTACCAGCAACAAATTGATGTTGTTTAAGCCAGATAGATACAAAAGTTGCCAATTTTAGACGTCCAACCACCACCAAATATGCCACAGTCAGAAAATAAAGGAAAGATAATAAGCATACATATTCATATTCAGGCACCACATATACTTGCATAGTTGTTCACATCGATGGGACCTTGTAATCTGACCGTGGTTGTAATTTTTAGATTCCTTTTGACCATTTACTTTACTACTTGTGGTGGGATAATATAAGCTCAATATATACATATATATGTACATATATATATATATATAGTGAGAGAGAGAGAGACCAAATGACATGTTGATGTTATGGAGCATGTGAGCATAATGTGCAGATTCTTGTGTGTTTAAGCATCTTAGGTGTGAGTCTAGTGCTATTTTCTGATATGAGTGAATCGTTTCTCATCATCAATTTTTCTTGGACAAATTTGCTTATATTAGGCAAACTGGTTACATTAAAATCAAGACAACTTTTTCTGTATCTGTATTAACTTTTTCTTGTCTACTTGTATTAACTTCTAAGCTAATGTATGCTTCCAAATCTGTATTTGTTCATCACCGGACAACTTGTCTGCTTATAACTTGTCTGCTTATATTGTTTGCTTGTATTAACTTATAAGCTAATGTATGATTTCTAATATGTATGGTACAACTTCTAAGTTGGTTGTGGATCCTATTAACTTGTCTGGTGATGAAGTGGAAGAAGAGGTCGGTAGTGCGAGTGCAGATAGGCCAGAAGTTATAGCAGCAACTTCTAAGAAGGGCAAAGAAGCAAGTAAGCTTAAACCCATATACTCTGGTAAGCCTATTAAACGCCAACGTAAGTTTACTTCTATTGTTTGGGATGATTTTGAAATGATTGATGAATTAGATCTTAATGGAAATATACAATGCAAATGCAAGAGATGTGGGGCTAAATATATTGCTGAAAGTAGTCATGGGACGGGGAATATGCGTAGGCATCTTAAGTCTTGCAAGGGGAAAAATTATAGAGATATTGGGCAACTTTTATTACAATCTAATTTGAATGGTTCATTGGAAAGTAAATCCCTTAAGTTTAACCAAGATAACTTTCGGGAATTGGTTGCAATTGCTATTGCTAAACACAATCTCCCTCTTCAATTAGTTGAATATGAAGGTATTAGGAGATGTTTTGCTTACTTGAATCCTGAAGTGAAGTTTTTTTCAAGACAAAACACAAAAAAATGACATACTCAAAATGTATTCAATGGAGAAATCTAAGCTTTATAATTTGTTGCAATCTGTTCCTCGTAGAATAGCATTAACATCTGATTGTTGGACTTCTTTGACCACCGATGGATATATTTCATTGACTGCTCACTTTGTTGATAAAAATTGGTGCTTGCAAAAAAGAATTTTAGCTTTTACTTGCATGCCTCCTCCCCATACTGGTGTTGCCTTGGCTGAAAAAGTTTGTGGTTTGTTGAAAGAATGGGGAATTGATAAAAAAAAAAATCGTGTCTATAACCTTAGACAATGCATCTAATAATAATTCTATGGTGTTGGAGTATTGGAAACCTCTTCAAGGACGGTATCCCATTGTGTCTCAAATGGCTAGAGATATTTTGGCCATCCCAATATCTATCGTTGCTTCTGAATCGGTTTTCAGTATTGGAGGACGAGTTATTGATGCCTATAGGAGTTCGTTGAAACCAGAAACTGTTGAATCATTGGTTTGTCTTAGAGATTGGATTTTTAATGAAGGTATACATTTACTTTTTAATTTTATGCATTCATTAACTTACTCAATTTTAACATTGTTTTACTCAATTTTAGCATCAATGCATCTAGATGAAGAGGAGCTATGCAATTGGATTTTAGGATTAAAGGATGACGATGATCGAGAAGAATCAAAGAATCAAGGTCTTCAAACTCAACAATCCGGATGAAGAGGAGTTATGTTTTGATTTTTGAATTTGGTTAGAATTTTGAAGTTAGAATTTTTAAAATATTTTTCGGGTTGTAATATTTTTATGCTTTGGATTTTCAATGCCTTGGATTTGGATTTTTATAAGTATGAACTTTGAAGTTTGAACTATATTTCTAATGCTTTCATTTTTCGATTTTTAAGTTTAATTTTATAAAAATTAGACGGGTTAGACGGGTTAAACGGGTTAGCGGGTCAAACGGGTGATCTGGGGATAAACGGGTTAATCGTGTCGTGTCGGGTTAGGCGGGTTAAATCAGGTCGTGTTCAGGTTGAGCTTTTCTGACCCGTTTATTAAACGGGTCGTTTTCGGGTTAGGCGTTTTCAACCCGTTTAACCCGTGAACCCGACACGAATCCGATACGACATGACACGTTTTCCAGGTCTAGGATTCACCCTACATTCCACATTTGCTATCTACGGAAGTGCCTAGCGGAAGAAGAAAACGTCATCCCATTATCCGAAATCCGAGTTGACAACAATCGTTGCGTTGAAGAGCCGAAAGCCATTTTGGAAAGAGAAACAAAGAAACTCCGCCATAAAGAGGTGGCTATGGTGAAGGTGCAATGGAAACATCACTGGGATACAAACGTGACATGGGAAGCGGAGGAGGACATGAAGAGGCGGTATCCCCACTTTTTCGTGTAGGGCTTGATTTCGAGGACGAAATCCATTTCTAGTGGGGGAGGATTGTAACGTCCCGAAATTTCCCCAACGGATTTATGTGAGTAATTTCTTTTGTATTGAATTTTTTCTACTTAGTCGCATACCCCGGTTATTGTTGGTATGTGTATCGTCCTTGTGACGTCAATATATATATATATATAGATAGATAGATAGATAGATAGATAGATAGATAGATAGATAGATAGATAGATAGATAGATAGATAGATAGATAGATAGATAGATAGATAGATAGATAGATAGATAGATAGATAGATAGATAGATAGATAGATAGATAGATAGATAGATATATAGGTGTGTGTATATGGACAATGGCATATGTACGTATTTATGAATGTAGAGTCGTATAAGTTTTCGTGTTCATTCGAATGTCCTTGTTGGCGGGTGTGTTTGCGTGATCTCGTGAGAGTGTCACCGTTTAGTGTTGTAGTCCGTAAGAGGAGCTCGAAGGAAAGCCGAGAAGAGATCGGACGCCTATGTCAACAGTTATACCGCTACCTATTCGTTGGCGGTCCTTGTTTAGGCGTGAAACAGAAGTCGTGAGGGAGAGGGCGAATATGCCCGACGAGAATGTCGTGGCATAGCCGTCGGGGGCCTTGTCGCTGCATCAAGACAGAAGGGTGGAGGAGACGGGCGACTATACCCGGCGAGATTGCCCAGGGCATAGTCGCCGATGGGCAAAGTCGCACAAAGGAGGGGTGGGGCTGCCTCTTTAAGCCGATGTAGTGACCCAATTTCATATTTCTCACTCTCACTCTAATTCTGCAGGTCACTCATTCTTCCTCTCTTTCTCTCTCTCTCTCTCTAAACGTATTCTCTCTCTCATCTCATTTATTGTTCTAAGGGGACCATAGCTTTGAAGAGATCATCAAGTTAGGTCATTGAAGGGTAGTAAAGTTTACTTGTTTCACTTAAAGCCTCAAGAAAAGAAGATCAAGTCTCCTAGATCTTTCTATTTTAGGGTTTTCACTTCACAAAACCCTAGTTTGTGAGTCTCTATTCCTTAAATGTTTTTCTACCTATTTATTACTTGCATTTACCCTACACTTTACATATGTGATGTTCACTTAAGTTTTGTGACCTAAATTGTAGATTTTTCATATTATAAACCCTAAATGGTGGATATGGTTTATAAACCCTAAATATCCCTTATCTTGGGAGCCATTTGTCTATGTAACATTGTTTTCATGTGTGTATGAATAGTACATGAGGAAACCCTTATTTCTAAAATTTTGACTTAACTGCTGATAACTTTTCTGATAATATGGCAAGAGTAATTTATCATTTATGACTAAATGAATGGGAGCATGATTAATGTATTAATTTAATTAGTAAAGATGAGTTGTTATCTTAGAGGCAATATTGATCTCATGGGCCAAAAGTCGTGTGATGATTATGTTGTTTACTTATAGTAAAGAGGAATGTGATGACTATAAATGCTTATTCAAATCAACTGCCTGATAAGAATTGATCACTACTCCTTGTGCACGAGGATGTAGCTATATGGGTGTTTTGGACCTATCATATTGGTCGTTGTGGTTACTAGCGAGTAGGTAATAGGGGGTCATGAGCCCTTGAGGTGTAACTCGTCTAGAATTGGATAGGCAATAATGTCCCGTAAGACCTTGAGGTGTAACTCAACGGAGTAGGCAATGAATATGGTTTGAGGTTGTGATGTCTCGATGGCATGGGAACTAGGACCGGGACATGAGGTGTAATCCAATAACATCATGGGTGACTCCACCCCCATGTATATGTCACATCGATGGAAACGGGTCTCCCCCGTATTTTCAAGGGTTATCTCTTGTATGTTTATGTTCAGGTGCGAGAACATGGTTGCGGTGAAATTGATTATTTGTGAGGCAAAGGAGTTCGGTAACACGATTATTGTTTTATAATATATCTTGTTTGTGAATTATATATCTTATGAGATCTCACTAGGCATCGTCCTAACACTTGATGTGGTTGTTGTTTCCTCACAGATCCTACTCGTGGGGGGAATTAGATTGTTAGGCTGGTCATACGGGCACGTAGGAGTTCTTGAAGTGTCAGTCTTTTGGGGGATTTTTGTGAAGAGAGATTTTAGTGAAATCGCAACACCCATTTTAATCTAGTTGAAATCGATTCTAGATTAAGTAGGTTGTTGTATTCTTATTGTCCCATTATTTTGTAAACTTTATGATACAACCACCCCATCTTTATGTGGGTCCTTACTTGTTTATATTTTGGGCTTGACTTGTTGGATGTAACACCCAAAAAATCAGAGTAAATTAAAACCTGGAAAACCTGGCAACATGACATTCGTATTGATATTAACCTCCCAAAAAGGGGATCAGTCCTTAAGACTTTACAAAACCTGTACAGATATAGGGTTCATCAACAAACTAATCTAGACACCTATATCAAGATTACATCAGTTGATAATCCATAATGCACCAAAAGAATGGGACTTAACAAATGCCCAGATACAATACTAGTCATCTCAAAATGCCTCGAGACCAAACCCGTCTCTCAAAACCCCGACAACCCACCGCTAAGGGAAACCTGTTATACATATCATTTGAGAAAAAGTGTCAGACTTAAAGCCTGGTGAGAACATACAGTTTATAAAGCTCAAAAGATATAAACATTTGCATCAAAAGATAATATTTCCAAAGAGGTTAGATTTTACAATTGAAACATTTGCCACAACCGGGCTTTTCCGTTATAAACATATTATCAAATGACCAATGATAAAACATTTTACCAAGGATTGTGGCGTAACACTAAGTAAGCCAAAATCCGAGTTATGAGCTAAACAATTGGAATCCGAGGATACGAACACATAAGTCCGTGCTACAACGTGAGATCTAGTCCCAAGCAAAACCAATGTATACTCCTTCACTAGGATCACTATGAACCATGGCTAGTATCCGGCCTCACATAACCGTACCAAGTTGCCCCCGAGGATCATATGCATCCATAGCTACAAAATGGGGAATATGACATCCCAATAATACAGTCGACTCAAAACCTAGGGATCCACTAGTAATGGTACAGACTCGTCACAACAACATATGTGACCAACCATAGATAAACATATGGTATAAACACATTTTATAAACAAAATGTCATTTTCAGTTCAACTTCTGGTGAGAATGAAAATCATTAAAAATGAGTTCTTAAACATTCTTTTTACATATCCACATAATGTGCTGGTAAAACATCATTTTACTTCAATAAGGCGGAACCAGTCATTTTAGTCAAAACTGATCGTGAACCCCGAAAATCACCAAAAACTTCATTTATATCAAAATGTAAAGAACATGAAATCATACCGTAGAAATACTTCGGATTTCGCAAATAAGAGTTTTGACATGTATAAAGTTTGTAAAATGGTAGTAGGAACTCACCGGTAGGTTTTCAGAATAAAACCTGGAAAACCATATAACGATCACAACGTAGAGGTGAAGCTTAAAACACCGACCCCTTGCTAGAAACACCGCAAACTAGCTACTAACGAAGCCTTGAAGATCAAAAGAAGAAAAAAAGAAAAAAAGAAAAAAAGAAGAGAGAGAGAGAACTGAGATTGAGATATTTAAGAAAATATCTCTAACTCTAGATATTTAAGCAAATCTCAAAAGCGTGCGCCCTCAAAGAAGGAAATGCGCACGGCCCGTGCACAAGCCACTGCTCATACGCACGACCCGTGCGTTTTCTCTGAAGGAGTCGTGCGCCCTGTAGACAGCCACAGGAACCTCTTTTACTTAATACAACTTCGCAAAACCAAGCGAAATTTGGGGTGTTACAATCCTCCCCAACTTGGGAATGATTTCGTCCCTGAAATCCCAACTATTCAAAAAGGTGGGGATATCTTCGCTTCATATCCTCCTCGGCTTCCCACGTCACATTTGCTCCCCGGTGATGCTTCCACTGCACCTTGACCAAAGTGACCTCTTTGTGACGCAACTTCTTAGATTTTCTCTCTAAGATGGCGTCGGGTTCTTCCACACAACGGTTACCTTCGTCAACCCTTAACTCTGAAAGGGGAATGACGTTGTTTTCTACCGCCAAACATTTCCGGAGGTAGCAAACATGAAACATGTTGTGTATTCTGCTCAACTCCGGTGGCAGTTCCAACTGGTAGGCTTGTAATCCCACCCGTTTAAGCACTTTGAAAGGTCCGAGGAAACGGGGACTCAACTTCCCACGTTTTCCGAACCGAATAATTCCCTTCCACGGCGACACCTTAAGCATAACGCGGTCGCCTACTTGGAATTCCATTGGTCGCCTCTTCTTATCGGCATAGCTTTTCTGTCGATCCTGAGCCGCTTTCATTCCTTCACGAATGCACTTGACCTTATCGGCAGTCTCTTGCACGATTTCAGGTCCGGCGAATTGCTTTTCTCCCGCTTCAAGCCAGCACACGGGAGTCCGACACTTTCGCCCATACAATGCCTCAAAAGGTGCCATTCCGATACTCGAGTGGTAGCTATTGTTGTAAGCAAACTCCACCAAAGGCAGGTGAGAGTCCCAGCTACCCCCAAAATCGATGACACAAGATCTCAACATGTCTTCCAAAGTTTGGATCGTTCGCTCGCTCTGCCCGTCGGTTTGCGGATGGTAAGCCGTACTCAACTTAACTCGAGTACCAAGTTCTTTCTGAAACCCATCCCAGAAGTTCGAAGTGAACCGACTGTCGCGATCCGGCACGATTGACAATGGTATGCCGTGCCTCGAGACCACCTCATCGATATAAAGTTTTGCTAACGTATCCATCGGTAAAGTCTCGTGCATAGGCAAGAACTGAGCGCTCTTTGTCAATCTGTCAACTATCACCCAAACGGTATCGTGACCTCGAAGAGTTTTAGGCAACTTCGTCACGAAGTCCATGGTGATATGCTCCCACTTCCATTCGGGAATATCTAAAGACTGTAGACTCCCATATGGTCGCTGATGTTCGGCCTTAACTTGCGAACACGTCACACAACGCTCAACGTAACGCGCCACATCAAGTTTCATTACCGGCCACCAACAGTGCAACTTCAAGTCCCTGTACATCTTTGTACTCCCCGGATGAATGGAATACTTGGACTTGTGAGCATCTTCTAGCAACAGGTCACGGTTACCCCCAAGCTTGGGTACCCATACATGACCGCTGAACAGTTTTACTCCACGGCTATCTTCCGTTAAGAGTAAACGTTGCTTCGTCATGACTTCATCTTTTAGATTCTCTTCTAACAGTGCCTCCACCTGTGATGTCTTGATCTTCTCAACAAGACTAGACACTAGCTCGATTCTCGAATGGGTAGCTCGAATACTTCCGCTATAGTCCTTTCGACTTAACGCATCGGCCACCACGTTCGCCTTACCGGGATGGTAAAGCAATTCACAGTCGTAATCTTTGAGCAACTCGAGCCATCGCCTTTGCCTCATATTCAGCTCTTTCTGATCAAAGACATACTTCAGGCTCTTGTGATCCGTGTATAGAGTGTATTTCGTGCCGTAGAGGTAATGTCGCCAAAGTTTCAAAGCGAACACCACCGCCGCTAACTCCAGATCATGGGTTGGATAATTCTGCTCGTGTATCTTAAGCTGCCTCGAGGCATAAGCGATCACCTTGCCTCGTTGCATCAACACACATCCCAGTCCCATCTTTGAAGCGTCGCTGTATACCACGAAATCTTCCGACCCTTCATGTAACTTCAAGATCGGAGCTTCACACAACTTCTTTTGAAGGATTCAGAACGCCTTCTCGTGGGTTTCGGTCCATTCAAACTTTACATTCTTCCGTGTCAGAACTGTCAAGGAAGAAGCGATCTTTGAAAAGTCTTGGATAAATCTCTTGTAGTATCCCGCCAGACCCAAGAAACTTCGGATCTCGGACGGACTCTTAGGAGGCTCCCAATTCATCATAGCTTCAATCTTGGAGGGGTCTACTTTCACTCCGACCCGAGTGACTACGTGACCCAGAAATTGTACTTCTTTAAGCCAAAAGTCGCACTTGAAAAACTTGGCGTACAACCTTTCTTTCCTCAACACTTCCAGAACTTCACGTAAATGTTGCTCGTGTTCTGACTCACTCTTCGAGTACACGAGTATGTCATCAATGAATATAATGACCGACTTGTCGAGGAATGGTCGGCACACTCTATTCATTAAGTCCATAAACACAACTAGTGCGTTCGTTAGACCAAAAGGCATTACAAGAAACTCGTAATGGTTGTAACGCGTTCTGAAAGCTGTCTTCGGAACATCATCTTCTCTTACCTTCACTTGGTGATAACCCGGACGTAAGTCGATTTTGGAAAAACAACCCGCTCCTTGAAGTTGATCGAACAAGTCGTCTATTCTCGGAAGCGGATATATGTTTTTTACTGTAGCTTTATTCAACTCACGATAGTCAATGCACATTCTCATTGTGCCATCTTTCTTCTTTACAAACAAGACCGGAGCTCCCCAGGGGGACGAACTCGGTCTTATAAAGCCCTTCTCCAAAAGCTCTTGGAGTTGTGCCATCATTTCTTGCATCTCTGACGGCGCTAAACGGTAAGGAGCTTTAGCAATAGGTGCCGCTCCAGGCATAAGATCAATCCGAAACTCTACCTGGCGATCGGGTGGTAACCCGGGCAAGTCGTTCGGAAAGACATCTGGAAACTCACGCACAATCTTCACATCTTCTAGCTTTGATTTCTCTAACTTAGCATCGATCACATAGGCTAGGAAAGACGAACATCCTTTTACTAGGCACTTGCGTGCCTTTGCCATTGTGATTATTGCCACTTCACCTTTTCTCTTTTCGCCATAGATGACAACGACTTCGCCAGAGGGGTTGGGAAGTAGAATCAACTTCTTGGAACATACGATCTCGGCATGATTGTTTGACAACCAATCCATGCCGACCACCACATAAAAACCCCCGATTAACATCGGCAGTAGATCAATCGAGAATTCTCTCCCTTCGATACTAAGAGTACACTGCTTCAGGACATCGTGGATCAGAACTTGACTACCATCGGCTATTTCTACCACTAATCCATCCTCAAGACTAGTAGTGGGCATAGAAATTTTCTGACGGAACAATTCAAATACGAAAGAGAAACTGGCACCCGTATCGAATAAAATGCGAGCAGGTACAGAGTTTATAAGAAAAGTACCCGATACCACATCAGCGGATGCCTTGGCCTCATCGGCCGTCATCTGAAATGCTTGACCCGGAACCCTCGGAGGGTTCTCCTTCCTTGCTGGCGTGCTACCCGACACAAGCTTCGGGCAATCTCTTCTCACATGCCCCGGTGCCTTGCACTCATAACAGACGAGTCCTCTGACCGGGCAATCTCTGATAGTGTGACCAGGCTTCCCATACTTATAACAAGTTTGAGAAGTGGTAAAACAGTCACCGTGGTGTTTAGTTCGACACTTGTGGCACCACCTAGCTTCCTGCTGATTGCTGAAGTTTCGGTTTCCGCCAAAAGGTCGTGATCTCTTGGGGTGAGCAGAATTGCTCTCCCACTTTCTCTTATCAATCACCACTACGACTTTCTCAATTTTGTTCCTTGCGAACATCTCTTCCATGTACTGAGCTTCTTCTATCATCTCGCGGAGGTTAGAAGCTTTAGAATTGTGGACCATAGATTGCATGTCCGCAGGTAGACCATTCAGATAGGCCTTCATCTTATCCTTCTCTGTTGGGGCAGCGTGTCCCACCAGATCTAGCTTCTCCATGAACTGACGGGTGTACTACCTCACTGTCAGACTTCCCTTTACCAGAGACCGAAATTCTTTCTTAATTCGGTCCATTGTCCTTTCATTGCAGAACTCTTCTAACAACTTTTTCTTGAACTCGGCCCAAGACAACTGAGCCAACACAACAGCAAATAGGGCGGATTGAATGACATTCCACCAAATGAGCGCGGTATCCCTCAGCAGTTGGGTACCGAACCGCACTCTTTGATCATCTCCGCATTCGGAAGAGCCAAAAGCTTGCTCGACCGCTCGAATCCACTTCACACACAAGATTGGGTCGTCGGAACCAGAGAACTCTGGTGGTCCGCAACCCAGAAAGGACTTGTAGGAACAACTTTTCCTATTTCCCGGAGCACCAACAATCCTGTGCTCCTCAGCCCTGACCCCTGCACCAACGCCTCCAGGACCTGCTACAATGTTTTCCACAACCGTCTCACTTCTCCGATTATTCACATCGCGGTCCTCAATCACTTTCAGCAGAAACTCTTGCTGCTTTGCCATCTCTTCCCTCATTGCCAACATCATGCTGGCCATCAACTCAGACGGGGAACTAGCATCCCTGATGACTGGGTGGGACGAAGCCAGGTCTACACGCGGAATGACCTCTGGCCCCCCACCTAGTATTTGTGGAACAGGTGGACGTACAACAACCTCAACTCCTTCCGGCTGGTCAGCGGTGGAGGCTGTCGCATCCAGACCATCAACACGCGTACGCGGTCTACCACGCGTATTCACCATACTGAACTGCTTCACAGAACAGAGACAGAGATAAGAGAGAGATTGAATAAACACAAAGGAAACGTACTACCACATTACCAATCGTCATAGCAATAGAAATTCAAGCACGCTTACGTACGATATCCTCATAATAACATTAGCTAAGTGAAATTATGAACATATAACACATAAAGGTTCTCGTCACGATCACCACAACGCCTGATAAACATACTTTCTGTTGACTCTAAGGCTAACCCATCTTAGAAGCTCTACCCAATCTCATGGATCAATTCTTATCATACTCGGTCTAAGTCTATACATCTTACATTCATGCCTAGTTCGCTTAAACTAGAGCTCTGATACCAACCTGTAACACCCTAAAAATCAGAGTAAATTAAAACCTGGAAAACCTGGCAACATGACATTCGTATTGATATTAACCTCCCAAAAAGGGGATCAGTCCTTAAGACTTTACAAAACCTGTACAGATATAGGGTTCATCAACAAACTAATCTAGACACCTATATCAAGATTACATCAGTTGACAATCCATAATGCACCAAAAGAATGGAACTTAACAAATGCCCAGATACAATACTAGTCATCTCAAAATGCCTCGAGACCAAACCCGTCTCTCAAAACCCCGGCAACCCACCGCTAAGGGAAACCTGTTATACATATCATTTGAGAAAAAGTGTCAGACTTAAAGCCTGGTGAGAACATACAGTTTATAAAGCTCAAAAGATATAAACATTTGCATCAAAAGATAATATTTCCAAAGAGGTTAGATTTTACAATTGAAACCTTTGCCACAACCGGGCTTTTCCGTTATAAACATATTATCAAATGACCAATGATAAAACATTTTACCAAGGATTGTGGCGTAACACTAAGTAAGCCAAAATCCGAGTTATGAGCTAAACAATTGGAATCCGAGGATACGAACACATAAGTCCGTGCTACAACGTGAGATCTAGCCCCAAGCAAAACCAATGTATACTCCTTCACTAGGATCACTATGAACCATGGCTAGTATCCGGCCTCACATAACCGTACCAAGTTGCCCCCGAGGATCATATGCATCTATAGCTACAAAATGAGGAATATGACATCCCAATAATACAGTCGACTCAAAACCTAGGGATCCACTAGTAATGGTACAGACTCGTCACAACAACATATGTGACCAACCATAGATAAACATATGGTATAAACACATTTTATAAACAAAATGTCATTTCCAGTTCAACTTCTGGTGAGAATGAAAATCATTAAAAATTAGTTCTTAAACATTCTTTTCACATATCCACATAATGTGCAAGTAAAACATCATTTTACTTCAATAAGGCGGAACCAGTCATTTTAGTCAAAACTGATCGGGAACCCCGAAAATCACCAAAAACTTCATTTATATCAAAATGTAGAGAACATGAAATCATACCGTAGAAATACTTCGGATTTCGCAAATAAGAGTTTTGACATGTATAAAGTTTGTAAAATGGTAGTAGGAACTCACCGGTAGGTTTTCAGAATAAAACCCGGAAAACCAGATAACGATCACGACGTAGAGGTGAAGCTTAAAACACCGACCCCTTGCTAGAAACACCGCAAACTAGCTACTAACGAAGCCTTTAAGATCAAAAGAAGAAAAAGAGAAAAAAGAAGAGAGAGAGAGAGAACTGAGATTGAGATATTTAAGAAAATATCTCTAACTCTAGATATTTAAGCAAATCTCAAAAACGTGCGCCCTCAAAGAAGGAAATGCGCACGGTCCGTGCGCAAGCCACTACCTCGCCACTGCTTATACGCACGACCCGTGCGTTTTCTCTGAAGGAGGGGCGCACGACCCGTGCGCCCTGTAGACAGCCACATGAACCTTTTTTACTTAATACAACTTCGCAAAACCAAGCGAAATTCAGGGTGTTACATTGGAAGTTTATAATTACAGGGTAGTTGGACCTTCGTATTTTAGAAGTTATATTGCAGAAATTTCGAGTTTTTATTTCACCTAATTTTTAGGGTGTTACACATCCTGTTCTTACGATTTCAAACTTCTGGCAACATGTTCGACTTATACTCAATTCTGATAAATTCCTTTACTCCTCGTGGGCTTATTTATTCAAACTCCATTGTCAAATCATACAAATTCATGGACCACATTGATGGTTCTGGTCGCCCCATTGACACCAATGAATCTACCTGGAATCAAATTGACGACCTTGTTAACCAATAGATATACTCTACCATCTCCGATGATCTCGTCATCCAAATCCTTGAGCCGAACTTCCATCATTTGTTGTTTCATCATACTGACATTGCAAATAAAATAGATGAAACCTTGCAACTTCTTCCAGTTATGTATCTCGAGGCTAAATTTCCATTTTACTGTTGGGCTTTTCCTGGACTGTTCATAATTATAGGCCTCATAAGCAATAGACAACATTGTAGCATATCATGGTTGAGCATAATTAATCATAAATGCAATGGGATGGAAAAAAACAAGATCAAAAGAATTGAGCAAGAAGATGAACATATCATTCTAAAGCCAATACACAAATAACACATGGAAAAGCAACTCACAACAATTTCTTTCACTACTTCATTATAGTCCATTTCTAACCAAGTATAAGACCTAGGGTGAGAAACAAATTTTTTACGCTCCAACCAATAGTTCTTGGTCTTGGAATAGAACTTATGTTCAAACTCATCTAATGCATACCATGTACAGGACCATGCAACTTATCTAGACCTTTCATACCAACCCTACCCTATCTATTGTAAACCATAAATGTAGAACAATCGTCAGATTCTGCAAGAGGTCCAAATAAATATAAAGTTTAGTCCAATGCAATATCTACATTATGTATCTCTATGCATGCAAATTTGAAGGTAAACAAGGTTTGATATAATAGCAGAGCAAGTATCCAAAATTGCATGTGTTCTTATTAAAAGAACCTAATGGCATAAAAAGGGCATTGTCTCATAATCTTGACAAACAAAATATTTTCATGTACCCCAAATCATTCTAGGGTAAACCATATATGTTGGTTTGAAATTGGGTTAGGCCCAAAGCAATCTGACCAACCTGATAACCCAATGAAAGTTTTAGTGGCTTCTCTAAACTTTTTTGTTTTTCTCTTCAATATGTATAGGTTACCAAGAACGACTTGACAACAACAAGCAATGAAACTCATAATACATTACTGAAAAGTTATATGTAATACCAGGTAAGATTCTTCTCCACCACTTACTGGGTAAGATTATTGATCCTTGTTTTGCCTTCTTACCGGGTAAGATTTTTGGTCTTTGTCATGCCCACCTGTGCTAAGGTAAATTACATACGATAAACGTTTATCGGATAAACATTTGGTAACTGAAGCCTAAAACACAAAAAATATATTTATAGGCTGTTTGGTTCAGGTTGGGAATTAAAATGACAAGGAATACAAGTGGGAATGAATTTTCATTCCCCCTAGTTTAACCTAGAATGAAAATTTGGGCTCCTAAGGGAATGGACATATTATATCATAATAAAACCAAACAGTTTCACTTCTTATCATTTTCATTGATTACTATTTAATACCTCTAACCAAAGACTCTCTCTTGAAGAGAGTGTGTAATATGCCAATTGGTACCAATCATGCATATGGATAAAATGTGTCCTTAATAAACCAAGTCCCAAGAACAAAAGTACCTTCTTCAATATACATAACATTTTTCTCTATATGGGTGACGGTGTGACTAAGGAACACCCTAGACCAATGCTATTGAGTTGGATTATTTAAATGCATTCAACCTGATCAATTTAAGTTAGGAACATTTCCACCAAACACCCCTTATTCTAGATCGGTTATTTTTGTTATTTAATTAGATAAAAAAATCAAATATATATATATATATATATATATATATATATATTATAAAAAATAAAATACAATTCTGGTTATAAAACAAACACATGAATTTGTATGAAGGATAAATATGTAATTAAGTATTTTACCAACAACACCACAAGTAAACACCATTCGTATTTTTGTACTCTCTACTCGCTCACGACAAATGCAAACGGCATCCCTTTGAAGGTTTGATCTCCCTTATTCGTACGAATCTAAGAGAAAACTAGACTGAAGAATAAGTCTATGTATTGCAAAGAAGTTGGTGCGTTGTACTCTTTCATTCGTCAGACTTTTATTTTTTCCCATTGGGTTTTTATTTTGCCATAAGGTTTTAACGAGACAACAATTGTGCACCGTCACTCTTTTAACTCGACACAAGGGGGAGTGTTATAGGATAAGTGTGTCATCGTCTAAAAGATATGACGATAGAGATAAGTATATCAGAGTTAGATTAGAACTGAAATATCTCATAGCTATCTACTTGTAACTCATCCCTATTTAAAGAGCTTTTGATTAATGAGAATTACAGATTCATTCTCTCCGTATATTATTATTCTGTTTGGATTTCCTTTAACAATATTTATAAAAAAATAAAATACAATTCTGGTTATAAAACAAACACATCAATTTGTATGAAGGGTATTTTATGTAATTAAGTATTTTACCAACAACACCACAAGTAAACACCATTCGTATTTTTGTACTCTCTACTCGCTCACGGCAAATGCAAACGGCATCCCTTTGAAGGTTTGATCTCCACCCTCCGCCCCCTCACCTCCCTTCCTTATTCGTATCCAAAAGTTTCGGATCGCAAGTCGCCCCGATTCTCTTTCAATCGTGTTTTGTCTGGATCACCTTTGATTGGATAATAATAATAATAATAGTCAGATTTCCTTCTATTAGGGTTTTGACGGGAAAAACCTAATTCGATTTTAGGGTTTCTTGAATCTTTTGCAGGCGGATTTCCAAGTGTTCTTTTCAAAATTAGTCAATCATGCCGCGAAGTTCAAGGAGCAAATCACACAAGCAAAGCAAGCATAGTTCGAGAGAGCACTCAGATTTCGACGAGGATGTGAAGATGAAAGAGAGGAATGATAACAATGATGGTAAGAAAAATGGTGTTTCTGTTAAGGTTTCTAAGGATTCTTTACTTTCTGGAGAGAAAAGGAAACTTGGTAAGGATCTGGACGGTATTCATGCGAATGGGAGTGTGTCTGAGGAGTATGCGACGCCTTCTAAGCGGAGGAAAGAGAGGATTCATGGCGGGAGTGATAGATGGAATGGTGATGGCGGTGAGGAGAAAGGTGAGGTTGTAAACGTTGACGATAAGAAGTCGAAGTCGAAGGATTTGGTAAAAGTTGTTGGTGAGTCCAAAAGCAAGACTAGCAGGAAGCATGATGTTGACAGTGCCGGTGTTGTGCTCGTGGAGAAGGACGGAAGTAAGATCAGCAGCGGGAGTAGAAGCGAAAAGAGGTCTGATAAAGAATCTGGGAGAAAAGAGGGACGTCAGATTAAAGAAAACAAGGAGACGAAGGATCGTGGGTCTGAAAGGGAAAGGAAAATTAACGACAGTAAGCGGGAGGTTGAGGTATTGCCGAAGCAAGGTGATAATCAACCAAGTAAAAGAGGAAGAGAACATAATGGTAAGTCAACTTTGTCCTTTTGATATGTTTGGGATGTAATAAAGTAGTTGAAAATAGTAGTGGATGTGTTGCCAGAATGATTTAATTGTATGATCAGCATATGCATTTCATGGTTTAGTTTGTACAATCTGCGATATCTTTGTGCATTTTTCATTTTATGTCTCTGCATTGTTGTAGCTGATAGCCTGATACCCTATGTTGAATGGTTGGAGTTGCTTTCCAATTGTATATTAGGGATCTGCATGCATTGGTAAATTTCTTTGCAGAGAATGAGGAGAAAAGGCGATGCTAGACACTGTTGATTTGGAATGCACGATGAACACTGATTGGAGACTAGACTGTTTAAGTAGACTAGACATGAAAGTGAGTAGCTTCTGGACTTTACAAGTTATAGCACCACAATGCTGTCAATATTTAATTAGCTTCCACCCAGAAATTCAACAGCCACCCTTTGCTTTGCCATATCAATATTATTTTTTTCTTGTTACTGTCCTCTTTTATGGGAGCAATCCCAAAACAGAGGTGGTGGAGATGTAAGGAGTATTTGGTATCAGTGTTTGCTAGGGTGAAACTGCTTGCATTTATTCTGTTCAACATATAGACTATCATGGATGGCGATTCATTTTTCTCGAGGGGAAGTTGGAAGATGTTATTTTGTGAAGATGGTGTGCGCATGATTATTGGGATGTTTTATGGTGCATTAATGAAGATTTATGCGGAGATTGCAATATACCGTTGGTTATTATGGTGGATCAGTTGTTTTGATTTCAAATGAATGGATTAGTATGGCAATATTGAAAATTTTGGCATGCGATTGCATTTGATGAATAATGGTTTCACAAAAGTAAATATTGGAAGCATATTTGTTAATATGGAGAAACAGTATCTTGGACTAGAAATTTTGAGTATGTCTCTTGGAATATCATGCAACTCCAATTGAGAGAGCATACTAGCCTATGGGGACATAAGAAACATTATGCCTGTTATTATTATTTTTTGTGGGCGTACTGATGTCAAATGGTCTGCTATGGGCATCCAACCTATGTGGACATAAGAAACATTACTTGTATTATTTTACTTATATCTTTAGTTTTTGCTTATGATGCTTGGGAGATTTTCTTGATATTCCATCTTTGTTCGATTTAGCTTGATGATTCATATTTATGAAATCTCTATGGAGTTACCAATGACTCTTCCTTAATGAACATATACATTTAGGTCACATTTACTTAACTAGGTGGATTATGGATTGGGAAGTTGTTGGAACTTGTTCTTTTAGGCTTATCGTTGTTGGGGAATCAACATTTAACTAATGTTTTTGCTTGATACAATCATACAAACTTCATGTTCAATGCTTGTTGATTTAGAAGATCGTTTGCTCCATGGGGTTTACCAAATAGACCCTTTTGTATGTTCATCTTTATCTTGTTCATGTATTTGGTTCCACCCCTGATATGCCTATGGGAATGCTCATCCTTTGTCATTAATGGACTCTGTGTATTTGTGTTTCTTGGCTGGATTATTTTTGAACCACCAGTGTTATTGTTGTCTCATAAGACTATCAGGTATGTTTCCTAACGACATTTGTATGAGTTGATCTCTTACCATGTTTACTCTCTTTTCATCTTCTTCCAGAGTGGCCTATAGAGGAAGAATTGAGAAACATTGAGTTAGAGAAGGAGCTAGAAAAGAGGATGAGGAGACGAGAAGGCTACAGTGACAAGGATAAATATCAGGATGATGTAAAAGATGACGATGAGAGAATACTGTCTACGAGGAGCGGCCATGCCAAGGATAGCAAACACAAGGATGAAGTGTATGGAGACAAGTACAGGGAAGGTAGTGACAGAGAAACTAGACCCAAGGAGGATAAATGTAGGAACCAGGGTGAACCAGTTAGCAAGAGTAGGGATGTGAAGTACCGAGGAGAAAGTGAAAAAGATAGCAAACACAAGGATGATAAATACCGTGAAGATGGTGAAAAGGTTAGACGAGAAGATAAATATCGTGAAGATGGTAATAGAGACATTAGAAATAAAGATGACAAGAATCATGATGACGGTGATAGAGACAGCAGACGCAGAGATGAAAAGCATAGGGAAGGTGGTGGTAGGGTTGAAAAGAACAGGGATGACATTAGAGATTATAGGCATAAGGAAGAGAGATATCGAGAAGATGTTGACAGGGACCATAGGCACAAAAACGGCAGGCCCAGAGATGATACTGATAGAGAAAAAAGAGCAAGGGATCCCAAGCACAGAGATGTACATGCCTCCAAAGCTCACTCTAGTGAGGTTGAGACCAAGAATGTGAAAGATGATATGGATGCTGCAGACTTAAGTCATGGACAAAAAAATAAACGGGGTGGAAGCACAATTTATGACGATCGAGTTGCCAGACACAAAGACGATAAGGATAGGAGAAGAGATAATGATAAAGATGAGCGATCTATGAACGATGCTAAAGTAGACCGGACCCCAGAAAGGGGAAGGCCTAGTTCTCGCAATGATATGGAAATTACGGGCAATCATAACCGTCACAGAAGTTCCCCTAGCAGCAAATTTTACCCCACAAGAGATCATCACAGGTACATTTTATCTTCCCGAGGATTTGCATTCCAACCATCTCAAGCTGGGAATACAGGTTAAAGAGAATTTTATTGTGTATATTTCATCATGAAAAGAAAGGGCCTGTTTGAATCCTTGCTATCTAGCTTTACTGGGAGCAACTTTGGAAAGATCCTGGTTGTTCATGTTACTTAAGACGATACAATTTTGCACAAAGGCCTTTTCGATTACCAATTGTTGGAGTCCCACGTCGGCTAGACTTGGACCATTTCGCCTCTATATATGTTATAACCTCACTTCCCTCCTCAAGAGCTCTTTGGGTTCCACATATCCTGACACCAATTATATTTGTGCATCTACATGTCTTTTTATCTAATTTTTTAGCTGCGACCTGTTGAATGGTTCGGTACTTTCTCTCTCTCTATATATATATGTATATATTCTGGGGATAAGTGTGTAAGTGAAGGTATCCTTATGTCTGTATCTTTTGTTTTACGGATCGACCCCAAAATGAAGAGTCGGGGAGGGATTTCTGAATGTATTGAGGAGAATATTTTGGTTCTTGGGTCCACATTTTGGTAGATCATTCTATAATGATAAAAAATTTAGAACACTGATTTGAACGATGTTACTGGTATGCTGTAGGTTTGTTTCTCAATTTTATGTTAAAACAATTAGTGGGCTTGGTATTATAAGGTGCTTCTCTTTTATCTTATGGAATGAGATAAATAATTATGTGTCTTTTGCATTGTTCAGGGTTTCAAAACAAGAAGAAACCAAATATAGGGACTCTGTTAATGAAGAGAGAACTTCCCATAATGTTAACTCTAACAGATATTTCACTTCTGCACCTGGGCAATCTGATAAAATTTCTTCTCGGTCACTGGAGAAAATCACTCAGAAGGATGACAATTGTATTGATGATTTATCAGTCGAAAGGCACAGGAGATCAGATGCCCGCTCGTCCCCACTGGTGGATTCATCCCCTTCATCAGCAAGTAATGGACGCAGGCACTTGAACAGGCTTGATGTTAGGAGGAATCTTGATGTTGATGAATTAGGACAGAGGAGCAGTGGTTCCAAGGATGCAAAGGAGTATTCAGATAAGGACGGTAAAGTAAGTCACAAGTTGGTTATGGAGGGACATCCTGACAATGATCTTTCACATGTGGATGGTGACAATTTGTCTGTTTCATCACCATATGGAAGAAGTGGTCACTTTTCTGGCAATCATAAGTCACTTCTGCCTCTTCAACCCCTCTTCAGAACAGGATCAGATAGCCCTTTAGGTTTTGGTTCTTTAGAAGATGACAGAAGTAAATCAAATAGCCGTCTCCGGAGATCAGGTGACTCTAACATGGGAAGACCTCAAAGTAATTGGAAAAATGTCCCTAACTGGCCCTCCCTCTTAGCCAACGGTAGTTATATCCCCTTCCAGCACATTCCTCCTCCAATGTTTAATCCCACTATGCAGCAATTTATGCCTCCAATATTTGGTAGACCCCCGATGCAACTGAATCATGCTGGTATGCCTTACCATGTTCCTGATGGTGACAGGTTTTCTGGTCACGGGCATCCACTATGGAGGAATCAAGTGGAAGAATCAATTCCACCTCCCTTACATGGTTGGGAAACTAATAATGCCGTTTTTGGTGATGGATCTCATGGGTATGGGAGGCTTGATTGGGACCATGGTAGAACTCAATTGAACAATCAAATGTGGGAATCAAGTGCTGATCTGTGGAAGGGCCAGGACTTCCTTAAAGTTGACCATTCAGTTAACAGACCTACCGATGAAATTTGGTCAGGGCAGACAGGCCAGCACGTTGAGAATGAACATAGCCAACCGGATAATATTCAGGAAGTGGCCACTAACAACATTCCCGACATTATGAAGGTTTCAGAGAGCCCCAGCATTTCTGTGGTTGCAAAGGAGGATGATCCTCTTATTCCTCAGGTTTATCTTTCAAAGATTGATATATCTGAAGATCTTACTCAGCCTGAACTTTATGAGCAGTGCACAAACATGTTGGCTTTAGATCAAGCATCAGTCTCTGATGAATTTGATTGCAAGATATTGTTTTTAGAGGCAAAGGTGACATCTTCGCTTAATGCAAAGGGTGATGGGTTTTCATTATTTGTAGTTAATGTCATCTGATCTTTTATTTTTCTTAACATGGAACAGGAGGGTATAGAAGCTGATATTAGCAATGGTGCTTCGCTATTTGCTTCTGTAGATGATTCCGTTTTTAAGGTTCATCTTCTTCTACTTAAGTTTTTGTCTTATTTATATTGAATGGTCAAGTTTACTTTGATGATTTTATCATTCTAATTAGGACTATGCATCAACCCACAACTGGACTGAACCAAAATTTGAAAAATTTAGGACCGTGATTGGACCAAAACATGTTGGTTCAGCCAGGGCTCAGCTTCCGGTTTCTCAATGGTCGAATCCATGACTAAACTGTGAACCAAAATGTTATTTTTGAGGGGGCTTTTTCCCAGAATTTTATTTTATCTGTGGTAAGGAGCTCTTGTAATATCTTAAATGAATAACCTAAGAAGTTGATATGCTTCCAAGACCATGATGGTAGAGACATACATGCACACACTTCTCTTATGTTGTCTTGTAAAAAACTATGAAAAACAGAATCGGCCCGGTTCTGGTTTTGATCGTTTTTAATGATTTTGGGTTGACCTGGGCCGAGAACCAGGCTAATGTTGGCAGTTTTTGTCCGGCTTGTTGGATGTCTGTTTAAATCGATTTAAGCACACCCGAAACTGTAATGCTGCTTGTATTTTGGACATTTGTGTATACGTTTTGACCAATAGCGCCTTTTAACCTAAGTCGTTCCAAATGGATTATGCTATCTGGTTTAGTTGACTGTCTTCAATTGCATCTACAAGTATGGATCACACACTAATACAGAGAACCATATCGAGTTCTTTTAATGACAGTCTTTTTCGGCTTTTGTCCCCACTAAGAAGCATGATTTTTGTTCTATTTTTTTGAGATGCATTTGTTCTTGTCCTTTTTATGTTGCAGAAAGCCATGTCCCTTTACACAAAACACAAGGTACAGTTTGTTGCAATGAATCAAGTGGGAGTGTCGGAGGGCACCAAGTCTGTTTCATCATCTGATCAAGAGAAAGGCGATCTAGATAATGGTGGGAAATTGATGGAGGAAGCCGTTAAGGAGGTTAGCGAGGAAAATGAACTACTGATCCAAAAGCTTGATACGAATGAAGATAAATCTGATGAACATATATCGACTTCAGATAAGATGGATCTGGATCCTGTTGTTGGTGGTTTTGAAGTTGAAGTTAAAGATTCTTCAGGCAAGAAGGTTGATAATTTGTTGGTTATGACCAATAATGTGTCAAGTAGCAACAAGGCAGTGATGGGAGAGTTAATTGAGTTTGGGTCAGTAAATATAAGTCGGATACATGATGAAAGTACACATTGAGACTATTCGTGCGTTCAAAATGGCGCATTGGCTTTTCTTTTTATCAATCTGCTCTGCTTATTATCGTTCGTTTAGCTTTGCTTCGCTAGTCAATCAATCAATAAAACTTGTCTAATTCCATTTCTGTAGTTTTGTTGCTTTTTTTTTTCTTTTCCTTTTTTGCTTTTCTCAGGTGATGCTGACTAATTCAAAACCTTATGGTGCCTGTCATTGCCATTTGCCAAGGCAATTTTATCTTTCTTCTTGCAGTAACAGTGGCATCTGCTGTGTTCTTTCTACAGCTGGTGAGTCTCCTTCACTTGTGCACTTTCTTTTACTATGGTAAGATACATTCTTTTGAAGTATATAATAATTATATACGGTAAAACTCACACACACTTCTCGTATTTGGTGAGTTTTGAAACTAGTAGACCCAAATACCACTAGGCCATTGACCCTTAAGTTATTGCAAGATACATCGTACATTTCATACTCACTCTCAACCATATGAAATTACGAAACTTTTTTATGAAAGTCAAGAAGTCAAAATGACCGAATTACTCATCCCAAATGAATTGATTTGGGTTCACTAGTTTTTAAAATCTTGTTTATATTTTTATGGATAAAAGCTGCATATTTTTTTAGCATGTCATTTGAATTTTTTTTTTCAAGATCTCAGCTTTCTTGCCATGGAAAATAAGTTCTATACATATAAAGTTGCCCAACAGTACCTAAATGATGATGAGCCATATTAGTTGGCCATAAACATGGAATTTCTGCGATGACTCCAGGCCATTCGTGGTCGCCCGGGGATTAGTCGGTGCGCGTAAGCTGGCCCGGAAACCCACGGTTACCAAAAAAAAAAATGGAATTTCTCTACATTTTCTTTTGTCAAAGTCTAAAGTTAAAATGACCATTTTTATTTTTTTTTTAAAGTTTTTATTGAAAGATGTTGCAGTCAATTTTGCATGCATTTTAGTAGAACTAGAAAATTATTGCTTCAAAAACAGAAATTGGTTCTATTTTTGTTTAGGTTTTATTGTATTTGTTTTGGATAACAAAAACACTCAACTTATGCACGCAAAGGTTGACCTTTAGGGAGACTGGTAATCTGGATATTGTTTGTTGGCTTATTTCCCTTGATTAAAATAAAATATGCAAAATTTCATGTTTATTCCGGGATTTTATGGTATATAACCTTAAATGAGATTTTAATTATAACCATGATCAATATAAAGCCATTTTTTCTTTAATAGGTCAGAAAATCATATTAAGCTTAAGTGCCACTTGTTCGTGGCGATGTGTATGAAAACAAAATGCCAAATTACTTCGTAAGTGTTGAATGTTTTTCTTAGCATGTTAAATGATTTTTTAACAAGTGATATCAAAATATAGTCCATATAATTTGTAGTAATAGGAAAGAGTGGGTTGGGTTCCGGTGAAAATGGAAGTTATGGTGAGAAAGGTAATCTTCTTCCTTGGATCAATTCTGTGATAAGTGAAATTTATGTGGTGGGGTGAGATTAAAATGATCAAAGGTCCAGATCATTTCTTACGTTTCTCACCTTAACTCCTATTCTCATACGATCCTTCCTCTAGAAAGAGTTAAGTAAACGAAAACGGGTACAATATGTGTACATGAAAAATCAACTTTACATTTATTCTTATGGGAACTAATTCTAGAAACTTGTTAAAAACCCAATTTTCAAAATTTCTGTTCTTAGGAATTTGTGATCAAATTTATGTTTTCGAAAATAGGAACGAATTTGTATTTTAAAACGAGAAGCAGCCTTTAAGGTTGATTCAAGAAATAGGAAGTTGAAAACATTGAGATTTTGAGAATTTGGTTTTATACAACGAAGATTTTGATGGTTTTATTTTGATTTATTTTGCCCAATTTTAAATAGTTATGTCCTTCCACGAAAAAGGGTTCTGGTCCTTCTGGACGCCGGTCTTTATTTCATACTAAAAAATAGCAACTTTTTTATTTTGTATATTCTTTTTAAGTTAAAGAATACTTATTTCCTTATTTATACATCTACATTCTATTATAAAACATTTTTTTTAGACAAAGTTTTAAAAGATCATTTTTTATGTATCAGGTATATTACAGGTAATGTTATATGAGTACAATTTTTTAGAGTTACATATTTAAATTCATATAACTAACTGATAAGTAAACCACAAGGGTTGTGGTCAACAATTGTGGCCAATGAAATTTAATTAGGGCTGATGTCTTACAGTCATAATTTGTCAAGGGATTAGTTTAGGCTAGGGGGTGTAAACGAGTCGAGTCGAGTAGTAGATTAATCGAGCCGGACTCAAAAAATTAATACTGGGCTCGAGCTCGATTAACTTTTCAATGTAGGGCTCGAGCTCGAATATTTTTTTGAGTTATCGAGCTCGAGTTCGATACTCGTTTTTTGGTTCGAACTCGCAATCGATTAATTCGTTTATCGGTTCGAGCTCGACTCGACTCGAAAAATTGAATTGAGTTTTCGAACGAGCCAAGTCGAACATTGGTGTTATAAAGCTCGGCTCGATAAGTTAAACGAGTTCTATTTTGTGTTCGAGATCGACTCGAGCTCGATAATAATTAAGCTTGAGATTAAGTACCTCGCTAAAAGTTTGACTCGTTTACACCTTTATTCTAGGCATAGCCTAGGACACCCTTCCCAAAAAAATAAAAAATAAAAAAACTGGTAAGTAAAATATAAAAAAAATAAGATAAACATCTCATATTAAATTAAAATAATCTAAAATATAATTAGGATATATCATTAAATTCTAATAGAATAATTAATTATTATCTTTATAAATAAAACACTAATTTTTTTTATCAATTAAATAATTAAATTATCAAAAAAAAAAACACTAAATTATTAAACCTAAAATAGTTTACATCTTTAGTAGACCTAAATTAAATTATAATAAACACATGAATTAAATAAATTATACAAGAAAATAAGAAATTTTAAATTGTTAATTTGATAATATCAATATAAATATGTTATTGCTTTTTTAAAATCATATAAAATCGTATTATAAAATCAACAAAAAAAAATATTTTTTTTAGATATATCACGTAGTATTGTGCATGTGCACTTCTAGTTTTTGTTAAAAAAAAATTGACGAAGGTACCCAAAAATCTTTATAGGAACGTTTATAGCCCACTTTAAAAAGGAAGATTTCAAGATTTGTTGTAGGATAAGTTTGTCATCGTCTAAAGGATATGACGATAGAGATAGAGATAAATATATCAGAGTTAGATTAGAACTGAAATATCTCATAGCTATCTACTTGTAACTCATCCATATTTAAAGGGTTTTTTGATTAATAAGAATTACATATTCATTCTCTCCATATATTGTTGTTCTGTTCAGTTTTTCCTTTTAACACGTTATCAACACGTAAAACTCAAACCCGTTTTCCACCGCTGCCAAACGGTTGTTTTGCCCATTGTCGGTCACTATTGAACTCGTCAAATTGCGTCGCTACTATGTTATCCCTCGCTCATTGTCACGTATGTCAAAAATTCTAGTAAGTTTTCTATCAATTTTTTCGTAAGTGAATAATATAAAATTATGTTAGAAAAAAAATATAGTTTATGATTTGAGCTATAGAATACTTCCATTGTATTTTCGTTGTTGATATAAATTGAATTAAAAAAAATTATAACAAAATCTTATTCATAATTATTTAATTTATTGAAATAGTTAACTATATATTAGTGAATATCGATGTGAGAAAAAAAATACATTAAAAAATAATCATATGAATTCTTATGAGATATTATTGTGATTTAGATGTACTTATCGAAATTAAATAGTTATATAATTTCGTTTTTTAAGTCTTTTTTTTCCTGTTGTAATAAAGAGAAAAACTTGTGATATGATCCGCATCTTGAGCCTATTGGTTCTTTTTTTCTTTTTTAATTAATTAAATAAGAATTTAATATGTTTTCTATTAATTGTTTATTGGATTTTTTATTTAATAAATATTTATTATATTAATATTGTTTTTAATTAATCTCATTTAGTTTTAATTGATAATTTAAAATCTATTATTTTGAACATATTAGTGTTATACATCCACGTAGGTTTGTTTTGATATGTTAAATCTTGTTAATTTAACTATTTAAATATTTTCGTTTATCTTCTTTGGGGATAAATTTAATTTACTTCATTTAAATTTAAATTAATTATATTATTATGAGATATGATAATATTTATCGTTTTGAACTATTATTATTTATTAATGTTTATCAAATTAGATTACAATCTTCATATATTTAGATGGTTAATTTAAATGTTCATCTTAATATTCGTATGTATAGATGTTTATCCAATTAGTTTACAATGTTATTGTTTATGTTAATATTTAAATGTTTATCTTAATTATAATTCACAATCTCATAATTAATTTTTGGAAGTTACACTTCCAACCCCCATAACTTTTGTTATTTTGCCAAATGCTCCAAAATAGCATGAATGTTAAAATATTATTCAAATACTTATTTTAATTGTGAGTTACTACTCATAATTTTTAATTTTATAATTAATTTTTGGAAGTTACACTTTCAACCCCATATATTTTAGTTTTCCAACCAAAAGTTCCAAAAATAGTATTAAGATATTAAAGTTTGAATTTGACTTTATGTCAAAACCAATAATTATTTGTCTAATGGAAAAATCTCTATTAAAATACTATTAAGGTATTAAAATATTAAAATTGGCTTCATATGCCAAACTCATAGTCATTTTGGCCTCATGCTAAATGCTCTATAATTAACAATGTTATATTTAAATGAAATAAATCACAAGATATCGACTGAATTTTGTCAAACGGGTATAAACAGTCCTAAGGTTTCTAGGGACTTAAGAAATTCATGTGATTCCTCTACTACCTGGAAATCCAATAGATTGAGTGATTTCATTTTCGCAAATTGAAATATTGATGAAGTATTATCAACAAAATTAAAGCATACAAAAATCCAATAGGGTTATGATAATGAAATTCCATACATAAAATAATAATTATAACCACAATCCGTTGTCTTATCAAACATAAAATCATATATTATTCTTTTTATATGTAAATGGTTGAAACAACTCATCTCGAAATCAACGTCATAAACTCAAAAGAATATGAGTACCATAAATGAGTATATAAATATCCTTTTGAAAGGTACAAGAAAATACCTAAAGTCCATCAACTCCCTATTGACCCTAAAACCAACCTCTTGAAAAGGTACAAACAAATACGCTCATGTTTTGAGACGACATATAAGTCCTAACTTTCATAGGAATACCTTTACTAGAAACCCCTAAAGAACTGTGGGATGTCCCAAAAAGGAGAATCGAGAGTATTCATGAATATGTACTTCCCAAACTAATCGTACAGTGGAATGAAACCCACTTACTCGATTACAAAAAGGTAATTGATTTCAACAAATAAATGTTATATTCAAAACGCATCTCAATCTCTGTGGCAAGGAACTCACAGAAGATGACATGATTCCTAACATTATTTCCATCTTTCATATATAAGTAAATATTAATGAACCAATATAAGTTGGAATGAATCCTTTAGACAAACTCATCAACCTACTGCAAGTGGTTGAGAGATACAACAAGGTTATTTCAAATAACAACACCAGATATGTCAAGATAAAGAAAATTCCTGAGGTCAATAATGAAAGTATTAGAGGTGGAAACAACTCTAAAAATAGTAAGTGAAAGACAATTTGACACACATGTCATCTATGTACCACGTGGACAAGACCGTGGAAAGGGTCAGGGTCATGACACTAGTTGGAAGGATTTTTCAATCCTTGGAGCAGAGATGCAATTACTGCCCAATTGATATTGGATAGTCAAAGAAGAATTACATTAATTACCAGTCATTTCGAAAAGGGACACATTGAAAATGAACTATATCATATCTATGATTGGTTGAGTAAAATTTTATTCGAATGTGTTTTAACTATCAAATTAATTGTTTCTGCAAATATAGGGGTGAGTATCGGAAGCGGGTACCCTCCTTTGGAACCGGAACCGCTTCGGAACTGCCGGTTCCGGAACCGGAACCGATGTGATTGGTTCCGGTTCCAAAAATATGGAACCGATCGGGACCGGTTCCGATTCTCATTTTTTGGAACCGTTACCCGTTGGGTACCCGCCGGGACCGGGTATCCGGTCCTGCTGGGTACCCGCTATTTTTTAATAATATATATATATTTTATTTATAAAAATATAATAAACAACCTTTTAGTGAAGCATCGTTTGTAGTATTTATCAACATCAACTAATTTTAATGACGTGAAGTGTTTCGGAAGCACCGTTTGTAGTATTTATTTGTTTTATAAGCACCGTTTACAATATTTATTTATTTTGTAAACATCGTTTGTAGTATTTATTAGTTTTTAGTTTTTATCTTATTACTTTTCACGTTTGTGGTACTTATTTATTTACGTTTGGACTTAATAATATAATTAATATTTACCTTTTTATAATATGAATGATAAAAAAATTTAAAAATTAGACGGTGGGTACCCGTTACCGGAATCGGCGGTTCCGGTTCCCAAATATAAAGAACCGGTCTAACCGGTTTCGGTTTCGGTTCCTTCATTTTAGGAACCGCCGGTTCCGGTTCCAGGAATTTTAGGCGGGTACACGCCTTTGCTCACCCCTATGCAAATATACACCCGAGTTTATAACAATTATAGATGTAAAAAAAATACATCAAAACAAATACAAAACTTTCAATATTCACCGTTCCGTGTAGGAATGTATCGAGGAGAACTTGAATTTTTTGACCTCTCACACAATTTAAAGAGATAAACTAATATTTACTTTATAATTCATCCAACCAGAATACTTAGACGATGTACTGTCATTTTTCTTGTTGGTACAAGATTAATAGTCACTGAAGCACTATATTAATAGAAACCCTGCTAAGATATTCATTATAAGAATAGAAATAGGTATATGTACCTCAACTATAATGATATGAAAGGAACATATATTAGAGAAATTAACGTGTCAAATTAGTAGATTATCCAGGTCATTAAATCATATCTTGTCACCCATAAAGAACTTTGGGACAATGACAAATATATGTTTCGACATGACCATGTAGGACACCATGGCCATGGCATAGTGATCCATGTATTGCAAAATACACATAGACACATTCTCTTTCGAGTGAAAGGCAAAATAAGACAAATTGCAACTGTTGACTTTTGCAACATAAGAAGCAACAACACCATCATAATATGCCCTCTCGAAAACCTAAAACGTTTGTATTCCCTGATCCTTAACCAAGATAGGAATGAGACTATCCTAAATCTAAGGACATAATACAAAAATATTTCATTCTTACAACGAATACAATGTGATATTTATGGACATAAACATCCAGAATGTGGGCCATTAAAGTACTTTATGGTTATGGTTTTGACACGATGAACGCATGTCGCATTATTGTCCACATGAAATGTTGCACTCCTAGCACTAGTTATACGTTTAAGGGCTCACTACCCTGATTATCTCATCAAGCCTACATGACTTGGAATGCTGGAGAATCTACATCATAAAGATTTGATGATTATTGCATATGTATTGGGATCAATGTGAAGTTTCCTATACCCCATGTGTATATACAAAATGGTCTCGTAAAAGTTGTTATCAAAAGAATATTGATTGTATCTAGGGAATTGGTTATGCGCACCACTTTACTCACATATACTAGGGGTTATGCAAATTTACATGCAAATTTATTTATTCGTTTTTAGACCCACTACTAGCTAACCAGTCTCATGCGTACCAGTTGGTAACTGGATATGAGCCTAATATTTTACATTTACGCAACGTTGGTTATGTAGCATATATGCCAATTGCGCCCCCACAACACACCAAAATGGGTCCTTAAGAAGACGATTCGACATATGTTGGATATGAATCCCCAACAATTATCCGCTAATTATAAACCTTGACTATTGATCTCTTTACCGCTAGATTTTTGCGGGTTGTCACTTTGATGAGACAGTCTTCCCGTCGTTAGGGGAGGATAGGAAAAAATATTTTCCAAGGGAACGGCAAGAACTGATCATGGAATATTCCCACCCCGTCTCATATTGATCCCCAAACTTCACAATGTAAAGTTGAAGTCAAACGAATCAGACTCGATACCTGATAAGTTTAATGTTATTCCAAAAGTGACAAGATCACATATACGAGCTGCAAATATACTCGCAAGGTTAAAAGTCCCCAACAGGGGCACAACGCCATTGGAAAGTGAGTTGCAATCACACATAGTGGAGGTGTGGTTGAGGTCGTAGCTACCAAATGGAAGTGGTGGAAGCTACTTGGTTCGATGGAGACTATTCTAAAGGAAGAGAATAGTGAGGCACATCCATTTATCATCAATACACAAAACTCTCATGAGATCGTCTCTAATTATAATTATGTCCATGAATCATCACTGGAGGACGCTCCGAAGTTAATATTGATTCTAGAGATGAAAAAAATCTCAAATGAACTATGAGAGTATATATGAGGCGATGGACAAGTCATATATAATCATTGATGATTTATTCGCATATACTATGGCTCATAAGATGATAGAGCACGACGACATCCAACCAGACTTAGTTGAATAATATCAACAAATAGCATATTGTCCTAAATGTAAAGAAAAAATCCAGAATGAATTCTATTCTTTGACAAATGATCAGGTATTTGGTTTGGTAGTGCTAACCTATCAAGTGTAAAGCCTGTAAGACATAGATAAATCATTTGTCATAAAGCGTAATCAGAATAATTAAGCCATAATGTATGAGGCTCTCTTTTTGGCGCAAGATTTCTCACAACGCCCGGGATTGACCACGAGAAGACTTACTCTCCCGTGATGGACGTTATTTTGCTAATTAATTAGTTTAGTAGTTTTCGAAGGACTGGAAATGCAACTCATAAATGTGGTTACCACATATCTCTACGGGGATCTCGATTCAGAGATATATAAAAGTGCTTGATGATATTACATTACCAAAATCAAGTAACTCTAAATCACGAAATGTGTTTGCATAAAATTGAAACGCTCACTTTATAGATTAAAACAATTTATGCGGATGTGGTATACCTGCCTAAGTGAATACTTGATTGTGAAAGGATATATAAGAATGATGAATTGTGCCCTTGCCTTTTTATTTCAGAAAAACAAGTTCCAGATTTTCAAAGCAACTTTATATGTCGATGTTATGAACATAATAGGCACTCTTGATGAAATAAGAGAAAGCACAAACTACTTGAAATCTAAATTTGAGATGAAAAATCTTGGAAAAACTTGGTTTTATCTAACTATTTGAGCTTAGACATAGAGTTTGTGGAATATCAATCCACCGATCCGCATATGTCCAGAAAATTATCAGGCGATTTAACATGGACAAAGCGCATCCGGCTAGCACTCCTATGATCGGTCGAAGTGTTAAATCTAAGGAAAGATCCATTTCGTCTAAAGGATGATGACAACAAAGTGTTGGGAGATGGAATTCCCTATCTAAGTACAATATGCGCATTATCGTACTTAGCATAATACACTTGACCATATATTATATTTCTCAGTGAACTTTTTAGTTAGATTTAGCTCAGCGCCAACGCAAAGTCATTGGAATGATATCAAATTAATCTTTTGGAACCATTGACATGGGCTTATACTTTCCCTATAGAAAGAAAAATTGGATTGATAATGGAACTTCAATACCTACTTAGAATGTAAGCAGCAAAAGTAATAGCTCTTATAGAAAAATACCAAACTATGTCTTGGTATGCGTTTGTTGATATTAGGTATATGTCTGACTCATAGAAAGGTTGTTCCCAAACTGGATAAGGAATTACCACAGGGAACACCTAGATTGCTTGAAAGTAAGCTAAACAAACCCTTGTAACTACCTCCTTGAACTATTCCAAGAATATTACTCTCTATGAGATAATTAAAGAATGTATATGATTAAGGACTATCATTACACATATTAGATGAGCTAGTAAGTTGAGTTCAACCAGTATCCTACTTGCATATATGGAAATAATGTATCATGTATCAAAGAAATGAAAAAAAGATACATCAAGGGTGATAACACAAAGCATATTCTGCTTAAGTTTCTATACAATCAACAATAAAAGACTCTCCTTTAGATTTTGTAACACCCCGATTTTCAAACGGTATCATTTCGAGTTATTACAGAAACCGATATATCAGGGAAAAATAAGATATTTGATTTTGGACTTTAATCCTATATTTTATAGTCTTGATAGATGAAGGATTCAATTACGAGTCCAACGGTCCTTTCCGGAGCGAAAACGGAGCTATAACGAAGAAGTTATGGCCAAAACAGTGAACGAGAAGAAAACCGGGCAAACAGTGCATCTCGCGACTTACGCCGCGACTTAGGAATTATGCCGTGACTTAGGGAAGCGGGCGACTTACGCCGCGACTTGCAGTAGCGGCATAAGTCGCAAAACACCCTGGTCGAGCTTAAAACCCGATTTTCAGCCACCAAACTTCATTTCTTCATATCTTCTTCATCATAACTCCGATTTGAGTGATTCAAGTTGCCATTGTTTCGTTTTTGAGAGATCTTCAAGGATATGGAAAGATATTTGAAGTCTATTGGAAGATCCAATGGTATTTTGTGGTGGTAAGTTCCTCATCTCTCTCAATGTTAAGTTAGGGTTTGATGATTTCACCCTTTTCCCTTTCATCCTTTAACTTGGGTTTGATTTTGATGACTTGTGTGGTGAAGGTGATCTTGTATATGTGTTGGATCTAAGATCTAGGAAGGTTTCTTGGTGGTTCAAGCCTTCATCATTAGTGATTCAAGTTTTGGGGGTAAAACCTAGATTTAGCCTAAATCTAGCAAGGTGAGTTGAAGTTGATTTGTGAAAACGTTGTACATGTCAAAAATGTATATTTTAGAATATTTGTGTGTTTTATTTGATGATTATAAAATGTTGAAAATATTTGATGAGTTTGCTATTTGAACAAATATGATCTTATAAATCTTGCGAGACACAACACTTGTGATTTTGATAAATAAATCCTATATTTTGGGCATCTTAATGAATCATTTCATGGAATGGATTTTTGAGTACAAATGCACACTATTGGGTGTCATAGGGATGATTTGAAAGGATAAAAGATATAAACCCACTTGGAAAATGTTTTGTCCCAATCTAAATCATGTTGGAGTTATTTGGGTGTGTTGAAACATGGGTTGCATTATTTCGGGTCGTGTACGTTTAACTTCATTTTATGATTTTCAATGTTGGGTCTTCGGATTTGTTGAGCTTATGGCTTGGCTTGGATTTTGTTGGGTCTTGGGGACACTTGTCCGGTTTTGATAGTTCAATTTAGAGCGCTTGGTTATGATTTGCATTTATTGCATCTTATTTGGGAATTACATGTTTTGAATGCATTAATTCATTCGTTTTGAGTCATGTAATGTTTAAGCCCCGTCTGCTATGGATCCATGAGAACTTTTGTTATTTTGTCCGGTGTTGGGACGACTAGTTTTCCACATCGAGGCACGTTAGGCATCATATTGGGTTGTAAGTCCTTCGTGCTAGTATCAATGAGTGTACGCTGAAAGATGCCGAGATCGATACTTTTATTATTTGTCCAATGGTGGGACGCTAGTTTTCCCCATTGAGGCGCGACTAGGAATCTTCGGTATGGTGTAAGTCCTCCGTGCTATTATCTATGGGTGTATTCTGAAAGATGTTGAGCCCGATACTTATACCAATTTAACGTAACGTGTGGCTTACTTTGTGCACGTCACATTATACGGAATCGGGTTTCCCCCGTCACCGAAATGTGTTGTTTTGGGTTGAGTCTTTTGTACATTTGTTTCGGTGACATTTTGCATACATGAATTTGTTCCATATTTTATGGGTTGAGTATTATGCCCCACCCGTTGTTTTGGGTGTTTCGGGATACAAAGTTTTAACCGCATTTTTATAAATGTAGAGTTCGATTTCTTTTCATGTTTGAGTGAGTTTTGGGTTGGAATCTATTTAGAAAGAACGTTTTATATTGGTATCTTGTCCCCGGAGTAGTTTGGATTGGAAAATGTTTATATTGGTGATTTTGTCCAAAGCGCATATTATTGGAAAATGAGTCATTTTCATATTCAAAGTATATCAATTGAAAGATTATGATTTAAACTGCATTACCTCTTTTCAAAGGTATCTTCATTCATGTGGAAAACTCTTGAACTCACTAGGCGTTAGCCTAACCTTTTTATTTGTCGGCATGTACAACAGGTTCCGGTTGGGAATAACTCTAGTGACACTGTGCTAAGAGGAATGCTAGTCGTGTGCTCAAGAGGTGGAAGTTTTAGTGAAATATTCCGCACTTGTTTCCGGGAAGAGCAGCTTATAGTCGTGATAAGTAACACCTACTTTGGTCTAGTCCTTGTATAAGACTGGAGTTTATATTTGTTGAGGTTATATAGAAAGTTTTATTTTGGGAGAGTTATCTTTTTCTTGATGTAATATCGAAAATTTTAATTAGTTGCTCTTACCAAATCTGAGGGTGTTACAGATTCAAGTGAATCAAGTAAGGTGTCAAAAGAATGTGACATATTTTATCAAATCATTACCTAAAACCATATTTTGGAAACATGTATAAAGTATTAAAATACAAATGTTTTCCAAACTCCATTGATTAATGCACGAATCAGGGAAAGTAGTAGACAAAAGGGGGAGTCTACTATACATGTGATATTGGTATGTTGTGCTCTTTTCTTCAACCAAGATTTTATTTTTCTCATTGGGTTTTGTTCCTTGGTGTAATGTTTTAGTGAGGCAACTGTTTATATACCATCATGATTTCCTAACTCTCATGATTAATGTACGAATCTAAGAGAAAACTAGAATGAAGGATAAGTCTATGTATTGCAAAGAAGTTGGTGTGTTGTACTCTTTCCTTCGTTAGACTTTTATTTTTTCCCACTGTATTTTATTTTGGCGTAAGGTTTTAACGAGGCAACAATTGTGCTCCGTCACTCCTTTAACTCGACACAAGGGGGAGTGTTGTAGGATAAGTGTGCCATCAAAGGATATGACGATAGAGATAAAGATAGAGATAGAGATAAGTATATCCGAGTTAGATTAGAACTGAAATATCTCATAGCTATCTACTTGTAACTCATCCCTATTTAAATGACTTTTTGATTAATGAGAATTACAGATTCATTCTCTCCATATATTATTGTTCTGTTCGGTTTTTCTTTTAACAAGATTTACTTTATTCATTCAGAGATTAAAATGATTTGTTGACGGTTATTATCAATTTGTTATTACATCAAGTTTACAAGATTTTTTGGACATTAAGGGGGCGTTTGGTTCGCAGAATGGAATTTGATGGAATTGGAATCCATTGAAAGAATTTGACTTTGAAAGAATTGGAATGAAATTTGATGAAATTTGACCACGCGTTTGGTTGGTAGGAATTGGATGGAATTCAATTCTTTCACTTTAGCTAACGAATGATGAATTATTTATTTGTGGAATTCAATGGAATTCAAAGGATTCCATCATGACCAATATGTGAACCAAACAAAAGAATTGGAATTTGGTCAAAGGAATTATCCATTCCAATTCCTTCAAAATCCATGAACCAAACACCCCCTAAGGGGTCGTTTACCAAACATTTACTCAGGTAACCGCTTATCAAGTTCACATTACCTTACCGAATGAATATGACAAAGACCAAGACTCTTATCCCGTAAGAGTTAAGGCAAGGATTGAGAGTCTTACCCAGTAAGTGATGCCCGAAGACTCTTATCATGGTTAGCGCTTACTGGGAAAATTGTAGCATATGATACTGTAACACCCAGAATTTCAGGTAAGTACTGAGACTTCCTTAACCCTTCATTTTACGTGCTAATTTGTAACACCCCGAATTTTAGACCTCGGTTGATGAAAATCATAGTTATTTTATGTTTAAAAGTTCCCCAAATCAATCTAGTGATTTTATCGAATTGTTGGGGTCATATTTTAGCGTCGTATCGGGTTCGGGCAACCATCGGAGTGGGACCGCGACAGTGCCCGCGATTGTGCCATGGGCACTATCGCAGAGGGCAAGGTCACGCGGGTTACATACCCTACGGTACATATGGCGCGACTATGCCCGCGATAGTGCCAATGGCACTGTCGCCGGGGCACTATCGCGCGAGAGTGCCAGACGGGTATTTTTCATAAATGCTATTTTTGAGGGTTTTGGGTATTATTTTCGGGATTTCAAGCTTTGAGGTCGAAAATACACAGTAAAAGTGCGATTTTCACACACTCCTTCCCTCTCTCTCTCTCTCTCTCTTTATTTAATGTTGGTGGTTGGATCATTAAGGTTTGGTGTTTGTTAGGGCTATAAGTTTGTAGAAGCACTACTCCTCAAGTATTTCAAGGAATCCAAGTCTCCTTCCTTTCACTCCTCATTTCTAGGGTTTGTCATTTCAATCTCATTAGTGAGTCTCCTAAACCCTAACTAATCATATTTGTGTTATTATGTGCTAAATGTTTATTGCAAAATGTTCAAGTAAGCTAAGACTAGGGTTTATGTATTTACCATGTTTGGGTATTTGTGGTTGGAAGAATCATTTAATGTGAAGAGGATTGTTACGTGTATGATATGATATATCAATAAATGCTATGGGGATGATTTATATTGAGCATGGAATATGTGTAGAATTATTCTTATCAGCAGTTGGACTAATGTCTACAAAATGTGGTCTTTACAATGTTTCTCTAGTAGTCAAGCAAATATTACTTGTGAGGGTGCTTTATTATGCTTGTAAATGGTATGTGTCAATCGCATGAAAGGTGTCATTCATATATTTATGTGCAAGATTTAAATGCGGAGGTTATGTCTAATTCTTTATGCACGAGGAATTAGGCGGTTCTCATATAACATGGAATTATCGACCGTTGGGTCTTTAAAGAGTAGGCAATAGGTGACGTGAGTCTCCGAGTTGTAACTCGTCTACTTTGGATAGGCACCCATGTCCATAAGTCCTTGGAGCGTAACTCGACGGAGTAAGCGTTAGAGACATAAACGGTCTGAGGATTGTGATGTCCGGCATGGCATGGGAACTAGGTCCGGGATATGTGGTGAAATCCAATTTAACATATTGGGTGACTCCACTCATGTGTTCTCGTCATCCAAGGTGGAACGGGTATGTCCTGTTAAATGGAGTTTATCTCTGGTGAATTGTACATGTGTAAATTTCTTATCCCGATTCGGGATGAGGGCTTGAGCTTAATCTAAAGGCGTATCGGTAACTTTTAATTGTTGTACTTGTAATCCTTGATAGATGTGAACTTATTATAAATCCTTCTTGACTTCAACCTAACACTTGTGCATGTGTTCCTTGACTCACAGGTTCAGTTAGTGGTGTGTCTAGGGCACCTTGATCCGCCAAGATCACACCTAGGAGCACACATGGTTCGGGCATCATTTTTGGGGTCTTGAGAGAAGAGCGATTTTTGGAGACATAGCAACACCCGTATTTAATCTAGTTAATTAAATTGTTCTAGATTAATTAGGTTGTTGTGTATTATGTTTCATTTTTACCGCTACACTTGATTGTACAAACTAACCCATGTCTTGGGGCTTTAGTTATTCCTAATTACAAGTTTTAAATCCTCATTGAAGCCATCATATTGCCGAAATTTTAGTTTTATTTTACCCCAATTTTTAGGGTGTTACAAGTTGGTATCAGAGCCTTAGTTTAAGTGAACTAGGTAGGTAAACTCGATGCCTAGACTTAAGCTGCGACTACTAAGCTATAAATGGTGAGCTTTGGGTAGGATTGCTAAGGCGGGATGACCTTAGAGTCAACGGAAATTGCATCATTAATAATTATAAGAGTAGTAGCGAGAATCTTTATGTAGTGTATGTTCATAATTTCAATTAGCTAATGTTGTTATGAATATATGGTTACGTGAATATACTTGAATTACTATGATTATGATAATCAATGAACCGTAAGAGTATGTTTCTTGTGTAAATCTTGGGTTGCTTATCTCTTTCCCTCTCTAAATTGTGTGGCAGATCCGAAATGGTAAATACTCGGAGTCGGCCGCTAATTGAAGGAGAAATGCACGAGGATAGTTCATCCAATCCGAATCCAGTAGTCCGAGTGGCGACTGTTGTTCCCCCCAACATGCCGTCGATATTCACCGGAATAGAGGAGTACATACCTAGAGTGGAGTTGGTATCCACAAATCCGATCATACAGGAGGCAAACCCGCAGGCCGATATGATGACTAGTGTTATGCAGATGGTAACATCAGCCATGGAAAATTAGCAAGAAGCATTTCTAAAGATGTTAGAAGACAGAGATGCCAGTCTCCGGAGGCCGGAAGTGGTTGCGGAGAACGTGATAGCCGGTTCGGGTGGTACCGGAGGTGAGAACCGTACTGATGGGTTGGTGATCCCAGAGACGAAGCAAGCAGGGAAGGGTTGTTCATACAAGTCCTTCATGGGCTGCAAGCCGCCAGAGTTTGCCGGGGCCGATGATCCTGTGGCGTGCATGAGATGGTTGAGGGAAATTGAGCAAGCCTTTAGGGCTTGTGGCTGCGATGAGAGCCAGAAGGTGAATTTTGGTTCTCAACTGCTTCGGGGTGCGACTTTAATATGGTGGGATGTCCACACCGCGACCATAGGGGAAACCGTCTTGGCAAAGATGTCATGGTCTACTTTCAAGGAGAAGGTTATGGAGGAATATTGCAACGAACAAGAGATGGATTTGATCGAAGAAGAGTTCCGAGCCTTAACGAAAGGAGAATTGACGGTGAAAGAGTATACCCGTCTCTTCATGGAGAAGCTAAATCTCATGGGGCACGTGGCCCCAACCGAAAAGGAAAAGATGAAGGCCTACTTGAAGGGTCTACCCGCGGACATGGGAAACAGAGTCTGAAATTCTAAAGCTACAAACCTTCGAGAGATCATATAGGAGGCCAAGGTAATGGAAAGAGTCTACGCAAGGGACATGGAAGAAAAGTCTAAGGCCGCGGAAAAGAGGAGGGGGGAGAGTTCACCGATCCCATTCAAGAAACCGAAGTATCAACCCAATGCAAGAAGCGTTGATAACCGTCGGGAGGCGAATTGGTGTTCAAAGTGCAAACGCAAGCACGTTGGTTCTTGCAACTCTCACTCAAACCCTCTTTCGTGTTACAAGTGTGGCAAGTCGGGCCACACTAGTCAAAGCTGCTCTCTCCAAGGGCCGGTGTGTTTTGAGTGTCGGGAGCCGGGCCACGTCAAGAGAGATTACCCAAGCTAAGGGGTGGAGCTAGAGGAGGAAACCCACCAATTCAGCCAAAGAAGGAAGCCGTCCCTAAGGCACAAGGGAGGGCCTTCCAAATGTCGAGAGAGGAAGCAAAGGAGACCACCGACGTGGTGTCGGGTACGTTCTTACTCAACTCCCTTGCTGCTAAGGTGCTATTTGATTCCGGTGCAAATTTCTCTTTCGTGTCGCTTGATTTTTGCAAAGACTTAAATGTACCCCCTAGTACTCTTAGCGATGCGTTAGTAGTAGAGATAGCGAATGGGAACAAGTTATCTTACGGAAGGTGTTGGAAAAATGCCATCTAAATATTAGTGGGGAACTTTTTGAAGTGGACCTACTTCCTATGGCGATTGGGAGTTTCGATGTGGTGATCGGAATGGACTGGTTGTCACGACACAAGGCGGAGATCTTATGTTCAAAGAAGCTGATCTGATTACCGACTTCAAGCGGAGTTTTTGTCTTTGTCTACGGAGAGAAGCGTAAGGGTGAAGTGGCTCTTATCTCTTCCGTCAAAGCAAGTAAGTGCCTTGCGAAGAATTGCCCATCGTTCCTTGCCTACGTGTTGGATGCCAAGGCGGAAAAGAAAAAGATTGAAGACGTTGGGTCGTTAGTGAGTATCCGGATGTTTTTCCTGATGATCTGCCGGGCTTGCCGCCCGACCGCCAAGTGGAGTTCAAAATCGATTTAGTCCCGGGAGCGGCACCGATTGCCTGTGCACCTCACCGTCTCGCCCCGACCAAAATGCAAGAAATGATATCACAACTACAAGAGTTGTTGGAGAAGGGATTCGTGAGACCGAGTTCCTCGCCTTGGGGAGCTCCGATACTTTTCGTCAAAAAGAAGGACGGGTTGATGCGGATGTGCATCGATTACCGAGAATTGAACAAGGTGACCGTAAAGAACAAGTATCCTCTACCTCGAATTGATGATCTCTTCAACCAACTACAAAGAGTCGGATGTTTCTCCAAGATCGATCTTCGATCGGGTTATCACCAAGTGAAGGTTAGAGAAGAAGACGTTTCCAAGACTGCCTTTAAAACCCGTTATGGTCACTATGAATTCTTGGTTATGCCTTTGGGGCTAACTAACGCGCCAGCAGTATTCATGGATCTGATGAACCGAGTTTTCCGACCTTTCTTAGATAAGTCGGTCATAGTGTTCATCGATGATATCTTGGTATACTCGAAGAATGATGAAGAACACGAGCGGCACCTCAAAGAAGTGTTAAGAGATAAGAAACTCTATGCCAAATTTTCCAAGTGTGAGTTTTGGCTAAGAGAGGTTCAGTTTTTGGGTCATGTGGTGTCAAGTGAAGGAGTAAAGGTGGATCCGTCAAAGATTGAGGCCATGATGAATTGGGAGCCACCAAAGAGACCCACGGAAATTCGGAGCTTATTGGGTCTAGCCGGTTACTATAGAAGGTTCATCCGAGATTTTTCCAAGGTCGCCTCACCCTTGACATCTCTGATGAGGAAGAACGTGAAGTTCCTTTGGACCGAGAAACAAGAGCAAGCCTTCCGGACCTTGCAAAGGAAGTTATGTGAAGCGCCAATATTATCCCTACCCGAGGGGACAGAGGATTTTGTGGTCTACAGCGATGCATCTAAAATGGGTTTGGGATGTGTCTTGATGCAAAGGGGCAAGGTCATAGCTTATGCATCAAGGCAATTGAAGGAGCATGAAAAGAATTACCCAACTCACGATCTTGAGCTAGCGGCGGTGGTGTTCGCTTTGAAGTTATGGCGACACTACCTTTATGGTATGAAGTGCACTCTCTTTACCGACCATAAGAGCCTGAAGTACGTCTTCGATCAGAAAGAATTAAACATGCGGAAAAGGAGATGGCTTGAACTACTCAAGGATTATGATTGCGAGCTTCAATATCATCCCGGAAAAGCAAATGTGGTCGCGGACGCTTTGAGCCGGAAGGAGTATAGCAGTGGCGTTCAAGCCACCTTTGCAAGGGTGGACGTGGTCTCAAGCTTAATTGATAAAATCAAAGTGTCACAGTCGGAAGCGCTTCTTGAAGCAAACCTCAAAAGTGAAATTATGGTGAAACAACATCTCCAATTGATTGAAGATGGAAGGGGTTTGAAGTTATACCAAGGTCGAATCTGGGTACCAAATATTGGAGGATGTCAGGATTTGTTATTGGAGGACGCGCACAAGTCCAAGTACTCAATTCATCCGGGAATCACTAAGATGTATGGGTATTTAAAGCTAAACTATTGGTGGCCGGTGATGAAACTAGATGTGGTTAATTATGTGGAACAATGCATAACTTGCCTACAAGTGAAGGCGGAGCATCAACGACCATACGATAGTCTTCAATCCTTGGAAATACATGAGTGGAAGTGGGAACACATCACCATGGACTTTGTGACCAAGCTACCGAAGACTTTGAGAAACCACGATACCATTTGGGTAATAGTGGATCGTTTGACCAAAAGCGCACACTTCTTGTCCATGCGAGAGACTCTACCGATGGACAAGTTGGCCAAGTTATATGTAGGTGAAGTGGTCTCGAGGCATGGAGTGCCACTTTCTATTGTGTCCGACCAGGATAGCCGCTTCACATCTCACTTTTGGGATAACTTACAAAAGGAGTTGGGCACAAGAGTTAAGTTGAGTACCGCTTATCACCCTCAGACAGACGGACAGAGCGAGAGGACCATCCAAACCCTCGAGGACATGTTGAGGTCGTATGTCATTGGCTTTGTGAGGGTTCTTTATTATGCTTGTAAATGGTATGTGTCAATCGCATGAAAGGTGCCATTCATATATTTATGTGCAAGATTTAAATGCGGAGGTTATGTCTAATTATTTATGCACGAGGAATTAGGCGGTTCTCATATAACATGGAATTATCAACCGTTGGGTCTTTAGAGAGTAGGCAATAGGTGACGTGAGTCTCCGAGTTGTAACTCGTCTACTTTGGATAGGCACCCATGTCCATAAGTCCTTGGAGCGTAACTCGACAGAGTAAGCGTTAGATACATAAACGGTCTGAGGATTGTGATGTCCGGGATATGTGGTGAAATCCAACTTAACATCTTGGGTGACTCTACTCATGTGTTCTCGTCATCCAAGGTGGAACGGGTATGTCCCGTTAAATGGAGTTTATCTCTGGTGAATTGTACATGTGTAAATTTCTTATCCCGATTCGGGATGAGGGTTTGAGCTTAATCTAAAGGCGTATCGGTAACTTTTAATTGTTGTACTTGTACTCCTTGATAGATGTGAACTTATTATAAATCCTTCTTGACTTCAACCTAACACTTGTGCATGTGTTCCTTGACTCACAGGTTCAGTTAGTGGTGTGTCTAGGGCACCTTGATCCGCCAAGAGCACACCTAGGAGCACACATGGTTCGGGCATCATTTTTGGGGTCTTGAGAGAAGAGCGATTTTTGGAGACATAGCAACACCCGTATTTAATCTAGTTAATTAAATTGTTCTAGATTAATTAGGTTGTTGTGTATTATGTTTCATTTTTACCGCTACACTTGATTGTACAAACTAACCCATGTCTTGGGCCTTTAGTTATTCCTAATTACATGTTTTAAATCCTCATTGTAGCCATCATATTGCCGAAATTTTAGTTTTATTTTACCCCAATTTTTAGGGTGTTACATAATTGAAGTAGAATATATCTGTTTATTGCTATTTCTATCTAAGGTCATTTATTGGCATTAATCGGAAGCCTAGTTGCGCGAAGAACATGCCCAAAACAGCAGACCAGTAGTGGTCGACGACAATGTCGGCGACAATGACACTGTGTCAAAGTCGCCATGGCAAAGTCGCGGTGGGGGAAGTACCTACGGTACAACCCTGGCGACATTGACCCCGCAATTGTGACATGGGCACTCTAGCCTGTCACAATCGCCGACTTGGTACCGAATGGGGTGGGGAAGCGGCGACTATGCCCATGACAATGCCACTGGGCAAAGTCGCAGGGCAATGTCGCCCGCGTCGACCAGTTTGCTATTTTAAATTGTAATCTGACCCTCATTTCTACACATTACACTTTGAAAACGGGAGAATACCTTTTGGGGCGATTTTTGGGTAACTCAAAACCCTCCTCACTTATTGCTAGGGTTTTGGTTGGTAAACTCATTCATTGGTCATCTAAGCAACATTCAAGATCATTTATTGAAGTGTTCATCAAGATCTTCACTTCTTGCCATCAAGTCAACCACTATCTACATCTAGGGTTTTCTATTTTCTAGGTTTTAACCAAAACCTAGATTGTGAGTTTCTAAACCTTTGTCAAAACTAGATACACATCATATTTTCATTATCTAATATTCTCATTCATCCTCATTTGAACTATTCACTCACCATACTTGATTCTTGTAAATTTCTTTATGTGTAAGTGTGAGCCATCATTATTAAAATAAGTAAGCTTCACCAAAATGGTTTGAGACTCTTTGTCCTTAAATAAGTGAGAAATATACTTGTATGAGTTAAGCTCAAACAATGTCTTATATGTGTGGTTTGACCTAATTTTGGGTTGATTGGTTTACTTGATGATTCCGCTATAATGAGTTGTTTATTATCACTTGATGAAGTACATACTATGAAATGGGATGACATGTTATTTAAATCATCATGGAGTGGAGTTATGTTTATGTTGATGCTAATTCATTTATACTAGTCTTGTGTTAGACTATATACAATATGAGAAATGTATGGTCTACTATTTTACCCATGGTTGGTATTGTGATTATTCATGTGCATTGTACGCCTTGAGACCTGCTATTAATAATGTTGGACGAACCAAGTCAGTAGACACTAGGAGGATATAGTCTTGGGTGCCACCGTAACGGTATGTACCTAGACCTCCACCATTCGGGGTAATGCCATGGTTGTAGTCCTCGAGTGTGCCGGGCCTTTTGGATGTCACTCATGGTAGTTGGCATTCAGGTGTATTGACTCTTTGGGTGGAACTTGATTGGTGCTATGGGTCTCCCCCATTGACTCCACATTTGATGAATTTATTGTTAACTGCTGATAAGAATTGTGTGTGTATTTTGGGATGTTAATACTTGTGCAAACTCACTAGGCTTTTTGGCCTAACACTTGTTTGGTGTCGATGTGTATCTCAGGTTCTAGCGGTGCCGGTGATAAGAAGGTCTAGCCGGATTAGAGTGAGCTTGGGGAGGATTTTTGGGACACCAATTCTTATAGAAGACGTCATTTTTGGGGAGTTTCGGAAAACACCCGAATTGTAATCTTATTTCGAATGAAATTAGATTATAAGGTTGTTATTTTCCCATTGTTAGAATCGTAACATGTACTTAAACAGGTGATTATTCTTTCCTCCATTTTTTGGAGGCTCGATTGCTTTGGCAAGTTTATATACCATATTTCCATTTTTCGGAAATTTTTGTTATCCCTATTTTGTTATCCGGAAATTTATATACCATATTTCCATATAAAACAACAATTTACCTTTTAAATAATATAATCTAGACATCTTAAATAACATATTTAAAAGGACCAATTAATGGAAGGGATAAACATTTGGCAACAAATTTGAACCGATCAAATCCAATAAAACAGTTGGATTTGTATTTCACCCAAATACCAAAAATTTCCCAAGACAAACTAGAAATATCCATGGGCTTTTGGCACAACTTAGACCGAGACAAGCAGGGTCGTGGAACCCAAAAGGAAAAACGACACCATGTCGTCGCCAGGGAAAAAAACGTCAGGAGAAAACGCACCACCGAGCTGTGGTCGATCCACCCTCGAATGACACAAGGGGCGTGATTTGAACACCACACTGTCATGGCCAAAGACCGCCATATATGGTATCCAGCCGTGGCTGGGAACGTCACGAAGATATGGCTAGAAAACATCCAAAAGGAAACTCTAAGCATGGCCAGAACCAGCTCGAGTCGTGCCTCACAACAAGACAACACTAGATGGTATCCCACCATGAATCCTGAACCGAGAGGAAGACATACAGGGGCTATGACATGCGACACCAACACTCGCATAGAATAAATCGACCATGGTCCAAAGACCTGGTATGAGATGGGCCGTCAGCCTATGGTTACACATCCGTATATGGCTTTTCGGATTTGTGGAGTGACGATGGAAAAGAGGCAACAAAGGCCGTAGATGGCACTGACACGACCACAGAAAAGTGGAGAAGGTCGGCGACGACAGCTGCAGATAACCAGCGGCGACCGGTGATCAGTGGGTAGAGAGGATGCCGCTTAGCGGGTGTGATGTGGGAGATAGGTGATGGGAGTAATAGGGTTACAAACCCTTTGTCACCTTCAGCCGACTAAGTCTTTTAGAAATGAAAAAAAAAACTTTTTTTTCTTTTAAATTTAATTAGGGTTTAAAATTCTTTTAGGCTTTCAACATGAGGCCCAATTAGAATTTTATCTAATTTAGAAATTTAGGGTTCAATTAAATTTTCCATATAATATCTTGTTTCCTTTTTTTATTTTATTTAATGACATCAACCTGGCTCTGATACCACTGTTGGGTTTTAATGCAATTTGTAACCGATAAAACGCAGCGGAAAAATAAATAAATTTGGTTTCAACAATTATATAGAAAACTTTTCTAAATAAACTTAAAACCCAATCGGATCCAATGATTCATTTAATCAAAATAAAACCACACCATATGGTGTTTAGAATATGTACCTTTTGTAGATCAGCCGGGATTGGAATGGAGCACCAAGAAACCAAAGTAGGTTTCCTCTATTGGTAGTCCACACACGAACACGTTTCCCGTCTCCACCGGGTGCTAGCCCAAGAACCCTAGATCTATATGTGTTTTACAGAAAAGAAAATGTTTCTTTTCTGTATTTCTTTGATAGGATAATTCTAATTATCGTATGAAAAATGGTTTAGCCTAACGCCCTATTTATACCAGAATTCAACTAAGGATTAAATAAGGTTTAGTAATTATCTGTAATATTCGAATTCAAATTCAAATATATATATATATATATATATATATATAATTATCTTTTAAAGTTTAAATATAATTATATATAATTACAGATAATACCCCGTAATTAACATAATTATGTTATCACCATGTAATTATCATAATTACAGTTTAACACAGTTTCATAATTATCTTTTAAGAATAATTGTTTTCTTAATCAACTTGATTTAATCTGGGTTTATAAAGATGGAAACAAATGCATTCTTTGTGTGCGACCCTATGGTAGCGTTTGGTACGCAGACAAGATTGGACGGGACGGGACAGGACAGAACTGGACTGGACAGGACAAGAGGCTAGGACAGGACTGGACAGGACAGGACTGGACTGGACAAGACAAATGGCTGTCTTGTGTTTGGTACGACTAGGACTGGATAGGACAGAACTGGACAAGTTTTCCTAAAAGTTGTTTGATAATTTTATATGTCATATAATAGTTATAAATAACACAAATAAAGTATATATCTTTAAATAATTTAATTAAAAAACATTATTAATTTTTTACACAATTTTCATACATATAAATACATACAAAAACAATAGTAGGAAATTTGAATGAAGAATCTGAAATAATTGATGGTAGTTCGAAAAAATCCGATTCATATAAAAAAATATAATAGTTGATTCAATTTGGAAGATCTTAATGAATTGACGGATGCATAGTTGCAGCGACGAGTAAAGATAAAAGACGATGGGTGGCCGGTGAAAGACGATAGTTGTGAAGAAGGTGAAAGATAGTAATAGAGGTAGTGGTGGTGGCGGTGCACAGTGGTAATAGAGGTTATTGTAGTGGAGGAAGAGATGGAGGTTACCAACGATGGTTGGCGGCGAGCGACAGTGGTAGCAGCCAGCGACGGTGGTTGGCGGTGAGCGTCGATGACGGCGGCGGCAATGGGTGGTGGTGATTGGTGGAGGTGGAGGTGGAGGTGGCGATGGGCGGTGGTTGTGGAGGTGGTGGAGGAAGTTGTTGTTGTAGTGAAGGAAGAGGTGGAAGTGGCTGTCGATGGTTGGTGGTAGCTACCGGTGGCCGTCGATGGTGGTGGTGACAATAGGTGGTGGCGATCGGTGTTAGTGGAGGTGGTCGACGATGGTAGTGGTGGTGGAGATGACCGATGGTTGTGGAGGCGGTGGAGGAGGTTGTTATGGTGGAGAAATAGGTAGAGGTGGCCGACGATGGTTGGCGGTGGCTACTAGTGGCCGCCAATGGTGGTAGTAGCGACGATGGGTAGTAGTGACCCTTAAGACTAATACCATATTAAGATTATATATCAAATGACGGTAAATCGGTGATTTTTAGTTTCTGTCTCATTTATGTCCCATGTTGTTCCACCTATTTTGGTGGAACAAGAAAATACCCCTTTTTGTCCCATCTTGTCCCACCCTGTCCAGTCTTTGTCCCTGTCCCATGTCGCGCCAAACATGGGACAGTGAACTTTTGTCCTGTCCCATGTCACGCCAAACATGGGACAGTGAATTTTTGTCCCGTCCTGTCCCACCCAGTCTGCAAACCAAACGCACCCTATAGGTTTACATACTCCTTAGCAGTATCTCTGTGTGACACGTGGCGTGGGCATATAATAACTTACATTTGGTTTAAAAGTATTTTTGTATAATGGGTGGTATTGTTGTTATAATATTTAATTATATTATTTTTTATTTTTTGGGAGATGATACATGTGATGAATTAGAAGCCAAGCTTACTCCCCAAGCTTGCTAAACTTGCTCCCCAATCTACAAAACTTGGTGCCTACTCCTTTCATTGCTATAATTGGCCTCTTCCCCAACCATTTTGATCATCCTTTCCTCTTAAGTTTCCTCTAGTTGTAACACCAAATACTCTTCCTAGTATATTCTTCCAATATACTTAGTATATGTGACGTCGAGAGTGCTCTTGATATTCGATGGTGTTCGTGAAGTTTTTGTTAGGCGATCGTGGATCTCAAGATCCTTGTACAAGCACTTTGTAATCTTCTTGGTTGGTAATAATATTTTTGCTCTCTCTCTCTCTCTCTCTCTCTCTCTTTGGTGGATGTACACTATCATACCGATAGTGGAACCACGTTAAATCTCAGTGTTATTTGTTTTGAACTTGCTATAATTATAGATAATAACGTTTTGTTACTATCTATATTTTGTGGGTTTATATTTTTCTACATTAGAAAATTATTGTGCAACATCTAGATTATTGTTATCCGAATTTGTTGTTGGGTTAATTGTGCACTTGGATTTCTACTCGTTTGGGACCTTAGAAATCATTTGCTAGCTTAGTATTTGTGAGGCACACATTTTTTTCCTAACAATTGTGGCATGTGTACCAAGGGATTAAGTTAAGCTAATGTGTAATGGATCCATAGGCACAATGGTCAAATTTATGTGGTAATGATAAGGTAACTTTATATGACTTGTATGCTTGGGTTTGTTGCTAAGTGCAAGTTAAGGTTATTGTAAAGTATGAGTTATCAAGAATGGTGAGATTTCAAGGTAAAGACTTGGATAGGGTTGAACTTAGAAATTCTTTGGGATAAAGACTTGGATAGAGTTGAACCTATGTTTATGTTGAACTAAAGACTTGTCAGGTCATTTAAAGTTATTTAATATGCATTTTCTTTTTATAATCTTATATTTACCGGTTGTTATCATCAAGGCCGGTCCAATGGTTTTGGATGCCCTGGGCGGAGAGTAAAAAAAAATGCCCCTAATTCAAAAAATATAGAAAATACAAATTGATATAGAAGACTTCTAACTTTTTAGAATACCTTTAATGAATATACAACAATATATTTTTTGAATGTAACTCTAGTTTTTTTTTTAAAGATAGATAAGTCCTATGAATTATTCATTTTATCTCTCGTATAGATAGGGAATGTTGTTAGGTGTTTGTACTACTATATAATCAATTGTGTATAATGAAAGCAGAAAGCTTTCCCAATTACTTTCTTCATTTTTGTTAATGAATGTATTGTCCTTTCACTTGTTACTTTAGTTAAAAAGGAAAAAAATTGAAGATTCAAGATCAATTGATATAAGAGAATATAGACAACAATGACATTTTGTTCTATTAAAATCACATGAGGTGTTCTAAATATATCATGGAAGAAATTCATTACAAGAAGTCAAGAATAAACATAATATAACTCAAAGAATGAGAGAGAAATTTACAGTCAAAGTATATTATATCCACATTCTAGATGGTCTCCATTTACTTATAAACATGGTACATTGGTTTTCTCAACCATATTTTTCAAACAAAATTCAATTTAGTAACCCAAAACTTGCAATAAACTGATAACAAATCCTATATCAAATTTCTATCACCAAAATACTAGAGATATGGTTCATAAATTTTGGGTATCCTTACCGGAGAAATTCTAATTAACCAAAGGATGATTAAAATAAAGGATGTCAGTATAAACTATAGGAGAAAACAGTTTCCAAACAAGAAAAGGGAAATCAAAGCAAACACAATTAATTATAATAAACAAGAAATCAACAAATAACAAAATAAGCAAACACCCTAATAAGTAAATCAAACTAAGAAACAAATACACATCAAGAAATTAAGAAAAATAGCATCAAAGATTCAAGAGTCAAGAAAAATAAGCAAGTAAAAACTAAAAGAAAGCACCTGGTGAGTCCATGGATGAGAAAGTAGAAGCGAGAAGGCAGAAACATGTGTTCCAACCTTGTAGTTGCAGGTCATGACTTCCCTGAGGGGTTGAGGTTGGGTAGACGCGGATAAAGGTGAAGCCGTGGGTGATGAGAGGTAAGAGGCGAGAGGGATGAGTACAGAGAGGAATGATCGTGAGGCATGAGAGGAATTTTTTTTTTCAAAAAATAAGCCTAGTAAACCCTATATCAGTGTTGGGCTTTGCTGCCCTTTGGGCTCTTGCTGCCCTGGGCCACCGCCCTTCTCGCCCAGCATTTGGGCCGACACTGGTAATCATTAGGCTCCAAGCCTAACATTTTTTCTTAAAATGATGTGTATATCAGGTTTCTTTAGCGGTGGGATGGTGAAGACTTGAAAGGAGGGTTGTGTCCCGTACTGGACGATCTTTTGGATGTAGCAATTTTTGGGATCTTGAGCGTGCATAACTTTTGATGAAAATCTTTTGGGAAATGACGATGACACCTGTCAGTAATCTATGCTAGAATGGTTTAGATTAGTAGGATGTCGATTATTGTTTTCATTTTTAAATTGTAAACTAGGAATGGCAACGGGCCGGTTTCGGGCCGGGGATTAGGGTCCCCGTCCCCGAAACCGAAAACCATACCAGTCCCCGTCCCCGTCCTCGTCCCGATCCCCGTCGGGGATCTTATCGGGGATCCTCATCAGGTCCCCGCGGTTTCCCCGATCCCCATTGGGGAACCCGTTAAATGCTTTTTTTTCACAATTCCATACCACTCGGCCACTAAAAGAATCATTCCCAAATCCGAAACCCGAACCCGAACCCGAAATCGAAACCGAAAAGTTTGTTGCTTCTAACCTACCAACACCCCCATACCATACACCCCAAGTTTGTTGCTTCTAAAATCTAAATTATGAACACAGACACAAAGTTAAGCTTGGTCATACAAAGTTACAAAATGAAATCAAACAAACAGACAAAATCAAACAAACAGACATAAAATTATGAAATCAAACAAACAGTAAATGGTAAGAACACAGATTTTAAGCTTGGTCATACAAAGTTACAAAATGAAATTAAACAAACAGTAAACAAACAGAAATCAGATATGAAAGAGACAATAAATCAGATATCAGATTTCAAATCTCATAAAGTTACAAAATCTCACAAAGTTAAAAAATCTCAGATTTCAAATCTCACAAAGTTACAAATGAAGAATTGGTATATAAGAAAGGGAAAAGAAAGGGAAACATACCTTAGTGTGGCAGCACCGACGAGGCGAGGCAGCATCGGCGACTAGTGAGGACCGAGAAGTAAAACACGACCGACGACTAGTGAGGACCGAGAAACACGACCGACGACTAGTGAGGACCGACTACCGAGAAGTGAGTTTTGAAATTGAAAACTGAGAAGTCGACCGTTGAACTCTGAAGTGAGAGATACTGAGATTTGAGATTGAGGGTAATCTAAATATCTAATCGATGTAATCAATAAATAGTAAGAGATTTAATTTTTATTTTTTTTTCTTTTAGGGATTTGATTGGGTTTGGATGGATTTGGGCTTTAATTGGTATCTACTATCTAGTTATTAGTTAGCCCAACGTTTGTAATATATATATATATATATATATATATATATATATATATATATATATATATAAAATATATTACACTATCGAGCCGGGCCGGGCCGATGAGCACCATCCCCGTCCCCGTTAAAATCCCTGATTCCCGCCCCGAACCCGAACCCGACCCGAAATGTTCGGTTTTCGGTTTTCCCCGTCGGGTTCCGTTTTTTTGCCATCCCTATTGTAAACGCTTATACGTTTTCCCCTTTTGGGTGATGACATTCTATAAATGTCAATCTTATGTCATATCCAGGTTTAAATTACCCTCAACATTAGAGTGTTACATATTTATCTAGTTATATATATATATATATATATCTTATATACTATTTTTATTTATATTTTATATATATAATTCATATTAATTATTTTTATTCATGTAATTTTATCCTAGTTATTTAAATATTTTTAAAAATGGTAATTTAAAAGTGATTTTTCATGAACATAATATAAATACAAGTTCCAACAAATTGTTTTCAATAATTGCAATATTATATTCGAAACGGCTCTAAAAATAGTGAATTAGAGTATCTCCAACAGCTATGCTAAAATAAATAAAATTGAGATTTTAACATTTTTATTACTTCATTAGCTATATTATCATCTATGCTAAAATAGAGAAAAGAGGAGAGAGATTGTAAAAATCTCTAAATTTAGAAAAATCTCTAAATAGATAGTTTTTCGTCAAAACTAATTATTACCTCCAAAATGCAAACTTTTTCTCTCTCAATTTTCCTTATATTTAATTTTTTAATAATATAATTAAATAAATTGAATATTTTAACAAGATAATTAATACTAGAGTTACTAAGATATAATAGTTGTTGGAGTTGGATGCAATTTTTTTTAGAGATTTTGATTTTTTTTATTCTATTTTCAAAAAAACTTTAGCATAGCTATTGGAGACTTCAAAAATATAATTAATTTTTACAATCAATAGTACTCTAAATTTCTTGAGTTATTTTAATATTTTCAAAATGATGATATAATTTTAAAAGAATATGAATACTTGATTATTTAATAATGATCATTATTTATTTTATTGTTTTGGTTATAAATACTCAACTATTTATGTTTTATTTATATTAATGCTTGATTATTTTTTGTATATATTCTTAAATTAAAACGTTAAAAATAAAATTTTATGTTTAAGATTTATTGAATAAAAATAAAATAAAATAAAATAATAAAAATAATAAAAACTAATAAACGTAAAAGAATAACTAGATTTTACTTTTATGCAGCTAACTGTTATTTAATTAAAAAACCTAATAAGTGTAAAAAAAATATTTTTAATCTCATACAAGTTACGTACTTCAAAAAATAATTTATTTATAATTTTTATAATCATAAAAAATAATGTCTTTGATAATAATTTATTTACAACAAAAAAAAATTAAAATATTTTCGATCAAAATAACATCTAAGAAAACATAAAAGAAATAATAATAAGAGTAAACTACAATTTTGGTCCCTGAGGTTTATCAAAAAATACGAAAGTGGTCCCTGAACTTCAATAAGTGCAGATTTCATCTCTGAGGTTTCGATTTTGCTATGAAAATGGTCCCTCGTCCGTTAACTCCATTAGATTTCTCCGTCAAGTCAAGGATATTTTCGTCTTTTTGTTACACAAGGATAAGTTTTTCAATTTTGCTTGAACTTGAGGGATCAAGTTATTAATATTATATATATATATATATATATATATATATATATATATATATACATATACATATACGAACACATACAGGGACGACTCCGACCAACTCCTCCGGCGGACTTCTCCAACACCCTCCGCCGGCGACCACTCTGACAAACTCCGACCACTCCAAGAAAACCAACGAAACCCACTTTTTTCTACTGCAATTCCTCCAAAAACCCACTTTTTTCGTCTGTGTATATACATATATATATATATATATACATACACACACACTCACACACACACACACACACATATATATACACATAGCCTTAGGTTCATTTGAGAAATGGTAAATATATGAGAAATAGAGAAGTAATCCTAGCCATTCATATGGTTAAGATCGGATTTGACTGGTCAAATATTGCGGCTTTGACTGGTCAAAAGTTGCGGCTTTGACTGGTCAAAAGTTGCGGCTATTCCAAAAATAGAAGAACACTTTCGTAATTTTTAGAAAATACACGGGTTGTGTTCATATATGAACATGTATAATTTACATATGAACTATATGTTCATATATGAATCAGTGTAATTCACATCTGAACTCTTTTAACTGCTTCATATATATACCTTTATGATTCATATATGAACTAATTAACTGATTCACATATGAATTAATTAACTGTAAGTTCATATATGAATCAGTTGAACTAATTAACAGATTCATATATGAAATAATTAACTGATTCATATATGAACGTATAGTTCATATGTGAATCATATAGGTTCATATATGAACTCATCCCGCGTATTTTACGAAACTACCCTTCTACCTTCTATAGACCATGATAATTCATAAATTACCGACGGACGATCCAATGGCCGTCTGTAATCCGTCGGTAATTTGCAACGGATCACCGACATATTATTGGAATTAGAAAATAATAACTAAATTAAAAAGGTTTCCGACGGATTACTAACGGAATTCGATATTTAAAAAAAAGTCAAAAATAAAATAATGAGTAAATTACACTCTCGTCGTGTGGTTAGCTTAAAATCTGGATATGGTCCATATTTTGAAATAATTACACCAGGGATCCGATCACTGTGGTTTACATTTCGTTTCACACCGGGTTCTTTGCACTAACGGAATTTAAAATATTCCGTTAACCTAGTTAACTCAAAGGATAATTTAGTCAATTTGCACATGTGCTAATTATTTTTAAAAAGAAAATAAAAAGATACCACTAATAGTGTGACACATGTCTTCCTTCTTCAATTAATCTTCCCAAACTCATTTAAGCCTCCTGGTTTCTTCTCCTCACAATCGCCGTCGATGACCCACCGTCGATGACCCAAACCGTCGTACGTCTGGTGAGCAAACACCCAATAGGCATGCTCTCTTCTCCTTCCCCCATCCCCCTCTTCTTTCCCTTCATTTTTCTTTCATAGCCACCACTTAATCTTCGACCTTCACTAGATGCACTACTGGAAACCACCCTCCTCCATTCTTTTTTTAAACTAATTTGAACACCAGCACCGTGCACTTTGATAATTCGATAGCTTGCTTGTGTATATATAACAATGTATGTGTTGTGTGTGTGCATATGTATATAACCAGAAAAAAATATATATATATATATATAGGCTCATTCATTTGCTAACCACGCAAGGAATTATCCGGTGCTTCGCGGTCAAAGCCGCAAATGTTGACCAGATGAATGGCTAAGATTACTTCTCCATTTCTCATACATTTACCGTTTCTCAAATGAACCTCTCCCTATACACACACACACACACACACACACACACACACACACATATATATATATATATATAGTCATACACACAGACACACATATATATATAACCATACACACACACATATATATATATATATATATATATTACACACACATATATATACACAAGTATATATATATATATAGATGTACATAATCACACACACACACACACACACACACACACATATATATATATATATATATATATCTATAGGGCAAGGATCATTTGTTAACCACTAAGTTGTTGTTAACTTTATGAACCTTGTTCAACCAATAGAAATGCATCTTTGGTGGTTGTTTTCATGTTTTGTATCTTTAATGCAAAAGGATAGAAAGGTCATTTCATAATTTCATAATTACATAATATTTCATTTATTTGCTTGGGGGTTACAATAATGAATCCTCCTTGATTATAGTGTAGGTTATGAATTCATGATTTTTTCCATCTTCAAAATAATTGTTAAAATCATATGAATATTTTCAAAGTCTTCAATTTCATATGTTTGTCAAAATCGTTAATGGTTGTCTTCAAAAACTTTATACAATATTCATTTTAATTCAGAGAATCTCATGAACATCCCGACAATGAACGCAACAACGTCCTCCGACATTATGATTTCTGTCCTCCATAACAACGTCGATGGAAGTGCAATTGATGAAACTTTGTCGAACCCGGGAACACAGAATATGGATGAAGAAATTCAAAATCAACTCATAAACCATGAACTTGAAAATGAGAGTAACTGTATATGCACAATGGATGTATTCGAATCAAACAACAAAAGTTATATTGGTTAGTTTTTTTTGTTTTTTTAATATTTTTGAGTTGTTTTAATTATTTAGTTCATCAATGTTTTCATTAAAACAAAAAATTCCACCGGTAATTTACAATCGTGAATCATTGTTAAATGTGGGTTTTTTTTTCCAGTGGTCATCCATGTCTTCATCCTTGTTAAATGTGGGCACTGAACATATGTGAATACACTGCACAAAATTGGAAAACGTATGAATATACGTGTGAACACATAGATGTTAAAATGTTGTGTTCATGAAATGCATGTGGGTATAAACACACATGTTCGTGTAGAGAATACCTCATATGAATTTGACTTTAGTTTTTTAGGTTTCTCAAATTCTTCCTTTTTCAAACTTGGTGTTTTAATTACTGAATATTTGTTTTTACGTAATTAAAATAACTATCAACAAGTTTAGCCCTTGGAAGATTTAAAATATATTGTTGTATAAAATTTAGGACTGTAAATGAATCGAACGAATACGAACAGAGATTTGTTCATATTCGTTTGTTTAAATTAATCGAACAAGCGAACAACCACGAAGAGTAAATGAACAAACTTTTTTGTGTTTATGTTCGTTCATTAAAGCATGTGTTTGCTTATTCATTCATGTTATTTCGTTAAAATACTAAACGAACGTAAACGAGCTAACATAAATAAACGTAGATACACATAAACGAACGAACAGAGACGAACAATATTGCATGTATGTTTGAACACAGATGTTCATATGTTGGGTTCTTGAAAGGCAGATGTATGAAGACACGTGTTCATGTAGTAATAATTAAATTTGTATGAACAATGTATTAAATTCGTCCAAGAATCTTCGGTTACAATTTTTGTTTTAGGGAACATTAATGAGCCATTTAATGGGTTTTAAAAGAATGAATGTTTTATTTCCCAAACTACCCTTAACCACAAATGTTTGCATATCCATTTAATAAATGAAACATATTTTATTAATTAAAAATCTAGTTTTAATCTCAACCATCCAATGTTAAGATGGATGATTTAGATTAGTTCATATAGTTAACAACAAAACTAAGGTTAACAAAATAACCTAACCCTATATCTATATACTTATAAGAAAAGAGAGGGCCTTCACCTAGCGTGTGGTGAGTCACGCAGGAGCGCGTTGCTCTTCATTTCTTCACTCGCACCCTCCTTTTTACCTTCTCCTCCATCTGATTTTTTATTTCAATTTCTTGTTTTGATTCCCAATTTCGTGGAGACCACCGGTCTTCTAATTCCCATGCGCCCCGCCGTTCTCCGCCAGCTCCCGCCGCGTTCCTCCTCCCACTGTTCTTCTCTTCCTGTATCTCCCTCCAATTAAAACTCTTCAATACACCATAATCACACACACAAACACATTCTAGAATCTCACACGTAACACCTGCTTGAAACCCACAAACAAAACCCTTCAACATTTTCCGAATCAAACTCTTTCTTTTTTCTAATTCTGTTTGTAAATTTCGTTGTTTCATTACAACTACAAGTTTTAATGGATTGCTGGTCTCCTTCTTTGAATGTTGATCTAGAATTTGCAAAGCTTGTCAATCGTATGCATCCACCCAGGTAAAATTAAAATCCACCTATTTACTTCTTCAATTGGATTTAGGGTTTATCTGTTTTTTCACAATTAACTTGGATATATGATTTATCGGGTTACAAAACGTGAATTTGAACGATTTAGCAATTCGTTTCTTTTCCTATCTTCTTTTGCATTGTGTGAATTAGAAATTGGAATGGTTAGAATCTGTAGAATTGCGTTTAAATTTCATGAATCCTTTGTTAGATTCAGGTTATGAGATAACTGAATTGGGTGATTCTTAACTGCCGAAGAATTATCGACTGAAAGTGGTGGATTTTCAAGAATTTATAACTCTGTTCTCTATGTGTTTCTCGATGAGTTCTATACATGTTTTTTTTTGTAGGGTTACTGTTGATAACATCACATACAGAAATGCAACTTTGATTAAGGTATAATAACTACAATATTTGAACTTTCTTTTTTGTCCTTTTAGTTACCATTAAAGTCTGCTAAATTGAATTCATATATATTCAATGTTGGTGTCTCGAATTCTATGTGAATTGTTTCGGATTCTTTTCGTAGGTTGATAGCGTGAACAAGAGAGGAAGCTTGTTAGAAGTGGTTCAAGTTTTGACCAATCTGAATATACTATACTGATTAAACGAGTTTATATTTCTTCAGATGGACAATGGTTCATGGATGGTAATATATACAAGTTAAAACAGCTTAATTTGTGTTAGTTTTGATGATTTTAATCGATTTGTGGCTGAAAAGATCGTCTTTATTGCAGTATTTCATGTTACTGATCAGAATGGGAATAAGTGTCGAAGGATAATGTCGCTGATCGGATTCAACAGGTAGAGATTTACCGAAATTCGTTGAATCTTTTGTTTATAATTCAAGACACCCATCATGCTCTTTTGTGGATTTGTTTTGTGGATTGGTTCAAGGGTTTAACGCGGTTTCATATTTGGGATGATAATTTCGTTTGGGTCGTGTTAAAAGTCACTTGTGTGTTCTATCTATAAGTGTGTGGCTAGGGGTTGTTGACCATCTTATCTTTTGTTTGGGACGCGAGTCACGTGCGCTTTTGTATTTAAGAGAGTAAAGGTCTCAATCGCTCCATCCACCAGGCTTATCATTTTCTCTATCCATTCATCTCGAAATGGTTATGCATTATGTTCTTCATCCAGTCTTCTTTGAAAGGTAATGATCGATAACTGATTGGTTTTCCTTTTGTTTGTCTGAGTGAACGATGTAGATGATTTTGAATATTTTTGGAGTCCTACAGTTACGAGACACGACCTTTTTAATCTTCTCCTTTATCATTTTATTATGTTACTGCAGGTTTCTTCTTCCAATTTCTTCAGGAGTATTGAGCTGAAAAAGGTAACGAGCTAGCATTGTATTGCTGATCTTTTTGGGTCGAACGAATCACTTTTTAACTCGAAATTTACAACAAGCATTATGGTTGTGAGGGAAAAACCGATAACTACATGAATTATATGAAAACTGTTGGAATTAATATAGATGATTCAAGAATGAACATATTTTCGATTTGGAGAGTGCTCGAGTTTAGCTTAACAGAAGGGATGTTTACATCAGAAAATTACTTTGACATATGATTGTGAATTACTACTGTCATGAATTTGTATAATCTCTTTTCATTTGACTAAATTTGGAGTATTGCCTTGATCAAATGTCAAATTTCATATATATATATATAGGGGTTGTTTAATTTGCAACTCTTAAAAATGTTGCAACCCTTGCAACCCACATCTTAACCGTCGGATTCATGATCGGCGGTTACAATAGATACGGGGCCAATATTTTTAATTAAAAAAAACAGAAAAATAAAAATAAAATAACCACCGATCATGAATCCGACGGTTAAGATGTGGGTTGCAAGGGTTGCAACTTTTTTAAGGGTTGTAAAATATCCTTCCACTATATATATATATATATATATATATATATGACATGATTTTGTTCTGTTTCTGTAGTTCTCGTGTAGAATGTCTTTCATTCTTTAAAATATATGTGTTTATTGTTATACATATAATTGGCTGATCCTTGGTGCTATACGTTCCGAAACATATATAAGCTGTGTTGTTTCTCATGATTATATTTACACAATGATCAAAAATATTGTTTTTCTTTTTTAGCACGTTCCTTAAATTATTTATGTGTGATTTTGTTGGTGTTTCTTTATGCTTCAGAATCATTGGCGTGGACTGATTGTTGCTGGTAGTGGATATTGTCGTGGGTAACAATCTAAATTGAGATCCCAATAGCCTCATGGTAGGGTTTTAATTATGATCTTTACTTGTGGTTTTATCCGAAGATAAAGTGGTACTGATATGTCTTTTTATTATTTTTGATGGTTTTAGGGACTAAAACCAATCGTGAATGATGCATAACTCTTGGACCATGGGGTATATCAAAGGGGGAAGAGTGGATTTGTAATCCCAAAGGCATCATTAACAAGATAGCGATTATACATGGAATAATGGTTAAAGGTATCCAATTTCAATGCGACAATTGTACATACAAAACTGAAAGCTTCTCTTTTGGTCTCTCCTCTTTTGATCAAATAGACACGGTACCATATATAATTTCTTTTATTACACGTCCAAGCAAGGCATATTGTCTCTAATGAACAACATGCTTTTATTTCTACAGATCTGCATCGACTACCCTAATGAATAGTGTCAATAAGTGGGACGTTAGCCATCAATTTTTTCTTCTTGAGGTTGTTATGCTTTGTCACAAATCAGAAGCATTATGATCCTTATGGTTTGGAGACTGCTAATTGTTTTTCTTACGATGGGAAAGGTGGTGTGATTGTTGGATTGATTTCGTGGGCGTGCAGACCAACACTGGCTTTTGCTATGGTACAAGGATCAATGGTAATTGCATCAAAATTTGGTCTAGGACATGAGTAAGGTCCTTCCGCCACAGATGCTGAAGCAGATTGGTGGCATGCAAATGAGTTCTAGCAAAGACATGATGGGTATGTTTGGCGGTGGCGATAAGTAGACCACCACCATTCACTTCCACATCACATCAGTATGCTATTGGCGGCAGATGAAAATTGTTCCAGTTTCTTACGCCATGGCTAAGTCACCCCCAAGAAAATATCATCTTATTATACATTTGGATAGAAATGTCTCAAACTAGATTTGGTTATAGATTGTTCTACATCACCCTTTGTAAAGACCATGAGGTGTTAATGAAGATGTACATGACCATAAGCCCTTTAATTTCATGAATGCTCTTTGTTACATTTATTAACGATGGTCTCAAATAGTATATTTCAATTACAGATGGGTATACCGAGTTGGTTTGGTTTTGTATAGCTTATGGGATATATTAGGTTGGTTTGATTTGAGGGCAATTCCGGGTGTATGGCCTTTTCATTTTGTCTAGGATTTTTTATCAGTTTGTTTGATGTCACATGATTGATAATGGCCATGGATTTGGTATTTGTTGTTTCTTCTGTGTTAAGGCATTCTTTTTAGGAATCTTTATATGTCTCTATATTTTGAATATTGTTTTCTGGATACTCATGTTCCCCTAAGTAGATTAAAAGATCCCCAAGACACTACTTGCATATAATTAAACTATCATGGGTTGTAAGATGGATTGTGGATGATGAATTTCTCACACTTGGGTTACCATTATCTGAGGTGTAGGAAGACTTATATAAACTTATAACTCTGCCTTGTGTTTGTGAGATACAGCTTTGAAGTAGATGAGATATATAGCGTGCTTTTAAAGGTTGAGGTGAATGTGTGATGATAGTCTCACATTTTCCCATACCTTAGTTCTAAGAATCTTGTAGTTCTTCATGATTATACCATTAAGTTTAAACTCGTTCTATTTATCTAAAACCATTTAAGCTCAACTTCTTGTGTTATGGTCTAAAGATTTTGAAGCTATAAGTGATGGCTTCGTGCAATAAGCAGCGTTTGTTGGATTTTCATATTTGTATGGATAACTTGTCATGTGTCTTTATAGTATTATTCTCAGTATCACATTAAATTGCAGGGGGCATAGCAGAACAGATCCTGGTATACAAACATTCCGTTCGCTAAGAATTTCACCACAATTTGAACAAAAAAAGGAGTTGAGTTTAGAGATCAAACAACAAAATCTTGAGGGAAAGAAGAAAACAAAGAGATTTTAAGAGCAAACAGAAAAAAGATGCAAATGGTCATTGAGATTCCAAATGCTGCTTTTACACAAGAATTTAAACAACAGTGATTGATGCAGAAATAAAGCAAACATCAAGCCAATTGATCTGTTCGCTTATATTTAGGTATGTAATCTTAACGGTTTATTCATTAGCAGCTTAACGAGCTTAATGAGATTTACAACTCTTTCCATCTATGAGAAAACTCTCCTATACAAAAACTTTTTTAATCTATACAGACAAATTAATCCACATATAAATGAATTAAAAAGCACTTACCGGAAAGTTAGTTAAACCCCCCTATATTAAATTGTAAAGATGAAGAAAATTACCTCCATAACTGAAGTCATCTGCATGGAAATCCTCTGCTTTATTTTTGACACTGAACCATTTCTTGAGTGTTTTAGGCCATGAAACCTTCACCATCCTCAACATAAACTCAAATTCTTGAAAACATTCAATAATATAAATACAATTCAAGATTAAATGTACAAAGAAGAGCTACATTTTGATGGAAATAATATAAATACAATCCAAGATTAAATGTAAAAAAGAAAAGCTACATTTTGATGGAAACAAACCTTGCTTTTCTTGCAGATTTCATCTCTCATTGTTCCACAACCTCATATATATACATATATATTATAATAAATAATAAATAACAAATACCCAGTAATTGAATTATAGTTAAAATTATTGGTATTGCTAAAAACTGAATCTTGAGAAGAAAAGGTTGGGTTTGTATGGATTCCCAGAAATAGAAGAGAATATGTTGAATATGAAGTTATAAAAAGGAGGCAAAAATGGTAGTTTTTGTGCATTTTGGTTTCATAAAGATATGCACACAGAGGTTAACGGCCCCTAAGTTGTAACTTTTTGGAGTTCTTCTTAAGAAAAATCTTGCAACTATTATCAAATTTGAAATTCAGTCGGAAACTGAACTTTTCAGTTACTACTTATACAGATGAATACAAATAAGAAATATCAACCTTTGATAATTTTGTCATGATCAAATTTCAGGAGGTCTTGTATGAATTGCTATTAGGAAACTGAACAAACTCGACAAGTTCCCAAATCATTATGCAGTTCTTGTGGGATGTAATTAATTTTGTTTGATGGCGAATAAGACGCATTTTGTATAATGAGTCACAGTTGCATTGATCATTTATTTTGGGATGACTAAAAGCCATAGAGCTCATTTCCTTGCGTAGGACGGAGTTGAGGGAGAGATAGCATTCAGTAGACAAGCTTACATGATAAAGCATGCACCAACAGAACATAAAATTTAACAAAAATGATTGCATAAATAAGCATTTAAGTTTTTACTGTGATAAATGTTTGTTTTACTGGTAAGTCGTAACTAGCATTTTAGCATGCAAAAAAAAAAAAACAAATTAAAATAATCAATGCATAAGCACAGAAGAAAGTCACAAACCTGTGAGCCTAAAATATGAGCTTTCAGATCCGAAAATATCTGCAATTAAATGGTGGTCAAATATCAAATCACACCCAAATAGAAGTACAGATCAGTTATCAGTTAATACAAACATTCTCATTCCTTCTTTTGCCTTCCTTTGTCTAGCTAACCCGTAGCTTTGGTAGGTTTACTTGGTGCAAGAATGGCTGGTTTTGACTAAAAGGCTGCATGGTGTAACTTGTGTGAATCATCAAGTTTATGACACTAGGGTAAATCATACCTCTGTCTTGAGAAATTAATGTTTGCTTTCTGTCTTATACCAATCATATGTGATGAAATCGAACCACATGAGTTTTTGGATGACGGGTCGGTCTTGAAGTAATGTTTGGCTCCTTTTGGTTAATAGTTTTTGAACTTTTATGTGTATGTGATCTAGCCAATCATTTTAGATTTCTAAACATAGAGATTTGAATTTCTGTAGGTGGTGTATGATCTAAAACATAATTTTACACAACTGATTTAATGTAAATTTTCATGTCAATATGCTACAGGCTTTGCATAACTATCGGCGGATTTAGTCTGATGCATCACTTGCTCGCTGGCAATTAATTGTTGTGTCCATGTAAGATCTACCAATTATGTTGATAGTAATTGACATATACCTAGGGTTGTACACGAACCGAACGTTCAGTGAACTGTTCGTGAACCGTTCGGCGGAAAGTTCGTTTATTTAATAAACGAACGAGCATGAACAAGTTTTTTCGTTCGTTTAACTAAACGAACGGACATGAACAAAGGCCTCGTTCGTTCATTTATGTTCGTGAACGTTCGTTCGTTTACTCGTGTTCGTTTACGTTCGTTTACTAATAATAATAAACTAACAATTAAATAATAATTATTATTAAAATTATAATAGATATAATTATTATTTTTAATAATAGTTTAATAAAGATATATCAATTTTCGAAAAAAATAAATAATGAAACCGATGGTTACTGTTGTCTTTTATTTAAATATGTATACCTTGTTTTTTCTCAATAATTCCGATGTGGGATGTTTTACACCGTCCCCTTGTATAGATGTTTGATAGTTGAGAACAACCCATCCCACATAGGTGAGATTTCCCATTTGGATGCTCAATACTCTAGTATATATATCCCTTAAATCTTCATTGTTTTAACATTTAGTTTTACTTAGAATATTGAGCCTAAGGGCTTGAGGGCATTTAAGTTTGTTTGTTTACGTTCGTTTAGCTCATTTAAGTTTGTTCGTTCATGTTCGTTTAGCTCATTTAAGTTCGTTCGTTTATGTTCGTTTAGCTCATTTATATAAGTTCGTCGTTTATGTTCGTTTAGCTCATTTAAGTTCATTCGTTTACGTTCGTTTAGCTCATTTAAGTTCGTTTATTTATGTTCGTTCGTTTACGTTCGTTTAGCTCATTTAAGTTCGTTTATTTATGTTCGTTTATTTATGTTCGTTCCTTTACGTTCGTTTAGCTCTTAATGAACGAACATAAACGAATATGAACAAACAAATTTTCTTAATGAACGAACATGAACACAAAAAAAATTCTTTCGTTTACCGTTCGTGTTCGTTCGTTTGTTCGGTTAAGTTAAATGAACGAACACGAACAAGCCTTCGTTCGTGTTCGTTTACAGCCCTACATATACCAAATAGTTAATAGGTTTAAGGAAGACCTCTTCCTTAGGTATGTGAGATACCTCAAATATACCCCCCCCCCCCTCTCAAGCCAACTATCTCCTCAAAAACAACTTGTCTGTCTCTTTATTGAAGATATTAGTCTTTCATTTGATTATTGTAAAGAACATCTGTATTTTATCGAGAAATTGCAAGAAATTTCTGGAAAGGGGGTTAAACAATTATTAGAAGTGTTGTGTTATATCTATGCATTGTTTCTTCTTCACAAGCATAAGGTGATTTCCTTGCAATCGGGTGTCTTACGCCCAAACAGACTTTTTCTATTATCGACATTAAAAGAACTTGATTCATTTATTTTATTCTTCGAAGGGTATTTTAGATATTTAATCAACTATGTCAAGTAAACATTGGAATTCAAATGGGATTGGAAAGCATACGTATTATATAACATTCAATGATATGTGACGTATAAATGTTCTATTGTTTACCGACTCATGAAAGCTACAATCCATCAAGTCCGTCCAAATGCGATTGCCTTAGTTGATTCATTCAACCTCACCGATCACCTCCTCAGTTCAATTCTTGGGCGTTACATCCCAATGTCTTTTGTTAAAGATAATATAAGCATCTACAACATGTTCCAAATCCAACTATTTGTATTCATATATTTAGTATCCAATCATAACATTGCACTTTATAGGACCCGTGGGCAGAGGGTCGTCTAAGGACGGCCGAGATCGTGCCTAGTATATATATAATCACACACATATATATAATCACGAGATCGACGCAAGAAAAAGGGAGAGGATGGCTGACGCTGACGAAGAAAAGGGGAGAGGTTGGGGGTCGCCGGTCACCATCTCCGACGACCTCACCATTTTTTAAGTTGAGATTGAAAAATTAACCCACCATTTTTTTTGAGTCATACATACATACAGACACACACACACACATATATATATATATATATATATATATATATATAATCATATACACAGACATATATATATATATATATATATATGTTTTAATTTTTTCAAAAAAATGGTGGGTTAATTTTTCAATCTCAACTTAAAAAATGGTGAGGTCGCCGGAGATGGTGACCCCCAACCTCTCCCCTTTTATTCGTCAGCGTCATCCACCCTCTCCCTTTTTCTTGCGTCGATCTCGTGATTATATATATATATATGTGTGTGTGTGTGAGAGAGAGAGAGATTATGTACATCTGTGTGTGTATATATATATATATATGTGTGTGTGTGTAATATATATGATTATATATGTGTGTGTGTGTGTGTGATTATGTACAAGATAGAGAGAGAGAGAGAGAGATAAGAATAGGACAAAAACAAGTAAAGACAAAAAAATTGTGTAAAAAGACGTAATTACCCCTGACTTAACGGACAATTTAACGAAGCTAACGCCAGAGGGACCATTTTCATAGCAAAATCGAAACCTCAGGGATGAAATCTGCATTTATTGAAGTTCAGGGACCACTTTCGTATTTTTTGATAAACCATAAGGACCAAAATTGTAGTTTACTCTAATAATAACAATAATAAATATCTAATATTGTAAAGGTGAAAAGACTAAAAAAACAAAAAAAAAATGATTAAAAGTAAATGATATGGGTATCATTAGCAATATATAGGGGTGTGATTAACCTCATTCTTATTTAGCTTTTGAAATTTATATAATTGGTATATAAAAAGTTGTAATATCTTTGGTTTTCTCATGTTTAAAAGACTTTCAAGACCCTTAGCTTGTATGCAAACCCACAATTTTTTATAGAGCATATAGAACTTATCAAATCTGAAAAGGGGATTGTTTTATTATTTTAGACCCGTTGGACGTCTAAAATATTTTTTTGACCCCCGTTTGTGTCCGATCCATACTTACAAATAATCACCTCTAATACCAATCTACTAATTTTCAAAAAGAGCACTTGAATGCATACTTTTATAAAAAGATGACATTTTTTCCATCAATAATACGAATTTTCAATTTACACTACATTTTCCCCATGCCTAAAAGTAAAAACATACTTCATTTTTTCTCTATGATCACATATGGTACCAATCTACTAACTTTCAAAAATGGTATTCAAATGCATAGTTTTCAAAAGCATTTTCTTCCCTCAATGTTACAATTATCAATTTACACTACATTTTCTCTATGCCTAAAAACAAGTTTGCCCTATTGTCCTATCAAACCTATAAAATAAAAATAATCACAATTCTGAACTAAAAATAGAAAGTTTACGATAAATCTATCATAAGAACAAAATAAAAAAAAGAGGATTAGAAGCCCATTTATCGTATCTATCTTGTAATTATCCCGAGTAATCAACAGGCATAGGTCTATTGTATACAGTTTCAATGGGTGCTTGTAAGAAAATGACCAAAGCAGTTTCCTTGTAGTTTTCTACATCCTTTGCCAACTTGGAAAGCTCCGAAGGGATGGGCATATCGATCTCTGTGATGCTATCGACACAATCTCTCAATGTAATTTCTCCTGTACGCAAGGTATATTCAATCAAGTCTTTGTTATCTTCGTCAACAGCCACAATTAAATCATTTATGTAACTGGTTACATCAATTAATTTCTGGTGACACGTCTTTAAGATATTTGCTTTGGATGGAGAACTGGTCTTTTGGACCACGGAGGTGATCACAGGCACGAGCCGCACGGAATTCTTTTTGTTGAGAATGAGAGTTGCCTTAAAAGCATTTTTTAATGCGTCATTATGAGTTTTTGCACCGTTCACCATCTCATTGCATAGGGGCTTCAAGTTTGCATATTGGCAAAACGGACTATCTGGATACGTCGCATGGCTAGTGGTCGTTGTCATAACCACCACCATCGCCACCATTGTTGCCACCACGAAGCTGTGTTTATCCATTTGGTCGAAATTTAGTTAATAATATGCCTTATATTCCAAATTCATGAATTAGAAATCAAAGTATCATCCACCAATCTCATATTTCCTCTAATTTCTCTCCTTACCACCAAATCCATGGCTTAATTCATGGATTTCCTAAATCAAGTTTTTTCAAAATATCTGGATAATATTTTAATTTTCATAAAGATAGTTAAGGGTATTTTTGTCATTTCAAAAAGATATTATTCAGTCAGTGAATTACATTTTTTTATCTAGTTTTCTTCGTGACATATACTATTTACTAATTTAAGTTAAGAAAAAGTTAAAAAGAAAACAAATATTTTAATTAGAGATTTTCTAAGAATCGACTTAGCGAAGTCACCTATATCTTCGTAACTCCCAGAACTTCTTCGTAGTGGCTCACTTCCATGCCTCATTTCATCCTGATGCATATAGATACAAATGGTCCACTGGAAGCAAGAATTCTTGAATTATGCTAAACGCATATCCATGTTAATAATGAACAAAGTCGGTTATCAGTCTTTGCATTTAATTATGATTAAGAATGACATTATGCCGTTAAACAAAATCATGTCTAGGTCAGTTGGTTTCTCCAAGGGCGGTAACATCCTGGGAGGGGTTGTGGATGTTATCTCAATCTACCCGGGTTCAAATCCAAATGGAGTCATTCTTAGGGCATGAAGAGTACCCAGTCCTTGGGCCGGTTCAGTCGTTGACTGGGCTGCCCCCCCAGCTCAGTCTTAAGACTGTGGCTGGGCTCTAGGTTCAGTGTAAGCTGGGCCGGGACAGCGGCGGATTAGTGGGCTGCCCGTGGATGCCCGATACCGCCGGGGAGGTGTGCGTGCGTTTGTGCGTGTGTTTGTGGTAGTCGTTCGTTGGTTCGATGCCGCTATACCTTCAAAAAAAAATTATGCTGTTAAACAACCATTCACACTTTTTTAATGTTTTTTAAAAATGTTACTTATGCACATAAAACTATGTAAAAACTATAAATTCTAACATATTTGTAACCTTATTATGAGTTGGTGTCAATCTTTTGTACGACGTTTTTTTTTTGGTAACCGTGGGTTTCCAGGCCAGTTTACGCGCACCGACTAATCCCCGGGCGACCACGAATGACATGAAGTTATCGCAGGTGAACCTCCATGGCCACAAGGGCTTTGGCAGCGCCTGGATTTGAACCTTGGGTAGATGAGATTTTCCACTACATCCCCCAAAGGCTTTACCAGTGCGCCACAACTCAAGTGGTTACGACGTTTTTTTATGTTACTTGTCATTTTAAAACCCATATCACAAATATGTTAACTATGGAGTGCGTGTTAAGTACAAAATACATTATTTTAACGTCGGCAATGAACACTTAAAAATTGATAGTGAAATTAATTGACAGTGAACAGACTTTTAAAACATATTATATAAATTAACCTTGAATAATATACTCCCTCCGTCCCAAAATAAATGTCTACATTTCTATTTATGTTTGTCCCAAAATAAGTGGCCACTTTCAAAAAGTAGATAGCTAAATTCTCACATTTACCCTTAATTAATGCACAACTAAATAAGAGTTGTGAAGAAAAAGAAACATTAAATAAGGGTAAATATGTCATTTGATACCAAAAAGGGGTAATAATTATGCATGTCTAAAACTGTGTGCCAAGTCAATTGCGGACACTTATTTTGGGACGGAGGGAGTAGGTGTTAAGAGCATCTCCAATTAGTGATGGCCAAAAATCGGGCTCGGGCCGGGCCGGGCTGGGCCAAAACGGTCTTCGGGCCGCTACAGTGAAAGAGAAAACCGGGCCCAAACGGGCTTCGGGCCGGGCCGGGCCGGGTTTCACCCGAAAAGGGGTGGCCCGGTTAGTGTTTGGGTAAACCGGTTTACCAAAAACCGGGCCGAGCCGGGCCCAAAACCGGGCCAAGATCGGGCTACCTTTTATTTTTTATTTTTTAATAATTTCCTTTATATAATAATTAATTACTAAACTTTAAAAAATAAAAATTGGATTGAATCACTAAAATACACTTTAAAAATACGTTTTATTTATAATAAATCTCTAAAATACACTTTAAAAATACATTTTATTTATAATTTTAAGTTATAAACTTACAATACATAAATTCTAAGAACCCGAAGGTCCCGCTCCCGAACTCCCACCCTCACCCCATCCCCATGGATTGTAATTGTATGGATTGTATGGATTATAGTATGGATTATACTCTGGATTGTAGTCTTCAAGAGTTTCGTATTTTTCTAGTCGATCAACAGCCGTATTATCATCAAGGCGGTCGATGTCTGGTTCTTCTTCTTCATCGTCGTAACGTGAGACGCCACCGGCACTACTAGCATCGTCCTCGGTTACGGTTCCTGGTGTACTTAGTCCTTCGTCGACTTCGTTTTCGGCTAAGTTTAATTCTACATCGTCTATATCCGCCTCCAGGCTTGTTTCATGTTGAATTCTTTGTTGGCCATCCAAATAATCCTTCAAACATATGCAGCACTCTACCGACTCCGAGGTTAATCTTGATCGACGCTCCGATATGATCCTGCCACTAAGAGAAAAAGCAGACTCCGAAGCTACGGTACTAGCTTGGATTGTTAGTATATCAAGGGCAATAGATGCCAAAACCGGGTATTGTGGTTGTTTACCTTTCCACCATTCTAATAAATCTAGTGATTCAACATCGCTGACGGTTGTGGAGGATGCCGCTATAAAATTAGTATGTATGTACATATTGAATTCACTCAAATTATCTCCATCAAATCTAGATTTTTTACTAGATTCATTTAAAACCGAGTTCATTAAATTTGTCATTAAGTCAGACCGGTTTCGCCCACGAGAACTAGAACTAGAACCCGGTGAAAACATTTGAGTTGTAGGGGTTTGTTGGCTTCCTCCCCCATAATTAATTCTATAAATATCAAATAATTGATGAAAATCACTATTAAATTGTAGTATGCGGTTCCTTGAAAAAGAAGAATTTGTAGCCGTATCCAAACCAAACGCTACACATATTGATTGTATTAAAACTTCGACACCCGTAACATTTAAATACGGATTTAATGCCGCGGCACAAAGAAAACTGAAGGGGATCTCTTTAAAATATTTTAACAATTTTGCTTTCATTGGTGCTACCACGTTGTGAAAGTTGAAATGGTCTTCGTATTGAGAAATTTTACTTGCCAAAATATATATTTGATTTAAAAGTAAAGGGCTTGTTGGATAATAAATACCGGATAACAAAGTTGTTGCAGTTTTGAAATCGCCCAAAATATCATGTAAGCCTTCAAGCATTTGCCAATCATATTCAGATATCGTGTTATCCGGGTATTGAATGTTATAAAATGCGTGAATATATGGTTTTTGTTTTAATAAATTATCCATCATTTTGTAAGTCGAATTCCATCGAATCGCCATATCGTGTGCCGGTCCCAAAGCTTTAAAACCGACATCTTTGCAATATTTTATATATGCTTGTTGCATGCTTTTACCTTTTGTGAAAATCCGGCGTAACATAAGTCTAAACTTAGTTAAAGAATGTTTACATACTACTAAGCCGTCTTGAACGGCTAGATTTATTATGTGTGCGCAACAACGTGTGTGAAATAATTTTCCATTTAAAATAGGGGCTAAAGCCAACTTTAATTTCTCAACACATAACGTATTATTACTAGCATTATCAAACGAAATACTAATAACCTTATTAGTTAAATTATAATATTCAATATTTCTCATAATTATATTAAATTGACGCTCACCCGAATGTGGCGAACCAAAGTGCTCAAACGTGATTACACGTTTGCATAATTGCCACAATTGCGGCACAATCCAATGTGCCGTTATGCATATATAAGATTGTGGCAATCCGAATGGTGCGCTCCATATATCACACGTTAAAGAAATGTTGTTGGATAATGATAAAAACGTTTGTCGCGTATCTTTTTTGGCCATTTTCCAAAGTTTTATAGCATCACGTCTAAGAGTTTGACGACTTACCGAACCCACGTAGCGTGGTTGGAGCGAGAGTTTGATCATGTTCGTAATGTGAGGATTGTCGAAATGTCCGAACGGCAACCCCACTTGAATGACACATTTCATTTGCATTTCTCGGGCCAACGCGGCATCATACGACCATACTTGACCGGAATTGTCAAGTATGGGTTGACTTGGATCGTCACCCGATTTCAACTTCTTGCACGAAGACTCGTAGTGGCGCTTTAACGTGCTATTTGCGGCCGCCGCAAGGAGATCTCCACACCGTTTGCATTTTGCTTTTTTTGTACCGTCGGGGAGCATCACCAAGTTGAAATGGTTCCAAATTGGTGCTTTTCGTCCATGATCGACAATAACTTGGTAATTTTGTTCGGCCATTTTGAGAGTAGAGACTTGATAGTAGAGACTAGAGAGTAGAGAACTAGAGATATTAGACTAGAACTTGCGAGAAACGAATATAACGAGAGCCGATAAATGAGAATTGTATGCGTTTTTTGCGTTTTTTGTGTTTTGTAAGTTGGTGTCACTATCCATAACCAACACAAGTATTTATATGGGTTTGGAGGGGTAAAAAACACCAAAAAAACGGTCAAAAAATGCATACCAACAGCTATAAACGGCTATAAATTTGAATTGTTAAAATCGGGCCGGGCCGGGCCAAAAAACCGGGCCGTGAACCGGTTTCGGGCCGAGCCGGGCCGGGCAGCCGAAAACTCCAAAAAGCCAAACCGGTCTAGGTTTTCGGGCTCAAAACCGGTTTTCCACCGGGCCGGGCCGGGCCGGGCTTTCAGTCGGGTCGGGCTCGGTTAATCGATCGGGCCGGGCCCATTTGGCCATCACTATCTCCAATGCATAACCCATTAATGGGTTTTTACTATTTGAAAAAGTTTTTAAAAAGGTTTTGATACATTGGGATGAAAAGTTTTTTTTTTTTTGGAGAGGGTATCCCAGACCACATTGGGCCCAGACTAATCCCTAGCAATATGGGCCGAAGCCCGACTGCTAAAGCATGCAGCCCGGGGTCGAAGCCCCCGTACCTCCAGGATGCGTCCCCCAGGGTTCGAACATGAGACCGCTACTAGCTAGTCCACATGCCTTACCACTAGGCTAACACCCCTTTGGTCTGAAAAGCTTTTTGTTGGAAAGGTTGGAGTTCTCCACCCTATTGGAGCAAAGACTTTTTCTAATTATATTTTCATTTTACACCCTCTCTTAATCATATTTTCATTTTATCTTTTATCATGTTTTGATTATTTAATCTAATTATTAAATATCTATAATAAAACAAAATATATTTTATAAATTAAATATCTAATTTATTAAATAGAAGTAAAAAAAAATAACCCCTATTTCTCTTTCACTTTTATTAACATACATCTTGTTATTTTTAAATATCGTTTAATGTGTTGTTTTAAAATATTTGAATTATGATTTTAAAAAAAATATCACGTGTGTCTTAAAACGACAAATTAAATGAGGGACTTTTATAAAACATTTTAAATAGATGAGGATAAATTATAATGTAATTGATTAAAAAACTTTAGAAAGAGTTTTTTGCATTGGAGAAGGTGTTTAATGATAGGTTTTTGTTAAAAAAAAGTTAGTGGAAATCTGATTTGGCAAAGTAAAAAGTCATTGAATGACTTATGCATTGTGGATGCTCTAATATATACTCCCTCCGTCCCAAAATAAGTGTACACAATTGACTTGGCACACAGTTTTAGACATGCATAATTATTACCCCTTTTTGATATCAAATGACATCTTTATCCTTATTTAATGTTTCTCTTTCTTCACAACTCTTATGTATTTGTGCATTAATTAAGGGTAAATGTGAGAATTTAGCTATCTACTTTTTGAAAGTAGACATTTATTTTGAGACAAACATAAATAAAAATGTAGACACTTATTTTGGGACGGAGGGAGTATTATAAACTATAATCAGTCTATATTTTTAAATATAATTTGATCATAACAAATTTATATTAACAAAAAATTTAAATTAAAAGACAGTATATGACTACTGAGGTTATGTGAAAAATATTATATATAAAATCAATATTCTATTTTTCAAAATATCGTTATAGAAAATTTATATTAAATTCAATACATATAAACTGTGTAAGTTATTATTAACCATTAAAAATTAAACAAGTTACATGTTAATTGTGATACCAAATTAAAACTTCAGCCTACAAAACCATTCTCCCTCTCCTTCCTCTCAACTGAACCCTCTTTAGGAGACCTTGATTCGATTCACAGAATCCTTGTTTGGTTCGTAAACATTAATTACAATAGCAATAATTCAACTACATAGTATTGAAAATCTAACGCTATGTTCTTATGTCCTCTTTTAGGAAAGAAAGAACGGAAGACGTAAATTAGAGAAAAACAAAATTTCTTGTGTTCTCAAGTTTCTTTAGGAGGGGAAGGAATAAAAAGAAAGAAAAATAATGTTGATTTTCCTCTAAAATGTAGAAATAATGGTAATGAAAGAAATAATAGCAATTAAAATATTTAGAGTAAATTATAAATTTGGTCCATGTGGTTTCTTGTTTATAACACTTTTGGTCCCTATAATTTAAATATTACAATTTCTCCATTCGAATATGCAAAAGCGATCGGATTTGGTCCCTGGTTCTAACGGCCGTCAAAAGACCCCGTTAAGTCAGGGGTATTTTAGTCTTTTTATATTTTTATTATCTTTTTCTTTAATGAGTAAGTAAATATTCAAATTTACAGGGACCAAAAATGGAATTTGCTCATATATATATCTATATCTATATCTATACTACTTTAATATACATTTAGACAAAAAGTCTTAAATACAAGTCCTTAAGCATGATATACAACAATTTTATGCATAAAATTGAAAAACTCTTAAATACAAGATTCAATGCATGATGTACAAGTATAAACCTTTTGTTTTTTTTTACACAAGGCCACTTCAATCTAGCCCATACTCTGAATACCATTATACAACACGCTTCTTCTTCTTCTCTTTCACGTCTTACAGAACTCACACCATACCCTTCTTCTTCTCTTTCACGTCTTAACAGAAGTCACACCATACTGAGAGAAATGGAAGATTTCTGCATATAAATCACACTACCTGTTACCCGTTAAATCTCCTCTCTCTCTGTCTCAAGCACAATTGTATCCCAAGCTTTTCAAAACTCCACCTACTAATTCGAGAAGGTTAGATTCCTCATTCGTTCACTGTTTTTTTTTCCATTCATTGTTTTTTAATGAACAAATCTCCATTAATTTAGGTTTTCTAAGTATCAATTGAGTTGTTATGATTGATGTATCAATTCGAGAAGGTAAGATTCCTAATTCGTTCAGTGATTTTCTTCCATTTGTTGTTTTTTTATGAACGATGCTGAACGGATCTCCAGGTCTCCATTAATTTAGGTTTTCTAAGTTTCAATTGAGTTGTTCTGATTGATGTATGTTGTGGTTCAGAAAACGCAGGGATCAGAGGAAGAGTCCTGTTTCAAAACCTGTGGCTGTTCTTGATCTCGATGAAGAGGAAGGTTCTAGAGAGGGTTAGTCAACTTTTTTAACCTTTTAGCCCCAATGTTAATCACGGAAACCTAATTTTGCCGATTTCTTAGATTGACCCCTAATTATGATGTAATGTTAACATAAATTTTAGAAGAGAAGAAAGAATCTAAGATTGATGCTAATGTTAATGCTAAAAAGGAACATAAATCAAATGAATCAAGCTCTTTGATTCCATGCATTGATCGACTTCGGGAAGAACTCTCTTGTGCAGTAAGTGTTCCAAGCGATTTGGTTTCGTTCTATATTCAATTAATACGAAAATCGGCTTTCTATTTGCTTAACTGGTTGTTTATTTAATAGATTTGTTTAGAGATTTGCTTCGAACCAAGTACCACTTCTTGTGGACACAGGTACAGATTCACAATTCATAACCTATAGATCAATAAAAGATGCTTAATTTATGTTAGGATTTTAATTTTGATTTTGAAATGGTGTAGTTTTTGTAAGAAATGTCTGAGATCAACTGCTGATCGATGTGGCAAGTGATGTCCAAAGTGCAGGCAACTTATCAGGTAGGGAGATTTAAGTTTCAATCACAACCCCATTTTGATGACCATGAAAGTTTGAAGTATTTCTAATGGAAATCTTTTGGTTTGTTTCATTCAGCAATGGAAGATCTTGCACCATTAATACTGTTCTATGGAACACAATCCATCTCTTGTTTCCACAAGAAATAGAGGCAAGAAAAGTGGTGGCCGGAGGTTCAAACACCAAAGAATCCAGCGACCTCCAAATCCCTCCGATAATGAGGAGGAACCAATACCGAAGTGTGATTGAAGCATTAAACAGTCCTGAAGGGGAACAACTAAGTTTGGAAAGGTGGCTGAGGACTGGTAACCATAACTTGAGACAACAGAGTTTTCGTCCTGCTTCTGTAGTGTTATTGAATAGTAGAGAAGCAGGAGATAATAGTGTGACCAGGAGGAGGGAGGTGGTGATGCCGTTGGCGGCACCACCACCACCTGATGTATCAATGAACACCATACAGACTGGTGCTACAGCTGGAGCTTGCAGCGCCATCAGCAGAGTTATCTATAATCTTCCAGTAAGTTTGTGTTGAAGCTTATGAAAACATGTTACACTAATGGCCTGTTTGATCCCTGTCCATCCAATAAATACGTTTGTTACTTCTTTTTAAATGGTTATAAAATTGGTGAATTGATGTCTGTAAAGAGACTTGAACTCACGACCTAAAGAAATAGAGGTGTCTCATGTGTTGTCCGTTACCGATCACTACTGTATAGGGCTAAGATAAATGAGTGCCTTAATGAACATAATATTTCTCACTAAAAGTATTCAAATGGGGCAGATTTGCAGCGATAGTGTAATGGCCCGATAGAGGATATTAATCTTTTACACCAAGAAGGATTTCTAAAATCTCAACCCAATCTTGAAAGAATGGGTAAATTTTCTTTAATGAGCTAGATATGTATTACTGGACTTCCATATGGATTATGTTTCATTGCTAAAGCATCCTATGATCTAAGCAAATCAGATGCGTTGTTCTGTCTTTGTGAAGTTTCTTCTGCAGCTCGAACTCAAGGAATGTCTGTTCAAGTATTTCTGGAGGTATTGTGACTGTCTAGGTACCAGAATTAGAAATTGATGAATTCCTTGATTTTGAACCGTTTGGATCTTAGAAAATCAAGGGAGATCAGAGTCGGTTATTCCTCTGTCGCCCATTTCTAAATTTCCTTCTTCCCGGTTTCCCCTCCTTTCTGTCCTATATGGTCAAGATTGCCTTGGATCCTATACTTGGCTACATTTTAATATAAACATGATTTAAAATTTGATCTGTCAGTCCCTCTCGTAGTTACCTTCTAATGCCTTCTCAATATAACTTGTGATACCTCAGACACAACCAATTGCCGCCAAGGTTTTAAAAGGCGGAATCGGGTCTCGAGGCGTTTCCCTCGACAAAGCGAGGCGTAAGCCTCTAGGAGGAAATTTATACACACCAAAATATGTATATATACTACACAAGTGGGAGGTTAAAACGAGAACAGTGACTAAAGCGAATATGAAAATGGCCAATGGCATCTAGAGCGATTGATATTCGTAACCTTCGTGGTCGACAAAGCTAGATGACATGAGTTAATCAACTCTTTTGGTCACAATTTCTGTGATGAATGTAATGAAGTCTTGAGCATACTAAAGTATATGAACCATGGGGTGTTGTTTTGAACTACAAAAGACTATATGATGTTGGTTAGTTCAGTGGTCTGGTATCTTCTTGTAAGCCTTTTGTTACAACATCTTTAACAGAAGGTTCTTATAACTAAAAAGTGCAGTAACTTACAAGAACTATCATTAGAGGTAGTTCTTATAAGTCACCAAGAACCTTGGTTAGGGTGATGTTATATGCACCTCATTTTATATCAGAATCAGATCAAGTCATGCATTGGGAATGTGAAAAGTGATTCTTAATGTTGTGTGGAAGGAGGAAATTACTAGATAAAAGGTACATTTAGCAATATATAGGGGTGTAATCAGTTCTGAGTATATGGGTTTAGAAGCCCAGTACGTGTGCAATTATGTTTCCATTCGATCTTGCTAATACACCATATAATCCTTCAACTTTATATATTAGTTGACTTGCAAATTAACCACGCAAACTCATGAAATAAAATCAAAAGTGATAAAAGAAACATGATTCATTGCTAAACTAATGTTTCGGAATTGTTATTCACACGCGCTGCATCGCGCGGGTATACCACTAGTATATATATATATATATATATATATATATATATATATATGTATGGAGGTGGTTTCAATTGGAAACCATATTAGATTTGAAACTTTAGAAACCGTCAATTTCATTAGTTAAATTAATGCAATTGGTTCATAAAGTTGTTTAATATGATCAAGTTGCTTCATATAATTCATTTATTAATGAAATTGTTTCATATATTTATGTTTTTTATGTAGTTTCATCTATTTTTCTAATTCTGATGAAATTGTTTCATGTATTTTCGTAATCTGATGAAACTTTTTCATTTTTACATAAAAAACACAAATATATGCAACAATTTCATCAATAAAAGAATTATATGAAACAATTTCATCAAATTAAACAATTTCATTAACTTAACCAATGAAATCGAGGGTTTCCACGGTTTTCAAAATTAGAGTGGTTTCCATTTGATCACTCCCCTATTTATATGTATAAGGAGATGTTCATTTGATAAATGCTAAATATATGAGAAATAGAGAAGTAATCCTAGCCTTTCATTCGGTCAAGATCGGCTTTGATTGGTCAAATATTGCGTCTTTGACTGGTCAACAACTTTAACTGGTCAAAAGTTACGGCTATTCCAAAAATAGAAGGACAGTTTCGTAATTTTTACAAATACACGGGACGGGTTCATATATGAAACTGTATGATTCACATATGAACTATATGTTCATATATGAACCAGTGTAATTCACATATGAACTCTTTTATCTGATTCATATATAAACATTTGTAATTCATATATGAACCAATTAACTGATTCACATATGAACTAATTAACTGTAGGTTCATATGTGAATTAGTTGAACTAATTAACAGATTCATATCTGAATCTTTGTGATTCACATATGAACTAATTAACTGATTCATATATGAACTATATATGAATCACAAAGGTTCATATATGAATCAGTTAAAAGAGTTCATATGTAAATTACACTGGTTCATATATAAACATATAATTCATATGTGAATCATACAGGTTCATATATGAACTCGTCCCGCGTATTCTACGAAATTACCCATCTATCTTTCTACAGACCACACAAGGAATTATCTAGTGCTTCATGGTCAAAGCCGCAAATGTTGACCAGATAAAGGCTTAGGATTATTTATTTATTTCTCATATTTTTAGCATTTCTCAAATTAACCTAATCCTATATGTGTGTGTGTGTGTATATATATATATATATATACACACACACATATAGGATTAGGTATATATATATATATATATATATATTTATGTGTGTGTGTTTGTAAAGAAGTTGCAGGGAGGAAAATCTCCGACCAACTTTCCCAACATCCGACCACCTCCCATCTCTGGCCTTCTTTCCCAACCTCCCTCCCCCACTGCCACCCACCATCTCCGGCGAGCCATCCCCTCCCCCACCCTCAGCCACCACCTCGTCTCTCCCACCTCGTCTCCTATGGGTTTTAAACCAAAAATCCCCCTTCGATTGTCTTCTCCGATCGTCTTCTCCGGTAAATGCTTAAATCTCACACACACTAAAAGAACTCAAAATCAAACCAAATCTAAAAGCAAACCCAAATCTAAACAGAGATGTTTTTTTTTTGAAACACTAATCTAAATTCATAAATCAAAACCAGATTAAAATCTATGATTAGCCCACAGAGAACTAATCCAGTAAACATGACTTGATTTATCCCGAAGGTGGTTGTTGAATTCTTCGTATGGTTTTTCTGTAACACCCTAGAAATAGGGTTTAATTTAAACCTGGAAACAAATGCGGAATAAACGAGTCTAATATAAAAAGGATCAACCCAAAGGGGAATAGTTGCAGGGCGTTTACAAATAAATGACTAAAGGGAAATGAATACAACAACCTACTAATCTAGTCCATCTAGTTCTATATTACAAATGGGTGTTGACATTTCACCTACAAAAGTATACTATTTCTATGTCCAAAACACGCCTCTATCTCCTTCCAAAAATGCTTTAATCCTTCGATTTACCCTCCACTCAAGCCCGAGGAACACCACCGCTAGAAGGACCTGTTATACATGTCATTTTAAGAAAAAGTGTTAGGCTAAATCCTAGTGAGATCAAACATTTATAAATAGAAAATCAATACTCTCATTTGAAATAATTTAAGAGTTGCCAATGGAATACATATAGGTAGCCTCAACAATAACACAAATACCTCTTGGGTTGACGAGGGAGACCCGCTTACTCACACAAGTGACGGAACACAAAAGTAAGCCACTTAACGTATTAGTAAGACCAAACACATAAAAGTACCCGCAATGGATGTCAGGCTCAGTAGCTTTAAACGTACACCCACGGAAAGTCAACTTCAACCACATAGGGCCCTTACGTTGAGATCCTCATCCAATATCGCGTACTTAGCACGTTGGGCTTATACCTCATCTGATGCCTAAACATGCCTCAATGTGGAAAACTAGGGTTCCAACATTAGGTCAAAGATTATATATATATACGGGTTCATGACACCCAAATGCAACCAAATGCTCCATTCAATGTCCACAAAGCTAGACAATAATTCCCTCAATTAAATGCCATTATATGTACAAAATTATGAATCCAAATAACTACTCCCAAGTTTCCAAGAGGTTCCATTTCAAAATGTTAGATGATAATCCCACCCACAATACATCAATTTACTCAAATACCCAATCCATCATGCTTACCCATATTTCAAAACCCAATATTGATTTTCATGTAAATAATTCACAAGGTTATAGAAAGCATATTTTCATGTATAAAGTATATAACTAAACCCAACATGCATACTCTTGACCCCAAATCGTACTCTTACACAAAACCCCCAAAATCTCCAAAATTACGTTTTTAGTGTAAACTTACCCAACTCAAATAAATCAAAATGGAGATGTTGAGAAGGTTAAAAATTACATTTTAACATGTATAAAGTTTATTAAAAGAGGATGAACTCACAAATTAGGTTTTTGGTGAAAAACCTAGAAAACCAAGTATGTTGAGAGGAAGATGAAGATTCCAACTATCCAAACTAGCTCCTTAGATCTTGATGCACTTAGATGAACACAAATAACTCCCAAACTTGAAGAAAGTCCCCTAGGGTTCCCTTGGAATCGCATTTAAGAAGGAGGACTGGTTTGGTGAGGAGTAAATGAGGAAAAGGGGTGAAATCCCGTATTTAGGATCTGCAGGCGTTCCCGCGGCTTGGGGCACGGCTTACAAGCCGCATCCTATCCCGCGCGTGCTATTGAAATTCAAACATCCAGTGAGTCTCGTAGCTTTGGTCGCGGCTTCTAGGCCGCGGCCTATCCCACGTAACTCACTGTGGATCAACCAAGTTCCCAAATTAAATCCAAAACCAAGGTATAAATCTAGAGTCCAAAGTTCTAGATGAATCTATATTAATAAACTTCCTTAGAGTTAACAAATAGACTTATAAGAGGAATTCCCAACGTACCTTAAATTTACGGGTGTTACATTTTCAGATAACGTCTTCGACACACAGAACAATAGCGCCTCAACGTCGTCGACGTCGTCGGCTCCTTTCTTCATCCGACGCGTGTAACACCCGTAATTTTCGATAAAAGTTATCGCTTATGTGAGCATATTTTTATTTATGGGGATCTAACCTTCATACTATGATTTATGATTATGAATCATAATGCTTTGAATCCTTCGCGTGTCGAGAACATTCAGGGTCGAAAAAAGGAATTTTGGGGGTCCTGCTTTGCTTGGGCGACAGTACCCGCGACTGTGACATGTGTCACTATCGCAGGGTAAGGTCACGGGGTCGACAAAGCCCACGGTACCTCTGCGGAGACAGTGACCGACGACAATGTCAGGGTCATTGTCGCAGGGGCATTCTCGCGGGATTGGTACCGCAAGCTGTGGGAAGTGGGCGACTATGCCCCGCGACTATGCCAAGAGCATAGTTGTCGTGTCAATGTCTTCGACGGGTCCATTGTTTGCATTAAATCCATTGTTTTCCCCCATTTCACCCTTTTCTCTCTAGGACCGACCCTCAAACCCTAAATTCGGTTTTATGCATTCAAGGCACCAAATCTAGAGTGTTTCATGTGATTCTTCATCATCTATCAAGGTTTGGAAGCTAGAGCTAAGATATCTTCATCTTCTTCGTCATCTTCACCAATTTTCTAGGGTTTTCGCCTAACCCTTTTCGTCATTTTGAAGTTTGGGAGTCTATGGCTCATTTTGGTGACCTAGAGGTATCTTGATTGGTGCATTCAAGTTATGATTAAAGTAATCTCTATTTTATTCAATTATGGAAGTTAGGGTTTCGGTATAAGTTGAGATCTTCATGTTTAATGTTTGGGGAACGATTCCTTGTGGTTGGATATGAATATTTATGTTTGGAACTTGTGGATCTAAGTTTTTGGAAGTTTTGCTTGTGGATTCAAGTTTCTCCGAGGAAGCTCAAGTTGGGGTAAAATCTAGATTTAGCCTAAATCTAGCAAGGTGAGTTCAAGTTGATTTGTGAAAACGGTGTACATGCCAAAATGTCAAATTTTAAATGTTTATATGTTTTACATGAAATTATCAACTGTTGAGTTATTTGATGAGTTTGGATTATTTGAAGTGTTTAACTTTATAAACTTTGTAAAACATCCACAGTGGGGATTTTGGACATTTTGAAAAATAAATTACAAGTATTTATGTTTTAATGAGTTATTTTGTGGAAGTAGATATTTTGAGTATAAATGTACATTTAGTGTGTGTTTTGGAGAAATGATTGATTTTGTGTTATGGGACGTTTTTGAAAAAATAAATGGTATAGACTCATTTGGAAAATGATTTGTCCCAATCTAAATTGTGTTGGAGTTATTCGTATATTTTGGAGCATGTGTTTGCATAAACGTTGGTCAATTGCGTTTTATTTCGTTTTGTGGATTTTAGCATATGGTCATTTGATTGGTTGAGCTTATGGCTCGATTTTCGTCTTTGTCGGGTCTTGGGGACATTTGTCTGGTTTTAAGTACTTAAGTGGAGCTTTGGGGGTGAGTTGCATTTATCGCACTTTATTTTGGAGAATACATGTTTTGAGTGTGTGTGACATTCATTTGGAGTCATGTATTTTAGACTGTAATGCTTTGGATCCATAGGCATGTAAGTCAGTCATAATTAAGAGTGAGGAATATTGATATTCTCACCTTGGGAATTATGCCGTGTTGGCATTGTTGTTGTCCCGATCGTTTTGCGGAGAAGAATCTTTATGGGTTGTACTTTGGGACCATGAGTTTTGTAATTTGATGTTCTAATCTTGTGCACGAGGGTTAGTGTAATACCCTCAAATTTGGTAAGAACAACTAATTAACAATCTCGATATAATATCAATTAAAGGACAAAACTTCCACTTATACATCAATTTCCATCTACCTCAATTTAAAATTCTACAATTAACCATAACAATTATAAAACTACAATCTTATATACAAGGACTAAATCGAAGTCGGGTGTTACTTAACCCAAATGCAAATTGCTCTTCCCAAAACCAATGCAGAAGACTTCACCAAGCAAATCGTATCTCGAGCTTACAACAAACACTCATCTCTTCATAGTGTTGATAGCACTAACCCAAAACGGAACCTCATGCACATGCCGACAAATTAAAAGGTTAGGCTAACGCCTAGTGAGTTCAAGAGTTTTAACATGAATAAATATATCTTTAAAAGAAAAGAATTCAATTCAAATCAAGATCTTTCAAAATGATTTACTTTAGAAATGGAAATGACTCGTTTTCCCATAATATACCTCTCTAAGGGCAACGCTCCGATTCAACATTCTTTATAAACCGATGCAACCCAAAACTCACTCAAAACATGAATGTAAATCGACTCCCATTTTATGATAATGTAAATAACACTTCATATCCCAAAACACCCCAAAACACGGGCGGGGATTAATACTCAACCCATAAAACATGGAATAAATTCATGTATGCAAAATGTCCCCGAAAACAAATATATATATATATATATATATATATATATATATATATATATAAGACTTAGCCCGGAGAAAACACCTTTCGGTGACGAGGGAAACCCGATTCCATATAATGTGACGTACACAAAGTAAGCCACACATTATGTTTAATTGGTATTAAGTATCGGGCTCTACGTCTTTCAGTATACACCCATAGATACTTGCACGGAGGACTTACACCATACCAAAGATGCCTAACTGCGCCGCAATGGAGAAAACTAGCGTTCCGCCATTGGACAAATAATAAAAGCATCGACTTCGGCATCTTTCAGCGTACACTCATTGATACTTGCACGAAGGACTTACAACCCAATCTGATGCCTAACGTGCCGCGATGTGGAAACCAAGTGGTTTCATCATCGGACAAAGTGATAAAAGTGCTCATGGATCCATAGCAGACGGGGCTAAAACATTACATGACTCAAAATGAATGAACTAACGCATTCAAAACATGTAATTCTCAAATAAGATGCAGTAAATGCAAATCATAACCAAGCGCTCTACATTGAGTTATTAAAACCGGACAAGTGTCCCCAAGACCCAACAAAATCCAAACCGAGTCATAAGCTCAACAAATCCAAAGACCCAACGTTGAAAATCATAAAATGAAATCAAACGTAAACGACCCGCAATAATGCAACTCATGCTTCAAAACACACAAATAACTCCAACATAATTTAGATTGGGACATAACATTTTTCAAGTGGGTTTATACTTTTTATCCTTTCAAATCATCCCATAACACCCAATAAAATGCATTTATACTAAAAAATATACTCCATGAAATAAATCATTAAGATACCCAAAATATATGATTTATTTATCAAATGCCCAAAATGCCAAATGTGGGTGTTTTATAAACTTATAAAGTTTAACACTTCCAAATAACCAAAACTTATCAAGTGATCATCAATTAACAATTACATGTAAAACATATAAACACTTTACAATAGACATTTTGGCATGTACACTGTTTTCACAAGTCAACTTGAACTCACCTTGCTAGATTTAGGCTAAATCTAGATTTTACCCCCAAAACTTGAATCTCCTTTGATGAAGGCTTGAAATCTTCAAGTAATCTCCCTAGATCTTAGATCCAACACATCTACAAGGTTTCCTTCACCACACAAGTCATCAAAATCACACTCAAGTTGAAGGATGAAAGGAAAAAGGATGTAAACATCAAACCCTAGTTTAACATTAAGAGATATGAGAAGCTTACCACCACAAAATAGTCTTGGATACTCCAATAAACTTCAAATATCTTGATACATACTTGAATATATCTCAAAAACGAAACCATAGCAACTTGAATCATCAAAATCGGATCTAGGAGGAGAAAGTTATGTGGAAATGAAGTTAGATCTCCAAAAATCGCGTATAAAACCCTCAGACCCGCAGTTTGGCCCATGGCTTGGAAGCCGCGGGGTAAACCGCGCACTTATTCAATATCAATCCAGAGGGTTCCGTGGCTTAGGGTCTCGCGGCCTAGGGTCTCCCACCAACCTGCGGGCCTCCGAAAACCTCCATTTCTCGCTTCCGATCACTGTTTTGGCCATAACTTCTTCGTTTTAACTCCGATTTTTGCTCCGGAAAGAACCGTTGGACTCGTATTTGGATTATTCATCCAAAAAGATTATAAAATCTAAAATTCAAGCCCAAAATATTAATTCTTATATTTCTCTTAAAATATTGATTTCTATACTAACTTGAAATTATACCTTTCTAAAATCGGGGTGTTACAGTTAGACATCATGAGTTATCAAGTAAGGAGTTGTGTCTCCTATCTTGAAGGATGGGGAGTAGGCACTAGGGGTCGAAGTGGTACCCTGAGGATGAAACTCCACTAGAGACCGAACATGCAATAAGATCGTGTATCCTTGAGGTACAACTCGGCATAGCAGGCAATGGGGGATAAGGTATTTTTGGGACTTGAAATAAAATCCGACTGGAGGTGTAGCTCGGTAGAACAGGCAATACAGTCACGATCTAAGGTGTAGTTCGACAACATAGCTATGTGGTTTAACTTTGTGTTCTGCCACGTATAATGGAATCAGGTTTCCCCCGTCATCAGAAGATGTTATTTGGGTGTTAAATTGTATTATTTCATTATCCATGTTTTCAGTGATGTTTTGCATATATGGATTTGTTTACTCAAGATTTATGGGTTGAGAACTATGCTCGCCCATGTTTGGGGTGTTTTATAACAACCCAAACTTCCAACAAGATAAAACATGCAATTAATAAAAAAATCTTGCCAAAACGTCCCCAAGTCTACAAAAGGTAACAAGGTTTGCAGTAAGGCAACCTATTCACAACTGAGATAAAAAGGAAAATACTATAAGGAAGTCTTCTCTAATCTGGTGTCACTCAAACTTTCTCTTTCCCCTTACCCGAACCACCAACTTCGCGATTACCTGAAAAGGTTTTTAGTTTTGAAAGAGTGAGGGTTAGACCGGAGGTCTAGTGAGTCCCCTCTAACAATAGTTTAAACCACATGAAGAGAGTACATAAGAATAACCAATTCAGTTAAAAATAAAACAACTTCACACTGATAACCTACGCTTCTGACCTACACTACTGTCATACAAGGATGACGACGTGTCTGCCTCGTACTGCCTTATTTGTGACACACCCCCAATGGCATAAACGGAACACCCCCCCGGTACGAGAGCAGGCGGAACACCCCCCCCCCCCCCCGTCTTTGGTCATAGCTCACAAAAACAACACATGCATGCAATTAACCATCAACAAAGCCATAACTACTCGTCCACAAATCACTCATGTATGAGCAACGTACTTAATAAATGCTTTAAGTAAAACTTTCACATGCATATAACGATAAAACATTTAATTTAGGAAAACTCACCTGATTCCTTTTTACGCCTTCGCGAATACTTCTACGGTTGTTAGGTTTGAATATGCTAAGGATGGATACTACTGCTAGTTGAAAGGTATTACTACTGCTAGTAGAATTAATATTGCTTGAAAAGTTAGTTCTGCTACTTGAATAGTTAGTACTGCTTGGAGAGTTAGTACTGCTAGTAGTTAATACTGTTGAAGATTACTACTGCAAGCATGGTTAGTACTGCTCAAGGATTAATACTGCTGAGGATGTTAATGCTGTTGGATGATTAATACTGCTAAAAGAAGGTTAGTTATGCTTCTAAAGATAAAGAAGACTTGAAGATAAAGATGAACTGGAGATAAGGTTGAAGATAATTATGGTATTGATACTGAAGATCAATTTTATTTTGATAATTATCTTGTAATCAACTCTGTATATATAGTATAGAAGTCTTTGTTAGAATTAACATTTATTCATACGTTTTGTTTAGAGAGAATTAACCTCAAGAATAGTTTAGATCCTTTCTATAGAGAAGTATAGAACGTCTGTTGAGCATGTTCAACAGATTGAGGTTTTTATGTGTAATCATCAAGTTGAATTAATATAACTTGTGATTTGAGTTCTATATACTGTTCCATTGATTTTCTGTTAAAGTGTTTTTCCGTAACTTCTTTAACATAATTTTCTGAGTGTGTTATTTAAATTCTTGTTTGAGTTTCGATCCTGACAAGTGGTATCAAAGCTAGAAAACTCAGAAATCTATAATCATGGACAGTTCAAGCGACAGTGTTTTGGTATAAAAGGTTCCCATGCTCAAACCCAATGAGTTTGACATGTGGAAGATCAGAATCAAGCAGTACATTCTTCTCACAGACTTCTCAATGTGGGACATCATTGAGAATGGTCCTTCTGATGTAGGAAAGATGGATGCAGAAGGAAAGAGACCACCTCCAAAGACAGATGGAGAGAGAAAGTTGAGGCAGACAGAGATGAAAACTTTGAGCACTCTGCTTTTGGCTATACCTAATGAGTACCAACATCAATTCTGCAACTGTTCTGATGCACAAATTCTTTGGAATTCTCTAGAGAAAAGATTTTCTGGTACCAAAAGTACCAAGAGAAATCAGAAGGCCATCCTAAAGCAGCAATATGAAAACTTCATGTCTACAAAGAATGAGTTCATGACTCAAACTTTTGATATATTTAATAAGCTAATTGGTGAATTGGCTACTGTTGGTGTCCAGATAGATCAAGATGATGTCAACAAAAAACTTTTAAGATCTCTTGGTGATGAATGGACTATGTACACTGTCTCCTTCAGACAGAATGACCAATTGGAGGACAAGGAATTGGATGACCTCTATAATGACCTTAGGGTGTTTGAAGCAGAGGTAGAAGCAAAGAAGAGGCCCTCTGGATACTCATACAATGCTGATCTTTTATCATCCTTTACTGATTTTGCTGCTAATATAGAATCAGTTAGTGTTGCCCATGGATCAAAGCAAGATGGATCCAATGACTCAGTTTTAGAAGCTTTTCTAGCCAGTCATGCTAATTCCACTCTAATTAATGATGACTTAGAACAGATAAATGCTGATGATCTAGAAAAGATGGATATCAAGTGGCAGATGGCTATGCTGACTATGAGGGTAAAAAGATTCATCAAAAGGACTGGAAGGAACAACTTTGCTCAGAAAAGAGAAGATGGGGTTGGATTTGATAAATCCAAGGTTGAATGTTACAAGTGTCACAAGTTGGGGCACTTTGCAAGAGAATGCAGAAGTGGAATGCCTCAACAACATACTAGCAACCATCAACCATCACAGTTCATTAGCTTCAACAATAGGAACTCTTCTCAAGCTCTTGTTTCCCAAGAAGGAATGGGATTTGATTGGAGTGACCAAGCAGAAGAAGCAGTTCAGAATCAAGCTTTAATGGCTAAAGTTTCAGAGTCAGAAAGCACTGATATTCCCACAGAGGTAACTTCTAATATTTGCTCTAAAACCTGTATTGAAACTGTTAAAAAGTACAGGGATCACAATCAGAGTATGTATGATGACCTTAAAAGGTTAGAGAAAGATAGAAGAGAGTATGTTCTGATTGTTGAGAGGTTTGAAGAACAAATTAAGTCTTACCAGGATAATGAACTTCAACATTCCTATGATACAAACTACTGGAAGTGGGAGAAAAATCAGTTAGAGGTTAAGCTTAAAAAGTCTGAAGAGGAATGTGAGAAGATAAGGAGTTATTTTGAGAAAGCAAAGCTGGACATTGAGAAATATTCCATTGTTTCTAAACCAATAGACTCACTTTTAAAAACTCAAGTCCATGACAAACTTAGAAGAGGAATAGGCTACAACACCACACCTCCACCATACAACAATAACTATATTCCTCCCACCTCTGATCTCTTAGAAAGACAGGACAAGAAGGAATTACCTGAAGGAGCCACTGAAGTAGATTCTTTAGACAAAGTAGTGGTTCAGGCAGATTCTGAAGAAGAGGACTCTGAGAGTAAGAAGGAGAAAGACCACAAAGTTATTCCCTTAGAAAACCACATACTGACAAATTAAAGAGGGGGTAAACCTTTTGTCAAGAGTGAGAAAGTAAAGTCTGGGGAAGAGACTGTTAAGAATGAAAAAGCAGAGATCTCTAAGAGAGGGAAGGAAAAGGCACAGGGAGTCCATTACATGCAAACCACTGTTGTTAATCCCTGTACTTGTAAACAGAATCAGCCCCAACAACATGATAAAACAAGGGGAAATCAAAGAAATAGAAATAATCAGTGGGCTTTAAAACAAGGAATTGATCTGAGAAAAATTGTCAGACCAAAGCCTTGTTTTATCGGTGGCAAGCTAAATCATCTAGCCAAACACTGTTATTTCAATCCTATTAACCAAAGGATCACTTTTCAAAGAATATACAAAATCCTGTTGGTTATAGGAAGCAAATAAGGAATCATATGACTGAGAATGTGAGAAGGGCACCTATAAAATCTCATGTTCAGAATAAGTTTGCTAATTCAAAGAAAAATACTCCAAATAAGCCAAGGAGTAACTTAAAGAAAAAGAAAGCAAACAACTTTGTCCAGATCTGGGTTCCAAAAGTAAAGAAATCTGTTAGTACTGCTACTTCTAATAGTACTGCTGACAGAAATAATGCTGCTGCAAGCAATACTACTGCTAACAAAATTAGTACTGCTAACCCAATTAGTACTGTTAATCATAAAATCCCAATCACAACAAGCTAATTACTCAATATATGTCAAATAAGCTCAAGAACTAGAGAGAGAATCTAGAGAGAGAAAGTAAATCTTGTATTACTAATCACAAGTCTCTGAATTACAATGTATGAGCAGCTCTCGTTGTTATAAGATTACACAACACAAACCCTTATATACTCACTATCTAAAACAAAGCCTTAACGGCTAAGGAAACTAAACATGCTTTGATAAGACAAAGTTGACTTTTACAATGTTGACTTTCCTATTAAATCTTGGATACAAAATTTAGACTTAACAATCTCCCCCTTTGTATTCAAGATTTAATAAAAATTTGATACAAACCTTCAGCTCTTGATTCTTCAGCTTTTGTCTCTTTGAAGCTTTCACAAACTTTAAACTTTCAACTCTTGAAGAATCTTGGAAAGTCTTTTTCTCTTTGAAGCTTTAAAAGTCAACAAGTCTTCAACAGGAAACAAATTTCTTGAAACTTCTTTAAAACTTTGACAACTTTAAAACTTCTGAAAAAATCTTTGAAACAACATGATTCTGTATCATCATCACTTTGATCTCTTGACCATCTTTGGAAGAACAAACTTTCTCAAATCATCTTGAATTAACTTTGAACAATCTTCTTTCAGAATCTTTTGGATTTGAATTTCTTTATCAGACTTGAACTTGATCTTTATCAGACTTGAAAGCGGAAGCAATTCGAATTTCTGACTTGTTTTTGAAACAGCGGAAGCATTTTGAACTTTCATAAATTCTTCATCAGACTTTGAAATTGATCTTTGTAGAATTATCCCCCTTTTTTTATCTTTGTGAAATTGATATCTTTGTATACTTCTCCCCCTTTTTGATGATGTGAGCATCATAATCATCAAAACTTCGTCAATTTCGGCACAAACTTTGATTTCCCCTTTCGATCAACTAACAATCTCCCCTTATGACAATAGGCGCGCTTTGATCTGAAGAGCCGAATCATGAACAGTATATATCCGAATCTTTTCAAATTCAGACATAATGAGCGTGTAACCCTGATTCAACAAATGAAATAGTTAGAAATGCCTGTCAGTAACACAAAGTTACTGTGTACAACGAATGTACAATTTAAGGAGTTGGTTTGATGTTGACTCCCCAGGTCTTCCATTCAATCATTGAAAAACACAAGGTTTATCTATGAATGTTCTGACAGAAAAACAAATTTTCTGTGTGCTCGTGCTTATGTATGAAAGAATTTTAGCACAATGATTGTGTTTCATAAAGGCTCAAAGTATGTAAATCACTGAGACATCAATGATTGTACACGGACTCAATGTGCATGAGAAAGGGTCTAAGGTGGGGTAACTTTCCTTCTTTTTCAATATCAGTATCTTCTAAGTGAAGATCCGATAGATTATGTGCTGCTTCCCCAGAAAATGTGAAACATTCTCTTTTTAAGAAAAGAATGAGTAGTTGGTGAGGTTGTATGCAAGAGATGGCATGGGCTATTTGCCTATTTCAATGATGGTCACCAAAGAAATGTGAACCAATCAGTAATGTGGCTGCCCGACTCAGAAAGATGTTTGGTGCAGAGTTCTGATATTCTTTTAACTCTGTTCTCACACCCTATTTCTTTTAAACATATAAGCTCACATCTAACCAATCTCTCATTTCCATTTTTCCTCTGCTCACTCCCACACTCAATTCTTTTAGACCCCTCTCCCCTTAATCACTCAAAGGATTTCTTCTGGGGTAGGAAACACTGGTTATCGTGAATCCATGGAAGATCTATTAAGCACTCACACTGAATCCCATGTTCCTAAAAGTACATGTTGGTCAATGATTTCTTGACATGTAAAGCACAAGAAATCATATGTAGTGTATGTATGCTCATCAAAAATCAAAAATGAAATTTGAGCAGTTGAACTTTGAATATTTCTCAAAACAAGAATATTGAATGAATGAAATGAAGTCAAGAGAATTGTTTTGAGAATCTGACAATGAATTAAACAGATCAAATCAAATGGTTAGGGTATCAAAGAATTGGATATTTGTTTATATGAACAAATATAAACAATTTATCAATGAAAGCACAAATATGGAAAAAATGAATGATGCTCAACAACTGTGAAATTGCAAACGGGAGTATTACCATCGAAAAATTGGTTCGAATTTGAGACATGGTAATAACAAATTCAAAGAAAACACTGAACCGGTGTGTGTGAATACTTAACAGTATATGGACAAGATAATACACAAGTATTGATCTTTGGAAACACACGGTCAGTTAAACATTAAAGCACAAAAATTGAAAAAACATTTAAAAATCACACTTCTAAATTCATGAAATCGTTTGAGAATAAGAAGTGGTTTGAACATTTAAGAAAAGGTTTTTCATGTTCGAAAGTTGTTCTTCTTTCAAACAATCCTGAGATCTAGGATCAGAAGTTTTTTACCTTTTCGGCTCCCCCTCAAAACATGATATAAAGATTTAATCTTTTAAGCTCCCCTTGGATATTAACACAATATCCGTCTTTGATCATTGATGAACGGGTCCTGATCTGTCATGTGATCAGAAGCCATCACCTTTACTCCCCCTTAAATTAAGCATCTGAAATATTACAAGTAAAACAGGATAGAGATCCAACACTCCCTTTTGAATTGTTAGACCATCAATATCAGAAAAATCTAGCAAAGAAAAAGTATAGGATAGAGATCAGATCAATTCACTCGGGATGAAGACCATCAATATCCATCGGATGCAAGCATACAGGAGTAAGGTCTTTTTGATCTCTGAGGTACGGGTCCTAAGCTGTTTTGCTTAGAATCCATAATCTTGACATTTAGGTGCGGGTCTTGAACTGTTGTGTTCAAAAGCCATTGTTCTCTTACTCCCTCTTTGATTGAGGTGCTTGCAACACAGTATCGGTTTTCTTCTTTGGTACCCACTGGTATTTGGGTCCAGAAATGTTAGTTGCAGTGCGTGTAGGGGTAATGGAGTAAGAACCATACCAGAAATGATCATTTGTTTTGTGAAAATGATCATGTGTACAACAAATAGAACAATAAAATTTCTTACTGTTAGGTGCTTTGTTCTTCTTTGCTTTGTGTACAGGTACACATGATTTCTTCTCTTTCAGCTCATTTTCCTTATCATCTTGGACTGGTTTCTTTTGCCAAACCAGTTTCTCTTTCTTGACACTTTTTCTTGGATAAGTATCTGAACCATCTAAAAATTCATCGTAGAAAAGGTTAGTGCGACGAATCTGATTAAAGGATTTGACTGACTTGTTTGAAGAGATGAATTTCTGATTTGAACTTGAAATAGATTTCTCAAGTTCTTTGATCTTTGAGGCGAAGTTGTCTCTTTCTTTCACAAGCTGGTCAATCTTTGTCTTGAATTCAAACTTCGTCTTTTGCTCTTTCAGCGCAGCTGCAGACAGTTCAAACAACTTAGAAGTCAGCTTTTTAATTTCATTTTCAAAGATGGATCTCTCTTCCTCAAATCCTTTTTCTGATTCATTTCTCTGGCCGGATAACTCTTTAAAGAATCCCACATTTTTCTGTTCTATGGCCTTCTTTTCTTTATCAAACTTCTCTCTTTCTAAAATCAGAATTTTCTCAAAATCTGAGATTTGTTGAGAAAATTTTAAGCATTTAAGCTCCAACGACTTCTTTTCCTCAAAACATTTCTTTGAAAAATCTGAGAACTTTTTCGAAATTTTTTTCTTTTCAGAATCAAAATCAGTTTTATTTGCAACAAGTTGTTCTTCCAAAACAGATAAATTCTTTCTAAGCTCAGTGTTTTCAGATTCCAAAACAGATATATTCTCTTCGAAAGCCTTCAGCTTGTTTTGAAGCTCAACTGATTCTGCTTGTAGCTCAGGTGATTTCTGTTCAGTTGTCTTCAGTTGACTTTGAAGATTCATAATCTCTCTTTCTTTCTCTTTTATCTCTTTCTCTTTTTCATAAAGAATACCTGCAAAATTAGAACTATTTTTAGTACAATTTATACATTCAGGAGTTTTAACACATGTGAACAATTTTAGTTACAAATCCTGAATCTTTTTGAGATATTCTGAATTTTTTAATTTTAGATCATTTTGTTCAACTTCAATACCAGAAATATCAGATCTATAGTAAATTGACATCTTGAAAAATTAATCAACTTTGAAGTGAATGACTGTTCCAAACTTATGTATCAGAAAATCAAAAATCTGATTGAATTGAAAGTTTTCGAAAAAATATTAAAAAATGAAAATTTGTAAAACACTAGAAATGACACAAAGATTAACAAAAAAAATAGATGACACACTAAAAAAAATTTCAGACTCCTTTTTTTTTTTTTATAAACAGAGGTTTGCGTGTGACGCCTGGAATGCAAAGCTGTGGTTTGCGTGTGTCGACCGAAACGCAAAGCTATGGTTTGCGTGTGATGCCTGAAATGCAAGATGAGACTTTGCGTGTGATGAGAGAAACGCAAACTGAACTTTGCGGGTTCAACTTGAAGCGCAAGATGAACTTTGCGGGTTGGTCTTGAAGCACAAGATGAACTTTGCGAGTTGGTCTTGAAGCACAAGATGAACTTTGCGGGTCTTAACTAGAAACACAAACCTGAAAACCTGAAAATTTACTAACACACGAGTTAGACCACTATGAATGAAACGCAAAGTAGCATGAATAAACGCAAAGCATTATGAATGAGGCGCAAAGTTTATGAATGAAACGCAAAGTGTGGATCTTGGCTGATTCTTCTTAAATCGATCAAAATCTGCAAATTTAATCTAAAAAACTCATCAGAATCATCGACTAACAGTACTAAACACAAAATTACAATCAATTTTCGATTAAAAACACCAATTCATACATTTTCGATCAAGAACAGTAACAGAACACGTTTTCAAGAAAATTTCAAAAATCAAAAATTGGAATTGATTTTGAATGAATTTCGATATGGAATCTATACAACAATCAATCACCAACATAAATCGATCATAATGAAACCAATTTATTTCATTAAAAACAATTTTTTCACTCAAAATTCGTATGTAACAGTAAAAAAAACCGTTTTCTTGAAAAACTTTTGAAAAATAACGATTTTTCAAATCAAATCACACAAAATTCAATTCAAATCATGATAAAATCAATTCTGAAAAGTTTGGTATGGCTCTGATACCAATTGTTAATCATAAAATCCCAATCACAACAAGCTAATTACTCAATATATGTCAAATAAGCTCAAGAACTAGAGAGAGAATCTAGAGAGAGAAAGTAGATCTTGTATTACTAATCACATGTCTCTGAATTACAATGTATGAGCAGCTCTCGTTGTTACAAGATTACACAACACAAACCCTTATATACTCACTATCTAAAACAAAGCCTTAACGGCTAAGGAAACTAAACATGCTTTGATAAGACAAAGTTGACTTTTACAATGTTGACTTTCCTATTAAATCTTGGATACAAAATTTAGACTTAACAAGTACTACTAATGATGTTAGTACTGCCAATCAAGTTAGTACTGCTTCCAGTGATAGGCCCATTATTCTGACAAAGTATTCAAGCAATAAGATTCCCCAGTTTGATAATCTCATCAAGTCTGAATATGAATATGTTGATGAAAATGGGAAACCCAAGACCACTTTGGCTTGGGTTCCTATTAAAAACTAACTGCTTTATTAAATGTGCAGGGCAACCAACAGCTCAAGGGAAGGAGCATTTGGCATGTTGATAGTGGTTGTTCCAGGCACATGACAGGTAACATGGCCTGCCTTCAAAACTTCAAAAGAATTGATGGAGGACATGTTGCTTTTGGTGATAATCCAGCAGGTGGTAAGATAAGTGGAAAAGGTAATGTGTTAAAAGGAAAGATGATATTTGAGGATGTATACTATGTTGAGCAATTGAGATACAACCTGTTAAGTGTATCACAGGTCTGTGACAAGAAACATAACATATTATTCAATGATACTGAATGTATTATCCTTGCTCCAGGGTTCAAGGTAGTTGATGAAAGCATGATACTACTAAGAACTCCTAGAAAGGACAATGTTTATTGCTTAGACTTGAAGAGTGTAGTTTCTGATTCATCTTTAAATTGTTTATTTTCAAAAGCTTCAGTAGATGAATCATCTCTTTGGCACAAAAGGATGTGTCACATGAACTTTAAAACAATGAACAAACTTGTGAAAAACAACCTTGTAAGAGGTTTGCCACAAAATGTATTTTCATGTGATGATCATTGTGTTGCATGTCTTAAAGGCAAACAACACAAAACTTCTCATAAGTCCAAAGAGATAAATACAATCTCTTCACCTCTTAATTTACTGCATATGGATCTGTTTGGCCCTACAAATGTGATGAGTATTGGTAAGAAATCCTACTGCTTAGTTATTGTTGATGATTTCTCTAGATTCACTTGGCTCTATTTTCTGAGGACAAAGGATGAGACAAGTGGACTGATCAAATCCTTTGTTCTTAGAGTTGAAAACCAAACAAATCTAAGAGTTAAAGTCATTAGGTCTGATAATGGAACTGAATTTAAAAATAATGACCTAAACAGCTTCTGTGAGGAAAAAGGCATTGAGAGACAATACAGTGCTCCTAGAACTCCTCAACAGAATGGTGTTGCTGAAAGGAGAAATAGGACTCTGATAGAAGCTGCTAGATCTCTGTTGGCAGATTCAAAACTTCCAATCACTTTTTGGGCAGAAGCAGTTAATACTGCCTGCTATGTTCAAAACAGAGTTCTAGTAGTAAAATCCCAAGACAAGACACCTTATGAGCTTTTTAAAAAGAAGAAACCTTTTGTTGGATTTTTCAAACCATTTGGGTGTCCTTGCACAATTCTCAATACCAAAACTCACCTAGGCAAGTTTGATAGCAAAGCTGAGGATGGGTTTCTTGTTGGTTATTCATCTCAAAGTAAGGCCTACAGAGTTTTTAACACCTCTTCTAGGATTATTGAGGAAAGTGACAATGTCAAATGCAATGAGAACACACCAAATCAACTTGGTTCAGGTCTTGATTGGCTATTTGACATTGATTCACTGACTAACTCTTTGGGTTTCAGTGATGAGCATAATGCAGGAACAGGGACAGAAAAGGCACAAGTACAAAGACTAGAGTTTGTGTTGTTCCCAACACCTACTACTGATCCTGTTGAATTCTGTGACCAAGACAAGAAAGATACTTCAGATTCAAAGGACATTGAACCAACTCAGAATGAAGAGGACAAAGGTGAAAAGAAAGATCAGCCCTCAGATTTAGGAATCAAAGGTCCTGAGATGCCAGTTTTGGAAGAGGATGACACAGATGATGATTCTTTAGTGTATGGTGGAAGCACTCCAGAAAAGAATGACACCAATCTTGAAGTCAATCTTAATGAGGAGGCTGTCAATGCTACAAGAACTTAGAAGAATCATCCTCCTCAATTAGTGATTGGTGACATCAATTCTCCAATGATCACAAGGCAACAAAGCAAGATAGGGGGATTGAAAGATCTACAATCAGGTTTATTATCTTGCTTTCTATCACAGGTTGAACCCAAAAAGGCATTTGATGCAGTGAAGGATCCAAGCTGGATAGAAGCAATGCAAGAGGAGCTACTGCAGTTTGTACTACAAGATGTATGGGATTTGGTGGATCTTCCAAAAGGACACAGAGCAATTGGCACAAGATGGATCTTCAGGAACAAGAAAGATGAGAGAGGAATAGTAATAAAGAACAAATCCAGACTAGTGGCACAAGGGTATACTCAAGAAGAGGGTATTGATTATGAAGAAGTATTTGCACCAGTGGCCAGGATAGAGGCAATCAGGCTATTTTTAGCCTATGCTTCTTTCATGAAGTTCAAAGTCTACCAGATGGATGTAAAAAGTGCTTTTCTGTATGGAAGGATTGAAGAAGAAGTGTATGTCTGTCAGCCTCCAGGATTTGAGAATCCAAATTATCCTGACAGAGTATACAAATTGAAGAAGGCACTCTATGGGCTACATCAAGAACCAAGGGCATGGTATGACACTCTGTCTACCTATCTCTTGGGAAATGGGTTTCAAAGAGGAATCATAGACAAGACTCTGTTCATTCAGAGGAAGAAGAAGGACATCCTAATAGTGCAAATCTATGTGGATGATATTATCTTTGGATCCATAAAAGATCAAATGTGTAGAGATTTTGAATATTTAATGCACAAGAGATTCAAGATGAGTTCTATGGGTGAACTTACCTTCTTCCTAGGGCTACAAGTTAAGCAGAAGAAAGATGGGATATTTATAAGCCAATCCAAATATGTGCAGGACATTCTTAATAAGTTTGGATTCTCAGACTCAAAGCATGCAAGCACACCCATGGAGACACACAAACAGATCACTGCAGATCTTGAGGGGGAGGATGTGGATGTTCATCACTACAGATCCATGATTGGCTCCCTCATGTATCTCACTGCTTCAAGACCAGATATCATTTTTCCTGTTTGTGTGTGTGCAAGATTTCAAGTAAGGCCTAAGCAGTCACACTTTTAAGAAGTCAAGAGGATATTCAGATATCTCAAAGGCCAACCTAGATTAGGTCTTTGGTATCCTCATGACTCACCATTTGACCTACTTGCTTATTCAGACAGTGACTTGGGTGGTGCAAATTTGGATAAAAAGTCAACTTCAGGGGGATGTCAGTTTTTGGGTGCAAGACTAGTATCATGGCAGTGCAAGAAACAAACCACAGTTTCCACATCTACAACAGAAGCAGAGTACATAGCTGCTGCAAGCTGCTGTTCTCAAGTACTCTGGATTTAGAATCAAATGTTGGACTATGGTATGAATTTTCTTCACACTCCAATCTTCATAGACAACAACAGTGCTATTAGCATTGTTAATAATCCAGTCAATCACTCCAAAACAAAGCATATAGAAATCAGTGTTTCAGATTGCTTCAAATGGATACTTGGTACTTCTAAATCAGTTAATACTGCTCGCTATATTACTCATGATAACTTTTCAAAAATGGTTAAGTATGGTTACTACTGCTAGGTAGTTTATACTGCCAGTGCAAAGTTACTACTGCTTGCCTTATTTATACTGCTAATCAGTATTACTACTACTGGTATGTGTTAATACTGCTAGTATGTGTTAATACTGCTAGTCCGTGTTAATACTGCTAGTCCATGTTAGTACTGCCAGTATGTGTTACTACTGCTAATATGAGTTAATACTGCGAGTTAGTTAATACTGATAGAGTACTTAGTACTGCTTCTAACTGAAACCCTCCACCTATAAATACCCTTTGTGACCGCCAAAATACAAACGGCTCTTTGAACTTCCATTGCTTCTTTTTCTCTCTCTCGATTTCTTGCTTACCAGTGTCAACCCTATTCACGATTCGAACGCTAGAATTAACCAAAACGATGGCAGGACGAGCATTCTTTGATGAACACAACGAGCTCGCCATGTTGTAGAAACAAAAGCAAGCTGAAGGTTTCCATGCCATAGTGGATTTCCTCAAATCCTCACCCATCACCCATCACCCACGCTCTAACTATCAATCCCACAATCTATGTGGAACATCAAAGACAGTTCTGGGCCAATGCTGCTATTCAATCTGAAGAGGGCAATCAGGTCATCAAAACAAGGGTATGTGATAAACCCCTGACCATCACAGAGGAGTGTATTCGCTTCCATCTACGCTTAGATGATGCCTCAAGTATAACCTCTTTACCTAAGGAAGATCTTTTCCAAACTCTTAGTAATATGGGGTATGAAGGTCCCACTGACGTATTCAAGTTTTTCAAGAACAAGTTTTCACCACAGTGGAGATTTTTTGTTCATACCCTACAACATTGCATTTCACGAAAAACAACTGTATGGAGTGAGTTTAGCAGTACCTTAGCTTATGTTTTGGTCTGCTTAGCTACCTCTAGAAAGTTTAATTTCTCACAAATGATTTTCAATGATTTTATGTCAAACCTGGATACCAAATCCAAAAGCTTTTATATGTATCCTAGGTTTGTACAAGAGATTATACTAAGGGTGCGTTTGGTACGCAGACAGGACAGGACAGGACAAGATGGAACAGGACAGGACGGAACAGAACAGGACAGCTGCCCAGCGTTTGGCAAGACATGACAGAACTGGACTAGACCGGTTAAATGACGAATTTACCCCTGATGAAAAATCATAGATCACATCAGTAATACATAGTGCAATGGATTATCAAAAACATAAAACTAATTTATCACGATTGGATTTTGGATATGGAAATCAAAACCCAAATTTTAAGTTTCGGATTTTAGGTTCTTTCGGGTTTTGGTTGGTCGGGTTTCGGATTGATGTCGGTCGGGTTCGGGTATTATATAATGCAAATGTTATATATAAATTCAATCGTTTTTAGGATGAATACATTCGATTGAAAGATTGATGAAATCGATAGCAAGTTTAAATTTTAGAAAATATTTCAATAGACTATAATTTACGATTTAAAAAAAGAAGATATATATATATATATATATATATATATATATATATATATTCAGACGGGTTGGGTGGCCAACGATCAAACCCAATCCGAACCCGAATATCCTCTCAAATGTCGGGTTTCGGATTATCGGACTTCGGGGTATTTGGGTTTTGCAAAAACATTTTATTTTCGGTTCGGATTCGGATTTCGGACTATTCGGGTTTTGCACACCCCTAGCTTGGAGGCATGGATGATGAGAAGACATGTTTTATGTTTTTAACAAAGGGTATATTAGTCAACGTATTGCTGTTCTACTTAGTTCCAGGGGGTTGGAGTGGGACAAGTGTGTCCCATGCTTGTTCCACTTAGTTCTAGCGTGTCCCACATATGGTCACACCAAACATGGGACAAGCCTGTTCTGTTCTGTCCTGTCCCACTCTGTCCTGCATACCAAACGCACCCTAAAGGAATTGACGGATCTACCCTCTTTTCAAGAGGTGTATGTACCAAAACCTCCCAAAGGGAAGGTGTTCTCAAACATGAAAAGGCCCTCCAAGGACTTTTCTGGCCAAGACACCCCATTGTTCTCTACAATGATGGGTGTGTCACATTCCCATGGTGAGGCATCAGTGTCAAAGCCCTCATTAGATAACCAAACTGATGACCTACCCACACCACTCATTTCTAGTAATCCTCCTCAGATTCCTATTGAAAATCCCACATCCCCCCTCACCAAAATCTATATAAGGAAAAAGGTAAAGAAGGTTCCTTCCTTTCTTGTACCTTCACCCCTAAAGACTTCAAGCCCTCTAATGGAGCATTATCCATTAGAGAATATCCAAAGGGAAACCACAGGGGTGTCTCCCAACCCCAAGAAGGTGCTCAATAAGGAGAAGGAAGAGCATATGGGCAGTAAGGCTCACACTACTGACTTTGCACAAAGTGCAGGGCAGGACAGTGTGAACATCTCTAAGACCTTCCCCATGGCAACTTTGGGTGAGCAATCATCCAAAGGTCCCAGGTGCCAAGAAACCAAGGGGGTAGAGGGTGCTTCTGCTAGGCAGAAGACATCTACTACAAGATCCAAGGATCCTTCAAGGGTGGTCAACACACCCAAAGGAGGTGAGGACATATATAACTATGATGAATTGATGGAAACTATGGGCAATATCAATCTTGATCTCCTCAAACAGGGTGCTGATATAGAGGAGATGAAACTGGTGATTCTGTCTCAACAAGTGCAGATTACCAAACTAAAGAAAATGGTTCTGAGGTTGGTGCAGAAAAAAAGAAAAGAAAGTAGTGTGTATTGAAGAAAAGGGAAGATGCTTTCAACAAGGGGGAGAGACAAGCTGAAGGGGAGAAACAAAGTCCTGTTGGCATGGAATCTAAAGTTGAGGGGGATTTGGGCTACAAAAACAGAAAGTAGCAAAGCAACAGAAAATGCAAAAGAAGTAGAAACCACACCAGCAGCAGTAACTGCAACAGAAGTAGAAACTTCTCCAGCAGCAGAAACAGAATTTTCCAGGGAAGAGATAGAAATTGCTGAAACATTGGTGAAGGCAAAGCTTGACACTCCCAAAGCTACTCTAAAGGCTAAGGGAGTGGTAATAAAAGAAGTTGGATTAGAAAAGAAAAGAACAGAGATTAGTGTGGAGGATGCAAAGAAGAAAGGCAAAGAGAAGGTGGTTGAATCTGCAAAAGCATCAAAGAAACAAAGTCAAATAGCTTTAGATGAAGAATTGGCAAGAAAGATGCAAGCAGAACTGGAAAAGGAGGAAGAGACTCAATCTGCAAAAGACAGAGAGATTGCTTTGGAGATGGCTGCTAAACTTAATGAAGAATATCAAAAGAGTCTGAAGTCTGCAGCTGCTGCTAAGAAAGTCACAAAGAAGGCTTCAAGGCAAAGGCTACCACTGAAGACTAGACAAAGACAACCTTCCAAGACATACTTAGCAAACCAAGAAAGAAGGAAGATGATAAACTTCCTGAAAGGAGCTATTGGAGTTCCTGAGGGAATGTTTACAAGTATGTATTTTGGAAAGCTTGAAGAACTTTATCAGAAGGAGATGGCCAAACTAAAAGGGGACTTCATTCAAAGGGTAGAGGTTGAAAGGAAGATGAAAGAGAGGCATGACCTCAACATACAACAACCCTTCCTTGAAAGTGAAGAAGGAACTCCTATCAAGGAAAAGAAAGAAGAGACATTGGCTCATCAAATTGGAGTAATCAAAAGAAAGAAAACCATTGCCACCAAGCCAAAGGCAAAAAGGGCAAGAATTGAAGAAGAAAGAGCAGAAGCAGAAGCAGAAGCAGAACCTACTAATGAACCTTTAGGAGAGCCTGAGCAGAATCCAGAGCAGTCCAATCAACAATCTAATGAGCAGTTTGACTTGTACATGACAGTGACAGATAAAGATCTAGTACAAGCTGATCCTATTTCTATGAAAGCACCAGAAATTATCTTTGGGGATATTCTGAAAGACAACAGGAAAGAATACTTCAGATTCAAAAGGATGGGTGATCAGTTTGAAGTGTATGCAACTTGGGGAAAAATCATCAGAAGCTGTTCCAGATCAGATTTAGAAGAAATGTTCAAGATTGGAATGAGCCTATATGAAAAGGTTTTGACAGGAGAAGAAAGAAGCTTAATAAGATTAGCCATGGAGTACTTATGTATGATGTTTGATCCTAGAAAAGTTCAACATGTGGTCAGAGATCTGCATCTTGAGAATAAATTCCAAAGAATTGAAAATTGGATGATGTTTGAAAGGTGTGGAGTCTATGTCATCACTGTTGACAGAGCTTATCATGAGTACTACCTGGTGGATAAAATCTATGATCACAACAAAGCCATGTTGCAAGGTATGTTGAATGCAAAGCTGATATGTTCAAAGGATTCAGAAATGGCCAGGATAGTAGTCAGAAGAATTCTCAATCAAAGTCTAGGACTGGATCCAAATCTGGGCAACTAAGAAAATTGTTGAAAGCATCATGAAGATCTTATAATGAAGAACTTAACTTCTCATTCTGAAAAGTTAAGTTAGGGGGAGATTGTTAGGTCTGAATATGCTAAGGATGGATACTACTACTAGTTGAAAGGTATTACTACTGCTTGTAATTTTAATACTGCTAGTAGAATTAATACTGCTTGAAAAGTTAGTGCTGCTACTTGAATAGTTAGTACTGCTTGGAGAGTTAGTACTGCTAGTAGTTAATACTGTTGAAGATTACTACTGCAAGCATGGTTAGTACTGCTCAAGGATTAATACTAATGAGGATGTTAATGTTGTTGGATGATTAATACTGCTAAAAGAAGGTTAGTGCTGCTTCTAAAGATAAAGAAGACTTGAAGATAAAGATGAACTGGAGATAAGGTTGAAGATAATTATGGTATTGATACTGAAGATCAATTTTATTTTGATAATTATCTTGTAATCAACTCTGTATATATAGTATAGAAGTCTTTGTTCGAATTAACATTTATTCATACGTTTTGTTTAGAGAGAATTAACCTCAAGAATAGTTTAGATCCTTTCTATAGAGAAGTATAGAATGTCTGTTGAGCCTGTTCAACAGATTGAGGTTTTTATGTGTAATCATCAAGTTGAATTAATATAACTTGTGATTTGAGTTCTATATACTGTTCCATTGATTTTCTGTTAAAGTGTTTTTCCGCAACTTCTTTAACATAATTTTCTGAGTGTGTTATTTAAATTCTTGTTTGAGTTTCGATCCTGACAACGGTCGGGAACAACCTTATACCAAAAGCGACATAGACCGATAAGTCCCCTCATCGACTCTTTACATCTGGGTCTAAACTTTTCTCGCTACAACCTTCTAATCTCCACATAAAAGGAAAAATAGAGGAAACATCGGTGACCCACCTATTTCTCGGCCCAAACTGAAATGGGTTGACCGACCCAACAACCCCACAGATAACATATGAGGGTATCGATATATGGGGGGCTGGCCCGGTGTCCAAATGCCCGGGTTGGGTTCCCCACCGCTCTGGGTGGTGATGATAATGCCCGGCTTAAAATCCTCGGTATCGCCCGATGGCTCACAACCTGGGGTCGCCCGGTACCCCTTTACCCGGGGTCACCCGGTGGTTCCACTACCCGGGGTCGCCCGATATTAACTTCCCCGGGATCGCCCGGTAGCTTCATAGCCTGGGGTCGCCCGGTGGATTCTTCCAGCGCCGAACGCCAAGGAGTCCTTGGCCGGCTGGGAAAACCCAAAACCAACAGTCCCAGAGTGGATAGGGATTAATCCCATCAACGACACCAACTATAACCTCTAAACCACTCATTTTCCTTGATCAATTTAACTTTCCTTAAGTTGGGTTATGAGGATTTATCCAAAACAGTAGACTTAAACTGAGCAAACCCTAAAGCTAACATTCCCCAATCGATTCAAGGGTTACCAAAGATAAGCATCATAAATAACTAAGCTTATTCTAATTGCCAAACACAAAAAAAAGAAGAAGAAGAGGCTATGAACTTACCTTGAAGAAACTCACCGCCGACTTGAATCCAGAAGGAATCACTCCTTTGCTGATATTTCAAAAATTGCCCCAAAGCTCTCTCTCTCTCTCTCTCTCTAGTTAATCAGCCGCTAGTATGAAAAAGATAAAGACCCCTAGGGTTAGACCATTTTATTACCAAGTTACAACTAGCCCCCTCCAACTTTGATTTTGATCACTTTATTACCCAAACTTTACTAGTTCACACTTGAACCCGGTTATTACAATATCCTCCCCTCAAATGAATTTCGTCCCCGGAATTCCTTCGCTAAAGAGGCTGGGGTACTGGGACCTCATATCCGCCTCCACTTCCTATGTTGCCTCTTGCTCCTTGTGAAATTTCCACTGAACTTTTACTAAACGGATCTCTTTATTCATCAGCTTCTTCACTTTGTTGTCCAAAATAGCCATCGGTTCTTCCACATAGGTTAACTTCTCATCAACGTGGATATCGTTCAATGGTACCACCACATCCACCTCCGCCAAACACTTATTCAGATTTGACACGTGAAACGTAGGGTGAACATCTCTTGGGTTTTCGGGTAGTTCCAACACGTTCGATAATAGCAAACGGTCCAACGAATCTTGGTCTCAATTTACCCTTCTTCCCGAAATGGACTACTCCCTTCTAAGGCGAGATCTTTAACATAACCGAGTCCCCCACTTGGAATTCGATGGGTTTCCTTTGCTTATTCACGTACATTCTTTGCTTGTCTTGCGCCGTTCTCAACCTTTCTCGAATTTGGTCCACCTTATCAGCTGTCACTTGCACTATCTCTGGACCCATCAATTGTCGTTTTCCCACCCCGTTCCAACACAGAGGCGTTCTACACTTGCGACCGTACAACGTTTTGAACGGTGTTGCTTGAATACTGGTGTGATAACTGTTGTTGTAAGAGAACTCTATTAATGGCAGATGAACTTCCCACAATCCTTTAAAGTCGATCGCACATGCTCGAAGCATGTCTTCCAGTGTCTAGATGGTCCTCTCGCTTTGTCCATCCATTCGAGGGTGATATGTTGTACTCAACTTGAGTTGCGAACCCAACTCCCTTTGCAGACTTCTCCAAAAAGATGACGTGAATCGACCATCACGATCTGAAACTATAGATGACGGCATTCCATGCCTAGACACTATCTCGTCTATATACAACTTTGCCAATTTCTCCAACGAATACGCCTCCTTGATTGGTAGGAAATGAGCTGATTTTGTGAGTCGATCCACTATCACCTAAATGGCATCGTTCCCCTTAGGTGATCGCGGAAGTCCGGTAATAAAGTCCATCGCGATCCTATCCTATTTCCATACCAGTATTTCCAACGGTTGAAGCTCCCCGTAAGGCCTTTGATGCTCTGCTTTCATCTTTAGACACGTTAGGCATCGCTCGACGAAGTAAGCGATATATTTCTTCAAACTCGGCCACCAATAGCTTTGCTTCAGGTCTCGATACATTTTGTTGGTTCCTGGATGAACGGAATAACGAGACTTATGCGCTTCCTCTAACACTCTCTTCCAAAGGTCGCCCAGCTTCGGGATCCACACTTGATCACCAAAACATCTCACTCCACGACTGTCTATGGCTAACGAATTTACAATTCCAACTATTCTTTCGCCCTTCAAATTCTCTACTATGAGTGCTTCTTTTTGTAGGATTTTGACTTCCTCCAAGAAGGTGGAAGTTGCCTCGACTCGAAATGCCACTACTCTCGCTGCATCGCTGCGCTCTTTCCAACTCAAAGCGTCGGCCACTACATTAGCTTCACCCGGATGGTAAAGAATCTCACAATCATAGTCGCTTAACAGCTCCATCCATCTGCGCTGTCTCATATTCAGCTCCTTCTGGTTGAAAAGGTGTTGGAGGCTCTTGTGATAAGTATAAATCTGACACTTAACTCCGTACAAGTAATGCCTCTAAATCTTCAGCGCGAAAACTACCGCCGCCAACTCCAAATCATGCGTTGGGTAGTTCTTCTCGTGCCCTTCAGCTGGCGGGATGCGTAAGCAATGACTTTCCCTTCCTGCATTAATACGCACCCTAAACCCAACTTTGAAGCGTCGCTAAAGATCACGAATCCTTCAGATCCGTTAGGTAAGGAGAAAATAGGTGCACTACTCAGGCTCTCCTTCAGTTTACTAAACGCATTCTCTTGAGCTTCCGACCATACAAACTTAATGTTTTTCCTAGTTAAGGCAGTTAATGGGATGGCTATATGTGAGAAGTCCTGAATGAACTTCCGATAATAGCCTGCCAACCCAAGGAAACTCCTTACTTCCGACGGCGATTTCGATGCTTCCCAACCTTTGATAGCTTCGATCTTCGCTGGGTTCACCTTTATTCCCTCTTCTGACACCACGTGTCCAAAAAATTGCACTTCTCTCATCCAGAATTCACATTTAGAGAATTTAGCGTACAACTTCTCGCGTTTAAGCAGCTCCAACACTGATCATAGATGTGTCTCATGCTCCCCCATGGATCGTGAGTAAATTAGTATGTCATCAATAAAGACGATCACACACTTGTCCAAGAGTGGACTACACACTCTATTCATCAGGTCCATGAATAATGCAGGAGCGTTAGTCAAACCAAAGGGCATGACTAGAAACTCATAATGTCCATACCTCGTATGAAAGGCCGTCTTGGGTACATCCTCCTCTCTCACTTTTAGCTAATGATAGCCCGATCGAAGGTCTATATTCGAAAAGTAGTTCGCTTCTTGCAATTGATCGAAAAGATCATCAATTCTGGGGAACAGGTACTTATTCTTGACCGTTACCTTATTAAGCTCGCGATAGCCTATGCACATCCTCATGGACCCGTCTTTCTTCTTAACGAACAATACCGGTGCTCCCCACGGTGATGTGTTGGGATGAATAAATCCTTTGTCAAGCAGCTCTTGAAGTTGCATCATCATCTCTTTCATTTCGGTTGGCGCCAAACGATAGGGTGTTATTGCGATTGGTGCCGCTCTAGGCACCAGGTCTATTCGGAACTCCACTTGCCGATCAGGAGGCAGAGTGGTCAAGTCTTCCGGGAACACTTCCGGGTATTCACTTACTACCGGAACTGAATCCAGCCCCTTCGTCTCTTTCTTAGTGTCTACTACATATGCTAAGAATCCCACACACCCTTTTACTAAGCACCGCCTAGCCTTGATCATAGAGATCAAACACGACTTCCTATCCCGATGATCTCCATATACTACCACTTTTTCCCTACCAGGCAACGCTATTCGGATCAACTTCTTATTGCACACTATATGAGCATCATTAGACGCCAACCAATCCATCCCCACAATGACGTCAAATTCCCCCATACCCATCGGGTATAGCCGTAACGGGAATGAATGACCGTCAATATCAATATTACACCCTTCATATACTTCATATCAATAATCATATACTGTTTTATTAAATATCAAAGTGTTATTCCGCAACTTCTTTGATATTAGTTTCTGAGGATTAATTCTTGTTAAGAATTCGATCCTGACAAGTGGGGATGAGTGGACTATGTACACTGTCTCTTATAGGCAGAGTGACAATCTGGAGGAGAAAGAACTTGATGATCTATACAATGATCTAAGAGTTTTTGAAACTGAGGTAGAGATCAAGAAGAAACCTACTGGTTATGTCCACAATTCTGCACTTCTTTCAGCAGCCACTGATACTACTGCCATCCCTGAAGCAGTTAGTACTGCTGGTGGAGCAAGTTCAGAAAAAGGATCTGAAACAATCTTTGAAGCCTTCTTGTCCAGTCATAGTAACACTTCATTAATCAATGATGATCTGGATCAACTTCACCCTGATGACCTGGAGGAGATGGATATAAAATGGCAGATGGCCATGCTATCCATGAGGGTGAAGAAGTTCATTAAAAGAACAGGAAGGAATAACTTCTCCCAAAGAAGAGAGGATGGAGCTGGTTTTGACAAAACCAAAGTGGAATGTTACAAGTGTCACATGAAAGGACACTTTGCTAGAGAATGCAGGAGTGCTGTGTCTAACAACAACCACCAACAAGCTCAGAATGGAGGCTACACTCAGAACAAGAATCCTGCTCAAGCCCTTGTTTCTCAACAAGGAATGGGATTTGACTGGAGTGATCAAGCTGAGGAAGCCATTCAGAATCAAGCTCTTATGGCAGAAGTGTCTGATCTCCCATCTGAGGTAATTACTAACCTTTGCACTAAAACTTGCATTGACACTGTCAAAAGATACAGGGATCACAATCAAAGTATGTGTGATGACCTCAAAAGGTTAGAAAAAGATAGAAGAGACTATGTACTAATAGTTGAGAGATTTGAAGAACAAATCAAAGGCTTTCAAGCAAATGAACTTCAACACTCTTATGATACTAACTACTGGAAGTGGGAAAAGAATGAGTTAGAGACTAAACTATCTAAATCCTTAGAAGAGAGTGATAAGCTAAAGGAGGAATTGTCCAAAGTTAAACTTGACATAGAGAAGTTTTCATATGCTTCAAAGGCAATGGATTCTCTTCTAAAGGCTCAGATTCATGATAAGATGAAGCCTGGTATTGGATACAACAGTACACCTCCTCCTTATAACAACAATTATATCTCTCCTACTTCAGACTTGTTAGAAACCAAGGAGAATAAGGACTTATCTGAAAAAGCCTTTAAGATAGACCCTTTGGATGAAGTAGTGATTAAGGATCTAACTGAGAAAGAAGCCAGTAAGAAGAGAGATAATAAGATAGGTAAAGAAATCCATGAAGAAAACAATATAATCACCAATGAGGGATGTGGGAAAGACTGGATAAAATCCAAGGAGATAGAAAAGACCAAAGGAAAAGACAACAAGGTCCATTACAAACAGACCACAGTTGTGAATCCTGCATCTGGTAAACAGTGTGATTGCTATAAAGCCAAGAGCCTAAATTCTGGTTTAAAAAGAGGAAATCAAAGAAACTGGAATAATCAATGGGCTCAGAAGCAAGGAGTTGATCTGAATAAAATCAATAGACCAAAACCTTGCTTCATATGTGGCAAGTTAAATCATCTGGCTAAATCTTGCTTTTTCAATCCTATTAATCAACAGATGACCTTTCAAAGATGTAAGCAAAAGTCTGTTGATTATAGAAAGGCTGGAAAGAAACATGTTGAAAAGAAAGGCCCCATAAAGAAAAGAATTTTTAAAGAAAGCATTAAAATATGGGTGCCCAAAAGCACTAAAACTGTTAGTACTGCTGACAGGGTTAGTGCTGCTAGGAGTATTACTGCTGCTACCTGTGTTAGTACTGCTAAAAACATTAATGCTGCTAATACAGTTAGTATCTCTTCAAATGTTAATACTGCTAACACAGTTACTGCTGCTAACACAGTTATTACTGCTAACAAGGTTAGTACTGCTAAGCATGCAAGTGCTGCTAAGGCAGTTAATACCTCTAAAACCAGTACTGTTTTCAGCACAAATGTTTCCAAGCCTATAATTGTGACAAAATACTCCAAGAATGAGGAGTTAAAATTCAAAAATCTTGTCAAGAAGGAATGCAAGTATTTTGATGAGAAAGGGGTACCCAAGACCACTTTGGCTTGGGTTCCTAACTCATACTAACTGATCTATCTAATGTGCAGGGCAACCAACAGCTCAAGGGAAAGAGCATATGGCATGTTGATAGTGGTTGCTCAAGGCACATGACAGGCAACATGTCATGCCTTCAGGATTTCAAGCATATCAATGGAGGACATGTTGCTTTTGGAGACAATCTTACTGGTGGTAAGATAAGTGGAAAAGGTAATGTCACCAAAGATAAGATGACATTTGAGGATGTCTACTATGTTGATAAATTAAAATACAACCTGTTAAGTGTATCACAGGTTTGTGACAAACAACATAGTATATTATTTACTAATACTGAATGTATGATCCTTGCTCCAGGGTTCAAAGTAGTTGATGAAAGCATGATACTACTAAGAACTCCAAGAAAGGACAATGTTTACTGTCTAGATATGGAAAATGTTGAAAGTGATTCATCTCTAAATTGTCTTGTCTCAAAAGCTTCTATAGATGAATCCTCTCTTTGGCACAGAAGGATGTGTCACATGAATTTTAAGACTATGAACAAACTTGTTAAAAACAACCTTGTAAGAGGTCTACCTTCTAAAGTCTTTTCATGTGATGATCATTGTGTTGCTTGTCTCAAAGGCAAACAACATAAAACTTCTCATAAGACCAAAGAGATAAATTCTATTTCTTCTTGTCTCCAGTTATTGCACATGGATCTGTTTGGCCCTACAAATGTTATGAGTATAGGCAAGAAATCTTACTGCTTGGTTATTGTTGATGATTACTCTAGATTCACCTGGGTATATTTTCTAAGGACTAAGGATGAGACAAGTGGACTGATCAAGTTCTTTATCCTGAGAATTGAAAACCAAACTAATCAAAAAGTAAAAGTCATTAGATCAGATAATGGGACTGAATTCAAAAATTTTGATCTAAACACCTTTTGTGAAGAAAAAGGAATTGAGAGACAGTATAGTGCTCCAAGGACTCCTCAACAGAATGGTGTTGCTGAAAGGAGAAATAGGACATTAATAGAGGCCGCTAGATCTCTGTTGGCTGATTCAAAACTGCCAATTACCTTCTGGGCTGAAGCAGTTAATACTGCCTGTTATGTCCAAAACAGAGTTCTAGTAGTTAAACCAAAGAACAAGACACCATATGAGCTTTTAAATAAAAGAAAATCCTTTGTTGGATTTTTCAAACCTTTTGGGTGTCCTTGTACCATTCTCAATACCAAAAATCACTTAGGTAAGTTTGATAGCAAAGCAGATGATGGATTTCTTGTTGGTTATTCATCTCAAAGTAAGGCCTACAGAGTTTTCAATTCATCTTCTAGAATAATTGAAGAGAGTGACAATGTCAAATGCAATGAGAACACACCAAATCCTATTGGAACTGGTCCTCAATGGCTATTTGACATTGATTCACTAACTAACTCTTTTGGTTTCAGTAGTAATGATCATGCAGGTTCAGGAGGTGAAGGATCAGGGACTACACAAGTTCAAGAAAGTGTATCTAAATCAGTGATCTTTCCCACTCCCACAGTGAATTCTTTTGAAGACTGTGAAATAGAACAATCTACTGGACCAAGACAGAGTAGAGATGAAGAGAATCAAGAAGATAAAGAATCAGAAGTAGCAGCTGAAAACACTTCAGTTGAGTTGAATGACTCCAATCTAGAAGCTGATGTTAATGAAGAACCTAGTCATAACACCAGAGTTCAAAAGAATCATCCTCCACAGCTGGTAATAGGAGATATATCATCTCCTATGATGACTAGACATCAGAGCAGACTTCAGGAAATGCAAGATCAACAGCATACAGTGCTGTCTTGCTTTCTATCCCAGCTTGAGCCTAAAAAGGCACATGATGCGATCAAAGAATCCAGCTGGATAGAAGCAATGCAAGAAGAATTGCTGCAGTTCAAACTACAAGATGTATGGGATCTGGTAGACCTTCCTAAAGGTCACAGAGCAATTGGCACAAAGTGGATCTTCAGGAACAAGAGAGATGAAAGAGGAATTGTCATAAGGAACAAAGCAAGGCTAGTGGCTCAAGGGTATACTCAAGAAGAGGGTATAGATTATGAAGAAGTCTTTGCACCTGTGGCTAGGATAGAAGCTATAAGATTATTCCTAGCCTATGCTTCTTACATGAACTTCAAAGTCTATCAAATGGATGTAAAGAGTGCTTTTCTCTATGGATCAATTGAAGAAGAGGTATATGTTTGTCAACCACCAGGGTTTGAAAACCCAAGCTATCCAGACAGGGTATACAAATTGAAGAAAGCTCTTTATGGACTGCATCAAGCTCCAAGAGCATGGTATGACACTCTATCATCCTACCTCTTGGACAATGGCTTTGAAAGAGGAGTCATTGATAAGACTCTATTTATCAAGAGAAAGAAGAAGGATATCTTGTTGGTACAAATTTACGTTGATGACATTATCTTTGGATCTACAAAAGATATCATGTGCAAGGAGTTTGAGGATCTAATGCATCAAAGATTTAAAATGAGTTCCATGGGGGAACTTACTTTCTTCCTTGGACTCCAAGTTCAACAGAAGTCAGATGGCATCTTCATATGTCAATCCAAGTATGTGCAGGACATTCTAACCAAGTTTGGTTTCTCAGATTCAAAACCTGCTAGTACACCTATGGAAACACACAAACAGATAACAGCAGATCTTGAGGGGGAGGATATGGATGTGCATCATTACAGATCCATGATTGGCTCTCTCATGTATCTCACAGCATCAAGGCCAGATATAATGTTTCCAGTCTTTGTGTGTGCAAGATTCCAAGTTAGGCCAAAGCAATCTCACTTTCAAGCTGTTAAGAGGATATTCAGATATCTCAAAGGACAACCCAGATTGGGACTTTGGTATCCTCAGGACTCACCCTTTGACCTAATTGCATACTCAGACAGTGATCTAGGTGGGGCAAACTTGGACAGAAAGTCTACTTCTGGAGGATGTCAGTTCTTGGGTGCTAGACTAGTTTCATGGCAGTGCAAGAAACAAACCACAGTGTCCACATCTACAACAGAAGCAGAGTACATAGCAGTTGCAAGTTGCTGTGCTCAGGTCTTATGGATTCAGAATCAAATGTTGGACTATGGGGTAACCTTTCTACACACTCCCATCTTTATTGATAATAGCAGTGCTATCAGCATTGTAAATAATCCTGTCAAGCACTCTAAGACAAAGCACATTGAGATTAGGTATCACTTCATAAGAGACTGTAATGAAAAGAAACTTGTTCAAGTTGTGAAAGTTCATACTGACAACCAGTTTGCTGATCTATTCACCAAAGCTTTTGATGTGGGTAGATTCACTTTCTTGGTAACAAGTGTGGGAATGATCAACTCTGAATAAGCTTTATCTCAAAAAGTGGATAAATAACTGAATATTATAGTTTCTTGGTGCTACTAATCTATCTTTGCAGGGCATACATAGCAGTACTCAATTCAGCCTAAGCTTCAAGGAGTAAGTTAGTTAATACTGCTAGTTAGTTAATACTGCTCGCGGTTAATACTGCTCGCAGTTAATACTGCTAGTTTATTAATACTGCTCGCGGTTAATACTGCTAGTTAGTTAATACTGCTCGCGGTTAATACTGCTCGCAGTTAATACTGCTAGTTAGTTAATACTGCTCGCAGTTAATACTGCTCGCAGTTAATACTGCTCGCAGTTAATACTGCTAGTTTATTAATACTGCTCGCGGTTAATACTGCTCGTAGTTAATAATGCTAGTTAGTTAATACTGCTCGCGGTTAATACTGCTCGCAGTTAATACTGCTAGTTAGTTAATACTGCTCGAGGTTAATACTGCTCGCAGTTAATACTGCTAGTTCATTAATACTGCTCGCGGTTAATACTGCTCGCAGTTAATACTGCTAGTTAGTTAATACTGCTCTAGGTTAATACTGCTTATAATCCGAATACTATAAATACCCTTTGCCCGCCTAAACGTTCATAACGACTCTTTGCATACTGTTCACTTGCTCTTCTAATCTTTTTCTCTCAAGTACCTAGTCTTCCAGGCAACAACATCCCAGTTCAATGGCATCCATGGCGTTTATCGATGAGCACAATGAGATCGCAATGCTACAGAAGCCTAAACAAGCAGAAGGATTCCACCAGATTGTGGATTTCCTCAAGTCAAGCCACATTGCTCATGCTCTCACTGTTGCCCCTACCATCTACATCGAGCATCAGAGGCAATTCTGGGCAAATGCCACCATTGTCGCTGAGAATGGTGTGCAGATGATCAAGACCAGGATATGTGACCAATCCCTAACCGTTACTGAAGAAGTTATTCGCATCAGTCTACGTCTAGACGATGCCTCAGGTATAACTTCTATTCCTAATGATGAACTGTTTTCAACTCTTTCCAGAATGGGATATCAAGGCCAGATGGGGATTTTTAAGTTTTTCAAAGCAAAATTTTCACCCCAATGGAGATTCTTTGCTCATACTTTAATGCACTGTATTTCAAATAAAACAACTGGCTGGAGCCAATTTAGCAGTCCCATTGCTTATGCATTGGTGTGTTTATCCACTGCTAGAAAATTCAATTTTTCTCAAATGATTTTTCATGATCTTGTCTCAAATCTGGATAACAAGAAGAGCTTCTTCATGTATCCCAGGTTTGTTCAAGAAGTTATTAACCATGAATTGACGGATATACCTCAACCTGTTGGGGTATATGTACCTAAACCCCCCAAAGGCAAGGTTTTCTCAAATATGAGAAGATCTGCTGGGGACTCGGAAGGAGTTGACACCCTATTGTTCTCTACAATGATGGTGGTGTCCCAAACCACTGAAGGTATGGCAGCAGGGTCAAGGCCCTCATTAGACCATCCCACTGCTAGCCAAGCCCAACCTTCTCACTCAAAAACAATTCCCCAGTCCCTTCATGCAAAACCAACCTCTCCAATTACCCATACTTACAAGAGAAAACAGGTAAAGAAGGCTCCTTCCCTTCTTGTACCAGAATCCCCTAAGCCTTTAAGCCCTCTAAGGGAGAATTCTCCTTTAGAGAATATCCATAGGGAAACCACAGGGGTGTCTCCCAACCCCAAGGAGGTGCTCTCTGAGGAGGAGGTAGAGCATATGGGTGATGAGGCTGCCACTACTCCTGCTAGCACAGAGGAGGAAAGTGGTAACATCAGTAAGACCTCCCCCATGGCAACTTTAAATGAGCAATCATTTAAAGGTCCCTGGTGCCAAGAAACCAAGGGGGTGGATAGTGCTTCTGCTAGGCAGAAGACTTCCACTTGAAAAAGATCCAATGATCCTTCAATAGGGGGTAACACTCCTAGAGAAGGTGAGGACAGATATAACTATGAGGAATTGATGGAAACCATGGGAAACATCAACCAGGATGTTATTAAGCAAGGAAAAGAAATAGAGGAGCTGAAGCTGGTCATCCTGTCTCAACAAGTGCAGATTACCAAGCTCAAGAAGTTGGTAATGAAACTAGTACAGAAACAGAAGAGGAAACAGTTTGTGCTAAGGAGAAGGAAATTTGAGAAGGATGCTCCCAAAAAGGGGGAGATCAACATGGAAGAAGCAACAAGAGAGGGGGAGCTTGAAAAAGAGAAAGTTGAAGTTGAGGGGGAGAGGGAAGCAGAAAAAGAAAGAGTCTCAGGTCAACTAGAAGCAGAAACTGATAATGCTGCTGAAACCTCACAAGCAGCAGTAACAGAGTTATCACCAACAGAAGTTGAAGTAGGTGAGACGTTGATCAAAGCAAAGAATGACACTCCCAAAGCAAAGGGAGTGATCATAAATGAAGGGGGAGCAAAGAAAAGAGAAAAGAAAGAAATGGATGCAGAGGCAAAGAATAAGGGAAAAGCAAAAATGGTGGAATCTGATCAACCTGTCAAGAAGCAAAAGTTGGTTGAATCAGATGAAGCCTTAGCAAGGAAAATGCAGGAGGAGATGGAAAAAGAAGAAAGAGCTCAGGTGGAGAAGGATAGGGAGATGGCAAAAGTTTTAGCTGCTGAGTTAAATAAAGGCTATCAAAAAGGGCTTGAAACTGAAAAAGCTAAACAAAGAGCCATAAGTCTGAGAAAGGCTATGATAGCTAAATCAAGTGCAAAGAAAAGAAGACCTTCACAAACTTACCTTGCCACTCAGGAAAGAAACAAAATGATAACTTTCTTGAGGAGTGCAATTGGGGTAAAGAAAGAAATGTTTGTGAAGATGAATTTTGATCAAATCAGGGACCTCTATGAGAAAGAAATGGGGAAGCTGAAGAGCAATGAAAAGGATAGAGTGGAATTTGAAAAGAAGGCCAAGGAGAGTAATGATATTGACATGAATCAACCATTCCCTGAAAGTGAAGAGGGAACTCCTATCAAAGAAATGGCAGAGAAAAAGGAAGAAAAGAATAAGGAAGAGACTCTAGTTCAGGTTCAAAAGATTTTGAAGAGAACCAAAATGATGGCTAAAAGAAAGAAAAACAAGAAGCCTAGAGTAGTAGAAGAACAAAAGGTTGCTGAAGAAGAAGTGGCACCTGAGTCATCTAACCAACAAGAGTCATCAACTAAAAATGATGTAAGTTTGTATATGGTAGTGATGGACAAAGTGCCTGAACCAATTTCTGCAGAACCTGTAGGAGTTAAGCCTCCTGAGGTCATTCACTGGGATACATTGACAGTGGATGGAAAGGAGTATATCAGACTGAAGAGAAAAGATGAGAAATATGAAGTGTACAACACTTGGAGTAAGATTGTCAGAACTTGCTCAAGGTCTGATATTGAAGAAATGTTTGAAATAGGGATGAAGACATATGCAGATGAACTGAAAGCTCCAGAAATTTCAATCAAAAAGCTGGTAATGGAGTATCTGTGTATGATGTTCAAACCTGATGAAGTAGAGGAGGTAATCAGAAATGTGTTTCAAACAGTAAATAATTGGACTCTATATGAAACTAGTGGAGTATATGCAGTGACTTTGGATTTGAATCACACTGAGTACTTCCTAGTGGATAGAGTGTACAATCATAGCAGATTGAAGCTTCATGCCATGATGAAGAAAAAGCTAGGGTGTATTCCAGATTCACAGATGGCTAAATACTTGATCCAAAGAACCATCAATCAGAGTTTGGGATTGGATGCAAATACTGGAATATAGGCCACTATGAAGTTTTGGGAGCATCTTGGAGAGCTTATGAAGAAATATCTGAAGAACTTGACTTCTCTTCTAAAAGTCAAGTTAGGGGGAGATTGTTGGGAACTGAAGATTCTACTAAGTGTGGTTACTACTGCTAGTACAAGAGTGGTTACTACTGCCAGAACACTTTGAAGATTAATACTGCTGAGTATTACTACTGCTAGTAGAATTACTACTGCTAGTCAAGGTTAGTGCTGCTTGAACAAAGTTAGTACTGCTTAGCTAGTTAGTACTGCTAGTAGTTAGTACTGCTTAGTAGTTAATGCTGCTGGAAGAAGATAATGCTGCTAAGCATAATTAGTGCTGCTAAAGAGATCCGGATGGAATGTATGACAGCTGTTTATTCTGAAGATATACTGAAGATATACATAGAAGATATACATGGAAGATATACTGCAGATTTGTTTATTCTTTGTATTTATCTTTTGATCATTATATGTATAGAATGTATAGAATAGATTAAACAAGTTTTTAAGTTTTTAATTTTGAGAGAGAGAAAATCAACCTCAAGATATAGATCCTAATTCTAGAGAAGTAGAATTCGTATTGGTGAGCCTGTTCATCAATATTGAGGTTGAGTGTGTAATCTTGTAGCTTCAAGCATTCAATACAAGTTTACAGTTTGATAATCATATACTGTTTTATTAAATATCAAAGTGTTATTCCGCAACTTCTTTGATATTAGTTTCTGAGGATTAATTCTTGTTAAGAATTCGATCCTGACACTACTTCTACCTCAAACTCAAGACTAAGCTTCTTGGGTTTCACATGCAATTTATGAACAAAGTTCGGCGACACAAACGAACGGTTTGCACCCGAATCAAACAACACCTTAGCAAAAGTCGAGTCTATAGGGAAAGTACATGTCACCACATCCGGTGTTTCCACCGCCTCTTCCGTTGTCATGTTAAACGCCCTCGCTCTTGCTCGGGTGGGTTCCACCTTTCTTTCTCCTCCTTTTCCCCTAAAAATCCCGACAGCCCCCTTCTTCAGTTGTGGACAATCCGTTTTGATGTGGCCTAGGGAACCACATTGATAACAAGTCATTGATACCTGACAGTCCCGAGCCATGTGACCCGCCTTCCCGCACTTGAAGCAACCATCTTTGTCCATCAAACACTCTCCCTTATGCACCCGATTACACTTACTACACGGTTTAAACTCAACCCTTGGCGTTGTTCGTTGTTCAGGTCTTGCAGATTTTGCCTTCTTAACATCACGCACATGTCCCTCTCACTTCCTCTTTTCTGTACTTCTTTCAGACAACTGACGATTCTTGTCTTTTTCCGTCATCTCCGCTGCATTGACGGCCACTTGGAAGGTAACGGGTTCTCTTGTAGCTGCCAGCTCTCTGATGTTGCTCTTTAGCCCAAACAGATACCTGTCTATCTGCCGTTCCTCATTTGGCACGTATATCTCAGCAAAACGTGCCTTCTCCAGGAATTTAGTCGTATACTCTCTGACCGTCATCTCACCCTGCTCCAAGTTCAGAAATTCCTCTTCCAACTTTTTCACCGCTGCTAATGGACAAAACTGTTGTTTGAATCTGGCGATAAAAGTCTCCCAAGCCATACCCTTAGCTGCTTTTGAACCCTTTCCCCCGGTCTCGACCTCCCACCAAAACACGACATTGTCCCTCAACATGGACAGTGCAAACACTACCTTGTCTTCTTCAGCGCACTTACTGGTGTCGAAAGACAGTTCCATCTCTTCAATCCACTTGATCACTACCACCGGATCACATTCTCCCTTGAAAACAGGAGGCTTGCACGCCGCAAATGACTTGTAGTTGCATCCCTTTTCTGTGACTACCTTAGTTTCCACCATCGGAGTTGACTGAGTGTGGCTACTGAAATGCATTGAGAAATCAATGCATTATCACTCTTTTTCTCTCTTTTAGATAGGTTATTTTACCTTTTATATCCCAATCTTGAGTCATTTATTTACTTATTTTCCATTTATTTATTTTTTGGAGCTGAAAGTTGTGATTTACCTATTTATATACTTTGGAGGGTTGATTTGGTACTTTTGGGTAGATTTCATACTGCAGACATATGCTGCAACATTCTTGTAGCATCACGCAAGGAACAACTTAATCCATCAAGACAAGGGAGCTTATTGTATGAGGACATGAGCTGGATTTTTGGACTGACTTGGGAACCTTCTAGATCTATTTTTATGGTTGGATATTTATCTTTTGTATTTTTTTCCTTCTTACCTAAAACAATGTTCCTTATTTCATCACTTTAGTATCTTTTATTATTTTATTAGTGTGAATTGTCCCTTTTGCCCCTCTCCCTCCTAGTATATAAAGGGAGCTTGGGAGGTTTATTTGAATCATCTTAGAATATCATACATGATCTTTTTGAACTTTAAAAATCATAGTTGGGAGATTTGACAAATCTCTTGGTTAAAAATTATTGAAGTAAAGAACATTAATATATTATCAAGTTTGTTTACTTTTTGCAATTTTTACCTTTCAGTAATTTATTTACCGCACTTTACTTTATTGTCATTTACCTTTACGTCATTTACATTCTTTTATTTAAATTATGTCTTTTATTTTATGTAATTTAATTTATGCATTTAATTTTTGTATGAGTAGCTAACTTTACTAGTATGGGTGTTTGACAGAAATGTAGGATTTTAATCTAAAGAAAGTTGGATATTGTTTTGCAATAACAATGATCCACAATTTCATTCAAGTTTTATAAATATCAATAATACTTCTTGACGAACCGATCACTTGCTAAAGTGTTAAAGTGTCGTGGACTTAGAGATAAGCCACAAAAAGCACGCCCGTTTGAATGATATAAGAAGTATACTTGAGAGAGTTACTGATAAGGACAATTATCATTTATATCTTTCTAAACTGATTTATTCTCGACAAGTTGATAGCTAATCAATAGTGTTAAAGTGTAGAGGACTTAGAGATAAGCCCCTTCGAACACGTCAACTTGAATGATATGGAATCGGCTCGAGAGAGCGGTTTTTATGCAAAGAGATTTGTGCATCCATATATATTGAGGACTCTATTCTACACTATAAATAGTTGGAGACTACACAGAGATGTGTTTAGTTGAATCTAAACAGTAGTGTGAATATTGAAGTCCGAGAGGAACACCCTCAAAATAGTTGGTGGATCTAGTTGTGGCAGAACTGCATGCTGCAACATCCCTACAGCATGACCCACTGGAATTTGTGTTTAAATCCCACCTGGAAGTTTTACACCCGTGCTTGCTTTATTCTCTGTTAACTTAATCAAAGTGATAATCCAATCAAAACAAAGTCTTCAAAATCGCCATCTGAAGTTAGTTTTCATCTCGAGATCATGCAACTTAAGATACCTATCCCTGTGGAATACGATACTTGGTTCTTACCATTTTATTACTTGAAAGACGACATTAGATCTCATTGCATACATGCTTTGAGGTTTAATTAGCACACGTCTGTAGGTGTGTAAAAATCACTATCAGCTACCCACCACGGTCATTGGTGAGTTAGTCATTTCAGTCATTTCCCTCTCCTCGCTCCTTCCCTTGCTTGCCGATGTTTCTTTAGTCTGGTGTGCCAAAAGAGCTTGCAACGTTTCTTGTAATTTTCCCATCTCAGTGGCGAATATCTCTTGTGTTACAAAAGCTTGGGTCCGACCTCCACCACGGTTCTTTACCGGTCTCCTCCCCCTTGCAGTAGTGAAACTCTCCTGAAGAGAGGATCCTTGTTCAGCTACCACTTCCACACTCTTGGCTCGACGTGCAGCACGAACCGTTCTTTTCCCTTGGATTCTTGTTTCCGATTCATCCACTTGAGTAGCCGCCTTTCGGGTCGTTTTTCCTTTCCCCTTGGGTCGACCACGTCCCTTTCCCCGAGTGGCAGCCGATCGAGGAGGAACGACTGGCACATCCACATCAGCTTCATTCACCGGTGTTGCCTCAGCTACCGGCACCGACCTACTCCTTGTCACTCGCTCCGACATGGCTACAGATAAAACGTAAACATACAATACTCAATACGGTAGGTTCAACGTAATAAGGCAAGTTAAGCACACACATGTACCTGTAAATTCACAATTACACTGGCCAGATGTAATTCCAAATTTACCTTACATGTTAGTCCTCACTACCCTATCACTTGTCTTCCTATGGCCACCCTATTTCTCAGTTGTGTTATACTCTCTAAGTTTAAGTCTAGGCCCGTCCGGTCACCTAGATCCCTTAAACTATGGCTCTAATACCAATTATAACGACCCAAACTTCCAACTGGAGGTGTAGCTCGGTAGAACAGGCAATACAGTCACGATCTGAGGTGTAGTTCGACAACATAGCTATGTGGCTTAACTTTGTGTTCTGCCACGTATAATGGAATCAGGTCTCCCCCATCATCGGAAGATGTTATTTGGGTGTTAAATTGTATTATTTCATTATCCATGTTTTCAGTGACGTTTTGCATATATGGATTTGTTTACTCAAGATTTATGGGTTGAGAATTATGCTCGCCCATGTTTGGGGTGTTTTATAACAACCCAAACTTCCAACAAGATAAAACATGCAATTAATATAAAAATCTTGCCAAAACGTCCCCAAGTCTACAAAAGGTAACAAGGTTTGAAGTAAGGCAACCTATTCACAGCTGAGATAAAAAGGAAAATACTATAAGGAAGTCTTCTCTAATCTGGTGTCGCTCAAACTTTCTCTTTCCCCTTACCCGAACAACCAACTTCGCGATTACCTGAAAAGGTTTTTAGTTTTGAAAGAGTGAGGGTTAGACCGGAGGTCTAGTAAGTCCCCTCTAACAACAGTTTAAACCACATGAAGAGAGTGCATAAGAATAACCAATTCAGTTAAAAATAAAACAACTTCACACTGATAACCCACGCTTCTAACCTACACTACCGTCATACAAGGATGACGGCGTGTCTGCCTCGTACTGCCTTATTTGGGACACACCCCTCAATGGCATAAACGGAACACACACCCCGGTACGAGAGCAGGCAAAACACCCCCCCCCCCCGTCTTTGGTCATAACTCGCAAACACAACGCATGCATGCAATTAACCATCAATAAAGACATAACTACTCTTCCACAAATCATGCATGTATGAGCAACGTACTTAATAAATGCTTTAAGTAAAACTTTCATGTGCATATAACGATAAAACATTTAATTTAAGAAAACTCACCTGATGCCTTTTGCTTACGCCTTCGCTAATACTTCTATGGTCGGGAACAACCCTATACCAAAAGAGACGTAGATCGATAAGTCCCCTCATCGACTCTTTACATCTAGGTCTAAACTTCTCTCGCTACAACCTTCTAATCTCCACATAAAAGGAAAACATAGAGGAAACATCCGTGACCCACCTCTTTCTCGGCCCAAACTGAAATGGGCTGACTGGCCCAATAACCCCACAGATAACAGATGAGGGTATCGATATATGGGGGGCTGGCCCGGTGTCCAAATGCCCGGGTTGGGTTCGCCACCGCCCGGGGTGGTGATGGTAATGCCCGAGTTAAAATCCCCGGTATCTCCCGGTACCCCTTTACCCGGGGTCACCCGGTGGTTCCACTACCCGGGGTCGCCCGATATTAACTTCCCCAGGGTCGCCCGGTAGCTTCAGAGCCAGGGGTCGCCCGGTGGTTTCTTCCAGTGCCGAACGCCAATGAGTCCTTGGTCAGTTGGGAAAACCCAAAACCAACAGTCCCGGAGTGGAGAGGGATTAATCCCATCAACGACACCAACTAGAACCTCTAAACCACTCTTTTTCCTTGATCGATTTAACTTTCCTTAAGTTGGGTTATGAGGATTTATCTAAAACAGTAGACATAAACTGAGCAAACTCTAAAGCTAACATTCCCCAATCGATTCAAGGGTTACCAAAGATAAGCATCATAAATAACTAGGCTTATTCTAATAGCCAAACACACAAAAAAAAAAAAAAAAAAAGAAGAGGCTATGAACTTACCTTGAAGAAACTCACCGCCGACTTGAATCCAGAAGGAATCACTCCTTTGTTGCTCCTTCAAAAATCACCCCAGTATGAAAAAGATAAAGATCCCTAGGGTTAGACCCTTTTATTACCAAGTTACAACTAGCCCCTCCAAATTTGATTTTAATCACTCTATTACCCAAACTTTACTAGTTCACACTTGAACCCGGTTATTACATGTTTCGGGAATTAAAGTTTATTCCGCATTTTTATAAATTGGGAGTTTACTTACTATTCACGTTTTGGGTGAATTTGGGTTGAAGTTGCTTTACAAAGGAATGTCTATGTTGGGATACTTGTCTTTAAAGGTGTGTGTTATTGGAAAATGAGTCGTCTAATATTCAAAGTAAATCATCTTGAAAGATTATGATTTAAAACGCATTCTTTCCTTTTAACAAATATATTTGTTCATGTTGAAAACTTTTGAACTCACTAGGCGTTAGCCTAACCTTTTTATTTGTCGGCATGTGCATCAGGTTTGGTTGAGGATTGTTGCTAGCGACTTTGTGGTGAGATGAGTGCTAGTCCTATACACGAGAGGGAGTAGCTTGGTGAAGACTTCTACACTCTTGGAGATAGCAACTGTTGTTGGTTTTAGTAACAACTGACTTTGATTAGTCTTTATACAAGACTTGATCTATTATTTGTTGAAGGTTAATCTAGAATTCTAATTGAGGTGACTCAATTGATGATTAGTATAAAAGATTTTATCCTTATTTGATGTATATTTGAAAATTTTAAATTAGTTGTTTTTTTCCAAATTTGAGGGTATTACAATGCACTAGTGTTTCGACATGTCCGTACATCAAGTAGAAAACGATTAATATCTTAAGCTTTGGAATCCTTGTCACTATAGGGAGTTGTTCATCTCTGGTTTGAACTTCCAGCGTGTTGTTTGGTGACCGGAAACTGACCGGAGCATTATCGTTGTCTACCGCCGGTGGAGTTTTCTTGCTCGGAACACAACCACCGCCTTTGCCCGTCATAAGTCAAAATCACCCACTCTTTTCACTGAAGTTATAAGAAAAAAGTGAAGGATTGTGTGATGACAACAATGGCGGATTGTGATGGAAATAGGATTCTATGAATTTGATTTGGTGATTAAAATGTTTAATGGCTGCTTATTGCTTCAAAGAGATGATGATGATGATGATGATGATGATGATGATGATGATGATGATGATGATGATGATGATGATGATTAGGGATTTACAAATCTAATTTTTTATTAATATAATATAATTGTATATTAGAGTAAGTTATGCTTTTGGTCCTTGTAATTTACAAATCTAATTTTTTTATTAAAGAAAAGTAGGATAAAAGGAAAAAGAATAAAATACCCGTTGTCTAACGGAAATTATTAATGGCTATTAGAGGCAGGGACCAAATCCGGTCGTTTTTGCATATTCAAATGGCGAAACTGTAATTTTTAAACTACAGGAACCAAAAGTGTTATAAACAAGAAAGTACAGGGACCAAATTTGTAATTTACTCAAATATTTATGAAAGTACACATTTATCCATTAATTACAAACCACTCTTAAATAAATAAAAGAGTGAATTATAATGGTGGTCCATGTGGTTTGTTCAAATTTTGGATTTGGTACTTGAATAAACTATCTACACCGGAGGTTCCTAACTTTTCATTTTCATAACATTCATGGTCCCTCCACTTAACAACGTTAGTTAGCAACTGTTAGGAGAGACTAATGAGTCTTTGAACAAACTATAAGGACCAAAATTAAAATGTTCTACTCTAAAATTTAATGTCATTCATGCTTTATTTATTTTTTTTATTAAAAACTATTTTATATATTCAATCACAAATCAAAATTCTTAAAATAAATAACATATTAAATAAAAATCTTTATATCTATTCAAAAACTATTAAATTCACAAAAAAAAGTTAGAGTTAAAAAATCTCAAGTTTAAGAAAACAAAGGAAACGAAGATAAATTCACATATCTTTTAAGTTGAGAATTAAAATATACGAGCAAAATATTGAAAATTAAGTTCGGCTAAAGTAAGATTATTATTATATGGTCAAACAACAAATAATTAAAATAACAACAAAATAATTTTATGAATTAATATTAAAGAAAATGACATATGAACAATTAAAAAACTATCACTGCAACAAAATTATGTTTATATGACATTATGAAGCCAAAAAAAAAAAAGTTAAGCATCCTAAAAACCCATGTTTTTATAAAATGTTTGTTTTTATAGAAATTTTTTTAAATGGTGTCATATATATAATTGCTAATGCGACACTTTGTATTTTAAGTGCTATAAAAACTTGCTAGGGCGTCCAAAAAGTCTTATAAACTTATTGTAACGATTTTAGATAGAACACTTTATTTTTTGATCATATAAATTAAGTCTTATAAAGTGTTTTTTTAGAATGCTTAATTTTGTTTGGCGTCATATAAACCTAATTTAGTCGTAGTAATATTTTTTCTTAATTGTGTGAATAATCAGTGTTTTTTAATCTTAATTTATAATTTATGTTTTGTTGTTCTTTTAGTTACTTGTAGTTTGATCATATATTAATAATCTCACATTAACCGAACATAATTTTCAATATATTTCTCGTATATTTCAATTTTCAACTCAAAAGATATGTAAATTTATTTTGGTTTCCTTTGTTTTCTTAATGTTAGACCACAGTCTCATTGGATTCAAGATCATCCAATCTGAAGATCGTAATCTGAAGCTAAAGCCGGAACGTCGACTCTCGATAATAAAGTCTATGTCTATTTGTAATAAATGTCAATGTATTTGTAATAGTTTACTTAGATTTAATATCTAAGTTATAATATTGTAATAGTTAGATAAAGTTATTAGTTAGCTTTATTAGTCTCTAGTTAGTTATTAGTTAGTTTCTAGTTTATATTAGATTTAATATCTATATAAAATAACTAGATATTAACTTAGTTTGTGTGTTCTACACACTAGGATTAGATATTGTGTCTCTCCTCTCTCACAATCAGATCACAACTTATCACACACAAACACACACAAGAAGGTGTAAAAGAGAGAAAACATAGAGAACACAAATCCAAGCTTCATAGATCAATCCTGTAATCGTTTCTATATTCAATACAGGTTGGTAATCGTTAATGTGTTGTTGTTTCTTAGAACTTGTTAAGTAGTATTGTTGGACCGACAATTGGTATCAGAGCCTGATTAAGATCAAAACAAGTTTTATAAAGAAAAACGTCTATGTGTTCTTCAAGAAAATCGAGTTTGTGATTTTGAATGTTTTAGGTGTTAGAATCGATCAGGTTGTGATCGTACTACATGCTAGATCGAGTTGTTGCTATTTGATTTCATTATTAAGCCTAAATCGAGTTCCAATTTGGTGATTATAAGTGAAAATAGTCGACTGGAAAAACGTACTGTGCTATCAAATTTATTTCAAAAAAGAGTGTTTTAGAGAGATCGAGTGCTTACATTCTGTTCTAGAAGTAATTCTAGACATATTGGTAGAGTTTGGTGTTGCTAAATCGTTTCAGGAACAAGATTCATACGATTTTCAGAAGAACAGGACGAACACCCGCATTCCAAAGGTTGAATAACCCGCATTTCTCAACTTTGCGGGTCCAACTACACCCGCACACCTCAACTTTGCGTGTCTCAAGTGACCCGTATTCCTTACTTTGCGGTTCCCACTTGACCCGCATTCCTTACTTTGCGGCTCTCAAAGGACCCGCATTCCTTCAAACTCGGGTCCTCAAGCACCCGCAAAGCTGAACTTTTCGGTTCTCAAAGGACCCGCATTTCTCAAAGGACCCGCATTCCTCAAAGACCCACATAGCTCAGACCCGCATACCTCAGACCCGCATTTCTCCTTGTGCGGGACCCCCGTGCTAAGTCTGCCTAGGGGGACAAAATTTCTTGTGTGATCAAATTTTATCTGTTTTTATTTTGAGCTAACGATCATATCTGTCAAGAATGCCTGTCTATTTTCCAATGTTGAATAAAGGAGAATACGAAGAGTGGAAAAGGGATTTTCTCAGCCTCATAGATAACGATGAACTGGGTCAGGATATGAGATTATCATTGTCTGTAGGAGCACAAGGAAATCATGTTGATTATAGAGCTAGAGCTTATGTGATAAATAGTATTTCTAAAGAAATATATGATTTACTGGATATTCCCGAAGCTTCAGGGAAAGAGACTTGGGACTATCTTGCATTAAACTCTGAATGGATTAACTCAGACAGAAAGATTTTCTTAAAAGGAAAAGATTTGGAAGCTGAGAACTCTGAGCTTCAAAAGAAAATATCATATTTTGAAAAGAAGTTCTCAGATCTTTCCAAGAAGAGTGTTGAAGAGAAGAAGACACTCGAGCTTAAATGTTTAATGCTTTCTCAAAAAGTTGAAGACTTTGAGAAAGTAATAATATTGGAAAGAGATCAGTTTGCCAAGGAGAAGAAGGCAGCTGAACAAAAGGGTGCAAAGAAGGATTTTGAAAAAGATAGAAATATGTTTGAAGCAAAGACAAAGAAGCTTACCGAGAAGCTATCTGAATTATCTAAGAGTGTACTGACAGAGAAGAAAAAGAAGTATGCATTTGAGAAGAAGATTGATCTCCTTATCAAAGAAAGAGACAGTTATTATTCAAAGGTAAAAGAGCTTCAAGATATTATTTCAAAGACGGTGGTGGTGACTGAGCGAACGACTCCAGAGTCAAAAATCCACTCACCTAGAAATAATTCAGTTGGTTCTAACAAACCAGCCGCAAGCTCACATCAGAAAACTGCTCTTTTTAAAAGGTCAGTTAAATCTTCTAATCAGATTCATTCTACTAATCTTTTCTATGACAGGAATAAAGATTTTTCAGATACACATCAAAGAAAGAGAAGAAGCTTCCAGGAAGAAGCTGAACTGGTCTGGAACAGGAAACCAGTTAAAGAAGAGCTGAAATGTAAAAACTCATGTGTACATACGCCGATTGCCAAGAAGAACAATGCGCTGAAAGGTAAACCTGATTTTGTTTACTCAAGAGATAAATTAATCAGTTTGTCAGGTAAGAAATTCTATTGTTCTTATTGTCGTACACATGATCCTGTTCACAAGACGAGTGACCATTACTGGTATGGTTCTTATTCCATCACCCCCATACGAACTGCAACTAACACATATGGACCCAAATACCAGTGGGTACCAAAGAAAACTAAACCTGTGTTGCAGGCACCTACTGTCAAGGGGGAGTAGGAAGAATAATGGCTTCTAAGTACATCAGCTTAGAACCCGTACTTCAACGAAGTTTGACTTCTAAACACAACAGTTTAGGACTCGCACTTCAATGATCAAAAGACCTTACTCCGAGCTGATAAGAGATTGTACTCCGATACTCGAATGAGGAAATCAACCTTCAAGGGGGAGTACATATTTGTCTGAAATTTTATGCATATCTTTTACAACTGATAATGTTTCAAATGCATAATTTCAGGGGGAGTATAAAAAGGTGATGACTTCTGATTATTTCTGATCAGAACTCGTACTTTAAAAGTTTTACTGCTTTTTGTCTTTTCAATATAAGTGAATAATTATTACTTTGACTTGACATTAGACTTTTGCAAAATTTTTGAGAGAAGCTTACAAGTTCATATTTCTATGACTTAAAGCTTAGCTTCATGAGATGAAAGATCACTCGTTAAGGTATAAACCTTTATCTTCATCTCACATATGGTTGAAAGAAGGACAACTTTCAATCATCGAAAACATTGTTTTTTAATGTTCAAACCACTTCCCGATTTTTCATCAAATTTTATGTTTTAGGAGTGTATTTTAAATGTTTTCATGATCTAAATTGTGCTTTAACTGAAATAGTTAAATCAATCTGAGCATCACGTGTATCTAGGAAAACAAAGAATCATTGTGCTAGGAATTAACACAACTTTAATGGAATCACCTTAACCAGTGATTTCTACCCAAGAAGTTAATCCTTAGTGATTGAGTGTGCAAATCGAAAAGAAATGAGTGTGATTAGAGAAAGCAAAAGGTTTAAAAGAAAGAGCGTGTGAGAACAGAGTTAAAAGAATATCACAACTCTGCACCAACTTTTTCTGAGCCGGGTAGCCACCATTCTAGTGATTCACAATTCTTTTGTGATCATTATTGAAACAGGCAACTAGCCCATGCCAACTCTTGAAATTACCCCACCAGCTACTCATTTACTTCTTAACAAGAAAATGTTTCATTTTCAAAGGGGAAGCAACACATATGCTATCTGATTTTCATTTGGAAAGTCTGGATATTGAAAAGAAGGAAGTTTGCCCTACCTTCGCACTTCAATCATGCACATTGAGTCTGTGTTTAACTTACTGTTGTCTCAGTGGTTTACATAATTTTGAGCCAATAAGCAATCACCTGTGCTTAATTCTTTCAAACACAAGCACGAGCACACAAGGAATTAGTTTCTTTGTCATAACGTTTATAGAAATAACCTTTGTGGTGTTTCGATGATTAGATGGAAGCCCTGGGGGAGTCAACATCAAAACAGCTCCTTTCCGATGTGTATTCGTTACACTCAGTGACTTAGTGTTACTGACAGGTATGATAACTGATTCATTAGTTGATTTCAGGTGTTACATATCTAATTTGTCTGGATTTGCAAAGATCTGGATGAATCTCTTATGAATTGACGAATCAGGGGCTCTAACCTTAAGATTGACATTTCTTACCACAAATTTTGATGAAGTCGTTGCACTTAACATCAAAAAGGGGGAGAATGACTACAGAAGAAATGGCAAAGATCACATGTTTCAAGAATCACGTCTACTCTTCAAAAGGGGAGATTATTAGATTGAAGACATGCTGATTTCAGAGCTAGAGAAAAGAGATTGCATCTTCTGAGCTGAACAAGAAGACTGAATTGGATAAATCTTTTTATTATATGATCTTGATCCAAAGGGGGAGATTGTTAGACCACAGTCTCATTGGATTCAAGATCATCCAATCTGAAGATCGTAATCTGAAGCTAAAGCCGGAACGTCGACTCTCGATAATAAAGTCTATCTCTATTTGTAATAAATGTCAATGTATTTGTAATAGTTTACTTAGATTTAATATCTAAGTTATAATATTGTAATAGTTAGATAAAGTTATTAGTTAGCTTTATTAGTTTCTAGTTAGTTTCTAGTTTATATTAGATTTAATATCTAGATAAAATATCTAGATATTAACTTAGTTTGTGTGTTCTACACACTAGGATTAGATATTGTGTCTCTCCTCTCTCACAATCAGATCACAACTTATCACACACAAACACACACAAGAAGGTGTAAAAGAGAGAAAACATAGAGAACACAAATCCAAGCTTCATAGATCAATCCTGTAATCGTTTCTATATTCAATACAGGTTGGTAATCGTTAATGTGTTGTTGTTTCTTAGAACTTGTTAAGTAGTATTGTTGGACCGACACTTAAAATTGAGATTTTTAACGCTATTTTTTTTTGTAAACTTAATAGTTTTTAATTAAATATAAATATTTTTATTTAATATGTAATTTATTTTAAGAATTTTGACTTGTGATTAAATATATAAAATATTTTTTTAATAAAAATTAAAATAAAATGTGAATAACATTAAATTTTAGAGTTGAACACTTTTGGTCCTTCTAGTTTGTAACACCCGTAATTTTCTTTGGTCAGTAAAAATGGCCCGAGGCAAACGTAGAAGCCTATGAGGACGAACCTTGCGTACGGGAGGATTTGCCTTGGACCTCTAAAAGCGTTGGAAACGTTTCGGACGAGGAAAATGAATTTTTGGGCTTCGGTTCGGGTTGGGCGATAGTGCCCCGCGATAGTGACAAGGTCACTATCGCCATGCCATAATCGCCGAGGGCCAAAGCCTCTCGGTACATCCTTGGCGAGAGTGCCTCGCGATTGTGACACGGTCACTTTCGCTTGGCACAATCGCGGAGAGCTGGGAGCTCTCGGTACATTGTCGGCGAGAGTGTCTCGCGATAGTGACCATGTCACTTTCACAATCGCATTCGGGGTCCAGCAGGTTAAAAACGTGATTTTCAGCCTCTTTTCATTATCCACTTCAACCATACCCTCTCCTCTTCTCTCTAAACCGAACCCTTTACCCCCATTGTTGATTTTGAGCATTTGAAACACCAAACCTAGAGTGTTTCAAGCGATTCTCCCTCATCTAGCAAAATGTGGAAGCTTGAGCTAAGGTATCTTCACCCTCTCTACCTTCTTCATCATCTTTATCTAATTTCTAGGGTTTCCACCTAACCCTTTTCATCATTTGGAAGTTTGGGAGTTTATGGCTCGTGTTGGTAACCTAGAAGCATTTTGGGTGGTGGATTAAAGCTATGGATAAGGTTTTTGGAAGGTTTTGCTTGTGGATTCGGAATTCTTCAAGGAAGCTCAAGTTGGGGTAAAATCTAGTTTTAGCCTAAATCTAGCAAGTTCAAGTTGATTTGTGAAAACGGTGTACATGGCAAAATGTCTATTTTAAAGTGTTTATATGTTTTACATGGAATTGTTAACTGCTGATCACTTGATAAGTTTTGGTTATTTGGAAGTGTTAAACTTTATAAGTTTATAAAACACCCACATTTGGGATTTTGGACATTTTGATAAATAAATCATATATTTTGGGTATCTTAATGATTTATTTCATGGAGTATATTTTTAGTATAAATGCATTTTATTGGGTGTTATGGGATGATTTGAAAGGATAAAAGGTATAAACCCAATTGGAAAATGTTTTGTCCCAATCTAAATTATGTTGGAGTTATTTGTGCGTTTTGAAGCATGGGTTGCATTATTGCGGGTCGTTTACGTTTGATTTCATTTTATGATTTTCAACGTTGGGTCTTTGAATTTGTTGAGCTTATGGCTCGGTTTGGATTTTGTTGGGTCTTGGGGACACTTGTCCGGTTTTAATAACTCAATGTAGAGCGCTTGGTTATGATTTGCATTTACTGCATCTTATTTGAGAATTACATGTTTTGAATGCGTTAGTTCATTCGTTTTGAGTCATGTATTATTTTAGCCCCGTCTGTTATGGATTCATGAGCACTTTTATCACTTTGTTCGATGATGGAACGACTTGGTTTCCATATCGTGGCACGTTCAACATCGGATTGGGTTGTAAGTCCTTCGTGCAAGTATCAATAAGTGTACGCTGAAAGATGCCGAGCTCGATACTTTTATTATTTGTCCAATGGTGGAACGCTAGTTTTCCATATTGCGGCACGAATAGGCATCTTCGGTATGGTGTAAGTCCTCCGTGCAAGTATCTATGGGTGTATACTGAAAGACGTAGAGCCCGATACTTAATACCAATTTAACATAATGTGTGGCTTACTTTGTGTACGCCACATTATATGGAATCGGGTCTCCCCCGTCACCGAAAGGTGTTGTCTTTGGGCTGAGTCTTTTATATATTTGTTTTCGATGACATTTTGCTTACATGAATTTATTCCATGTTTTATGGGTTGAGTATTAATCCCCGTCCGTGTTTTTGGGTGTTTGGGATATAAAGTGTTATTTACATTATCATAAATTGGGAGTTAATTTTTATTCACGTTTTGAGTGAGTTTTGGGTTGCATCGGTTTATAAAGAATGTTGTATTAGAGCATTGTCCTTTGTTTGTTCCAGATTCTAGTTTCTAATCACTAACAAGTAATCAAACAAACAATTCAAACAATTACCTGTTTTGATTAATCTTCTCAATTCAACAATTACACTTTCTCTCTCTAAAACTCTTTCTCTCTCAAACGTATTCTCTCTCTCTCAGATTCTCAATCAGACAACTTCTACTACAAAATAGAAATAGAAAGCTATTTATATCAAGTACTAATACAAGGAAAATAAAATACAAAAGAATTGACTTTTATTAAGAGACTTTGACTTTTAATGAGATTTGACTTTCTTCAACTTTGACTTTCTCAACTTTGACCTTCAGTCTTCTTGATCTTGCATCCAACAGATTTATGCTCTAACAATCTCCCCTTTGGATTCAATATCACTATTAAAAAAAATCTAGCAATTAAGTCTTCACTTTAATCTCTGTCTGAACAATCTTCCCTTTTCCTTTAACTGTCTTCTTTCCAAAAGTATCTTCAGATGATTAACAATCTCCCCAAAACTCTCATAGAATGCTTTCAGACTTTGGAAAGAAATTATCTTCAGAATCAGCTCGAATTACTTCCAGCAAATAATCTTCAAAGAAAATTTCTCAAAATTCAGCACATCTTCAGAAATTCTTTGATTATCTTCAAATCTTTACGTTGAACTTTTCTGACTTGAACATTTCTGAAAATCATCTCTCAAAAACTTCTTGATATCATCTCCCACAAACTTCAAAACTTTAACATTTCTTGATATCATCTCCCCCTTTTTGATGACTTGAGCATCTATATCATCAAAACTTTTTTCCAAGAAATGTCTTTGACCATTCTGATCTTTCCAACTGAGCCTCTGATTCTGTGATCTATAACCAGATATTCATCTAGATCTTTTCAAATCCAGACAAACTAAGAACATGTAACTCCTGAATCAACAGATGAATCAGTTAAAATGTCTGTCAGTAACACAAAGTCACTTTGTGTAACGAATACACAATATAAAGGAGCTTTTGTGATGTTCACTCCCCCAGGGCTTCCATCCAATCATCGAAATACCACAAAGGCAATTTCTATGAATGTTATGACAAAGAAACAAATTCTTTGTGTGTTCGTGCATGTATAGAAATAATTAAGCATGATGATTGCTTTTATAAGGCTCAACATTGTGTAAACCACTGAGACAACAGTAGATAAACACAGACTCTAAGTGCATGATTGAAGTGCGAAGGTGGGGCAGACTTCCTTCTTTTTCAATATCCAGATTTTCCAAATGAAAACCAGATAGATAATATGATGCGTCCCCTTGAAAATGTGAAACATCTTCTTTTTGAGAAGAAAATGAGTGGTTGGTGGGGTTATAATCAAGAGTTGGCATGGGCTAGTTGCCTGTTTCAATAATGTACACGAAAGAATTGTGAAACATTAGTAATGTGGCTGCCCGGCTCAGAAAGTATTTGGTGCAGAGTTTGATATTCTTTTACTCTGATCTCACACCCTCTTTCTTTTAATCATTAAGCTCACTACTAACCAAACTCTCTTTTCCATTTTACCTCATCACACCCACACTCATTTCTTTTTGACTCCACACACTCAATCACTAAAGGATTAACTTCATGGGTAGGAAACACTGGTTAACGTGAATCCATAGAAGTTTAGTTAATTCCTAGCACAAAGAACCCATAGTTCCTATAAAGCATGTGTTGCTCAAATGATTTAACTATAGCAGTTAAAGCTCATATACAAATATCAGATAAATATATGCTCATAAAATATAATCATGAAGATTTGAGCATTTTTAAACATTGAAATATTTTCAAACAAGTATATTGAATGAATGAATATGAATACAAAAGACTTGTTTGAAAGTCTGACATTGTATGAAAATAATCAGAAATGAATGATATAGCAATTAAAGCTGATGGTCAAGAATAATTGATATTTGTCTATACGAAACAAAATATAGACATTCTTGAAATGACCGTTTCGAAATGAAATAGCGCTCAAAATTCTTTGAATACAAGCGGAGTGTCTTACCATCAAAGAAAAATTGTTTCAATTTAGAGACATGGTAAGAACATATTGAACAAAGTCAAACTGGTGTGTGTGAATACTTGAAAGTATATAGAAAAGACAATACGCAAGTATTTATCTTTGGAAACACACGGTTTATTTAACAATTAAGCACAAAATAAAATGAAAACATTTAAAATCATACTTCCAAATTATAAAATTTGTTTAAAAATCGGGAAGTGGTTTGAACATTTAATAACATGTTTTCAATATCTGAAAGTTGTCCTTCTGTCAGATATATTTGAGATTAAGATAAGAAATTTACCTTTTCGCTCAATCTTAAATCTCATAAAGTCAAACTGTAGTCATTAAGATATGATCATGTCAGCTTCTCTCATCCTGCATAAGTCTCAAAGTCTAGTCAAAATTACAAAGATTATTCTAAAATAAAAGACATAAAACAGTAAAACGATTAAAGAACGAGTTCTGATCAAAAAATAATCAGAAATCATAGTCTTACTCCTTTTGACTTGACTTATATGCTCCCCCTAAAATCATGCATCACAAAAATTTGCCAGTTAAGTAAAATGCATAAATTAGTTTATGATCCCCCTCAAATGAATGTAGATCATCTAAAATCTTCTCATACTGCCCCTGAGATCATGAGCAAACAATTAAAGTGCAGATATCTTTTAGAAATTCGTAACTTTAGTAGGTAACAACCGATTACGTCTTAAGATTTAACATACCAAACTTAGAGACAAGAAAATTAAATCTCTTTTCATCTAAGGGTTTGGTAAATAAATCTGCAAGTTGATAATTTGTTTTTACAAAATAAAGTTCAATTGTTCCTTTTTCTACATTATCTTTTATAAAATGATACCTTACATAAATGTGTTTGGTTTTCGTATGCTGAATAGGATTAGCAGATATGGCAATCGCACTCTTCGAGTCACAGTAGATTGGAATTTTGTCATACTTGAATCCATAGTCTTGTAGCTGTGTTCGCATCCACAAGACTTGAGAGCAGCAACTTGCAGCAGCTACATACTCTGCTTCAGTAGTCGAAGTGGAAACACATAATTGTTTCTTTGAAGCCCAGCTAACGAGCTTGTCTCCAAGAAATTGAACGTGACCAGAAGTACTTTTTCTGTCCAACATGCAACCTGCATGATCTGCATCTGAATATGCAGTCAGTTGAAACCAAGTATCCTTAGGATACCACAGACCAAGATCTGCAGTCCCCTTCAGATATCTAAAAATCCGTTTGACAGCAGCCAAATGGGATTCTTTGGGAGCATCTTGATATCTAGAACATAAACATGTTGAAAACATAATATCTGGTATACTTGATGTAAGATACATTAACGATCCTATCATACCTCTGTAAGTTCTAACATCAACACTTTTACCCGAAGGATCAGTGTGGATCTTAGTACCAGGTGCCATCGGGGTTCCAATTGGTTTACAATTTTCCATTTTGTACTTCCGAAGAATATCCAAAATGTACTTAGATTGATTTATAAAAATCCCCGTAGAAAACTGTTTAACTTGTAATTCGAGAAAGAAATTCATCTCTCCCATCATACTCATTTGAAAACGTGACACCATGAGGTTAGAAAAGTTTTTGCAATATTTTGGATTAGTAGAACCAAATATTATATCATCAACATATATCTGAATAAGAATAATATCAGTTTTTTCCTTCTTGATGAATAAAGTAGTATCAATCTTACCTTTTGAGAAACCAGACTTGACCAAAAATTTGGATAAGACATCATACCATGCTCGAGGGGCTTGTTTTAATCCATAAAGGGCTTTGTCCAAGATGTAGACATGATCTGACTTATCTAAATTGACGAACCCTTCTGGTTGAGACACGTACACCTCCTCTTTAAGAATACCGTTCAGAAAATCTGTTTTCACATCCATCTGAAATACTGTGAAGTTTTTATGAGCAGCGTAGGCTAGAAACATTCTGATTGCCTCGATACGCGATACTGGAGCATACGTCTCATCATAATCTATGCCTTCCTCTTGCCGGTAACCTTTGGCAACAAGTCTAGCTTTGTTTCTTATGACGATACCATCTTCATCCTTTTTGTTCTTGAATACCCATTTAGTTCCTATCACGGTCTTTCCTTCTGGCTTAGGAACTAATCTCCAAACCTTTAGGGCCTCAAACTGATTGATCTCTTCTTGCATTGCAGATACCCAGTCCGAATCAGCAAGAGCCTCAGATACTCGCGTTGGCTCAATCTTACTGAGGAACGAGTCATGCATACATTGGTTAAGTGTCGCTGACCTAGTCTGTACAGGCTTGTTGATATCTCCAATTACTTGATGTAATGGATGCTCTTTGGTCCAGCGATGCTCATGAGGGAGTGGAGTAGATGAAGTTTGAACATGATCATCATCTAGAAATCCACTTTCAGAATCTTCAGTTTGAATATCATGAGGAGGATTCTCAGTTGAAGGTTCATGTGCAGAAGTATCAGTTGGAATAGCAGACTCTGACTCAACTGAAACAATTACTTCTGGCTCAGCATTAACTTGTGGAACTTCAACTGTAGGAGTAACATCAGAAATGTGAGTTTCAGACTGAACGGGGGATGCTTGTTCAGTTATGACATCTGAATTGACTGGATGATTGCAACTTGTGTCTTCAGACCTGTCAGTCACAACAGATTTAGATACATTAGTTCCAAGAAATTCATCATAAAAGAATTCAAATAACAAATCTAAATCAGTTAAATGTGAAGTAGATGTAGAAGCGTTATCCGAATTTTTCGCTGTAGAAACAGGTTCTGGACTGATCTGCCCAGAAGCTAATACTCCAGTAATAACGGGTTCTGAACTGATTTGATCAGAAGCCATCTCTTCATCGAATGTTACATTCACGCTCTCGACAACTGTCTTTAACTCCTTCAGATAAACACGGTATGCTGCAGATGTGGAAGAATAACCAATGAAGATGCCCTCGTCCGCCTTAGGACTGAATTTATTCAGACTCTCTCTGTCGTTAAGCACAAAACATTTACACCCAAATATGTGAAAATATTTGATAGTTGGTGTTCTGTTGTTGATTAGCTCATATGGAGTCTTCTGAAATCGATGGTGTATTATAGACTGATTTTGCGTATGACATGCAGTCGACACAGCTTCTGCTCACAAGAATAGAGGTAAGTCCGATTGGCTAAGCATAGTCCGAGCGAGCAGAGTATTGATGTGATATCCCGACCGATTCGAGATATTCTTCAACTATCTTGTTTTTGAACTCTGTGTCGTTGTCCGTTCGAAGAAACTTGACTTGTCTTTGCATATTCACTTGGGTCGTCTTTAAGAAAGTAATGAGAACTTCGGGCGTCTCATATTTTGATCGAAGAAATTTGACCCACATGTATCTTGAGTAATCGTCCACAATAACCAACACGTATTTCTTTCCACCCAAACTTTGAGTTCTCATTGGACCACACAAATCCTTATGTACCAATTCTAACGGAGAACTAGTGCTTGGTTCAGGCTTCGATTTATGCGGAGCTCTCTTCATCTTACTTCTCTCACATGCAGCACATAAGTGTTCTTTCTCATATTTCAGCTCAGGAAGTCCTTTTACCAATTTTCCACTAACCAGCTTGTTGATATAACGAAAATTCAGATGTGATAGTCGTCAGTGCCAAAGCCAACTTTGTTGCATCGAGGCTTTTGACAATAAGCAAACTTGACTGTCATTCTGGCCTTTGAAAGATTTATGGTGTAGAGATTTGTCTTTCGCTTGCCTACTAAGAGTTCTGTGCCGTCTTCAGACCGAACCGAACATCTCTTAGCTTTGAAGTTGACCTCTAACCCTTTGTCACAGAATTTACCGATGCTAAACAAGTTGTGCTCTAAACCTTCGACATAACTCACCTTCTTAATCGTTATGTTGTCTTGAATGATGTCACCATATCCTAAGATTGGTGAAAGCTGATCGTTTCCAAATCTGACATTTCCACTGAATTTCTATGTATAATTAGACAATAAAGCTTTTTGCCCAGTCATATGCTTGGAACATCCACTATCCAAGTACCACATATGCCGGGTCTGCAAGAGAAATCAGGAAACAATAGATTTAGGTACCCATTTAAAAACGGGGCCTAACAGATTAGTACAAGATTTTGGTATCCATTTAAATATGGACCCTCCTTTTCTTTGAAAATTTTTAAAACCATTTGATCTTGAAGAATAAACATGATAAGATCCAAACCAATCAGAAGAATTATGAGAATAAGCAAAATCATTTCTCCGATAATGATAAGATTTAGTAGTAATAGGAGATAATTGAATCAATTGCTTTATTGAATAACGCTTGTAAGAAGTTACGAGGTTTTGTTTATGAGAAGCATATTGACTAACTACATCAGAATCACTACTATCAGATCTAGTACAAGAATTATCAGAAACTGATTCAGTTATCTCATCATCCTTCCTTTTTGGTCGCCATTCGGTTCTCGCTTTCGACCTTTTCTTCCTTATATCTGAAACAAAAGATTTAGATTTATTAGGAAAATCAGATTTCTGAGATTGATTTTTCTTGCGTTTACTAGTGTTATTCTTGTTCTGTGAATGTTGTTTCTTATGTTTCTTACCATTAGCATAGTAATCAGCATTCCCAGAAACCGATTCACCAACTTTAGTTGATGATTCACCTTTCTCATGTACACTTGGTAAAACTTTTCCATTTATGATAAAAGTAGAATGATTTGGAAGTTGAGCAGTAAAGTCAAACATATCAATTTCCTCGATACACCCTTCATCAGAATTTAGAAAATCATTTGCAGACTCAAATAGATCATCAAAATCAGTCTTAGAAGTTTGAGTTACTTTTGAAGATGTAGAACATACTTTATATTTGCAAATAAAATATGTGTTCTTTAATACTGTAGAAAATACGTTTTGTGTTAAATCACTCAAAATTCTTTCATCAGATAAAATATTTTCTAACTCAATTATTTTGCTCTCTAAGACAAGTGGAGGTACATAAATTTTGGCTTGAACAGGTTTTGCCTCAATCTCAGTTGAAGAATAACTAGCAAAATAATCAGTTGAAAGAAATTTTGGTGTTTTAGAAAGATAACTATCATTCAGTCTTTCATAACAGAATGGTAGTTGCATTTTCTTCAAATTCATTCTTTTCTCATCTTCTTTTTCCTCAACTTCTTTTGATGCTTTGGTGATAAATTTGGGTTTCAAATGAGGATATTCATCAGCTGCATACATATAATTTGCATTATATAGCCCTGGCTGTTTTCTGATAGCTTTTTCTAAGTAATGAGGATTATCAAACCCTAATCCCCGTTTTTCTTTAAAATCAGCATCTTCATCAGGTGTATTAAAAAAAACAGTTTGATCTGTTTGGCCTCTAAGATACAATTTTGCTTCCAAACCATTTACCTTTTTCTCTAAAGTCTTGTTCTCAACCTGTAGTTTAAACGATTTTAGAACACATTCTTGTTTTTCAGAATCAGACTTAAACAACTGTTTTTGCAATTCAGAAATCTTACTTTCAAAACAATCTTTTTCATTTTGAAAAACAGAAGCAGATTTGCGTAGAGAATCAATTAAATCTTTGTTCTCAATAACTGAAGTGTTGAGCTCAAAGACCTTTTCATTTCTCCTAGCAACTCTGTCTTTTTCCTTTTTCAATTTATTTTGAAGATCTTGAAGTTCGACCCTCATGGCTTCCATTTTGGTCATGAAATCATTTTCAGTTAAGTTCATTACCTCATCAGCAGTCTCATCATCTGAATCATCATCTTTCACTTCTTTTCCCATCAAGCATAGATAAGCAGTCTCTTCTTGTTCTTCCTCATCAGAATGATCCAACCAGTATTCATTTTCAGCCATTAATGCCCTGCTAGCTTCTTGTTGTTTGGCCAAGAGTAATTTGTTTTGATAATATTCTGAGTTGCGAACCTTTGGCTTCCGACATTCTTTTGCATAATGTCCGAACTTGCCACAGTTGTAGCATTTGATCAGATCATTAGCCGTCTTCTTTTCAGTACTTGTGTAATCATTTACATACTTCTTCTTTTCTTCTGGCTTTTTCTCAATCATTCTATTTCCTTCCACTCTTTCTCTATGTTCGTGGTTCTTTGAGCTTGATGAAGAATATCTCTGAGAATTGGATCCCGGCTTCTTGTAGAACTTCTTTTGGAAAGCACGGGTTAACAGTAGCATAGCCTGCTTGAGACTTTCTCCATCATCTCCATCAGATTCAGACTCAGATTCAGAACTAAATACCACTGTCTTCTTCTTATTCTTCTTCTCTATCTTTTCTTTTTCTTTCTCTCCAGCTACTAATGCTATAGGATTAACAACTTTCTCAACTTTCTTTTTCTCAGCTCTTTTCTCTTCTACCTCTTCTTCATTCTGTCGCAGAGTCTCGTAGACTTCATGTAGAGGTATTTCGCTCAAATCCTTCGCGTGTGCTCTTTCCATTCAGGTTGCAATATGCTGAGAAACTTTACATTGTTCTCAATCTGTTGCTTGTTGACCTTGTTCTTGGAAAGCTCATTCAGAAGTAGCACAAACCTATCATAGGTTTCCTCCAAGCTTTCATTTTCTTTTGCTCTAAATTCTTCGTAGCTGTTTATGCAGTTAGCTACCTTCATTTGGTTTCCAACTCTAGAACCCAACATCATTTTTCTTAATTGATCCCACATTGATTTGGCATTTTCATTGTAGCTATCCATTTTCACATATATATCATTTGTCATGCTTTGTAAAAGCAAAGATCTGGCTTGTTTATCAGCATCAAACCTTTTCTTCTGTTCATCAGAAAAACTAGCATACTTTTTATCCACTCTCCTTGTTCTCGGAGCTCCATCTGAATCATTACCACCAGCAGGAATCTCCTCAGTAGGTTTCTTCATTGGGCCTTCTGTGATAGATTTCAGAATGTTCTCTCCATTTGATTGTCTATCAACAAAGTCCAAATATCTATCTCTCCATTGTTCATATTCTCCTTTGAACAACACCGGAGGCTTGACATCAGTTCCAATTGAGAGAGCGTCTCTGGAAGTCATCCTGTATTAACCTGTTTGAACAAATATGCAATAAGAAACTAGAACTGATCGTTAGTCCAAAATATGAAATCACAAAAATATAAGAAATCTTGAAATAGAAATTCAGGAATTTTTATCACAATCAGAATTATGTCCCCCTCCGCAGAAATTCAGGAATTTTTAAAGGGCATATTACAGTTTTGAAAATTTCTCAGAAAAAAAAAATTCTAATCAAAATCTCATTTTTTTAATTAATGGTATTAATCAGAAATTTTTTTAATTCTAAGAGTTTGGAAAAGTTGGAAAATGAATTAATGGTATTAGCATCTTATTTGAGAATTACATGTTTTGAATGCGTTAGTTCATTCGTTTTGAGTCATGTAATATTTAGCCCCGTCTGTTATGGATTCATGAGCACTTTTATCACTTTGTCCGATGATGGAATGACTTGGTTTCCACATCGCGGCACGTTCGGCATCGGATTGGGTTGTAAGTCCTTCGTGCAAGTATCAATGAGTGTACGCTGAAAGATGTCGAGCTCGATGCTTTTATTATTTGTCCAATGGTGGAACGCTAGTTTCCCCCATTGCGGCACGGTTAGGCATCTTCGGTATGGTGTAAGTCCTCCGTGCAAGTATCTATGGGTGTATACTGAAAGACGTAGAGTCCGATACTTAATACCAATTTAACATAATGTGTGGCTTACTTTGTGTACGTCACATTATATGGAATCGGGTCTCCCCCGTCACCGAAAGGTGTTGTCTTTGGGCTGAGTCTTTTATATATTTGTTTTCGATGACATTTTGCATACATGAATTTATTCCATGTTTTATGGGTTGAGTATTAATCCCCGTCCGTGTTTTTTGATGTTTTGGGATATAAGTGTTCTTTACACTGTCATAAATTGGGAGTCGATTTATATTCACGTTTTGAGTGAGTTTTGGGTTGCATCGGTTTATAAAAAATGTTGTATTGGAGCGTTGTCTTTAAAGAGGTATATTATGGGAAAAACGAGTCGTTTCCATTTCTAAAGTAAATCATTTTGAAAGATCTTGATTTTAACTGAATTCTTTTCTTTTAAAGATATATTTATTGTAACATCCTTAAATCTTAAGATAGCAACTTATTAAAAAATTTCTAAATACATCAATAAATACTTCGAACTACAAACACAATTTAAGAATTAACCTCAACACAAACATTCATCCTATACATACACACTATGAAAAGGACGGGTGTTACTAAACCCAAACAATTGTTATCTCCAACTTGCGGAAGGCTTCACCGACTACTCACTCTTGTAAGGCTAAGGCTCAACTCTTCGTAGCACTGCTAGAACCGAACCCCCAACAGGAACCTGATGCACATGCCGACAAATAAAAAGGTTAGGCTTAACGCCTAGTGAGCTCAAGAGTTTTAACATGAATGAATATATCTTTAAAGGAAAGAATTCAGTTTAAAGCAAGATCTTTCGAAATATTATACTTCAAAATGAAAACGACACTTTTTCCTTAATATACACTTTTAAAGACAATGTTTCTCAAACATGCATTTCTTATAAAGCGATGTAACCAGCAACTCACCCAAAACGGGGTCATAGTCCGATATTCAAATGTACTATAATGTGAAAGATACATCATAACTCAAAACACCCAAAACTCGGGTGGAACATAATACTCGACCCTTAATTTAAGGAAACAAACCATATAAATATGATACGCCATTAAAACATGGAATTGAAGCTTAATACTCACGCGACCATAAAATGGAATGAAATCCCAATATTAAAGCATGGACAATTAAATATCCAAAATACCGCGGGCCGACAACGGGGGATACCCGTACCCGTTGATAGCAGAGGAACACAAAAGTATGTCACTTAACAACGTTGATCGTATGACACCTCACGACATGAAAGCCCAAGTGCCCCTACGACCTCTTGACAAGTTCACCAAAGAGACGGTTGACCTTGGTGGCCGTTACAAAGAACTCCACCTCAAAAGGGCCGACACACCGGGGACTATAACAAAGGAAATTCCCTAAATGGCCCGACACCCCGGGGACTACAACAAAGGAAATTCCCCAAAAGGCCCGACATGCTAGGGAATACAACAAAGGAAATTCCCCCAAAGCGGAGGTCACAATACTCACCTCCCAGGCAGCACTATCCAGACTCAACCCTCTTAGTACCTCCTTGTCAAATTTTGGTCATAAAACATGAGTCCCGGAGTCCAACTCCGTACCACCCAATTGAACGTCAAATAAGACTGACTTACGTGCCTATGGATCTAATACAACACAGTCTAAAAATATACGACTACACATGAGTGACAAAAGCACTCGAGCCTGTAATGATTATAAATATGCAATAAAATGCATTAAGATGTAAACCATGAAATGGGACTCTACATCGAGCCATTAAACCCGGACAAATGTCCACACGACTCTTTTAAGCCAACACCGAGCTAAAATGCTCAAAATCCATTTGACCAATAATTATCGGTCCCCCGAGTAATGAAACGTCTTTAAACAACGTTTACGAAGACACATACCTCAAAGACGAGATTAACCCAAAACTCAACACATAATGGGACCAAAGGTTTTTCAAAGGGTTTATGAATGCAAATACACCAAGATGCATATAACATGAAATAGACTTCATTTGTACCAAAATCACCAAGATGCATAGGTCATGAAATGGACTCTATTTGTACAAAATCCCCAAAATGCATAAATCATGCTATTACTTATCAAGATGTCCAAATCCCAAATATGAGCATTTTATGAAACTAAAATAAGCCAAGTTTATCAAATATGAAAACTCATTAAAATACTCACCCTTTGACAAATACCAAGTGAAATACAGTTTTACTTCAAAATACTCAAAACTTATCAGCAGTTAACCATTTCGTGTAAAACACTTTAAAATAACCATTTTGGCATGTACACCGTTTTCACAAATCAACTTGAACTCACCTTGCTAGATTTAGGCTAAATCTAGATTTCACCCAACGAGCTCTTTTGAAGACCGCTTGAATCCTCAAGCCGGGAACTTCCAAAACCTAGATCCAAACATTCCAAACCATACATAACCATAATCAACCACATAGAAACATTCCCCAACATTATATACCAAAATCCCTAAACGAGATCAAAACCCTAGTTTCTCCAAAACTAACAAATCCGAGATCTGATAATCCAAACACTAGGAAAACATCCAAAGAACATTTATAATCTTAAATCAAAGGAGCTTACCATTAAAGATGACAAGACTTTCCGTGGACACCCAATCCAACTCTTCAACCCGAGCTCCCACACTTTTGAACTTGATGAGGAAGATGAAGATGGAGGTTTTGTGGTTCAAGGGGGAAAAACCTTCAAAATAGGTTAGGTTCGACTTTGGGGGTTTGGGGGCTGGTTTAGGAGTGAAAAGGGAAGAAGATTTAGGGTTTGGGAGTTTGATAAATGAGGCTAATGGCTGAAAAATCGGCTTTTAGCTCGACAGTGTGCCACGCGGGTTATGCCGCGACCTAAAATCGCGGCATAAGTCACCCGTTTCCCCATCCAGTGAGTTACGCGACTTGTGTCGCGAGCCAAAGTAGCGTGCCAAGTCGCGGTAGCCCAAAACTTCGGTTTTCTCGCGTCATTCGAACCAGATTTGATTCCCGATTTTTCCAAAGTAAAGCTTTCCTGAATCTCGATACCTTTACGTCCTACGAGTCAACCGACTCCCGAAATAACACCTAGGGAAATCTCCAAATTTACGGGTGTTACATTTATTCATGTTAAAAACTCTTGAACTCACTAGGTGTTAGCCTAACCTTTTAAATTTGTCGGCATGTGCATCAGGTTCCGTTTTGGGTTAATGCTAACGACACTATGAAGAGATGAGTGTTTGTTGTAAGCTCGAGAAGCGATTTGCTTGGTGAAGTCTTCCGCATTGGTTTTGGGAAGAGTAACTTGCATTTGGGTTAAGTAACACCCGACTTCGGTTTAGTCCTTGTATATAAGACTGTAGTTTTATAATTGTTGTGGTTAATTATAGAGATTTAAATTGAGGTATATGGAGATTGATGTATAAGTGGAAGTTTTGTACTTTAATTGATATTATATCAAGATTTTTAATTAGTTGCTCTTACCAAATATGAGGGTGTTACATAGTTTGTTTAAAGACCCATTAGTCCCTCCTAACGGTTGCTAACTAATGTTGTTAAGTGGAGGGACCATGGGTGTTATGAAAATGAAAAGTTAGGAACCAACAACGTAGATAGCTTGTTTTATGGACCAAATCCAAAATTTGAGCAAACCACATGGACTACCAGCGTAATTCACTCTAAATAAAAGTATATTTGTAAAAATGACATATTAGTGTATTTCCCCCTTAATAACATAAAACATTTCTTTCTCTTTCATTCATTTCTCTCCCCTTTCAATAACACAAATAAGAACTTGTATTTCTTCTCTTCCTTTTTCTTCCCATTGTTTTCTTTACAAATTTGAGAAAACAACATAAATGAAAACCAAAACCCTAAACCAAAATTGGAAATCAAGATCAAATTAAAAAAAACATAAAAGTGACTGATTTGGGACAAAATCAAAATCTAAACCACAACAAAAAAGACGGGACAAGGTTACAACCACATATTCAACAAAGATAACAACCATATTCATTTAAACCATATATTCGAACGAAGATGTCTTGGCTTGTATAAGGTACAACTGTTGGAGAAAGATGGAAGAGGCGGAGAAAGGTGGAGGGTAAGTGACCACAGATGGGGGAAGTCGTTGTAGAGAGGTGTTTGGCACAGTCGTTAAAGATTGTGTGTATAAGGAGGGACAATGAGGATGGGGTGAGGGGTAAAATTTATATTTCCACCACGACGTTTTCAATGCATGACTTATAGCGTCAAATTTCTAATTCATATATAATATTATGTATAAAAACGTGTGTTTTGTAGTGTTACTTAATGAGTCAATAATAATAATGTAACACCCCAAAAATTGGGACAACAAAAATTTCTGAAAACAAAAATATGGTATATCAATGATGCCAAAGCACGAACCTTCCCAAAAAGGGAACAATATACGCCTATTATAATTACATGTTTGTAATAATAAAGTAATTAGATATAACAACCTATTAATCTAATTCCTAACAAGAAATTAGATTACAAATAGTTTTCATCTAAGTTCCAAAATAAACATCTTCTAATGGCGTCCCAAAATGCTCCCCAAGCTCTCCCCTAAGGGCTTGCTAAACCTTCTTAGCGGTCACGCCGCTAGAACCTGAGATACACATCAAACCAACCAAGTGTTAGGCCAAAAGAGCCTAGTGAGTTAAACAATAGCATAACATATTCATTTAGAGGGTTTAACAACATAAAGGTCCATAGAGGAATCAATGGGGGAGACCCAAAACATCAACGAGTTTCACCTCAAGAGTCAATGTACCTTGATGTTCACTCTCATGAGCAACATTCTGATGGCTCGACACATTCGAAGACTACCTCCAAGGCATTACTCCAAATGGCGGAGATCTAGGCACATACCAATAAGGTGGCGCCCAAGACTACATCCTCCTAGTGCTTACTCAAGGTTCATCCAATATTCAATCTCACATTATATACATTTTACTCCAAGCAAAATTATATAAAAGATTCCACATAGCTCCAAGCCTCATTTTAGGTCAAAATCCTAAATCATGTAAATTTTACATATAGAATTCGTCAAATACGCATATCATGTGAATATATCCCAATATTTGCCAACAAATAACCCCATTAAGATCAACATAAAGTATTAGAACTCAAGACCCCAACATTTCCCAATATGACAAGATTAGGTCTATTTTATCAGGTGATTAACATGATGAGAAGGAACAAAATATGATAATAGAAAGCATATAAAGACATGTATCTCATTTTTAAATAGTTAAAAAAACTCACAATCTAGGTTTTATAGAAAAACCCTAGAAACTTGCAAAACCCTAGAAGAGAGGATGGAGAAGGAAGATGACCTTCATTCCATGGTTAAGATCTTTGATTGAGGCTTGATTCTTGCAATAAATGTGGAGAAGATGACTTGAATGCTCCTAGGTCAGATATTGAAGGGTATTTGGAGAAGAGAGAGTTTTGAAAGAAGGTAGATGGAAGAAATAAATGAAATGGTGGCTGATTTCCCCTATTAAATCGTTCAGGGGCCGCGTGCGAGTAGTGGCGCGGTTGGACTCGCACAGGGAGGCACGCCCGCCTCTGGAGTTGCGAGGGAACAGATCCTTGCGCAGCTAGTGGTGCGGCTCCACTCGCGCGGCCACCCGCGCGGGCCACTGCCCACCTCATTCTTTTCCTTGGTCAAGAATCGGGGTGTTACAAATAAGCAAGTTAAATTAGGTTATATATTAAAAACGTAAAGAAAAATCAAATGTCTCATTACGATAACTGTGCATGAGGTCATGGCGTGCCATGGGTTTAACGTGGCGTGACACACAATCCTTGGTGTCATGGCGCGCCATGGCGGCTGTGTGGCGAGTTTTTTAGAACAGTGATAAATTCTCTCTGCATGAATTGTTATGTGTGAAAACCTAGGACTCGAGTGATAAGAGTGCACCATAAGGTAGAGTCGAAGCGAAATGTTTTCCCAGACATTGTCTCACTGTTAACAACTTAGTATGCACAGAGTTGTCTTTAGTTCAACTCCCAATGGTTATTGTTTTCAGTCAACTGAGATGGAAGCGCTTAGAGTTGGGCTTTATCGTTTCATTTTTAATTGAGTATAAGTAGTTTGGGTGTGCCCGATTGTTTGTCATGTGATGTATTTTTTATTGACTCTGTGTTTTTAAATCTTGTTATCGCTAATTTTCCTGGAGACAAGCAACGCTCGGTTTGGGGTTGTTGATAACATCAATTTTTGGCATTATTTTGATACCGTGATTTGAGTAGTTTTTGCTTGTTTTCAAGTAAACAAGCGTTGATCTTATACTTTCGTTGAGATTTTCGTTACAACATTCCAAAAAGGAAATTATTCATGAAGAAGGAGCACTCTCAATGTGAGATCCGGTATTTTCGTGACTCGTCTGGAAGATCTAAAAAGGCAAGACATCAACTTGCGCGAGATGTCCCACGACTTCCAAGTCGCGGCTACAATGTGACACGCGTGGTTTTTCCCGCAACCTCAAAGCCGCGGTGAAAGCCGCGGAACTCGTTGTTCGGCCTCTGCTGCACTTAATTTGAAGCTAGGGTTAAGGGAGACGCAATTTCTAACTGACGACGACTGGTGAAGGACGAACTTGGGAGAATCATAGAAGCGATTTTTGAAGAGAAAAGGTGGGGAGATCTTGGGGAAACGCATATTGAGGCGTATTGCAATTACATGTGATTGGAGAGTTGATATCTCAGGGAGTTCTTGTTACTTTAGGGCATTTTTCTTTAGAACAATGTTTGGAATTCCAATTTCTTCTCTTAGTGTTTTGATCTTCAATACCCTCAACATGAACTAATCCTTTCATGTTGGGGATTTGGATGAATTTTGGGTTAGATAATCATTGAGCATGTGATTGAACTTTGTATTAGGTTGATTTGTTTTCAATGAAGCATATGACATGGGTTTTACTGCTTTCATTAGCCTGGTCAACTAATGAATGATTTCTTGATCTTAATTTCTTTGAGAAAATTTTATTAAAATTCGATGTTAATGTTGTATGCCTAGAGTGTGAATTGGATAGAGATATATCGATTCAACTCTAGAGTTGTTTAATCCTGTTTTGTTTGTTATTTGAGAATTAATTGTTGAGATCGAAAGATAAAACGTTTCTTCCTATCTACATGCTATTATAGCTTGAGAGAGTATAATAGCTACTCGTGTGATTAAATTCATTGATAGTTGAACCCAAAACCTTGTTGATTATAATGTTATGTGGTAAAAATAACCTGAGAGGATTCCAACCCCAACAGTCTTTTCCAAATCAGTTTCTACTTGTTTTTAAGAATCGATTCTTATTAGTTGTTACTTCTTATTTTCGAATCAATTTCATTGCAATTATAAATCAAATTTTCATCGTTCAGTTAATAGTCAATATAGTGATTGTGATACTTAGTAACTGGTTCCTTTGGTTCGATACTCGTACTTACGTATGTATTACTTGGATCGACACCGTACACTTGCGGCCCGATTTGGGAGGGGGTGTAAAAACCACCTATCAAAAACCAAAACCTTGAACTAATGTAAAAACCACCTATTAAAAACTAAAACCCTTAACCAAAATTGGAAATCAAGATCAAATTACAAAAAACATAAAAGTGATTGATTTGGGACAAAATCAAAATCTAAACCATAACAAAGATAGGACGAGCAACCACATATTCAACAAAGATAACAACCATATTCATTTAAACCATAGAATCAAACGAATATGTCTTGGCTTGTATAATGTACAGTTGTTGGAGAAAGACGGAAGATGCGGAGAAAGGTGGAGGGTAAGTGACCACAGATGGGGGAAGTCGCCATAGAGGGATGTTTGGCACAATCATTAAAGATTGTGTGCATAAGGAGGGACAATGAGGACAGGAGTGGGGGTAAAATTTATATTTCAAAGGCCTTTTTTTAAAATGCTTTAGATGACATATAGGCTTACTTTTTATTAAAAATATGAAATTACCAAAATACCCTCACGTGACTTTCACGTAGGAAACTTTACCGCCCTAACAACCAGGGACATTTTCTACAACAAAATTGAAACCTTAAGGACATTATTTGTAATTTCAAAAAAATAATGACTAAGGGGGTGTTTGGGATTGTTTATTCGAAATTTCTTAAAAGTGATTATCGACTTATGTGGTGACAAAAAGTAGTTTTATACAAAGTGTTTTCATTAGCTTATTGTGGTACCAAAACGTAATAAGCTAATAAGTTGTTATAAAAGGGTGTTTGAGATTGCTTATACATATAAAATAACCAAAAAAGTAATAAACACTTTTCAAATAAGTTGATAAATTAGGGGGTGTTTGGGATTGCTTATTTGAGGTGCTTTTTAGCTTATTGCAATTTGGCACCGGAGATAAGCTCTTTTGAGTGTTTGGATGGAGCAAAATGAAAAGAGGTTATAGCGGTGTCAAACCGCTGAAAAGTTGTTTTTCATAAGTTATTTTGTTCTAACTTATGACTTATTGGCTTATCAGCTTTTAAAACCAAATTACCAATTTACCCTTTTTTAAACCCTAATATGATATATTGATATGCGCCTCTCTCTTCTCCTCCATCGTTCTTCTCCAACGAGGCAACGACATCACAGATCGCCATTGCTCGACCTCTCTTCAGGCATGATTTTGTGTTCGATTTTTTGTTTTCTCGACATCACATATCGCCATCGTTCTTCTCGATTTGTGTTATGTTCGATTTTCGATCTGTTCTTCTCGATTTTTTTCTATTCTTGTGATGAATCTGCCTCGATTTCTTTATCTGATTTATGTTCTTGTGATAAATATGCCTTGATTTCTTTATCTGTTTTTTGTTCGATTTCTTTATCTGTTTTCTGTCTCGATAGTGATGATTCGATTTCGTTTTCTGTTCGATTTCTTTATCTGTTTGATATTTCTTTGTTATTTCCTTATTTGTTTGATATTTCCTTATCTGTTTGATATTGCCTTATCTGTTCGATTTCCTTATCTGTTCGATTTCCTTATCTGTTTGATATTTCCTTATCTGTATGATTTGATTTCCTTTTCTGTTTAATTTCCTTATCTGTTTGATATTTCCTTATCTGTATGATTCGATTTCCTTATATTTGGTGCTCTATTAAATAAATTACTAATGTTATTGAATAAATTTTTGTCAAAAATATTATTATAAATAATAATGAAAAGTCAATTGTTATATGTTAAAAATACAAAAAAATCAATAAAATTGAAGCATGTCCTTTTTGGTCATTTTTACATGTATAAGTTAAAATTGTCAAACACTTAAAAAGTGTTTATCAGCTTATTGTGGTGTGGTACCGCTATAAGCTAATCCAAACACTTTTTTAAAAACTTCGATTTGACACCACATAAGCTGATAAACACTTTTCAAAATAAGTATAAGTTGTTTTAAATCAGCAATCCCAAACAACCCCTTAGAACTAAATGATTTATGAAAAACTTTTTTTCACCGGTTTGACACCGCTATAAGCACTTTTATTTTTTCTCCAACAAAAAACTAAAAAGTGTTTATCTTCAATCCCATACCAAAATAAGCTAAAAAAACCTTTTAAATAAGCGATCCTAAACACCCATAAAACCACTACATTATTTTTGTAATTTACTCTTTAAATAAGGGAAAAGTTTAAAAAAACCTAATAAACTATCTTATTTTGAATGATTATGTCTCTGAACTATTTTTTTAATGAAAAAACCATTAAACTTTCTAATTTTGAATGATTAAGTCCCTAAACATTATTTTTTGAATAAATAAACATCTAACTTCTAAAAATTGGTTACCTTTATCTAAAGGTATCTAGAACTCGCTATGAAGGTTTTAAAGTAAAACAAATCTAAATCAACTTTATCGTTCTCAAACTCTCCGCCTCGTCACTCCCCATTGCCCGAACGTTGTCCGTTCTCCATATCGCCTAACATGTTGTTGCCCCTGCCATCGATCTCCCTCTTTTTGATCTATTTTTAATCTATCAAAAGACGAATAATCAAAAGATAGCCGGTTATAGATATGTTTTTTCGGGTTAAAATGATGTAAATAACCAATTTTTAGAAGTTCGATAATTTAATTTATTGAAAAAAATGTTCAGGGACTTAATCATTCAAAATAGAAAAATTTAATGGTTTTTTCATTCAAAGTAAGAAAGATTAATGGGTTTTCATTCAAAAAAAATAGTTCAAGGACTTAGGGGCTGTTTGTTTACCTCTTAATGGTTCCATTAAGAGGTAACCTCTAAATCGCTAAGAGGTAAATCATGTTTGGCAAAAAAAAATGGTTGCCTCTTAATGGTTCCAAAATTCTCTTAATAATTTTGTATCCTGAACCTCCCTTAACCATTAAGAGCCATGATTTCATTATGAACAATTAGCTAAAAACCATATTTCATTTTACACTATTATCATAAAAACATCTTAATCATTCAGATCACTTAATTATTCTGCACTAAATCATTCAGCAACTGTCAAACAACCCCTTAATCATTCAAAACGAAAAAATTTAATGATTTTTTCATTCAAAAAATTAGTTTAGAGACTTAATAATTCAAAACGAAATAGTTTGTTGAGTTTTTATGAACTTTTCCCGTTAGAATGGATATGTTTGAGTGTTGGTGTTGAATTTGGAACTTTCCCTCTCAATTAGTCAACTTCAAATGCAACACGGTTCCAGAGATCTCTAAAGATTTCTGCTTTAACGACCAATCAATCTCTTTCTTCCCCAAATTGCAATTAAAAACCCTAATTAAGACTTCCATATTCTTCTCATCTGTCCCACTCTTTCAATGCGCACACAAACTGGTCTGCAGATTCAATACATGTCAGGTTTTGGTCTCCTATCTGTCAACAACACCACGCACTAAAATCTTCCATACACCTCCATAGACTCCCTCATAAATAAATACGCATCTCAATTATCGGATTTTCATATTCAATTTTCCGATTGCATGCGCTGGAAGGGGATTCAATTTGGGAATTACAAAATGGCGCCGTCGTTGTGCGTATTGGTGACTGGTGGTGCCGGATATATAGGGAGCCACACGGTGTTGCAGTTGTTGTTAGAAGGTTACAACACGGTTGTAGTTGATAATCTTGATAATTCCTCTGAAGTCGCTATAAGTCGAGTTCGAGAACTCGCTGGTGATCGTGCTCATAACCTATCTTTTCACAAGGTTTAATCTCCCTCCCCACCTTCAATTTTTGCTTTATGAATGTTGAATTTGCATCTATAAAAGTAATTGGGTTTTTGTTTCAAGTGTACGATGAATCGGAATTGGATTGGCTGTGAATTCCCTTTTCCAGATATTCGGTTGATTATGTGCTTAATTCGAATGTTTTTTCGTACGAGCTTGTTTGTTTGACTTTGATTTTAAAACCCCGTTCCTTTTGAATCTTGATTTTTTTTCCAGAATTTTTTCTGATTGGATATGTACAATTGATTAGGTTTTATATAAACTCACAAAATATTTGGTGATAAATTGTAAGAATCGATGACTCTGAACCAGGATTGCCAAGTGTGTCAACCTTGCAGGCATTTTCAGAAGAATTTTACTTAGTTTGCAACAAGAGATCAATTGATATGCAATCTAAAATATAACAATTTCTATCCTGCTTTGGTTATTCTGACCAGATTATTTAATTTCTATTTTTGGAAAGTTATGTACAGATTAAATGTTGCATAACGAATTGATTTGGACCTTTTTGCTTTAATTCTGGGTTAGTTGAGGTTTCCTAGCTTTTTTATTTGACTAGTCTTTGGAGAAAATAAAAGAAAATGATTAATTTAAAAAGATTAAAGGAAATTTTTTACACAAACAGTCTCTAGATGAGGTTCAATAACTAGTTTGTGGGATATACTTGGTTCGTTTGGTTTATATGAGGCTAAGTAAGCGATATACTAGTAACTATAAATTAGATACCTAATTACCTATACATATGCATCACTGAGTGGCAAATCTTGGAATAATTGTGATCCAACAGCACCTTGTGTAAATCATGCATCACTGCATAAATTTGTAGCTTCATTCATTCAAGTGCCATATGAAACAAACCAAACCAAACAAATCCAATATATACTACGTAGAGGTAGGGTATGTGGGGGAAGGATGTACGTTGACCTTGCCTCTACCCCTTGGGGTAGAGAGGCGTTTGCTGAGATATGTCACCATCATTTTTCATGGTTATTGTCATTTAATTTAATCTTTTGCTTTTTTTCTTCTTGAACGATTTATTATATCGTCTACAATTCAGTGTATGTTTCTTTGTGCTAGTGTTTTTTCTTCATTTGATCGATGCCCGATGTGGTAAGTGCTCTTATCATCTCACACAAGCATGCAGTGCTTACTCAAGTTATTTGGGTTTATACAAGTTGCCTACATGTATTTTTTTATTGAGTAAAACTAGAGTTTCCAACTCTTGTATTCTTGTGCTTCACTGCAGATGGACATCCGGGATAAGCCTGCATTGGAGAAGCTTTTTGCCTCCACAAAGTAAGCTTTTCTTTTCACTACTACTGCTCTTATATCATTCGTGTCGTTTTCTAAAATATTGTGATTTCTGTTTTTTGCTGAAATGTAAATACTGTTGGCAAGACTGTTACATGTTAAAAACTGAAAATGTGTTGGGTACTTGGGTAACATGTTTTTGTTCTCCAATTATGACTTTTTATAGTCGTTTATAATTAGAAACCAAGTGAAATATGGCAACTGAGAGAGAGGAATATACCCATGTAGTGATGTGTTCAATTTGGTACTCAATAAGAAAAGGAGAAAATAACCAAAGGGGTGTTAGCCTAGTGGTAAGGCATGTGGACTAGCTAGTAGCGGTCTCATGTTCGAACCCTGGGGGACGCATCCTGGAGGTACGGGGGCTTCGACCCCGGGCTGCATGCTTTAGCAGTCGGGCTTCGGCCTATATTGCCAGGGATTAGTCTGGGCCCAATGTGGTCTGGGATACCCTCTCCAAAAAAAAAAAAAAAAAAAGGAGAAAATGTCTTTCCAAAGGTCTAAAACCCAAACTACCAAACCCCTTTTTAAAACGTTGAGTCTTTGGTAGAAATTTCTTTCTCAAAATTTTCGAAGTTAAAAACAAAAATTACTCCTGTGTTTTTAATCTCGTAAAAACAGTTTACATTTTATGGAAGACAAATGGTTGCCAGATGTTGTCTTTGTTGTGGTTTCTTATGTTTTTAAAGTGTAAATGTAAAACATAATTTTAACTTTTGCCAACTATAACTTAGAAAATAAGTGCCCAATGTGGATTATTTATGAACCGGAATCCAACTTTTATTCGCATTTTTTGTTTTCTTTGTTGGATGGCAAGGCTAACTGCTTCTTCTCTACCTTTATTCTGCTGGCTACATAGGTTTGATGCAGTTATACATTTTGCTGGATTAAAGGCAGTTGGTGAAAGTGTGGAGAAACCCTTGATGTATTACAATAACAATATTATTGGTACTTTAACTCTCTTGGGAGTTATGGCTGCCTATGGATGCAAGAAGGTATCTCATTTACCTCTACTTGGATTTCATGGCTGACACTATTTCATTGAACCATTTACCTTCATTTGGTGGGTCCCATCCTAATTCTCTTCAGATCAAGTAAATGGGACCCACAAACACATCTTCACTTGTCATAAAACCACAAGGGTTGTGACGTACTGGTTAAGGCCCTGGTGGTGTGGTGGAATATCCTATCTGCCCAGGGTTCGAATCCAGGCGTACACAACAATTGTGGCCACTGAGGTTTAATCAGGCTAATGTCTTACAGTAATAATTTGCCAAGTGATTCGTTTAGGCATAGCCTAGGACACCCTTCCCATTCCCAAGGAAAAAAAAACTATGTTGAATGTTAAGATGGTTAAATGGATTAGGTGCGATAAAAAAAAGTTCATATATTTGCTAATGGGACACGATTGTATGTTTTCGAACGTTTCAGCTTGTGTTTTCATCCTCGGCTACTGTTTATGGTTGGCCTAAGGAGGTACCATGCACAGAAGAGTCTCCCTTATCTGCCGCCAACCCATACGGACGAACCAAGGTATGATATTCTTGTTTCATATTTTATAATTACTTGGCTTTGTGAATCATTTTATATAGTTTAAGGAATGACCCGTAGTTTAGTTTTGAATGATTTAGTCGTTATGGTTTATTTTTCGTTAATATTTGATGGAAATTTTGAATTCTGATGTATGCATAGACTAAGGGATTGTTTGTTTTTTTTAATAAACCTCTTAATGGCTCTTAAGTCTAAATCGTTCAGACCTTTTTACATACCACCTCTTATTAATTATAACTAAAATAAGACTTCAGACTTTAGACCTCTTAAAAAATAAACGACACCTAATAGTTTTAATCCCTTCAGCTGATCATCGAGGAGATATGCCGGGATATATACACTTCAGATCCGGAATGGAAAGTTATATTGTTGCGGTACTTCAACCCAGTGGGTGCACATCCCAGTGGCCGAATAGGCGAGGATCCTCATGGAATCCCAAACAATCTTATGCCTTTTGTTCAGCAAGTTGCCGTTGGCAGGCAACCTGCACTTCAAGTATATGGAACTGATTACTCCACCAAGGATGGAACCGGGGTATGCTTTGGCTATTCACTTGAGATCAAAGGTTCCGTTGATCTATTCCTAATCGTTTTTCTTTGAATTCTCAGGTACGTGATTACATCCATGTTGTAGATTTAGCAGATGGACATGCTGCTGCATTGAGGAAACTCTCTGATCCTGAAATAGGTGCGTCACTTTTGCCATTTTCCTGACTTAAGGTCGATGAAATTTGTGGTTGTCAGCCCAGGTGTTAAGTCAATAAGCGGAGCTTAAGTTACATGTGGCATTGCATGAATCTTGGATCGTAACAGTGTTTCTAATTTTTGTGTCAACTTGTTGGCATAACGTGTTTGGTTTTGATGATTGTTACGTTGTTATTAGGCTGTGAGGTTTACAACTTGGGGACAGGTAAAGGGACATCAGTTTTGGAGATGGTATCAGCATTTGAAAAGGCTTCAGGAAAGGTACTGCATTTTTTGGATATTTCAGATGTCTGATTGAAATTAAGTACCTAAATATACCAAATCCATCTGAATTCACATGTGAATAAATGATACATGTATTTGGTAAAAGCGGATGCGAATATTAAATGCTTAAAGTTTGAGGTCGTTGGTCCAGGAAATCCCTCTAGTTAAGGGCGAGCGAAGGCCTGGTGATGCGGAGATCGTGTATGCGTCAACGGCAAAGGCCGAATGTGAATTGAATTGGAAGTAAGTGGTCCCCACCTGGATGTTGTTGGCATGGTTATGTATGTATGTAATTATGTATGTTATGTATTGAATTTGAAGGGCAAAGTATGGAGTAGAGGAGATGTGCAGAGACCAGTGGAAGTGGGCAAGCAACAATCCTTACGGCTATAAAACCAAAGGTTGATGATATATCTGGTTTCCATTTGAAAATGTAAAATAAGCATAATACAGCTAGGAAGTCAAAGCAATAGTAACAGTAATAGTTAGCTCATCTCAACTTGTGTAGCTTCTTGTATATGAGAGTTCAAATGTTCCCTTAATAAAGCTTCTTGTTTTCCATCGTTCTCTATCATATACTAGAATAAGGGTTGACCTGAAAAGGCTTCATTTTATAAACTGGTTAACCCGTTCAAACCTTCAACTCGATTGGGGTCCAGATTGTGTCTGGTATGCAGACAGTAGTGGTGGATCTAGAATAATTTTTCTTAAGTGGCAAGGTTTGCAAAGTTGTGGTTTAACCTAGGGAAAAGGGCAATGCGGTTTGACTTAGGGAAAATTCAATTGTGTCGATTTGATACAATACATTTTTACGCGTGACGGTTTTTTTTTGTTGCCAAATTCCACCTTTATGGGAACTTCTTTTTGTTTTTTGGTTGATTTTGTAATGGGCAGCTCAACAACAAAATATAATTGTATCAAATTCATATACAGAAGAATATTAAGGTGGTGTTTGTTTTTTAAAAGATCTGAAGTCTGAAGTCTTATTTCAATTTTGATTAATAAGAAGTGGTGCTAAAGTTTGAAATTTGAATCAATAAGACTGTTTTTGTAATGTCTGGAGGCGTCTTGAGAGAAAGGAGAGTATATGAAATAAGGCGACGATAACAAGTTTTAAAAAGTTACGTCACCACTTCTTATTTCAGATGTATTTAAGAGTTGAGAGATTTTGAAAATTGAAGAAAAAAAACAGTCTGAATGTAAAAAAGTCTGACTGATTCAGACTTAAAAGCAATTAAGAGGTTTTTTTTTTTTAAACAAAAAACCCCCAAGTGATTTTCAAGTATTATCAAGATTTAGAAAAGATAAAAACTCATACAAAGTATTAATTGTTAAATGAGATTAATTTTATTTATTTTCCAATTTACTTCAGATAAACATGTAGTCGTTACAACGAGACAAAAAAACAATTTTAGATCTTACCAAGTAAATTGGAAAGAAAAAAATTTAGAATAAATGAAATAAAAATAAGATGGGAACAACAATAAATTTAAAATAGTAGTAGGTGTACAATTATAGTCAATAATTGAGCGGGTGTCGTGCATCCCCTACTCTTTTAGTAGGTCCGCCCCTGGTAGACAGGACATGCGAGACAGCGAGAGCAAGTGAGTGGATGGAAGAATTGTGCAGGGTTTTAGGGATTTAATTTGACGTAGATAAATTTAGTAATTTATCAATATTGTTTCATCATCTTGATTTTGTCCCGATCAATCTTGTTATGTCTCGTCTTAAATCTTAATGTTGTACCAAACATGGGACAACAAGTTATTGTCATGTCATATATTGTTCTGTCTCGCGTACCAAACGCATCTTAAGAGAGAATGAAAACTGGTCCCTCTTTTTATTAATATACCGACTATTTGTTGTGTTTTTCTATTATATATTAATTATTCTTTTAATAACATCATTATTAAAAGAAGAGTGAATTTCATATTTGGTCCCTAAAGTTTGGCGTTTGTTACGGAATTGATCCCTAAACTTCAAAAATGGCAAATAAACCCTCCACGTATGCATTTTGTGTTGGATTTGGTCCCTAAAGGCAACGGCCATCTATTTCCTGCCATTAACGCCCTCCACATGACTTGCACACGAGGGTATTTTTGTCATTCCAAATTTATGACCCTCTGTTAAAACAAACCCCTCAGTTATCTCATGACCGTTAACCCCACATTCATTCCAATATCGTCTTCTCCAACTCAAAATCGATGATGGTGTTGTGTGACTGTGGTGCGCATTCGGTTATCCAAACCTCGTGGACAAATAGAAACCCTGGTCGAAGATTCTACTCTTGTTCTCGCACTGTAAGTTATTAGGGTTTATGTTATTTGAAATCGATTTTGGTCTTTCTTCTCTTTAATTCGTTGATTTTTGAAGGGAAGCAAGTGTCGCTTTATTGGTTGGGTTGATCCACCAATGTGTGCTCGTTCGTTGGTGGTTATACCTGGTTTATTGAGGTCAAGGGACATACTTGAAGGAAATTTAAGGGCTCGGGGTGTGGAAGCTAGGAGACTGAAGATCTTACCGTTAATAAGCTGGATTGTGTTTGTAATCCATTTCTTTGGTACAAGTGACAGACTTTCCAGCCTTGGAAAGTTTAGAACCTTTTACAGACTGGCTTAACTCCTCTGCACTCTTTGTTCTCTTCTTCTTGGGCCTCCCAACCTGTGTGTGATGAACTGGCGGTGTTAGTTTCAATACACAGTCACTCTTGGGCCAAAATTCCTTCCGGCCAACCTTGAACTCATACACCTTCTTCCAAGTTGACAGTCTGTAACTCTCATGAACCCATTCTTCAGGCAAACCAACATCATTTCCATTAACTGCCATACACCAGATTGTGGCAACAACATGCTTACAGGGTATTCCTTTCAACTCCCACTTCCTACATGTGCATATTGTTTCTTGAATCAACAACACACTGATCTTGCCAAGGCCCAGACACTTGGTACTTGTTACCACCATTCCATAAAACTACATATTGTGCAGCTTGTGTCTTGGTTGCCTCCAAAATTCTTGTGGTTGTTGGTGTCAGTAGTCCCTCACTCTTTGCAATCACCATTCCTACATTCACAATCCTCTTCATGAGGTACTCTCTGATATACTCCAATGCTGTGATAATAGGCTTGTCACGACCATCAATAAGTTGTCTATTGAAGACCTCACACATGTTGTTCAATAGAACATCACAGTGAGGTCTACATGTACATATTAAAGACATATTCATTACTACCCCCTCTACTCAACTTATCCATGTACATCACAGTGAGATAATAAGCAGAAATTTTACCTGTAAAGTGGGCTCTTGACCAATGAACATGTGGAATATCTTTCAACCAATCAAAAGCCTTCATATCCAAGACTCTCAAGTCATCCATATATTTCTGAAATTGTGGCAGTGTTGGTGCTGTTGCACATTTCCACAGTGCATCCTTGTACATCTTTCCCTTCCAAGTCTTATTCATATTTTCATATATGTGCCTAAGACAGAATATGTGCTCTGCACATGGAAACACCCTTGCCAATGCAGGTATAATGCCCTATTTGAAACAAAAGGTAAACAAAATAATTACTGGATAAGTAAAAAATGCAAGCACTTAACAAATAATAAAAAATTACCTTTTGCCTATCACTGATGAAAGTAAAATTGGAATTTGAGCTTAGATCCAAGTCATCACCCAAGCACTCCAAGAACCATGTCCAAGAATTTGTTGTCTCGGCTTATACTATGGCATATGCTAATGGATAGATACCTTGGTTTAGGTTAACACCAACTGCAGTCAAGATCTGGCCTGGAAAAGGTCCTTTCATAAAAGTACCATCTAGGCCCAACAAATCCTTTCTACATGCTCTGAAGCCATCCTTGAGCGCACCAATACAAATGTATATGCGTTTGAACTGTCTTGTTGGAGAGTCTGGGTTGGCCTCATCTTCAACTGCAATTTTCACTGTTGTCCCTGGATTTGCTCTTTTAAGCTCCAACACATTGTCTCTCAAATGTTCATACTGCTCACAGTAATCACCTCTCAACCTTTTTGTTATGATTGCCTTTGCTCTGTAAGCCTTCATCTTTGTTACCCTCAGCTCATACTTCTAAGTTAGTCCTTCTGCCAAAGCTCTAAGGGGGACATCAGGGTTGGGACCTATGGTTTCTGCAACCTCTTCAGAGAGAAAAGTGGTTGTGCACTGCCTCACTTGCCTGGATTGTAAACATTTGTGTGTGTCTTTGTAGGTCTTCACACTCCATGTCCTATTTTTGTTACCAACAAAAACAAGTAATACCCAAGGACATTATGGGTCAGACATTCCAGGCCCATCAGTTTTTAGCCCATCAGTTTTTGGCCCATCAGTGCTTGTACATCCACTTTCAATTACCTTTCCTCTGCATAGCACTCACATCCTTTTCTTATCATTTTTAGCAAACCACAGGTCCCTCCTAGTCTCAATTGAGTGATTTGTAACTGCTTTTCTTATGTCATCCTTACTTCCAAACTGTTGACCAACATAAAAATGTGTTTGCTTACCTTGATGAGCCTTTTTAAGCCTATGCAGTGCCTTTTGCCTACCACTTTCAAACTCAGAGTCCTCACCACTCTCAAACTCTTCCATGTCCATACTTATATCCTCAAACACTTCATTGTCATCTTCTCCATCATCCTTTTCATGTGCCTTGGCCTTTTCAGCCTCTTCTTGTGCCTTGGCCTTTTCAGCCTCTTCTTGTGCCTTGGCCCTATAAAGTTGTTCATGCAACTGCTCTGTGTTACACCCTAAAATTCAGAGTAAATTTGAAAAACGGAAACTAGGCAAGACGACATCTGAATTTGTTATAAACCTCCCAAAAAGGGGGAAATGTACTAATCCTTTACAAAACCTGCATATGGATATGGAATTCAACAACAAACTAATCTAAACATGAACTATCTAGATTACATCGGTTGTTAATCCAACATCACCAAAAGAATGGGACATAAACAATTGCCCAACATCAAATACTAGTCATCTCAAAAGCCCCCGAGACCAAGCTCGTCACTCAAGCCCTTGGCAACCCACCGCTAATGGGAACCTGTTATACATATCATTTGAGAAAAAGTGTTAGGCTTAAAGCCTAGTGAGAACATACAGCTTATAAATTACAAGAGATATAAACAAATGCATCATAAGGAAATCATTTCAATAAGGTTTAGTTTTCAATTGAAGCATTTGCCACAACCGGGCTTTTTCGATGTAAACTAATCATGTGATGACAAAAGATAACCAATTTTACCAAGGATTGTAGCGTAACACAAAGTAGGTCACAATCCGAGTTATGAGTCAAATCACTTGGAATCCATGTCCACGAACTACAAAGGTCCCTACTACGATGTGAGGGAGGGCCCCCGAGGAAACCAAGTCAAAACTCTTTCACTAGGACTCCACTATGACCCATGGCTAGTAACCGGTCTCACATAACCTTACCAAATGGCCCCCGAGGATCATAGGCATCCATAGCTACAAATAAGGGAAAATATGATCCATGGCTAGTAACCGGTCTCGCATTACCGTACCAAATGGCCCCCGAGGATCATATACATCCATTTTTACGAAGAGGGGAAAAGACATCCCAAATATAAGTCGACTCAATACCTAAGGATCCACTAGTAATGGTACAGACTTGTCACAATAACATATGTGACCAACCATAGATAGTCATATGGTATAAAAACATTTTATAAACAAAATGTTTTCTTTCAAGTTTAACTGCTGGTAAGAACGAAAATCATTAAAATGAGTTTATATACATTCTTTCAAACAATCCACATAAATGTGCAAGTAAAACCTCCTTTTACTTCAAATAAGATGTAACCCATCATTTTAGTCGAAAATGATCTGGAACCCTAAAATCTCCCAAAACTCAAGTTATATCAAAATGTAGTAAAAGTAGATCCAAAACCATGGAGATATATAGGAGTTCAAAATGTAACCTTTGACATGTATAAAGTTTATAAAATGATAGTAGGAACTCACCAAATAGGTTTTAAACGAAAACCCGAAAACTAGATATCGACCCCTTCGAGAAGATGAAGCTTTCTATACCGAAACCTCGGATGATGCACTTAACACTAGCAACAAACGGCAACCGAAGAAACCTCGAATGGAAAGAAGAGAGAGAGAGAGAGAGACTTGAGAGAGATTTGAGATTTTTTTTAGATATTTCTTTCAAAACCAAGATATATGGCAGGACACCCCTATGTCGGTCAGGGGTTCTCGTGGGTTATGCCGCGACCTCAAGTCGCGACATAACTCACCCACTACCACAAAACCCAAACAAACAGAGGGTTTCGCGGGTTGTGCCGCGACCTCAAGTCACGGTGCAACTCGCGCAGATCACTGTGGTTTGCCAGAAACCACCAAAAATCCAAACTCAAACTTCAAACCAAACGCGATGCTAATGATAAAAGCTTAAACACTAGAATACCAAGATTACATAGCGAAAATCCAGGGTGTTACACTCTGGTTGATTGAACTTTTCCTGCTCATGCAAAGGTTCATCAAAATGTATATAGTCATTGTAGTCATCACCCAACACATCATGTAAGTCGTCCATGTCCATGTTATCAATATCATATCCATCTTGCTCATGTAAGTCAAAGTCCATCCCCTCTGCAATGCCCTGCTCTTCATGCACAACATCATCCATATCACTTAAGTCAATTTCCATTCCCTCTATATTCCCCACCTCTTCATGATAATCTCCACCTTGTACATTTACCTCACAGTCTATTGCTTCAGGATTGCCATGCTCTACATCCTCAGCCTCATTCAGGACATTTAAGTCAAAGTCCATACCTCCTGCTTCACCCAAACCTTGATTTAGATCAAACTCCAAGCTTTGCTTGTCCCCTTCTACATTTACCTCCTCCAATGTAACCTTTTCAGGCTGAATAACCTCACTTTGTTGGGTGTTTTCCAATGTAAGTTTATTAGGCTAACTCCATTCAATGAACAATTGTTTCTTAGCTGATGTGGAAGAAGAACCAACCTCATTTGCTCTAGCTCTAGTTTTATTCATTTCTGGAGAGTTATCATCTATTATCTCCTCTATAACAACTTTCCTTTTACTAAGGGACCTTTCATATGTCCTTACAGTAGTCCTACCATGTTCAATGTAAATGTCTATGATTTTCCACTTCTTTGTATAGCCTATTAAGTTCAAAATATCCAGATCATTGCCCAAAGGTTCAAGTCCAAAGTCAAGGTCATGTTCTGGAATGCAAAAGTTATAATACCTCCGCTCTTCAGGATCATAACCTAGCTTTACCATCATAAGGTCTATTTCATGAACACTAAGCTCATCAACATCTATTAAGTCTACATAGCTTACCTTGCCAATAATGTACTTCCTTCCTGGACTTCTTGTAAAGACCCCACCATGATGAATCTTCACTGAAATCAACCCTGGATAGTGTTCTGCAAAAGACAAAGGATTTTTTGTTTTTAAGTAAAAGACAGAGCATGCACAAAATCACCCATTTGAACTTTGATCAGTAAAAAAAATACAATTTCAGCTTACCGTATACTTCGTATGGGTTTACATCCAAGTTTCCCTCACGTATCGACCACATATGTGCCATTTTCGAGCTCAATGGTGAGAACAGTGTAAGAGAGAGGTGAGAAGTGAAGAGGTTGTCTGAAGAAAGAGGGTAACCCAATGGTTGCTCTAATTCGGTTGGAAAAGGGGAGGGAAAAACGGGGAGAGAGACATAAATTTGGAATGACAAAAATACCCTCGTGTGCAACAGGGATGGAACACAACCTTTAAAACCGCAGGGGTCGGGCCTATAGTGGAACCCTTCGATCTTTCACGGCCTTGAAGTCTTCCATAATTTCCTCCAAACTGATATTTTAATCAAACATCTACTTTGAAACTCCTAATCCTATTATCCTAAATGGCTAAATTCATTACTAGTTGGTACTTGGTAGACATATTTGACATTTCATAGACAATTTAACAATCTCAAAGCAATCAAAGTAATCAAACAATTTAAAACTCAAATAAGCAAATAAGTAATGGACAATCAATGATATTTTAGAACTTATATAAAATGGGGGAAAACCTGTGATTTTGGGGCTGTTGGAGGATTATTTGATGACGAAGAAGTTAAAATCAATGGAATTCCATTTGCATTTTGAGGGTTTGGTTGTTGCTCTTCCATTGAAAACTTAAAGATTTGAACTTTTGAAGGTTGGAAATCAAGGTCTGACTTGCAGTGAGGAAATCATCAAATTTCAAATAATCAAATAAAAAATGGGAAATCAAGTTATCAAGCCATCAAGGTCTGACCTGCAGTTAGGATTAGGAAATCATCAAATAAAAAATGGGAAATCAACTAATCAAGACAAGACAAATCAAAAATGGGAAATCAAAAAATTAAAAATGGGAAATCAAGACAAGTTACTGTGGTTTTCTTTGAAAGAAGTTAGAAGTCTCACCTCCAGACCTCCTGTTTCAACTTTCAATGGAGTGAATATCAGAATATGACAGAATCAGTGATGGACGTTGTGTCGCTGTCGCCGGAGGGCGGCGGTGCTGGGCTGCTGGTGCCTGGCGTGCTGCTACCAGCGGTGATCCAATCCGGCAGTCCGCCACTCCGATCGTCGGTCGAGAGGCGTCATGACTCGTGTCGAGCAGTCGAGGCCGAGCGGGGACTGAAAGGACAATGGAGATGAGGGTTAATCCGTTAAGGGTTTGAAAATTGAAATTATCAGTTAAGGTCCAGTGGAATGAAACTGAAGGCTGAAGTGGTGATGAGGGTTACAGTCCAGTGGACTGAAGTCTGAAGCGGTGATGAGGTGGGGGGGCCCAAACCCAATTTTTTTTATTTATAACTACATATTATTGCCTCTGTATATGAATTTCAGAAAACCACAGGGGCCTTGGCCCCTATATGCCCTTTGAGGCGTCCGTCCCTGGTGTGCAAGTCACGTGGAGGACGTTAACGGCAGAAAATAGACGATCGTTGCCTTTAGGGACCAAATCCAACACAAAATGCATATATGGAAGGTTTATTTGCCATTTTTGAAGTTTAGGGACCAATTCCGTAACAAACGCCAAACTTTAGGGACCACATCTGAAATTCACTCTTAAAAGAATGTGTTAAATATACATACCAACTTGTAATTCCCATGACAAGTACCAGAAGACTACCATCTCCACCCTCTTCCATAGCTTACACTTAACATTGTATGAATTTGTCAACAATTATTATAAAATAGTATAAATTTTTTAGCGCTCTTAATAACTAATCCTCTTAACAAATGGCATCAAAAGCCGATTTCAAATGCCCGTGTCTTTAAAGTATACGGTAAAAAAGGGTTTTAAGTTGTTGAATTGAGAAATGTAAACCACAAGTTTGTGTACAATCTTGATGCTTAAGTAACTAGAACTTTGACAAATATGAAAACAAAAGCAAAAGTGAATACCATAAATGCTTTATTCACTTTCAATTAAGATGCAGCACTATTGGGCTTAGACTTGATAGAAATTTATATATAAACAATATATATGATTTGGTCTTGTTTTCACTTTTTCAGTCATTCTAGATACAATTTTAAAATATTGGATTTTCCGTTATTTAAATTGCGTATCTCCGTCACTTGTAGTGATTTATCATTCAATGAATGACTGAAAAATTAACAATATATATGATCAAGATATATAAAAATAAAATAAAAGGGTTTGGGCAAGACCGATCTCGAACTAGTTTTGGACATGTCCAGCAATGAACGACTTCAATTTTCAGACCCATTATCAGTTAAAAATAAGAGTCGGGCCTTTTTTTTTGACATTTGAACTAAACCTTCTAAACTCGAAGTCGAACTCATTTGAAGCACGAATCGAACTCGAATTCGAACTCGAATCAAGCTCGAACAAAACACAAACTCGAACTCAAATCAAGCATACACATTAATTTGTGAAATTTAAGGGTCTTCTCTTATACATAATATAATTTAAAGGTGTAATATTAATATTAAAAATTTATAAAACTCAAAAGGTGTACCTCAAATTTCATTATGATTGTAATTTAAAAAAAAATTGATTAATTTTTATAGTTGAAAAATATACAATATTGTTCTCATATCTACAATATATAATAATTTTCTTTTATTGGTAAGTTTATTAATAAAATTTTATATTATATTTTACAAATTATATTATAAAACTAGTTATATATAAAAATCGAGTATCTCACGATTTTTCGAGTCGAGTATCAGATAGCTCAACTCGAATAAAAATCTCCTGTCTCAAATCCTCATGTCTCATTCAAGTCTACCAATCATATGAATACATATTATCAAAGAGAGAATATGAACTTCAATTAAATAAAATAAAAAAATATATAAAACCTAACGTGTTTTAATTTCATTGATGAGACATGAATTTTTGGGACAACAGATTTTTATTCGCTCAACTCGACTCGTTAATATATCGAGTCAAGTGTTGTACAAGCTTTGATCGAGTTGACCTCGAGTAGCTCGTGAGTTGTCTCATATTGTTTACACCCAATCACATGTTCATGTAATTTCTTTTTTGAAGGAAAAAAATGATAATTTATCTGCTTTAGTTATCATGTCCGATTCATGAAGAAGAAAAGAACAATCAATTGGATAACAACTAAAATAGCAAAAGAATTCGTAATGACTAGGACACGTGGTGTTGTTCGGTTCGTTTTCTGTTAAAACATGTATGGATATAGTTGTCTGTAAGAATATAGTTGTTTGTGTGTTAACAACTAAATTGTTGTTCGGTTGTTTTGCTGAATAAACAGACTGAATGTTAGAAATGGTCATTTTACCTTTTTAACATTAAACATTTTTTGATAAAATTTTACAAAACAACAACAAAATGTAGATTAAAAAATAACAAACAGATAGTAAAACAATTCTTTTACAACAAATTTCTATAGATCAATCTTATTACATAAATAAAATCAAATAAAACCCCAAATATAAAAAAAAAAAACAAATTTATGAACCACAAATAAGAAACCCAAAATACATGAACCCTAAAATAATAAACTAAAGGGGGAAGCTGTCGGATAAAAAACAACAAAAAAAAACCCAAGATACATCTTCCATGGAGAGCTTCGTGAATAAAAAACAAGGAAGTTTTATCTATGTTACAGGTGGAGATCGAGAAGTCTAGGAAGGAAGTTTCAAAAAAAAAACCAAGGAAGTTTCATTAAAGAAAAAAAAACACATCTTCTACGAAGTCTGGGAAGGAAGTTTCAACAAAAAAATAATAATAAAACCCAAGGAAGTTTCATTAAAAAAAAATACATATTCTACAAAGTCTGGGGAAGGAAGGAAACCAGTAGCTACATGTGGAGATCGAGAGAGTTTTTTTCATGAAGATGGAGAGGGTTTTCCACCTTGAACCATGGAAGTTTGGAGTGGGAAGAAAGGAAGAAGAAGGTTGGAGAGAAAATTAATGTAATTTAGTAGCTGAGTGTATAGGACTTGGTTTTTGTAGCTGATTCGCTCAGCCATCGACTGAACGAATAAGTTTCTACCGAGTATGGCTGACCGAATAAGTCATATATGTTATACAACTCATTAAACCGTTACCGAACAGTCTCGTAAACTTGTTTACAAGAAGATCCAAACTGTCTGATTTAAGTAAAGGAGATAAATTTATATGTTTTCCTTCGTTTGTAATTAAGAAGTAAAATTAATAATTTTTTTTAAGTTTTTGTTATCTTGTATTTATTAAAAATCTTGTTAAATGTTTAATTCTAAATTAATATTTTCATCTATACTATATTATAAAACATTTTAGAAAAAACTCTTAAATACAATTTTTTTTATGCATAAAGTACTGTTTATTGATGTATATTATTTAAAATTTAAAATTACAAGTAAATTATGCATGAGTATAACCTTTTAAAGTTACATTTTTGAATTCATAACTAACTGATAAACATAATTAAATACATGATAAACATCTCATTTTAAATATAAAGAATCTAAAATATAATTAGAATAATTATTAAATTATAACAGAATACTTAATTATTATTTTATAAAAAACATTATATTATTAAATCTACGATAAATTACATCATTATTAAATTAAATTAAACAAATTTATAAAAAAAACATTATCATTTTCTAAAATCCACAAAACCATATTGTAAAATCGATAAAAATAAAACAAAATATTAAAATCAAAATATATCGTTGTTCATTTCACGAAGACCCTTCTTGTAGTTAAATTAAAATTAAAATTTTCCTTTTAGCAAAAGGAGTAATTATAGATCACGCAAGATACATTTATGTTGCGTAATTGCGTTTCAGCCACCAATAAAACTTGATTAAAATGACACCTGGCATCCGCCCTCCAATTTTCAACCGCCGGTGATCGATACGCATCCAAATTGATTCAAACAAATCTCATTTAATCAAGTGATCATAAGGGAATTTTGCAACTTTACATCATGGATCTTAGGTACATTTTGTTTCACTTGATCTGTTCTTTCAACAAGACGTTAATTTCTTATTTCATTCCGATCTGATCCCGTTTCTATTTTTCGTAAACAATTACTGCATTTTTCTTCGGTTTTGATTTGAACATACGAATTAATTGTGGTTTTGTTTGACCTATATTGGGGTTTACAGACGAAATGTGATGAGAAATGAACAAATTTGTGAACGATCTATAATTTTTACAAGCACTACATTCTGGAAAAAAGATATAGTTGTTTGATCTAGGTTATATTCACAATTCACTATGATTGTGGTTAATTTTAAGCGTGTTTTATCTAAAAAAAATATATGAAATCTAGAACCTTGTTCTGTTCCTCGATTGAAATTTGTGATTCTCTATTAGTTTGTTAACTTGTTAGGTTTCTATGCTGATGCTTTGGTGTGCTTAGAAATGTGAAGAATTAGATTGATTCTCTATGAGTTGACAAATTTGGTTTCAATTTGGGGGGAGTGCCTTCGGGATTGATGCTCCAAGGCTTTATGGGTTGTACATTACAACCCGTGATGCACACCTTTGTAATCAGACAGATTATTTATGAGGTCCCAAACTAGTTTCAGTTTGAGGGAATGATTATTGATGCTTGTATGCATTGGTGAGTTGTGCATTAAAACCCTTGATGCATGCTTTTGTATGCTGCTGCTATTTGTACTTATAAGTATGAAGAATTAGATGGATTCGTTATTGGTTCCTAGATTTTGATTTGTCTTCAGAGAGATTGCATTTTACATTGATTGAATGCATAGGTGTGTACATTACAACTGACAATTTATATGGATATGATTTGGTCCAAATTCCAATATGTGCTTATTTGTATTCTTCTTTATTCTTCTTTTTGAATTTCAGTAACATTGAGAAGAAAGAGTCGAGCTCGAAGAACTTAGATGTCCTGCTTTCAGAAAGGGAAAGTTTCGAGCTTTCAGGTCCCTTACACCTGACTAGCATTGACTGGTAATGCTTTCTGGCTTCCTTTTCTTAACTCATAATGGCTCAAATTCTGCATGAAACGGTTATAACATAAGCCAAAACGCGTCAAAATACGACAAAAATTGTCTTGGTTCCCAAGTGTATCGATGAATTTTTTTTCTCAGTTAATGTAACATTCAATTCTTCACATTTTATACCCATTTTACCTGGCGGTAGATTTTGTAATTGTTCATGACGTTGATGCCAAATTGTCAAGTTATATTGTTAATTCTTGATTATGTGGAAATATGGCACTTCAAAATCAACCGATTCTACAGAGGCTGAAAAGATTTAATGAGTAAGAATTAGGAGGAACGAACGTCTGTTACCTGAGAGAAAAAATTCATCTTACATTAAATATGAAATAAGACAAACTTCATTACATTTTGCGCTTGTAGTATATGCATAACTATGTTTCAAAATTTCTACATTTGATGACCTGCACCCTCAAAACACCAGATACTGGGTTTGGCTAAGGGTTGGATCACCTCTAAGGGAATGCATAAACAAAACTGACAAACATGATGAAGCTGGCAGCATAGCATACGGTCAGGTTCCCGGTTCCCATACTTAAAAATACATGTTCTTGGTTCGGTCGACTCCAAAAGCAGTTGAAACCAATTAAAAGCCAGAATCTTGCCGATTCTAATTACTATATGGAAGAAATATTTGAAAATGTGTATGTATAGATATCTTATAGGCTTTTAAAAAATAATGTAAGAAAAAGAATCATAAAAAAACCTTGAAATTTCTATTGGTCCATCGTTCGGTTGATAGACACATTGGAGGACACCCAACCAGTACTGAACGGTATTTGGTCTAATTCGTGGTTTCAACTTCTAACCAACTTTTGGTTCCAGTTCTGTCATTGTTCAGTCTTGGAAGAATGTTGAAAGACCAAACTGGAACAGGGCTGATCCAACATCATTAGTCCTATTCCCGGTTCCAACCAATTTTTGGTGTTGGTACATTCTGGTTTTAATCTTAGTTTTGTCCTGGTTCCGTCTTGGACATAACACTGTGTGGTATGTGGGACAGTACAGAACAAAAATTTGTTCCCACGTATGATGCGACATTAGACTAGGAAAGGACATGCTGAGTGCAAAAATCAGGGAGACAGACAAGACAAGATTGGTAAATTATTAAACTACCTATGTCAACTTAAGAGACTTAAACTTCGCACAATTCTTTCAACACCCCCCCCCCCAACCACCACCACACTCTTGTCCATCCAGTCTTGGCGAGTCCCATCTGCAAACCAAACGCACTCTGAAAAACTGAACCAAACTGGGACTAAGCTGATGTCTTTGGTCTGATTCTTGGTTCTAACTTCTAACCAACTTTCACCACTGGGTCAGGTCCGGTTTGGTTCTGGACCAACGAACAGTCATAAGAATCCCTTTTTCCAATAAGATTATAATGGAAGTATCCTAATTACAACAGGACTAATGCGGATCACCGGAGGTCAGTTGCAGCATGCTTGGTTCAAGGCGTATATATCATAGAGCGGGATCGCCAGGAAAACCGCCAACTGTCTGAAGCTCTTGCTCCTCCCTGGTGGAAGTTCTTCCAGTTTGAACTATACAGTGAACTCATTGATGATGCTGATTCATGTGTCTTTGGTGCTATATACAAATTCAAACACTCACCTTCACAAGGAACACCGACTTATATCATTGCTTTCCGAGGCACCTTGACCAAAGGCAATGCATTTTCTAGAGACTTAGAACTCGATATCCACATTATCAAAAACGGGTTGCATCAAACATCAAGATTTGAGATCGCTATGCAAGCTATCAGAAACTTGGTTGCTGCAAATGGAAGTCAAACATCAAAGTCAACCATCTGGTTAACTGGCCATTCTCTAGGATCTGCCATGGCATTACTTGCAGGAAAGAGGATGGCAAAATCTGGGATCTTTCTTGATTCATATCTCTTCAATCCGCCGTTCTTTGCAGCCCCACTCGAGAACATCAAAGATCAGAATATCAAACATGGGATCCGAGTCGCTAGCAGTTTTCTCACCGCAGGACTTGCTGTTGCTGCAAAGATTAAGAACGCGAATCAGCAAAGAAACAACACACCAGAAGATGCGTTTCTTGCATTGGCTGGATGGGTGCCGTGTTTATATGTGAATCCAGCGGATTATATTTGCTCGGAGTATATCGGGTATTTTGAACACCGGAAAAAGATGGATGAGATTGGAGCGGGTGGGATCGAACGGCTGGCAACACAGCATTCTATTTCGGGTGCTTTCTTGAACGCAATCGGGAAAGAATCTCATGAACCGCTGCATCTTCTTCCTTCGGCGAATTTGACCATCAATTTGACTCGTGCTGCTGATTTTAAAGAAGCTCATGGCATTCATCAATGGTGGAGTTGTGATCAGCACTTGGAGACCCGAATCTACAGTTGAATATTGTCTAAAAAATGGTATTCTTTTACCTCATTTCCTTTGAGGTCAACCCTATCCTGCTAGCTTTTGGAACTAGAAATGTGATTACGTCTGCTTAGAAAATTCTTAGTTGTTTTTGTTCACTTGATTAACCATGTTTCAAGATTTGAACCCAGTTTCAGTGACCAAAATGTGTAGTTTGATATTTTTTTTAAACAAATTTCTAATCATCAAACCAGTTTAGCTTTCTTATTCTTGAACATCTATCCTTTTGTCGGTTAAGATCGTTACCATGGTGAACAGTCCGATGACAATGGCTCAAAGGATCGCCTCTCGACCTTAATTAGCTACAGTTTCGGTTTATTTCGGTCTTGAATCGAGTTCGAACTTGAATTACTCGTTAACTTTTGTACTCAAACTCCATTTGTTATATGTTTCAAGCTAATTTTGTACTTGATAAAAAGTGAACTTGATCGAGCTTGAATCGGGTTCAAGGGAATGGAAATGGATGTAATGAAACTGAGTCGTTATCGGATATCCAATAAATAAGATTGAGAATGTAAAAACAAGGAGATCTAAAACAGCAACATTGGTTAATATGATAATATATATTAAATAAAGCTAAAAAACCGAAGCTTATTTATATAATCTTGATAGTCTGTCTCTCGACAGAGTTAATACTTAGTAAAATTGCTCTCATAATTTGGATGATGAAGTTAGTCATCCACACTTTTCAACGTGTATATACACATATATACCTACATGAACCCACAAGACCTCAAAGGGCCTTGTCGAGTTCGAAATCGAGGAGGTCCGAAACGGTTTTCAGGAAACCGGCTTCGCTCGTTCCAGGGAGCGTCGAACTGTGAGCTTTTTCAAGAATTTTCTCGATTGCAGATTGCTTGTTGAGTGTTTCTCGGCACAGAATGCGTCCTATGGCGTAAGCCGAGAGTCCTCTAGCCGCACCTTTCTTCAAAAGCATGGTGGAGATGCGTAGGGTGCGTGCACACTCTTGCGACAGGTCCCACCCGTTCGAGCTTAGGAGGGCTAGGTCTTGCTCGGCGTCAAGTGATTGGATGTAGTCGAGGGTTTCACGCGAGTATGGTTCACGGGCTTGTGGCCAGTAGAGCCAGTCGAATGTGCAATCTTCGAACTGAAAAGAGCACCAAGACAAGAGTTAGCATTTCAAGTACATGGTAGATTGACTTTTGTGCAAGTCGGAGATTGTTAGTGTATGCCCAAAAGTCGATCATCGGATAATTATGGTAATCAGCTATGAGTCTTACGTTCTCGGGCAAGCAGTAACCATGGTCAATAGGGATGAGCACGACGCGATCACCTTCACGGTTCATCAAAATGTTCCCGGCATGCCTATCGGCATTAGCGGTTCTAATATCGAACACCGTGATCTTATGAACCTCCTCCACCGGAAAATCCCTAGGACCCATATCCTCGCAACTTCCACAGTTCTTCATAAACATCTGTAAAGATCCAACCTTGATGTTTTCCGGCCCACCCTCGTAGCCTCCTAGATGATTAAACTCTCCGTTTAAGCACTTCACCATGACCGTTGGTGGTACACCAGCAAAACCCGTCTGCGTGTCGCCGGAAAACCGTAGCCCGCTCTTCGGGTGGTCCAGTAAGTAGGCTGCAACCTCTCGGAATGCACCTTCACCTACTTTCGTCCCCCTTTTTAATCCTTCACCATTCGATGAAACCGGTAGCCCTTGAGGGTTATTAACCGCCATCGGTTCTTCATCTATTGGCTTGAAAACAGCAACGTAACGGTTTCCAGATGGATGTTGCATAAAGTAAGTTCCACCGGTACCCTCCGACGATCTAATCGGTTTCTTCCCTTTCTGCAGCCCTTCAGATGCGGAATCTAGCATACTCCATATCGTCGAAGACAGTTTTGAACCCCGACTCACAACAATCGGCTGCAACGGAGAATCAATATCTGGGGGTTTCTTCGGATTCGATTTCTGATCATCTTTTTCGGGATTTCTTTCATCTAAACTCGACGGAACTTCTCCAGATTCTGAAACAACCAAATGAATCACAGCATCATGATTCTTCCAAACATCATCAATCAACCTCTGATCATCAAGATTCTCACCATTACACAAAATCTTATGATCTTCACCATTGATGAATCCAATCCCTTTAGCTTTTTCAGCTACCAGCTGTCTCAAATACCTCACATTTCTAAACCTATCAACCTCGAACTCGAATTGCTTCCCGATCGCACTCTTGACGGTGATCACAAGGAGATCAGAAACCCTAAGAATCAAATGAAGAACATCACCACTTGAAACACCATAGTCTTTAAGGAGAGAATTGTTTCTAGATAATTCTCTACCTCCAAAAACTAACTTCTGTTTCTTCACTACAAATCCTTTACAAATCTGAATCCTAAGTTTAACGGCGGCAATGGAATCGGACTCCATAATTCTCATCGGAATCACGGAACCGGCAACCGTTAAGTAGATCACGATGGATTCACTGCTCCGGTAACAAACGGAGCCGGACCTTTTGTGAATTGGCCTCAAAGCAACGCCAGCGACTGACATTGTAAGAGTTTCACACACTTTTACCTTTGTTCTATCTCTTTTTTTTTTCTTTTTTTTTTCTAAATTATATCAATCAATATCTACACAATCGAAATGGAGTTCAATAATTTTTCAGATCTCCAAGCGATTGATTCAAAGTACACAAATATATACAACAAGAAGACAAATGAAAAAACAAAAAAAAAAAGAAAAAAAGAAATTGACAATTTCTATATTCAGAAACACAAAAGAGCAAAACCCTAATTGCTCTTTCGACCAAAAAGACCCCAAATAACCTCAAATCAAAGGGCTCTTTTCCAATTAGCTCGAAATTTGAGCTTTGAATCTTGAAATAAAGTATGAAACAAATGTAGGATTCAAAGTGAAAAGAAGATCGAGGAAAAGCAGAGAGGATTCGGGACACAATGGGGAATGACTGAAAAATTGGGGGTGTTTCTGAAGGAGGAAACCTTTATCCAATTGATATGGATTCTTACCTGATTTGGAAAGAATCAAAAGCCAAATTGAAGAAATCGTTCAACTTATATTGATGAAAGAGGATGAATTGACGATTAATTTTTTCAGATTTTGTAAAATGGTTACTGAAAATAGAAATGTGTTGAGTTTGGTCCGATCTTGTCGTCGGTCTTATGATTCCGGTAAGGGGGAGGGACACCACGGAATTGTAGCCGTTAAATTCGGCTTCTGTCTTCACCTCAAATACTAGTTTTTATTATTTCATATTAAATGATTGATTGTATATTTTCATTTTTATTTAAAACAAAATAGAAAGAAAAAAGAAAAGAGTAAACTACAAATTTGGTCCCTGTGGTTTCTCAAAAGTAACACTTTTTGTCTCTGCAGTTTTGAAATTACAGTTTTGTCACTTTGGTTTGCAAAACGACCGGATTTGGTTTCTGCCTCTAACGTCCGTTAGTTTTTTTAGTTAAGTTGTGGGTATTTTGGTCTTTTTATATTTTATCCCATTTTCTATTAAAATACAAAATTATTTTTATATGGTGCACTTAAAATTATGACATGTGTTCCACTCATTACTTCTTAACAACCACCTATTTCTTCACCTTCCGTGAAGCCTTTCTTTGCCTGTTGGTGAAGCTTAGTCATCATCTCCGGCCAAACTTCCGATTATAGTCTCCAAACTCAAAAACCTCAAATGCAAAATCTAAATCTAAACAAAATCAAAATCAAATTTTGCCCCATTTTTTTGTGAACTTTACCGCCCCTCTTCTTCGGCCAAACCTTCGATAATGCACTCAAACACCAGAGAATATACATAAAAATTAAGTAGTTTCAAACTCCAAAAAGGAAAAAGGGGATGAAGAAAAGAAAAAAAGGAAATAGGGGTTTCATGGTGCACAAGAGCTTCTTTTATTTCAACCAAAAAACAAATGCAAATAGATGATTAATCCCACTGAGAACTTATACAGTAAAAGAGGATTTGATTTCTCCCAAAAGGTTGTTTAAATCTCTTTAAATAGAAGTTGAGTTAACATGAGAAGCGTAGAAAGTGGTTATCAACCGTTGGATGCACATTAGAATGAGATGCATCGAGGCAAGATGCACAAAGATGCTGTAACACTCTAAAATTTCAGAGTAAAATAAAACCTGGAAATATGGCATCGAGACATCTGTAATGATATACACTTCCCATAAAGGGGATCAGTCCTTAAGACTATACAAAACTCATACGGATATAGAATTTATCAACAATACTAATCTAAACATAACCGTCTAGACTACCACACTTGACGAACCAAAATTCACTAAAAGATGGGACTTAAACAATGCCCAACACCAAAATACTAGACATCTCCAAATATGCCTCGAGTCCACGCTCGACTCTCAAAGACCCTGTGCAACCCACCGCTAAGGGAAACCTGTTATACACATCATTTGAGAAAAAGTGTTAGGCTTGAAGCCTAGTGAGAACATACAGTTTATTCAAAATCAGAGATATAAACATCAGTATCATAAAGAAATCTTTTCATAAAGGTTTAGTTTATAAAAGATAACATTTCGCCACAACCGGGCCTTTTCGGTCCAAAACTCATTATATGATGATAAAAGGACCATTTTACCAAGGATTGTGGTGTAACACAAAGTAGACCACAAATCCGTGTTATGAGCTAAACAATTTGGAATCCGCGGATACGAACACAAAAGTCCGTGCTTCAACGTGAGATCAAGCCCCAAGCGCAAAACCAATGTATACTCCTTCGCTAGGATCACTATGAACCATGGCTAGTATCCGTCCTCACATAACCGTACCAAGTTGCCCCCGAGGAACATATGACCCATAGCTACAAAATTGGGGAATATGACATCCCAATAAAACAGTCGACTCAAAACCTAGGGATCCGCTAGTAATGGTACAGACTCGTCACAACAACATATGTGACCAACCATAAATACACATATGGTATTAACACATTTATAACAAAATGTCATTTCCAGTTCAACTTCTGGTAAGAATGAAAATCATTAAAATGAGTCCTTAAACACTCTTTTTACATATCCACATAATGTGCAAGTAAAACATCATTTTACTTCAATAAGGCGGAACCCGTCATTTTAGTCAAAATTGATCGGGAACCCCGAAAATTACCAAAAACTTCATTTATATCAAAATGTAGAGATCATGAAATCATACCGTAGAAATACTTCGGATTTCGCAAATAAGAGTTTTGACATGTATAAAGTTTGTAAAATGGTAGTAGGAACTCACCGGTAGGTTTTCAGAATAAAACCCGAAAAACCAGATAACGATCACGACGTAGAGGTGAAGCTTAAAACACCGACCCCTTGCTAGAAACACCGAAAACTAGCAACCAACAAGACCTTGAAGATCGAAAGAAGAAAAGAGAGAAAAGAAAAGAAGAGAGAGAGAGAAATGAGATTTTTATAAAAAAAATCTCTCAAAAGATATTTAAGCCAAACTCCAAAAAGCATTCTGACAGCCCCAAAAACTTTCTTTTCCTCTAAACAACCTCGCAAAACGGCTAAACGAAATTCGGGGTGTTACAGATGCATCGTGTTAGCTTTATGTAAATATGTATAGTTGAGGGACCTATTGGGTCATTTGCTTATAGTTGTCTAGTATATATTGTCTTCTTTATTTGCTTTCTCTTTTAAGTCGAGCTTGAGTAGATAAAGCTTCTTCAAATGGGTTCCTATGTCTTTCCATTCATCTAAACTAACATGGTATCAGATCTAAGGTAATCAATATATCTCAACCTATCTTCTATCCTCTCCTGGTCTCTCTCTTCACAAAATCGATTTTTTTCCTGGCTCTATCGCATTCATAATCTGTAACATTTTTATCCCAATTGAAAAAGAGTGTTGGACTAGGTGAATCGGTAAAGGAAGAACCACATATGGAGTACGACTATAGTGTCATGTAGTTGTGACATTTGTCACAATAGCACCAACGGTACTGAGAGTATGGTCGTCTCGGCTTTAGTGTCATGTGATTGTGACACTTGTCAAAATAGCACCAACGGTACTGAGAGTATGATCGTCTCGACTATAGTGCCATGAGGTTGTGACATCTGTCACAATATCACCAATGATACTGAAAGTGTGGTAGTCCCGGCTATAGAGTCATGCAGTTGTGACATATGTCACAATGACAACGGCGATTACCAAGTGGTTGGTCGTCCCAACGAATGTTCCATGTATTTATGACAATGGTGTAACACCCGTAATTTTTGGGTAAGTAATATTTCAAGTGAATGTAGAAATCGATCTTTTGAGGGAAAGAGGAAATGGGATTTTGGGAGTAAATTATAGATTTTATGGTCTTTATAGATGAGGAATTCAATTACAAGTCCAACGGTTCTTTCTGGAGCAAAATCGGAGCTAAAACGAAGAAGTTATGGCCAAAACAGTATTTGGTACAAGTTTGGCTAAAGTTCCTAGCTAAAGTGACATATGTCACTTTAGCCAGGCACTATCGCGGAGGGTATAAAACTCTCGGTACGTCTGGCGTGAGAGTGCCTAGCGAAAGTGACATATGTCACTTTATTCAAGCACTATCGCGGAGCAGGTCAGGAGGTTAAAAATCCGGGTTTTGGGGGTTTTCTTCATTTCCACATATCTCCTTCACCATAACTCCGTTTGAGACGATTCTTTTTGCTATGGTTTCGTATTTGAGAGATTTTCAAGGATAGATTGTTAGTTTTGGGAAGATTCAAGAGTATTTGGTGGTAGATTGGAAGCAAAGGTCAAGAGCTCATCATCATTACCTCCACCTTCAAGAAATTTGGGGTTTTCTAGGTTTTCACCAAAACCTAAGTGGTGAGTTAATCCTCCTAATTTCTAAACTTTATTATAAGTTATAAATGTTCCATTGATGATTTCCTAGTGGTTATGTTTCTCAAATTTCGGGTTTGATGGTTTTGGATAAATTAGGTCAAAACTAAGGTTTTGGCCAAAATGGTGATTTTGGTATATAATGTTTGGGGAACGATTGTAAATGGTTGAATGTGGATATTAATGGATGGAAACTTGTGTATCTAGGTTTTTGGGAAGTTTTGGCTTGAATATCCAAGTTTCTTCAAATGAGCTCAAGTTGGGGAAAATCTAGATTTAGCCTAAATCTAGCAAGGTGAGTTCAAGTTGATTTGTGAAAATGTTGTACATGCCAAAATGTTCATTTTAAATTGTTTTTATGTTTTGCATGAAATTATCATTAGTTGGGTCATTTGGTGGGTTTTGATGATTTGAGGTGATTGGCTTTATAAACATTGCAAAACACCCACATTTGGGATTTTCGGGCATCTTAATGAATAAGACATAAATAAAAGTGTTATGACGATTTATTGCATAAATGGAAATTAGTTGGTAAAAAGGCACTTTTAGTGTTTGTTTGGGAGGAAGGCTTGATTTTGTGTTATGGGACGTTTTGAAAGAATAAAGAGTATAAATCAATTTGGAAAACCATTTGTCCCGATCTAAACTGTATTGGAGTCTGCACATGTATTTTGGAGTGTATTTGCATGACGTGAGTCGATTGCGTTATTTATTTGGGGATTGTTAATTGTTGGTCAAAAGGGGTTTTGAGCATTTTAGCTCGGTGTTGAATTAAAAGAGTCTTGAGGACACTTGTCCGGTTTTAGCGACTCAATGTAGAGCCCAGTTATGGTTTACATATAAATGCACCGTGTTGCATATTGATGTTTATTACATGCTCGAGTCCGTTGGTCATTCATGTGTAGTCGTGTAATGTTAGATTGTGTTGCATTGGATCCATAGGCATGTAAGTCAGTCTGTTTTGGATGGTCAATTGGGTATTGCGAGGTTGAACTCCGGTACCCATGTTTTACGACCAGAAACTTTACAAGTAGGCACTAGGAGGGTTGAGTCTGGAGGTGAGGTAGGCACTAGGACCTCCGCCGCTTGAAGTAATGTCTGGGAGGTAGTCTTTAAGTGTGTCGGGCCTTCGGGGTGGAGTTCTTTGTAATGTTCACCAAGGTCAACTGTCTCTTAAGGTGAAACTTGTTAAGAAGTCGTAGGGACACTTGGGATTTTATGTCGTGAGGTGTCATGCGATTAACGTTGCAAGAATGACATACTTTTGTGTTCCTCCACTCTCAACGGATACGGGTCTCCCCCGTCGTCGGTCAGCAGTATTTTATATGCTAACGCCTTATTCTACTATCGTTGGATTTGTGTGGTCGATTGTAAATGATGACCGTAATATTGGGTTTCCCCCGTGTATATTAAGGTTTGAATGAAATACGTTTTCCCTATGTTTTGATATTTGGTTGCCTTCCATCTTACGGTCGCGTGAGTATTGGGCCTAGTGTCCATGTTTTCGATGACGTATTGTTTATATGATTTATTAACCATGACTTATGGGTTGATTATCATGCTCCACCCGTGTTTCGGGTGTTTCGGTATATGAAGTTTTATTCATGTTTTTCATAAATTGGGAGTCGATTATATTCACGTTTTGAGTGAGTTTTGGGTTGCATTATTTTATAAAGAATGTTTTGTATTGGAGCATTGTCTTTAAAGATGCATGTTTTTTGTAACACCCCAAAAATTGGGATAAACAAAATTTCCATGAAAGGGAAAATATGGTAATAAACATGCCATAGCATGAGCTCTTCCCAAAAAGGGGAGACAATAAACGCCAGTTAAGATTACAAGTTTGTAATATAACAATGAGAGGGAAGACAACCCTTTAATCTAAATCCTATCTAGGAACAAGATTAACAAAAGTTGTGATTCAATCCAAAATAAACTTCTATGTTGAGCGTCCCAAAAATGTCCCCAAGCTCGCACCTAAGTCATCTAAGCCTTCTTGGCGGTCGTGCCGCTAGAACCTGAGATACATATCAAACCAAACAAGTGTTAGGGAAAACGGGCCTAGTGAGTTGTACAAAAGCATGACAGGATATCAAGAGACATGGTAAAGCATTAATAACGACTCGGTCCACTTGGCCATACTGGAATCAATGGGGGAGATCCATCACACCAATGAGTTTTACCTCAAGTCAATGTACCTTGATGTTTGTCCGCATAACAACATCCCAAAGGCCCGGCACACCGTCCCGGTGGCGGAGGTCTTAGGTACATACCGTCCTGGTGGCACCTAAGACTACATCCTCCTGGCACATACTCACGATTCATCCAACGTACACACACATATATATATATATATATATATATATATATATATATATATATTCATTTCTTCTACATATCTCGCATCAACAAGATATAAATACGTACTATTCATCTTTATACATATCTCGCATCAACAAGATACATATACATATTATTCATCTTTATACATATCTCGCATCAACAAGATACATATACATACTATTCATGACCTCGACCCCATGTTAAGTCTAAAATACCCAAACATGTATGCACAACAATAATCTTCGCATACTCCATGAAATATCATCATCATACTCAATAAAACAATATAAATCAACTTGACAATCCCACATGTAAATCAACGGCTAAAACCCCCAAACATCATATAAGTAGCAGTTAGGTCAAACTTATCAGGTGATCAGATTCGTACATGTATATGAAATAATACAAGTAAGCATTCAAGATATGTATCTCATTTGAAGATTTTAGCAAAGAAAACTCACTAACTAGGTTTTATAGCAAAACCCTAGAAACTTGGGAGAAACCCTAGAAATGGATGGAGGAAGGAGATGATCTTGAAGCTTGAGATCCTTGGTTGAAATCTTGGTTGAGGATGCTTGAATCTTGAAATAAATGTGGTGGATGGTGATTGGGATGCATTTTCAATCGATCTTAGGGAGCAATAACTCAAGAGAGAACTTTGAGAGAAAGTAGATGGAGGAGTAAATGTCAAATGGGGCTAAAACCCCTATTTAATTCGTCAGGAGAACCGCGCGACTTGTGGCGCGGGTTGACCCGTGCGGTAACTCGCGCCATGCACTGTTTCTTTACGCGGACAGTGCTCCGCGCGGCTTGTGCCATGGCCTAACCCGCGCGGTAACTCGCACGGGGCACTGTTTCTTTCAGATTTTCCTTTAAACCAAAAATTTAGAGTGTTACATTTTTGGAAAATGAGTTGCTTCCATGTTTAAAGTAAATCATTTTGAAAGATCATGATTTGAATTGAATTCTTTCCTCTTAACGATATATTTATTCATGTTGAAAACTCTTGAACTCACTAGGCGTTAGCCTAACCTTTTTATTTGTCGGCATATGCAACATGCTTCGTTGGCAATAGTTCTTGTGGCACTATGAAGAGAGAAATGCTAGTTGTTTGTTCGTGATTGTGACGTCTTCCGCGTAGGTTTTGTGAAGAGCATCTTGTATTGGGGTTATGTAGCACCCAACTCGGTTTAGACCTTGTATCTTATTGGAGTTTATATTTGTCGAGGTTAATTATAGATTTTTAACTTGAGATATATTGAGTTTTGAATTATAAAAGGAATTCTTGTCCCTATTTTGATGTTATATCGAAATTTTAAATTAGTTGCTCTTACCAAATTCGAGGGTGTTACATAATCAACCATTTAAACCTAGTTCTTTCTATTTCCCTCTCTCTTTTACCCAACATTCAAACCCTGCCTGACTGTTCTTGAACAAGTATTGAACTCGTACCTTTGTGTTTTTGGTGTTGATACAAACCCTAGTTGCTTGGATTTGAGTTTGAGCACTACATCCACATATCTGCATTTTCTTTCCTTTTAAATTAACAGAGGCTGGTGAAATTTTCTGCTTGAACCTAAAATAGCTTCTTGCTATTTGTGACCTCCAAACACCAAGAAATCAACTCAACTATGGACTACCTTTGTTGGTATACTGCAATATTTTCTTTGGGGGCTATCATTCATTTAATCATGTCTGAATCACTTGGGAATAATTATAGACCCATTCATGTATCTTGGATGGGTCAAACTATGTATTGTGGGGTAGATACATGACTAGCCATCTCAAGGCTAAAATGCTATGGAAATACATATCAGGAACCGAGACTAAACCAATTCGACAGGCTGCTGAATCTGGGCTCGAATTCTCAAAACGAGAGGACATATAGGATTGCAAAAATGGGGAACTAAGTTCCTATTTCTACAGCACCACCATGACTGAGATTAGTCAACTATTTGCTCAACTTGATACAAGGAAAGAGATATGGGACTTTCTGAAAGCGAGATACACCACTAGTGATCTGGCTCATCAATATCAGTTATGGTCAACCCTTCATGGTAAAAGACAACAAGCATCTCAGACGATTAGTTCATTTCATTCTGAAGTAAAAGTTATATGGGATCGGATGGATCTTACAATGCCAACCTTGTGCATCGATTGCTCTAAGAAGTCCAATTGTCACCAGTCACAACAGAAGTTGGTCATGTTTCTTATGGCTCTAGACTCTCGATATGAGCATGTTCGAGCTTCTTTGCTTCATAGATCTCCTTTACCAACCCTTGATGTTGCAATAGCTGAGCTTATTTCTGAAGAGACAAGGTTGGGAGGACCAGCTCCTTCATCTCACAGTGTGCTCTTGATTCCCACACATAAAGGGAATCGTCGCTTCCCACATTCAGTTCCACCTTTCAGAACTTCCAGTCTCGGTGGATTTTCGCAACCATCTCCTCACATATCTCTCCCTCCTGGTGGGAAACGTTCTATTGAGTGCTCTTATTGTCACTCCACCTCCCAGTTGCTACTTGATTGCCATCTTCGAATTTGTAGGCATTGCAACAAGCAACACAACAAGCAACACCCACGCCATTACCAGTCTGACTGCCCAAAGAATCCTCATCGAGATAGAGCTAACTATGGGATTGCCTTTGACTAAGGGATTTGTTAGACCACAGTCTCATTGGATTCAAGATCATCCAAACTGAAGATCGCAATCTGAAGCTAAAGCCGGAACGTCGACTCTCGATATAAAAGTCTATGCCTATTTGTAATAAATGTCAATGTATTTGTTTATTATTGTGAAAGTTAACTTAATATCTAGTATGTTAGATATTAGTTAACTTAGTTAGTATAGTTAGTTATAATGTTAGTTAGATAGATATAATATCTAATATTTAGATATTATTTAGTTTTATTGTTTTATATTACAACTTGTTGTTGCAAGTTGTAGAAAGTGTATTCAACACACTAAGTTAGATATTAGTGTATCTCTAGTAAATCTCTCTTAGATCAGATCAAGAAATCACACACACAAACACACACATAAAGGTGTATTTGAGAGAAAACATAGAGAACACAAATCAAAGCTTCATAGATCAATCCTGTAATCGTTATTCTATATATCAAACAGGTTGGTAATCTTATTGTTGTTGTTTTTCTATAAAACTTGAAAGTATTGTTGGACCAACAATTGGTATCAGAGCTTGATTAAGATCAAAACAAGTTTTATAAAAGAAAAACGTCTCTGTGTTCTTCAAGAAAATTTGAGTTTGTGATTTAAACTGTTTTAGGTGTTAGAATCGATCAGAGTGTGATCGTACTACATGCTAGATTGAGTTGTTGCTATTTAATTTCACTTTTAAGCTTAAATCGAGTTCCAATTTGTGGATTTTGTGAGTGAACTGTCGAGTGAAGAAGGTCACTGTGTGATCAAAATAATCTTCAAAAAATGTGTTTTAGAGAGATCAAGTGCTTATATTCTATACTAAAAGTGTTTCTAGACACATTGGTAGGGTTTGGTATTGCTAAAATCGTTACAGAGACAGATTTCAGACGATTTTCAAGAGTACAGGACGAACACCCGCACAACAGAGGAAGAATAACACGCATACCTTACTGTGCGCGTCCCAAAGGAAACGCATACCTTACTGTGCGCGTCCCAAAGGAAACGCATACTCTACTGTGCGCGTCTCAAAGGAAACGCATTCCTCATTTCTCGGGTCCCAAAGCACCCGCATTCCTCACTTCTCGGGTCCTCAAGCAACCGCAAACCTCAGACCCGCATACCTCAAGACATCGCATATCTCAATTGTGCGGTTCCCTCTTGAAATGCACAACTCCATTGTGCGCGTCCCTCTTGACCCGCACACCTCATTGTGCGCTTCCCACTACACCCGCACAACTCATTGTGCGCTTCCCACTACACCTGCACAACTCATTGTGCGCTTCCCACTAGACACGCACACCTCAATTGTGCGCTTCCATCTGGACCCGCAAAGCTCAATTGTGCGTGTCTAACTTGGAACACAAACCTTCACAAACACAAAACTTTTATTCAATACAGGATGACATCCAGAGAAGCCCTTGCAATAGGAACTGACACCAAGCCACCAGTTCTCTTCAAAGGAGAATACGAACAGTGGAAGGATAGGTTTCTAAACTTCATTGATAGACACGAGCTGGGTGATTATATCAGAACATCTATTGAAGAAGGGATTATGACACCACCAATGACGACTCGTGTAATTGATAACGTGCCTACTCAGGTTGAACTGAAGTATCACGAGCTACAAGATGATAACCTCAGAAGAGCCAAAGGCGACAAATTATCAAAGTCATACATCTTACAGGGGATCCCAAATGAAATATACGTCAAGATTGACAGTTACAAGGCTTCAGGTAAAGAAATGTGGGATCAGCTCGAGAAAATGATGTTGGGTTCACAAATTGGAAATTAGCTGAAGATCTCCAACTGCCTAAATAACTATGAAGAATTTAGAGGCAGGGTGGGAGAAACCTTAAAAGAAACCTATGACAGGTTTGTGACATTGCTGAATGAACTTAGCAAGAACAAAGTTCACAAATCTCAAAATGAGTTGAATATCAAATTCCTTAGTATTCTTCAACCTGAATGGAAAAGATTTGCTCGTCAGACGAAGCAGATTAAAGACTTGAATGAGATTCCACTTCACGAGGTGTATGAAACCCTCCGTCAAAATGAAGAAGATGTGGATGAAATTCTGGATGAGAAGAGACAAAGAGGAAAGGTAATTGAAGACACAGTCGCCCTTGTAGTCAGAAAGAAGAAGAACAAGGAGACTGTTTATGAATCAGATGAAGAAGATGAAGGTTGTGCAAACTCAGAATCAGATGAAAATGATCAACTGAAGCAAGCAATGATGATGCTGACTAGTGCCTTTCAGAAAAGGTTATACACAAAGCCAACATCAAATAATCAGAGATATTCATCTGGTCCGAACAACTACATTCACAAAGAAAGGATTGAAGGTAGCAGATATGAAGGGAAGAGATTTGAGGGGAGAAGATCAGAGGAGAGGAAACCTGAAGAAAGAAGGTTTCAGTCGAAAGGAAAGAGGATAGAGGAGAGGAGACCGGAAGAAAGGAAATTCAAAGCTGAAGGATCAAGTCAGCCAGAACCGCCTACATGCTACAACTGTGGCAAACCAGGTCACTTTGCCAAAGACTGCCGTAGATCAAAAGTCAGAAATTCAGACTACTACAAGAACAAGATGCTTCTTGCAAAACAACAAGAGGAAGGCAAGGCACTGATGGCTGAGGACGAATACTGGCTCGATCACTCAGATGATGAAGAAGAAGATGATGAAGATAGAGAAGAAGCCGTCAACATGTGCTTGATGGGCAAGATAGAATCAGATGCTGAAGCTGATTCTGACAATGAAGAAGAGGAGGTATGTAATCTATCTGATTTAGAATTCATGAATAAAATGCATGCCATGAGTATGAAACAAAGAGAGTTAGAATCTAATCTTAAGCAAGATGATGGTGTCATGACAGACAAAAACCAATTGATACAGAAACTCAGCAATGAAGTTGCTGAGAAGAAAGTATTAATTGAGGTTTTACATAAAGATAATGACACCAACGCTAAGGAAAAGACAATAATTCTAAAAGAGAATTCTGATCTTAAGTCTCAACTTCTAAAAAGTGAAATAGATATTTATGAACTTAAAACGTTGCATGCTTCTTGTACAAAAGAAAACTTTTCTTTACTCGGAAAACTAAAAGGTTTGGAAGAGAAGTTGTATAAAATGGGTCAATCTGAACAGACTATTTTTCTGAACAAACCCAAAGAGGAAATAGAGAGATGGGGAATCGGTTATAAGAATCCTCACTATCTACAAAAGGGGATGTCTGAAGTGCCAGGACTTTATGATCATCTTAATATGCAATTAGCTCGCAGACTCCCCGCGTTTAAAACTTGTTGGACTAAACTGTCAAAAGAGGATGAAGCCAATGAAACGGAAAAACGGATGAAATCAGCTAAAGTTCATCTTCCATTTTATTATGCGAAGTTGAATAGTAGTTATGATGAAAACCCATTATACAAAAAGAAGGAAACTCTTTCAAGTGATTTCTTTCCAAGTTATACTGAAAAGGAAATGGAGGCGAAGCCTATCAAAGGTAAATTATATGTCCCTCCTCTCGTTTTAGAACGTAAAATTTTTGAACTTGAGACTTCTTTATCAGATGCAAAACTTTTGATAAATATTGAACAAAGCGTTTTTACAACCGTGTTTTCAAATACTGTTCTTTCAAAAGCTTCAAACTCTAAGGAGTTGTCCGGTTCATCAAATAAAGGAATTGATTTTTTGAACTCTGACGGTGGTTCAGATGATGGTTCCAATCTCTTTGACTTTAATACAAAACTTCCCAACCATTCATCTTTTGTTAAGAAAACTTTAAGAAAAACCAGTAAGCCTGTGAACAGTGCAAAATCAACGAAAGCTTTCGTTGATAAATCAGTCTCTGTGAACGCTAAGAATGCTAAAGGTAAGAATTTATCTCAGCATTCACAGAAACCGACCACTACTGGTAACTCCAAGAAGAAGCATTCGTTTATTGCTCCAAGGTCTAACTCACCAGCTTTACATGTTTCAGATCTGAGAAATCAAAGGCCAGAAGCAAATTCTCTGTGGCAACCCAAACGGAACCTTGACAAGACCGTCTTAACGTCTAGTAGTGTTAATTGTAATAAGACTTCGCTTACTAAAGATGTTGTAATTGCTGATATTGCTGTTTTGAACCCAAAACTTGTTGTTTCTCGTAAACAATATACAATGAAGCAATTATTTCAGTTATCTTTATCTGCTGGAAAGTCTTCTTTTTATGATAAACATATATCTATCTCTTGTCAAGATTCTGAAGATTGGTTTGGAAATTACCATGTGCATTCACCTCATACCCATTCTTCACATACTTTTCAAAAGAAAATAGGATCCAATTTGAATTGGATACCAAAATCTTGTGCTAACACAGCAGGACCCAAATTCCAGTAGGTACCTAAGGCTAAATTTGTGTTGCAGGCACACAAAGATTAAGGAGAAAGCGACTTCTGATTATGTACAGATCAGGACTCGTTCTTCAAAGTCAAAATAGGTTTCTGGATAATGCAGTTCAAAACCCGAACATCAAAGACAAAATAGGCTATTGAAAAAATCAGTTCAAGACCCGCACTTCGATGATCAAAGTGTAGATTCCAATGTTGTCATATACAAATCTAAATTTTCTTATTTCTCTTATGCAGACCAGTCATACGTGGTTCTTGGACATCGGTTGTTCCAAGCACATGACAGGGCAAAAGGAGATAATGTCCAACTTTAAAGAAAAATATTGTGGAACGGTAAGATTTGGCAACGACCAGTTTTCTCCAATCATGGGATACGGTGATGTACAACATGACAATGTCACTATCAAGAAGGTGAGCTATGTAGAAGGCTTACGACACAACTTGTTCAGCATAGGCCAGTTCTGTGACAAAGACTTAGAGGTCAACTTCAAAGCCAAAAGATGTTCCGTTCGCAATGAATAAGGTGAAGAACTTTTGGTCGGTAAACGAGAATCAGACCTCTACACAATCAATTTATCTGATGTCCAGACTGACAAGCAAGTTTGTCTACTATCGAAAGCTTCAATGCACCAAAGTTGGTTATGGCATCGACGTCTTTCTCACCTCAACTTTCGGTACATCAACGATCTGGTAAGTGGAAAGCTCGTCAAAGGACTTCCAGAACTGAAATACGAAAGAGAACATCTTTGTGCAGCTTGTGAAAAAGGGAAGATGAAGAGGGCACCTCATAAACCAAAGCCTGAACCAAGTACAAAAGCTCCGTTAGAGTTATTGCATATGGATCTATGCGATCCAATGCGAACTCAAAGCTTAGGCGGAAAGAAGTACATACTCGTGATCGTGGACGATTATTCGCGATACACATGGGTCAAGTTTCTACGTTCAAAGGATGAGACACCAGATGTCCTCATTACATTCCTGAAGACGACCCAGGTGAATCTGCAGAAACTGGTCAAGATTCTAAGAACAGACAACGGCACAGAGTTCAAGAACAACAAAGTTGAAGTATATCTCGAATCTGTCGGGATTTCACATCAATACTCTACTGCTCGTACGCCTCAACAAAATGGAGTGGTTGAAAGAAGAAACCGAACACTAGTCGAGGCTGCTCGTACTATGCTAAGTCAATCAGACTTACCTCTGTTTTTGTGGGCAGAAGCTGTTTCGACCGCATGCTACACACAAAATCGTTCCATGGTACATCGAAGGTTCAAGAAGACTCCTTATGCGTTAATCAACAATTGAACAACGACAATCAAATACTTCCATATATTTGGATGTAAGTGTTTCGTGCTAAACGATAGGGAGAATCTCAATAAGTTCAGTGCTAAGGCGGACGAAGGAATCTTTATTGGTTATTCCTCGACATCAACTGCATATCGTGTCTATCTGAAGAAGTCAAAAACGGTGATTGAAAGCATCAATGTCACCTTTGATGAAGAAATGGCTTCCGAACAACAACGTTCAGAACCCGTTATAACCGGAGTACTAGCTTCTGGCAACTCAGTCCAGAACCTGCGTCTCAACAGAATAAATCAGACGAAGCTTCAACTTCAACTAACCATTTATCTGATTTAGACTTATTATTTGAATTGTTTTATGATGAATTTCTTGGATCTAATGTAAAGAAATTTGTTGTGGTTGACAGGATGGAAGAATTAACGACTACTCATCCAACCAGTTCAGATGTTCCTATTGAATCAATAGCCCCGATTCAACAAGATATTACAATTCAAATGCCGACTCCAACAGTTGAAGAAGTGACAAATGATAAAGAGACAGAAGTAGCTAAAACAGTAGGAGATACTATACAGATCCATCTACAGCCAGATCAAGCTGTACCTGCTGAGCCTTCTGAACCTACCACTTCAACTGAAACAATCATTCCTCCAGAACAAACAGAAGAAGGTACAAGTGGATTTGTAGATGATACAACGGACATACAATCATCTAGTCCACTGCCTCATGAACAAAAATGGACCAAAGAGCACCTGATAAGCCAGATAATTGGCGATCCATCAAAACCGGTGCAAACTAGGTCAGCATCAATGAACCTGTGCATGCATGACTCCTTTCTGAGCAAGTTCGAACCAACACGCGTATCAGAGGCACTTGTTGATCCAGAATGGGTGATCTCAATGCAAGAAGAGCTTAATCAGTTCGATGCACTTAAAGTCTGGAGACTCGTACCGAAACCTCAAGGTAAAACCATAATAGGTACGAAATGGGTGTTCAAAATAAAGAAAGACGAAGATGGAACCGTCATCAGAAACAAGGCACGACTAGTAGCCAAAGGATACAGACAAGAGGAACGAATAGACTATGACAAAACATATGCTCCTGTGGCGCGATTAGAGGCCATCAGAATGTTTTTAGCCTACGCAGCCCACAAGAACTTCACGGTCTTTCAAATGGACGTGAAGACAACATTCCTCAATGGAATTCTGAAGGAGGAAGTCTATGTCTCTCAGCCAGAGGGATTTGTCAATCAAGAGAAGCCAAATCACGTATACATTCTCGACAAAGTACTCTATGGTCTGAAACAAGCACCTCGAGCCTAGTATGATGTCTTTTCTAGTTTTCTAGTCAAGTCTGGGTTTTCAAAAGGTACGGTGGATACCACTTTGTTTATTAAAAAGGAAAAAGGCGATATCATTTTAATTCAAATCTATGTAGATGATATTATCTTTGGTTCTACAAATACTAAGTACTGTAAGAATTTCGCAAACCTTATGGTGTCTAGATTTCAGATGAACATGATGGGAGAGATGAATTTCTTTCTCGGATTGCAAGTCAAACAGTTTTCTACGGGTATCTTTATCAATCAATCAAAGTACATTAGGGAAATTCTTCGGAAGTTCCAAATGGAAAATTCAAAACCGATTGGTACCCCAATGGCACCAGGTACTAAGATTGGCAGCGATCCTTCGGGAAAGGCTGTTGATATTAGGACTTATCGAGGGATGATAGGTTCTTTAATGTATCTTACGTCGAGTAGGCCAGATATAATGTTTTCAACATGCTTATGTGCAAGATATCAGGCCAATCCTAAAGAAATCCATTTGGCTGCTGTGAAGCGCATCTTTAGATATCTAAAGGGCACTGCAGATCTTGGTCTGTGGTATCCTAAAGATACTAGTTTTGAACTAACAGCTTACACAGATGCAGATCATGCAGGTTGTATGTTAGACAGGAAGAGCACGTCAGGACATGTACAGTTCCTCGGTGACAAACTAGTTAGTTGGGCATCGAAGAAGCAACTTTGTGTTTCAACCTCCACGGCCGAAGCAGAATATGTAGCTGCTGCTAGCTGCTGTTCTCAGGTCTTATGGATGAGAACTCAATTACGCGACTACGGTTTCCACTTCAACAAGATCCCGATATACTGTGACTCCAAGAGCGCCATCGCAATTACAGCGAATCCTGTTCAACACACAAAGACCAAGCACATAGATGTCAGGTATCATTTTATTAAAGATCATGTTGAAAAAGGAACAATTGAACTTTTCTTTGTAAAAACTGATTATCAGCTTGCCGATTTGTTCACCAAACCCTTAAACGAAAAGAGGTTTAACTTCCTTATCTCTAAGCTTGGTATGCTAAATCTTAAGATTTAATCAGTAGTTACCTATCAAAGTTTTCTAAATTGTATACTTTTTCATCATTTCTTCATTCTTAACTCTGATTGATATCTGCACTTCTATCAAATGTTCATGATCCAAGGGGGAGAATGAGAAGAAATTGACATCTGGTCAATATTACTTCAAGGGGGAGCTCATAAAATTTGTGCATGTACTTTTTAATGTCAAATTTCTTTTGTAATGCAAGATTTTAGGGGGAGCTCTTCAAGTCAAAAAGGGAGTACGGATATGACTTCTGATTACTTCTGATCAGAACTCGTACTTTAAAAGTTTTACTGCTTTTTGTCTTTTCAATTTAAGTGAATAAATTTTACTTTGACTTGACATTAGACTTTTGCAGAATTTTTGAGAGAAGCTTACAAGTTCATATGTTTATGACTTTACGCTTAGCTTCATGAGATGTAAGATCATACGTAAAGGTATAATTCTTTATCTTAATCTCACATATGGTTGAAAGAAGGACAACTTTCAATCATAAGAAAACATTGTTTTTAATGTTCAAAACACTTCCCGATTTTTCAACAGATTTTATATTATGGGAGTGTATTTTAAATGTTTTCATGATCTAAATTGTGCTTTAACTGAAATAGTTAAACCAATCTGAGCATCACGTGCATCATAGGAAAACAAGGAATCTTTGTGCTAGGAATTAACACAACTTCTATGGAATCACCTTAACCTGTGATTTATACCCAAGAGGTTAGTCTTTAGTAATTGAGTGTGAGAAGTCGAAAAGAAATGAGTGTGATTAGAGAAAGCAAAAAGTTTAAAAGAAAGAGCGTGTGAGAACAGAGTTAAAAGAATATCACAACTCTGCACCAACTTTTTCTGAGCCGGGTAGCCACATTTCTAATGTTTCACAATTCTTTGGTGATCATTATTGAAACAGGTAACTAGCCCATGCCAACTCTTGATCAACCTCACCATCTACTCATTTTCTTCTCAACAAGAAAGTGTTTCACATTTTCTAAGGGGATGCAACACATTTGCTATCTGATTTTCATTTGGAAAATCTAGATATTGAAAAGAAGGAAGTCTGCCCCACCTTCGCACTTCAATCATGCACATTGAGTCTGTGTTTAACTTACTGTTGTCTCAGTGGTTTACACGATTTTGAGCCAATAAGCAATCATCCGTGCTTAATTCTTTCAAACACAAGCACGAACTCACAAGGAATTAGTTTCTTTGTCATAACGTTTATAGAAATTACCTTTGTGGTGTTTCGATGATTAAATGGAAGCCCTGGGGGAGTCAACATAAAAACAGCTCCTTTCCAAAGTGTATTCGTTACACACAGTGACTTAGTGTTACTGACAGGCATGATAACTGATTCATTAGTTGATTTCAGGTGTTACACGACTAATTTGTCTGGATTTGCAAAGATCTGGATGAATATCATATGAATTGACGGATCAGGGGCTCAAACCGCAAGTGTTTGACATTTCTTACAAATAATTTTGATTAAGTCATTGCACTTAACATCAAAAAGGGGGAGAATGACTACACAAGAAATGGCAAATTTCACATGTTTCAAGAATCACGTCCACTCTTCATAAGGGGAGATTGTTAGATTGAAGACATGCTGATTTTCCAGAGCTAGAGAAAGAGATTGCATCTTCTGAGCTGAACAAGAAGACTGAATTGGATAAATCTTTTTATTAAATGATCTTGATCCAAAGGGGGAGATTGTTAGACCACAGTCTCATTGGATTCAAGATCATCCAAACTGAAGATCGCAATCTGAAGCTAAAGCCGGAACGTCGACTCTCGATATAAAAGTCTATGTCTATTTGTAATAAATGTCAATGTATTTGTTTATTATTGTGAAAGTTAACTTAGTTAGTATAGTTGGTTATAATGTTAGTTAGATAGATATAATATCTAATATTTAGATATTATTTAGTTTTATTGTTTTATATTACAACTTGTTGTTGCAAGTTGTAGAAAGTGTGTTCAACACACTAAGTTAGATATTAGTGTATCTCTAGTAAATCTCTCTTAGATCAGATCAAGAAATCACACACACAAACACACACATAAAGGTGTATTTGAGAGAAAACATAGAGAACACAAATCAAAGCTTCATAGATCAATCCTGTAATCGTTATTCTATATATCAAACAGGTTGGTAATCTTATTGTTGTTGTTTTTCTATAAAACTTGAAAGTATTGTTGGACCGACAGGATTCATGTAACACCTCCGACATCATCAAGATCCACCTCATCTGAGTCTACTTTCTCCCATGATGATGTCATTACTTTACTAAAACAGGTTATGTCAAGCTCTACTCACACTATGGCTACACCTCAAGGTACAACCTCTTGGCTATTTGATTCTGGGTGCTGTAAACACATGACACCACATTCTGATATCTTTACCACCAAACTATCGAGTACATCCCTCGCATCAGTTACCACTGCTGATGGAACTAGACTTCATGTCAAGCATAGCGACCATGTCTCTACCTCTACATTATCCCTACCCGATACACTTTATGTTCCCAAACTCTCAGTTAGTCTTATCTCTATCAGCCAGTTATGTGATATTGGACTCACTGTTACCTTCTCTGTCTCTGGTTGTTGTGTGCAGGATCCCAAGACAAAGCAGACTTATGGGATAGGCCGTAGAGACGGGAAGATGTACGAGCTAGTCTACCTTCGTCCACCAGAATCAAGAAAACCATACACACTCTCTACCTCCTACAAATAGGACACTTTTGATGTTTGGCATGCTAGATTAGGGCATATATCTTTTGACAAACTTAAATCTCTTGTTTCCTCTGGTCTTTTGGGTCGTACTATTGTGAAACCATTATCATGTATGCCATGTCAACTTGGGAAACAACCTGCTCTTCCTTTTTATATTAATGAAACCACTTCAAGTAAATCTTTTGATATCATTCATTCTGATGTGTGGGGACCTTAACCTCATCCTACAATGGGGGTGCTAGATATTTTGTTATATTTGTTGATGATTGTTGCACGCGTCATTAAACGCACAACAAGGTTTAAATTTATAAACCTAACTCAAACCTAGTGATAGGGTAAGTAAGGTATCGTTCTTCTCAGGGAGTCAGTGGTTAAATTAACAATTTGTATTAAAACCGAATGCACGTGTGTCACAAAGATTGGCTACCGAATTTATCAATTAAGCTAAAAAATAACCTAACTAAAAACCGAAATCTAATTATTACAAATAACACTACTTCAAAAGGTTTGGATTAAGAGTTGAATTAAACTATTAAACGAATAAAAATAAAACTTTACGACTAACGAATAATGCGAAGACGAACTCATTCAAAACTAAAAATACATGTCACGTATAATTGGCAATGAAAAATTCGTAGAAACTTTATTAAAACTAAAACATCAATATCATCTCAATCTATGATTAATCATTCGACAATTTCACTCAATTAAAAAGGCACAAAACTTATCCAAAAAATCCAATCCAATACTTTCAATAACCAACAATAGCAAAAACCGAATTCTAAACTGACTAAAATTAATAAATATTAATTGCAAAAGAATTGGAAGAAACCTCAAACCTCTACAGCATCTCTATTAAAATCATCAAACTCGAATCTCCAATGAACAACTCATGAATCTTCCATCCTCAAACAATTTTAGAATTTCGTTCCCAACAAACCAAACAAATTGAATTATAATTACTTTAAAATAATAGAAATAGGCAGCCTTTGGCGGCTGTCGCTGCTCCACCACGGCTCCCCTCCAAATTGAATGCCTTCCACCTTCTTTTTTTTTTCTTTTCTTTTTATAGCCAAACTTTGACCTAATGCATCATTTTCACGAGTTGGGTCAACCCATAAGATATTTGGGCTTAGGCTTCATGTTGGGCCGAGACTGATGCTCCACTAAAAAATAAATAAAGATCACACTGCTAAAGAAAATCGACCCCTTGACCTCGGCCATGGAAAGACACAACATTTACCAGTAGACCACAAGCTCTCTTTGGTTTTATAAACCGCCCATAATTCTTTTATTTATTCTTTTCCAGATTCCATCATTCTTGAAATTAATCATGTAACTTGTCATTTTTACCACATTTTCTTGCCAACATTTATTTATCTGAAAACATTAAAAAATGAAACAAAATTAATCACATCTAGTAAATAAAGTGTAATTATGCATGTTTTATCAATTAAAATATAGACAAATAACGACATTATCAATGATCACACTCGATACACCTGGATTTATCTCATGAAACAACGATCAGAACTTTCAAAGATTTACAAGAATTTTGCTTGCATGGTTCATACTCAAATTTCAAAATACATCAAGATGCTTCGTGCTGATAATGCCATGGAGTACAAGGATCACCTATTTCTTGATTTCCTTGGCCAACAAGGTACCATTTCCCAATACTCTTGTCCTGGCACTTCACAACAGAAGGGTCGTACCGAAAGGAAACATCGACATATCCTAGATACTGTCCGCACTCTTTTCATCTCCGCCAAATGTCCCGATCGTTTCTGGGGTGAAGCAACCCTATCTGCCGTCTACACCATCAATCGCCAGCCCACACCACTCCTAAACCATAAATCTCCTTATGATCGCCTCTATGGCATCTCCCTTCCTTACGACCTCTTGAAAGTATGGGGTTGCACTTGCTTCGTTCTTCTTCAACCTCATGAACGCACAAAACTTGAACCTCGCTCCTGTCTATGTTGTTTCCTTGGCTACGGTATGAGCACAAAGGATACCGATGTTAGGACCCTGTCTCACAGCGTCTTCGTATCTCCAGGCATGTAGTGTTTTGGGAAGATTAAATGTTCTCCAATATTTCAAAGTTCAAGGTCCAATTTGATTCTTCTTCTCCCTTCTTTACTGATAATTCTATCTCTCTCTCTCCTAACACATTGCATTCACCTACTATTTCTCCTCCCGACGACACCATCTCTCAATCCTTTGATCACTATCCTCCTTCTACCTCATCTGAGCTACCCACCTCTCCTCCTAGCTCTGCATCTAATCCTTCACTTACGGATGATCCTAATACGTCAGTAAGTCCTGGTGATTCTACTACTGCTCCGGATGACATGCGTCGGTCCAAACGGGTAAGACACATATCTTCCAACCTTCGTGACTACCATTGTTATTCTACTATATTTTCTACTCATACTCCTTCCTATAAGGAAGCTTCGACTGACCCTCTTTGGCAACAAGCAATGTCTGAGGAGTTACAGGCTTTTGACAAAGCTCATATTTGGGAATTTGTTCCACTTCCACCTGGCAAAGGAATTATCGGTTCCAAGTGGGTCTATAAGATCAAAACAAAGTCTGATGGTTACGTTGATCGTTACAAAGCTTGGTTGGTTTCTAAGGGTTACAATCAGGAGTATAGTATTGACTATGAAGAGACTTTTGCCCCTGTAGCATAGATTACCTCAATCTGTAGTCTCCTAGCTATTGCAGCTATTCGCAAGTGGTCACTTTATCAGATGGATGTGAAAAATTCTTTTCTCAATGGAGATTTGTCTGAAGAAGTCTATATGAAACCCCCACCAGGAGTCCAACGTCCTTCTAATCATGTATGTCGCTTACACAAAGCCTTATATGGTCTCAAGCAAGCTCATCGGGTGTGGTTTGAGAAGTTTAGTACTACGGTGTGCTCGTTGGGATTTTCCTCTAGTCATTATGACTCTGGTCTATTCACCAAAACCACCGCCTCAGGATCTATCATTCTCCTCTTATATGTTGACGACATGATCATTACAGTTAGTGACATTCAGGGTATTGCAAAATTAAAAGGGTCCCTCCATCAATGTTTTGAGATGAAAGATCTAGGACCGCTTCACTACTTTCTTGGTCTGGAAGTCCTATCTAGTGATTCTGGTATTTATCTATGCGAAGCTAAATATGCCTCCAATCTTATTGCACGTGTCGGTCTCACTGACAGCAATATATCTTCCACACCGCTTAAGCCAAATTTTCGGCTCACTCCTGGTGATGGTTCTTTTCTCTCAGATCCTACGTGATATTGTCAATTGGTGGGTTCTCTATTATATCTCAATGTCACCCGACCCAACCTCACCTTTGTGGTTCACATTGTCAGCCAATTCATGGTTGCCCCTCGTACTTCTCATTATACTGTTGTCTTGAAGATACTACGGTATGTCAATGGCACTTTATTTCATGGTTTGCACTTATCTTCTTCATCATTCCTTGAGCTTCACACCTTCTCATATGTTGATTGGGATGGTGATGTTACCAACCGTCAATCAACCATAGGTTACTGTTTTTTTCTCGGTGATTCTCTCATCTCTTGGCACAACAAGAAACAATTTCTTACTTCTCGTTTTAGCACTAAAGCCGAATATCGTGCTCTTGCTGACACAACTCACGAATTGTTGTGGTTGCGATGGATTTTATCTTATATGGGTGCACGTCAGTCGTCCCCTACCATCGTCAAATGTGACAACCGTAGTGCCATTCACATCGCTCACAACGACGTATTCCATGAACGTACCAAGCACATCGAGATTGATTGTCATTTCACCCGTCAACATGTTGTTCGCAATATCGTAAAGCTTATTTTCGTCTCCTCGTGCGACCAGACCACAGATGTCTTTACTAAGGCCCTTCTTTCGGGTCGCTTCTCAAGCCTTGTTCACAAATTCAAGTTGGTTTCCCGTGATCCACCTTGAGTTTGAGGGGGGTGTTAGCTTTATGTAAATATGTATAGTTGAGGGACCTCTTGGGTCGTTTGCTTATAGTTGTCTAGTATATATTGTCTTCTTTATTTGCTTTCTCTTTAAGTCGATCTTCTAATAAAGAGCTGATAAAGCTTCTTCAAATGGGTTCCTATGTCTTTCCATTCATCTAAACTAACAGATCGGATCAATCCTCGTATCAAGCGGGATTCATGGGTGGATTTGAGATTAAAAATGATCAAGGGTTCAGATCCACTTCTCACGTTAACTTAATTTCTCACACGATCATTTGCCTAATATAATAATATATATCATATAAAACATATCACATGCAAACCTCCTCCCCAAGTAATACGTCTTCATCGTCGAAACGCCCTCCCTCCCGTGAAGTCTTCATCATCTTCTGTTGACTCGTGACTCCCCAACCCCCAAAACCATATTTGTGGGTTTCTTCAAGTTCAAAGATGAAAAGGATTTGTGTGTTTCTTTTAGTTCGAGCACATGGACGAAATCTGAACCGCTATCTCCTACAATTTCTTTCTTTGAGTTCGAGCACAACGACATCACTAAACGGATCTCTCTTTGATGTCTTTCATCGTTTGAGCAGAGGGAAGAAACTTTAGGGGTTTTGAATAAAGTTGGGTAAACCACAAATAACACTTTATTACTCTTTAATACACACTTTCAAACTTTTCACTAAACCTCAATGATTAAAATTAGAGTTTACTCTTTAATTTTTTTATTTTATAACATTCATAACAAATATGTTAAATATAAAATGTTATTGATTCAACTCAAATAATATTTTATTTATTTAATTATAAATGTATAACAATCATGATATATTTAAAATTCGCACAAATTATTTATGAATATTAAGTATTAAGTAAAAAATGAAAATGAAAATTGTTTAAAACTCCTAATAGTTATCTTCTTCTTGTGGTTCAATATTGGTTTCCCTCTTTGCAATTATATCGTCATCAACGCAGGAAAGTTCAATATCGAGTGATTATGACATGTATATTTGATCATAGATATACAAGTAATTATCGAGGCAAACACAAGCCTCGAGCGATATTCAAGTAAGTGTGCATTTTTGTTTGTGTTATTTTCCATAAATCGTCACGTTAAGGATATAACTACTTAGATGTTGTCATGTTAATGTTTCAGTTGACACAATTGTTGAATCCAACTTGTAATCCATGAGTTATCGAAGTGATCGGACGACAACCTTAATTGACTTATAAGACTTGCTTTCATCATTATAACTCCAATAGAGTTGATTCAGTTGGATCAATTTTACCTTTGTGTCGAATCCATCTTTTTCCACACTACACAAAATTTTCCACATGTCATTTAACATTGAATTTCCTTCAGCTCTAAGAAGGGTGCATATCTTTTTCATTGCATTTATCTGATCTTATTCAACAAAATTACCAAATTGTAATTATGTCAAACCGGGACTTTTCAGTTACGGTTATCGATTACTTTAGTGATATATTCAAGAACCGAAGATTTGACTTGAGAACCACTGGTCTGAGACCCGAAAACGTATGAATTACGTGAAACCATTAATCTCAAGAATAAATTTTATCGAATAATAAAATATAGGGAATTTAATTAAAATGGGCGTATTTCAAATCCGTATTACCCAAATACCCCAAATCTCGTTCAAATCGCCGAAATACCCTTTATGTACGGGAATAGTGGCCGGGAATCCCGGGTTGGTCGTGTTCGAGGTTATGGCTGGGATTCCCGGGGTTATGGCCGGGATTCCCGGGGTTAGGGGTCGGGTTTCCCGGGGTTAATGGTCGGGTTTCCCGGGGTTGTCATGGCCGAGTTTCCCGGGGTTGTCATGGCCGGGATTTTTAGGGTTTGAGAAAAAAAATTAGGGTTTCAGGGTGGGAACTATCATTTTATGTGTTTTCATTGTTTTTCACGTGTTTGTTGCCTGATTTCAATTGTTTTTCCACGTTTTTTTTCCATTATTCGTACAATAAATATATACTTGTCATCGTATGTACGATTCAATTTCATCGTTGGCTATAAATTTTTCCTATAAGAGTCAGTATAATTCAAGGTAAATACGTTCATCATCACATCCATTCCATTTTTCTTTCTTCCTTCATTGTTCATACTATTGAAAAAATGAGTTCACCTGTTGTAAAAGCTAAGCTCTATTTATGTTTCAATGGTCAGTGGGTTCAAAACAACAATGAGTGGGATTATATTGGGTACACAAAGCGTGGTGTACAGATTCCAGTAATCTATACATATAAGAGGTTTCTTCGTTACGCCATGAGAAAATGTGGAATCGAAGATTCTGATACTTGCAAGTTGGTGTTCAAACGTGCAGATCGCTCACTAGTGGAGCTAAACAACGACGAAGTGATACTTGGTTTTATGCAAATTGCAGTCGATTCTGAAAGACCTCTAAAAGTCTTTGTGTATGACGCAACATTGATGTGCGACGAAGGTGATGACGAAGATGATGCCGGAGGTGATGACGAAATCCACGTCGGTGGTAGTCAAAATGAGCCTGATTATCAATTCCAGGCATCATACAACACCACACTTTATGATGATCATTCATATCATCCTAACGACTCTTATCCCGATGTTGTTTCGGAGACGCAACTAGAAGAAGAACAACAAGTAGAAGAAGCTGAAGAAGAAGAAGACGAAGAAAGACGGTTTTCTGGAGTTGCTCATGACGAAACCCATGTTTTCACAACGGGTATATCTGATCTAGACAGATCAGATACCGATACTGATGAGGATGAAGAAGAAGAGACATATACCCCTAGCAATAAATCACTTGGTGAGTTAAACGATTATTTTGATATGCCTCCTTCCCTTCCAAACCGGGAGACCAATATACCACCCTACCAACCCGTACCTTACAATCGCGGTACAAGTATACATGAAGGACAACTATTTGATACGAAGGAGCAAATGTCCATACAGCTCGGAATTAAGTTCTTGGAAGAGGGTTTCGTGTTTAGAACGGAGAAATCCGACAAAAGCAGATATGTGGCTGTCTGTGAGCAAACAAATTGTAAGTGGCGTATGTCGGCGAAGTCCGTGGGCCCTAAAGGAGGGATGTTTGTCGTTAGGAAGTTGAACGATGTACACACTTGTTCGAGGACGCAACTGAATTCCAGACACCGGCAGGCCAACAAAAGGTCTTTGGGCCACATATTGAAAGGTAAGTTTATTGACGCTAGCAGGTCATTTCGGCCGATTGACATCGTCGACGATATCAACCAGCAGTACGGACTCAACATTGGTTACCACCAAGGATGGCGCGCGCGATGCAAGACCCTACTAATGGTGAGAGACACACCTGAGGAGTCGTACGAACGACTCCCTATGTACTTATATAATTTGGAACTGAAGAATCCGGGTACATGCACCAGAATAAGGACAGATTCGCACGGACGTTTTGAGTTGTGTTTCGCTGCTCTTGGATGTGCGGTATGTATATCAACACGACATATATTTAGATATTATAAATTATAATATTTACAAAGTTGCTCCACCTACGTTATTTGCAGATCCGCACGTTTTTGGCAAACCTGCGTCCGGTCATCGTAATAGACGCGGCCCATTTAAAGGGACATTACCTAGGTATGATGTTCTTGGCGGTTGCCATGGACGGAAATAACAACATCGTGCCCTTGGCTTTCGGAGTAGGCAAGTCCGAGACGGGGGAGGAGTGGGGTTGGTTTCTGTCCAGGTTGAGAGAATGTATCGGAGTCCCGGAAGGGTTGGTGTTTATGTCGGACAGGTCTCCTTCAATAAGTGCCGCAATTTCTGCTGTGTACCCATCGACCCCTCATGCCCTATGTTGTCGACATTTGGAGATGAACGTGAGAAGTGCGGACAGGCGTATTACTACAAACCGCTCGACCTACTGGAAGGCATGCAAAGCATATACGGTTACAGAGTTTGACCGGTACATGGATGCACTACGATATGAAGTAGATTATCCAAAGTTAAGGGGCCTAAGTTGTAATAAACCAAAGTCTAGGGACCTAAGTTGTAATAAACCAAAGTTTAAAAAAAAACACAACACTCTAAAAAAAACGTAACACTCTAACATGTTATTAACGCAATCTCTAAAATTAACTCAGTCTCCAAAAAACATGTCATCTCTAAAATATTTATAAAATATAACACAACAATCTCAAAAAACGTAATACTCTAACATGTTATTAACGCAATCTCTAAAATTAACCCAATCTCCAAAAAACATGCCATCTCTAAAATATTTATAAAAAAAACACAACACTCTAAAAAAACGTAACACTCTAACATGTTATTAACGCAATCTCTAAAATTAATCCAATCTCCAAAAAACATGTCCTCTAAAATATTTATAAAAAAACACAACACTCTAAAAAAACGTAACACTCTAACATGTTATTAACGCAATCTCTAAAATTAACTCAGTCTCCAAAAAACATGTCCTCTAAAATATTTATAAAATATAACACAACAATCTCAAAAAACGTAACACTCTAAAATTAACCCAATCTCCAAAAAACATGTCATCTCTAAAATATTTATAAAAAAAAACACAACACTCTAAAAAAACGTAACACTCTAACATGTTATTAACGCAATCTCTAAAATTAACCCAATCTCCAAAAAACATGTCCTCTAAAATATTTATAAAAAAACACAACACTCTAAAAAAACGTAACACTCTAACATGTTATTAACGCAATCTACAAAATTAACTCAGTCTCCAAAAAACATGTCATCTCTAAAATATTTATAAAATATAACACAACAATCTCAAAAAACGTAACACTCTAACATGTTATTAACGCAATCTCTAAAATTAACCCAATCTCCAAAAAACATGTCATCTCTAAAATATTTATAAAAAAAACACAACACTCTAAAAAAACGTAACACTCTAACATGTTATTAACGCAATCTCTAAAATTAACTCAGTCTCCAAAAAACATGTCATCTCTAAAATATTTATAAAATATAACACAACAATCTCAAAAAACGTAACACTCTAACATGTTATTAATGCAATCTCTAAAATTAACCCAATCTCCAAAAAACATGTCCTCTAAAATATTTGTAAAAAATAACATATTATCCGACGTAAACATAACACATAATCTCATATATAAAAGCATAATCGAACATATAGTCTAACAAACATACAATAAATATTTTAGAAAATATAAAACTACAATAGGGTTAAGAAAACTTACAGAAGTAAGTAGACGAGACATATCCGAGCGTGATATACACGATTGCAATGAGAGAGTTAGAAATGAGGGAGAGAGTTAGAATGTTGTGTGGGGTGTCAAATGGTCCCCTCTCCCTCTTATAATCGAACCCAACACCCTATAACCCTAATTCCTTTTAATCCCCACCGTTCATTGCCATCGATCACCTCAAACCCACTTTTCCCGGCCCCTAACCCCGGGATTCCCGGCCATAAACCCGGGTTTCCCGGCCACGCGACCCAACCCGGGATTCCCGGCCTCGTTTCCCGTAGATAAGGGGTATATCGGCGATTTGAAGGAGATTTAGGGCATTTTGGTAATACGGATTTGAAATACGCCCATTTTAATTAAATTCCCTAAAATATAATCGAAATAAAAATTTGTGAACCTGAAAAGGTTTACACTTGCAAGAAAAAAATTCAAGAAGTTAAAACAAAACAGTCATGTCAACCGTAACTTGGTTAAGTTGAACTATTCTATTTGCCCGCCATTTTTCTCTGTACCTGTAACCACATCCATGGCGTCCTTCGCCCTTCCAATCTTCACACTCTTGATTCTTCTTGGCGGCATGATTTTCAAATTCCATTCAGTAATGGCTTTTCAGTTCCACAAAGAATTGGAGTTTACCCCTTTCAATTCTCCAATTCAATCGCCGATTAATCACTATAATTCTCCTACTCCACCACCACAATCGCCACCGCCATTGCTACCACCATCGGATTCACCGCCATTGCTACCACCGTCTACTCCACCGGATCCATCTCCACTGTCTCCTTCTCCATCTTCATCTTCATATCCACCTATTTCACCTCCACCTGAACCATTGCCATCGCCATCACCATCACCATCATCATCACCACCTCTATCGCCACCATCTCTATCTCCTTCTTCTTTACCAACTCTACTTTCACATTCACAGCTACCGCCTCCACCTCCACCCCCACCGCCTGCTTCCCCGGTTAGAGCACTATTCGTTATTGGCGACTCTTCTGTTGATTGTGGAACCAACAATTTCTTAGGAACTCTTGCACGTGCTGATCGTCTTCCTTATGGACGTGATTTTGATACACACCAACCCACCGGACGATTCTGCAACGGAAGAATCCCTGTTGATTATCTTGGTACTAGTATTAACTCCTTTTTAACATCTAATACTTGAAAATTGCTTACTTGCATTTCAGGTGTTTGACTAAATGTCTGCCTATTTTCAAACACCAGATTCAATAGTCTTTTGAAAATGTGTTTCTTGGTTACTTTCTTGATAAAAAATCTCCATTCCAAAAACGATTAAACAATGTTTTATTGAAGATTGATATGGGTTTTCTTGTAAATGAAATTTTAACAATTTTTGCTTAATTCTTTTCAAGTTTTTGAATGTGTGTTATAAGAATTTTGCTCATTTTCATCAGCACTTCATATGGGGCTTCCCTTCATTCCAAGCTATCTAGGTCAGACCGGCTCTGTCGAAGATATGATACACGGTGTCAATTATGCATCTGCTGGTGCAGGGATCATCTTCTCTAGTGGATCTGAATTGGTAGTTTTAAGAACTAGATTTTGGTTCTATTTGTTTTATATTTGGGTCATAAATCATAATATAAAGGATACGATATACACATTGATCAGACTCGAATGATGTTATGATTTGCAGGGTCAACGCATATCCTTTAGCCAGCAAATTCAACAGGTTATTGACACCTTTCAACAGTTCATAATAGGAATGGGGGAGGAAGCAGCTGCTAGTCTCGTCTCACGCTCAGTAATCTATATGTCAATTGGGACTAATGATTACATACATTACTTTCTTCCAAATGTATCTGGTGTGCAATCTAAGTATGTATCATGGAAATTTAACCAGTTCTTAGCCTACACAATGAAGCAGGAGATAAAGGTAATGAAAACCCTTAATCTTCCTAAATTTCTTTATTCAATCTGATCTTTTAGACTCAATTTATCAGTTTCAAGAAGCTAGTCATTACAAGCGTTAGATCTTATTCATTATCATTTTGTGGGTCTACCCCTTTCACTGGATATGATGACTTTAGGCATTTCTGAGGACATCGATAGAAGTTCTTAGAGACTCGAGATTAGGGTACCAGACTAGGGGGTTCTAGACGGTAGAAGGGAGCTGGAGAGGTAGAGGGTAGAGGATAGGGTTAGTGAGTGTGCGTTATTTCCACACATTGGGTATATTTCTGCTTTACTTGCTTCTATTTATATTTTTGTTGCTTACTCCAATCTAGTTTCTCAAAATTTAGCATAGTTGTCGTTCTCTCTTTCTAGTTTTATTAATGTTTATTTTTATCTAGCGTTCCATTTTTTAAATGTTCATTTTCTTTCTTTCACACACTTTTCACTAGCCAGTGGTCGTCACAAAAATAATCACTCTACTCTTTAGGATAGAGGTCAGGTCTGCGTACATCTTACTCTGGTGGGATATACTGGGTTTTGTTGTTGTTTTGTTTGTCTGCGTACATCTTACTCTGGTGGGATATACTGGGTTTTTTTGTTGTTTTGTTTGGTTTACTTTTTGGGTCTCAGAGAAATGAAGATAAAATGGTGTACTTAATATTGTATTGGTTATGCAGAATTTGTACAATGCTAATGTAAGGAGAGTGGTGGTGATGGGGTTGGCTCCTATCGGTTGCGCTCCTTACTACCTGTGGCAATATGACAGTGATAATGGAGCCTGCATCAAGATGATAAATAATATGATACTGGAATTCAACTTTGTTATGAGATTTACCGTTAAGGAGCTTCGTAAAGAACTCACTGATGCCAACATAATCTTCTGTGATGCTTTTCAAGGTTCCATGGACATCATAAAGAACTTTGACCGATATGGTAAGATTATTGTTTCTTTCTTCAAAATTGTCAAGTAAAGCAAAGAAATGAGTCATCCTAAATGGTTCAAAATCGACACATCTTTCTGTTTTCAGGATTTAGTGTCACAGCTGCAGCTTGCTGTGGTTTGGGGCGATATAACGGTTGGATGATGTGCATTTCACCTGGAATGGCTTGCGATAATGCTTCTAATCATCTTTGGTGGGATCAGTTTCATCCAACGGCTGCAGTGAATAAGATTCTGGCCGATAATGTGTGGTCTGGATTGCACACAGCAATGTGTTATCCTATGAACATGAAGGACATGGTGGCTCAGATAAGATGATTAGAGCAAGCAATTTTTGGTTTGCTGAATTCTACATAACTGGATGATCTTTGATACTCAAATCTTTGGAAATTACCTAGTTTCTTGACATACTTGGGTAGAAAAATATCAATAATGTGGATAACAAAACTTGTATATATACACATATATTAGTTGGTAGACATGTATCTTGCATACACAATCTATGAATGAAAGACACATTTAACCATGAAAAAGGATAATGTTTTAAGGCTTTTTTCCCGATAACTGTCAGTATCCGGGTGAGCTGCACTCACCTCAACTAATTCCATGGGGATCTGAAGATAACATGAAGATCTTCAGTGGCTTTTAGGAGACTCAAACTGGCATTTTGCCATGACATAAACTAGTTCTGGTATTGAGCTTATTTAAAAAGTCATTTTGGCACGTCATAAGCTAGTTTTTTTAAACGCTATGTAGGATAGCCTTTTAATGTGCAACAATTAATGCAATTATTGGCGGCTTTTTTGTGTAAATGAAGTTCAGGAGATGATATGTAAGGAGGTTATGAAGTTTGTAAATAATTTAAACTATAAAAAAAATCAATATAAAGCATCAAAATTCTAAGGTTCTGTCATTTATATCAAAATCCGACCAAAATCTCGTTTAAAAAAAGGTAAATGAATATTATACCATCTATTTCAATATTTAAGTTTAAAAATTTTTAAGTGAAAAATATAGCACATATTGATAATATGTCACTTGGTAGTTAGTAGTTCATGGTGTGACTTGTTGGGACATGAATGTTAGTTAGGAAATAAGTAAGTAGTTAATCTTATAGAGAGTTAGTTACTGAAGTCACGTATAACTAATCGAGTCTATAAGAATGAGTGTTTGAGTGTTGTAATCACATTTCAGATACACATAAATAACAAACATTATTTACATCCACTCAATATTTGTTATTTCTCTGGTTTATATCGTAGTTTTGATATGGTATTAGTTTATATCCGCAACTTGTGAAATGCTACGATTTTGACAATAGCCTTATTTATCAAGAACAAAAGTTGGATTTATTGATGCAACGAAGTTGAATGCTTGGAATCGTGACGATGACATGTTCGTTACTTGGTGATCCTGAATTGGGTCTCAAAAGATATTTCAACAAGTGTTATATGTTGAGCATTGGAGATTTGGTTTGATTTGAGATATCGTTTTCAACAAAGTGATGGACCACAAATATTTTAAATTAGGAGGGAATCGATGAATTTAGCGCATAAACATGATACATTAGTGTTTACCTCACCAAGTTTAAACCTCTATGCCAGTTGTTAGCTTATCACAGACCTCGTTGTGATTATGTCAGCATGACTTGTTATTTTGAGAGGAAGTAGACAATGAGTTTGTCATGGGGCTTCATGATTCATATGCTCATATCAGGGAACAAATGATTCACATGACTTCTAAGGCGTTCAATGTTAATATTGGAAGTATAAAGGTAAGACAACAAAAACTGTCATTCTCAGTCTCCTTTTTGCACTAATTGTAAGAAAACAAGACACACAAGAGAGAAGTGTTATTGGTTACTAGTCTTTCCTGTGGCAATCTACTAACACAAGGTTAATAGTGTGGTGACAACAAAATACATGGTCAATCTACACGATATGGTGAACCATTTGTCACAAACTTATGTCTAGGGAGTCGTTGTCTCTATAAATGTCATCGATTATTATGGCGACTATAAAGTATAACAATGTCACAACTGCAACAACAAGTACTTCGACATGTGATTTGGCATATACTTGTTACTTCATGTCATTTAGTAACAATTATTGTGACAATGATATTTGGTTTTTGGATTCGGAATACAAATAATATTTGTAATAACAAAAAATGTTTGTTAGTACCAAGGTTGTTTAAATGTTTAGGAAATATAACCATCAGTCAAACAGACAAAGCATAAAGGTTTACTTACTTAGAGATTTGTACGTGAATGATTGTCTTGTATTTAAGAATGTCATGTATGTGCCTACATTCCAGTTCAATTTAATACATGTAAGTGCTTTCACCGGTGACAACAAATCTTGTTGCAATTTTGTTGTACTTTTGTGTTAATACATGATACATCCAATATGAGGATGATAGGTAGGGTATAGCTTTAGGATGTTTGTATAACAATATACGTTAGATGTTGGTATTAGGGATGCTAATGGGTTGAGTTGATCATGTTGAAGGTATTTGAACAACTCAACGCAATGTTTGCGGTGTGAAAAATATCAACCCAAACCAAAGTGCAACCCAACCCAAACCATATGGGTTAATACTTTGGTACATCAAAATATTCTCTTAATCTTGAATGTGTTGTTTTCTCTACTCTTAATTATATTTTCAGCATCAATCATTTGGTATAGCTTATTCACACTCCTTAAATCTCAAATATATCATATTCAACTATTGTTCTCAATTTGCATATATATGTTCACATTTATGAATATATATATATATATATATATATATATATATATATATATAGGGGCAGGTTCAAATGATAAGCTAAACATTTTGCGAGAAGGCGAGAAGTGTTTAATCATATATGATACACAAGTTTAATCATATATGATTAAACACATGTTATATTGGCAATACATAGACGTTTAATCATATATGATTAAACACACCCACAGGCCATGTAATCATATATGATATAATACTTCTCGCCTTCTCGCAAAATGTTTAACTTCTCGCATATATATATATATTTACAAAGGAGTTTTATAGAGATGGAGAAGAGATTAAAAATGTGTATGTGAACAAGGACATGATTATGTAATTGTCTAATGTACATATTAATAAGGACTTAGCAATCATATTAAATCCAAAATAAAAGGATAGCAGGTTCATCGGATTAGGTTTGGTTCAAATGATCATAACTTGATTCCAACCCAATACCTATGGTTTGAAAATTTTACAACTCGATTAGACATCGCGTTGCTTCGGATTGAGTTATTTCACGTAGGGTTAGGTTGGGTTCGTCAGGTTGGTCGGGTTTTTGAGCACCCCTAGTTGGTATGAACGAAGACAATGCACAAGAAAAAGTCAAATTAATTTATGTTGATGTTTAACATCAACGATTTGAACATCCTTCTCATGAAAAGTTGCAACTTAACAAAAAAATGTTATTCATTAATGAAAAACACCGGGTAACCAATCTCTGTCGGGTACATTGTGACATTTAAAGCTTCTCCAAAATGGAGAAAATGGAGATTTTGAGCAATTTTTTGTTCAAACAACTTTTCCAAAACTTTCTCCAAAATGGATAAAATAGGAGAGACTGGTAAATGGTTTTCTATTATATCCCACCAATGAGAAAATTTGAAATAAAATGTTTATGTGAGATAAATAATATTTTATTAAGTATATAAAATATGTAATAATATAATCAATGATTTATCTCAAAAATGGGGAATCTCTTGAAGATGGATATAATTCTTTTTGAAAATTTTGACTATTGTTTCTCCATTTTGGAGAATTTGTTAGAGATGCTCTTAGAGGCCTTTAGGGGTGTGCATCGGTCGGGTCGGGTGACCTGGACCGAAACCCGATCGGATATTCGGGTGGGAAAAGAACCCCCGAAACCCGACCGAATAAAGTTCGAATGGTTCGGGTTCGGGTGGTTCGGGTCGGATGGTTCCATATCCGCCAAAAAGGTACAAAACCACAAACCCAAATCAATTCAACGAACCCCAACCCCCTTTTCAAATTTCTTTTCTCATCATCATCACCTTCGTTTCCAATTCGTTTACAGAGAAGAGCTAATGCATACTGTAGAGACTAGAGAGTGTAGCACAGCAACAGAGCAACTCAGTAGAGGGCTTCCGGTGGACACATGGACGGTGGTAGCACAACAATCCAGCAAGGTCGGTGGCCGGTGGGAGGTCTGGGAGAGTGGGAGGACCGGAGGAGGAAAGGAGCAACAGGTGGTCGCCGGTCAAGAGTCGTCGATGGAGTTTAGGATTTAGGTTTGAACTTGAAAGTCGATACTCGATGGTTTTGATTTTGGGTTGATGAGTCGATCGATTTAGGTATTTAGATTTTAGAATTAGAATTATAAAATAAAACTGATTTTTTTTTTAATCAAAAAAATATTCGGATATTTCGGACGGGTCGGGTTTGGGTTTTGGGTACCCAACCCGATCCTACTTTACCCGTTAATTTATTCGGATCGGATATGTCGGAGATCGGTTGTTTCGGATATCGGGGTTTTCGGCAATTTTCGGGTCGGGTCGGGTCGGGTCGGGTATCTCGGGTCGGTCGGGTTCTGCTCACCCCTAGAGGCCTTACAAGATTTATGCGCACATCAATCACTATTTTTTGAGTAAATTATGTTTTTAGTCCCTATGGTTTGTTAAAAATTTCTATTTTCATTCTTGTAGTTTTGAAATCATGACTTTTATCCCTATGGTTTATAATTCATTACCTTTTTTGTCCTTATGATTTAAATCTTAGAGTAAATTACACCGTTGGTCCCTGTGGTTTGCTCAGAATCTGGATGTGATCCCTATTTTGAAATAATTACACCAGGATCCCTGTGGTTTGCATTTTGTTTCACCCTAAGTCCCTACCGCTAACTTTGGTAACTCTAATCCGTTAACTCATGGGTATTTTTGTCATTTTACTTTCTTTTTGTCTTTTTCTTATTATATATATATATATATATATGTGTGTGTGTGTGTGTGTGTGTGTGTGTATGTGAGTTTACACGGTGACCATTTCCGCACCCCAGCACCGATGAATACGACCACCGCCAAATCTCCACCGACCTTCCTCTTCTTCGTTGCCTGCGACCAGCTCTAGAGTCCTTTTCCGACATCACCCACGTAAGAAGAATATCTATATATACGTGCATACATACACGAAAACAAACACATGAAACTCTTTACTCTCATCCGCCTACCTACAACCCATACCCTCTTCACCACCCAAACACACATATGTAACCTACATCCCCTAATCCTCACCATCCTCACCGGCGTACCACACGACTACAACATCTCCGGTCATCGTCTCCCTCACCATTCGGCGGCGCCTCCCTTTGGTTCTCCGTTCACCTTCACCATCTCCGACCTCCTTCTCCGTTCACCTTCACCACCTCTGACCTCCTTCTCCATTCACCTTCATCCTCACGACCACTGTGAAACCCACATCTAGTTCTCTTCCCCCACCTCCCCGACTCTTTCTCCATTCACCTTCACCACCTCCGACCTCCTTCTCCGTTCACCTTCACCCTCACGACCACTGTGAAACCCACCTCCTCCCTTCTGTTACAGCAATGAACACCCACCTGAAACTCCATTGTAAACAAGTACAACTACATTTTTCTATCAATGGACCATCTTCGTCTGTAACACCCTGAATTCTGGAAGTTTTCGTCCTGATCCGATGTTGAGAGAAGTGACCAAGAGGATGACGGAGAGAGAGAGCACCGACAGTGTTCCGCGCGGCTCTCCACGCGAGTGGAACCGCGCGGTCATCCGCGCGGCCCTCTGTCCTGTCCCAACTCAGAATCCTGTGCGGTTCTCCACACAGGTCAAACCGCGCCGCCACCCGCACAAAGCCCCTATGCGACTAAAAAGGGGAAAATTGTCTTTTCACCCCATTTATCTCCTCTCATCTTCTTCTAAAACTCTCCCAACAAGAAGTATTCAACCATTTCCTTCTTCAACCCAAGATCATCACTTTCATCTTCTTCATCATCTCCTCACCATTGTTGACCATATCTTGGAGTTTTCAAGAGACCCATTTGTAAGTTACTCTAACCTTTTCTATACCTTTATTACTATAAAACCTCTTGTTTTAATCTCTTAGAACATCTCCCTTGATGTATCTCTCATCTTATGAGGTTCGATCTATTCTGGATATTTTAGAGATTTAGGGTTTTAGTAAAGATTAGTGTGGATCTGATTTTGGGAGTTACTCTCATTGTGTTTGGGTTTGTTTATGATCTAGATAAAGTTTCTTGTGGTGGATATTTGTGGATCTGAAGCCTTCACCAAGAAAGCTCAAGTTTGGGGTAAAAATCTAGATTTAGTCTAAATCTAGCAAGGTGAGTTCTAGTTGCTTTGAAAAACTATATATATATATATATATATATATATATATATATATATATATATATCAAAATGCACATATTTTGGGTTTTAAAAGTATATCCATGAGTTTACCTCATTTTGATAAGTTTTGTGAATATTTGTACACTACATATATTTGAGTTATAATTCATTGAAAATGGGTCACAATATTTTATGAGGTGTTTGAGTCACCAAAAAGGGGATTTTGATCTACCATACATGTTTCTTGAATATTTGAAGAAGTTGGGTATCGTGTTGTTTGGGTCCCTAATATGGGAATATTTGGAGTACAAATGACTTAAATGGAATTTTAGTGTGAGTTGGGGAGTTTTAAGATCAATCATGGAAATATGGTCATTTTGGGGCTTTACTTAATCTACAGGTTTTATATTTGAAAACTCTGAGTCATTCGATTTTAAAAGTGTGAGTTTGTTGGAACGAATACCTTTTTAATTGGGAATGTTTGATAAAGTTGTACATCGGCTTACGTAGCCATAATGGCTCTATTTGAGTATCAAATGTTTTATGACACCTTACGGCTTGATTTGTACACTAACGAGTTTTGGGACGTTGTCCGGTTTAAATGTCTCCTTATGGAGTGTTTTATGGAAATACAATTATTAAACAAATGTTGGCTATTACATGTTTTAGATGCGTTAGTTCATTCATATAGAGTCATGTAATGTTTAGACTGTAATGCGATGGATCCATAAGCATATGAGTCGTTATGTTCATCATGGAGTTTTAATGTCCATGTTTGAGTCTAGTGAGTGGTCCCCAAGTCATGTTGTTATGTAAGCTTGCGGTGGTGCTTATGGAGAGCCGTATACGGAGCTAAGTCTTGCGGTGGTGCCCATGGTGAGCCGGATACAGAGACTTGTGACTTTGTGGTGAGACTCAACTAGAGGTCGAGTAGACGCTAAGATCATTTGGGTATCTTGCGGTGGTAGCTCAGAGGAGCCGGATACGGGGATCCATGGTCTATGCAAAACTCGAGAACGTTGATAAGTGGCTTAACTTTGTGTGTCTGCCAGATTCGATAGAATCGGGTCTCCCCCGTCACCGAAAGGTGTTATCTTTAGGTATTCCCTTACCCATGCCTTCGGTGTTGAAACATACCTTATTAGTTACACAAGAGTCTTTTGGTGAAATACCGTATGGGTGCGTTTTAGGGAAATTTGGACGTCAAATAATTATCTATAATGGGTGTTTAGAAATTAGAAGTAACTTGATTTGCAAATAAAGCCTCTTTATAATCAGTATTTCTAGAATGGCCTTATTCAGAGTAAAATGTTCGTTTTAAATGTTTTATGATTTGTATGATGAAAACTGCTTTAACTCACTAGGCGTTAAGCCTAACACTTTTTCTTTTCGACATGTATATCAGGTCTTAGATGGATCTGAGTGACGAGTGAAACTTGGTAGAAGTTTCGGTAGGATGGTTGTAGGGACGTCATCAGGTTTGGTGAAGATAGCAGCCTTGGTGGTTTTAGTGACACCCGACTAATTTTGTCCCCGTCTGCGGGACTAGATAGTTCTGTTAGAAATATGATACGTTGTTATAGTGATTCTTCCTTGTAACTTTAGATATTTGATATTTCAATTCTATGTATTTAAGAGTTTTTGGAAGTTTTAAATTGTCTATTATTGTCGAATTTTAGGGGTGTTTCATCGTTATAGCAAAAACACACACACACACACACACACATTTTGTTTGTTTATCTCTCTCTCTCTCTCAAACACCCACATATCTTTTTCTCTAAGTTGGTTTCACCCCCACCACGTGATCTTCGGCCTTCACTAGATGCCTCTACTGGACACCCTCCTTCATTCTTTTTTTTACTGATCCTTTCACTTTGATAAATCGAAAGTGTGTATGTTTATAACAATGTATGTGTTATGCGTGCATATGTATAACCAGTATATATACATATAACTGTGTGTGCGTGTTTTTTTTGAGTTGGTAACATATATATATATATATATATATATATATATATATATATATATAAACCCACATGACTTATGTGTGTGCGTATATATGCATGACCTGCAGTGTGTATATGTGTGTAGATATATGTATGACCAGTGTATGTGTATATATATATATATATATAATAGTGTGGGGTGGGGGTGGGGGTCTTTGGTAATATATGTAAAACCCAAATGAGTTGTATGTGTATTTAAAAGTGTGTGTTGAGTATGTAAATACAAAACCCAAATGTGTAGGTACATCAACGGTGGTTTGCAGCAGTGATGAGAGGAAGAAGATAAAGGAGGAGATGATTAAAAATATGTGTTGAGTGTGAATAAAAATATAAGTGTTTTAAGAGATGATATGGAGATGTTTTAAGAGAGAGGGAGATAGAAAAATAAGAGTTGCAGATTAGTATTAAAGAGAGAAAAAGCGAGGGAGAAAGAAAAAAGAGTTGCAGGTTATTAAAAAGAGAGAGGAGAGAGAGAAATGGGTCAAGACATGGTAGGGATGAAGTAGTGATGCACGTGTCACTTAAGAGGTGGAAGTATATAATGAGTTTTTTTAAATAAAAGATGAAAAGACTATATTACCCTTTAATTAACGGCTGATTTTTAACACCGTTAGTGGTAGGGACTCGGGGTGAAACGAAATACAAATCACAGGGATCCCTGGTGTAATTATTTCAAAATAGGGACCATATACAGATTCTGAGCAAACCACAGGGACCAACGGTGTAATTTACTCTAAATCTTATTTATTTTTTTATCCCTATATTTTACACTTGATTTTTATTTTAGCCCTTCATACTTAAAGTAGTGTTTTGGCCTCAGGGACGAAAATAGAAATCAATTGCAAACCATAGGGACGAAAACCGAAATTTTCTAACCATAGGGACACAATCCTAAATTTTAACAAACCACAGGGACGAAAAATGTAATTTACTCTTGTTTTTTTTATCACTTCAATAAATGATTGTATTCTATTTACATGGGTGCATTTGCTTATAGCTTAGTCACAAGTTCAATTCCCTCTTATAACTTGGTACTAACTCAATTTGTTATCATGATTAAATGCTTCAAATTATATAATTCAAAGGAAGCGAGCTTTACATATTTATTTCAGGAAAAAGAGGCATCACATCAATGTTTTGTGTTGAACGGCCCCAACAAAATTATGTCGTGGAACACACACACAAATACTTGTTGAATGTGGCTTGAGCACCATCATTTCCGTCCAATATGTCAATACATTTTTGATCCAAGTGTGTTTTGACAACCATACTTTATTAAACTGACACTAACTTCCCTAATTATTCTAGATGTTCGCTAAACTTGAAAAACCCAGAGATTATTGTATTCATTGGAAGTCGTCACCCGCCTGTCCAGGTTCAAAAACTTTCTAAGTGTAAGATGGTGAAGTGTATTGAAAATATTTATTCAAATATACATTTCATAAATTCTTATAAGATTTAATAATAACAAACAAATGACGACATTGTCTTACAAACAAACGACCAATTTGAAAATTGAACAATATTTTATCATTTTATAGCTTGTTAAAAACATTTTGTTAAATATTGATGGTTCTTTTAATAATTTTGAAGGGTCAACATTTTTCATATAAATTATATTCTTAGTCCATGTGGTTTGTTAAAAATTATGGATTTTGTGTCTATGGTTTTGAAATTTTGTTTTTGGTCCCTATAGTTTGTAATTCATTTCTATTTTCATCCTTGAGGAAAACATTACTTTTAAATATGAAGAACTAAAATATAAATGAATTGTAAACCATAAGGATGAAAAATACAATAAAATTTAAATAATAAGAACGAAAAAGGCATTGAATTACAAGCCATGGGGATGAAAATCGTAATTTCAAAAACCATAAGGATTAAAATATAAAGTTTCAACAAACAACAGGGACTAAAAACGTAATTTACTCTAAACAAAACATGTCTCAAATTGGGTCCTATTTGAACGTTGACAAAATACATTTTGTCTTAAGTCAAATTTGGAGGCTCTTAAAGGTGTTTTAAGAGCTCTCAGACCCTGAACAACAACAACCCGACATTGATGATCGAAGAGAGATATCCCCCTCCAAAAGGGGGAACACAAAAGAACGATCGTTCGTGCTCCACTACGGAGAAAAACTCTCTTGTGGCTTGCATCGTGTTTTGTATTTGCGTATGTGATCATAGATGCTTCAGGAATTTTATTTAGAGTAAATTACGTTTTTAATCCCTGTGGTTTGTTGAAAGTTTCTATTTTAGTCCTTATGGTTTTGAAATTACGACTTTCATCCCTATGGCTTGTGATTCATTACCTTTTTAGTCCTTATGATTTAAGTTTTATTGTTTTTTTCATCCTTATGGTTTACAATAGGGGTGCTCAAAAAACGACTAACCCGATCAACCCAACCCGACCAACCCGGGAAAAAATCAACCCGAGGTAACTCGACATATAATCGATACAAAATTAGGACACCCCGAATCTATTGGGTTGATATTAGGTTAGGCTCAAAGTAACCCGATCAACCCGATAAACGTTTTAGCGACTTCTCTAAATTTATTTATATTTCGAGTAAAGTTCATTTTTTGTCCCTAACGTTTGTCAATTTTAATGGTTTTCATCCCTCGGTTTTATTTTAACAAATTTGTTCCTCACGTATCACAGGTCGCAACGATTTTCGTCCCTCCTCTTAACGGCCGTTAACTTTTTTCTGTTAAGTCCAATTTAATGGGGGTATTTTAGTCATTTTACCTATTTTACAATTTTGTATTAAAATTTCTCTTTTGTAATCCACAGAGACCAAGGATGTAATTTACTCTTTAAAATATATTTTTTTTGTAATCCACCTCCATCTTCCCCACCAGGTGTTGGCACCCAGTTTTCCTGCTAACGCAACCTCCATCTCCCCTCGGCTAACGCAACCTTTGTCGACAAAACCTCATGTACGCCTTCTCTGATGAAACCTCCCCCGATGACCCCATCTCCCTCTCGAGATGCTCTGTAAAACGACGACCCCTTCAATCTCTTTCTCGGCCGAATGGACCAAATCACATGGAGGCAACCATATCTCCCCTACAAGGAAATCGTTTATGCTACCGACAATTTCTCGGATTATAACCGTTATCAGAGGTTGATTTCGGAACTGCTTACTATGGTGTTCTTGACAACCATGACATCATTGTACAGAGGCTTGGATGAAAACATGCCCAACGTTGTGGGTACGATTTGCAGACGAGCTATCAAATTTAGGAAGACTCCGCCACCGGAACCTCATACAGCTCCGTGGGTGGTGCACCGAACAAGGATAGATGCTTGTGGTATATGACTACTCGACTAACCGTCTCTTGGTCAACTCCTTTCCTATCACAACCATCAGAAGATCACAGGTTCTACAATGGAACCATCAATACAACAATGTGAAATCACACGCCTGCGCTATTCTATACCTTCACGGCGAATGGTTTGACATCCAATGTTGAGCAATAAACTGGAGATGACATTCACGGGCGTGGGAAACCAGGAAACGCAAAAGGGAAGGGGCGGGGGTCACCAATAAATCGTCCATGTACGTATGTATTGTATGTGTGTGGTGTGTGTGTGTGTGTGTATATATATATATATATAAGATAATTACGTAACAGGTCCCTAAAGTTTTATGGACTTTATAAAAACAAGAAAATTAAGAAAACAAAATGAAATGACCAAAATACCCCCATTAAATTGGACTTAACAGAAAAAATTGATGGCCGTTAAGAGGAGGGACGAAAATCGTTGCGACCTGTGATACGTGAGGGACAAATTTGTTAAAATAAAACCGAGGGACGAAAATCGTTGAAATTGACAAACGTTAGAGACCAAAAGTGAACTTTACTCTTTATATTTCCCTTTAATATGTATAAGTTACCAAAAACAACTCGACAATAACGAGCAATGTAACTCATATGACGACATTATTGGAAAGTTATACGTAATACCTAAATATTTGATGAACTTGTATATTCTTTTGAATGATGGATCGTATTTCAAAGAAAATTTTCTTTATTTTTAGAGTGAATTACATAAATGGTCCATCGTGAATGTCTGGTTTCACTAATCGTCCATCCAGTTCTAAAAGTACGTTGGTGGTCCGTAAAAGAGAGTTTTGGAGCCCAAATTCGTCCCTGACGCTAACACCATTAGATAAACTCCGTTAAGCATATCATGTGCCCCTCACGCGAGGGGCATTTTTGTCTTTTTACCTACCTTCTTCTCCAACCTCCTTCCTCATCAAGAACTTCATCCATAGTCGCCTTCAACCACCATCACACCACCGCATTCAAACAAAAAAGTAATAACAAAATCAAATACTTAAAATTAAAGCTCAAAATCGATTCCTTAAGATTAGAACCCCAATCTTTGATTTTAAATACATTTACAAATCAATTCCTTAAATTGTAACACCCCAAAATTTGGGATAAACAAAAATTTCCGGAAATGAAAATATGATATACTAATATATGTCAAAGCATGAGCTCACCCAAAAAGGGAACAATTAATGCCTGTTTAATTACAAGTTTGTAATAACAACCAATGAGAGATAACAACCTCTTAATCTAAATTCTAGACAAGAAACAAGATTAAAAGCGGTTGTCATCTACTTCTAAAAATCAATTCTATAATGGCATCCTAAAAGCTCCCAAGCTCATATCTAAAATCCTGCTAATTCTTCTTAGCGGTCGCGCCGCTAGAACCTGAGATACACATCAAACCAATCAAGTTTTAGGCCAAACGAGTCTAGTGAGTTGTACAAGAGCATGTCATAACATTTATAAACATAGCAGGAACATTTATATCATTTTAGTCCTCAAAGGCCATAAGGGAATCAATGGGGGAGACCCATCACACCAATGAGGTTTACCTCAAGTCAATGTACCTTGATGTTCACTCACATGAGCAACATCCCAAAGGTCTGGCACACTTGAAGACTACCTCTCAGGCATTACTCCAAATGGCGGAGGTCTAGGTGCATACCATCAAGATGGCAACTAAGACTACATCCTCCTAGCACATACTCATGGTTCCTTTAATAAATATATATACAATATCCATCTCTATACATATTCCATATCAACAAGATACAGATATAAGACCTCCCATAGTTCCAATCCCATTTTAGGTCTAAAACCCTAAACATGCAATTCCCAGAATGATAATCACCAATCCCATAATATTACACAATCGTGACCCATCAACATAATTAACACTTTCACTTAATCCACATGAAAAGTACATAGCCAAAGAACTCCTATAATCTCAAATATAACAGTTAGGTTAAACTTATCAGGGGATCAGATCTATACATGCATATGGAGTAAAGACAAGTAAACACACAAGATATGTATCCCATTTGAAAGGTTTAGCAAGAAAACTCACTAACTAGGTTTTATACAAAACCCTAGAAAGTTAGTGGATGAATGCTCAAGTCCTTGAAGCTTGAAATCTTGTTAGGAACTCAATAAATACTCCCCAACCACCTAATAACTTCCTCTTGAGGATCTTCACCAACCAAACCTTAGTAATTAATGAGGGATGAGGTTTGGAGGAGAAAAATCGCCCTAAATGCCTCCAACTCGAGAGATAAGTGAAACAAAGTGAAGTGTTTTTAACTTAAAAATCGGACAAGTGTTTTTATATGCCCCAAACCCCGACGGCAACAGTGCCCAACGACTATGCCCTTGGCACTGTCGCGGGGGCATTGTCGTGCCCTCACAACCACTCGTAGTACCTCTCCTGCAATTGTGATAGGGCGACTATGCCCTTGTCACTCTCGTGGGGCATTCTCGCCGGGGATGTACCGAGACCATCCCCGACCCGTGACTATGACCACTGTCATAGTCGTAGGTCACTGTCGTGCCAACTCCCAGACTCGCTGATTTTCGACGATTCGATACAATTAAACATATAAAGAACTTAAGGTAATAACACATAAAGTAACATACCAATGATCTCTAACCCAAAGCAAAAATCCCAACATTTAAAAGTAATGAGAACACTTTAGAATTTATAAACACTTACCTTAATTTTTCGGGTGTTACAATCCTCCCCACCTAATAATAATTTCGTCCCCGAAATCTTAATCACTAAAAAGATGCAGATATCTCTTCTTCATGTCTTTCTCCGATTCCCACGTCACGTTAACACCTCGATTGTGCTTCCATTGAACCTTCACCATTATCACTTCATTATGTCGCAATTGTTTCGTCTTTGATTCTAAAATGGCTTCTGGTTCTTCCACACATCGATTCCCGCTGTCCATGCAAATTTCTGTCAAAGGAATAATACTTTCTTCTTCGGCTAGGCACTTGCGTAGGTAGCACACATGAAATGTTGGGTGGAGCCCGTCCATCTCCGGTGGCAAGTCCAGCCTATAAGCTTGGAGTCCAATCTTTTCTAATATTGTGAAGGGTCCAAGGAAACGAGGACTAAGCTTCACGCGCTTCCTGAAACGGATGATCCCCTTCCAAGGCGACACTTTCAACATGACCCGTTCTCCCACTTAAAATTCAACCGGTCTCCGCTTCTTGTCCGCATAACTCTTTTGTCGGTCTTGGGTCGCCTTCAATCGCACTCGGATACCTTTCACATTATCCGTCGTTTCTTATACTATTTTCGTTCCCGCAAATTGCTTCTCTCCTGCCTCGATCCAGCAAACTGGGGTCCTACACTTCCGTCCATAGAGTGCCTCAAATGGTGCCATCCCGATACTCGAGTGGTAGCTATTGTTGTAGGGGAACTACACCAATGGTAAGTGTGAATCCCAACCTCCCCCAAAGTCTATCACACATGACCGAAGCATGTCTTCGAGCGTCTGGATCGTCCTTTTACTTTGCCCATCGGTTTAAGGATGATAGGTCGTGTTCAACTTGACTTTCGTGCCCAACTCTCTTTGTAATCCATCCCAAAACTTGGAAGTGAACCGACTATCTCGATCTGAAACTATGGATAGTGGAATTCCGTGTCGTGACACCACCTCATCAATGTAGAGTTTAGCTAGTTTGTCCATCGGTAACGTCTCTTGCATTGCTAAGAAATGCGCACTTTTGGTAAGTCTATCCACCACCACCCAAATAGTGTCGTGTCCCTTCAAGGTCTTCGGTAGTTTGGTGACGAAGTCCATTGTAATATGTTCCCACTTTCATTCCGGGATGGTCAAAGGTTGTAAACTTCCATAGGGTCTTTGATGTTCCGCCTTAACTTGAAGGCAAGTGACATATCTTTCCACATAATTGGCCACATCAAGCTTCATCACCGGCCACCAATAATGAAGTCTCAAATCTCTATACATCTTGGTACTACTGGGATGTATGGAGTACTTTGACTTGTGCGCCTCCGCCAATAGCAACTCCCGGTTCCCTCCAATCTTCGGTATCCAAATCCTCCCTTGGAAAAGCTTAAGGCCCCAACTATCCTCCGTTAGTGTTTCCCGTTGTTTCATCATGATCTCGTCTTTGAGGTTTTCTTCTCGGAGCGCCTCCGCTTGGCTTCGCTTGATGTCCTCTACTAAGCTTGATACCACATCAAGTATAGTTAAAGTTGCCTTGATTTCGCTCCCATAACTCTTCCGGCTCAAAGCATCCGCCACCACATTGGCTTTACTGGGATGATAAAGCAACTTACAATCGTAATCCTTCAAGAGCTCCAACCACCTTCTCTGTCACATATTAAGCTCTTTTTGATCGAAAATGTACTTCAATCTTTTATGATCGGTAAATAAAGTACACTTCGTCCCGTAAAGGTAGTGTCGCTATAACTTCAAGGCGAAAACCACCGACGCTAACTCCAAGTCGTGCGTAGGATAATTCTTCTCATGGTCCTTGAGTTGGCGTGATGCATACGCGATTACCTTCCCCCTTTGCATCAATACGCACCCGAGTCCAAGTTTAGAGGCGTCACTATAAACCACAAAATCTTCGGATCCTTCGGGTAAGGATAGGATCGGTGTTTCACATAACTTCTTTTGGAGAGTCCGGAAAGCGTTCTCTTGCGTCTCGGTCCATAAGAACTTAACGTTCTTCCTGGTTAATGATGTGAGTGGCGAGGCGACCTTCAAAAATCTTGAATAAACCGCTGGTAGTAGCTGGCCAGACCCAAGAAACTCCTTATCTCCGTTGGACTCGTCGGTGGTTCCCAATTCATCATTGCTTTGATCTTTGTCGGATCCACCTTCACCCTATCCTTCGACACTACTTGGCCCAAGAATTGGACCTCTTGTAGCCAAAATTCGCACTTTGAGAATTTTGCGAATAACTTCTCTCTTCGTAAGATCTCCAAAACCTCCCGTAAATGTTGTCGTGTTCCACCTCATCCCGCGAGTAGATCAGAATGTCATCGATAAAAACTATGACCGACTTGTCTAAGAAAGGTTGGCATACTCGGTTCATCAAGTCCATAAAGACGGTCGGAGCATTAGTCAATCACAATGGCATGACTAAGAACTCGTAGTGACCGTATCTAGTCCGGAACGCCGTCTTCGGAATATCGCTCTCCTTCACTCGCACTTGATGGTAACCGGATCGCAAATCTACCTTAGAGAAACATCCCACTAGTAGAGTTTTTCGGATGACTACCGAGGAGGCAAAGGAGACCGCGGATGTCGTTTCGGGTACGTTTCTAGTAAACTCCATGCATGCTCGTGTCTTGTTTGATTCGGGTGCTACATGTTCCTTTGTGTCGGATGCTTTCTATAAGCAATTCACTACCCCTATTAGTGTTCTTCCTGATGCGTTAGTAGTAGAAATAGCGAATGGGGATCAAGTAATCATTCGAGATCGTTTTTATGATTGCACTTTAGAGATTGATGGGAATCCTTTTGGAGTAGACTTGCTACCTATGGCTATAGGTGGGTTTGACGTGGTTATAGGTATGGACTGGTTAGTAAGACATAAGGCGGACATCTTTTGCTCTAAAAAGATGATCCAAGTGTCATCGCCAGAAAATGGCATGGTTACCATTTATGGAGAAAAGGGAAAGAGGAATAACCCCATTATTTCATCGCTCAAGGCTCGAAAGTTTCTAGCGAAGGGTTACCCTTCGTATTTGGCCTATGTGGTGGACGCGAAGAAAGAGAAGAGGTCGGTAGAAGACGTGGAAGTAGTGCAAGACTTTCCGGACGTATTTCCGGAAGATTTACCCGGATTACCGCCGGAGCGGCAAGTGGAGTTTCAGATTGACCTCACACCGGGAGCGGCTCCGATAGCTCGTGCTCCATATCGTTTGGCACCGACAGAAATGAAAGAGATGATGACACAACTTCAAGAGTTGTTGGAGAAGGGATTCATTCGGCCGAGTTCGTCACCATGGGGAGCACCGGTGTTGTTCGTAAAAAAGGACGGGTCCATGAGGATGTGCATAGATTACCGAGAATTGAATAAAGTCACGGTGAAGAACAAGTATCCCTTACCTCGTATCGATGACCTTTTTGATCAACTACAAGGCGGCCTTACCAGGATGATAGAGTAAATCACAATCATAATCTTTCAAGAGCTCAAGCCATCTCCTTTGTCGCATGTTGAGTTCCTTTTGATCAAAGATGTATTTGAGACTCTTGTGATCGGTAAAAAGAGTATACTTCGACCCATACAAGTAATGTCGCCACAACTTTAAAGCAAACACTACCGCCGCCAATTCCAAGTCATGAGTCGGATAATTTTTCTCATGATCCTTTAATTGTCGCGACGCGTAGGCTATTACCTTCCTCCTTTGCATTAGGACACACCCAAGCCCCATCTTGGAAGCATCACTAAACACGACAAAGTCTTTCGATCCCTCGGGTAAGGACAAGATCGGAGATTCGCACAACTTCCTCTTGAGCGTTTGAAACGCTTGCTCTTGTGCATCGGTCCAAAGAAACTTGACGTTCCTCCTTGTAAGAGAAGTGAGCGGTGTAGCTATCTTGGAAAAGTCTTGGATGAAACGCCGGTAGTAACCCGCCAAACCTAAGAAGCTTCGGATCTCTGTCGGACTTGTTGGGGGCTCTCAACTCATCATTGCCTCAATCTTTACCGGATCCACCTTTACGCCGTCCTTTGATACCACATGCCCCAAGAATTGCACCTCTTGGAGCCAGAATTCTCACTTGGAGAATTTTGCAAACAACTTCTCCCTTCTTAGGACTTCGAGTACTTCCCGTAAGTGTTTCCCATGCTCGGAATCATCCTTTGAATATATTAGAATATCGTCGATGAAGACGATCACATATTTATCCAAGAATGGGCGACACACACGGTTCATCAAATCCATGAACACGGCCGGAGCGTTGGTTAAGCCGAAAGGCATCACCAAAAACTCATAATGACCGTATCTCGTCCGGAAAGCCGTCTTCGGAATATCTTCGTTCTTCACTCTCACTTGATGATACCCGGACCGAAGATCAATCTTTGAGAAACATCCCAACGTGGTGGAGGATGCGTTAAGTCAAAGGAGCCATGATGGAGGTGTCAAAATGTCCCTTACAAGAATCGATGTAGTGTCGAGTTTGTTGGAGAGCATAAGAGCGAGTCAAGTGGAAGTACTTAAAGAAGAGAACCTCAAGGTTGAGGTTATGTCAAAGCAAAAGGAACTCTTAACGGAAGATGGACGTGGACACAAACTCTTTTAAGGGCGCATTTGGGTGCCGAAGGTTGGGGGAAACCGTGAATTACTTCTCGAGGAAGCGCATAAGTCGAAGTATTCTATACATCCCGGTAGCACAAAGATGTATAGAGATTTAAAGCTAAATTATTGGTGGCCGGTGATAAAGCTAGATGTGGCTAGCTATGTGGAGAAGTTTGTCACGTGCCTTCAAGTGAAAGCGGAGCATCAAAGACCATATGGAAGTTTGAAACCGTTGTCCATTCCCGAGTGGAAGTGGGACAACATCACCATGGATTTTGTGACAAAGCTACCGAAGACCTTGCGTGGTCACGATACCATTTAGGTGATCGTAGACCGGTTAACCAAGAGCGCGCATTTTCTTGCGATGCGGGAGACCTTGCCAATGGAGAAGTTGGCTAAGCTGTACATCGACGAGGTGGTGTCAAGGCACGGAGTTCCGCAATCTATAGTATCGGATCGGGATAGTCGCTTCACTTCAAACTTTTGGGCTAGCTTACAAAAAGAGTTGGGTACTAGGCTGAATTTGAGTACGACATATCATCCTCAAACATATGGTCAAAGCGAGAGGATGATCCAGACGCTAGAAGATATGTTGAGATCGTGTGTAATAGACTTCGGGGGAAGTTGGGACTCACATCTACCTTTGGTAGAGTTCGCGTACAACAACAGTTACCATTCTAGTATCGGAATGGCACCGTTCGAGGCTTTGTATGGACGGAAGTGTAGACCCCCAGTTTGTTGGTTAGAAGCGGGCGAAAAGCAATTCGTCAGGCCGGAAATAGTTCAAGAGACGAAGGACAAAGTGAAAGAAATCCGGGAAAGGCTAAAGGCGGCGCAGGACCGACAAAAAAAGCTATGCAGACAAGAAAAGAAGACCGGTCGAGTTTCAGGTGGGCGATCGGGTCATGTTGAAAGTATCTCCATGGAAGGGAATCATCCGGTTTGGGAATCGTGATAAGCTCAGTCCTCGTTTCCTTGGGCCCTTTGTTATTTTAGAAAAGGTTGGACTTCAAGCATACCGGTTGGACTTACCACAAGAAATGGATGGGATACATCCCACCTTTCACGCTTTTTACTTACGGAAGTGCTTAGCCGAAGCGGAAAGCGTAATTTCTTTGACGGAAATCCGAGTAGATACTGGAAACCATTGTGTGGAAGAACCGGGTGCGATTTTAGAAACGAAAGTAAAGAAGTTACGACATAACGACGTGGTTATGGTCAAGGTACAATGGAAGCACCATCGTGGTGCTAACATTACTTGGGAGTCTGAAGATGATATGAAGAAGCGTTATCCTCATTTATTTGCGTAGAGGTGATTTCGGGGACGAAATCCAAATTAGGTGGGGAGGATTGTAACATCCGTAAATTCAGGTAAGTTTGTGGCCTTGTTAATCTTATGTTTATGTGTTTATCAAAGTAGAAATTATATGCTTAATTGCCATTTCCGTCTATGATAGTTGCTTGGTGTCGGATTGGAAGTTTTAGACTAGCAATTATTGGGCAGGGAGTTTCACGACTTAGGCGCGAGTGCAAGTCGCGGCATAAGCCGCGTAGTCCACTGGAGTGGTTTGGGTTTGAGGAACCTCGCGACTTAGGCGCGGGTGGAAGTCGCGACACAAGTCGCGTAAGTCACTAGAATCGTTTTGGTCTGGCACACGGGCGACTTATGCCGCGGGTGCAAGTCACGACACAAGTCGCGATCGTCCTGCAGCTTCCTAAAACCCTTCATTTCTCGGTTCAAAATCACAACACACACACACACTGATTTGGGGAGCGATTTCTAGGGTTTGGGGAGCCATTTCTTCCTCTTGCTAGCTAGAGCATTTATTGCAAGCCTTTGGGGAGGTAAAGCTTCATTTATTGAGCCTCCTTCTACTTCAAGATCAAGATCTCAAGTGTCCAAGTCTCCATCATTTCCATTTAACTTCTAGGGTTTTCCATTTTCTAGGTTTTGGTTCAAAACCTAGATTGTGAGTTTACTAAACCTTTGTTAAAACTAGATACACATCATAATCTTTTATTTGTTACTTTATCTCTATATGTTTAAATGATTGGGATTTCTTTATGAAAATAACTAGAAATGTAAATATGGGTGATATGCCATGATTTATGTTATATGTATCATTATTTGGGGCTTTTCTCATAGATACATAATGTAGGTAACTTGATATGTTAAATGCATGCATATATGGGTATTCTGATGATTCCAGTTGGAACACCATTTTGGTGACGTATTTATATGCAAGATTAGCATGATTGTCATTTGGGTCTTTTGTTAGACTTCATAATGATAGGATGGAAATATTGTACCCGTAGTTGGTATTGAATTATTTTTGGTGGAAATACACCTAAAGGACCTCCTATATGCGTTATGTGGACGAACCAAGTCAGTACACTAGAAGGATGTAGTCTTGGGCGCCACTGTGATGGTATGTGCCTAGACCTCCGCCATTCGGGGAATTTTCTTAGCGATAGTCTTCGGGTGTGCCGGGCCTTTCGGGTGTTCCTTGTTAAGGGCATCAAGGTATATCGACTCTTGGGTGGGACTTGATTGGTGCTTTGGGTCTCCCCTAATGACTCCACATATATTGAACACTGGTTAACTGCTGATAAGAATTGTAACTGTTCATGCATGCTTATTATTGTTCAACTCACTAGACTTTTTGGCCTAACACTTGTTTGGTGTCGATGTGTATCTCAGGTTCTAGCGGCACCGGTCCTAAGCAGGCTTAGTTGCTTTAGGGTGAGAGCTTGGGGATTTTTGCACATGGACATATTATACTTTTGAAAGTGAACTGTTTGGGTTCTTAGATGACAACCCTTTTGTAATCTCTTTTCTAGTTGTAGAAATTAGATTAGTTGGTTGTTATTTGTTGTCCGTTAAATTACAATTGTAATTAAACAGGATGTTTATACATTTCCCCATTTTTGGGAGGCTCTTGCTATGGCTATTTTGTATACCTCGTGTCCGTTTTGCGGATTTTTGTTATCCCTATTTTTAGGGTGTTACAAGTTGGTATCAGAGCTTTAGTTTAAGTGAACTAGGTATGGTTTAGCGTATCTAGACTTAAGCTTTAGACGTTATGACTTCACTGTCCACTTGGGGTAGCAATCCTAGGTGGGGAGTGCGTTAGGATTACGGAATTACTTTAATTAAAAGTTGTGATGATGGTGACAAGAATTCTTGTGTATGGTTCGTTCATAATTTTACTTAGCTACTGCTATTATGAATGCATTGTTACGTGAGCATACTTGGTTTACTATTATTACGATAATTGATGAAGGTATTAGTACGTATAATTAGTTCAACTCGTTTAGTCTTTTCCTCAATCTATTTCTCGTACGTGTATGGCAGATTGTGATGGTAAATACTCGAAGTAGGGTGTCAGGCATGCCAGAGGGTCAACCAGAGGTGGAATCTGCAGCTGTACGACCCCCTGAGGGGACAATCGCCGATGAAATTCCCGTACCCAGAATCTTGGGAGGCGGACCTGAGCATGTTCCACGCCGGAACCTCAATACAGGTAGCTCCATCATGGAGGAAGTTACCATAGAGACCCGGCTTCGGGATAGCATGATGTTGGCCATGAATGCGGCCTTGGCTCAACAGTTGGCCATGACTTCGGCCATGACCCAACAACAAGAGTTTTTCATGAAACTCCTAGAGGATCGAGGCGCTAGCCACCGACAACCTGAGACTATGGCTGAAAACATTATTGTGGGGTTGGGTGGACCGAATGTGGTAACAGTTGAGGAACCATCTAACGAGGGGATCAGGATGAAGACTAAGGGGTGCACCTACAAGGCGTTTCTGGGATGCCACCCTAAGGAGTTTGCGGGTTCCGATAACCCAGTTGCTTGTATGTATTGGCTCAAAGAGGTAGAGATGGCATTTGAGTCAAGTGAGTGTGATCCCTCTCAACGGGTCAAGTTTGCTTCTCAACTGCTTCGGGGAGAGGCCTTGATTTGGTGGAATCTCACTCGATCAGTCCTCACTCCTGAAGTTCTGGCTAAGTTAACTTGGCCGACGTTCAAAGAGAAGATTATGGACAAGTATTGTAGCGAGCGTTCGATGGACAAATTGGAGCGGGAATTCCGAGATCTGAAGAAAGGGAATCTGTCTATTGTTGGCTACTCCAAACTCTTTTTGGAGAAACTAAACGTGGTGGGACATCTGGTCCCCGATGAAAGGTCAAAGATTAAGGCCTATCATCAAGGGTTACCGGCCGAGATGCGAACGGCGGTAAGGAATGCTAAGTGTTCGACTCTGCAAGAGGTTATCGAGTAGTCCTTACTCGTTGAGGACGACATCAATGCCGAAAGGGATGAGAAGAAGCATGTTGGTGAGAAACGGAAGTGGGAAGGGCCATTTGGGCCAGTTCGCCAATCAAGACCCTTTGCAAGTGGAAGATCGGGTGATCAACGCCGTGAAGATCGGTGGTGCCACAAGTGCAGGTCAAAGCACTCGGGGTCGTGCGCTAAAAGGACTCACTCCGGTCCAATCGGGTGTACCAAGTGTGGTAAGAAAAACCACACAACTCGAGAGTGTTCCCTCCGTGGATCGGTATGTTATGAATGCGGGGAACCGGGGCATATGAAGCGAGAGTGCCCAAGGCTAGTTAGAGGAGGTGGTGTAAATTCTGTGGGTTCGACGACTAGGGTCGAGCAACCATCAAGGGCACCAAGTCGAGTTTTCCGGATGACTACCGAGGAGGCAAAGGAGACCGCGAATGTCATTTCAGGTACGTTTCTAGTAAACTCCATGCATGCTCGTATCTTGTTTGATTCGGGTGTTACAAGCCGAAACTCCCACCAGAAATAAACGAGATCCACAACACGTTCCACATCTGTTATCTCCAAAAGTGTTTGGCGGAAGATGAGAGCGTTATTCCCCTCTCGTAGATAAGAGTGGACGAGGGTAATCGTTGTGTCGAGGAACCCGAAGCTATCTTGGAGTGGAAGTCAAAGAAGCTTCGTCACAAGGAGGTCACGGTGGTCAAAGTGCAGTGGAAGCATCATCAGGGAGCTAATGTGACGCGGGAAGCCGAGGAGGATATGAAGCGTAGATATCCTAATCTTTTCGAGTAGTTGGGATTTCGGGGACGAAATCATTCTCAGGTTGGGGAGGATTGTAACACCCCAGATTTTCGTTGTAATAATCCTAACGTTAGACTTCTAATCTTATTGTTGTCAAATCTTAATTATCTTTCATTTACCATTAGTCGTTAGCACCGTGCGGTTGGAACCAAGTTTGAATGCTTAGAAATTCCAGTATGTTGGGCAGGCAGTGGCTTGCGCGGCTTTCCCCGCGGCTTTCCCCGCGGCCTGGAAGCCGCGGCCTAAGTCGCGTAACCTCCTGGAGGTGGCAACCTCAGTGGCACGTGTGGGCTACACTGCGACTTGGAGGTCGCGGCCAAAGCCGCGGGCGTACCCTGATGGTCTTAATCGGGTTTCTCCCCATTTTACCTCATTTATTTCTCATCTACCATATTAACTCCTCTCATCCGAAATTAGAGTTTCACCCACCTAAATCTTCATCATTTAGTGTTAGAAGTTGAGTATAGCAATCAAGGTTTCAAGTTTGGGCATTGAAGTCTCCACCTCCATTGTCATCTTCCCCAAGGTTAAATCTAGGGTTTGGGTTTTCTTTAAAAACCCACTTGGTGAGTTCCTACTACCATTTTCTAAACTTTATACATGTCAAAGCTTACATTTTGAACTCCTATATATCTCCATGGTTTTGGATTTAAGTTTATTACATTTTGACCTAACTTGAGTTTTGGGGAGATTTTAGGGTTCCCAATCATTTTCAATTAAAATGATGAATTCCATCTTATTCGAAGTAAAATGAGTATTACTTGCATTTTTTATGCGAGTCGCTTGAAGGAATGTATATAATCTCATTTTTAAGAATTATTTCATTCTTATCAGCAGTTAAACTTGGAAATGCATTTTGGGATTAAAATATTATTGGAACCATATGACTATGTAACACCCTCAATTCTGGAAATAGCAACTAAATTAAAATTTTCTAAATACATCGATAAATGCTTCGTCTACAATCACAATTTAAGAATTAACCTCAATACACACATTCATTCTATACATAAAATCTAAGATAAGGACGGGTGTTACTAAAACCCAATAACCATTACTATCTCAAACACGCGGAAGACTTCACAAATTACTCGCATAAGCAACATCCCAAAGGCCTGGCACACTTGAAGACTACCTCTCAGGCATTACTCCAAATGGCGGAGTTCTAGGTGTATACCATCAAGATGGCACCTAAGACTACATCCTCCTAGCACATAATCATGGTTCCTCCAATAAATATATATACAATATTCATCTCTATACATATTCCATATCAACAAGATACAGGTATAAGACCTCCCATAGTTCCAATCCCATTTTAGGTCTAAAACCCTAAACATGCAATTCCCATAATGATGATCACCAATCCCATAATATTACACAATCGTGACCCATCAACATAATTAACACTTTCACTTAATCCACATGAAAAGTACATAGCCAAAGAACTCCCATAATCTCAAATATAACAGTTAGGTTAAACTTATCAGGGGATCAGATTTATACATGCATATGGAGTAAAGACAAGTAAACACACAAGATATGTATCCCATTTGAAAGGTTTAGCAAGAAAACTCACTAACTAGGTTTTATACAAAACCCTAGAAAATTAGTGGATGAATGCTCAAGTCCTTGAAGCTTGAAATCTTGTTAGGAACTCAATAAATACTCCCCAACCACCTAATAACTTCCTCTTGAGGATCTTCACCAACCAAACCTTGATAATTAATGAGGGATGAGGTTTGGAGGAGAAAAATCACCCTAAATGCCTCCAACTCGAGAGCTAATTGAAACAAAGTGAGGTGTTTTTAACTTAAAAATCGGCCAAGTTGTTGGGAACTGAAGAAAAGCTTAAGTGTTTAATGCTGCTAGTACAGAATTACTACTCCCAGAGGAATTCAAGTTTAATACTGCTAGGTATTACTACTTCTAGTAGAATTAATACTGCTAGTCAAAGTTAGTGCTGCTTGAACAAAGTTAGTACTGCTTAGCTAGTTAGTACTACTAGAGGTTAGTGCTGCTTAGTAGTTAATGCTGCAAAGATTCAGTTAATACTTCCAAGGTGAGTAGTGCTGCTTATGAGATGGAGATCCGAATTACAAGAATGACAGCTGGATAGACTGAATATATTCATGGAAGATATTCTGAAGATATTTTATTAATCGTAATTATCTTTTATTCAGTATATGTATAGAATTGATAGAATAGTTTAGACATTATTCATTCTAAGTTTTTGTTCTAGAGAAAATCAACCTCAAGGCATAGTTCCTAATTCTAGAGAAGTAGAATTCGTCTTGAAAGAGCTTGTTCTTCAAGATTGAGGTTGTGTGTGTAATCTTGTAACTTCAATCATTCAATACAAGTTTACAAGTTGTTCATCAAATATATACTGTTTGTTTACTGTTACATTGAATATCAAAGTGTTATTCCGCAAACTTCTTTGATATTGTTTCTGAGTATTTATTCTTGTTAAGAATTCGATCCAAACAAGTGGTATCAAAGCCTGTTCTCTCAGAAACATCTATTCATTCATCTTGGAAAACTTTGCAGAAACAAACAGTACTTTGGTCTCTAAGGTTCCAATGCTCAAACCCAGTGAGTTTGACATGTGGAAGATCAGAATCAGGCAATACATTCTTCTCACTGACTACTCAATGTGGGATATCATTGAGAATGGTCCTTCTGAAGCAGGAAAGATTGGACCAGATGGGAAAAGACCTCCACCAAAGACAGATGGTGAGAGAAAGATCAGACAAACAGAGATGAAGGCCTTGAGCACTCTGCTCTTGGCCATCCCTAATGAATATCAGCATCAATTTTGCAACTGCACTGATGCTCAGATTCTCTGGAATGCTCTAGAGAAAAGATTTGTTGGAACTAAAAGCATCAAAAGAAATCAGAGGGATGTTCTAAAGCAGCAGTATGAGAACTTCACTTCTTCAAAGAATGAGTCTATGACTCAAACTTTGGATAGGTTCAACAAGCTCATTGGTGAACTGACAACTGTAGGAGTAAAGATGGTTGAAGCTGAACTGTCTGCAAAGAAAAAGACTCAGATTGAATTAGATGAGGAAATAGCAAAGCAACTTCAAGATCAAATGGAAAAGGAGGAACAGCTGCAAACTGAGACAGATAGAGAACTTGCAAATATCATGGCCAGAAAGCTAAATGCAGAGTATCAGAAAAGTATCAAAGAAGCAGCTCAGGCCAAGAAACTTCAAGTCAAAAAGATGCAAATTCAAAAGCAGAAAATACAACCCTCCAAGACCTTTTTGGCCAATCAGGAAAGAAGAAAAATGATAAATTTCCTGAAAGGTGCAATTGGAGTCAAGGGGGAGATGTTCACAAACATGGCATACAATCAGGTTGAAGAGTTGTACAATAAAGAGATGGAAAAGCTTCAAGGGGATTCATCTCAAAGGGAAGAGGCTGAGAGAAGAATGAAGGAGAGGCATGACCTCAATATTCAACAACCATTCCCTGAGGAGACCACACCCTCAAAGGACAAAGCTGAAGAGATGAAGAAAGAACATGAGAATGTTGATGTAGAAGCCAAATCTGGAAAGAGGGTGAAGACAATTGCTTCCAAAAAGCAGTCTAAAAGTCCAAGAGTGAAGGAAAAAGAAGAAACTGCAGTAGAATCAGTGCATAATCCAGAACAGTCCAATAAACAAACTGATGAGAATATGGATGTCTACATGACTATTGTAGAACCCATTAAGGCTATTCCAATCTCCATGAAAGCTCCTGAGATTACCTTCTAGGACATTCTAAGAGATAATGGAAAGGATTTCTTCAGAATCAAGAGAGCTGATGGTACATTTGAAGCTTTTTCAACCCGGGGGAGAGTGATCAGAAGTTGTTCAAGAGCAGATATAGAAGAAATGTATAAAGTGGGGATGAAACTCTATGAGCCTGTGTTAAAAGGTAATGAAGAAAATCTTCTCAAGGTATCTATGGAATACTTGTGCATGATGTTTGAACCAGAGAGAGTAGCATACAGGATTAAAGATCATAATCATGAGTATTTGTTCAAGAAGATAGATAACTGGATGTTATTTGAAAACTGTGGTGTATACATGATTACCATTGATAAATGTTATCATGAATATTACCTGGTGGACAAAATCTATGAGCATAGCAAGGAGAAGCTAGTAGGGATGTTAAAAGCCAAGCTAGTATGCACAAAGGATTCAGAGATGGCCAAAATTATGGTGAGAAGAACTGTCAATCAAAGTTTGGGTCTAGATCCAAATTTGGGCAACTGAATCTGTGATGTTGAAAGCATCTTGAATATTAGATTTGAAGAACTTGACTTCTCTTCCTAAAAGTCAAGTTAGGGGGAGATTGTTGGGAACTGAAGAAAAGCTTAAGTGTTTAATGCTGCTAGTACAGAATTACTACTGCCAGAGGAATTCAAGTTTAATACTGCTAGGTATTACTACTTCTAGTAGAATTAATACTGCTAGTCAAAGTTAGTGATGCTTGAACAAAGTTAGTACTGCTTAGCTAGTTAGTACTGCTAGAGATTAGTGCTGCTTAGTAGTTAATGCTGCAAAGATTCAGTTAATACTTCCAAGGTGAGTGGTGCTGCTTATGAGATGGAGATCCGAATTACAAGAATGACAGCTGGATAGACTGAAGATATTCATGGAAGATATTCTGAAGATATTTTATTAATCGTAATTATCTTTTATTCAGTATATGTATAGAATTGATAGAATAGTTTAGACATTATTCATTCTAAGTTTTTGTTCTAGAGAAAATCAACCTCAAGGCATAGTTCCTAATTCTAGAGAAGTAGAATTCGTCTTGAAAGAGCTTGTTCTTCAAGATTAAGGTTGTGTGTGTAATCTTGTAACTTCAATCATTCAATACAAGTTTACAAGTTGTTCATCAAATTTATACTGTTTGTTTACTGTTACATTGAATATCAAAGTGTTATTCCGCAAACTTCTTTGATATTGTTTTTGAGTATTTATTCTTGTTAAGAATTCGATCCAAACACAAGTGTTTTTATATGCCCCAGATCCCGCCGATGACAGTGCCATGCGACTATGCCCTTGGCACTGTCGCGGGGGCATTGCCTCTCCCTCACAACCACTCGCGGTACCTCTCCCGTGATTGTGACATGGCGACTATGCCCTTGTCACTCTCGCGGGGCATTCTCGTCGGGGATGTACCGAGACAATCCCCCGGCTCGCGACTATGACCACTGTCATAGTCGCAGGTTACTGTCGCGCCAGCTCCCAGACTCGCTGATTTTCGATGATTTGATACAATTAAACATATACAGAACTTAAGGTAACAACACATAAAGTAACATACCAATGATCTCTAACCTAAAGCAAAAATCCCAACATTTAAAAGTAATGAGAACACTTTAGAATTTATAAACACTTACCTTAATTTTCCGGGTGTTACATAAATACATTTCCTTAAATTCAAAATCAATTCCTTTCACATCATTATTAAAAATCCCAATCTTTGATTTAAACACATTCACCTACACCCTCACCTTCCTCTCCATTGATGCAAATCCATATTTATCAAGATATTCATATTATCACCACCACCACCGCCATACGTCACAGTATCATCATAGTAACTCAAAACCACCACCATTCGATCTGGATTTCAGTTTTTGTCACATCCTTCTCCGTTCGATCTGGATTTCGATCTGGGTTTCGGTTTGGATTTCGGTTTTTACTCACCTTCCTCTCCATTCGATCTGGATTTCGATCTGGGTTTCGGTTTAGATTTCAGTTTTTGCTCGCCTTCCTCTCCATTCGATCTGGATTTCAGTTTGGATTTCGGTTTTTGCTCACCTTCTTCTCCATTCGATCTGGGTTTCGGTTTGGATTTCGGTTTTTGCTCACCTTCCTCTCCATTCGATCTGGATTTCGGTTTTTGCTCACTGATGTTTTTAGGGCTTTCACTGTTCATGACGTTAACAGGTTTGGATTTGGGTTTTGAAACAAGATTGGATTTGAGATTTGTTAAATGTTATTAATGTTCTTCGGTGTGGATTTGGATATGGGATTTGTTAAATGTTCTTGGTGTTTTTGGGATTGGATTTGGATTTAGGGTTTTTGATTTAGAGTTTGATTTAAGGTTTGATTTATGTTGGGTTGTTATTAAATTTATATACTTTTGCTGTCAAATGGGTTTGGTTTGTATGAATGTTCCTTTTATTTGGATATGGGTTTGGTGGTGGTTTGGGAGGTGGTGGTGGTGGTTTGGGAGGCGGTGCAGGTAGCAGGTGGTGTTGGTGGTTGCACTCTTGGACATGAAGGTGAGGATGAAGAAGAACCAACTAAAAAGACCAAAATGCCCCTCATGTGAGGGGCACATAGCTGCCCTAACGGCAACTCAGTGGACGACGTTAGCGTTAGGGACGAATTTAGGGTCCAAAACTCGCTTTTAGGGACCACCAATGTACTTTCAAAATTGGAGGGACGATTAGTGAAATCCAGGCATTCATGAGGGACCATTTATGTAATTCACTCTTATTTTTATGTTTTCAATATTGTTTTTACTTTGTTTAAACACAATCCGACCAACCTGAACGGGTTGGGTTGGGTTGAAAATTCTCAAGCCGCCAATATTAGGTTGAGTTGTTGAAATGCCTTCAACTCGATCAACCCAACCCATGAGCACCCCTAGTTTACAATTCATTTATATTTTAGTCTTTCATACTTAAAAAGGAGTGTTTTGCCTTCAGGGACGAAAATAGAAATGAATTGCAAACCATAGGGATGAAACCAAAATTTCAAAACCACAATGACGAAATACACATTTTTTAACAAACCATAAGGACTAAAAATGTAATTTACTCTTTTATTTGTTATTTCATTATCGTATGAATCGCAGAGGTCTCGTTTGGCTTCAAATACAACTAGGCATATACCCGTACGATGCAGCGGAATGTGAGTAAAGAACGAACAATTAATGCTACTTCCTTATAGACATGTCATCAACAATAAACCATGACCTAAGAATCACAACTTATGAAACCATAAACCCATAAAGATATTCAATAATTAGTTTATATTACAATTATTGACGAAAACAATTATAATGATATAATTTATAATAAGAATGAAAGGTATTTTACAATTATGTATTTTTAATATGCTAACGGTGAAAAAAAAACGTATAGATAGAAAACAAATTAATTCACAGATATTCATAGTTTTTAATAGTACGGTTAAATTAAAAAATATTCAATATTGGGCTCGTTTTGAAGGTATTGACGAGATGATTATAATGGTATAATTTGTAAAAAAAGAAACGTATTTTTTCATTGCATTTTTTTCCATATTCGATTATTTGTGTTAACATGATAAGAGTGTAAAATAAAAAATGAAAAAAACAAGAGATATAAAGTAAATTAAATAATTAATTATAAGGGTGATAGATGTAACATTTAATTTTAATGGATTTCCAATTCCCTGTCACATCACATCACATCTTATTTTATTTTTAATTCATAGTTACAGTTTTGGTCCCGGAACTTTTTTGAAAGATTTACTTTATACTTTTACATTTTACATTTTCATTATATTAACACATATAAGCATATATTAACTAAAATACGTTTAAAAAATAATTTTTAATTTTAACAAGTTACACCATTATAATCGTCTCGTTGATACCTTCGAAATGAGCCCAATATTGAATATTTTTTTATTTAATTATATTATTATATGTCATATATTATACCTTAGTTAATCGATTTTTTTTAAAAGAGAAAATGCATTACATCGAACGTAAGTTTTAACATCAAGATAATAAACATAATAAATATATTGCGTATTTTTTTTATTCCAACAGATTCCAACTTTGATAATTCATTTAAATCAATATATTCACGAGTACGAGTACGCTCTATTATCGTATGAATCGCAGAGGTCTCGTTTGGCTTCAAATACAATATTTGACGAAATAATATGAGTGTCAATTCATCAACCATAAAAGGTCATGTAAATATTGAATTGAACCTTTTATGATTTTCACTTGGCTGTGTTGAACCCTCGACCCATCGTCGGTGGTCTCTCCGTCGTTCCTCGCCACCGTCTAATCAGGAATGAAATATTTGGTAGTATACCCACGTTTGCTTAATGGTCATTCCGAGGATAGGTGTCGACACTCTATTTTGAGGACAATAACTGTTGGTGTGCTTCAGTGTACTTATATTAGATCTGGTGTGTCTGAAGGACAAGTGGTAACCTTAAGGAAATTAGATGTTGACAATTAAGAATCAAGCTTTGGTATTTTGATAATTGTCAGAACTTTCGCCGATTCGGAATTAGGTGCTTGAGTGCATGGTGGGAGTTGGTGATAATGTTTATTGGGGACATTTGGTGAGAATGTTGAGGTGGACTTTAAGTACAAATCGATTATTGAAGAGACCTTGATGCGTCGTGTTTAGAAGTATCTAAGGGAAATATTTGCTTTGGGGTATTCTTGGTGGAAATGATTGAATAAGGCCGTGAGTTACTCTTGAGGTAATATGAGCAGCATAAGGTTGGGAGGCAACCGAGAGTTTATGGTTAAAAAAATGATTAAGCAAGGACTTGATGTTCATTTCGTCATCGGTGAGTTATGTCGAACCTTGGGATTGAATTGTGATGACTATTTACGAGAAGTGCAGTAACAACCTCGACCGGGATGTATTTGAGTTCGTATACGAGGTAAGGCTTCATAAAGGCATTTTTATGGGAAATCAATCGATCTTTCCAAGTTCTATGTTGGGTTCTTGGTTAGTGTCAGATTTCGAGGACGAAATCTCTTTTAAGGTTGGGAGGATTGTAACACCCCGATTTCCGAAGGGTATCATTTCAAGTTAATACCGAAACCGTTATGTTAAGGAAAATAAGATATTTAATTTTGGGCTTGAATCCTTGATTTTATAGTCTTAAGAGATGAAGGATTCAATTACGAGTCCAACGGTTCTTTCCGGAGCGAAAACGGAGCTATAATGAAGAAGTTATGACCGAAACGGGATTTGACCAAATAAGAAGAAAAATCAGTGGTTGAAGTACCTTGCTATGTGGGTTGCTGAAGTTGAACCCACGAAGCAACCCACGAGAATGGTGGCCAAAATCAGTGGCTGACGTACCTTGTTACGTGGGTTACTGAAGCTGAACCCACGGAGCAACCCACGAGAATGAAAATTAGGGTACCTTGTTATGTGGGTTGCTGAAGCTGAACTCACGGATCAACCCACGTGAAGGGCTGGACGTTTTTTATGCATTTTTCCCCAAATATTTCTCATTTCTCATCTTCTTCATTTCTCACATTCTCTCTCAAACCCTCCCTCTCAATCTACTTCTTCTAAACTTCTACCAAACACCAAATCATCACCATTTATTGCTAGAGTGAAGATCTTCATCCAAGGTTTCGGTTTGGAAGCTTCATCACCATCCTCATCTTCATCTTCTCCAACCATTTTTCACCATTGTTGACCATATTTTGAGGTTTTCCAATAAACCTATTTGTAAGTCATTCTAACCATTTCTAAACCATGGAATAAGTTATAAAAGCTCCATTGATGGTTTTATAGTGTTTGATTTCTATAAATTTCGGTTTGGTTAATTTTGGGAGTTTTGGGTCAAAATTTGGGTTTTTGCCCAAAATAGAGATTGATGTTAAGTGTTTGGGGAACAATTATTTATGGTGGAATATGTATATTTATGGTTGGAACCTTGTGGATCTAGGTTTTGGAAGTTTGGTCTTGAAAATCCAAGTGTTCTTCAAAGGAGCTATGGTTGGGGGAAAATCTAGATTTAGCCTAAATCTAGCAAGGTGAGTTCAAGTCGATTTGTGAAAACGGTGTACATGCCAAAATGGTTATTTTAAAGTATTTTACATCTTACATGAAATTGTTAACTGCTGATCAGTTTGGTTATTTTGAAAGTGTTTAACTTTATAAACTAACTAGAAGCGTACTCGCGCAATGCAGCGAAATACATCACGATTTTAATGTTTCATTTTATTTTTTGTTTTTTTGTTGATTTACAGTACGATTTTGAATGATTTTAAGAAAGTGGTATTGTTTTTTTTCTATAAATTTGTTTAATTTAGGCATAATAATATAACGTTATTTATATAAAAAAATAAGTATTTTGTTAGTATTCAATAATTATCTTATATATTTTAACGACATCTAGAAAAAATAACAAATTACATATTTAATAATATAATTAAAACAAATTGATAGTAATATAATATATTAATTAATAATGATAAATGGAAGGGTCTGCATAAAAGGAATACCCTATACATACCAAATTGGTGGATGTTAAAAGTCTGCAGTAGTAATATGTATCTTGTGCTTTGAAACTTGTAAATTAAGAGATTTTTAAAATCTTGCATAAAATGATGGTACCTTGTGCCTAATAGTTTGTATTTAAGAATTTAAAACGTTCTTGTGACTTTTGGGCATTTTGGTAAACGAGTCATAAATGGGTGTGTTTGGTAACTTATTGCATAAATGAGATTATTTGGTTAAAAAGCATTTTAGCGTTGTTTGGGGTAAAAGGCTAAATTTTGTGTTATGGGACATTTTGAAAGAATAAGGAGCATAAAATCTATTTGGAAAACCTTTTGACCCAACTTAAACTGTGTTGGAGTCCATACGAGTATTTTGGAGCATGTAATTTCATGGTATGGGTTGAGTGAGTTTATTACTTGCAAAACGTAACCTTTGGTCAAAAGAGGTTTTGAGCATTTTGGCTCGATGTCGTATTAAAGGAGTCTCGAGGACACTTGTCCGGTTTTACATGGCTCAATGTAGAGTCCAGTTATGACGTACGTATTAATGCGATGTGATGCGTGTTGAGGTTGGTTACGGACTTGAGTGCTTTGGTCATTCATGTTTAGTCCGGGAAGGTTAGACTGTGTTGCAATGGATCCATAGGCACGTGAGTCAGTCTGTTTTGGGATGGTCAATTGGGTATTGCGGGGTTGAACTTCGGTACCCATGTTTTATGACCGGAAACTTTACAAGTGATCGCTAGGAGGGTTGAGTCGGCTAGTTCTACCAGAGTAGTAGGCGCTAGGACATCCGCCGCTTGAAGTAATGCCTGGGAGGTAGTCTTTAAGTGTGTCGGGCCTTCGGGATGGAGTTCTTTGGAATGATCCATCAAGGTCAACTGACTTGGGGTGACACTTGTAAAGAAGTCGTAGGGACGCCGGGCTGGGATGTCGGGAGGTGTCATGCGATTAACGTTGTTGGGTGGTATACTTTTGTGTTCCCTCCACCCTCAACGGATACGGGTTTCCCCCGTTGTTGGTTATCAGTATGTTAAATATAAGAACGTCTTATTTATTGTCGTTAGTTCCTTACGGTCGCGTGAGTATTGGACCCAGTGTCCATGTTTTCAGACGTACGGTATATGTGGTTTTGATAGCGATTTATGGGTCGAGCACTCTGTCCCGCCCGCGTTTTGGGCACTTTGGGTTATAAATGGTTATTCATGTTTTTACCAAATAAGTGTCGAACTATGATCCCGTTTGGGTGAGTTATGCGTTGCACCATTTTATAAGAAACGTGTGTTTTGGGAGCATTATCTTTAAAAGTGTATATTATGGGAAAATGTGTCGTTTCCATTTTGAAGTATAAGATTTCGAAGGATCTTGATTTAAACTGATTTCCTTTCTTTTAAAGATATATTTGTTCATGTTAACACTCTTGAGCTCACTAGGCGTTAGGCCTAACCTTTTTATTTGTCGGCATGTGCATCAGGTTCCTAGCGGGGTGTTCAGTTCTAGCGGTGCTGTGAAGAGTTGAGCCTTAGCCTTACAAAAGTAAGTAATTGGTGAAGTCTTCCGCGAGTTGGAGATAGTGACATGTTTTGGGTTTTAGTAGCACCGTCCTTATTGTTTACTGTATGTATAGATAGAAGGTGTGTATTGTAGCTAAATCCGAATTCGTGGTTGTAGATGATTCATTTATTGATGTATTTAGAGAATTTTAAATAAGTTGTTATTTCCATATTTGAGGGTGTTACATATAGAAAGAGATGCAAGGGTTATCACAAAATGGAAGAAGCTTAGGTGGTGTTTAGTTCATGGATTTTGAAGGAATTATAATGCATAATTCCCTTGACCAAATTTCAAATCCTATGTTTGGTTCACATAATGAAAATGATGGAATCCTTTGAATTCAACAAATTAAGGAATTCGTCATTCGTTGGCTTAAGTGAAATAATTGAATTCCATCCAATTCCTGCCAACCAAACACGTGGGTAAATTCCATTCCAATTCCTTCAAAGTCAAATTCCTTCAATGGATTCAAATTCCTTCAATGGATTCCAATTCCATTAAATTCCATTCCGGGAACCAAGCACACTCTTAGTACACATATCTTGGTGCTAGAGATTGATGTTCTTCATACAGAAGTTTGAAATAGATGTACTATATGAATGCTTTGTCTTTGCAAACAGATGAAGTAGCACATGATGATATCTAACATGATTCATATAAGTTCATATATGATAAAAGGGGTAACATGACAATTTCTGTCATTTATTCAGACGGTTCATTAAGCATAGAAAACAAACAACAATTGATCTTAATCCAGAAATACATCTTAATTGTCTTAACATGATTCATATAAGTGCATATATGATAAGTGGGTAACATGATATTTTATGTCATTATTCAAACTGTTTATTAAGCACAAGAAACAAACAAGAAGTTATCTTAATCCAAACATACGTCTTCAATTTTCATTGATCTTAACATGATTCATACATGTGCATATATGATAATTGATAAGAGGGTAAAATGATAATTTCTGTCATTCAGATTATTTATTAAGCACCCGAAACAAGCAACAATTGATCTTAATCCAAAATTATGTCTTAATTGAGAAACAAACAAACCCCTTAGTCGATTTGTTACGAACTATGAGTAGTATATGAGTGACTGTAGTCGTGTAAAGAGAATTCAACTTTTAGCCATAGTTTCCACTCCGTCCATTCATCAAAGCTGAGCTACATTGATCTTTGAGTTCAGGTATTTGTCCAACGGGAAATTGGTGTGTATATTTATTTTCGGTTTACAACTCAGCAAATCTAACACCAAAACTATCATATTAAAGAGTTGAACATATTTCTTACAAATCTGTAGGAAAATATAGAAAACCTATTTTAACATGAAGATGAAAGTTAACTTGTTCAACTGGTAATACTTTTGAATTTTCTTTATTTTGGTTGCTTCTAATTGATGCTTCAAGTAAATTCATGTCAATGACTTGATTCAGTAATGATTGGTTCTCCCCATGGTTTTAAAAAGCGTGTGAGGCGTACGCCTCGAGGTGCGCCTCAAGGCGAGGCGGTCCAAAATCGCACCTGAGACGGCGCCTCTCAATCCCCAGGTGAGGCGCACGCCGCAGTCATCTAAGGCGGTGATTGAGGCGGTGAGGTGTGAGGCGGTAGAGAGGCGTACGCCTCAATACCAAGGCTAAATTATTTTTAAAATGAGTAAAACCTTCTCTATTTCTTTTTTGGAAACCTTGTTCTTCTCCAGTTTTCCTAAGCCCTATCTGCTATTCGTCTATTAAGCTTCATGAGTTCCAATTTTTTCTCATTTTCTTTGCATTTTCGTGTTCGATTCTCTTCGGTTCGCAGAAGTATTATGTATTTGTATCTACTGAATACACTTCTTTAATATTTAGTCTCTACTATGCGTGAGGGCCACAATCACATTTCTACTCACACTTTGTTGATATTTAATATTTTTTGTTTATGAGCTGTGAGCATATTAATATACACTAGAAGTGTACTCGCGCAATGCAGGTAGATACATCACGATTTTAATGTTTCATTTTATTTTCTGTTTTTTGTCGATTTACATTACGATTTTGGATGGTTGTGAGAGAGTGATAATGATTTTTTTATATAAATTTGTTTAATTTAGACTTAAAAATATAATGTAATTTATTTTGGTTTAATAATATAATTTTTTTTATAAAATATTCTGTAAGATTTTTTTAATTATATTTTAGATTTTTTATATCTAAAATATGCTGAGAGTTATTTTAGGGGAGTTAAAGTGGGAAATGATTTTAGGGAAGTTAAAATGGTTAGAGATAAAGATTGAAAATTAATGAATAACATTAAATGTAGTACATACAGCTTTTATGGCTGTTTTTTAAGTAATTAACATTAAATAGCGGTACATTAAGCTTTAAAACTTGTTTTTAAGAGTTTTTTATGTCATCTTTATAATATAGTATAGATATATATGAATAGACCGATAATTTATTTTTCTTTGATAGTACCTGTACATCTATATGTCGTGATTGAAAAAAGTATATGTAAGTTCTTTTAGTAATTTAGTATGATATATATTTTGTGTCTAGTACTCAAGTGTCAAGTGTGTGTAGGGTTGAGTTATTTTGTTAACCGAATATCTGTTATTAACTTTGTAAACCAATCTACACCGTTGATTGTGAGATTGGATGGATAAGATTCATTCATTAAAAAAACAATTAATTGAAATAAAAAAACGTAACCGTGTGAATGAACTTGTGTGACCAGGGGTATTTTAGGAACTTTCATCCCCAATTCTATTAAGTAAAATATTCTGCTCATTAATATTCTGAAAGTAAAACGGTAACCGACTTTGATTGAAGCAAAATCGAAACGGACGATATGCGAAAACTGGAGATTGAAGCTTAGATTTCGGTTGAAAATTAGAGCTGTGTTCATCCGTTAAAAGAAATTGTTCATAGCAATGAAGGATTTGGGGGGATTTGCAGATAACCATCGATTAAGAGGTAATAAGGGTTTCCTAACCAGGGTTTTCTCGAAACAAGAACCGATATATATAAATCAAGGTTTTATGTTTCATTGATCAGTTAGGAAGAAAAGTTCAAGAATCGCTATGAAAACTTCATTCTCGAAATTCAAAAACACGAGGGATACTCCAGTGGATGTAGATGCTGAAGCAGCAACTCAGATTGGGGGAAAACAGGAAAAATTGAACATGAGGGTTTAGTTGAAGATACCGGCTGTGCATGATGCATTGAACGAAAAACTAGGTTAAAACTCTTCTCCTAAAGCATTATGAATCATATTATTGGTTTGAGTTTCTTTTGAAAACAAGTGAACAGTTACCCAAAATGTCACTGTCTAAAACAATTTACTTTTGGAATATTTTTCGTCCCCAAACCTTTCATTCTATGTTTCAGAACAATATTGGCACTTTGTGGTTCTCGAATGTTCACTATACTTACAAACTAGATGGCTGGAAAAAAAATAATGTTCTCATTGTTCACATGATGGTTTTTGGTACAAAGTTTGAGGTTTGTTCACCATTTGATGCAACTAATCTACACATCCATATAAACCTTTAAGTGCCCAATGTTATATGAAACACATGGGTTTAATTTTTCATGATTGTTCACAGTCCATGGAAAGTAATTGGGTTTGAGAACAAGCATGAACACTTTAAACCATACATTAGCGTTCAGTAGATTTAGAATTGTGAGTTATATGTGCTTGATTGTTTGATTGTTTTGTTTATTCTCCATATTTTACACTACTTGCTCAAATGGTTAATTTTTTTTTGTGGATTTAATTGTGGATCTTCAATATCTCTAATGCACTTGATGAGTTGATGCCTTGCACTCACGATTTCGGTCCTTTTACTAACAAACTAAAAAAAAAGAATTCAAATGAAAAATGAGGTTTTTTTCCTGAAAACTTTGATCGATCATCACCATCTTCATTCTTAAGTCCAAGGTACCAAATTGGATTTCTTTTGTATATTTGAATAATATGTTAATTGGGTTTATTACTTTTGTATGCTTGACTGTGTTTCAAAAGTGATCCAACATGAGTCTTTAAAATCTGAGTATGTTATTTCTCAATGAACTTGTTTTGAATCACAATTTTGTTCCTGAAAACTTTGTTGTTGTATTTTCTGGTTCCTTCCCGTGATTCTGTTGATTGTTTCTGTTTGATTCTATCAAGAGAAGAAATCGGTGGCTAATGCTATATTTGATGACCTTGATCAAATTACTTATTTAATAGATTTTCTCAATATTAGAGAATATCTTTCAAGGCTTTTTGATTTGTCACTGCTATAGGGTAGACCCGACCACAACTCCTATGGGTGCCAATTTCTCGCTGTTGGTGCAACCGCTGGTGTCCGTTAGCTGTTGTATGATCGTAAGCCACACCTAACGAGGTGTTGTTGTAGACCATCTATGCATAGTTACACACTCACACTCACAACACTTACCCCCCATTATAAGGCCATTTTAACTTCAAACCAAGTTTTGCACATCTGCAGAAACTATATCAAATGGATTGGATTCTCTCACATTTTCTAAATTGGCTTGTTGCTGATGGCGATGGACATTAGCGTTCATATAAGTTCAGTAGCTTTAGAATTGTGAGCTATCCGTGCTGGAGGAAACTTTTGTGTCCTAATTAAGTATTTATGTTTTGCATCCACACATTAGAATTGCAGCCATATTCTATTGAAATAGGTTTTTATGGCTTGTTGCTGGTGGTGGTGGACCCTATTGGCAACCACTCTAATCAAGTGGTTGTCATCGACGCGTTACTCTGAGAAAACAGGAGGCTACTTATCGAGCTACATCGTTTGGAGATGGCACACAAAGATACGGTTGAAGAGTTGGACTGGACGAAGGCGGTACTAGATGAGGAAGGAGCAAAAAGGGATGACTTTGAGGAGAAGTACTTGGCGTTGCAAGAAGATTTTTGGAAGGCCAACCTTGATCTCGCGGTTCTCACCACAAAGTATGAACAACTCCGTCGGGGTTGTACGTGCCGGTCACGACATTAATTTATCCGATATTCCCTTGGTATTATAACCTTTAATAATGTGTGTGTCGAATTTTTTTTAATTAAGGATGTTATCGGAAAGAATATATGGTCGGAATAGGTAAGGGTATTATCAATGAAGAACCGTGTTCCCATAAGGTATAAGGTGATTAACATGGAATAGATTGAGGGACAAATCATGTTCATGGCTATCGTCTACAAGCATGGTTAGTATAGTGAAACTATATGAACAAAATTAAAATGCAAATGCTTATTTGTCGTGATGATTGAGCATCATAAGGGTTCATGAAGTGTATGTACAATCACTCGTGAGCACACTTTGAACAACCTACTTGTGAACAATTATGAACAAAACCATGCATAGGCTTACTGATACGTGTTCAAAAAATGTATCATTGTCGGGATGAGCACGTAGGTTCATGAAGTTTATTTACAAGCCTGATGAACATACTTTGATTGGCAGTTTGAACAATTATGAACACTACCATGCACATGTTTACTGACGTGCCCCATTTGATTTGTCTTCATACCGGTTCAAATAGTGTACTTACAACATAATATGTGAGTCCTGGTTATAAATAACCCATGTTTGTTTTTCATACATGATATGAAATTCGTCACATACAAGAAACGTTTTTCAATTGATCAACTATGAACAACATCGTAAATTGGTATTTAATATTTACTCACGCTTGTTCAACAATGGTCTTAGCAATAAAAAATTACCAATCGGTATAGATTTTCTTATTGGATTCGACTAGGATCGAACTGCAATCAATCGTGCGGTTAATCTGTGTGCTATATTCTTCATTGAAATTGCGTTGCGTTCCATTACAGAGACCCGACGACGAACTTATTAGTGACGAAGAATGAAGAATGTCGGCTCCTCCACCGACATCGTACAAACTATCGGAATTCATGTAATTGATCAAATGATGAATGCGGATTGTAGGTTTCTTTTTCACACCTTAGGGTTGCTAGATCATGACATTGAAATTGAAACACAAAGAAGAAAACTATATTACAAGTTGCATCTAACATAAGAGCTATAATTATGGATATTTAATTTTGTAACTCCCTCAATAATGAGTCTAAAAAAAAGAAAGGGAATACCAATTATACCCTTACTCATTTAATTATTGGGTTTAATCAAACCAAACATTTTGGATGAATCTTATTGGTTAATGGTGGTTAACATGGTTAGTAAGATTTGGATGGTTAACAAAATAACCTTCCTCAGCGTGTGTATGTATATATATTGCATATATTTTCTGAGCAGAAGCAATACAATGCAGATTGGTATATATATATATATATATATATATATATATATATATATATATATATATATTGTGGTGTATATATTTCCGCCTCGGGGATTACGCCTCGGACCGCCTCGAGGCTTACGCCTCACCTCATTGAGGGAAAACGCCTTGAGGCACGATTCCGCTTTTTAAAACCTTGGTTCTCCCCGAGAAGTCAAAGCTGAATCTAAGCTCTTGAGGGTGGACGAATTATCCCCTCATGGCTTTGGTTGATAGATAATGTGGTTCGGTTACTAAAAGTTGACCTATCAACGTTGGTTTTACTTGCTGAGATTTTGAGGATATATTCTCTTCTCTTTCCTTACATTGTAATTTATCAAAATGGGTTATAGCTTATTGATATATTTGGTGGCAGTTTTGTTATACTTGTCTATAATCCCTGAATAGGTAACAGGTTCAATTTTAGTTATTTCCCTTACTTTTTTGCCTTATCTTCTGAGGCAAGAACTTTTTTGTATATTTGTTATTGATCTTGACTCTCGAATACATATTTTATGTTGCAGATTTCATCATTGATGATGGATTCTAATACTGGTAATACATCTCAAGATGGTAGGGCCACGGATGACCGTGATGAAGGTATTTAATATTGACACTTAACTCTTCAGCTTCAATCGATAGTGCAAGTATATTAAAAAAAAATGGAACGAACATGTGTGATCATATGTAAGTTGTTTTCTGAAATATGTATAAGATTTTTGAAAAATAGATTATAGAATGTGCATGACTTGCAACTATTAGTTACAATCAAGATTGTGAGTCATATTGCAACACATGACAATATAAAACAGACATGAAAATAGACAGTCATAAGTATGATATTTCATATATTTGATACTTTTATGTGTAGGTTTTCAAAGCCTTGATTGTTTCACCTGTTTATCAACTTTGGATAGGTTTGATTGTTAGCCTATCTCGACTAGTGCAGTAAGAGCAATAATATTATTACAATATGAAGATGTTTTAGGATTAACGCTTACTACACGATTCGTGGTTTTGATCATTATTGTATACACTGGTTTTGAATTCATGTTTCCTCTCTCATGGACTATATAGAGGATGATTATTTGTTGATGAAAGAACAAAAATGGATAATATATTTACCTGATCAATGACAAACTTTGGGAAAAAGATAAGAGAAAATTTGCTTCCTTTTTTGGTGGTGGTGGTGGTGGTGGTGAGTGAGAATGGGCATGGCTTTATTTAGTGACTTGTATATATGTTAGCATATTGAAATAGGTACATGTTTTGTAAACCATCTGTTTTCTGTACTAGTTGTAGCCTGTATGTGCAAAATTGTGATGGTGGTGAGCACCTACTTTATCTGATCTCGACTGTGATTTTTCGTTAAAAGATCTGTTAGTTGTGCGATTGTCGAATTTACCAAACGGTCATATAACGATATTTTTTGCTGTTTTGCTCGAGTATAAATGTGCCCAAGTTTATGGTCTATTAACACAAATCAAAAACTTGGCAATCGTTAATTTTCTTGTCTTTTGGCGGTTAGGAAATACAGTATTTGATTGGAATATAAAAAAATGGAGTGTTTTTAAAATAAGTTGCAATAAATGTTTAGAAATAAGTTTAAATTTGGAATGCAAATTTTATAAAAGCACATCCTTGTAAATTTGTCCGACATCCTTTTTTCGTTTCGTCCCTCGCTTTAAAAGAGAGATGTAGCGATTTAAGAAAATGACCTTAAATGAGTTTTTAATTAAATGCATGACCTCCTGACCTATTCAATAAAAAATGGGTTTATACTCATGAGAAGGTCATGGATTTAATTAAAATCTCATTTAAGGTTATTTACCTAAAAATCTCCTTGGCAACACATTTGTTTTGGGTACAAAAAAATGTCACCGGTTCAAATCATGCCATGAGAGCATGCTGGTATTTTCGTGAAACCATAATATTATACAACATTATCCTTGGGCATAAAAGATATATAAGGTCCATCATTTTCTTCACAATCCTATTTTTATCTATGTAATCTTATAAAGTATTTATATAAAACTCTTAAATTTGAAGAGTACAATATTTATGAAGAAATTAAATACAAATAACTAAGAGGTTGTTTGATAGTTGCTAAATGGTTTGGTGCAGAATGATTAAGAGTCTCATATGATATAGTGCAAAATGAAATATGGTTGTTTGCTAATTGTTCATAGTGAAATTAGGGCTCTGAATGGTTAATGGAGGACAAAAATACAAAATCATTCAGAGGGTTTTAGAACCATTAAGAGACAAACATTTTTTTTACCAAACAAGATTTACCTCTTAACAGTTCAGAGGTTGTCTCTTAATGAAACCATTAAGAGGTAAACAAACAACCCCTATTGTATTAAAAGTTATGGTTTGTAGCATGAAAGCATGCCCTAGATAAATGAGTTCCATGTCTAAAAATGGAGTTCAAGGTATTTTGGTTTTAATTTGCTCCAATCAAATGTATTTTGTTTTTCTTCTTTTTTCTCCTGTTATAGAGTGTAAAAAAACAGACTTAATTCATTAGAGAGTCTGGTTCTAATTAATAGATGGCTTGAGAGATTAATTTGTATGGCAGTAATAATTTTTAACATAGTAAATGTTTTATTTGAATGTACATGTTTTCAAAAAAGTAACCAAAAAAATAAATAAAAATGTTAAATGTGTCTGTCTGGATGTTTACCAAATTTTTCATTAAGTCCTGTATGGATAAATGTGTCTGTCTGGATAAATTGATGTTGTTGTTTACTTTTTTATCTAAATTAACAGTCTGAATAACATAAATGACCAATTTACCCCTGAATATGAATTTTAAGTTGTTTTATAAATTGTTGTTTATTTTTTAAGCCATATATTCATAAATTCATTGATATAATCCAAAAATCAAACAAAAATTCATTAAGTACTTAAACTTCCAAGTTCAAACAAAAAGTAACAAGTATGAAATCGACATTGTAGAAATCATGGTTACAAAAATCTACATTGCAAAAATGTGGAGCAGCTATGGAGAAGAAACAAGTATGGAATAAAAATCGACTAAAAAAACAAGTAAGGAACAACAATCGACTGAAGAAAACAAGTATGGAACAACAATCGACTTAAGAAATAAGTATGGAACAACAATCGACTGAAGAAAGAAGTATGGAACAACAATCGAGTATGGAGAAGAAACAAGTATCGAACAATCAGTAAAATCATTACCTTTGGAGAAATCGACCAAAGGAAATTATTGTCTAGGGTTGAAATTGAACCAACAAAGAATTAAAATAGTGTAATCGAACCAACAATGAACTCGAAGCAGTAAAATCTGTTGGGAACTGAAGAAAAGCTCAAGTATGGTTAATGTTGCTAGTTCAGAATTACTATTGCTAGAAGACTTCAAAGTTAATACTGCTGAGTATTACTACTGCTAGTAGAATTAATACTGCTAGTCAAAGTTAGTGCTGCTTGAACAAAGTTAGTACTGCTTAGCTAGTTAGTACTGCTAGTGGTTAGTGCTGCTTAGTAGTTAATGCTGCTTGAAGAAATTAATGCTACTGAGCATAATTAGTACTGCTTATGAATTGAAGATTCGGATGGAAAGGATGACAGCTGGAAAGAATCAAGATATTCATGGAAGGCTTGAAGATAATGATGGAAGATATACTGAAGATATTGTATTTATTGTAATTATCTTTTTGTTCAGTATATGTATAGAATTGATAGAATAGTTTAGAAATAATTATTATTCATTCTAAGTTTTAGAGAAAATCAACCTCAAGGCATAGATCCTAATTCTAGAGAAGTAGAATTCGTATTGGTGAGTCTGTTCATCAATATTGAGGTTGTGTGTTTAATCTTGTAACTTCAAGCATTCAATACAAGTTTATAAGTTGTTGATCATATACTGTTTTGTTTACTGTTTCATTGAATATCAAAGTGTTATTCCGCAACTTCTTTGATATTAGTTTCTGAGACTTTATTCTTGTTAAGAATTCGATCCTGACAAGTGGTATCAGAGCCTAACTCTCTCAGAAACATCTATTCATTCATCATGGAAAACCTTGCAGAATCAAACAGTACTCTGATCTCTAAGGTTCCAATGCTCAAACCCAGTGAGTTTGACATGTGGAAGATCAGAATAAGACAATACATTATTCTCATTGACTACTCAATGTGGGATATCATTGAGAATGGTCCTTCTGAATCAGGAAAGATTGGACCAGATGGGAAAAGACCTCCACCAAAGACAGATGGTGAGAGGAAGATCAGACAGACAGAGATGAAGGCCTTGAGCACTCTGCTTTTGGCCATCCCTAATGAATATCAGCATTAATTTTGCAACTGCACTGATGCTCAGATTCTCTGGAATGCTCTAGAGAAAAGATTTGCTGGAACTAAAAGCATCAAAAGAAATCAAAGAGATGTTCTAAAGCAACAGTATGAGAATTTCACTTCTTCAAAGAATGAGTCTATGACTCAAACTTTTGATAGGTTCAACAAGCTCATTGGTGAACTGGCTACTGTAGGAGTGAAGATGGAGCAAGATGATATCAACAGAAAGTTTCTCAGATCTCTTGGGGATGAATGGACTATGTACACTATCTCATATAGGCAGAGTGACAATCTGGAAGAGAAGGAACTTGATGATCTATATAATGATCTAAGAGTTTTTGAAACTGAGGTAGAAACCAAGAAGAAGCCCACTGGTTATATCCACAATGCTGCACTTCTATCAGCATCTAATGATACTACTGCCAACCCTGAAACAGTTAGTACTGCCAGTGGAGTAAATTCAGAAAAAGGTACTGAAACTATCTTTGAAGCCTTTTTGTCAAGTCATAGCAACAATTCATTGATTAATGATGATCTGGATCAACTTCACCCTGATGACCTGGAGGAGATGGACATTAAATGGCAGATGGCCATGTTATCTATGAGGGTGAAGAAGTTTATCAAAAGAACAGGAAGGAACAACTTCTCTCAAAGAAGAGAAGATGGAGCTGGTTTTGACAAGACAAAGGTGGAATGCTATAAGTGCCACATGAAAGGACACTTTGCTAGAGAGTGCAGAAGTGGGGTTCCAAACAACAACCACCAACAAACTCAGAATGGAGGCTACAATCAAAACAAGAATCCTGCTCAAGCCCTTGTTTCTCAACAAGGAATGGGGTTTGACTGGAGTGACCAAGCTGAGGAAGCCATTCAGAATCAAGCTCTTATGGCAGAAGTGTCTGATCTCCCCTCTGAGGTAATTTCTAATCTTTGCACTCAATCTTGCATAGACACTGTTAAAAGGTACAGGGATCACAACCAAAGTATGTGTGATGACCTCAAAAGATTAGAAAAGGACAGAAGAGACTATGTGTTGATAGTAGAGAGATTTGAAGAACAAATCAAAGGCTTTCAAGCTAATGAACTTCAACACTCTTATGACACAAACTATTGGAAGTGGGAAAAGAATGAGTTAGAGACCAAACTGTCTAAGTCCTTAGAAGAGAATGATAGGCTGAAAGAGGAACTGTCTAAAGTTAAGCTTGACATAGAAAAGTTTTCATATGCTTCAAAAGCAATGGATTCTCTTCTAAAGGCTCAGATTCATGACAAGATGAAGCCTGGTATTGGATACAACAATACACCCCCTCCCTACAACAACAACTATATCTCTCCTACTTCAGACTTGTTAGAGACCAAGGAGAAAAAGGACTTGTCTGAGGAAGCTTTTAAGATAGATCCTTTGGATGAGGTAGTAGTTAAGGATTTGACTGAGAAAGAAGCCAGTGAGAATAGGGATAATGCTGTGAGTAAAGAGATACCATTAGAAAACAACATTATCACCAATGAGGGATGTGGGAAAATCTAGGTCAAGTCCAAGGAGATAGAGAAGACCAAAGGAAAGGATAACAAGGTCCATTACAAACAAACCACGGTTGTGAATCCTGGATCTTGTAAACAGTGTGTTTGCAATAAATCTAAGAGTCTAAATTCTGGTATAAAAAGAGGTAACCAAAGAAACTGGAATAATCAATGGGCTCAGAAACAAGGAGTTGATCTGAATAGAATCAATAGACCAAAACCTTGTTTCATATGTGGCAAGCTGAATCATTTGGCTAAGTATTGTTTCTTTAACCCTATTAATCAACAGATGAACTTTCAAAGATTTGTGCAAAAACCTGTTGGTTATAGGAAGGCTGGAAAGAAACATGTGATGAAGAAATCTGTTGAAAGTAAAGGCCCTATGAAAAATAAGGTTTTAAAAGAAAATGTTTTAATATGGATGCCTAGAAGCACTAACAGTGTTAGTACTGCTGAAAATATTAATGCTGCTAACACAGTTACTACTGCTAACAGTATTAGTACTGCTGAAAATATTAATACTGCTAATACAGTTACTGCTGCTAACATAGTTACTACTTCTAACAAGGTTAGTACTGCTAAGCATGCAAGTGCTGCTAAGGCAGTTAGTACTTCTAAAACCAGTACTGCTTCTAGCAAATGTGTTTCCAAGCCTATCATTGTGACACAGTACTCCAAGAATGAGGAGTCAAAGTTTAAAAATCTTGTCAAGAAAGAATGCAAGTATTTTGATGAGAAAGGGGTACCCAAGACCACTTTGGCTTGGGTTCCTAATTCATACTAACTGATTTATCTTACGTGCAGGGCAACCAACAGCTCAAAGGAAAGAGCATATGGCATGTTGATAGTGGTTGCTCTAGGCACATGACAGGTAACATGTCATACCTTCAGGATTTCAAGCATATCAATGGAGGACATGTTGCTTTTGGAGATAATCTTACTGGTGGTAAAATAAGTGGAAAAGGTAATGTTACAAAAGGTAAGATGACATTTGAGGATGTCTACTATGTTGATCAGTTGAAGTACAACCTGTTAAGTGTATCACAGGTCTGTGACAAACAACATAGCATATTATTTACAAATACTGAGTGTATGATCCTTGCTCCAGGGTTCAAGGTAGTTGATGAAAGCATGATACTACTTAGAACTCCAAGAAAGGACAATGTGTATTGTCTAGATATGGACAATGTTGATAGTGATTCATCCCTGAACTGTCTTGTTTCAAAAGCTTCTGTGGATGAATCCTCTCTTTGGCACAGAAGGATGTGTCACATGAACTTCAAGACCATGAACAAACTTGTTAAAAACAACCTTGTAAGAGGTTTACCTTCAAAAGTATTTTCATGTGATGATCATTGTGTTGCATGTCTTAAAGGCAAACAGCACAAAACTTCTCATAAGACCAAAGAGATAAACTCAATTTCTTCTTGTCTCCAGTTATTGCATATGGATCTGTTTGGTCCTACAAATGTTATGAGTATAGGCAAGAAATCTTACTGCTTGGTTATTGTTGATGATTACTCTAGATTTACCTGGGTATATTTTCTAAGGACTAAGGATGAGACAAGTGGACTGATCAAATCCTTTATCCTAAGAATTGAAAACCAAACTAATCAAAAAGTAAAAGTCATTAGATCAGATAATGGGACTGAGTTTAAAATTTTTGATCTAAACACCTTCTGTGAAGAGAAAGACATTGAGAGATAATATAGTGCTCCTAGGACTCCTCAACAGAATGGAGTTGCTGAGAGGAGAAATAGGACACTAATAGAGGCTGCTAGATCTCTGTTGGCTGATTCAAAACTGCCAATTACCTTCTGGGCTGAAGCAGTTAATACTGCTTGTTATGTCCAAAACAGAGTTCTAGTGGTCAAGCCAAAGAACAAGACCCCTTATGAGCTTTTAAATAAAAGAAAACCTTTCATTGGATTTTTCAAACCTTTTGGGTGTCCTTGTACAATTCTCAATACCAAATCTCACTTAGGTAAGTTTGATAGCAAAGCAGATGATGGATTTCTTGTTGGTTACTCATCTCAGAGTAAGGCTTACAGAGTTTTTAACTCTTCTTCCAGAATAATTGAAGAAAGTGACAATGTCAAATGCAATGAGAACACACCAAATCCAATTGGGTCTGGTCCTCAGTGGCAATTTGACATTGACTCACTAACTAACTCTTTTGGTTTCAATAGTAATGATTATGCAGGTTCAGGGAGTGGAGAATCAGGGACTACACAAGTTCAAGAAAGTATATCTCAATCTGTGATCTTTCCCATACCCACAGTGGATCCTGTTGAAGACTGTGAAAAGGAACCATCTACCGGACCAAGTCAAAGTGAAGAAGAAAGTAGAGATGAGGAGACTCAAGAAAATAAAGAACCAGAAGTAGCTACTGAAAACACTTCAGTTGAGTTGAATGACTATAATTTAGAGGTGGAACTTAATGAAGAACCTAGTCATCACACCAGAATACAAAAGAATCATCCTCCACAGCTGGTAATAAGATATATCTTCTCCTATGATGACTAGAAATCAAAGTAGGCTTCAAGAAATGCAAGACCAACAACACAGTGCTTTCTTGCTTTTTATCCCAGCTTGAGCCTAAAAAGGCACATGATGCTATGAAAGAGTCCAGTTGGATAGAAGCAATGCAAGAAGAGCTACTGCAATTCAAGCTGCAAGATGTTTGGGATCTGGTAGACCTTCCTAAAGGCCAAAGAGCAGCTAGTTCAGGACTCCATTTGGCAGCCTCACGGATAATTTCATTACCCTCAGTACCAAGATCGCGTCCCTCATTACGAGCTTGTACACATGCTTCTAGAGCTACTCGATTAGCTACGGCACCGGGTGCATTACCCCAAGGGTGCTCTAAAGTTCCGCCACCGAACTGTAGTACGGAATCATCCCCAAATAGGAACAAAATGGGTCTTCAGGAATAAGAGAGATGAAAGAGGTATAGTGATAAGGAATAAAGCAAGGCTGGTGGCTCAAGGGTATACACAAGAAGAGGGAATAGACTATGATGAAGTATTTGCACCTGTGGCCAGGATAGAAGCAATTAGATTATTCCTGGCTTATGCTTCCTATATGAAATTCAAAGTCTATCAAATGGATGTGAAAAGTGCATTTCTTTATGGTTCAATTGAACAAGAAGTATATGTCTGTCAACCACCAGGGTTTGAAAACCCAAGCTATCCAGACAGGGTATACAAATTGAAGAAAGCTCTTTATGGACTACATCAAGCTCCAAGAGCATGGTATGACACTCTGTCATCCTATCTCTTGGAAAATGGTTTTGAAAGAGGAGTCATTGATAAGACTCTATTCATCAAGAGAAAGAAGAAGGATATCTTGCTGGTCCAAATCTATGTTGATGATATTATCTTTGGATCAACAAGAGACAACATGTGCAAGGAGTTTGAGGAACTAATGCATCAAAGGTTCAAGATGAGTTCCATGGGGGAACTTACTTTCTTCCTTGGACTCCAAGTTCAACAGAAGTCAGATGGAATCTTCATCTGTCAGTCCAAGTATGTGCAGGACATTCTAACCAAGTTTGGTTTTTCAGATTCAAAACCTGCTAGCACACCTATGGAGACACACAAGCAGATAACAACAGATCTTGAGGGGGAGGATATGGATGTTCATCATTATAGATCCATGATTGACTCTCTCATGTATCTTACAACCTCTAGGCCAGATATAATGTTTCCAGTCTGTGTGTGTGCAAGATTCCAAGTTAGGCCAAAGCAATCTCACTATCAAGCTGTTAAGAGGATATTCAAATATCTCAAAGGGCAACCCAGATTGGGACTTTGGTATCCTCATGACTCATCCTTTGACCTACTTGCATATTCAGATAGTGATCTAGGTGGAGCAAACTTGGACAGAAAATCTACTTCTGGAGGATGTCAGTTTTTGGGTGCAAGACTAGTTTCATGGCAGTGCAAGAAACAAACCACAGTATCCACATCTACAATAGAGGCAGAGTACATAGCAGCTGCAAGTTGCTGTTCTCAAGTCTTATGGATTCAGAATCAAATGCTGGATTATGGGGTAACCTTTCTACACACTCCAATTTTTATTGATAATAGCAGTGCTATTAGCATTGTGAATAATCCTGTCAAGCACTAAAAGACAAAGCACATTGAGATCAGGTATCACTTCATAAGAGACTGCAATGAAAAGAAACTTATTCAAGTTGTAAAAGTTCACACTGATAACCAGTTTGTTGATCTATTCACTAAAGCTTTTGATGTGGGTAGATTCACTTTCTTGGTAACAAGTGTGGGAATGATCAACTCTGAATAAGCCCCTTCTCAAAAAGTGGTTCTATACTTGTATATTGTTTATTCTTGGTGTTACTAATCTTCTTTTTCAGAATATGTATAGCAGTACTCAGTGTATCACAAGCTTAAAAGAGTAAGTATGGTTAATACTGCCAGTACAGTGTTAATACTGCCAGTGTACAGTTAATACTGCTAGTAGTTAATACTGCTCTCAGTTAATACTGCTAGTTAGTTAATACTGCTAGCAGTTAATGCTACTCGTAGTTAATACTGCTAGTGGTTAATACTGCTAGTTAGTTAATATTGCTAGTAGTTAATACTGCTAGTTCGTTAATACTGCTAGTAGTTAATACTGCTTTCAATTAATACTGCTCTAGGTTAATACTGCTTATGTCCCGAATACTATAAATACTCTTTGCCCGCCTAAAAAGTACATAACGACTCTTTGCATACTGTTCACTTGCGCTCTAAACCCTTTCTCTCTCAAGTTCAAAGTTCTCAGGCAAAGATCAATGGCATCAATGGCGTTCATTGACGAGCACAATGAAATCGCGATGCTCCAAAAGCCAAAACAAGCTGAAGGTTTTCATCCGATAGTCAACTTTCTGAGGTCTAGCCACATTGTCCATGCTCTCACTATATCTCCTACTATCTTTATAGAGCATCAGAGGCAATTATGGGCACATGCCACCATTGTTACTGAGGATGGTGTGCAAATGATAAAGACGACGGTGTGTGGCAAGCCATTGACAGTTACTGAAGAGGTGATTCGCATCAGTCTACGTCTAGACGATGCCTCTGGTATAACTTCTATCTCTAATGATGAACTGTTTTCTACTCTTACAAGAATGGGGTATGGAGGCCCATTGGGTGTGTTCAAGTTCTTAAAAGCAAAATTTTCACCTCAATGGCGTTTCTTTGTCCATACCCTTATGCATTGTATATCTAAAAAGACTACTGGATGGAGTGAGTTCAGTAGCACCATTGCTTATGCTCTGGTATGCTTAGCCACTGCCAAAAAGTATAATTTTTCCCAAATGATTTTCAATGATCTTGTCTCAAACTTGGGAAACAAAAAGAGATTTTATATGTATCCCAGGTTTGTTCAAGCAGTTATCACCCACGAATTGACGGATATTCCTCACTCTGATGGGATATATGTACCAAAACCCCCTAAAGGCAAGGTTTTCTCAAATATGAGAAGATCTGTTGGGGACTCGGAAGGAGTAGACACCCCATTGTTCTCTACAATGATGGTGGTGTCCCAAACTGATGAAGGTATGGTAGCAGGGTCAAGGCCCCCATTAGACCAACCCACTGCTAGCCAATCCCAACCTTCCCTCTCTAAAATTTTCCCTCAGTCCTTTGCTGCTAAACCCACTCCCAGAATATCCAAGACTTATGTCAAGAGAAAGGTACACAAGGATCCTTCCCTTGGTGTACCTACTATTAACCAAGAGCCTCAAAGCCCTCTATTGGAGCACTCTCCAGTAGAGAATATCCAAAGGGAATCCACTAGGGTGTCTCCCAACCCTGAGGAGGTGCTCTCTAAGGAGATGGAAGAGCATATGGGTGAGAAGGCTGCCACTACTTCTGCTAGCACAGAGAAGGATAGTGGTAACATCTCTAAGACCTTCCCCATGGCAACTTTGAATGAGCAATCATTCAAAGGTCCCCGGTGCCAAGAAACCAAGGGGGTAGACAGTGCTTCTGCTAGGCAGAAGGCTTCCACTACTAAAAGATTCCATGATCCTTCAAAAGGGGGTAACACTCCTGGAGAAGGTGAGGACAGATATGACTACAATGAATTGATGGAAACAATGGGCAACATAAACATGGATGTCATCAAGCAGGGGAAAGACATTGAGGAGCTGAAACTGGTTATTCTATCTCAACAAGTACAGATCACCAAACTGAAGAAATTGGTGACAAGATTGGTACAGAAAAGGAGAAGAAAGCAATTTGTGTTGAAGAAGAGGGCAAGAGCTCAAGATGCTTCCAACAAGGGGGAGAATCAAGAGAATGAAACAGAGAAGGAAAGCAAATCTGAGATGGGATTTGATGTTGAGGGGGAGATAGAAGCTGAAATAGAGAAAGAAACAGAATTTGCCCAAGCAGCAGAAACTGTTAATGCTGCTGAGGTAAAAGAAGCAGCAGCAACAGGGCTTTCTGTAGAAGAATTGGAAATAGCAGAAACTCTGGTAAAAGCAAAGAATGACACTCCTAAGGCTACTCAAAAGGCCAAGGGAGTGGTCATCAATAAAGGAGGAGGCTCAAAGAAAAGAAAAGAATCAAGTAAAGAAAGTTTGAAGGATACAAAAGGAAAAGGAAAGATGGTTGAACCTGAACAACCTTCAAAGAAGAGAAGTCAGATTGAAATGGATGAGGAGATGGCAAAGCAGCTTCAAGAGCAAATGGAAAAGGAGGAACAAATTCAAACAGAAGCAGATAAAGAGCTTGCAAAGATAATGGCTAGAAAACTAAATGCTGAGTATCAAGAAAGTTTAAAAGCAGAAACTGAAGCCAAGAAAAGCTTTGTGAAAGTGTCTAAGCAGAGAATGCCAGTAATGAAGCAGAAAAGACAACCCTTCAAGACCTTTTTGGCCAATCAGGAAAGAAGAAAGATGATAAATTTCCTGAAAGGTGCAATTGGAGTCAGGGGGAGATGTTTACCAACATGGCATACAGTCAAGTTGAGGAGCTCTACAGGAAGGAAATGGCAAAGCTCCAAGGGGATTCCTCTCAAAGGGAAGAAGCAGAAAGAAGGATGAAAGAGAGACATGATCTCAACATCCAACAACCATTCCCTGAGGAGACCACACCCTCAAAAGACAAAGCTGAAGAGAAGAAGGCAGAACTCATGGGTGTTGGTATAGAAGCCAAGTCTGGAAAGAGAGTGAAGTCAATTGCTTCAAAAAGGCAGTTGAAAAGGCCAAGGGTGGAAGAAACTGAAAAGGAAGCAGAACCCTCAGTCACATCTCCAACAGAACCTGTGCAAAGTCCAGAGCAGTCCAACAAGCAAACTGTTGAGAGTATGGATTTGTATATGACCATAGTAGAACCTATGAAGGCTATTCCAATCTCCATGAAAGCTCCTGAGATTACCTTCTGGGACATTCTAAGAAATAATGGAAAGGATTTCTTCAGAATCAAAAGAGCTGATGGTTCATTTGAAGCATATTCAACATGGGGGAGAGTTATCAGAAGTTGTTCAAGAGCTGATATAGAAGAATTATACAAAGTGGGGATAAAACTCTATGAGCCTGTGTTGAAAGGTACTGAAGAGAATCTTCTCAAGATAGCAATGGAATACTTGTGCATGATGAATGATCTTTGATATTAGTTTCTGAGACTTTATTCTTGTTAAGAATTCGATCCTGACAAAATCGAACGAGCGGTGAAGGTGAAATCGAAATCCAACAAGTAGTGAAGGTGAAATCGAGCACCTAGGTTTTTATTGCGTGATTATTGAGTTGGAAGGTAGACGTGTATTTATTTTTAAAGGGTATAAATGTCAAAGATGTGTCTTAATGGGGACAACACATCTTTCCCCTACTTAGTAATTAAGCCGGAAATGTCTGTGCGAATAAGCCGATTTTGTCATTAAGCCCCAAGTAAACACTCCAAACGTCTGCACGAATAAGCCGGTTTTTTCATTAAGCTCATTAAGCCCCAAGTAAACACCCCCTTAGTGATTAAGCCGGAAATGTATGTGCGAATAAGCCGATTTTATCATTAAGCCCCAAGTAAACACTCCAAGGACAAAATCGGCTTATTCGCGCAGACGTTTGGAGTGTTTACTTGGGGCTTAATGACAAAATCGGCTTATTCGCACATACGTTTGGAGTGTTTACTATAGATATATATGATTATGGATAATTGTAATTTCAATTTTAATCAAATATGAATTTTTTTTTCATAGGTAACTATATTAATTTTTATTATCGATTTACAATAAAGAATTATCTATTGTTTCCATCCACTACAATACAATTTCTAGCACAATTTATTAAGCATCACATCATCTTTAGAAACTATTTAGAAATTATTTTGAAATTACCCTTCCCAATGATTCTTGACTAATTTCTTAAATGACACATCATCATAAAAAACTATATTTTAATCAAATAACAATAAAACTATGATTAAATATCTTTTTTACTATAAATTAATAGCAAATAATTTATTAGTTAAATAATTATCATAAAATAAGTCAACTAAATAAAATGTTTTATTTTAATATATTCGATTCAATAGATAAATGTTTATAGTTATGCATTAAAAAGAATTAAATGGATAATGATGTAATTTCATTCGTGTTAAATTTGTACTTTAATTGTGTAATATATTTTAGGGAAATTAATTAAACTAGCCATTTCAGAAAATCGACTTTATCTCCTAACCAATCTCTCCCTCAATTTATTAAAATAGCCCATAAGTTCGTGAAAGGTGTTCGTATATACGAACACATCCCTAAGTCTGATAAATTTGACATATGTTCGTAATATAGGTTCGTATTTCACAAACATAATTTAAAAACTCAACAATTTTTATTAACTTCGTGAAATGGTTTCTGAGAAATTAAATCAGTTTAAAACAATTACATTTATGGCCCCTGTTCGTATTTCACGAACCAAACTTACCTTTTTGGCCCCTGATCGTAAATTAGATGAGTTAAAAGAAATATTACAAATTTACAATTTTGGCCCCTGTTCGTATATATCATGTGAGTGATACGAAGATACCGAATTACAAGTTTGGCCCCTGGTTCGTATATATTATGTGATACGAAGTAAATGGTTTAAATAAAAAAGCAAGTTACAATTAGGGTCCCTCAACTTTGGTCCAATTATCAAATGATTTACATTTTTGGCACTAGTTCGTATTTATATGTTCGTGGGGCACGAACATATTCTTTCAAATAAAAGCCAAGTTACAGTTATGGCCCCTCAACTTTGAATTTCCAAAAAAATATTACATTTTCACCCCCTGAACTTTGAATTTTTAACAATTTTTTCAAAGCAATTTTTTAAGATTTTGTATTTTCACGTGTTTTTTCCATAATTATTCCGAACGTACACTATTTTTTTCAACGACCCAGTACAATTATTGTACTATTGTCATGCAATTGGTTGGATGAGTTTAATGCAATGCATCTATAAAGATCAAAGAAAGACGAACGAGGACGATACCCCTGTATACGATATCAGCTAGTCCTTGCTTTCTTCGTACACCAAATTTTTTTCCTCCTTCAATTCCTTTGAGAAAATGACTTCCGGTCCTGAAAAAGTTAAACTATGTCTTCATTACGGTGGTCAATGGGTTGAAGACAACAATGGGGTGTGGGATTATGTTCGTTCTGATGATTCCATCGAGATTAAAGTACGAGTGCGAACTGAACATACACACCAAAGCCTGATTGGTTATGTTGAGAAAAAATTCGGAATCGAGCGTTCTACTGTTGTAACCAAGATAATGTACAAGAATGAAGGTTCACTCTATGAGTTAACTGAAGACGAAGATGTTAAAGAATTCATGGAATTTGTAGCCGAGTCGAACAAACTTATTTCACTGATTGTGTTTGTTGATGATTCGATGTACGGTGGAGGTGATGTCGGTGGTAGTTCCAACGCTGAAAACCGTGAATCTGAAGATCAACATCAGACTGAAGGAATGCATATTCCTCAACCGGAGTTTGATTCTCAGTTTATGCCCTCCTACAGCACCACTTCTATTCCAAAGCATACATATGGTCGTAGTCAGTATTATCCCGATTTTGTTCTTGAGACACAACAAGTAGGAGAAGAAAATGACGATGAAGAACAAGAAGAAAGACGGTTTTCCAGATTTGATGATGATGAAGCCCATGTTTTTACATTGGGTGTGTCTGATGTTGAATTATCAGAAACAGATAAAGATGAAGACGAAGAAGAAGTAGAAACAGTAACCCCTAAATCATTTCGCGGGTTAAATGACTATTTTGATATGCCTCCTTTCCTTCCAACCCCAGAGCCCTATATAACACCCAACCAACCCACAACTTATAATCGTAGTGCAAGAATAACATCCGGACAGATATTTGATACGAAGGATGAAATGATGATAGAGCTCGGAATAAAGTTTCTTGTTGAGGGGTTCGAGTATTTCACGAAGAGATCTAGTAAAAGCAGATGCGAGGTCTTGTGCCGCGGAGATCATTGTAGTTGGCGTATGACGGCGGGCGTTGTGGGAAAATCCCCTATGTTCCATGTTAAAGAATTGGTGGACGTACACACTTGTTCGAAGACCCAATTGATTTGCAACCACCGCCAAGCAAACAAAAAGGTTCTGGGCCATATACTGAAAGAAAAATTCATAGATGCTAGTAGGGCGCTTCGTCCAAAAGACATCGTGTACGATATAAACCAGCAATACGGTATTACTATTGGTTACCACCAAGGTTGGAGGGCGCGATGAAATGCACTACTTTTGGTGAGGGGCACTCCCGAGGAGTCGTTCAATCGACTGCCTACGTTTTTATATAATCTGGAGCTGCAAAATCTAGGTACACGTACCAGAATAAGAACAGATTCTTGCGGCCGATTTGAGGAGTGTTTTGCCGCCCTTGGTTGCGCAGTACGTATTGCCAAGTCATATATTTTTTGCTTATTATAAACTATAACCTTTACAAACGTAAACCATATATTTGTTTGCAGATCCGGACTTTTTTGACAAACTTACGTCGTGTCCTTGTAATAGACGCCGCTCATTTGAAGGGTCGTTTCTTGGGTACAATGTTCTTGGTGGTTGCCATGGATGCAAATAATAATATTGTTCCTATTGCTTTAGGAGTGGGCAGGTCCGAGACCGGGGAGGAGTGGACTTGGTTTTTGTCCATGTTAAGGGAATGTATCGGACAACCGGAAGGGTTGGTGTTTATGTCTGAAAGAGCTGCTTCCATAAGCGCGACGATTTCCGCCGTGTTCCCAACAGCACACCATGCTCTATGTTGTCGACATCTCGAGATGAACGTGAAAAGTAGGGACAAACGGATCAAAATATATAAGACGACATACTGGAATGCATGCAAAGCTTATACGGTGCGGGAGTTTGACCGGTACATGATGGGACTACGAACTGCTATACCTGTCGATGCTCAAGTGATGGTGTAACACCCCGAAATTTTGTTTAGCCGTTTTGCGAAGTTGTATTGAGGAAATAGAGGTTTTTTGGGGTTGTCTACAGGACGCACGACCCGTGCGTCCTCCTTCAGAGAAAACGCACGGGTCGTGCGTATGACCCAGGGCCGAGGCATAGTGCCAGCGCACGGGTCGTGCGCATTTCCTTCTTTGAGGGCGCACGACTGTCAGAATGCTTTTGTGGTTTCTCTTAAATATCTAAGATTTGAGATATTTTCATAATATCTCAAATCTCAGTTCTCTCTCTCCTTTTTCTCTCTTTTCTCTTTCGATCTTCAAGGCTAGTTTAGTTGCTAGTTTTCGGTGTTTCTAGCGAGGGGTCGGTGTTTTAAGCTTCACCTCTTCGTCGTGATCGTTATATGGTTTTCCGAGTTTTATTCTGAAAACCTACAGGTGAGTTCCTACTACCATTTTACAAACTTTATACATGTCAAAACTCTTATTTGCGAAATCTGAAGTATTTCTACGGTATGATTTTATGTTCTCTACATTTTGATATAAATGAAGTTTTTGGTGATTTTCGGGGTTCCCGATCAGTTTTGACTAAAATGACTGGTTCCGCCTTATTAAAAGTAAAATGATGTTTTACTTGCACATTATGTGGATATGGGAAAAGAATGTTTATGAACTCATTTTAATGATTTTCATTCTTACCAGAAGTTGAACTGGAAATGACATTTTGTTTATAAAATGTGTTAATACCATATATTTATTTATGGTTGGTCACATATGTTGTTGTGACGAGTCCTTACCATTACTAGTGGATCCCTAGGTTTTGGAGTAGACTATTTTGTTGGGAGGTAATATTCCCCATTTTGTAACTATGGATCACATGTTCCTCGGGGGCAACTTGGTACGGTTATGTGAGGCCGGATACTAGCCATGGTTCATGGTGATCCTAGTGAAGGAGTATACATTGGTTTCCCTTGGGAGCGCGATCTCACCTCGTAGCACGGACTCTGGGTTCATTGCTGAGGACTCCAAGTGTTTAGCTCATAACTCGGATTTGTGGTCTACTTTGTGTTACACCACTATCCTTGGTAAAATGGTCCTTTTATCACCGTTTAAGAGTTTTGGACCGAAGAGGCCCGGTTGTGGCGAAATGTTATCTTTACGAACTAAACCTTTATGAAAAGATTTCTTTATGATACTGATGTTTATATCTTTCGAGATTTATAAACTGTATGTTCTCACCAGGCTTTAAAGTCTAACACTTTTTCTCAAATGATGTGTATAACAGGTTTCTCTTAGCGGTGGGTTGCGCAGGGTCTTTGAGAGTCGAGCGTGGACTCGAGGCATATTTTGAGATGTCTAGTATTTTGGTGTTGGGCATTGTTTAAGTCCCATCTTTTAGTGAATTTTGGATTGTCAAGTGTAGTAGTCTAGACGGTTATGTTTAGATTAGTAATGTTGATAAATTCTATATCCGTGTGAGTTTTGTATAGTCTTAAGGACTGATCCCCTTTATGGGAGGTTTATACCAATTCGAATGTCTTGTTGCCATATTTCCAGGTTTTAAATTACTCTGAAAATCTAGAGTGTTACAGATGGACCAGGATGGCAAGGAGAGGTGGTCAAGGGCCCATTTTCCTGGTATACGATACAATATTATGACCTCAAATAGTGCGGAGTCGGTGAATGCAATGTCCCGTTTTGCGCGTAGATTACCTATTGTCGGACTTATGGAGTACTTTCGAGCTTTTCAACAACAGTGGTACCTAATTCGATGGGATAAAGGAGGTTAACAAACTATGAAAATATAAAGTTACATATATATATATATATATATATATATATATCTGTATGTCCATGTTCTTTTTATATTGTAACAAAATATACACATTTTTTAGGTCAAATGCAAAATGCACTCACACCGTGGGCGGAGGCCAAGATTCAGAAAAGGCGGAGCAAGTCTGCCACATGGAAGGTACACAGAATTGGCTATGGTGTGTTTGAAGTTCGGGATGAGCGTAGGATCTCAAAGGTCGATATGCCCCACTACAGTTGTGAATGTCTGAAATGGCAACTTTTCGGGTTACCTTGCGGTCATGCCATTGTTGTTGCAAGAAGTGAAGGTTCTAGAGATAGCAGCAATTTGGCAATAGGTTACTTTACATCCGAGAATTACCGGGCAACGTATCGGGAGGTAATTGTGCCTGTTGGACCTCCAGAATCATGGTTGTCTCCAGATATCCCCCTTATGCCTTGCTATCCACCCTTAATAACTAAAAGACGTGCCGGGAGACCCAATAACAACGACCGGCGTCCATCTCATGGTGAAGGTTCCATCCAGAGAAAATGTTCTAAGTGTGGAGCCGTAGGACATACTCGTGCAGAATGTCCAAATCCTGCTGAATCAAGCGTGCCTACGAGCAGAGCTTCAGGTAGCCAAAGAAGACGATCGCAGGCATCATCGGAGCTAGAACCACATGGAAGTATAAGATATGATAGCATTGACCTCAATGTTGATTTTTAACGAGTAAATCGTGTATGTTAAGTGGTCATTGTTAAATGAAATAAACATACTTGTTATAAATGTTTTAGCCATGATTTAAACCAGCAACATTCAAAACAAAAGGAAAGGCAAATATTACAGTTTTAACCCAGGTTCTCATTTCACGAACATGGGCCAAAATTGGAAGATAGGATGAAATTATATAAAAAAAACAAAATAGTCTGAAAAAACTGAAAGATTCTTCTGAAAAGTAGCAATTAAAATATCTTGACCAATTCTCCTTTGGTGGTTCCATTATGGCTATTGTTGGTCCCAAATAGCAGTAAATAAATAAGCAAAGTATTGTAGAAGGGGGGGTTGAATACAATACACACAGTTTTTCACTTACTTTAATTCTTATTGATTTGAAATCAAGAATTACACATAGAAAACTTTTGATTGTTGCAGAAGAGAATAGATGAAATCTATTCAAACAATCTTACACTAAGAGAAATGAAGAACAATTGTAAAACACTTAGAAAACAATAAGAACTTCTTAGAGAGAGAATGTCAGTGCACTTAGAGAGCTTGAATGCTTGAGAGCTGGTGATCTTGCATGTTGAACCATCCTCCATATTTATAGTGCCTCATGCATTAAATGCATGGGACACCTGTTGAGCAAAGGATGGACACAGGTCTTCAGCAAGGTACATGGTGTACCTTTTGTCTTGAGGTGTTTTGGCTTGAAGTGTTGACCTGCAGCAAGGATGGTAGAGACCTTTCCTTAAAATGGTGTAGTAGACAAAACTTACTTGATCTGATCTCCAGATGAGGTCCACGTCAATGCAAGATATCACAATATACTTTGTCAGAAAAGTACAATGTGTTTGAAAGAAATCCTTAAGCATAGACTGCCGAAGACTTGAAAGATCTTCGGCTCCTGAAGATGTAAGAACACCTTCATATCTTAAGGAGAGATCATTGGCTACCGAAGACTTGAGAAATCTTCGGCTGTTCCTTGAAGATGTGAGAACACCTTCATACTCTAAGGAGAGATGAGATCATCGGCTGCCGAAGACCTGAGAGGTCTTCGACTCCTGAAGATGTGAGGACACCTTCATACTCCTGAGAGACATGTGATTGACACCATCCTGGCTGATGGTGTTGATCACTTGGGCATGCTTGGCTTTAGGCTGAGGAGACTATCTTCAATCCGCTTTGAGAGATGTACTCCTTCTTTGTCTTCTTCGGCTGATCTTCGACTTCACCGAACATTTGTATAGAAACCAAGCTGCTAAAAGAACCTTAAACATATTCTAAGTAGGATGATATAAGATGGAAGATCAGGAGGTCATCTTCAAATCTTCAGATGACCCAACAATCTCCCCCTATTTGAGGATGACATCCATACTAAAGAATAGAACAAAGAGTGTACTGAATAAATTCATTTTGACCCATCTTTACTCTTTTTGGGTTCTTTTCACATGGTTTTTTTTTTGTATAAGGATTTATAAAGTATATCCGACACTTACAAAAGAATAAAAGAATGAAGTATATTTGTACAAACTAAATAAAGGAAATGCATTTGTATTAAATATCACTTAGCAAAACAACGGTTACAAGTACGTTAGAAAGATAAAAAGATTTAGAGAAGAACCTCATTCTTTCTTCTGTCTTTTGTGGAGCTCAGCAAGAATATCCCGACGAAAGAGAGAGCCTTCAGAACTTAGGGGGATAAGGGATAGGATAGCAACCAGAAATTTGGTGTCAGCAATGGGGATCTCCTTATGTCTGAAGAACATGGGAGTTTCCTTTTCATTAAGGAAAAAGACTCTTTTGGTTGGCCTAAACACTACAGTACCAGTAGTGCCTGAAATATGGGTCGGACACGGACCACCTGGAGTCTTCAGATTTAGATTCTTTATATCAGGAATCATTCCCTTGGCAACCATGTCCTTGAAGAGGTTTTGTGTGACAGAAGAGGAGAGTTGTGGAGAGGAGGAGAGACACATATTTTTGAGACATTGAACTTGAGCTTCTTCTTCAGGAGAATGCTTATAATCTTTTGCAATGTCTTTCATTTTTTCAAGAAGACGATTGATGGTCTTCTTGGCCAAAACTTTGTGCCTACTAAGAGATTTAGATAAGAGTTCAGAGAGTTCGTACCATTCAGAGAGTCCATAGTCTTCAAGATCGCTGAATTTGGTGGAGTGATGACTTTTGTCTTCTCTAATGATTAACATCCGAACCTCATCTGAGCATTTGGTGGTGCCAAGCTTTATTTCAACAATTTTAGACTTCAACTTTCTTTCCATTAAAGTCTTTCGGTACCAAGGGATGTCATGAGAATCAAGCTTAGCTTTAGAAAGGCCAAAGTCAAAGGTGACTTTGTTTGGTGGTTGAAGTTTGAGCCTATCAGCTTCAGAAACAAAAGCCTTTAGAGAAGCAGACTTTTGTTGCTGAGATAAAAGGGCCTCTTCATCTGGAGATAGCTTGCTCTTTCCTTTGTCTCTGCTTTGTCTAGAATGCTCCCCCTCAGTTGGAGCATTGGTGATGGGAGTGGGACCTTGACAGCCGCTGTCTGAATGAGTGGGAACCGTCTCTTTCTCCCCCTCAGCGGCTGACGGGGGAGCAACTAGCATAGAATCAACCTTTTGATGAAGAGACTGCAAGGACTCAAGAATTTGAGTAGTGATGGCCTGATGAGACTCTGAAGCCGCTTGAAGCCGACGAACCTCCTCATCACGAGCACTAGAGGCTGCTTGAAGAGCAGTGACCAAGGCAGTGAGGTGCTGATTGGAGGTCTCAAGAGATAACAGTTTGTCACAAGTGACTTTGACAAGAGAGCCCAGAATGGTCTGATGTTCACGAAACTGAGCACCAATGAGGCGGTGCTGCCGGTTGGCTTCCTGAATATCGGCCAGAACCTCTGGGGGAATGATGGGAGCAGAGGTAGGAGCGTCCCACACAGTAGAGGTAGAAGGAAGTGGGGAAGGTGACACCTGCTCGTTTCCCTGTTGCAAATAAGCCAAAAAATGTGAAATACCCTCCACACTAGCCTTTGGTAAGACCCGTGTTTCACCGGGCGGTGCATAAGCATCGACCAAAAATTGGTCAGGTGACAGGTCGTGCAGTGAGAAGGCAGATCCTTGGTCCGGGGAGAAGACCAAGTCATCCTCATCCACCAAGGAGAGAGTGGAAGAGGGTAGTTGAGGGTCCCCAAATATTACAGTTGCATCCTTTTGTGAGGATACAAAGGTGGTGGCAGTGGGTATGTCGGAATCCCCGGGCCCGGATGGGAAAATATCAACATCCATCGATTGTGAAGAATCAGAGGATGGAGTATGTGGGATGGCCCTAGAAACCTTCCTCGTTCTTTTGGGAGAAGAGGGAGGGGAAGAGGTAGAGTGCCACCGCTTTGAGGTGGTGGGTGAGGCATGGGTAACCACCGAAGGTCCTTTCAGTGGTATGGCCCGTTGGGCAGGTGCGGCGGTGTCGGTAGCTGATGATGAGATAGTGCTAGCCGACATCACAAGAGGTGAGGGGGAAGGGTCCACTACAGAGGAGGGACCTTTGGACACTGGAGTGTCCTTGGCATCTCCCCACTGTAGATTGGGAGAAGTAAGGAAAGAGACCATACCTGGTAGCAGAGGGTTGTCAGTTGCCAAAGGCCCCTTATGAAGAAGGGGTTTGGTCATAATCGGCGCCTTGTAGTCAAAAGTGATGCTATGAGAGGCATCAATGGCAGTAGCAAATTTATGATAAATGATGAGCTATATAAACCGAGGAAAAGCGACATGAGGCCGCTTGTGAGGGGTGATGACACTGACTAATTCACGGAAGAAATACCGTGCAAAATAAATCTTTCTTTGAAAGATAAGAGCATGTGCCAGTTGGGTGATGGAAGAGGGAGATTGATCATGTCCAGTAGTTTTCTTGCTAAGACATAAAATAACGTGAGAGAAGAAGAAATGCCAGATACCTCCCATGTTTTTGCGAAGTAGTGTGCCCGAACTTCTGTCATGTTCACCACAGATGTAGTTCAGAGCCGCAACAACTTCCTCATGCTCATTGCCAAGAGGGAATTTATCATAGGGTGAGTAGATAGGAAGATGAAGTGCCGAACGAACATCCTCAACCCCGAAAGACAGATCCGGCGAAGCGGGATCGGAGAGGATGGAAGCCGACACTTTCTCGGATGTAGCGTCGTAGATACAAGTAAGCCAAAAATTGCCAATGAGCAATTTTCTTATTTTTGGTGGATTGTATGTCAAGGCATAGTGAAGGGGAGACTTCATGAGGAAGAAAGCAATCGGGTCAAACTCACTATGCTTGGGATCACTTTCCAACCGTGCAACGTGATTGCATGGGTTGAAAATGAGATCGGAATGAGAGGTGGGGGAGGTGAACACATTTTTCTTAACAAGGTTGGGGGAAGAGGAGGAAGCCATGAAGGAGAGAAAAGTAATGAAGGTGGAATAAAAGAATGAATGAAGGAAGGGATGGTGGAAAATGAAAGGGGAGGGGTGTTATTTATAGTGGAAATGGGAGGGAAAAAGAAAAGAAAGAGATTTGAAATGGGTAGGCTAGAGAGGTAGTAAAAAGTAGGGTAGAAGAAGATAGATGAGATATGGAAGGAAGATATGGTGAGGGGATAGGATGTGTAAGAAAAAGAGAGATATGGAAAAGATAGGTTGAGATATTGTAGGTGGTGTAAGGGAAATAAGGGATGGGATGGATGAGTAGGGGAAGTCTTGGGAAGGGAAGTAAAAAGAGAAAGGAAAGGATATGGGGAAAGGGAATGGGGTTAGGGGAGGGAATAGGACAAAAAAAATAAGGGTGGAGGGGTGGGTGGATGTTGGCCGAAAAAAAATTGAGTGGGGGTGAGGGTGGGTGGGTTTCGGCTAGAGGGTGAGGGGAGGGGAGGGTTTGAATTTTTTTTTTTTTTTTAAGGGGGAGGGTGTGTATAGGGACCGAAGAAAAAAATTTGATGGGTTTCGGTTAGGGTGAGGGAGGGCCGAAGAGGGAGAGGGAGGGGGGAAGGGGTTCGGCTAGGGAGAGGGAAGGGGGGGGGAAGGGGTTCGGCTAGGGAGATGGAGGGCCGAAGAGGGAAGGGAGGGGGGAAGGGGGTTTCGGCTAAGGGAGAGGGAGGGCCGAAGAGGGAAGGGAGGGGAGGGGGGGAAGGGGGTTTCGGCTAAGGGAGAGGGAGGGCCGAAGAGGGAAGGGAGGGGAGGGGGGAAGTGAGTTTCGGCTAAGGGAGAGGGAGGGCCGAAGAGGGAGAGGGAGGGGGAAGGGGTTCGGCTAGGGAGAGGAAGGGCCGAAGAAGGAGAGAGCCGAAGGGGAAGAGGGGGAAAGGGGGGGTGTGGGTGGTTCGGTGGGAGGGGAAACCGAAAAGGGGTATAAGGGGGTGAAGGAGGGGAGGGAGAGAGCCGAAGGGAGAGGGGAGGGAGGAGGGAGAGAGCCGAAGGGAGGGGGGAGGAGGGAGGGGTTTCGGCTAGGGAGAGGGGAGGGAAGAGGGAGAGAGCCGAAAAGAGGGAGAGAGAACCGAAGAGAGGGAGAGAGAAAGAGAGATTTTTTTTTTATTTCTTTTCTTTCTCTCAATTTTTTTTAATTAAAAATCGGCATTTAACATACCGAGTTCTCCGATGAGGAACTTGAACCGAGCTTCGTCAAGAGGCTTGGTGAAGAGATCTGCCAGTTGGAGGTCGGTGGGGATGAAATGGAGTTCGACATCACCTTTGGAGATGTGATCCCGGATGAAATGATACCGGATGTCGATGTGCTTGGAACGAGAGTGCAGCACTGGATTGTTTGCGATTGCGATCGCACTTGAGTTGTCACACAGAATCGGGATATGAGAGTACAGTTGATTGTAGTCTCTCAGTTGGTTCTTCATCCAGAGGATTTGAGCACAGCAACTTCCAGCAGCTACATACTCAGCCTCAGCAGTAGAGGTGGAGACTGAGTTCTGCTTCTTGCTTGACCAACTAACAAGCTTGCCACCAAGGAGTTGACAGCTGCCAGTTGTACTCTTCCTATCAATCTTAGAGCCTGCAAAATTAGAATCTGAATACCCCATTAGATCAAAACTTGAGTCTTTGGGATACCAAAGACCCAGATTCATGGTACCTTTTAGATACCGAAAAATGCGTTTAACCGCAGCCAAGTGAGATTCCTTTGGATTGGCTTGGTAACGCGCACACAGGCAAGTAGCAAACATAATATCTGGTCTACTCGCAGTAAGATAAACAAGGGAGCCGATCATGCCTCGGTAGCTGGTGATATCCACAGATACACCATCCGGATCAGCATGGATTTTCAAAGGTGGTGCCATAGGAGTTTTCATGGGGGAGGAGTTTTTAAAATTGAACTTTTTCAGAAGATCACGTGTGTATTTGCTTTGATTTATAAAGATTCATTCTGAAGATTGTTTAACTTGAAGTCCTAAGAAAAAGGTAAGCTCCCCCATCATACTCATCTCATATTGGCTTTTCATGAGAGAGGCAAACTCATCACACAGTGACTCATCAGTGGCACCAAAAATGATATCATCCACATAGATTTGAACAAGAATAAGATTACCTGAGGTTTGCTTGATGAACAAAGTGTTGTCAATTTTACCTCTTGTATACTTGTTCTTCAGGAGAAAGTCAGCAAGAGTGTCATACCAGGCACGGGGAGCCTGCTTTAGACCATAGAGAGCTTTGTCTAACCTGTACACATAGTCAGGATGGACTGGATCTTCAAAGCCAGGGGGCTGTTTCACATAGACTTCTTCAGCTAGCTCCCCATTCAGAAAGGCACTCTTGACGTCCATCTAGAAGACTCTGAAGTTCTTGTAGGCAGCATGAGCAAGAAAGATTCTGATGGCTTCAAGTCTGGCAACTGGAGCAAATGTTTCATCATAGTCAATTCCTTCCTCTTGCCTATATCCTTGTGCAACCAGTCGGGCCTTGTTTCTGATCACTGTGCCTTCTTCATCCATTTTGTTCCGAAAGACCCACTTGGTTCCTATGATGGTTTTTCTGGAAGGACGAGGAACCAATATCCAGACTTTGTTTCTTTCGAACTGAGAAAGTTCTTCTTTCATGGCAGTGATCCAACATGGATCAGCTAGAGCTTCGTCAACTTTCTTTGGTTCAAAGAGAGAAAGGAAGTTCACATAGAGACAAATGTTACCGACACCTCTTCGAGTCTGTACACCAGCTTGTTGATCACCAATGATTTGATCAATGGGGTGATCTTTTGTCCACTTTAGGGCAGGAGGTAAAGGAGGAGGGTAAGAGATTTGTAGAGGAGAGTTGGAAGGGCAATTTTGAGGAGAGATGGATGGAAGGTCGGCTTGTATAGGTGAGGAGTGGATGTCAGATGGAGAGACTGGGATGATTTGGAGTGTATGTTGAGGTTGGGTAGGCTGAGGATCATCCTCTTGATGAGAAGAGGGGTAATGAGATGTAGAGGGTTCATTGTTTTGGTAAAGAGAAGTGGGAACTGTGTAGGGAATGTCTGATGATGTTGGAAGAGGACCATCATCAACACAGGAGGACATCCATCTGTTCAATTCTTCATCATCACAAGAGAGTGATGATATCTTGAGGTCATCAAACTTGACATGGATGGATTCATCAATGCACTTCCGTCGGAGGTTGTAGACTCTGAAAGCTTTGGAAGTGAGAGAATATCCCACGAAGATTCCTTCGTCAGCTTTGGGATCAAATTTTCCCAAATTTTCTCTATCATTGAGAATGTAGCAGACACAACCAAAGACATGAAGAAAACCAATGTTGGGTTTTCTACCATAAAAGACTTCATAAGGAGTCTTATTGTGTCTTTTCACAATGATGGACCTATTTTGGGTAAAGCATGCAGTGTTGATTGCTTCGGCCCAAAAGTAGGTAGGGAGGTGAGATTCACTCAACATGGATCGGGCAGCTTCACATAGCGTTCTGTTCTTTCTCTCCACTACACCGTTCTGTTGTGGAGTTCTGACGGCAGAGAAGTTCTGAGAGATGCCTTTTTCATTGAAAAAGTCATCCAACATACTGTTCTTGAATTCTGTTCCGTTGTCACTTCTTACAGATCTTACCAGCTGCCCATTCAACACTTCAGACTTTTTGATGAACTTTATGATTTCTTCAGTAGTGTCACTTTTATACCTGAGAAAAAATACCCAAGTGTAACGAGTGAATTCATCAATAATAACCAGAATGTACCTTCTACCACCAAGGCTTGGAGTACTGACTGGTCCACACAGATCCATGTGGAGCATCTGAAGAGGCTGAGTGATGGAGAAGCATTGCTTGGACTTGAAGGAAGATTTTGTGAGTTTCCCTTTCTCACACGCAGCACACAACTTTTCTTTCACAAAGGATAACTTTGGCATGCCCGTAACAAGCTCCTGGTTTGAAAGGACATTCAAAGTCTTGAAGTTGAGGTGAGAGAGACGCTTGTGCCAAAGCCAACATCTTTTGGCAGAGTTTTCAGAGACAAAACAGATGTTTGTTCCGAAGGATGAGCTATGTCCCATGTCTATGACATAGACATTTTCTTTGCGGTAGCCAGAGATTACAGTTTCCATCTTTTCGTTGAAAATGATGCATGAATATAATTCAAACATCACCTTGTACCCCAGATCACACAGTTGGCTTATGCTTAGGAGATTGTGCATCAAGCCTTCAACATAAGCTACTTTATTAAAGGTGATGGAACCATTTGAGAGTGTTCCATAACCTTTAGTCCTTCCTTTAGAGTTATCACCAAAGGTGACAGAAGGACCTTTGGTAGGCACGAAGTCAACAAGGAGAGATTTGTTGCCGGTCATATGTCTTGAGCACCCGCTGTCGAGATACCAGATTTGTTGGTGCCCTAGACCCTGCAATCACAAGAAAATCAGTTCTTTGGTACCCATTTGGAGATGGGTCCTTTTGAGTTAGAAGGAGAAGAAGTATCCTTGGAAGCATTTTTATCAATTCTCTCCAGAGGACAATTCTTAGCAAGGTGAGAGGTATTACCACAGTTATAACATTTTCTATATGTAAAAACCTTTTTGGAGCTTTGACCAGATTCCTTGTGATGACTGGTCACATTGACTTTCATGGCCTTAGAGGTTAGAGGATAGTCAAGAGGCTTAGGACCCAAGATACCTTTGCCAGAGTCAGTTGAAGGAATAGAAAAGGGTGTCTTGGAGTTTAGCTTATTTAACATCACAGCTCTGGGGATTGGAAGAGAAGATGGTTTCTTTGAGTTTTTCTTGGGAAGTTTCTTTTGGGGAGGAAAATTGGCAACAGATTTTCCCTTTTTGGAGAAAGAGACTTTGTTTGAAAAAGGCTTAGAAACTTTGGAAGGTTTGGGTTCAGAAGATGAAGGCTCGTTTATTTTTAAGGAACACATAGACTCAATAATTGGTTTAGAAGGGTCATTTGAGTCTTGGGTTTCCTCACTCTCATTGGGTGAATCAATGCTCTTAGCTTTGATGAACATTCCAAATTTGAGATCTTTAGAGGGATCAGAAGAGTCCAAAGGTTCAGAGTTGTCATAGTTCTCTTCAGAGGATTCATAGAATGAGGGAAGAGAGAAAGGAGCATGAGTGTCAGAAGGAGGTTCAAGGTCATATTTTCCGAAGCCTAGTCCAGACTTGTCATCACAAGATATTTGATCCTGAAAAATCATTTCTAAATTTTTGGACGAGCTTGTCCACTTTTTCACAGTTTCTTGCTCCTTTTTAAACTTTTTAAGAAGTTTATTTTTCTCTTTAGCAAGAGTAAAGTTTATAGTTTTCAAATCCTCAAGCTCAGCCTTGATTTTATCAAAGTGTTTTAGTTGAGAAAGACAGATTTGTAGTTGAGAAGAAAGAGATTTTATCTGAGCATTTGCCTTCTTCTTTGCATCCTTGGCTTCATAGAAGTCAATGGTCAAAGAGTCAAAGGCTTCAATTTTCTCAGCATCAGAGAGAGAGAAAAATGGATGTACCTGAGAAGATGATGTGGAGCACTCAGCAGACACAAGAGCCATGGAGGTGGAAGGGGTTTCACCATCATCAGCATCATCTATTTTAGCCATAAAGCAGAGATTGGCCATTTCCTTATCACTTTCGGAAGTTGGTTCATCTGCCCAATCATGAGATTCGGCAAGAAGACCTTTTCCTTTGTTGGCTAGAAGAGCATTCCTTTCCTTCTCTCTCTTGTATTTGGCCTTGTACTTTTCAGCACGGTCAGAGTTTGAAGGAGCAGAAGTTTTTGATTTTTGAAAAGAGGGTTGAAGGGAATCAGACTTGGTTCTGACAAACCTAGAGGATGTACGGTTGGAGGAGGGCAGTCCAGACTTATCAGAGGACCTGCTTCTGCATTCAGAAGCAAAGTGTCCCTTCCTCCCACACCTGTAACATTCCTCATTTGATTTGTCAGAGGAAGCATTTTTTGAAAAAGTAGAGGAGGGTTTTCTAGAAAACCTGGGTTTTCTAGAAGGGAAGTGAGGTTTGCCTTTAGAAAAGCCAGCCAGCATGGCAACACCATCTGACAGCTGAGCCACAGAGGTTTCCTCTCCTTCATCATCAGCCTCACTGAGATAGGCTTCTGAAGGGTCATTGGGGTCCTCTTGACTGTCGTTGTCAGAGTCAGAAGGATAGGTGATCCTAGGACACACACAGTACTTTTGGAAGACTCACCGACAAGGGCTAGAGAAGAGCCTTTGATGTCTTTTGTGAATGACTTCCTAAGCAGTTTAGACTGCTCATAGTTGAAGAGGGTGCCATACAAGGCAGTGAGAGGCATAGAGTCAAGATCCTTGGTAGACTTCATACAAGTACAGATGTTTTCCCAAAATTCAGGAAGACAGTCCATGAACTTGCACAAGACTTCCTCATTGTCATATATGCGACCCACAAGTTTAAGATCATTGAGAAGGCTATTAAAGCGATTGTAGTAGTCTGAGAGAGACTCACCCTTCTCATGAGAGAAGAGTTCATACTTTCTTACAAGAGCAATCTTTTTGCTCTTTTTCACCTCAGACGTACCTTCATAAAGAACACACAGAGTGGACCACATTTCTTTTGCAGTAGAAAGGTTAACGAGAGAATGATAGACCTCATCAGGCAGAGAGAGGGCAATGATGGCTCTGACTTTAGTATCAAGAGCTATAAGACGTCTGTCTTCATCATTGTATTTACTGGGGTCTTTTAGAATGTATCTCCCAGTAGCTGGAGTCCTTTCTTCTTCAGAAGAGTCCTCATCAGCTTTTCCCTTGTCTGCATTATATCGGTCCCAAACTCTAGGAATAAAGGGACCTTCATGTAAAATAGTTGGATATCTGCTGTCAACTCCTTCTAGAAAGAGTATCATACGACTTTTCCACAAGAAAAAGTTATTGGGGTTAAACCTTGGTGGTTTGGCTATAGAGCCATTGTCGTATGAAACAACATTGAAGTTTTGAGAAGAATCATTTTTTAAAGAAGAAGAAGAGGCTGCCATCACGGATCTAGTTTATTGAGTTAAACTAAACCGCTCTGATACCACTTGTTGGTCCCAAATAGTAGTAAATAAATAAGCAAAGTATTGTAGAAGGGGGGGTTGAATACAATACACACAGTTTTTCACTTACTTTAATTCTTATTGATTTGAAATCAAGAATTACACATAGAAAACTTTTGATTGTTGCGGAAGAGAATAGATGAAATCTATTCAAACAATCTTACACTAAGAGAAATGAAGAACAATTGTAAAACACTTAGAAAACAATAAGAACTTCTTAGAGAGAGAATGCCAGTGCACTTAGAGAGCTTGAATGCTTGAGAGCTGGTGATCTTGCATGTTGAACCATCCTCCATATTTATAGTGCCTTATGCATTAAATGCATGGGACACCTGTTGAGCAAAGGATGGACACAGGTCTTCAGCAAGGTACATGGTGTACCTTTTGTCTTGAGGTGTTTTGGCTTGAAGTGTTGACCTGCAGCAAGGATGGTAGAGACCTTTCCTTAAAATGGTGTAGTAGACAAAACTTACTTGATCTGATCTCCAGATGAGGTCCACGTCAATGCAAGATATCACAATATACTTTGTCAGAAAAGTACAATGTGTTTGAAAGAAATCCTTAAGCATAGACTGCCGAAGACTTGAAAGATCTTCGGCTCCTGAAGATGTGAGAACACCTTCATATCTTAAGGAGAGATCATTGGCTACCGAAGACTTGAGAAATCTTCGGCTGTTCCTTGAAGATGTGAGAACACCTTCATACTCTAAGGAGAGATGAGATCATCGGCTGCCGAAGACCTGAGAGGTCTTCGACTCCTGAAGATGTGAGGATACCTTCATACTCCTGAGAGACATGTGATTGACACCATCCTGGCTGATGGTGTTGATCACTTGGGCATGCTTGGCTTTAGGCTAAGGAGACTATCTTCAATCCGCTTTGAGAGATGTACTCCTTCTTTGTCTTCTTCGGTTGATCTTCGACTTCACCGAACATTTGTATAGAAACCAAGCTGCTAAAAGAACCTTAAACATATTCTAAGTAGGATGATATAAGATGGAAGATCAGGAGGTCATCTTCAAATCTTCAGATGACCCAACAACTATAAATAGTCCAATTATTTCAAACTTTAAAGTCACAACATTTTCATCTTTAATATCAGTAACAATTAAAGATGCCACTGGCGCCAATTACAAGAGGACGCCTATGGAGGCTTAGAGGTCCATCTGAACCAGTTCCGAAATGGGTCGAAGACTTGATTAGTAAGTAATTATGTTTCAGTTTATAAATATATTGTATTACCTTAAATTCTAACTTTTTTATTCCATCTAATAGTTGCCTATCCACTACTCTTCATTATGAAGGTATACCATAATGGATATTTCACTGGGCCGCCGAATAATCGTTATGTCCGTGGCATAGAAGTTTTTGTTGACCTAATAGATGGTGACGATCTTTGTATCGCACACGTGAAGTGAATAGCTAATGTAATTGGTTATGACGACTTTGCTCTTCGTGGAACCTTAATGTATTTTAAAAGGCCAGACGGAGACTTAGAGACTGGATTAAAAGAATTGGTGGTTGATGAAGACTTTCTAGAAATGCATAATTGTATTGACGATGAAACCATCCTTGAAGTGTATTTGGAACCCCCTCCGTATTGGAGCACCCCTTCTGGTTGGGTTGTTTAATCTATTTGTAGGGTTATTTAGTGGTCTATCCATCTGGTATCGAAACTGCCTGGCCTCCTCTCGGGCATCACCTGTGGCTGATATGGCCTCACCAACAACCATCTTAGATAATAACTTACAGACCCATACGCCACAATCTCCGGTGGCGCCCATCTATTGTGGTACATCGTTTGCGTAGTCCCAATGAAAGTTTTTGCTAATTCGTATACGACGGAAATCCCTCAATTTTTTGATCAGATTTAGAAGGATATTGGAGAATTTTTCCATCATGGATGCAAATGGTGCCTCGTATACGGAGGGTCGGTAGGTGTCGTAGACTTTCATATGCATTGTGTTCAGGTCCAGAGATCCCAGAACCCAATGTCGAGACTGAATGCATATAGGGATATACACCTGAATATACAAATAAAAAATATACAACTAGTTAATAAGACACCGGTTAAATAAAAGAAAAGTAAAATGATTTACATACCCATTGGAGGCCCAACCATGATGGATAGTATTCAGAAGAACCATCGGCCATGGTATACGCTGAATCGAACCCTCCTTGTTGGACGACAAGGAATTCAAAGAAATTGGAGATCATTATCGTCCACTTTGCGTTTTTAGGTCGGGAGTCGAGGAGCATATTGACCCACACATCGATGTACTAAATACCAAAGAAAAAATTGTTAGACAACTACTACGATATGTATGTGACTATAGTACTTTACCTAAATGAAACCTTACTACTAACCTCGTCCATGAGATTCCCATCCTCCAAATATCCCAGAAATATGCCCCACCATTTATTCTTCACTGGTGTTAACGGGTAGAACGCGAGATGCATGTCGGGCAAACTTTTTTCTAAGAATCGGGCAGATGGTAGATGCCTTCACAAAACTTAGGGACTGACTTGAAAAGGCTGCAGAAGAAGAAGGCCCGAGCTTGGTTGTTGCCTTTTTCAATTTGTCCGTGCCGAAGGAGGTCCACGGCCTCACACGTAGCTTTCCTTTCTTTTTCTCACGTTGTGGCCTATCCTGGACCACTGGAGGGGCCACAGCCACGGCTATTGGGACCTCAACAGGGGGTGATCTCTCCAGAGCGGTGGTGACGGGCGTACTGCAAACGTCATCCACTGCAGCGGAGGATGATGGCAAAGGACCCGACATACCGCTACACTGCGGCTGAGAGGTGTCAAATCCCGACCCCGTCGGACGAGAAAACGCAGAGGGCATCGTCCGGAAGGCGTCGAACCCCGACATCGAACCAGGCACATCGCTATAGGGTACCGACTGGTGCCCGTCTAACGATGGCAAGCCGCCAAATATGGACTGAAATAGGCCCTCCCCTGACCCTGACTGAGGGGTTGTGCCCTGGAAATTAAGATGGATCTAAATCAGCATATTTTATCATAAACAAAAATTACACAAACAACACAAATTTCTTACAGTTTGCACGAAAGGGTCGAACGCAGTCTCCGTGTACTCCGATGTCCCCTGAAACTTCATATTGATCATTTTTTGTACATTTTCGTAAGGTTTGCAAGTAATCAAAAGCTACTAATAACTTACAAGTTGCATGTACGGTGGAGGTATGACGTACGACGGCCCCGACATGTAAGTGGGACTCGGCGGCTGAGGTACGTAAACCGATGGGCTCGAAGCCCCCTGTAATTTCACATTGGTCATTATAACATATAAACCATGCATAAACAAAAAGTATATATTTGATAAATTACTATTCATCGTAACTTACGTGTGGCGTGTAGCAGGACGGTGTAGAGCCGAACATCATGGGTGAAGACAGCGTGTGTCCGGACCCATACGGGTAGTGGGGTGGGCGCCCTCCCGACACCTAATAAAAGAATGTAATGACCTATCAATAAACAAACTCATAACACCGTGGACGATAGCCAAGGTTAATTAAACACTTACCTGAACAGACATAAACCTAGCACAGATGTCCTCTACGGCTTTTAGCCGTTTCTCGTGATCATCTACCTGCTCCCACCTATGTTGATATGGGTCGTGATATGGTGATTGGTGGGGGGAGTGGCGCTCATATCTCTCGCTCACCCCTGCATCGCCATCGTCGTGGTCTGACGAGGACCCCGTGGAAGGATCGGAGCCAGGTGGGGAGGGAGGGGGTTGTGCGACCTGTGCTTGGCAGTCGAGGTCTCTTCGACGGTCGCATGCCCACCTCACTATTAAAGAATGCATGGCTCTCGCGATACCAAGCTTGTTGCTCCTCGTGAGGCTCCGCCACAAGGTGCTCCAGAGGATTCCACCTCTCCTAAATATATTCATAAAAATATCACATTATAATTGCACGACTAATAACCCGAATAGAAAATATAGTAAAGAACTTACCTCCGGAAAAGAAAAAAAGGAAAGGCAGTGATACTTCGTCAGGACCACACCCCTCTCCCACCGAATTCCCCTGGGAGACTTACCGGGGTGCATGGTGAAGTACGACCGGGAGACTGGAAACATCTCCAAGATCCATATCTAGAATTAAATAACTAAATGAATAAGTATTTTTAAAGGAAGCCAACCTAAAATGAATAAGTAATTATTTTACAGTACTTATCTAACCTTGAAGGCGTATAAGAAGCCCGTCACCGTCATCTTCTTACCCTTATTTACCCGTTTATGCATAGCACCATCCATTTGCTTGAAAGTGGGTGCCCAGATGTATGATCCCCATGGATAACGGTTAAATGTCCGTAAATCCTTCACAACCTTAAAAACAAGATCAGAAACACTTTGCCGGTGCTGACGACCTAGAAATACCAACTCCACGATCAACACTAAACATACCCGAACAGCATCGGCGTCAGATAGACGACTCATGTCCCTAAAGACATGAAGGACGTCTGAAATCTGCACCTCTATGGGAGAAGTGCATCCTGGAAAAACCCTGGTAATAAAGCAATCACGTCCTAGGGTACGGAGGGTGATTGGCTCTCCGAAACGGAGTCCTGTAATAAGACAGAACTCCTCTCGGCCGTATCGACGAACCTCCCCGTATATATCGTACCATAGCTCCTCTGCCTCCGATGAAGGTCGATATATCTGCCTCTGCAGGAACATAGAAACCAGCAAGGGGTCGCCACCTGGCATAGTAAGGTCCAACCATGGACCGAATGGTGTGTCTTTAATAATCGTCAACGCGGGAGCACTAAGAGCATCCTTAATCTCCCCCAACAAACTAGTTCGGGACTTTATCGTCAAAATCGGATACCAAAAATCATCCTACATAGTAATAAACAGATGTTGTTAAGGTACCTAATAATTATTATGCAAACTACAGGGACCTAATTTGTAAATATATAAATTACGGGTACCTAGTATGTCATAATATAAAGTACAGGGACCTAATATTACATAAAGTATAGGGACCTAATATGTACAATTATGAAGTATAGGACCTAATTTGCAAATATATAAATTTAAGGCACCTAATATAGAAAAAATACGAAGTATAGGGACCTTATCTATAATTATGCAAAGTATTGGGACTTAAATTATTATTCTATAAATTACAGGGACCTAAGATATAATGATAAGAGATTCTTAAATTTATTTTGACGTGTAAACGTGTTGAAAATCCAACCTAATTCTAGTTTCAAGAAGTAGAATATTTGGATCTTAAAATAAATATGTATTTTTAAAATAAAACACAACTAAAATTTAATAGCAATAGTAAACAACACGTGAAAACAGTACTTTGAACCCATTATTTGCTCACAAACAAATATGTTTTATGATCAACAATTACAATATCTTTAAATATGTACGTGATGAATTAAAAATATATATTTATTTAACGAAAACTTGTATAAAATAACAAAGGGTTACAAAGACTTACTTCATGAGCCATTGAAGAAATGTTTTGATGACGACGAAAAACACGAGATGCACGTTCGTTATTCACGTGCGTTTTAATAACGCGTGGAGAGCACGACAACAAGAAAGAGTAGGGGATAAGTGGGTGTGGGTGGAGAAATGGTCCCAACACTTCTATTATATAGAGAAAAGTAGTTGATGTATTTAATGTAAAAGCAAATATATGCCCAAAAGTAATCAACAAAAACTTATAGAGACTCGTGATATTCTCTGAAAAACACTAATGGACAAAAATTATGGAAAAAGTAATCAACAAATGTTCCTGAAACACCAACATATAAATACGAATTAGTGCCAAAATTGTAAATATTTTGATAATGGGGCCAAAGTTGAGGGGCCATAATTGAAACTTTGATTTTATTTGAAATATATGTTCGTGTCCCACGAACATGATCACGAACTAGTGCCAAAACTGTAAATATTTTGATAAAGGGGCCAAAGTTGAGGGGCCATAACTGTAACTTGGCTTTTATGTGAAAGAATATGTTTGTGCCCTACGAACATATAAATACGAACTAGTGCCAAAAATGTAAATCATTTGATAATTGGACCAAAGTTGAGAGACCCTAATTGTAACTTGCTTTTTTATTTAAATCATTTACTTCGTATCACATAATATATACGAACCAGGGGCCAAACTTGTAATTCGGTATCTTCGTATCACTCACATGATATATACGAACAGGGGCCAAAATTGTAAATTTGTAATATTTCTTTTATCTCATCTAATTTACGATCAGGGGCCAAAAAGGTAAGTTTGGTTCGTGAAATACGAACAGGGGCTATAAATGTAATTGTTTTAAACTGATTTAATTTCTCAGAAACCATTTCACGAAGTTAATAAAAATTGTTGAGTTTTTAAATTATGTTCGTGAAATACGAACCTATATTACGAACATATGTCAAATTTATCAGACTTAGGGATGTGTTCGTATATACGAACACCTTTCACGAACTTATGGGCTATTTTAATAAATTGAGGGAGAGATTGGTTAGGAGATAAAGTCGATTTTTTGAAATTGCTAGTTTAATTAATTTCCCTATATTTTATTGTATTGTAATACAATTTATATTTTGCAATTTTTAATATTCATTAATATATTAATATTAAATCTATAAAAACAAACTGAATATAATGTTAAATTTATATTTAATAAATAAAAGATTTATATCAATATTAATTAATGATCAACCTATTTATTCTTTTTATAACCAAAATGCCATTTAGTAAATTCTTCATTCATTTTTATAAGAGTAAACTACAATTTTGGTCCCTGTGGTTTACCAAAAAATACGAAAGTGGTCCCTGAACTTCAATAAGTGCAGATTTCATCCCTAAGGTTTTAATTTCGCTATGAAAGATGAACAATCGAAGCTCAACAAATTTTGGTCCAGGTTAACAATAGCGTGCGAGGATGAAAGTTGAGGGTGACGTGAGGATGATGATTGAGGAGGGTTTTCTTGAAAATGTAAAACCGGTTAACCAAATGGCATTTAAATGGGAGAGAATAGACGAAATGACAAAAATACCCATCACGTGGGATGCACATGAAGCCTCTAACGGCACTTTTTTTGACGTCGTTAGCCAGAGGGACCACTTTCATAGCGAAATTAAAACCTCAGGGATTAAATTTGCACTTATTGAAGTTCAGGGACCACTTTCATATTTTTTGGTAAACCACAGGGACCAAAATTGTAGTTTACTATTTTTATAAATATGTGGCCCAAGATTTACTAGCATAAACACATACACAAAACACTTTGTTTATTAAACACAATGATTACATCAATCCATATCCCTATTTGTGATGAACAATTAAGATTGAGTGTTTGTGTGTGTACTCAATATGTGCTACTATGTGTGTTCTTACTCTCTCTCAATTACACCTTCACTTTCACACACTTAATCTCTTGTTCTTGCACACTTTCACACTTACTAAACAACACTATGACTTGCTTATATATAGGTCAACATGACCAAGCAAGGTCAAACCTTCTAAGCTCATTTACACCACACACAAACACTAATACAACAATTACAATAATGACCCTCATTTAATCTTGAATACAATTATAGTCTAACAATCTCCCCTTTTGGATTCAAGATTAAAAAAAATTTGACAATAATCTTCAGGTCTTCTTATCTTCAGAATTGATCTTCAGCTTTGAATCTTTTCCGACTTTGACAACTTGAAAACTTTGACAATTCTTCAAACTTGTCTCTCCCTTTGAATTTGCTTTTTCAAATTCTGAATAAACAACCTTTCTTTCAAACTTTGAATTTCTTCCACTTTTCCTATGACAAGCTTTCTTTAATCTTTGACTTCAATCATCTGAAAACTTTATCTCCTCTGAAATCTTTAAAACTTCAATCTGATTTTGAACTTTGATTATTCTCCCCCTTTTTAATGATTTGTAAGAATCAAAATCATTAAAACACTTCAAGGTCAGATCCGTCATTGAATAAACTTCCCACCATCAGATAATCGTAATCTTCATGAACTTTCATCTCCTCCTTTGGATAATAGACATTCTCCCCCATATAAGAAAAGTAAACAATCTCCCCCATTAATAAGATATTCTGACTTCTGATCTGGATTGGCCTTTGATTCACAAACATATTCATTTGAATCTTTTCAAATTCAAACAAAATAAGAATGGTAACCCTGAATCAACACATGAAACAGTTAGAAGTGCCTGTCAGTAACACAAAGTTACTGTGTACAACGAATGTACAATGTAAGGAGCTTGTTTGATGTTGACTCCCCAGGACTTCCATTCAATCATTGAAAAACACAAGGTAATTCTATGAATGTTCTGACAGAAAAACATATTCTCTGTGTGCTCGTGCTTGTGTTTTGAAAGAATTAGCACAAATGATTGTGTTTCATAAAAAGTCTAAAAATATGTAAATCACTGAGACAGCAATGATTGTACATGGACTCAATGTGCATGATAAAGGGTCGAAGGTGGGGCAACTTTCCTTCTTTTTCAATATCAGTATCTTCCAAATGAAGATCCGATAGATTATATGTTGCTTCCCCAGAAAATGTGAAACATTCTCTTTTTGAGAAAAGAATGAGTAGCTAGGGAGGTTGTATGCAAGAGATGGCATGGGCTATTTGCCTATTTCAATGATGGTCACCAAAGAAATGTGAACCAATCAGTAATGTGGCTGCCCGGCTCAGAAAGATGTTTGGTGCAGAGTTCTAATATTCTTTAAACTATGTTCTCTCACCCTCTTTCTTTTAATCATATAAACTCACATCTAACCATTCTCTCATATCCATTTTACCTCTACTCAATCCCACACTCAATTCTTTTAGACTTCTCTCCCCTCAATCACTCAAAGGATTTCTTCCGGAGTAGGAAACACTGGTTATCGTGAATCCATGAAAGATCTAATAAGCACTCACACTGAATCCCATGTTCCTAACAATACATGTTGTTCAATGATTTTCTTGACATGTAAAGCACAAGAAATCATATGTCAGTGTATGTATGCTCAACAAGGATCAGAATTGAAATTTGAGCATTTTAAACATTTAAGATATCTCAAAACTTTATATGAATGAATAATCATGAAAGAATAGAAATGTTTTGAGAATCTGACAATGATTAAGATCAGATCAAATAATCATGAAGACAAAATATTTGGGAATTCAAAGACGTAAGTTGTTTATATGAACAATATATAAACATATTATCAATGAAAGCACATTAAAAGTGAAATGACGTTTGATTCAAACAACTATGAATACCAAACGACGGGAGTATTACCATAGAAAGATATATCATTTGATACATGGTAATAACAAAGTCAATTTGAAAATACTGAACCAGTGTGTGTATGAATTCTTGACAAAGTATGTAGAAAAGAAAATACACAAGTATTATTCTTTAAAGAACACACGGTCAGATAAACAATGAAGTATAAAAAAAATCATTTAAAAATCACACTTCTCAAATCATAAAAACATGTTAAGATCATGAAGTGGTTTGAACATTTTAAAAACATTTTTTACAAGTGAATAAGAATCCTTAACTCCCCCTGGAATGAATATAACAATGAAAGTATCCTTGAATAGATATCCTTCCCCTTGGTATCTGTAAAAATCAGCTTATCAAAAAAAAATATAACAATATAATCTCTCTTTCAAACGAAAAACTTCCTGCAATGATGTCATCATGAAAGCATCCTTCAGAAGAAAACATTTGAAAACGGGTTTTGAACTGAATTGTCCAAAAGCCATTCTTTGTTGAATTACGGGTTCTAAACTGACGTACTTAGAAACCATTGTCACATAAAATATCCTGCAAGAAAAAGATTTTGGTAATCATTATATAAATGATTCCGCTTTAGTCAGTTATCATATGATGAAATATCCAAAATATATTCAAATAAAGCACAAAAGTAGAAAACTCTCCCTCGAATCATGAAGTGGCATTTAACATACCAAGTTTGCTAACTAAAAAGTTAAACCTCTTTTCATCCAACGGTTTGGTGAAAAGGTCAGCCAACTGGTAGTCTGTAGTCACGAAGTGCATTTCGATATCGCCCTTCTCGACATGATCCTTTATAAAATGATAACGCACGTCAATGTGTTTTGTCTTGGAATGCTGTACTGGATTGGCTGTTATCGCAATCGCACTCTTAGAATCACAGTAGATAGGGACTCGTTGGTAGGTATATCCGAAATCTTTTAACTGTGTTCGCATCCAGAGGACTTGTGAACAGCAGCTTGCGGCAGCTACGTATTCAGCCTCAGCAGTGGATGTAGAAACACAATTTTGTTTCTTAGATGTCCAACTAACCAACTTATCACCTAAGAACTGGCAAGAACCAGAGGTGCTCTTTCTATCCAGTTTGCATCCTGCATGATCAGCATCAGTATAGGCAGTTAAATCAAAAGACGAACCCTTAGGATACCAAAGGCCTAACTCTGTAGTTCCTTTAAGATACTTAAGAATCCGTTTTACAGCGACAAGGTGTGATTCCTTCGGATTTGCCTGATATCTAGCACAGAAACAGGTAGCAAACATAATATCCGGTCTACTTGCAGTTAAGTATAGCAGTAAACCAATCATGCTACGGTACACTTTTTGATCTACTGATTTGCCAGAAAGATCTGCATCTAAAAGTGTGCCCGTTGCCATCGGTGTTTTCATCACTGAACTGTCACTCATGTTAAGTTTCTTTAAAATATCTCAAATATATTTTGACTGATTAATGAAAATGCCTTCGGGTAACTGTTTCACTTGAAGACCAAGGAAAAAATTCAGTTCGCCCATCATTGACATTTCAAAACGAGATTCCATGATTCTTGAAAAGTTTTTACAAAACTTTGGATTTGTAGAACCGAAAATTATATCATCTACATAAATCTGGATTAGAATCAAATCATCACCTTGCTTTTTCAGAAAGAGAGTAGTATCAATTGTACCTTTCTTGAATCCTGAAGCGAGTAAGAATTGAGTTAGAGTTTCATACCAAGCTCTTGGTGCCTGTTTGAGTCCATACAAGGCTTTGTCTAAGACATAGACATGATCAGGGTTCTTTGGATCAACAAATCCTTCTGGTTGAGCAACATATACTTCTTCATGCAATATCCCATTTAAAAAAGCTGATTTTACGTCCATTTGGAAGACCGTAAAATTTTTATGCGCTGCATAGGATAAGAAGATACGTATGGCTTCCAGTCTTGCCACAGGAGCAAACGTTTCGTCATAATCAATTCCCTCCTGCTGACAGTAACCCTTTGCAACAAGGCGAGCTTTCTTTCGAACAACAACTCCAGATTCATCTCTCTTATTTCTGAAAACCCACTTTGTTCCAATAACTGATTTACCTTTTGGAAGTGGTATAAGTCGCCAAACTTTGTTCCTCTCAAATTGTAGAAGTTCATCTTGCATCGCCAGTATCCAATCTGGATCGCGCAAGGTTTCTGAAGCTTTCTTTGGCTCGAGAGAACTTAAAAAACTTGAATATAGACAAAAATTAGCTGATGTTGCACGCGTTTGTACACCAGACTGTGCATCACCAATAATATTGTGAAGTGGGTGATCTCTTGTCCATTTCATTGTACTTGGAATCGGATGAATGTCAGTTTGAGTATTATCTTCCTCATATTCATCATACACTGCAGGTAAGTCTTTAACAACCCCAGATGTGCTCGGGACATCTTGTACAGCCTCTTCTGAAGTAAATATTTCTGGAGCAATAGAAGAATCACTCGGAATTGCTGTTGTAGAATTTGGATCTGCATGCACAGAATCAACATTAGTATCTTTAGAGTGTATATATTGAGATGTACCTGATGTGGTTGAAATTGTGACATTTTCAGAAGGTCCTGAAATATCTGCTATTATAACTGGAACCTCTGAAGTTGATGCAGATATGCTTGATTTTTCAAAATCTGCACAAATATCCATAAAAGCATCAAAAAATAATAAGTCTAATTCAGCTGTAATTTTATTCGAATTAGAAGACTTATTCTGTTTGACTTCAGGTTCTATTCCGTCTTGAATAGAAACTTTCTGTTTAAACTTGAGTTCTGAATTGTTGTGTTCAGAAGTCAACGTTGATGATTCATCGAATGACACATTAATGCTCTCCATGATCGTCTTGGTTCGTCTATTATAAATTCGATATGCTTTAGATGTCAACGAATAACCAATGAAATAGCCTTCGTCAGCCTTCTTGTCAAATTTACCAATATTGTCTCGATCATTGAGAATGTAACACCTGCAACCAAAAGTACGAAAAAATTTAATATTCGGTTTTCGACGATTAATAAGTTCATATGTTGTCTTTTTATGTCTTTTGATGACAATCGTGCGGTTTTGTGTGAAACACACAGTGGCTACGACTTCAGCCCACAGAAACATTGGCAATTCGGAATAAGCTAACATTGTCCTTGCAGCTTCCACCAGTGTTCGATTCTTTCTTTCAACTACACCGTTTTGCTGAGGAGTGTAGGCAGCAGAAAAATTGTGAGAGATCCCAACAGATATGAGATAACTCTGAAGCTTTTCATTCTTGAATTTCGTGCCATTGTCACTTCTCAAAGATATAACCGGCAATTGTAATCGAACCTGAATCTTCTTTAAAAATTCAATGATCAGCTCTGCTGCATCTGATTTGTTCTTTAAAAATTCCAGCCAAGTATATCTGGAGTACTCATCTATCATGACCAAAATGTATTTCTTACCATTGATAGACTGAGTCCTCATCGGGCCGCAAAGATCCATATGAATTAATTCAAGAGGTGTTGAGGATGAGAATTTTGTCTTTGCTTTATGAGATGTTCGCTTCATCTTTCCCATTTCACAAGCGGGACAAAGAGAATTCTTCTCAAACCTTAGTTCTGGTAGACCTTTGACAATACCTTGTCTCGCCAACTGATTAATAGCATCAAAGTTTTGATGAGACAAACGCCGATGCCAGATCCAACTTTCAGCTCGTGAAGCTTTTGCAATAAGACAAACAGGTCTTGATGCAGAAAGTGTTGGAAAATTCACAGAATAAAGATTTGCATTCCGCTTAGCTTTAAAAACTGCACGACCATCTTTATCTTCAATATAACAGCATTTATCAGTAAACCGAACTTGAAATTTACTATCGCAAAATTGACTTGTACTGAAAAGATTATGATCAAGTCTGTCTACGTATAGTACTCTTTTGATCGTCACGGTGCCATTTGTTAGCGATCCGTGTTCTCGAATATATCCAGTAACCTCAGAATTGGCATAACTTACAGTACCGGCAGGTTCCTCAACATAATTGTGAAGTAGATGCTTAAATCCTGTCATATGACGTGAGCATCCTGAATCTATATACCATGTATGTGAGGCCTGCAAAAATAACAACTCATTTCTGTTTAGGTACCCATATCCAGATGGGTCCTTCCTTGTTAGCTTTTTTGCAACTCAACAATATCATCTACCTTTAGCCTTAATTCGCCACTCGTAGCGAGGCTTAGGTACCCATTTCCATACCATTTTAACATTAAGCTCATGAAATGATTTTTTTTTCGAAAAATTATCAATCTTAGCATGAAAAATTTTAGCCTGATGAGTTAAGGATTTTGAAGCTGATTTGACATGAGATGTTTTTCTGGCAATTTTAGATTTAGAATTAATAGAAGGAATGATAAATGCATTATCATGACAGTGTTTGCAGATAAAATTCTCACGTGCAAATGTCAAAAGTGTAGATTTATCCAATGAAGTACAATCATTCATACAACTTTGACATTTGGAAACGTTTGAATTTTTACACAACAAACTACCACTATCACGAATATTACATTTATTTTTAGCAACTTTATTTTCCTTCACATTCTTCACTCTTTCTCCTTTACCATTTTGACTTTTCACATCTGAAACAGGAAACATAATCTTGTTAGTTTTCTTTGAAGATGATGATTTTGACTTTGAAGTACAAGAAGCTTCTCCTTTCTCAAAAATACTCGGAGGATATTCAGGAGTAGAATTATAAACAACTGAAGATTTAGAATTAACAGTATCAAACTCTGGATTAGAATGAACATTCCAGTTTGTAGAATCAAACATCTTTTTCTCCTTTAGATTTTGTTTAAACAAATCATTTTTCAAAATATTTAACTCTTTAGAAAGTTCTTTGTTTTCTTCAAAAGACTTGTCAAGTTTGAATTTGAGATCAACGTTCTCATCTTCTAACTCTTCAATCATCTTTTGAAGATCGATGATTTGTTTCTCAAAAGTAGATGTTTGATTTACCTCAGAGTTTGATTCCATCTTCTCTATTATAGGAACAGGATCTGAAGCATTCATCATTTCTGTAAAAATCTCCTCAGTCATAATTTTTGAAAAATCAGACTTAAGGTTTTGATTCATGATATTTTCACTTTCTGAACCATTTGAGGAATTTGACGTGAATAAATTAGATAATACGTGATTCTCAACAGCATTTTCTGAATCAGATTCATCAAACTGACACTGAGATTCAGTATTATTTTCTTCAACCTTGTGTGATTCTGTTGGTAAACAAGGAGGAAATAGTGATGTAAATTCACTAAATTCTATTTTTCTTGTTTTATAACTTTCATTTAAATCTTTATAAGCAAAACCAACAGATTTTAAATTTGAAATTGAATCAGCACAAGATGAAGTTTCATCAACATTCACATCTTTACCTCTTACAAAAGTATCATGAATATCAGGTTTTGTAGAAATAGAGCCCAGTTTATCAAAATTATATAAATTTTCTGGTGCTCTTTTTAAAACATTATTTGGTTCAAAACCCAAACCTTTTTTAACATCATAAAATCTGACATCTTGGTGTTTGTTTGTTAAAAGATTTAATGTTTGCTCAGTCTGTCCTCTTTTCAGATTTAAATCCTCCAGTTGCTTGATTTTACAATATGCCTCGTTTCTTTCTTGATAACAAACTTCAAATTTTAATTGAAAATCACCTTTTTCAGCATTTAAGTTGACAAGATCTTTTTCAAGCTCAGATATTTTTGAAATTAAAATATCTTTTTCCTTTTTCAAAAGATCTTTTTCAGATTCTTTATCCTTAACAAAATCTTTCAACATTGAATTTTCATCACGAAAATTCAACATTGTTTGTCTTTCATGACTAAGTTTGACTTTCAAAGTCTTAAACTCTTCTTTCATGAACTTAACTTGAGCTTTTAAAGATTGAATACGTACCTCGGAACCACAATCAGAATGGTCAGAAGATGATCCAATGTCCTCATCTACTTTAGCCATCATACACACCTGAGTAAAGTGGGCGGATTCATCATCAGAACTTTTATAGAACCAATTCTCTTCTTCTGCCATTAAGTTCTAACCATCTTCCACTTTCTTTGCTATCAGTGATTTCCGAGTATAGTATTCTGAATTCTTTATCCGCTTCTGCCTGCAATCTTTGGAAAAATGACCTGGTTTTCCACAATTATAGCATCTTCCATATTTCGGCTCTATTTCTTCTTTCTTTCCTTCTCTCTTCTCTTCTCTCTTATCATCTCTTTTCTCACCGCTTTTCTCATACTTCTTTTCAGATCTCAGTTTATACTTGCCTTTCTTGTAGTTGTCATACTTCGGCTTTGAGTATCTTTTCTTTCCAAAACTTTTAAACTGCTTTATGAGAAGAGCCAGATTTTCAGCAAATCTTTGCATATCCTCATCTGAATGTTCTTCACTTTCAGTGGAAGATTTATCAGTGCTTGAATCAGTAACTTCAGTGAGAAGAGCTCTGGATTTCTTTGACTTTGTCTTGTAGGAAGAACTGGATTTGAAACTTGACCCTTTCTTACGCTCAGACATTAAGGCTAACGAATCTTTGACCATCTTCTTTTCAGCACTAAGCTGCTTTACTTCATCCTCATGCTGAGATAAAGTTGTGAAGATATCATTGACGTCTTCTTGTGCCATGTCCTTTGTCATCTGAATGTTGATTGCATAGCTTTTCCATTATGGGTTCAAGTTCTTGATGAACTTATAATTGATCTCCGATTCTGTCTTGTTCATCCCATTTCTCCTAAGATCATTCAATATGATATTGAATCGATTGTATGTCTCCAACAAAGTCTCTCCTTCTTTAGCATGGAAACCTTCATAAGCATTGATACTTTGATTCAGCTTTGTCTGAATAGATTTCTTTGATCCTTGAAACTGTTTCTCCAATTCATCCCATAACGCTTTTGCAGAATCCCTACTGTCTACTCGATTGTAGATGTCATTAGGAATTCCCATAGTGAGATAGATAAAAGCTTCTTCATCAACCTTGTGTCTTGCTTTTTCTGTCTCATTGAAAAATTGATATGGTTTTGACACATATCGATCTGGAATTGTTGGATCAGTTGTTGTAGCTGTTTGTCCACGTACAAATGATTTTGGATCTCCCGGACCTTCTATGATAGAAGTCATATAATCTTTGTTCTTTAGATTCAAGAACTGAATCATTCTCTTCTTCCATTGTGAATAATCTCCAGAAGACAAGACCGGAGGTTTCAGATGAGATCCCATAGAAAGAAATTCATTTGCCATGATTAAAAAGATGAATATTCCTGAAAAAAATAAAAAATATTAGCTAGTAAAGATCTTTAAATCCAATCAAATCAAGAAAATTACAGAAATCTTTAAAAAAAATCCAGAGATTTTGATCACAGAAAAATCTTTTGTCCCCCTCCGCAGACTTAGCACGGTTAGCGGGTGGGGTCAAGGGGCAACGCCCTTGCGGGGTCGAGGGGCAGCGCCCCTAGAAAAAAAAATTCACTATTAAAGAGCATGTTACAGTTTTGAAAATTCTCAGAAAATATTCCAAGTAATAAAACTCGCAGATCACTATTGAAAATGAAACTCGCAGGCTGAGAAACACGCAAATCAAAGTCTGCGCGTTTGATAAACTCTCAAGCAAACTCGCAAGCAAACTCGCAAGCAAACTCGCAAGCAAACTCGCAAAGACTTGCGCGTTCTAATGAACTCGCTAAGCACTGAAACTCACTAAACGATAAAACTCGAAAGTGCCTAAACACGCAAGTTACTATTCACGCTAAAACGCGCTGATAGAGGCGTGCGCGTTCCAGAAACTCGCTAGGCACTACTTGCGCGTTTTGAGCAAACTCGCTAACCACACTTGCGCGTTTCAATACTTAGAAAAATTCTGAAATCTTCAAACTCGCACGACAAAGAACTCGCTGAACACTGTTCCTACTCAAACTCGCTAGCTTCGATTAGCGCGTTTGGAGAACTCGCAGATATCGACCAGCGCGTTTCTAGAACTCGCAACCAACTCCTTGCGCGTTTCGACCAAAAACGAATTTCTTCAGTCTTGCGCGTTCTAACGAAGAACTTGTGTGTTCTTCAGATCTAGCGCGTTCTTCAGATATCTTACGTGTTCTTCAGAAAGTCGACCAAAATCTCACTGATTTTGAACCAAATCTTGTCCAATTAACTTGAAACTTTGACAATTTGATCACCTATACATTTTGAACACAATACAAGCAAATAATTTCGATCTAAAAGCACAATTCTATAGAAATTGATGTGTATACAGTGACTGAACTCGTGAATTTCAAAACACACAAAATCATCAAATTTATGATCAATTACAGTGCATTACAAGAGTTAACAGATATAGACTTGATCTATTTCACTTCAGCGAACAAAACCTGATCAATCTCAACTCGAAATTTTCACTAAAACTCAAAAAATGATTCGGTGAACAGTGACGATGAACAGTACTTAATGAACAGTGTCGATTTTTAAAATTTTCTTGATTTTCAAACGGATTTGGCTCTGATACCAATTGTGGCCCAAGATTTACTAGCATAAACAAATACACAAAACACTTTGTTTATTAAACACAATGATTACATCAATCCATATCCCTATTTGTGATGAACAATTAAGATTGAGTGTTTGTGTGTGTACTCAATGTGTGCTACTATGTGTGTTCTTACTCTCTCTCAATTACACCTTCACTTTCACACACTTAATCTCTTGTTCTTGCACACTTTCACACTTACTAAACAACACTATGACTTGCTTATATATAGGTCAACATGACCAAGCAAGGTCAAACCTTCTAAGCTCATTTACACCACACACAAACACTAATACAACAATTACAATAATGACCCTCATTTAATCTTGAATACAATTATAGTCTAACAAAATATACTTTACAAAAAACATGATGTGACATAAAATAATTTCTTATTAAGAAATTATATTCTACAATTTTTTATATCATTCACTATCATATCAGCAAAATGCACCAACGTGGTATTAACAATTACTAAAAAAATTCTATTAAAAATTCTATTTACAATTACTATAATTTCTTATTAATTGCTAAGAAATCGTCGTAATGGACGGTAGAGATGGCCAAATGGGCCCGGACCGGCCCGAGGCTGGTTGGGACCGGTTTGGGTCCACCAGTCCTTAACCGGTTAAGATTTTCATCCAAAAACAGGTCTGGCCCGGCCCGAGACCGGTTATAACATCTTACATACATGCCTAGATCGCTTAAACTAGTGCTTTGATACCAACTTGTAACACCCTAAAAATTGACGAATTAAAACTTTTGAAAATTTCACAATATGACGTTTGTAATATAAGGAATTTAAACTTGGAACATTTGACTCGAAATAAACTTTTACAAAATGACATCACCCCAAAAAAGGGGAGAGTCGGCCGGGAAAACGGCCGGAAAACAGTCGGGAAAGTCGTTGAAAAACTCTCGATACGAGTCTGCCTATAGTGCCCGACGACAGTGTCATAGGGCACTGTAGCATGGTAGGGGTCGCAAGAGGCAAGGGGGCCTCGGTACATCCCGGACGACATTGCCCGCTACAGTGACAGATGGTACTGCCGCATGGCAGGGTCGCGCCAGACTTGCAGTGCATAAAACCGGACAAATGTCCTCAAGAATCTTTTAAGCCAATACCGATCTAAAATGCTCAAAATCCATTTGACCAACAATTACCGGTCCCCCAAATAATGGAATGTCTTTAAACAACGTTTACTAAGACACATACCTCAAAAACGAGATTAACCCAAAACTCAACGCGTAATGGGACCAAAGGTTTTCCAAAGGGTTTATGAATGCAAATACCCCAAAATGCATATAACGTGAAATAGACTCCATTTGTACAAAATCGTCAAAGATGTATAACTCATGAAATAGACCTTACTTGTACAAAATCACCAAGAATACGTAATTCATGTTATATAGTTGTTAAAACGTTCAAACCCAATATAAACATTTTAAGAGGTTAACACAACCCAAGTTTACCAAATATGAAAACTTATCAAAATACTCACACCGTGACATTTAACCAAGTAAAACATATTTTACTTCTAATTACTCAAAACTTACCAACAGTTAACCATTTCCTGTAAAACACTTTAAAATAAACATTTTGGCATTTACACCGTTTTCACAAATCAACTTGAACTCACCTTGCTAGGTTAAGTTAAACCTAGGTTTCAATCCACAACCATTAGCCTTCAAAAGCATAGATCTACGCCCAAAGCTTTCCGAAGACATCCATTCCAACTCTTCAACTCAAGCATCCAAAAACCTAGATCCATACATTTCCAACCATAAATAACCCTATCCCACCATATAGGAACATTTCCCAAACATTTTACATAAAGATCTCAACTTAGGTCAAAACCCTAATTTCCATAAATGAAGAAGAAGATGATTACCTCAACCAATAGCTTGAATCCACCTACCAAAACACTTGTAGATCACCCAAACGAACCATAAACTTTAAAATCTTCAAATGGAGGAAAGGTTAGATGAAATCCCCAAGAACTTGGTGAGGAAGATGAAGATGGAGGTTTTGTGGTTCAAGATCCCAACTAGCTAGATGATGAAGAATCATGTGGTTTAAAGAGGGAAAATCCTCAAAATGGGTTAGGGTTCGACATTTGGGGTTTGGGAGAGAAAATGGGAGAAGATTTAGGGTTTGGGTTGAGAGGAATGAGGCTTGATGGCTGAAAATCGAGTTATTAGCTCAACAGTGCGACTCGCGGGTTATGCCGCGACCTCAAGTCGCGGCATAAGTCGCCCGTTTCCTCCAGAACTCATTTCCAGTGAGTTACGCGGCTTGTGCCGCAACCCCAAGTCGCGCCACAACTTGCGGCAACCCAAATCTCGGTTTTCTCGCGTCTTCTCACCTGATTCGATCCTCGACGATTCCATAACAAAACTCTTCTGATTTCCCAACACCTTTACGTCCCCACGAGTCAAACGACTCCCGAATTAACACCAAGGGAAACCTCCAATTTACGGGTGTTAAATCCTCATAACCTTAAAAGAGATTTCGTCCTCGAAATCTGGCACCAACCAAGCACTTAACATCGCATTTGGCAAGATCAATTGATTCCCTATCCAAAAGGGATTCCTTTACGAACCTTACCTCATATACGAACCCTATTACATTTCGGTTGACATTGTCACTGAATTCCACATAACAAGCTGCCATAAACTCAAATCCTAAGGTTCAATGCATCTTACTGGTGACGGAAAGAGCATCGAGTCCTTATCAATTCATTCCCCCATCAATAAATTTTCGGTTGCCTCCCAACCTTAGATTGAACATAACACCTCAAGATAGATTACGACTATGGGCTAACCACTCTCCCAATGGTACCCCCGAGTGAACTTGACCTTACACATCTCTAATCGCCCTTCATTGAATCACATTACACTCTTTTCTTGCCTTCGCGAACACAACAACTTCGCAGAAACGATTCAACCGTAGCTTGACCATGTTCCTTTCAATCCTAGGTATTCACAACTAGGTCGACCTTGCCCGAGTGGTGAGGAATCCATAAATAATTGCTGAGTTGATCACCTGCTATTGCTACAGAAGCGATAAATATAATCTCGACAATTCAAGGCCCCCTCAATAAACAATTTATACTTAAGGCCCACCTCGAGATTCTCACTAATTGTCTCCAATAAACAATACCATAAAAGGTTTCATCGTCCCTTTCTTGACGAAATCCTTAACACTAGTTTGGTCTGATCCAACACAACGATAAATTTGTTTCCCAGGGCGTAACATCTGTAAAGGTTCTCACACTTTTCTTAATCAAAACATCGGTCTAAAGTTTCACCCAGAAACGTACCATCACGCTCTACAGATAGTCGTTTATCCCGAACTACAAGGTTACACGACTCCCATCATGCACTCAAGCGTCGATTGCTAATTCAACGAAAGTCTTGTTAATTACAGAAATAACAAAGATCGATCCCCAAATACCAACATCTAATCTCCTTAAGGTCACCACTTAAATCGCAAACACATAGGATCCACCGGGAGTGTACCAAAGCACCCCATCGGTTATCGTCCACACAATAGAGGGTCGACGTCTATCCTCAAGATGGCTATATTGCAACATGGGTGTACCGTCAAATATCTCATCCCAGATTTTCATTGACAATTCAAAGTTGACACCTAACACGACATAAAAATTCCAATATTACGTCTCCAACAAGCGCACCATAATATTTTCTTTATTCGTAAAGGTCCTTTAAGATGGTACACCACCAACACATAACATGATATTTAACAACAACCCATCGATTCAAATCCAACCATATGCAAATGACCACACAAGACTTTAACCCGAAAATTTACCGAAACAGAAAGATTACTGCTTAAATAGCTAGGAGAATACATAAGTCTAATACTTCAATTATTCATGCGTGCACCAATTCATAAAACCAAAACCCAAAATTCAAAACTAACCAGAAGTCAGGTCTTCCGACATTTCAACCTTCGATGACTCCTTGATCACGACTTCTACCACAAGAGGGTTTACATCTATAACTCTATTGAGTTCAAGGTTTTTCAAATTGCTATGCCAATTCAACATTTTATAAAACTTCCAAGTTCATAAGCTTTATAACAATTAATCATGCGAGTAAAATCCACTACCGTTTACTCGGTAGGTGTACAAAGGGGTCACCACTGACACGTATAAAATCATTTAAAAGAACTATCTGGTTATTATTCAAGCTAACAATGACGGTAAACAAGGATATACAACAAGTTTTTCGAATGGACCAGTATGGTCCTAACATGCATAAATTTTATGCCCTAAATGGGAAATAGTTTTACGTATTAAAACAGTGCGTAGCAAAACGTTTGTACAAAAATGCAGAAGGGGATATCTACTATATCAAATCCCAAGAGTTCACATTTAATCATGTAATGTCATGAAATAAATTTCCCCAAAACTTAGTAAAGACATATACATGCAATTTGATCAAACGTAAGAATAATTTACCTCGATTCTAAACTTTAGATCGTACAGATAAAATGCTTGCAAAACCCAAAACGGAATTTTCGTGACATCAAACTCTCAAAATTTTCTTTCTTTAGCCACAACAAGGCACGGAATAAGATCCCACAATAAAACTAGAATGAAACAGTTTATTTCAAAAAATTAGTAAGGTGATATGTGCATGCATTTTGGTTAAAACATGAGATAATCTATGTTGGTTTCAACTTCAAGTTCAAGGCCAAATAATTTTATGCTCTCATCGTTCTAAAATGATAATTAAAACTCATTGACGGAAGTTCCAAATAGACATGTATGCATGCTATATGCAACTCACCCAAAGTTCAAGGAAAACGATACCATCTGACGCCATTAAAGTCACCCCAAAAATCCACAAATTCGCATGAATTGAAATTCTCAATAAAACTCAAACACCAAAATAATGGAAGATAACTTTTCGTCCAAAACCTTAACATATGTGGAGAAGATCCAATGTTAAAGTCATAAACTGCAGTCTCTTATCCAAGACCCTAAACAACATCAAAATACGTGCATCGCAAAATCCGAAACAATGTTGGACAACAATATGAATAAGGAAAATCTTCAACAAGGTTTGCAACCTCATGTCATGAAACAATTTTGTGCATGCTCGAATTCGTGGTTCAAAACTTTGTCTGTGCTAAAACATTGCTTCAAGATTTGCAATTTAATCCACATGGCGATTTGGAAACATGAGAAATAATTGATGCAGTTCAATTTAGAAATAGGTTACGTGCGTGTAGTTAATCGGCATTCAACATCTCGAAACCACGCCCCTTACTTCCTTAGTAACACTATCGTCATTTAGATGCTTAAACATCTCAAGGCAATAATCGAATATTTCATCGGTCTACCTTATCATTTCTCCTCAAATAAAGTCAATTCCATAGGGTTAAGGTTCTACCATGACCATCAATTACGGCCTAAAACGGTCCACTTAATGCAATCACCATACTTACTGTCGCTCCGAATGACGAATGCTAAAATCATCAAGTTCTTCTAATGGCTACCCATAAAGAAACTGCTCCACTACCCCAACGGTTATCATACCAAGGCAGTTCAAGCATACACACATAATTCGTAGGTTCACCATAACACTTGTCAGGTGCTATTATGAACGTACTGTACATGATCATCCTTGCCACCTTCGGTGTGTTTCCCGTTCCTAGTGACTCCAACATCCTCAAAACATCCAACCTTAATGTGCTTATTGGTGAAATATCACCTTCAATCGCTTAAAAGTACGCTAGTTTGAGTCTAGGCATCCAAAAATAATACCTAATTCTCTCAAACTTAAGCTCTGATACCAACTTGTAACACCCTTAAATCTGAAGATAGCAACTTATTAAAATTTTCTAGATACATCAATAATTAATTTGACTACAGACACAATTTGAGAATTAACCTCAATACACACATTCATCCTGTACATACCATCTATGAAAAGGACGGGTGTTACTAAACCCAATAACAATCACTATCTCCAACTTGCGGAAGGCTTCACCAACTACTTACTCTTGTATAAAGCTAAGGCTCAACTTCTCAAAGCACTCGCTAGAACCGAATCCCCGACAGGAACCTGATGCACATGCCGACAAATAAAAATGTTAGGCTTAACGCCTAGTGAGCTCAAGAGTTTTAACATGAATGAATATATCTTTAAAAGAAAGGAATTCAATTTAAAGCAAGATCCTTCGAAATATTATACTTCAAAATGGAAACAACACATTTTCCCATAATATGCACTTTTAAAGACAATGCTCCTGAACACATATTTCTTATAAAACGATGCAACCTGTAACTCACCCAATGCGGGGTCATAGTTCGATACTCAAATTTGTGAAAATGTAAATAATACTTCATTTCCCAAAACACCCTAAACGCGGGTGGGGCATAATACTCGACCCTTAAATAACGGAAAACAACCCATAAAAATATGATACGCCATTAAGACATGGAACTGAAACTTAATACTCACGCGACCATAAAATGGAATGAAATCAAAATATTAAAGCATGGACAATTAAATATCCAAAATACAGCAGGCCGACAACGGGGGATACCCGTATCCGTTGAGAGCGGAGGAACACAAAAGTATGCCACTCAAACAACGTTGATCGTATGATACTTCACGACACGCTAGCCCAAGTGCCCCTACGACTCCTTGACAAGTTTCACCCAAAGAGACAGCTGACCTTAGTGAATACCACCGAAATTATCGCCAAAGGCTCGGCCCACGGGGGATACAACGAAGGCATTGCCCCACGCGGCGAAGGCCCCAAACGCCCATCAGAGGACTACCTACAGTCATAATAGCTCAACCGGGCTCAACCCTCCTAGTGCCTATTTGCAAAGACAAGGTCATAAACCATGAGTCCCGGAGTCCAACCCCGTACCACCCAATTGACCATCAAATAAGACTGACTTACGTGCCTATGGATCCAATGCAACACAGTCTAAAGTTACACGACTACTCATGAATGACGAAAGCACTCGAGTCTGTAACTATCGATATTATGCAATGAAATGCATTAAGATGTAAATCACAAATTGGACACTACATCGAGCCATTAAAACCGGACAAATGTCCTCAAGAATCTTTTAAGCCAATACCGAGCTAAAATGCTCAAAATCCATTTCACCAACAATTACCAGTCCCCCAAATAATGGAATGTCTTTAAACAACGTTTACAAAGACACATACCTCAAAGACGAGATTAACCCAAAACTCAACGCGTAATGGGACCAAAGGTTTTCCAAAGGGTTTATGAATGCAAATACCCCAAAAATGCATATAACGTGAAATAGACTCCATTTGTACAAAATCGTCAAAGATGTATAACTCATGAAATAGACCTTACTTGTACAAAATCACCAAGAATACGTAATTCTTGTTATATAGTTGTTGAAACGTTAAAACCTAATATAAACATTTTAAGAGGTTAACACAACCCAAGTTTACCAAATATGAAAACTTATCAAAATACTCACACCGTGACAATTAACCAAGTAAAACATATTTTACTTCTAATTACTCAAAACTTATCAGCAATTAACCATTTCCTGTAAAACACTTTAAAATAAACATTTTGGCATGTACACTGTTTTCACAAATCAACTTGAACTCACCTTGCTAGGTTAAGTTAAACCTAGGTTTCAATCCACAACCATTAGACTTCAAAAGCATAGATCTACGCCCAAAGCTTTCCGAAGACATCCATTCCAACTCTTCAACTCAAGCATCCAAAAACCTAGATCCATACATTTCCAACCATAAATAACCCTATCCCACCATATAGGAACATTCCCCAAACATTTTACATAAAGATCTCAACTTAGGTCAAAACCCTAATTTCCATAAATGAAGAAGAAGATGATTACCTCAACCAATAGCTTGAATCCACCTACCAAAACACTTGTAGATCACCCAAACAAACCATAAGCTTCAAAATCTTCAAATGGAGGAAAGGTTAGATGAAATCCCCAAGAACTTGGTGAGGAAGATGAAGATGGAGGTTTTGTGGTTCAAGATCCCAACTAGCTAGATGATGAAGAATCATGTGGTTTAAGGAGGGAAAATCCTCAAAATGGGTTAGGGTTCGACATTTGGGGTTTGGGAGAGAAAATGGGAGAAGATTTAGGGTTTGGGTTGAGAGGAATGAGGCTTGATGGCTGAAAATCGAGTTATTAGCTCAACAGTGCGACTCGCGGGTTATGCCGCGACCTCAAGTCGCGGCATAAGTCGCCCGTTTCCTCCAGAACTCATTTCCAGTGAGTTACGCGGCTTGTGCCGCAACCCCAAGTCGCGCCACAACTTGCGGCAACCCAAATCTCGGTTTTCTCGCGTCTTCTCACCTGATTCGATCCTCGACGATTCCATAACAAAACTCATCTGATTTCCCAACACCTTTACGTCCCCACGAGTCAAACGACTCCCGAATTAACACCAAGGGAAACCTCCAATTTACGGGTGTTACATAGATCCTTAGCCTTGAATCTTTGGTTGGTGGAACTAGATTCTTGTAATAAATGTGAAATTAAAATCTATTGAATGCTCTAGAATCAATATGAGTGAAGGAGGTGAGAAATTGGCAACTACCCCGTCTTTAACCCATCAGACCATCGCCCTGACATTGCCAAGCGATAGTGATAGGGTAAGCCGCCTTCTGCGACTTTGCCAAGCGATAGTGACCATGTCACAATCGCAAGACATTGTCGCCTATTATGTATCGTAACCCATCCCCCACAGGCGATTATGACCGACGACAGTGACCGCGTCACTGTCGCGTGGCACTATCGCCCAAGCCTCACGGGCTCCAGGTTTTATTGCTTTCACATACGAATCAGATCCCGATGTATACGAACAACGACCGAAACCTAGAATACACAAATTTGGCATACAAAAGCAGATTAAGGTATAGGGAAAGATTGTAATTCTTACCGAAAATCCCGGGCGTTACACGGGACCAGGATTGGTTCTCATAACAAGGCATTCGTATTGGGGTCGAGACCGGGACTGTGACCGGTTACGTCAGAACCAATTACGAAATCACTATTTGAGACCGATAGCGATTTGGGCCTGATCCGCCTCGATACCAATTTTTGGCCATCTCTAATTGACGATGCTATATACTTTTTCTTTCTGAAGTTCATTATTAAGAGGGTGTTTGGGATTACTTATTTAAATGACTTATTTAAATGACTTATTGGTTTTTGTCACTACATATAAGCTATTTCTAGTGTTTGGATTGGGAAAAAAAAGTGCTTATAGTTTTTTGAGAAAGCTGATAAGGAGTTTTTAATAAGTTAGTCCATTAGTGACTTATCAACTTATTTGAAACAACTTATTACTTTTTTGGTTATTTTATATGTATAAGCAATCCCGAACACCCCTAAATAACAACTTATTAACTTATTATCTTTTGGTACCACAATAAGCTAATCCAAATATTTTTTTATAAAACTTATTTTTATCACCACATAAATGATAAACGCTTTTAAGAAAAAGCATAAATTACTTTAAATAAGCAATCTCAAACACCACTAGGGGTGTTTACTTGGGGCTTATTGGGTTTAATGGGGTGAGTGGCTTAATCACGCTTACACATGGAGTGTTTACTTGGGGCTTAATGGCTTAATCGTGCAACCATATTTGACTTAATCGCTCAGTTGTAGAAAGTGTAGTTGTCCCCAATAAGCCAAATTGTTGACATTTTTACCCTTCACAAAAAAAATAAAAAAAAAATAAACCATCAGACCTAATAGATCGACCAAATTCATAACCTAATCGTTTCTTCCAAACTCTTTCACGCCTCCATCAACATCACACCTGCAGCCGACTCCATCACCGACGACCACGCTTCCGGCCAGCGCCTCCATCGAAATTAATCTTTAGATCGAAATTATTTGTTGTTCAAATCGAATTATTTGTTGTTTTAGATCGAATTATTTATTGTTCATTTCAAGAAATCCAGATCGAAATTAATCTTCAAATCTACTTTCTCACTACTTCAAATCTTCAAATCAGATTATTTGTTCTTGAAATTAATCGAAAATCAGATTATTTGTTGTTCATTTCTGGAAATTGTTCATTATCCTTTGTTGGTTTCTTTGATTAATCAGAATATTTCTTGATTATTTTTTGTTCATTGTCCTTGAAATGGGAGTTTGTTTAAAGATTCAAATGGTAGTTGTTTCTTATCAGTTCAACTTTATTAGGTATGTTTTTCATAATCTTATCATTTGTTTATGTTGTTAGATTGATTATTGATAACTCTCATTTTTGAGAGTTATTTGTTGATATTTTTATAGGTTTTTATTCCTCTTTTTACCCACTTTTGCTCCTATCCCTTCATTTGGTCCACATTGTTTGCAAAATATGATAACTTAACCAATATGTTCAATTTTGTGAGAAATTATAGTGCAGGTCAGTTTGTGGGCACTGGAGTGCCCACTGTGGGCACCCGAGGGTATTATCCAGCAGATTTTAGGGTTGGTGTGAGCTGGAAGCACAACTTTTCTGAAGTGATCTTGGCCATACATTGAAGATGCAATCTTGGCCCTTGAATGCTCAAGCCTCCTCCTATAAATAGAAGACCTTGGAGAGCATTTATAACACACACCTACACCATTCACCATCCATTCTCTCATTCTACATCAACATCCATCATCCATCCATCACTCTCTCTCCTCATTCAAGTCAAAAATACTTTCAAGTATTTAGACTTGAAGTGAAGGATTTTATTTCTTGTATTTTTCTTCTAGTCTTTAATTTTCTTATTTAATTTTCGCACTTTAATTTCTTGTATTTAATTTCCGCACTTTAATTTCTTGTATTTAATTTTCGCACTTTTATTTCTTGTATTTAATTTTCGCACTCTTAAGTAATTAAATTTCGTGCTTTCCTTTTTATAATTATAGTTTATTTTTATTATGCAAGTAGTTAACAAGTCTTTCTTTTATTATATTATGTCTTTTATTTTTATTATGAGCTAAGCACCTTATTGGGTGTGGATGTAAGTCAACTTGGGTCTAGTATGCGCACTTGGGTGTGACCATCGTTACTAACTCTTGACCTTGGTCACTTGAGTCGGGACTTAAACTCAACGCAGATAAGCCGATCACTTTTATGTGTTAATATTAGATCTTGACCACGAGAGGGGCGGATTCGAAATACGGCTTAAGTGATGCACAAAGATTTGAGAGAGTCTTTGATAACCACGTAGAGATACGGGTTTTGTATGATTTACTAAGGTTCAAACGTCGGTCGAGATTTATATCACAAAGAGATTTGGGTATAAATCTCCATACTGGTAGAACTTGATTATTTTTATCAACTTAGTTAAATCGGCAAGATCAAGAGTCGGTAAAGGTGGAAACTTTATGAACACTTTGTAGGACCGGTCTATAAAAATCCACTTTCGAGAGATCGGGCTTTTTATAGACATTCCGTACTACAAAGAGTCCAACCATCTTTTTGCTACGTTTTTCCCAAGAAAAGCTTACATCCGTACCCAACTTTTAATTATAAAACTCATTTCGCATTTTCCGTCAAATCACCATCAAAAACAAATATTTTTCCCAAACTCGAAACTTGTGCAAGAAGTTCATGAAAATCAGCAATTCTCAGTAGTCCAGTCCCTGTGAGAACGATACTCGGTACTTGTACCATTATATTACTTGTAGCGATTCTAGTGAAAGTATATACTTGTGCTCTCACTAGGTATTATTGTACCCCCGCTGTGCAGTACGCGATAATTAGCTACCAAGTTTTTGGCGCCGTTGCCGGGGACTGGCACGATTTTACATCCTGAGATACTGATTTTTGTTCGAGCCTGTGTCACTTGTTTCACTTTTCAAACATTTATCGTGTTGTATGCCACGGCTACAACACGGTGAACTTTTGCCTCTCGATCTTGAAATTGAAAAAACTTTGAAAAGAAGAAGAAGAGGTAGAGGAAACCAGCAAAATCCAGTTTTAAACCGAACCATGGCGGAAGCTAACCCTCCACCACCTCCGCCTTTGGAAACAACGATTAAAATTGCTGATGATAAAGAAAGGGGAATACGGGACTATGCAACACCCGAATTTGATCAACGCAAGTCGGGTATTCTTAGGCCCCACATTACTGCGCAAAATTTTGAACCGAAACCGGTAATGTTTCAAATGATCCAAGCAATGGGTCAATTTGGAGGATTACCTTCGGAAGATCCGCACTCTCATTTAAAATCATTTTTAGAAATGACGGATCATTTTCTCATTCCCGGAGTTTCAGCGGAAGCCTTACGGTTGACACTCTTCTCTTATACATTGAGAGATAGAGCCAAAGCCTGGCTAAATTCTCAGCCACCTCATTCAATTGATACTTGGACGAGTTTAGCTGAAAAATTTTTGAAAAAATATTTTCCTCCCACCAGAAACGTGAAATTCAGAAATGAAATTTTAATGTTTAGACAAGAGGAAGACGAAGCAGTATCAGATGCATGGGAGAGATTCAAAGATTTAATTCGAAAATGTCCTCATCACGGAATCCCTCACTGCATCCAATTAGAAACATTTTATAATGGTCTTTCTAATGCTGCTAAAATCATCCTCGATGCCACGGCTGGTGGAGCTTTTACTGCAAAAACATACAACGAGGGGTATGACATTTTGGAAAAAGTTGCCAACAATAACACTGATTGGTCAAACCCTCGTGTTGTAATTCCTAAAACTGCATCAGGAGTTCGTGAGGTTGATGCCATCACCGCTTTAAATGCACAAATTGTAGCTTTGACTAATCTGGTTAAAAACAATTTGAACATTAATGGAGAAAAAAGTCATGTGCAGGCAATAAATCAATCTTCAATTGAAACGTGTACTTTTTGCGGTGAAAATCATCCTTTCGAAAGTTGTCCCGGTAACCCCGTTTCGGTGAACTATGTCGGGAATCATTCTAGAAATAGTCCGTTTTCCCAAACATACAATCCGAATTGGAGAAACCATCCGAACTTCTCTTGGTCTGGAAATCAAGGACTTCAACCCCCCGGGGCAAGTCAAGTCCAAAACCGACCACCAAATCCCCCGGGATTTAATCAAGGCCCACCTCAGAATTATCAACATGGCCAGTCGTCACAATCCCAGAATTACCAACATGGACAATCTTCACAGTCTCATGCACCTAGACAACAGAATGCTTTGGATGGTAATGGTTCAATCGAATCGTTGCTTAAAGGTTTTATAAACCAAACCAATGCAACTCTGAGGGGTTTTGAAACCCAACTTGGACAGTTTGCTGTCGAGCTTAAGAACAGACCACAAGGGACTTTGCCTAGTGACACGGAAAATCCCAAAGGCATTCACAAGGAACACGTCAAGGCCATAAGTATTAAGGAGATTGAAAACATAAGTGAGTCTAGAAAAGTTGAGAAAACCTCTCCCGTACCAGTAATACAAGAGGACTCACATTTGTTTGATGCCTCGAACTTTCCAGACTTGTTCCCATCCTCTAGTGAAGCCCCAAAACCAGAGTCCGTGGCCCAAACTACAGACCCAATAGTCTCAAGTTGTCCAGCACAGACTGCACCCACTCAAGAACCACTCATCTCACGCACTCCCGACAAGGGAAAATCTGTCCCGGATTTAAGAGACTTACCTTTCCCTGAAAGATTAAAAACCAAAAATGTTGATGAACAATTCAAAAAGTTTTTGGACGTTTTCAAGCAACTTCACATTAACATTCCTTTGGTAGAAGCTCTCGAGCAAATGCCAAATTATGTTAAATTTTTAAAAGATATTCTCAACAAAAAACGAAGGCTGGGAGAATTTGAAACTGTCGCCTTGACCAAAGAATGTAGTGCACTTCTTACTTGCAAAATCCCTCCGAAACTAAAAGACCCGGGGAGTTTTACCATCCCGTGTACTATTGGGGGACAAGAAGTAGGACATGCTCTATGTGATTTGGGTGCAAGTATAAACCTCATGCCTTTGTCGGTTTTTAAGAAGATAGGGATTGGTGAATTCAGACCCACCACAATCACCTTACAGCTTGCAGATAGGTCTTTGGCCTATCCGAAGGGTAAAATTGAAGATATTTTGGTGAAAGTCGATAAATTCATTTTTCCGGCTGATTTTCTAGTGTTGGACTATGAGGCAGATAAGGATGTCCCAATCATTTTGAGAAGACCATTTTTGGCAACCGGTAGAACCTTGATAGATGTGCAGAAGGGTGAGTTGACTATGAGAGTAAACGATCAACAAATTACTTTCAATGTTTTCAAATCCCTTAAGTTCAACGGTGAGATTGAAGATTGCTCCTACCTAAATGCCTTAGGTGATGATTTTGAGTTAAGTTTGATTGATTGTATAGGGGAAGATATTTCGGAAGAGGATTTAATAGAGGTTATAGATGCATTCGAGCACTTGGACTTTAATGATAGACCAACCCAGGTTCCTTCTATAGTCAAAGCTCCCGATCTAGAATTAAAACCACTTCCTAATCACCTTAAATATGCATATCTTATGGAAGAGAAAAAATTGCCTGTAATTATTTCTTCCAATTTAAGTTGTGAACAGGAAGTGAAATTGATTGAGTTGTTGAAGAATCACAAGAAGGCCATAGGTTGGACAATAGCTGACATCAAAGGAATTAGTCCATCCCTTTGCCAACATAAGATAATTCTGGAAGAAAATAGAGTTGGCAAGGTGCAACCACAAAGGAGACTTAACCCGATCATGAAAGAAGTTGTTAAGAAAGAAATTTTAAAATGGCTAGATGCGGGTATTATTTACCCCATTTCAAGTAGTGGTTGGGTGAGTCCGGTACAATGCGTACCAAAGAAAGGTGGTACCACGGTAATCACCAATGAGAAGAATGATCTTCTCCCAACAAGGACCGTCACCGGATGGAGAATTTGCATGGATTACAGACAATTGAATCTAGCTACAAAAAAGGACCATTTTCCTTTGCCATTTATAGACCAAATGCTAGATAGATTGGCCGGAAAGGAATTTTATTGCTTTCTGGATGGTTATTCGGGGTATAATCAAATTCACATTGCACCCGAAGATCAAGAGAAGACCACCTTCACTTGTCCCTTTGGAACTTTTGCTTTTCGCCGAATGCCATTTGGTCTTTGCAATGCACCCGCAACGTTTAAACGTTGTATGATGTCTATTTTCTCAGACATGATTGAGGATTCCATGGAAGTGTTTATGGATGATTTTTCAGTTATTGGCACCTCATTTGATAATTGTCTTGAAAATCTGAAAAAAAGTTTGGAAAGATGTGAAACACACGATTTGATTTTAAACTGGGAAAAGTGCCATTTTATGGTACAAGAAGGAATCGTGTTGGGTCACATGGTTTCTAAAAAAGGTTTAGAAGTGGATAAAGCAAAGCTTGAAGTTATAATGCAATTACCCGAACCAAGTTCGGTTAAAGGCATTAGAAGCTTTTTGGGGCATGCGGGGTTTTACAGACGTTTTATAAAAGATTTTTCAAAAATTGCAAAACCCCTTTCTAATTTATTACATGCCGACCAAGCTTTTGATTTTACTCCAGAGTGCACCAAAGCTTTTGAAACAATCAAGGCCGCCCTTGTTTCGGCACCCATTGTGATAGCCCCAGATTGGACCATGCCTTTTGAGGTAATGTGTGACGCTAGCGATTGGGTTGTGGGTGCTGTTTTGGGACAAAGGCGGAATAAAATTTTCCACCCCATCTACTACGCAAGTAAGACTCTTATCGAAGCTCAAATAAATTATACAACAACTGAGAAAGAGCTACTTGCTGTTGTATTTGCGTTTGACCGTTTTCGATCTTATTTGATTGGCACAAAAGTCATTGTTTACACAGATCACTCCGCTATCAAATATCTCTTTAATAAAACCGACGCAAGGCCACGGCTTATTCGGTGGGTCCTTCTTTTGCAAGAATTTGATCTAGAGATAGTTGATAGAAAAGGTGTAGACAATCAAGTTGCCGATCATCTTTCTAGGATTGAGAATCATGTGTCAAGGGGTGGAAATCATGAGATAAAAGAAGTTTTCCCGGATGAACAAATTCTTGCCATCCAGCACCATTTTGAGAGTAGTGTCCCATGGTATGCAGATATCGCGAACTATCTTGCTAGCGGAATCAAGCCGTACCATATGAGGGGACAACAATTTAAAAAATTCCTCCACGATTGCAAGCATTATTTTTGGGACGATCCATTTTTATATAAATTAGGTGCAGACCAAATTTTAAGAAAATGTGTCCCCAATTTTGAGATGAAAGGAATTTTGAGTGATTGTCATGCTTCACCCTACGGTGGCCATTTTGGTGGTCAACGTACGGCGGCAAAAATTCTCCAAAGTGATTTCTTTTGGCCCACGTTATTTAAAGATGCATTTGAGTTCGTCAAAGGTTGTGACCAATGCCAAAGGACGGGGAATTTGTCCCAACGTAATGAGATGCCCTTAAATAATATTTTAGAAGTTGAACTTTTTGACGTTTGGGGCATCGATTTTATGGGACCATTTCCCATGTCCTTCAATAATCAATATATCTTAGTTGCGGTTGATTACGTATCAAAATGGGTAGAAGCCATTGCGTGTCCTAGAAATGATGCTAAAACTGTGATTAATTTTCTTCATAAAAATATTTTTGTACGATTTGGCACCCCCCGAGCTTTAATTAGTGATGAAGGGACACATTTCGTAAACAAAATGTTAAGCACAGTTCTTAGCAAATATAATATTCAACACTGACGGGTGTCGAGTCCGGCAAATAATAAAGTTTATATAATTAATGCTATTACCGCTAAAACAAAATAAATTGCGATAGTGATAAGTAGGGTCGTCTCCTCAGGGACTCGGTGTTAACCGTAAATCCAAGACGACTTCGCGTGCAAACTCAATAAAAACATTATATAAAAAGGGGGATTTGGATGATTTATAATTAGACTAAGCATGAAAATTTAATTTAGAACTTTGAACAATAATAAAAGAAACTAGCAATGAGCATTAATCGACCAATCGTTTAGATTATGTATCATGGACTTGATCAAACCATTTTCTCAAAAGATTTCAAATCGGCTTGAACCTCAACACGCGTCAAAATTCTATTTGTTATAAAAACGCGGTTAGTGTGAGACGCCTCAACATCTAACCTCTAATCAACTAATCAAATCCAGTCACGAACTTGGATTTCAATTGTCAATCGCATTAAGTCCGAACAATTACCGAAACTAGCCAATAATCCGACGCCGATTATTTAAGTTAGATTACGCTATCCTACAATACACACAATTGACACATTTATCAACCGGGTATTGTTTGCTACCGGAAGAAATTCACGAACAATTACGGATTCATAAATCACTTTAGCAATACAAATTTAAGCAAAACAAAGTAAGGGATCCAAACTCACAAAATCAAACTTAAATTGAAGAACAAAAATTTCAAGGTTTGTGTAATTGAAATCAAATGATTATAAAACCAAATCAAGTCATGAACACAATCAATTTCATAGTCAATTAACTACCCATTGCTAGAAATTAAAACTTAGCTACTCATAACTATAATGTAAAAAAAAACTTACAAAATGATTAAAATGGAGAAATTGATGATGAACCCTAGAAAAATCTCCAAAATCGATTCCCAAAATCTGAAAATCCAACCTTGGAATTGCTCTCTGTTTTCCTTCGATCGACTTCAATCCTTCAAAAATTGTCCCCCCTTTTCGTTTTTTTTTTATCGACGGTTACCAAGATGGATTTTATATCCTCCCTCCAGAAACCGTTCGAAAACGTAAAAAAAATAAAAGCCACGTTTTTTTTCTTTTTCTTTTGGGCGCTCGTGACTTGGGCGTGGGTTAAACCCACGTGAAAATCGCCCAAAACTCATCTGGGATCGAGAAATGGCAGTGGCTAACGCGAGTTGGTCGTGGGTTGTTGCTGGAGTAAGTCACGAAAAAAAGGTACGCTAGCTGCTGGATGATGGAGGCGCTGATTTGATGCTTTGATGCTGTTGCTGCTTCTTCCTTATCTGGACCTGCGATTTGGGCTGAGAATTTGATCTGCATCGAGATGGGCTGCAAGGATTACCAACACAAACCAAAAACAACCTATTTAAAAGCTTGTTTGTTTATTAGTTTTCCTCTTAATCCACTGCCATCAACGAAATCCATGGCATGACATATTATTTCTTTTTTTTTCTTTTAATGAAATGCTATCAATTAAATATTACTTTAATTAAATGGGGTATTTTAAGTATCTAATCAACATTAATTCAAGAGTAAATTTGGCATAAAAATATATAAAATTAATGCTTATCAAATTCCCCCACACTTAGATCATTGTCCGTCCCGACAATGACTTAAGTTAGCACGTAGTGATAGAAAATGAATCAGACGAGATCATCAACGCATATAGCATGTCATGAAATTGAGATTTGCATCTTAGCATCAAAAAGTGAGCACACACGTAATCAAGTAGACACAAGCTAATTTCGAGAACTCTAACAAATGGGATAATCAGAACAACACGCTCAATTCAATCTTGGGTTAAAGTGTATCACTCAAACCGTCAATACGCTAGAATGTATCTACTATAGGCTTGAAAAGTCTCTCACTCTCCACTACTTTGATAAAATACATGCTTATAAATCAAAAGGTCTTTTATGGGTGTAATATAAAATAAGGCTTTGGGTAAGGTAGGGATACATTTCGGAAGAGTGGCTAAGGACCGTACACCAACGGAGAAACCGGTTAACTAACTTGATGCTTTTAGCAAATGGGGTCTTGACATACATTCTTTTCTTAACATTCCCATTAGATGAATACAACTAGAAATGAATCACATGTATATTGAACTTTATCATCATTTCCGTCGTCTTCTTTATTTTTTTCTTTTTTTCTGACGACATATATATATTTTTTTTCTTCATAGATTTTTTTTTTCTTTTTGAATTTTCTCCATTTTTTTTTCTTTCCATTCTTCCTTTTCATCTTTTTTTTTCAACATATAAAATTCACTTTTGAGCATACGGGGATACCAAGACTACTCCATTGGTGATTGGTCGGGTGAGTCGTATTTGGATTGGTTTACGATGTGGTTGACAAAGGAAATAGGCTAAGGCTCAAAGTGGTGTGCAAAAAGGATAAGTACAACATAAAGGATAGGCTTAAGGCTTATGGGTTGACATAAAAATGATCAAACGATGGCCTTTATCATGTTTATTAGCATGTAAATATCATGTAATCTTAAGGAGAGACAAAACAAGTTCTAGAGATACATAACTAGGCATGACGAAATCACACAAGAAATGAAATAGAGACTAATGTAAAATGTTTAGTCTAATAGGCTCAAAGTCTCACAGTGTTAACGTTAGTTCAAGAGATTAGCAATAGTCTAACTTTGACCGGTATACTACCACTAATCTACTCTAAGTGCCATCAATCAAACCCAATCATGCTATACATGCATCCAAACTCATTGTCATCAACAATTTAACCCATAAAAATCATGCTAACACATTTTCAAGACGGACAACGACCCACATTTAAGCCCAAAGTTTTCAAAAAAATTTACCCCTATAAGCATTTATATGCCCAAACAACCCCAAATCATGCAAATGACCCACACCCCCACACTTAATTCCTACATTGTCCTCAATGTGCTCAATATGTAGAGGACACTCTGAGCATGCAAAGAAGAGGGAAAACAGAAAACTCCCCTGATTTGGTGAGTGACCTCCCAATGTAGGAATCTGTGAAGATGGGCACGTCCCTTTGAGCATCCAAAATCCGGGGTGAAACCTGAGAACAATAGAGCACAAATAAAACTTGGAGCGAAATTGGAGATTCTAACAAAACAAACTAACACCAAAGCAATAAAAACAAGAATTTGAAATCCGTAGGTTGCCTCCCACGCAGCGCCTTTCTTTTCGGTCTTTGGCTAGACCATACTCATTTCAATCTGTGTAGCTTGGTGTGTCCAAGGCTACTCTCTCTAAATCCCTTCCATCAAAACCCTCATAGAACGGCTTCAGTCTATGGCCATTAACTTTGAAAATCTGCCCTGTAGATAGACTTTGGATCTCAACTGCACCATGCTCAAAAACATTAATAACCACAAAAGGTCCTATCCATCTGGACCTTAATTTACCTGGAAATAGCTTTAATCTAGAATGGTAGAGGAGAACTTTCTGACTTTTAGTGAAAGACTTACGTGATATGCGCGAGTCGTGAAACGCCTTAGCCTTTGCTTTATAGATGCGAGCGTTCTCGTAGGCGTCGTTCCGGATCTCCTCTAATTCTTGGATTTGTAGCTTCCTATGCGATCCTGCTTCGTCCAAATCCATATTGCACGTCTTCACCGCCCAATAAGCCTTATGCTCTAACTCCACCGGAAGGTGGCAAGGCTTCCCGTAAACTAACCGAAAGGGTGACATTCCTATGGGTGTCTTGTAGGCCGAGCGATAGGCCCACAAGGCGTCATTAAGTCTCAAACTCCAATCCTTTCGGTTAGGACTCACCGTCTTCTCTAGAATGGACTTTATCTCTCGGTTGGACACTTCCGCTTGTCCATTCGATTGTGGGTGATAGGCGGTTGAGATGCGGTGGATAGCCCCGTACTTCTTGAAAAGAGCGCCAATGACCTTGTTGCAAAAATGGGTGCCTCGATCACTGATGATGGCCTTCGGTGTCCCAAACCTGGAAAATATATGAGACTTGACAAACTCTGCAACTACACGAGAATCATCAGTCCGAGTGGCCTTTGCCTCAACCCATTTTGAGACATAGTCAACGGCCAAGATAATATAGAGATTACCACAAGATGCGGGAAAGGGGCCCATGAAATCCATACCCCAAACATCAAAGATCTCACAAATAAGCATAGGGGTTTGGGGCATTTGATTCCGGGAACTAATATTTCCCGTCATCTGACATCTTTGACAGCTTTTACAAAAACGAAAGCAATCTCGCATAAGAGTTGGCCAATATAATCCACACTCAAGGACCTTTCTATATGTTCGTTTATGGCCGAAGTGGCCTCCACAAGCTTGAGAGTGACAAAACTGTAAAACAGACTGTCACTCCCATTGGGGCACACATCGCCGGATAACTTGGTCCGGACAATGTTTCCAAAGGTATGGATCGTCCCACATATAGAGACGAGCCTCTCTCTTGATTTTTTCTCTCTCGGATTTAGACAACTCACCTGGAAAGGTCTTAGAGACCAAATAGTTTACAATGTCGGCATACCAGGGGTGTTCTCCCGAGATGGAGAAAAGATGCTCGTCAGGAAATTCATCAGTGAGTGGGCTCGGTTCTCCATCCAAAACAAGTCGGCTAAGGTGATCCGCTACTAAATTCTCAGCTCCGCTTTTGTCCCGTATCTCCAAATTGAACTCTTGGAGCAAGAGAATCCACCTTATCAGTCGCGGCTTAGCATCCTTCTTTTTGAGCAAGTACTTCAATGCAGCATGATCTGAAAAGACAATCACTTTAGTGCCTAGCAAATAGGATCTAAACTTCTCTAAAGCAAAAACAACCGCTAGCAACTCTTTTTCGGTAGTCGAGTAGTTGCATTGTGCACTATCAAGTGATCGTGATGCATAGTATATGACATGAGAGTTCTTACCATCTTTCTGTCCCAATACCGCCCCAACCGCGTGATTGCTAGCATCACACATGATCTCAAATGGCAATTGCCAATTGGGCGGTTAGATGATAGGGGCAGAAGTAAGCATATCTTTCAACAAATCAAATGAACTCTTACATACCTCATTGAAGTCAAAGTCTACCTCTTTTTGTAGGAGTTCACATAGGGGTCGGGTGATCTTCGAGAAGTCCTTTATAAAACGTCGGTAAAAACCTGCGTGACCAAGAAAAGAACGGACCTCTCTAACACTCGAGGGGTAAGGCAAGGATTTTATGACATCGATTTTTGCCTTGTCAACCTCTATACCCCTTTCTGAGATAACATGACCAAGTACTATACCTTGATTGACCATGAAGTGACATTTTTCATAATTCAAAACCAAATTAGTTTCAATGCACCTCTTTAAAATTCTGGTCAAGTTATCTAGACATGCACTAAAAGAATCACCATAGACCGTGAAGTCGTCCATAAAGACTTCAATGATGTTCTCAACATAATCAGAAAAGATACTCACCATACATCGTTGAAATGTCGCCGGTGCGTTACAAAGACCAAAAGGCATCCTTCGGTAGGCGAATGTACCGAAGGGGCAAGTAAATGTAGTCTTCTCTTGGTCTTCTCTTGCCACCGGAATCTGATGGAAACCTGAAGAACCATCCAGAAAACAATAGTGAGTACGACCTGCTAATCGTTCTAACATTTGATCTATAAAGGGTAAAGGAAAATAATCTTTCCTAGTTGATGCATTAAGTTTACGATAATCAATACAAACTCTCCACCCGTTTTGAACACGGGTGGGCACCAACTCACCTTCGGCATTCTCTACCACAGTAATGCCAGATTTCTTAGGGACTACCTGGACCGGGCTTACCCACTTGCTGTCGGAGATCGGGTAAATCATGTCGGCATCTAAAAGCTTCAAAATCTCCTTCTTGACAACTTCCATCATCGGTGGGTTCAACCTCCGTTGCGCCTCTCGGAATGGCTTGTACTCGTCCTCAAGTAGGATCTTGTGCTGGCATAGTGAGGGACTAAGACCCTTGATGTCGGTGATGGTCCACCCTATTTCCCTCTTGTGCTCTTTCAGAATTCCAACAAGCTCCCCTTCTTCCTTGGGTGATAAGGTAGAGGATATGATCACGGGAAGGGTCTCCTTATCTCCCAAGTAGACGTACTTTAAATGATCCGGCAACGTCTTCAACTCTAACTCGGGTGCCTGTTCAACAGAAGGTAGAAGTCTAGTGTGAGATAAAGGCAATTCAATTTTAGAAACTTCATACCTTGGCTTTGGTGCTCGCCCTTTTTCCATCCAAGACACCAATTCTTCAAAATCATCATCAAGCTTGTACTCTTGGGCAAGCTTTTTCAAGCTCCCGTTGGTTAAGTCCCTGTCTAAGATCACTTCTAAAACATCATCATTAGATAGATCATACATAGTATCAGATAATGACTCAATAATATCAACAAAGCATAAAGAAGAAACATCACTAGGATATCGCATGGCATCATATATATTGAACTTAATTATCTCGCCATCAAATTCCATAGTCAAATTTCCATTATGAACATCTATCTTGGTTTTAGAGGTTTTCAAGAATGGTCTACCTAGCAAAATCATACCGGCCTTGGAGGTATTATTCTCCTCCATGTCTATAACATAAAAATCTGCCAGGAAGACCAATTCGTTCACTTGAACAAGTACATCCTCTAACACCCCTTTGGGATAGACGGTGGACCTATCCGCTAGTTGGATTACCACACCGGTTGGCTTTAGGGGGCCTACATCCAAAGATGAGTAAATGGCATATGGCATAACATTAATTGATGCCCCCAAGTCCAACATGGCTTGATTGACCGAGACATTGCCTACCTTACATGGTATGGTAAACATGCCCGGGTCATTGCATTTTGGTGGTAACCGCTTTTGCAAAACGGCGGATACATTTTGGCTCATGCTTATCTTTTCATTCCCTTTTAACTTCCTTTTATTAGTGCAAAGCTCTTTAAGAAATTTAGCATATCTAGGCACTTGCTTAATAGCATCTAATAAAGGGATGTTTACCTGAACCTTGCAAAATGTCTCTAGTATCTCCTTCTCTTCATTCTCTCGCTTTGTCTTCTCGAATCGGCTCGGGAAGGGTGGTGCTTGCACTATCACCTCGGTTGTCTTCTTCTTTGCCTCCTCCTCTATGACATCCTTCTCTTTGACATCCTTCTCACCCGAACTAGATGCCTTGACCTCTAACTCCTCCTCATCATCATGAACCTTCATCTTCTTCTTGTCGACCGTATCTTTAAGCTCTTTTCCGCTCCTCAAGGTGATGGCATTCACGTTAGCCTTCGGATTAGTTTCCGTTTGGGAAGGCAATTTGCCTTTGTTCACCAATTGGCCAATGGTAGCCTGAAGGTCTTGAATGCTCACTTGTGTATTCTGTGACTCCTGTTGAAGTTTGGCCATGTTAGTAGCTAAAGACTTCACTATATCCTCTAATGACATACCTGAGCTACTAGGCGCTTGAGGTGGCACTTGATGCTGCTGTTGGGCACCCGGTTGAAATGGTGCCTTCGGTTGAAATTGTTGCTGAGATGGTTGTTGGAAACCAGGTGGTGCTTGGAACTGTTGGGCTTGCTGAAATGGAGCCTTTTGCTGAAACTGCTGACCTTGACCTTGTCCTTGCCTTGGGGCATAGCTTAGATTCGGATGTTGCCTCCAACCGGGGTTGTATGTGCTCGAGAAGGGATCATGAGCCCGGTTGTTTGAGTGCTGGAAATTTCCACCACCTATGGCATTCACTTGCTCTTCTTCTTCATGGAGAGTCGGGCATGCATCGGTTGGATGTGCTACCGATGAGCAAAATCCACATGCCTTCACTTGAGACACATTCCCCATAGCAAGCTGTTTCACAAGGTTAGTTAAATCAGTTATCTTAGTTTCAAGGGATTTAACATGTACCTCACTGTCACCTCGACCAACGTCACTCCTAACTCCAAACTGCTTGGAGTTTTCTGCCATAGTGTCTATAAGATTCCTTGCTTCAGTTGGCGTCTTGTTCACAATAGCTCCACCGCTCGCGGCATCCATCATCTTCCTCTCCATCGGTAGCAAACCTTCATAAAAATATTGAATTAGTAATTGCTCAGAAATACCGTGTTGAGGGCAACTTACACAAAGGCGCTTAAAGCGCTCCCAATACTCGTAAAGTGACTCCGTGTCCTTTTGCTTGATCCCGCAAATCTCTCTCCTAAGCCCGGCGGCTTTGGATGCGGGAAAGAACTTGTCTAGGAAAGCTCTCGCCATTTGTGGCCATGTTGTGATGGAACCCGGTGGTAAGTAGAATAGCCACTCCCTAGCCGCGTCAACTAGGGAGAACGGGAATGCCTTTAGCTTGAGATTCTCAACGGTCGTGCCGTTCGGCTTCATTCCCAAGCAGACCATGTGGAACTCGGTCATATGCTTGTATGGATCTTCATTAGCTAAACCATGGAAACGAGGTAGTAAGTGAATTAAACCAGTTTTGAGTTCGGCACTTACCTCTTCGGCCGGATATGTGATGCAAAGGGGTTGCTCGTCAACGTTGGGTGCTGCCCATTCCCTTAAAGTACGCTCAGCCATATCCTCCTCTTCTCCTTCGGTCTCGGTGACCGATTCCTCCTTTTTCGGATGAGGTTTCTCTTCTTCAAAATGCACTTCCTCCTTATCGCTTTCTGAATCGGTAGACAATTCAATATCCTTCCAAATGTTAACCACCGGTGAAGAAGTCGACTCGCCTTGCTTCTTTCGAAGCTTAGCTTGTTTCCTTAACTTCTTAGCGGTTTTCTCGATCTCGAGATCTATAGGTAGAGGTGAACCTGCACGAAAAGACCTTGGCATAAACAGTTAAACCTTGTCGAGTCCCCGGCAACGGCGCCAAAAATTTGACGGGTGTCGAGTCCGGCAAATAATAAAGTTTATATAATTAATCCTATTACCGCTAAAACAAAATAAATTGCGATAGTGATAAGTAGGGTCGTCTCCTCAGGGACTCGGTGTTAACCGTAAATCCAAGACGACTTCGCGTGCAAACTCAATAAAAACATTATATAAAAAGGGGGATTTGGATGATTTATAATTAGACTAAGCATGAAAATTTAATTTAGAACTTTGAACAATAATAAAAGAAACTAGCAATGAGCATTAATCGACCAATCGTTTAGATTATGTATCATGGACTTGATCAAACCATTTTCTCAAAAGATTTCAAATCGGCTTGAACCTCAACACGCGTCAAAATTCTATTTGTTATAAAAACGCGGTTAGTGTGAGACGCCTCAACATCTAACCTCTAATCAACTAATCAAATCCAGTCACGAACTTGGATTTCAATTGTCAATCGCATTAAGTCCGAACAATTACCGAAACTAGCCAATAATCCGACGCCGATTATTTAAGTTAGATTACGCTATCCTACAATACACACAATTGACACATTTATCAACCGGGTATTGTTTGCTACCGGAAGAAATTCACGAACAATTACGGATTCATAAATCACTTTAGCAATACAAATTTAAGCAAAACAAAGTAAGGGATCCAAACTCACAAAATCAAACTTAAATTGAAGAACAAAAATTTCAAGGTTTGCGTAATTGAAATCAAATGATTATAAAACCAAATCAAGTCATGAACACAATCAATTTCATAGTCAATTAACTACCCATTGCTAGAAATTAAAACTTAGCTACTCATAACTATAATGTAAAAAAAAACTTACAAAATGATTAAAATGGAGAAATTGATGATGAACCCTAGAAAAATCTCCAAAATCGATTCCCAAAATCTGAAAATCCAACCTTGGAATTGCTCTCTGTTTTCCTTCGATCGACTTCAATCCTTCAAAAATTGTCCCCCTTTTCGTTTTTTTTTTATCGACGGTTACCAAGATGGATTTTATATCCTCCCTCCAGAAACCGTTCGAAAACGTAAAAAAAATAAAAGCCACGTTTTTTTTCTTTTTCTTTTGGGCGCTCGTGACTTGGGCGTGGGTTAAACCCACGTGAAAATCGCCCAAAACTCATCTGGGATCGAGAAATGGCAGTGGCTAACGCGAGTTGGTCGTGGGTTGCTGCTGGAGTAAGTCACGAAAAAAAGGTACGCTAGCTGCTGGATGATGGAGGCGCTGATTTGATGCTTTGATGCTGTTGCTGCTTCTTCCTTATCTGGACCTGCGATTTGGGCTGAGAATTTGATCTGCATCGAGATGGGCTGCAAGGATTACCAACACAAACCAAAAACAACCTATTTAAAAGCTTGTTTGTTTATTAGTTTTCCTCTTAATCCACTGCCATCAACGAAATCCATGGCATGACATATTATTTCTTTTTTTTTTCTTTTAATGAAATGCTATCAATTAAATATTACTTTAATTAAATGGGGTATTTTAAGTATCTAATCAACATTAATTCAAGAGTAAATTTGGCATAAAAATATATAAAATTAATGCTTATCAAACACCGAGTGTCTACGGCATACCATCCGCAAACAAATGGTCTTGCCGAACTTTCGAATCGGGAAATAAAATCAGTTTTGGAAAAAGTTGTCAAACCCGATAGAAAGGATTGGTCACTCAAGTTGGATGACGCATTATGGGCTTACAGAACAGCTTTCAAAACCCCATTGGATATGTCACCGTACAGATTGGTTTTTGGGAAGGCGTGTCATTTACCTTTAGAACTGGAATACAAAGCTTTTTGGGCTATAAAAGAGTTGAATCTGTGTGAGGATGCGGCAGGAAAAAAGAAGAAACTTCAGTTGAGTGAATTGGAGGAGTTGAGACACCATGCCTACGAAAATGCCAAGATTTATAAAGAAAAAACAAAAATGTGGCATGATCGTAGGATAAATCAAAGAACTTTCGAAAAAGGTCAACAAGTACTCTTCTTTAATTCACGTCTGAAATTATTCCCGGGAAAACTTAAGTCGCGTTGGTCAGGACCTTTTACCATCGCAGATGTTGGTAATTTTGGCACAGTTGATTTACTAAACCCGCAGGATAACAGCATTTTCAGGGTAAATGGGCACCGGGTTAAGCACTACATTCCTGATGGAGTGCCCAACCCAACCATCCAGGAACCTTAAGCATGTAACGTGAGCGTTTTTCTGTAAATATTGTACAGTTAGTTTTTTTTTATTTTTAGCAGTGATTTTGCTTGACAATTTTTTTTATTGTTAAAAAAAATAGAAAAGGGGGAGAGTCGATTTTATCTTTGGGAGGGAATGGTCTCTTTTTGGAAGACTAAACAAAATGTGGGTTTTGTTTTTCATTTTCAAAAATCAAAAGTAAACACACAAGACTTTTCATCTTCCTCCATTTTCCTCTATGGCTCGGCCGACGCGACTCACCCCAAAAACCCTCTTTTTAAGTTGATTTTTTTTTTCTTTTTCTTTTTCGAATTCAAAAAAAAAAAAAGGTAAGAATCGTTTTTTTTAGGGAGTACTTTTGAGGGATTTATGTATATATATATATATATATATATATATATCAAAAAAAAAAAGGTTAGTCCTTTTGCTTTCTCAAAAAAAAAAAAAAAAAAGCATTTCATCTTCTACGATGGCTAGAATCAAGAAGTTGGTTCCCAATCCCAATCTCTTACCGTCTCGCCGGAACCGCCAGCTGCGACATAAAGCCGCCACCACCAGACCATCCACCATCACCGCCACCGAAGCCGCTACCACCACCACGGATTACCACTCCTCTCACTACATCCCACCCTCCAACTAAACCAAAACCACTCTCCATCACCCTCAAGTTCCCCACTTCCACCAACGCCACCACAACCCCCACCATTCCGACAACCACCCTTCTAAAACCCGTCGGCGATTACTAGACCCCACAATACATGGATCCACTGCCCCGAATGGTCAGTCGTCACAACAGGATTGATTGCGTTGGTCTATTATCATCTTTTGCAAATTGTGTCTTTCGTAAACACTTCTTTTGGGTAGCCTTGTAGTTATTAAACTAATCCCGTTTTCTTTTTGGTAATTATTACACGGGTGGTTTTATTTTAATCTCGTGTTGTTGATATTTATTCCGTTTCCTCTAGCTATTCTCTCTTTTTCAGGTGCAATTCTTCTATGTTGATGTGGATGGTTTTAAACTAAGAGGATATAGGCCATTTTTTTGCGGCCTATACACATACCCTTCGTAGCCTCTCCTTTTGCCATACCCCGATCATTTTTGCGCCAATGAGGACATTGCCCGATTCTAAGTTTGGGGGGGTCGCCTTGCGGTTTGTACGGTTATCATTTTATAAAATGATCGTACGCAAAAAAAAAAAAAGAATATATATATAATAAGTCTTCGTAAAATTGGAAGACAATCGTTGAATAAAAACACTTTTGAAATCCATCGTGCCATAAACCATACACAAATCCAAATTATGGGGTTTCAAGAGTTCGAGAACTACACAAATTGGATTCAACATCGAGAAATTCAAAAATCCTTTTTGTAGAATAGTTCAAGTTTTGGGGAAAAAAGGGTCATTTTTTTAGCCACAAACACCAACCCGAATCAAAGCTCTATTGATTAGTTCGAAACCAACCATTTCAACAAGGGAGAAACGCATCAATATTCAAGCTAGAGGAATTATCAACATCGTCCGGGTGGTATATTTTTCTTATTCAAGTTCTCCTCTCTTCGTATCATTCTTTTTCGTTTTTATTTTGTCACTTGAGGACAAGTAACACCTCAAGTTTGGGGGGATGATAACTCTCATTTTTGAGAGTTATTTGTTGTTATTTTTATAGGTTTTTATTCCTCTTTTTACCCACTTTTGCTCCTATCCCTTCATTTGGTCCACATTGTTTGCAAAATATGATAACTTAACCAATATGTTCAATTTTGTGAGAAATTATAGTGCAGGTCAGTTTGTAGGCACTGGAGTGCCCACTGTGGGCACCCGAGGGTATTATCCAGCAGATTTTAGGGCTGGTGTGAGCTGGAAGCACAACTTTTCTGAAGTGATATTGGTCATACATTGAAGATGCAATCTTGGCCCTTGAATGCTCAAGCCTCCTCCTATAAATAGAAGACCTTGGAGAGCATTTATAACACACACCTACACCATTCACCATTCATTCTCTCATTCTACATCAACATCCATCATCCATCCATCACTCTCTCTCCTCATTCAAGTCAAAAATACTTTCAAGTATTTAGACTTGAAGTGAAGGATTTTATTTCTTGTATTTTTCTTCTAGTCTTTCATTTTCTTATTTAATTTTCGCACTTTAATTTCTTGTATTTAATTTCCGCACTTTAATTTCTTGTATTTAATTTTCGCACTTTTATTTCTTGTATTTAATTTCCGCACTTTTAAGTAATTAAATTTCGTGCTTTCCTTTTTATAATTATAGTTTATTTTTATTATGCAAGTAGTTAACAAGTCTTTTTTTTATTATATTATGTCTTTTATTTTTATTATAAGCTAAGCACCTTATTGGGTACGGATGTAAGTCAACTTGGGTCTAGTATGCGCACTTGGGTGTGACCATCGTTACTAACTCTTGACCTTGGTCACTTGAGTCGGGACTTAAACTCAACGCAGATAAGCCGATCACTTTTATGTGTTAATATTAGATCTTGACCTCGAGAGGGGCGGATTCGAAATACGGCTTAAGTGATGCACAAAGATTTGAGAGAGTCTTTGATAACCACGTAGAGATACGGGTTTTGTATGATTTACTAAGGTTCAAACGTCGGTCGAGATTTATATCACAAAGAGATTTGGGTATAAATCTCCATACTGGTAGAACTTGATTATTTTTATCAACTTAGTTAAATCGGCAAGATCAAGAGTCGGTAAAGGTGGAAACTTTATGAACACTTTGTAGGACCGGTCTATAAAAATCCACTTTCGAGAGATCGGGTTTTTATAGACATTCCGTACTACAAAGAGTCCAACCATCTTTTTGCTACGTTTTTCCCAAGAAAAGCTTACATCCGTACCCAACTTTTAATTATAAAACTCATTTCGCATTTTCCGTCAAATCACCATCAAAAACAAATATTTTTCCCAAACTCGAAACTTGTGCAAGAAGTTCATGAAATCAGCAATTCTCAGTAGTCCAGTCCCTGTGAGAACGATACTCGGTACTTGTACCATTATATTACTTGTAGCGATTCTAGTGAAAGTATATACTTGTGCTCTCACTAGGTATTACTGTACCCCGCTGTGCAGTACGCGATAATTAGCTACCAATTATAGATTCAATCTTAATTTTCTTTCTTTTATGGGTTTGTTTCAAATCAATTTGGTATGTGTTTCATAATCTTGTGTTTCAATATGGCTTCTTTGCGTGATGGAATTGCAAATAGTTTGGTTAATAATGTTTAAATTTTAAGCATTTGTGTTTGAACTTTGCTACTTTGTGTTTGAACTTTGGGTACTTTGTGTTTGAACTTTTCTAGTTTGTGTTTGAACTTGAAATTTGAAGTACTTTATGAATTTATGTTTTGATTTTTGGATTATATCAATGAATTTATGATTATATGGCTTAAAAAATAAACAACAATTTATAAAACAACTTAAAATTCATATTCAAGTGTAAATTGGTCATTTCTGTTATTTAGATTGTTCATTCAGATAAAAAAGTAAACAACAACATCAATTTATCCAGACAGACACATTTATTCAAACAGACACATTTATTCATCTATGATTTAACGGAAGATTTGGTAAACAGACCCAAACACGGTAATCGGTCTGTATAAAAATTGGGCTACATTTTGAAAAGCCCATTGTTACTTGCGATTGCGAAATGTTATTTTCACATGATTCATAATAAAATATTAAAAGAAAGTGGCCATCAAACGCATCCTCCTTCTATCTCTCTTCCCTGCTTCAATTTGTTGTACATAGCGTTCATCTTCTTCGATTGTTCCCCCAAAACGCCAATAAATTTAGGAGAATCATCTTCTTGTTGAATCCCGAAGCAGAAACATCTCCGTATTTTGCATGTAAACCGATTTCAGCAACCCTAGGTGCGTCGATCAACATTGAATATTTCATTGTAAAATTTAATTTCTTGTAACATTGTTGATGAACATGATCATGAAATTCGAAATCGTTTTTTGTTGATTGCTATATTTTTCAGGTTTTTATGAACAGAAGATGGAATTTGAACTGTTCACCGACTGCGCCGAGGATGATTATGCTTTTGGAGCTGAAGATATAGATAATGTGAGTATCTGTTATCTTCGTTTTTAGTTATTTAGTTTTATTTTAATGTCTGTAAGTAGAGTTAGCTCGACGATGTCGTTTTAGCACTTTCTAGTATTGAACTATTGATCATGGAAGTGCTAAAGCTTACTCCTTCCGTTCATGGAAAGGATAAACAATTGGACTTCCGAGGTAAAATGGACTCATTTCAACTTCAAAATTGTTACGACTGCTTGAAATTTTAACAAAAGTGTAACGACTAAGTTCATATGATAGTTGCCTAAATTGAAAAGTCTAAAATGTTTCTTAAAAAAAATACATAACAAGAGTTTGGAAAGTAAGGGTAAAGTGTATTTCTACCCATTGGAGCGGTGGGAGTATATTTAGTTATGCTAGATCAATGTTATACCACATTGATTGAATCTGACTAATATAATCCATGTAGCCATGATGGTATATCAGTTTATACTTGTAATTTGTTGTACTTGTTGGTTATTGTAGAAATAAAGATTCAGAAGTGCCAGATTTTGTATTGGTGCTGTTGTGGATGTGTGCCTTCTCAATTTTTGTTTAAATGCAGGAGCATCTTGTTTTTGATGGTGATGAAGGTCAAAGATGTGGAATTTGCATGGATGTCGTTGTTGACAGAGGAGTTTTAGATTGCTGTCAGCACTGGTATATACCTCATCTTATATCATCGATATTTTTCTTTGATTTGGGGATGTGGTGTGAGCATAATTTGATAATATATCATCAGTGCTTATCATGATTGCCATTGATGCTACTTCATCAGAGATATTCTGTGACTAAATTCTTCATTCCTTCAATTTCAGGTTCTGTTTTTCATGCATTGACAACTGGGCTAGTATCACCAACCTTTGTCCACTTTGCCAGAATGAATTTCAGTTAATCACTTGTGTTCCTGTGAGTTATCAACTTTCTGATTTTGTTCTACAATGGCTTCTTCTTCATTGTAGAATTATTAATTAAAATACCTCTTTAATTTGACTGATATGTCTCCTCCGCTATTTCACCCTGTTTCATCGTACATTGGCACTTGGTGATGCTGAATCAAATTTCTATCTCTTGATTATGTGATCCTTAGAGCGATCATAACACTCTAGGAGTGCGTTATAAATAAGTAAAAAACATAATCGTCTGCACTGCATGATTAACTGCTTTCTTACTCCCATAAGAGCCAATTCGCTTAGTCTTTAAGAAGCCATTAAGAGGTAAACACATTAAGGCGGTAGGACCAGTTGACATGCCCGCCATGTAGCTCCTGTGACCCCCTGTTAGTCTATTTATCTCCATCTTTATAAGAGAGTACAGTAAACAGTATTAAAATTGGAAGAATGAAAAATATGGGGATTTCTGATGCTTATTCCTGAATTTGATTGTTGAAGGTATATGATACTATCGGAAGCATCCAGCCTGATGATGATGGTTCATATTCAAGGTACTCCTGTTCATGTGCCCCCCCCCCCCCCCCCCTTTACTGGCATTATAGAGGTCTTCACAAGACCACATGGCTGACTGGAATCTGCAAAGATTAATCTACTTTGTTGTTGTCAGTCTGTCAGGCTGGTGTTTCTTTGCTCTTTTTGTTACAATGAGTTATCACACATGCTTTACCATGATGAGCTGAGAGCCAGTATATCACTGGCAAGTTTTCAGCTTCTTATTGAACTGTTGTGAGGAGACACTTGACAGAAATATTGTGTTTTTGATCTTGATATTCTTCCATCTAATGTGACTTCCTTTTATCTCTCCGATGCAGAGATGAGGACTGGTGCGTTGAAGGAAAGAGTAACACTCTTTCTTTTCCATCATACTATATCGATGAAAATGTAAGTCCCATTCAAAGTTACCTAGTTCCAGGAGCAGAAGCAATATTAGTTAATCAAATAAGCTGTGGATAGATTACTAAAATTAATGAAGATGTTGATTATACAATAATTTGGTATGTTGAACATAAGCAAACCTCCAAATTTCTTAGCCAAGCTGCGTGAAATATCATATTTGATGCTTGTGAGGCCAGTCATGCATCATTTTTCAGAACATGCTCACTAGGAAAGTGTGCTTAAACAGAAATTTCAGAGGTGGGTTTGTGATAAGAAGGGAATGGGTTAAGATTGTGGATGTTTGGTAGAAGCCTGTGACTAATTGAGGAGAACTTGAAGGAGCATCATTTGATATGGTTTTGCTGTTTTGTATGTATCCTCTTGACTGACAAGTGAGAAGGGTGTAACGTCATTTAGGTGGGCTGAAAGATATTGACTAGACATCTTAAAGATTAACTTGATTTCTTTCAATATTCAGCAGAGACGATAGCCTCTTTAAAGCTTAAACAATATATTTTGTTTCTTCCCACTTTTCGTTTTCCTTTGGTTTTTCTTTTCTTTTGTTTTCCTTTGAGACGGAAAACTGCTTGCTTTACAATAAAAAATATTGGTTATAGAATACTTAAACAGGACCAAATGAGTGCACAGATCTGGTTTGTGTCCTGGCTGCTTCTTTCTTGGCTTCTTGCTTATGTCAGCATATCTTGTCAATTAAGAACAAAACCTGCTGCTGTACAACTAGATAACCAGAGCCTGTACTATCTCCAGTGTACTTATTCTGAAATAAAGAATTACCTGCTCACCAGTTTACCGTGACTCGTTTTTTTGTTCCTATTCTGACTGCCCTATGGAAATTGAAATTCCTATACTATCAGATGGTGTGTGTCAGCTGTGAAGAGAGACGATTAATCCTCTATTTGACAATTAGAAAACAATATAAAGTGAGCAATGATTGTGATGGAGTAGAAATTGTAAGAGTTTCAGCATTTGCTATTCTCGTATTGATGTTTGGAGAAATTAGAACTTTTATTGCTATCTGATCCCCAAGGATAAAGATTCGACTCTCAAGATGATCAGTGTGATTTTAGAAATTTTAACGAAGCTTTCCTTTTATTGGTGATGATATTGTCTATAATATATCTTCATCCTCATGGTCTTTTGGCCATGTTTTTTTACGCTTCTGTTATCATGTAGGCAGTCAGCTGTTTGGAAGGAGACAGCTGCAAAATTCGAGGCCAATCAGCAAATGTTGAAGAAGATCCAGATCTTGATACATCAATAGCTTGTGATTCATGTGATCTGTGGTATGCTTTTTGTTGTTAAATTGATATTCTTTATACATAAGAAATATGGAGTTCTACTTCACTATATCCTTTCACCCAACTGTTTATTCTTAAGGGTGCTAATTGGTTTTTTACTTCTTGGAAATAGGTATCATGCTATATGTGTTGGATTTGATCCGGAAGGGAGTTGCGAGAGTTCATGGCTGTGCCCAAGGTACTATTTAGAAGTTTTGTACTAGATAATTTTTTTTAATCTGAACAAAAACATTGACTACAAAACAAAACTTTTTCTTTGAATTGGAGGGTTGGAAACCACTGCTGATTCAAGGACATGGAAGTAGTTTTCTACTCCTACACTGTTCATTTTGTTGATTTGTATAGGTGTTTACCTTAAAACATATTATCAAACTGAAGCAATTTCTATCAGATCTGTTGGAAACTGAAACCATTCCTTGGATATGGTGGCTCCTGTATTTGGGGTTCTCTTGGTCATGTATGTCCCAATTTGAATGTTGGTGGTTTGTTGATCCAATAGAGAAGCGATTATTTTTCTGATGAAAATTTCAGTTATGCACCTCTAGTTTATATTATGTCTGTTATTCTTTCCAAACTATCATTTCATTACATAGATAATATACTTCATTTGTGTATGCAGGTGTTTAGCTGATGAAACATTTCAAAAATCAGAAGTGGGACCAAGCAACAATTATGGTCGAGAAAGTTCCAGCCATGAGCATTTAGCAAATGTTACATTCCCCATGAACGTGTCTGTATCTGTGGCTGATGCAGGAGAGACAGCTGTTGTTGTCTCAATCATTGATGGAAATAAACAGACTAAAGTACCCAGTGAAAACATGTTGTCAACCGTAACTATGAGCAAGGACTTAAAAATCGGTATGATCAAATATTATTTAGATGTCCATGATTGCGCTGGGACATATCACTGTTTCTATATTTGTTGTCGTCGCTAAAGATTCTGCTGCTCCTATTGCCTGAAGGGAATCAAGAGAAAGAAGAAATGAATCAGATAGTTTTGCCAGGTTCAGATGTTTGTGAAGACATGGGAATTGACAAAATTTCCAGTGATGATAATTGCAAATTGGAAAAACAGTTGGCTGAGAAAATTATCATGAAACCAAAGATAGAGGCGGTGGAACTAGATCTTCCTTTATCACAAGTGACAACCTCTACATTGGTTTCAGAATCCTCACAGCTCTCTGGGTTAAGCAGAAACTTCAAAGAAGAAACGAGTGAACCAAGGGTCACTGATGGATTGAGAACTCCAGGATTGTATGATGAATACTGCAATAACAAATCACTTGAATCTGGTTCCCATGCTGTTTCATCTGTGGACCCTCTGTCTGGTATTTATGCTTACATACTTTATACTTCTTCATCCATGTTATGTTTTCTGTATCAAGTGTCCTACTTGATGTTAGTTGACATTGATAATTGAAAATAAATATCTTCAAACATCATATCTTCTTTGCTTTTCCTAAAATTATAGCTTCAATATTTATGATTGCCTAGATAAATACAAAACAACTGGAGAAGTGGAAGAGAAGAATGTTTCTAAAGAATGTAGGCTACCAGGTATGAACTCCTGGGCTGTTTTCCTGAAAGTGCAGTATCGAAACCCTTATGTCCTTAAATGGGTCTTTTGGTGTTATGAAAAAAGTTCTGCTCACTCAACTGTATGTTACTTCCACCTCTTAATTGCTTTCAGCTGGCAAAAAACCTGACAAGAAGGAAAAAGCTGGCGGAATTACAGGTGCAAAGAGAAAGCAAAGAGATTACAGGTCCTTTTTCTCGCTTGCTTCTTTGTTTTGATACTGATATCACAAAATTGTGGTTCTATGCCTTGATGCTTGTATTTTATAGACTCTGCTATAAAGGGGCTTTTAGTGGCCATGATGGAGGGGACATAAGTATGTATCTGGATCATATGGTTATAGGTGTATTTCAGGGAGCATACCTCTTGCCTTCTAATACTTGACTAGTTAATAGTGCAGTAAATGAATTTGAAAGTATAAGAAGATTGTCTGGTGACAGTTTTTTTTTTCCCTTTCCGGATTGGCTAGTGAGAGTTGGGTCATGAAGAGAAGGATGTTATGTTACAAATAGTTAGCTGCATGAGATAGGAATCTCAGGGGAATTATCAATGGTGAAGATACATTACTCAACAAGCGGAATTATATGTAGTGAACATAAATTACTAACAGATGATGATAATGCAGCCACATACTAGATTAAAGCCTCTCTACCACTATTTCTATGGATGCTTTCATGGTGGTATCATAGCAAATAAAATGGACCTTTAAAAATGAGCTAGCCTCCGCCCTCCACTTTAACACACAAAGTAGAGCCCACATAAAAGCTTGCACATGAGAATTTTATTGGGGATTAACGTCCTATGCTAGAGTCTAAAAGTCGAAACAGCTGCATAAGAGGTTAGTTGCACTATCTGTAGACATTGGTTTTGTGGTGGGTGGTCTGACAATAACTGATGCACATGACTTTTGTATAATAAACTCCCTTATGAGGTCAAATAGGATTAGAAAATGGTCTACTTGTTCCAGCATAGACAGGATTTATTTCGTTTTTTACATTCATCTTGAATATCCATATAAATTTGTCTGTTCATTCACCCAGTACACTATCAAGAATGCCAATTTGAATTCTGAGTTGAGGTAATTGGCCAGAATCCAAAGTGAAAGTAAAAGGTGATGTATAAATAATTGTAAAGATGCCATTTTTTTAAAATAATGTGAAGGTAGTGAAATACATAGATGGACACTACAAGTAGGAGACATTTTGGGGGTGTTTACTTGGGGCTTAATGAGCTTAATGACAAAACCGGCTTATTCGCACAGACATTTCCGGCTTATTCACTAAGTAGGGGAAAGATGTGTTGTCCCCATTAAGACACATCTTTGACATTTCTACCCTTTAAAAATAAAGACATGTGATAACTCTCATTTTGAGCGTTATTTACACGTCATTTGTGTGAGTTTTTCTTACATTTTAGTTGTGTTTCCTTTTTATTTTTTTGTGTTTTTTCCTTTTATTATTTTATTTTCATTTGGAGTTGTTGAGAATGTTTTTATGGTTAAACACATCATTTTTGGGTTAAAAACGTCACTGCCCACTGTGGGAAGTATTAGTGTAGAATTTAGTTTCTCGCATTTAATTTTCGTCTTTTACTTTCCGTCTTTTATTTCTCGTATTAACTTTCCGTACTTACTTTAACGCATTTAAATTCCGAACTTTACTTTCTAGTTACTTTTTCAGTCGATTTTTGTTCCATACTTGTTTCTTCTCCATAGTTGCCCGACATTTCTGCCATGTAGATTTTTGTAACCATGATTTCTACAATGTCGATTTCATAATTGTTTCATACTTGCTACTTTTTGTTTGAACTTGGCTACATTGTGTTTGAACTTGGAAGTTTAAGTACTTAATGGATTTTTGTTTGATTTTTGGATTATATCAATGAATTTATGAATATATGGCTTAAAAAATAAACAGCAATTTATAAACAGCTTAAAATTCATATTCAAGGGTAAATTGGTCATTTCTGTTATTCAGACTGTTAATTCAGATAAAAAAAAGTAAACAACGGCATCAATTTATCCAGACAGACACATTTATCCATACAGGACTTAATGGAAAATTTGGTAAACAGACCCTTTTTGTCGTATTGTAAAACATCATTTTAGCACCAGTACTGTGTACTACTGTAACAAGACGGTACGGTATATCGTAACATATCCCTCCATATATGTTCACCGTCCTGATTTAGCATTGCTTACTCATTTAGGTTTCAATATCAATTATCAAATATTGATGGATGTGCAATCTTCCCGAGCTTTTTAGTTTGTGCATCTTTCTCTTATATCTGATATATAATTTTATACTTGTTGAAGTGCCAAGGAAGGGGAAACCAAAGCGAAGATGCAGAACAGTATGTCTGCAAAGATTGTTAAAACAGAGAGAAGTCGAGTTGCTCAATTCATCCATGAAGCCAATGAATTTCCCAATGGCTCTAAAAATTTGAATACTGCAGTCGCTAGTTGTGGAGGTGGCATTGCGAGGAAGCGAAAGATCGGCATTGATATAAGAGATATAGTTCAGGGGACATACCACAGATCTGCAAAGCGACTTGCAAATCTTGCTGATAAGTCTTCTGAAGACAAAGAAAACTCATCTGGGTTGAGGATAAAAAAGATAGTGAGAAGAGCAACCGATGATAAAGAGTCCTCGGTGGTAGTTCAAAGTTTAAGGAAAGAAATTAGAGATGCTATACGTAACAGATCATCTAAAGAGCTCGGAGAAAATCTTTTTGATCCAAAGCTTTTGTCTGCATTCAGAACTGCTTTGGCAGGGCAAACAACTGAAACAAATAGACCACCACCCTTGGATGTGAAAGCCAAGAAGGCCTTGTTGCAGAAGGGAACTGTACGTGAGAATCTAACCAAAAAAATTTATGGAATTGGTGGAAAGCGAAAACGAGCATGGACCCGTGATTGTGAGATTGAATTTTGGAAGCACCGATGCTCGAAAGTATCAAAGCCTGAAAAAATTGAAACTTTGAAATCTGTTCTTGATCTCCTAAGAAAGGGCCCCGAGGTCGAGATCAAAAAAGAAAATACCATAGAGGCCCCTACTTCCATTCTTTCAAGGTTGTATGTTGCAGATGCATCTGTTTTTCCAAGGAAGAATGATATCAAACCTCTTTCGGACCTGAAAGCTCCGACACCCTCTGCAGGTGATTTTTGCAGTAAACCTCCAGAAATAATTAAGTCTTCTGTGCAACCGACTGATTCTTCGGTTGATAGTAAGGAGACCAAGGTTATTATTCCAGGCAACAAGGATGAACTGGCTACCAGGAAAGTAAATCCAAATAAGAGCTCAGACCGGTCATCCAAATCTGCAAGTGGTTCCTCTAAGAATACCCAGAAGGAATCAAGTAGTGGATCAAATAACATTAAATTCGACAAAAAGAAATGGGCTCTGGAAGTTCTTGCACGGAAGACTGCTGTCTCAGGGAACAATTCCTCACAGGGACAAGATAATGCGGTACTTAAAGGAAATTATCCTCTACTGGTATGTCAAGATTTTGTTATGTACTCTTGTAGCTAGCTTTAGTCTTCTTCATATGGTCAATTTTCTTATTTTCTTTTTGTGCAGGCTAAACTCCCTGCAGATATGCGGCCAATTTTGGCACCAAGCCGGCATAACAAAATCCCAATTTCAATTAGGCAGGTATGGTATGTTCTTGGTTTACATATATTGGAGCTGCTATAGAATACCGCAAATAACTTACAATTTGTTTCTAACTGTTGATTCCATAGGCTCAACTTCACCGCCTTACGGAGCATTTTTTGAAAAAAACAAACTTGCCAGTAAATCGCCCGACTGCAGAAATAGAGTTGGCTGTTGCTGATGCCATCAATGTTGAAAAGGCAGTTGCTGATAGATCAAACAGCAAGCTAGTATATGTCAATTTGTGTTCCCAGGAGTTACTACACCGATCAGATAATATGGATTCTACTACAGGCCCAGACACAAAACCTACAGCTGTCACTGATGACAAGTCAGAAACAACAACTGATGATCTTCCCACCAATGCTGATGTTGATGAAGCACTTAGAAATGCTGGTCTCTTGTCTGATTCTCCTCCAGATAGTCCACATCATTTAACAGGGGATACAAAGGAAGAAGACGGTCCTGATAATGTCTTCGAAATGGATTCTCAACCAGAACTTGATATATATGGTGATTTTGAGTATGATCTGGAGGACGACGACTTTGTTGGTGCCGGTGCAATTAAAACCTCCAAGCTTCAAGAAGTGGATAAAAAAATAAAAATGGTTTTCTCTACACTCGACTCTGATAGGTCAGATACTGCTTGGCGTTTTGAGGATCTTGAAGCACCAATAGTGGTGGAAAACGCGAATGAAGATAACACGAAAGAAAAAAGCTCTTGTATAAGCTCACTACCTGGAGGTGAAGAGGAAATTCTTGGTGAATGTGAAGAATTATATGGCCCTGATAAAGAACCTCTCTTTAACAAGTACCCAGAAATAAAGTCGCTTGATTTGGTAACTGAAAACAATGTTGCAGAAGTAAAAGACGACCTAGGATCAGACTCAGCGGCCAAGGCATCTGAACCACCTAATGGGAATTGTTCAGACAATTCAGCAGTCCTGGCTATAGTCAGCCACTCATCTGGTGGGGCAGATTTGCCCCCCAAGCCTCTAGAAACAGTACAAACAAAGGAAAAGAAATCTCATGCTGACAAGAAGCAGCAGTCTGATAAATGCAGTTCTGTGTTTAAAAAGGTTAGTAATGCCTTTGTTCATTGTGGTAGCATTTCCTTTTCCTTTAGGTGAAAATTGAACCCATCATATCCCTCTGTTGCATAACAAGTTCACGTTTGTTTTAAAAATTCAAATCACCTTAAAATCAAACCAAACAGACCCAGTAAATGTCACTCAAAAGTCAAAAGTAGGTTTTTTTTTGGGGGGGGGGGGGGGGGGGGGGGGGGGTGTACGGAAACCTGACCTCTACCCAACAGGGCAGAGCGGCTGTTTCCATGAAGACCCCCGTCTTATGCAAGAGTGAGCGAACAGTTTGATATTTTCATTTTTTGACTTCTAAAAGTTTATTCCCTCCATTCCAAAGGGAGAGTCCCCCTTACAGTATTCTTTGTCCAAAACTTTCGAATAACTTATCAAATTTGATGTTTCTTGACTACCCTTCCTTTTTAAATGTAGGATAAAGAGTATTTTCTTAATTTGTATTTAATCATGTTAAAATTGTTCAAAGAAAGTCCTACATTAAAGGAGATTCTTTTTTGGGAAGGATGGAGTATTACCTTAATACACTAAAATAGTTTAAAGCAAACATTTTTCGATCTACAACCAACACAATTCTTATTAAATTTTCAAAGTTAAAAAGTTAAACCATTTGACAAATGTGAACCCTCCTTTTGAAAGGAGGTAGTATTTTAGGACGGTGTTTGGATGATGTTCTCTATCAACCATCAACCTATTAGACTATTAGTTCTAACCATAGTCTATGGCTTTAAGTTGACAAGAAGTTAAAACTACTCAGCCGAGTTAAACAGAGCCTGTAACATACATCTTTAGAGTTCTTTACTAAGCTCTGCTTAACCATTGTAGGAGATTGTCAACCCAGATGCAGGTGGTCTCTTTATCCTTCTCTCTCCATCATAAGAAAGTCCACATTTGACATTTGTGTGTCAGATGAGTTATTTTTAACTAAACATTCACAAGAATTATGTTATTTGTGCACAAAGAAGTCAATACCTACATATTGACTATTTAAAAAAGTAGTATGATGGAAACATTTAAAATAACCACAAGGGCTGTGGTGTGGTGGTAAAGGCTTGGGGAGTTCATAGCGCTCAACCCGGGTTCGATCCCCACTAGCAGCACTTGTGGCCACTGAGGATAAACTCAGGGCTGCACGCTTTAGCAGCTGGGCCAAAGGCCCTAATTGCCAGGGATTAGTCTGGGCCATAGGCCCAGGATACCCTTTCCAAAAAAACATTTAAATCTCTAAAATAAAAGCTGTTTCTCTTTTATAACAGTTATCATACTTGGCAATTGTTGTCCAAATTTTCTCAGTCGTATTTTTTGTATCTTCGTAAGAACGGTTGTTTGTTTGAAACAAAAAACCTAGCACCTGATAATTCAGAAATTTAATCACTCTCTTAAAAACCATCGAAATATTTTGGATCCGATCAATATCATTATCTCTATGCAACAAAGACAACCGACAAATTAGGAATTTTTTTTCCATGGGACAAAGGGAGTATTTGTTGCAGATTCTAGTTAAGCTAATCATGTCTTGGTAAGCAATTGCAGGTTGAAGCATACATAAAAGAGCACATCAGACCATTGTGCAGGAGTGGGGTGATCACAGTCGACCAATACAGATGGGCTGTCGGAAAAACAACCGACAAAATCATGAAGTATCATTCCAAAGATACCAATGCCAATTTTCTCATTAAGGAAGGGGAGAAAGTTAAGAAACTTGCAGAACAGTACGTTGAAGCCGCCCAAAAGGTAGAAAATAACAAATAGAATTCATAAGATTTCTGAAGAAGTATGTATCCGCTCTTGTTCCAGTGCCTATGATTAGAAAAGCACTTATATCAGTTTCGGGTTTCAAAAGTTCTGAAGAATGCATGTGATAAAGTCTTGTCCAGCAAGGCTGCCCGAAAGGTAAAAAATAACGATGGTTAAGATTTATGAAGAAATTGTGTTTGCTAAAGATTTTTGTTAAACATTGTGTTTACTCCTGCTTGTGTTTCGAGCTTCAAAAATCTAACGATTAAATCTTGTTGAGGCTGCCGGTAAGGTGGAATATAAGAAATACTGTGTACGGTTTCTGACGAACTTAATTTCGTCCGTGTTTCAGTTTCAGGTTCGGGAGCAGAAGAAACCAGAGCAAGTGATTGAAAGGGAATTAGAGGTATGTGTTGCCTGGAATGTAATTATTACACGATAAACACCTGCTGTAAATGACTCCTTTCCCCTTATGGAAAATACCTTTTTCTGTTTCAAAAACCATTACTATAAAATGAGAACTGTTTCAATTTTACGACTAGACTATAGAAGACGTACGACAAGATCTCGAGGGTGAACATTTGAAATCGCGAAACCATAAAATCAAACTGGAGCGAATCAAATTGGCAAGTTTGATTTAGTTTTCGGACATTTCCGTTTGGCTTCGGCTCTCAAATCTTAACCTTGTTCTGTTTGTAGTTTCTGATACCAAGTTACTACTTCAAAGTTTAATTTCGTTGGCAAAGTTTTATCGGGTTTGTTTGTTGTTTCGGTTTGGTAACTGATTGCCTTCAAATGTCCTACATTTAAACCATAGAACCAAATCAAGCAGAAGAACGTGTATTTAGCAAGTATGTGGGTCGAGGTCCTATGAGGTACCCACTACTCGGAGTACCCTCCCCAAAGGAAAAAAGATGTGTTTATCAGGTTCAGTTGTTTTTAGTTGGGTTGGGCGGGTTTGACCAGAAATGCTATGCTTACACAAAAGACTACCTCCTCTTCCCGAAAGCTTTGATGGACGACTGCCCGTAGGGGGCTTACTGCACAAGGCCCCTGCAGAAGAGAAGTTTTATCCCAGGGAATATAAGATGCTCGAGCTGCTAAACCACTTAGCGCCCGCCCTACCTTGCCACTTAAAAATTCCTTTGTACTAAAAGAAATAGAACATATAGGTTCGTCCAAACCATACAGCTTAAGGGGTGGATTTGGTATGATACGTGGGGTTTTTTTTTTCTCAATACCAACTGATAATAATTGCTACATAAAGTTTTATACCATCTACCAACCAACTTGGTATCAATTTTTTTCAGTTGGTATATGTTGTTACTGGTTTGTACCAAGTTGAGGTTATATATATATATATATATGGGTTGTTTTATTTGCAACCCTTAAAAATGTTGCAAACCTTGCAACCCACATTTTAACCGTCGGATTCATGATCAGCGGTTACAATAGATATGGGCTCCAATATTTTTAATTAAAAAAACAGAAAAATAAAAATAAAATAACTGTCAATCATGAATCCAACGGTTAAGATGTGGGTTGCAAGAGTTGCAACCTTTTTCAGGGTTGCAAAATATCCTTTCAATATATATATATATATATATGTATATATATATGTATGTATATATATATATGTATATATATATATATGTATGTATATATAGGGTCGGATTTCTGGGAAAAACCTTAAAAAACGGAAAACTGAGGAACATTCCGGTAGCCCTTCATCTGGACGGTATGTACTTGTGCATACAAGTAATTTGTAACATGCACACATGCATAAAAACTAAAAAAAAAACACCTTCATTTACTTGTATGCACAAATGCATACCTTCCAAATCAATGGCTACTAGAGTGTTCCTCAATTTTTCATTTTTTTAAGGTTTTTCCTTGAGCCTTCGTGTCTCTCTCTATATATATATGTGTGTGCGTGTGAAATCTTGTCATTTTGTTCAAAAGTTCATATATATTTTGAGTTTGCATGTAATATATATCATGTTTTAAGGGTTTATAATAACATAAAATAAAACTTGCAAACATTCAAATACCCAAATAAAAAAGTCAGTAACACATAACTTAAAAATTATCAACTATGTTTTATCAATTTAGTTAATAAATAACTAAATAAGTCAGTATCATGGTACTACTATGGTACACGACTTCCAATACCGTTTATCAACCAAATTTGTATACTTTGTATGATACTACCAACCGATTCTAATTTGATACCAACTAAAGTGGTACCAATTTAATTGGTACGATTGGTATATATGTTGGCTGATTTAATTTGGTACAAATTTATCACTTTGAAGAAATTATGATTTATTTATCTCACAAAACCAAAAACACACTTATATCTCCATATATGACACCAAAGCTAGCTGTCAACGATGGTAATCAACATCTTACCTAATAGAAACACTACTAACATCTGTATATAATCTATTAATTACTACAAAGAATATGCATTTTGTTGACTTGCTAAAGTCAACGGTAATTTTTGAAGGCCTTCATTAACATGTATCATGATCAGCCTGCACATGGCTGCTTGATGGCTTCCCGATCAATAGACACTCAACCGGCGGCACCGCCGGCGATAGCAGCTCTCCGAACGTCTTCCAGCAGAACGGGTCATAAAGATGGTACCGTTCTTGAACCGGTTTTAGGTTTATACCGTTTAGATTCACATCGGTGCACGGCATGCTGTCGCTACACGCAAAATGCACCGGTTTCACTGTATAGGTTCCTTTGATCCTCTCGTAGGTGATCCCCGATAGAGCGACTGCAGATGATTGGTTTTTACAGGTGGTTTTGTCGCAGTAGAATTGATCGATTACTATGGGTAATTGGACTTCGGAAACTTGAATGTTTGAGAACATTACTCCTTGGACCGACCCTGATCCACCCTGCGTATTTGATCTTAAAAGTCAAAATGTATCTCTTTTTCAAGAACTAAACACACTAGAACAACCAGATTGTCACTTTTATATTTGGCAACTAGCTGATAAGTTAGGTGTTAGCCAAAAACCATATGTTAGTTGATAAACTAGGCCGTAAAGTAGTAAAAAAATAGCTAATAAGTTAGATGATAATGTAAAATGACTTTAAAAAGTTGTTTTTTATTAAAGTGTTAGTTGAGAGGCTACTTAAAGTTGTTTTTCAAAAAATAAGCTAACTTATGGTTGTCAAAGATGACCTTTACCTGCCATGTTTTGATCCGGACACCGTTCATGGTGTTATGCATCATAACATCTCGAACCGTGACATTTGAGACACAAGCTTTCGTGTTTTCTTTTCCTAAACCTCCGATACTGATCCCATGACCTGGTCCGCAATTGACATTGTGTATGTATATGTTTGAACACCCGGTCTGTATAGAAATGCAGTCGTCTCCTGCACATTTCGTATGTATGTACCCATCAAGATTCTTGAAAGGGTATGAAACTAAGAGATTTAAGGTACCCCTTCATATTACTCTCTATAAGAGCCTTTAAAGATAGAATGGAGGTTTGAACATATGCAAAAGTCAAAAAGACATTGTCTAGCTGATGGGAAACTCTAATAGAAACAATCAAAATTTTGCCCAAATGAGAGTAATTACCACATGAGAGATCGGTGGTGTGGATCAACACATCCTTAGAGTTCTGTAAATGAATCCCGTCTGTATTCAGGCTGTCAGCAGGAGACGAGACATTAAAGTTATATACCGAGACTCCCACACAATTGTCGAACTTCAGGTGACATTGAGGACTGTTTTGAATCGTTATGCCCGTTACCGTTACATCAAAGCTCCCATAAAACCTCAACGCCTGTTTCAATATCATAACACATAGATCTTCAAGATCCATAACAAAAATATTGTCGGGTAAATAAGTCCATAAACAATACTTACCGTTGGCTTTATGCTCGGCATTTTTCCACCAAGCGAGTCGCTTATCTGTTATCGAGTCAAGAATGTCAAAAGGAAGTCGTGCGTGTTATGAAATGGAATGTTGTCTGAAGAATGTGGTAGAGCCCAACGATACCCGAGTTACCGATAGAGCCCCGCCTCCAAGAAGTTTAAGAATTCAAATCTCACCAAATGTGATGTGCATGCATATTAAATTCATTAGTTAATGTCAATATTATAATAAATTATGTTTTTAGTCTATATGATTTGTTAAAAATTTATATTTCCGTCCTTATGGTTTTAAAATTACGATTTTTATCTATGATTTATAATTCATTATCTTTTTTCATTTTTATGGTTTAATTTTTTTTTTTCCATCTCTATGGTTTACAATTCATTTCTATTTTAGTCCTTCATATTTAAAAGTAGTGTTTTGGCCTCAGGGACGAAAATAGAAATGAATTGCAAACCATAGGGATGAAAACTGAAATTTCAAAACCACAGGGACTAAAAACATAATTTACTTTAAATATTATATACTCCAAGAAAAAATGTGGTCGGATTAGTTATTTACCGAAGAATGGGAGGTTTGGTTGATTGTGCCATTGAAGGGGGCTATTAGTTTTAGTTGATCGTCGAATGGATCGTTGGCCGGAAAATCCTTCCACCAGATAGAGCCACTGCCGTCGATGGTACCTCCGCCCTGAATGGTGAGTCCGACTAGTTTTGTGAACAAGATCCATTGAAACAGCCCTGATCCATAAGATTTGAAGTTTGATGGAGCAACTATGGTACCATCAACCTGTCAAAATAAACAATACCACTTTTGGACTATAAAACAAAGGTTTTTATAGCTTAGGGACTAAATTTGTTGGATTTGTAATTTGTGGGGGGTGGAGAGTGAAAATATTGAATCACAAGCAAGCTTACCTGAAAAATAATGTTTTGCTGGCAATAAGGACCAGAAAAGGTAATGGGGCCCACAAGGAACTTGTATGGTGATGGCACAATAATTTTTGATCCTTTCACTTTACATGCAGCTGCCCAAGCACCTTGAAATGCCTGTTAATAAAAACAATAATAAATATATAATAATTTAAAAATTAAAATATTGAACTATTATTTTTAAACGATCAACAAAACCGAATCTTTATGTTCACCAACATAATTCAGATGATATCATTATTAAGTATTTATTTATAATATATGATGGATGATATTGGAACTTTTAACCTCTAAAAAGCTGGGTTGTCGAATACGTTTTATGTTAAATACTATTAAATGTCATAAAATATATATATATATATATATATATATATAACTTTATAATGATTACGTTTAGATAAACCAAAAGAAATACTGTACTTTTGAAAATTTAAATGTATAATATAATTAAAAAAATTAAATGTTTCAAGGAGTAAATTACATTTTTTATTCTTGTGGTTGTCACTTATTATCAAGTTTAGTCCCTCTTTTAAACTAATTACAGTTTTGATCATGTGGTTGTTATTTTATTTCACTTTTGATCCCTCTGACCAACTTTAGTTAAAAAAAACTAAGTTAAATTAAGGATATTTAAGTCATTTTACCTTTTTTTTGTCTTTTTCATTTTTTATTTTTTTACATTATATAGTAAATTACAATTATAGTTCCTATGGTTTATCTTTTTTTTTTCTTTTCTTTTTGGATTAGTGTAGACGGGTTTCCATATATGTATCAAATAAATTGCATAAAAGTTTAAAAATATTCAATACTTTACTTATTTTAAAGTTATCTATGAGATTTTTCTAATGGTGTAGTTTATAAAATAAAATACGTATTTTTAATGTATTGTTAGTTAAAATTATCATTAATAATTAATATAACAAGAGTATAAAATAAAAAATGTAGAAAGAAAAAAAAAAGAAAAAACAAACCACAAGGACTATAATTAATATACTATATAATCTAATAAAACAAAAAATGAAAAAGACAAAGACAAAGACAAAGACAAAGAAAAGTGAAAGAACCAAAATACTCTTTAATTTAACTAAGCTTTTTAACTAAAGTTGGTTAGAGAAACCACAAGTGAAACAAAAATGACAACCACAATGACCAAAATTATACTAATTAGTTTAAAAGAATGATCAAAATTGATAATGAATGACACCCATAAGGACTAAAAATGTAATTTACTCTACCCTTTATGATTATTATTGGTTAACAAATATGTAAATCTGTAATCGGTTATTCCAGAAAAATATTAATTTTTGAAACTACTAAAAGTTAAATTATTTTATTTTATTTTTCAATCGAAAAGTACATTAAAATTTATAATATTTATTTTACAACAAAATGGTTGCAATTTTTAATAAATTAATTCAATTACTTAAATAATAATATTTATTAATAGAATTTAACTCAATTCTAACTTTTTTAAAACTTATAAAAAAACTGCTTGTTTTTTTTTTCATTTTTATTAAATAAATTTCTTTAAAAACTTGTTTATATAAAGAAAACAAAAAATTCCACATTTCTATGAAAGAAGTCGAAATTAACATTTTGATTAAATTTTTGGGATGAAATAAGTTTATTATTTTAGTATTAAAAATGTATATCAAAGACTAGATAAGGACTAACACTCACCTACTTATGGGCACTGCTTGCCAATTGTATTTACAGCCATTTCAAAAAAAATATATATATATATATATATATATATATAATTATTTGTTGAGATTTACATTTGTTGTTGTTGGTTTGGACAGAATTGTATGTTGTAACTAAAATAACAGAATCATTTATTTATTTGTGGTCCCTCCCTCTTCCTCAACACTTTTTGTTTTTATTTTCATATCAAGCTTATGGTGGACATGTGTTCATCTACACTAAATTCTAACTTTTCAATTTCCACCAATTTTTTTTCTATATTTATATTTCAAATAAAATCTAACAAACATTTACGTCTATACAAAATTAAGATCAATTTTCTGTTTTTGGGTTATGAGAAAACAACCAAAAAATAGATATCCTAATAACCATCAAACATTTTCAATTACCTTTATATATATTTGTATTATGGACAGATGCATAGTTATTACGATAACCCTCAGTTTTTTATTTTTTTGTGGTTTTTCCTTTAACCTTCCCTCCCCCTCTCTCTCTCACTCTTTATATATATATATATATATATATATATATATATATATAAATGGAATGATCAAACGAAAATGCTAACTATTTAAAAATATACGAAAAAAACCAAATTACGTGCAATATCAAATGTGCTTTTACATTAACGGTCAAAAAAAGGGGTGTGGGCGATTTTCGCCGCGACTTCAGGTCGCAGGGCAAAGTCGCGTGAATCACATGGAATTTTGTATGTGATGTTAGTGTAAAGTAAAATCACATGTGATTCGACCGTTCTCTTATTTTCTTAAATAGATACCGTTCTTATTTGAACTCTCCTCGCTCTCTCTCTTTCTCTTTATATATATATATAGGGGTTAAATCATGTGAAAACCAAAAAAAGATTGAGAATCGATCTAAGCCGTAATTTGGTTTTGATCCTATGGTTTTAATTAAAAGTTGTTTCACTTTCAATTTTATTTCAAAATTGTCATTGCCTTTAATGACCATGGATTAAAATTAATCAATGGTTTAGATTGGTTTTCACGGTTCTCAACCTATTTTTGGTTCTCATTTGATTATCATTCTCTCTCTCTCTCTATATATATATATATATATATATATATATATATATATATATTAGTGTTAGTATTACCGACTAAATGTGAATTGATAAAAAAAAATATAATGCTGTACTTTTTAGATTGTAAAAGCACAATTTTTTTTTTCAATTGAAACACGAATTCCCAAATTTAAGTCTACGATGGCTAATAATTTTTGCTTTAATTCACAAACAATTATCTTCTTGCAATTTAGTAGTTAATTAAATCGTAAACATTTACTATAAACTGAACTTGAAAAATTACGATCAAACTTGGTTGAATTTGAAGAAAACAGAGTACAAACCTTTGTATCATCAGTATTTCCATCGCCTTTGGCGCCAAAATTCAACACATTATAAGTAGCTGCAGCGGCAGGGCCGGTGCCGTAGTCTTTTTCCGGTGGTGCAGGAGCTGAAGACGACGGTGGTGTTTTATGAGAATGAGAAGACGATTTCGACTTGGATTTACCACCGCCGTTGTGGTGGTGGTTGCCGGATTTCTTCTTCGACAGTGAACTTGACGACGGACTTCTGTTCTGCCTCCAATGTCTGCCTCTTCTTGCATTGCAAGTGTTTTGAGTTGCAGAACTCCATACTAAAATGGCGATGAGAATCGTTAATGTGAAGCTTCTGAAACTCCAACAACTCATTTCCGAGAAACTGTTAATTTGGAGGGGGAGTGTGTTAACACAGAGGAATGATATGGTATTTATACAAGGAAATATTTATATATATATATATATAGAGAGAGAGAGAGAGAGAGGGGGGGCATATGATTTATATATTGGGATAACTGTGAGAACTTATATTTTTAAGTATTGTTTCACATTATTTTTTCTTATCTAAGGCTATTGATAAATGCATATTAATTTGTTTCGCAATATGTTGCTTCATATATATTTGGTTCACAATATGAAACTTTTTTATGTGTAATTTTTGTTTCCCAAGCAAGCTAAAAAAATTCATATTGTGAAACAAATACATGTAAAACCAATATAATGTAAAAAATATATTTGTTGATCAATATTTCAAATCCTAGTATTAGGAATCGTTTGACAGTTACTGAATGGTTTGGTGTAGAATAATTAAGTGGTCAGAATGATTAAGAGGCTCTTATGATATAGTGCAAAATGAAATATGGTTGTTTGATAATTGTTCATAATGAAATCAATGCGCTGAATGGTTAAAGGAAGTCCAAGATACAAAATCATTCAGAGGGTTTTGGAACCATTAAGAGACATACTTTTTTTTCCAAACAAGATTCACTTCTTAGCAATTCAGATGTTGGCTCTTAATGGAACCATAAGAGGTAAACAAACAACCTCTTAGATTAATTTTTTTTAATAAAATATGATATATGATACACCAATTTTCAAGTTTATCATAATTTCATGGGTTCTCAAAAGAAACCCCTCCTATATATACAAACCGGTACCTTAATTTTTATGTTTTTTCAAGTAAAAATCATATATTAAGAGTTATATTCATTAATTACATGTTAACAAAAAATTTATCAATTACATAAATATATTTTCATAACCACGTGAATTATATCATTCCTATTCGGTTGTCATTTAAGTTTTCAATTTAAACTCAAAACCGAAAGAAATCCCACCATTGACAACGAGCATAAAAAGACAAACTGTTTCATATTTTAGATAATATATTTTTGAGGTACACAAATTAATCATCTATAATTTAAGACGTATCTATTTAAGAGTTTAATAGTTTATTAGAACTGAACTCGTGCAATACAGCTAGATATATTACGATTTTAATGTTTCATTTTATTTTCTGATTTTTGTCGATTTACATTACGATTTTGGATGGTTATGAGAGAGTGATAATGATTTTTTTATATAAATTTGTTTAATTTAGACGTAATAATATAATATAATTTATTTTGGTTTAATAATATAATTTTTTTTATAAAACATTCTGTAAGATTTTTTAATTATATTTTAGATTTTTATATCTAAAATATGTTGAGAGTTATTTTAGGGGAGTTAAAGTGGAAAATGGTTTTAGGGGAGTTAAAATGGTTAGAGATAATGATTAAAAATTAATGAATAATATTAAATGTAGTACATACAGCTTTTATGGTTGTTTTTTAAGTAATTAGCATTAAATAGCGGTATATTAAGCTTTAAGACTTGTTTTTAAGAGTTTTTTTTATCCCTGCTTTATAATATAGTATAGATATAGATATAGATACACATTTAAAAACGAGTAAACTACAATTTTGATCCCTGTGCTTTATACCCAACTACGGACCTTTCCTAGATCACAATAAGTACAATTATCGTCACTATGATTTATATTTTGTTTTGAAAATGATCCATGGTCACTAAGGGGTTGTTTGGTTGGTTTTCCATTAAGTTCTGTATGGATAAAGTTGTCTGTTTGGATTAATCTGTCTGTATAGATTTAGAAAGTTTTTATTTGAGAGAGTTTTTTCATAGATAGAAGGAACATGTTTTTTTAATGAGAGGGACTGGTTTGGAAAAACTTGGCTTTCTGCATAAAGCTCCCCATTGAAATCTTACTGAATAAGCCACTTTCTATATTATTAAGCCACTATCAAACAGTCATATATAGCTGACCGAATAAGCTGTGAGTCTCATTAAGCTCATTAAGTTACTAACAAACAGGCCCTAACTCCATTAAATATACTAGGCATATACCCGCGCACGATGTGGCGCGAAAAATCGTGAAATCGAAGGAACAATTGACAAAGGTATGTATCCGTTCGCGAAACATCTCGAAATCAAAATGACAACAACGTTTCATTTTAAGTTTGTATTTCTTCGTTCTTATCGATATTTTAGTCTATGATTCACATATAAGTGCACCAAACGAAAAACGAAATGAAAACTGATGTATTTAGTCTATGATGCATAGACTAAAGTATCGATAAGAACGAAGAATACAAACTTAAAATAAAAACGTTGTTGTCATTTTGATTTCGAGATGTTTTGCGAGCGGATACATACATTTGCCAATTGTTCCTTCGATTGCACGATTTTTCACGTCGCATCGTGTGCGGGTATATGTCTATATAATAGTATAGATAAAAATTCTAAAACGGTTATTGTACAATCTTTTGTACAATAACATTTACCACCTTACACTTACTTATTTAATTTACTTTATATCCCTTGTTTTTTCATTTTTCATTTTACACCATTATCATATTAACACAAATAATCGTATATGAACAAAAATGCAATGAAAAAAAAATACGTTCATTTTTCTACAAATTATACCATAATAATCGTCTCGTCAATACCTTCAAAACGAGCCCAATATTGAATGTTTTTAATTTAACCGTACTATTAAATATCATAAATATTTACGAATTAATTTGTTTTCTATCCATACGTTTTATTTTTTTTCCACCGTTAGCACATCAAAAATACATAATCGTAAAAATACCTTTCATTCTTATTATAAATTATATCATTATAATTTTTTTCATCAATAATTGTAATATAAACTAATTATTGAATATCTTTATGGGTTTAGAGTTTAGTGTTTCATAAGTTATGATTCTTAGGTCATGGTTTATTGTTGATGACATGTCTATAAGAAAGTAGCATTAATTGTTCGTTATTTACTCACATTCCGCTGCATCATGCGGGTATATGCCTAGTATATAAATAATGTTACATATTTATGCTACCAATAATATTATTCAATAATTAGTTTATATTAAAATCATTGACCAAAAAATTATAATATTATAATTTATAATACTAATGAAACACACTTTTAATATATTTTAGTTGATCTACAATTATGTATTTTTAATACATTAACGGTGAAAAAAATAAAATGTATGGATAGAAAATAAACTAATTCACAGATATTCATAGTTTTTAATAGTACGGTTAAATTAAAAAATATTCAATATTGGGCTCGTTTTGAAGGTATTGACGAGACGATTATAATGGTATAATTTGTAAAAAAAAACGTATTTTTTCATTGCATTTTTTTCTATATACGATTATTTGTGTTAACATGATAAGAGTGTAAAATGAAAAATGAAAAAACAAGGGATATAACCTAAATTAAACAATTAATTATAAGGGTGATAAATGTAACATTTAATTTTAATGGATTTCCAATTCCGTCTTACATCACATCTTATTTTATTTTTAATTCATAGTTACAGTTTTTGTCCCTGAACTTTTTTAATAGATTTACTTTATAACTTTTAGTTTTACATTTTACATTTTCATTATATTAACACATATAAACATATATTAACTAAAATACGTTAAAAAAATAATTTTTAATTTTAACAAGTTACACCATTATAATCGTCTCGTCGATACATTCGAAATGAGCCCAATATTAAATATTTTTTATTTAATTATATTATTATATGTCATATATTATACCTTGGTTAATCGATTTAAAAAAAAAATGCATTACATCGAACGTAAGTTTTAACATCAAGATAATAAACATAATAAATATATTGCGTACTTTTTTATTCCAACAGATTCCAACTTTGATAATTCATTTAAATCAATATATTCACGAGTACGAGTACGATCTATATATTCTTCATTCACATCTAATCTACGTTTGTATGGGATAATCCACGATATTGCATCTGGAAGTGCATGACGTGTCCAATGGTGTATGAGTGTAGGCATTGGGTAATCTCCTTTTAATACCCAGTTAGTTCACCCATTAACTCTGTACGGATAGTGTTCCATGCATCTTCATGACCACCGAAACAAGTAGATATGACTTGAAATTTACAATTTCCATCGCCTAATACATTTTGTACTTGTGCGATGTATGGATGAAATAAACTCGGGATTTGATCAAGATATGGAGTTTGGGGGGGGGGGGGGGTTGTCGTTGGAAGTAGGAGTTATGTCTCGCTGATTCTTTATAACCAAAATCTTTGGAGTTGATAAATGTTGGCACATTAGAATAACTGCGTCTACGAGGGTCTTCAATAATATTTTTATTTATTTCAAATCAATTACTTTACTTTATTTCAAATAATATATTATATATATGTCGAATGATTCTGTTTTCATTGATCGACATGTGATATCCCAAAATAATCGAAATTTGTGATATCCACAATTAATCACATGTGATATCCACAAAATACAACGTAATTATATATGTTAATGTGATATGTTAAAACGTATTTTTTAACATATAATAAAATAACTAAATCAAAAAATATTCAATATTGGACTCATTTCGAATGTATCGAAGAGACGACTATAATGGTGCAACTTGTTAAAATTAAATATTATTTTTTTAACGTATTTTAGTTAATATATGCTTATATGTGTTAATATAATGAAAATGTAAAATGTAAACTAAAAGGTATAAAGTAAATCTATCAAAAGAGTTAAGGGACCAAAACTGTAACTATATATATATCAATAACTATTTTTCAAGAACCGCTTTTTCAAGAACCGTTTAAGCCCTTTTATATATAGTAGAGATTCTAGAGTTAATTACAAATTTGGTCCATGTGGTTTGATGATTTTTATGAAAGTAGTCCTTAAATTTCATTTATTACAGAATAGGACTTGTGGTATGCTGTTTTATAACGAATTGGTCCCTTACTCTAATGGCCACCCATTTCCTCCGTTAACCTTAACGCATTTTCGTCCTTTTTTTGGTCTTTACTCAAGGGACCATTTTCATAAAAACCACCAAACCACATAGACCAAATCCATAATTAACTCTATATTCTTTTTACGCAATCTACGAGCAATCTTTTAAATGATGGTACGTAATTTTTTATTTGTATACTTATACAATAATTTGGATATTAATTAATTAATTAATAAAATTTGGTGAAAGAAACGAAAAATTGATGAAAGATAGTGGCAGTTGACAGCATGATACTACTACCACTAATACTATTGTAGTTGTAGTTAAGATGGGTTAAATATTCCCTTTGTATTCTTTTTAACAACTATATTCCATCTTTTCATATTTAATCCCATGTTAAGCTAACGGGTTGAGTTCTGGTGAGAATAAAAGTTATGATAAAAAAGATAAGTAATGATTTTCACCCTTAAATGCACATTAGAATGAGATACACCAAGATGCACCGAATTAATTCTCATATCAAACCGATTCATGGGATGGGACAGATGAAATGAGATTAAAAATGATCAAGGGTCCACATTTCTTCTTACTTTCTCACCTTAACTCTTTTTTATTAAACAACCATTCATCAATAACCAAAACACACTCATTTTTTTCCGTTAAATCATGTTTGAAATAAATATTGTCTGTTTGAAATATATATTGGATTAAGACGTACGCAAACATAAATATATAATTTAAATAATAGATCGTTTAAAACATTAAGCTTGTTACTAATAAAAAAACATAATACTTTTGTATAAAAATGCTTCACGTTTAATTTCTAAAAGAAAATGTTTGATTTTTTTTTGCAGTATTATATTTCATATATTATAAATAAACTAGAAGCATACCCGCACAATGCAACGAGATACATCACGATTTTAATGTTTCATTTTATTTTTTGTTTTTTTGTCGATTTACAGTACGATTTTGAATGGTTTTGAGAAAGTGATAATGTTTTTTTTTTATATAAATTTGTTTAATTTAGGCTTAATAATATAATGTTATTATATAAAAAAAATAAGTATTTTGTTAGAATTCAATGATTATCTTATATATTTTAATGACATCTAGAAATATAACCAATTACATATTTAATAATATAATTAAAACAAATTTATAGTAATATAATATATTAATTAATAGTGAAACATGTAAATGTCTGATAAAAGAAATATTCTGCACATACCAAATTGATGGGTGTTAGAAGCATGCATTAGTAATATGTATCTTGTGCTTTGATACTTATAAATTAAGAGATTTTTAAAATTTTGCATAAAATGATGGTACCTTATGCCTACCAATTTATATTTAAAAGTTTTTTATCTGTGTTTTATAATATAATATAGTATAGATATAGATAATCATTTTTAAAAATACAAAAAGTAATAATATAAATTTTAGAAATGAATAAATTTTCCGACAATCGATTGAAGACCGTTTTGTATTTATATTTCCATGAAATGTTAACACGATATTCTTTGTAACTGTAACAACTTTTTTTTTTACATCCTCTCTAATATATTTCATAAGAAAAGACAGAAATTGATTATCTATCATTACAACAAATCCATTTTTTTGGTCATTAAAAACACAAAAAGTTTAAATGGGTCGGGTTTAATTAATTTTTGCAGATATAATTTAACGTTGAAATATTTTATTAATTACTCTAACAAACATTTATCTTTGTTTCATAATGATGACTTCCGGTGAAAAGTTGAGGTCAACGTGAGAACTGTGAGAAATTGTTATCAACCGTTGGATAAGAAATGAATGCACGTTAGGATGAGATGCACTAGATCAGTTCTCTTCTAAGCATGGACGGATCTAATGTATGGAATACGGTGACACGTGCCACCGTATTATTTCTCTGACGAAGGGTAAAAAAATTTGGTTCGTGAAAGGTGCAACCGTATCGTTTTTGAATGTACTACCGTATTATTTTAGAAACTTCAAGAAGATCCAACCGTACCTCATAATCAACCAAAAAACCAAAAGTAACTATCGAAATCAACCAAAAAACCAAAAGAAACTATCGAAATCAACCAAAAAACCCGAAAATATCTCTTTAAATCGATAAAAAAAACTTAAAAATCCCTCGAAATTGTGGAATTAGGCTAAAAACACATCGGGTAATATTGAACGTCGGTGAAAAGAAGAAAACACGTCGATAAAAACCGAGTTTTTGTAATTATTTTTTGTCTATATTATTATATGGTGCCACCGTATGAAAAAATTTCTGGATCCGTCCCTGCTTCTAAGGCGCAATTCATGGGAGGACATGAAATTAAAAGTGATCAACGATTCAGATCCACTTCTCACACTTCTCACGTTATCCTCAACTTCTCACACAATCATTCGCCTTATTTCATAATTGCCTTATTTGATAAATAGGTTTTTAATCTACGTTGTGGGTTGGGTTCACGTGAGACCAACATGTTTTCGTGAGACCCGTGAGACAAATATTTTATACTTGAAACTTCACATCAAAACACTGTGAAGGTAAAAAAAATCCGAACCTTCATAGTGTTTTGCTGTAAAGTTTCAAGTGTAAAAATGTGGTCTCACTGGTATCACGAAAACAGACTGCTCTCACGTGATACCAAGTTTCTACGTGGTATTGGTAGACAACTTATCATCTACGTAATCAATAATTACGATGTAATTTAACAACTTGTCATTCTTATTATCTATAATTACAAGATCTATTGTATACCGGTCATGATGAATACAAAATAAAATGAATTAAATATTTATTATATTAACAGGTAAAAAAGTGATCATCATAAATAAATAAACAAAAATAAGATAAATTTGGTTATATTTTAGAAATAGTGTAAAAAAGGGCCAAAATGAGTAAGACACGTGAATGTGTCAATGTAACCACATGCAACCATTCACGAGCTTGGGTTTACGCTTTTGTACTTTTGTCTTCATAACCAGTCCCGATCACCATTGCTGATCATAAAACCACCACTACTCCCTTCATTTTATTTTATTTTTTACCTTTTCTTCCACTAATTACCGACAAAAATAAACAAATTAATTATCAGACTTTTCGTCTATTAAAGCACCCACATCAATCTTACAAATGACCTTACAAGATGACATAACATGTTCATATAAATTGTAAGATATTTTACACACTTGCTAAATTAACAAGACCATATGCAATGTCAAGTAGATAAAACATTAACATTTTTGTTTGATTTAATTCGTTTATTAGTTTGTTTAAACATTAATTAACAATATTTTTATTAAATTTAATTCATTTATTAATTTGTTTTAACACTAATTTTTAGTATTTTTGTTAAAATTTCTATTCACAATTTATTTTAAATAAATGATATTTTTTATGGAATGTTTTTTATTTATATCATAATTTACTATGATATATTATAATTAATTATTTATTTATATTATAAATAAATCATATTGAATATTTTTTATGATATTATAAATTATTAAAATATGTAGATATAAATTATAAAATAGTTTGTCATGTGGCAGTGGGGACCACTTTTGAAAAGATATGACATTTTAGAAAGGAGTTTGGGTTTTCACTGATGCAGATGGTCTTAGATCGGTTAATTTACGATTCAAATTAGGTTTCATATCGAACCATGCCAAAAGACTTTCAAATAATTGGTGCCATCGATCATATTTAGTTGGTATTCTTAAAATTTACGAGTTTAAATCTTACAAGAATTTAGAACGATCAATAATTGAACAGCAAAAAGTTGATTCTCTCATGTCGGTGATATGATTTACGAATATTTTATTGTCCCGACGATCAAGAGTCGGGACAATTTATATTGCAATAAAAAGGAGGGGGAATTTTTGTATTTAATTAATGATCCAAGTAAGGACGATTTGTACCAGAAATAGTACACTCTACAATACCAGCCTGCCACAAAATTCCCTTCAAAATCATATGCACCCACAGTTTTCACAAACTGTACTTGTGTGGTTCTCATAATGTTTTTTTAAAGATAGATTCTAAATTAACCCTTTTATAATTTACTTAAACTTCTACTTAATGATTTTATTATTTTATAAATATCAATATCAAATTTCTATTTTTACGTTCTTAAAATGCTTTAAATTGACTTAAAAGGGGTCTAAATAGCAACACCTTTTTTTTTAAAATGTTGTATAACAGACTCGTTTTAACTTAAATCAATAACGACTTTATATATAGACTCGAAACTCTTAGATAATTTGTCTGTTTAGCCTCCGTGAACGGAGTGTGTTATAATTCTATATCGGCTAGACTTTGAGCCTCCATTCCACATATTCTGATATATGCTCGATGCAAAAAGGTTCAACTTCTAATAATGCACGTAATACAAGTCATTACAACAACATTACTATTTTAGATCAATTCAGCTAATCAAGGTACGGAATAGTATCCGGTTTTCATGCTTCGAAAACAGACAATCGATGGAATTCAATACTGAAATTACTAATCTGACCTTATGTTTAGTGAAGAATGGGAGGACGATATAGTATTTTAGAGAGCTTCTAAGGTGTCCTTTTGTGGAAAAATGCACGTGAATCAGTAAGACCTCTCGTGACCCTTCCTATTTCTTTCTTAGACTTGTCAGCCTCCAATCAATTCTTTAAAAACAATCATCAATTACATACATACATATAATATTAATATATATATATATATATATATATATATATATATATATCTTTCGTCATTTACTTTTCAAAATGTATAAAAAATTGTGTACAAAAACTGTCTGTAAACCCTAAGATCAATGTGTCTTTTTGTGTGTGTCATGCGATCTAATAATTGTAAACCATTGATGATTTGTGGGAACCGAAAGTTGACTTTTAAGTCGAGCGAATGCGGGTTCTCGAGATTTTTTGGATTCTTACCGAAAATCTCTTTGTTTTTTAAGCCAAAAGGTTAAATTTTTTGTAATGTGTTTGTTTTTATCTGCGACTAAATTCAAGGGAGTCGAGGCTCGAGGGGGTCACATGTTGGTAAAGTTCGTCATTGTTAAGAGTATCAGAAACAAACAACGATCATGGTCTCCTATATATGCATGAAAGTTGGTCATGGTGTATTGGTGTATACATGTGCTTATTTTCATTCGACTATATTATTTTTTTGGGTTATATTTCACTTATTTTTGTATACAAATTAGACCTACAAAATAAATAAATAAAAGGTTACTATAAAAACAAGAAAATAAAATTTTGACAGATAAGTTCAACCGGTAAAACCTTAGTTTTGCTTCCAGTAAAGTCTTTTATGATTACTGAATGAGTTGTCTGACTGTTAACTTCAATAACACATGAGATTAGTTAAGATACAAACAAGTTAATTAGGACTTTGTGACATAATCTTGGCTTAATTTAGTTTTTTTTGGTTTTTAATTACCTTGTCCTAAAAGATTAGGATCATTAATTGCAAATAGGAAAGGATGAAAAAGAAAGATACATAATGCCAAAAGAGAGGTTTCTTTCACTTCAAATAATTATAAGACAATCATACCCTTAAAATTTTCATTTTCTCTTGTGTGTTTTATTCATTCAAAATAGAATATAGAAGATTAGTCACGTCTTCTAATTTATACGTAATTATAAAACGTTAATAATATTGAACATGGTCCAAATTACAAAATTATAACTGAATAACCTATGAAAGTTGTAAATTAATTGGATTGAAAATGTATAGTATATATAGTATAGTATGGGTTTGAAAAAACATATATATATATATATATATATATATATATATATATCCAAATAATATATATTATATATATATATATATATATATATATATATATATATATATATATATATATGAGGGAAGGTTGTTTGACATGTGAGTGTTGTGGGTGCAATAATAAGCAAGTGTTTGTCATTTAGTAAGCAAGTGTTTGTTTTTATGCGTCAAAGAAAGGGTGAGAGGGGCCTATCAAAATTCACGGCCAACAATTCAAAGGCAATGCTATTATCCGGATGAAGAGTAGTAGGGTTTCATCACGGATGGATTACTTTGGTCTTTTAAGTCTCCATCCACATTATCTATCTGCTTTTTGTTTCTGCTATATATATATATATATATATATATATATATATATCCTCCTTTTTCTCTTTGCTTTATGTTTTTTTTTCTAACCATCCCCGTAATTGAAGGCACAAATAGGAGCCTTTCAATTCTTATATATAATATTAATCGTTTGCATCAAATATGGCGTACCCTAGACCCTATGCCATTGTTATATTTCTATCACTAGATATATTTGATATATATATATATATATATATATAGAGAGAGAGAGAGAGAGAGAGAGAGAGAGAGGTGGGTTTATACAAGAACAATATATATTTAAAAAAACACGAAAACAACTTTGTACATACAAAATCATATATGATTCACGTACAAAATCATATAAATAGTCCCTATGTCGTTGTTATATTTCTATCACTAGATATATTTGATAGATAGATAGAGGGGGGGGGGGGTCAGTTGCAAACATGTTTTATGTTCTAAACGTGGACAAAGAAGAATCATTAATAATGAAGGTGAAATTTTTACAATATTAAGAATGAATTTTACACCATTCATGATGAATATCTTGTAAATGTTTAGGACACATGACATGCTCTACTTTGTTAACCGGTTTACAACAGAACTTAAATTTGAAATTGGACTTGCCCTATATATAGTGATAAATAACAACCATTTTTATGAGAATATATTCTCATAATATATAAGAGTTTACTTTTTCAAGAAAGTGAATTTTCACACGATCATGACTCTTACTTTCTATGTATATGTGTGGAGGAGTGGGGTCTCGTATTCCTGTTTAAACGATTTTCATAAGTATATATATATATATATATATATTTTGTTTTGGTATGAAATATACACTTGTAAACTTTGAGAGGTGTTTTAAAATATTAGAAAATACAAACATCAACCAAAAAACTAAAAAAAATCTCTCGAAATCAACCAATAACCCAAAACAATCTCTTAAAAAAATCAAAACAAAAACCAAAAAAGTCACTCAGAAATATAAATATTGGGTCTCTATTAAGCTTGCAATTGATTACGGTGGATGTTTAAGTAATTTGATAAATACTTGTTATAAGTTTGATTTAGAACATATTTTGTTATTGCATTGCTTACTTGACTCGTCGAAATATTTTTATGTACTATATATCCGACATGTTAGATTTCCAATATCTTCTTTTTACCGGATTCTTAAATGTAAAAGGAAGATGAGTCATATTGGTTAAAGTTATTATACCCCGTCCATCATAATATATGAAATATTTTCCATTTAGTTGTTTTTATTAATGCAATTTTCTGCCGAGAGATTCCACTCCTATAAGCATTAATTCACTTATTTATTTATCAACAATCATTATAAGATGACATTAAGATCGATTGTAGTTCATGACATTTTAATTTCTTATTAATATTTGACTAATAACCAACAAGCTAGGTATCAAGCAACATATTGGATTTTTTAAACAAAAGAAAGTAATGAATTATTGACAAATAACTTAAATTCATTTGTCTTTTTGTTGATTAATATTTATCGTGTTGCAAGCACCACCGTGAAGAAAAAGATAGAAGATGGATTGAAAATGAGAAGTCGAGGTTGTGTTTAATTCAAGCTATCATGCAATTCGTCTTGATCCCTTGAAGACAAAGAAGAGATTAATTAATGATCAACAGTATTTATACAAAATTGTCTTTTCATCTGTCTTTCCTTTTTGAGCCTGGTTGGATTCTTGGATATGTTTTTCTTTGTTTCTCATGGAGTCGTTTGGATGTACTTTTTAGATGGTTATTGTGAATTCAAGAACCATAGCTAAAATTAGGGATGTTCATTGGTTGATATTTAATGGTTTATGTACGTGGATACGATCTTATCAAATCATCCATTGAAAATTAGATTTTGTCATATGATACAATTAACATTGGACGAACGATCAAATCCAATCCATTGGTTGATTGGATTAGATCGGTTAGATAAATAATCAATTAGATATTACTATTGGTTCTTTATTTTAATTCAATTTTTAACCAATTAATCGATTATTTCAACTAGTTATTCATATATTTTTATAATTTCTTCAAAAAAGCTATACATAAATATCAACTAAAAACAAGACGGTAAAATATTTTTAATTATATATACCTGTATATTTATATGTATGTATGTATAGAGACGTCATGAAATGATGATCTCATATTTTATGAGATGTTAAAGAACCAACATTAGTCACGACTCACATACTTGATATAATTCATTTATGACTTTACTTATTTCATAAATAAAAAAGAGGGGTAAATATTGATTGATACAAATGAGTTATGTGATTCTCCTTGTTTTCAGATTCCATATCCATCTAATCCATCTCTCTCTCTCTCATATCTTATCTCATCTTCTCCATCATCTCCATCTCCCATCTCTTTCTCACACAAAACAAAAACACTCTCTGCATAAATGTAGTCCACCAAATTTCGTTGTCGGCCTATGATTCGTACAAATCAAAGAAAGTCCTCTGTTTCCTCTGTCGACAAACCACCTTCCTCTGACAGAGTAGTAGAAGCATGATCATATCAGAGTCCTTGGGTTTCGATTTTTCTTGGATTTCTGTACCATTGTCAATTGGTTTCAATTTTTCTTGGATATTTTGGGTTTCGATGTTTTTTTTTCAATGAAGACCTTCCTATACCCAAAAAGTGAAGCATTGCCATTGTTGCGGATATTTTGGGTTTCAATGCCTTGAGTCGCCACCCCTTTCGAATACACTTGAATGAGACCGTCTTAACACATCCTTCTTAAACCTACTTGACGAAATGTTATGGAGAGGATCAACATAGTCCCCATGTCTATTATATGAAGTTTAAGAATTAGTTAATCAAACTACATAATTATAACATGATAGTTCATTAACAATTTTGTTGTGTTTGCAATTTTTTTTTTTTTGGGTTTCAACCCGAGAATTTTTTCCAATTCATTTTTATGGTGTTAACCATGGATAGATTATAGGTTTTATAACTGAGGTTCACAATGTGTAATTAAAATTTAAAACAGGTGTTCACAAGTGTTTCAGAATTTGAAATTATAAGATACGGGTGTTCACAATGTTTATTTAAAACAAGTGTTTACAGTATGTAATTAAAGCAAGTTTTTACAATGTTTAAAAAGCAGTGTATTGAAAGTGGTTTTTTTTGGAAGGGTGTCCTAGGCTATGCCTAGACTAATCCCGACAAATTATGACTGTAAGAAATTAGCCCTGATAAACTCAGTGGCCACAATTATTGTGTATGTGCCTGGATTTGAATTCTAGACAAATGAAATATTCCACCACATCCCCAAGACCTTAACCACTATGTCACAATCATTATGGTTTATTAAAAGTGGTTCACAATATGATATTTTAAGATACGAATGTTTACAATGTTTAATTAAAATAGGTGTTCACAAAGTGTAATATCCAACAAAATAAGTGAAGGATTATCATCTCCTTTCATGAAAGAAGACATGAGAGAGGAGAGATAGAATGCAAAATACCTACAATACATTTTTATTTAAATTATATTTGTCAAAATTACTAAAGTTACAATTTTACCATAGTAACCCATGGTGTGAATTATTTTGTGGTTGAGATTGAATCTAATGGATCTCACAAAATGATCTGTACTTTCATTAATGACCCTCTATATAACTGACCAAATAAACTATGAATTTCATTAAGCTCATTAATTTGCTAACAAACAAACCCTAAGGGTCCGTTTGGTTTGTAGGAATGGAATGAAATGGATTGGATTTCATATAGGGATTTTGAATCCTTTTGTGTGTTTGTTTTGTAGGATTTGAATTCTATTTCGTGGCAAATGTAACATAATTTATAATTTCGTTTTAAAAAGAGAAAAATAACCTTTCCATCCAATTTAACCACCACCCCCTCCCCCGCCCGCCCTACCCTCCCCACTTCCGCCGGCAACATATCCGCCACTACCATCAATTAATATTATCATTCCACCACAGCCGCCCACCATCCCCACCCCTGTCTGTCATCACCACCATGCCAATATTTTTCCCGTCATAGTCGCCGCCCACCCACCCCACTCCACCTCACCTACTTAGACCTGGCAAAAAATGATACGAACTCAACACGAAATAAACGGGTTTGAGTAATACATTTCAACCCGTTTAAGTAAACGTGTTGACACGACACGACACGAAAATTAAACGAGTAAGGTTAGGGTCAAAAAATTCAACTCAAAAATGACCCGAATAACCCGTTTATATATATATATATATATATATATGTATATTATAAGTTTTCTTTTTAATGTTTTGGATTTTTAATGTTTTAGATTTGGTTAGAAGTTTTAAGTTTGACTATAAAATTTGGATTTTTAATGCTTTCATTTGAATTTTGGATTTTTAACTTTTTTTTGTGAATTTTATGTAACACCCTGAATTCTGGGAGTTTTCGTCCTAATCCGATGTTGAGCGAAGTAGCCAAGAGGATGACAGAGAGCGCCGATAGTGTTCCGCGAGGCTCTCCACGTGAGTGGAACCGCACGGTCATCCGCGTCGGGTCAAACCGTGCCGCCAACCGCACGAAGCCACTGTGCGCTGATAAAAAGGAAATAATCGGACCCCAACCCCATTTCTCACAAAACCCAAAAATCCCTCCCCCTTCTCTCCCAAATCGACCCCCAACCTCCCCAAACAAACCCTAACTCATTTTGGGAGTCTTTCTCCTAAAATCAAGTGATCCTTCTTCATCTAGCAAGATTTGGAAGCTAGAACCATAATCCTTCCATCTTCATCTTTCTCACCAAGTTCTTGGGGTTCATCCAACCATTCCATCATTTGAAGATTTGGAGTTTGTGGTTTAGCTTAATGATTTAGAGGTGTGTTGATGGTGGATTCAAGCTATTGACTAAGGTAAGCTTCTATTCCTTCATCTATGGAAATTAGGGTTTTGGGTATTGATGAGATCTTCATGTAATATGTTTGGGAATGATTTTATACGGTTGAATATCTATGTTTATGGTTGGAAATTTATGGATCTAGGTTTTTGAAGGATTTCGCTTGTGGACTCGGATTTCTTTAAGGATGCTCAAGTTGGGGTAAAATCTAGATTTAGCCTAAATCTAGCAAGTTGAGTTCAAGTTGATTTGTGAAAACGATGTACTTGCCAAAATGTTCATTTTAAAGTGTTTATGTGTTCTACATGAATTTGTTAACTGTTGATTATCTTATATGTTTTGGTTATTTGGAAACGTTTGACTTCATGAACTTGTAAAACACCCATCTTTGGGATTTTTGGGATTGTTGATAAATGTATCATAATGAAAAATGATTTGATAACTATTTTCATAAACGGAGGGTTTTTGGTAAAAATACATTTTTGTGGTTATGGGTAATAGGTGTATTTCGGGTTGTAAAATGGTTTGAAAATACCAACGTGTGAGTCATTGGAGTTTGGTCATTCCCAACCTTGTTAATATTTCGGATATTGTAAACCTATGTGGTTATAAACTTGTTTAGAAAATGATTTTTTCAAATTTAAATGATATTGGATTGTATTCATACATTTTCGGAGCCTGGGGTTGCATAGTCTTGGTCGGTTGCATTTTGTGGATTTTAGCATATGGTCAATTGTTGGTTGGGCTTAAGGCTCAATTTTTGTAATCACTGAGTCTTGGGGACATTTGTCCGGTTTAATAGCTTAAAGTGGAGCTTTGGGTGAGTGTTGCATTTATTGCGCTTTATTTTGGAGAATACATGTTTGAGTGTGTGTGTCATTTATTTGGAGTCATGTATCTTAGATTGTAATGTGATGGATCCATAGGCATGTAAGTCAGTCGTATTTGATGGTGAGGACTCTTGGGATTCTCACTTTGGGAAATTATGTCGTGTTAGCATAAATGTCGTCTCGGTTGTTTGGCGAAGAGAAACCTTTATGGGTTGTACTTCTGGACCATGGGTCTTGTGATTGGATGTCTAATTCCTGTGCACGAGGGTTAGACATCGGGAATTATCAAGTAAGGAGTTGAGGCTCCTATCTTGAATGCTAGGGAGTAGGCACTATGGGTCGAATGAGTACCCTGAGGATGAAACTCCGCTAGAGACCGAACAAGCAATAAGATCGTGTATCCTTGAGGTGTAGCTCGGCAGAGCAGGCAATGGGGGATACGGTGTTTGGGACTTGAAATAAAGTCCGACCGGAGGTGTAGCTCGGCGGAGCAGGCAATACAGTCACGATCTGAGGTGTAGTTCGACAACATGGTTATGTGGCTTAACTTTGTGTTCCGCCACGTATAATGGAATCGGGTCTCCCCCTTCACCGAAAGGTGTTATCTGGGTATTAAATTGCATCATTTTATTATCCATGTTTTCGGTGACGTTTTGCATATGCGGATTTGTTTACTCAAGATTTATGTGTTGTGTATTATGCCCGCCCACGTTTGGGTGTTTCGAGAAGTAAAGTTTTATTCGTATTATTATAAATTTGGGAGTTTGCTTACTATTTACGTTTTAGGTGAGTTTGGGATTAAAGTGGTTTTACGAAAGAAGGTTCATGTTGGGTTCCTTGTTTTAAAGGTGTGCTGTTGGAAAATGATGTCGTTTAATATTTAAAGTAAATCTATTGAAGGTCTATGATTTAAACTGCATTCTTTCCCTTTAACAAATATATTCATTTCATGTTGTAAACTTTTGAACTCACTAGGCGTTTGTCTAACCTTTTTATTTGTCGGCATGTGCATCAGGTTCCGGATGGGGGAAATGGTTCTAGCGTCTCGGTGAAGTGTTGAGTGCTAGGAGTATGTGCAAGGGTGAGTGGTTTGATGAACTCTTCCGCTTTAGTCTTTGAGAAGAGCAACTGTTGTTGGGTTTTAGTAACACTCGACTTTAATTAGCCTCTATACCAGACTCGACCTATAAATTGTTGAAGTTTAACCTAGATTACTATTCATGGTGACTCTAGTGATGTTTTGAAGAATATATTCTATCCTTAACTGATGTATATTTGAAAGTTTTAAATTAGTTGTTCTTTCCATTTTCGGAAGTGTTACAAGTTGGTATCAGAGCTTAAGTTTGAGAGATTTAGGTGTTGATTTCGGATACCTAAACTCAAACTAGCATTCTTCTAAGTATGTGAAAGTGAGATTGCATTACTAGACACTCTAATATAAGATATTTTGAGGTCGATAGAGTCACTAGAATCAGAAATAATGACGAGGGTTGCATGAATAATCATGTACAGTACGTTCATAATTACACCTGGCCAGTGTCGTGGTGAACTTACATGTTACATGTGTGTGCTTGAACCACCCTTTTGTGAGGATCGATGGGGGTAGTGGGTGAGTTTCCGAGGTGTAGTGGAGGGAAGAAGTTAATGTTTATAGCGCCGTCACTAGTAGTGACGGTTAAGAATGATGAATGCAGTAAGTTGACCATTTTGGGTTGGGGCAATTGGTCGGAGTAGAACCTTAGACTTATAGAGTTGACGTTATTTGAGGAGAAATTATAAGGTGAACCGATGAAATATTTGGGTATTGCTTTAAGATGTTGAGCATCCGGATGACAATAGTATGACAGGGAAATTGAGGAACGTGATTTCGGGATGTTAAGTGCCGACCAAAATCATGCACGAAATTTTAAAATAAATTTGCATCAATTGTTTCTCATATTCTCAAATCATAATGTGAGTAGAATTACGAAATTTTGGGAAAAAGGTTTAGCACACACGAGAGTTTAAACATGCATAAAGTTGTTTTATTGCATACTATTGCAGACTTTGTTGAGATTTTCTTTATCCTTGTTTTTGTCGAATAATATTTTCGGATATTGTAGTATTTGCGATTCAACCCCGTTCAGAGTCTCGGGCAAGTAGCTGCGATTTATGACCTTAACATTAGATCTCCTCCATATATGTTAAGGTTTTAGAGAAAAAGCTATTCCCATTTTTTGGTATTCGAGTTTTATTGGAAATTTTATTCCGTGTGAGTTTTGTTGAGTTTTATGAAATATTATCTTATGACGTTTTGCTACGCATGAGTGTACTTTGAAATGTGAGGGTTGTAATTTCAATGCATGCGAATTTATGAGTTTTATTGAAGCGTTATATCTCATTTGAGTTTTGTTGAGAAGTGTTGCCTTATATCACAAAAGCGATGAAGGATAAATTTGTGGAAACTATGACATTTTAGTCATAACTTTGTTTCATACTATGTGATTTTTGGGAACGAATATTTTGGCACCACTAGATTTTGAGTGTCGTTGGGTTTCATTGAATTTTATGGAAATGTTGTTGGGTCTTATGGAATTATATTTTACGACTTTCCGCGTTGTGTAGTCGAACTTTGAGAGGTGTATACTTGCATTATTGTGTGCGCTAACTTATGAATTTTCGTTTAATATTTTCGTCTCATGCGAGTTTTGCACCGGTGTTTTCGCAACCGTAAAGGACGCCTTGAGAGTTTTGTTAGTAGATTTATCACATATGTTATTTTGGGAAGTTTCATCATCATGTGCACTCTCTCTTGGGTTTTATACAAGTGTTATTCGTTATATGTTGTTTAGTATTTGAATTAATTTATGTTGTTGGTGTGAGTAAGCATATGAATGATTTATGTTGTCTCGTATTGAACTTTTACTTTGACATGTTGCAGTCGCTGATTTTACTGTTATAAATTTTATGCAATGCATTGAATTAGTTATCGGTATACACATCATTATAGCTACTATTTTTGGACAAGTGCATTTTATTTGCGTGGCCCAAGGTGTGAACTCGATCTAAGAATTTAATTGCGTTTGACCAAACGACACACCCCTATTGTTTTACTAAATTTTGGGGAATAAACTGATGTATATGGGCCTTGTTGGAATTTTATTCCACGACGTTTTGTGGTTTAAAGAAAAAGATTTTGAAGCGAAATTGTGAAGGTCCCTTTTGGAGTTGTACAAACATTTGTTGCATACGTTTTCGTACAGAAAATTATTTTCACGTACATGGTGTAAATTGATGCATGCTAGGACCATGGTAGTTTATTTGAAAATCTTGTTGCACATCTTTTGTTATTGTTATTATTAACGTGAGTATTGATCAAATAAATTTTGAAATAATTTTATATGTGTGACATTGGTGATCACTTTGCACACCTACCGAGTAAACGGTAGTAGATTTTTACGCGTACGATTAAATGTTATGGAACTTTTGCATTTGAAGGTTTATAAAACTTTAAGTTGGCATATTAGTTGAAAAACCTTGAACTCATTAGGGTTATAGATTTGAAACCCTGTCTTGAAAGGAGTTGTAATTAGGGACTGAGGAGTCCTTGGGAATTGAAGCGTCGGATGATTCGACTTGTGGTCAGTCTTGAATTTTAGGGTTCAGTCTTTGGATTTGTGCGCTTGAATAATGGAGGTATTAGATTTATGTCTTCCCAGTTAATTAAGGGGTGACCTTTCTGCTTCGGTAAACTAGTGGGATAGGGTCTTGTTTATTTGCGCCTGATTGTGTTCGATTTGATGGGTTGCTTGTCCGTTCGACATCAGGTTATATGTTGATGGTGTACCGTCTTAATGGGTTTTCGTGAACAAAAGAAATAGTGTGACCCATTTGTTAGGGATGTAAGATTCGGAAATCTTAGTCCTTGATAGGTGTCAACTTTAATTCGTCAGTGTAGAATCTGGAAGGGAATATATGGTGGTATATTCACGGTTGAGGTGTAAACACTTTAAGGATAGGTGTCTACATTCGAATTGAGGATAATAACCGTTGGGGTGTTTCAGCGTACTTCCGATGAAACCGATGTGTTGTAATTTAGGTGGTAACCTTAAGGAAAATTGGATGATGGAAATTAGGGATCGATCTTTGGTAATCCTGTAAACAACGAGGTTTCGTTGACTTGTTAATCGATGCTTGAATGAACTATGGGAGTTGAGTAACCGAGGAATTTGAGGTAAACCTTTGTATACGGATGTTGTGTCGCGTCAGCTGAGGAACGGAACGAATGTCACTATTAGATCGGACCAAACTAGTGTTAGGAAATGTTGTCAAGAAAGGGACAAGGAATCTTTTATGGTATGGATTATTTGGAAATCTGGTGAGAATGTCGAGGTAAACCTTAAGTATAAATCGATCATTGAGGAGACCGTGATGTGTTGGAGTTAGAAGTATTTAAGGGTAATGTCCGCCTTGAGGTGACCTGGGTAACATTGGTTAGTTAAGATCGTAATTTTCCCTTGAGGTGATGTGTGCAACCTAAGGTTAGGAGGCAACCGAGATCTTAATGATAGAAAATGATTTGATAAGGACTTGATGTTCTTTCCGTCATCGGTTTCGTTTATGAGGCAAGGGATCGTGAAGGTATCCCTTTTGGATAGGGAACAAATTGATCTCGCTAAATGCGACGTTGGGTGTTTTGGGTCGAGGCCATATTTTGAGGACGAAACCTCTTTTAAGGTTGGGAGGATTGTAACATCCTGAATTCTAGGAGTTTTCGTCCTAATCCAATGTTGAGCGAAGTAGCCAAGAGGATGACAGAGAGCGCCGACAGTGTTCCGCGAGGCTCTCCACGCGAGTGGAACCGTGCGGTCATCCGTGCCGGGTCAAACCGCGCCGCCAACCGCACGGAGCCACTGTGCGCTGATAAAAAGGAAATAATCGGCCCCAACCCCATTTCTCACAAAACCCACAAATCCCTCCCCCTTTCTCTCCCAAATCGACCCCAACCTCCCTAAACAAACCCTAACTCATTTTGGGAGTCTTTCTCCTAAAATCAAGTGATCCTAAAATCATACCAAACATGAAAAAACAAGTTTTTTACTGTTCTGGACTTCGGGTGCGTTATTCGCAAACAAATTAACAGGCCCGGCCTCAATTGGCCCGATGACATTTGATTATGTTCAAAAGACGATATTACCCTTCAAAATTGGATGTATTTCCGAATGGATGCCCTCGCGGCATTTCAGAATCCTAATGGAGTTGTTCTTCTGACCAGCATCACTCTCATCGGCCGTTTCTCTCTCTCTCTCTCTCTCTCTCTCTCTTCTCCGACGGGGTGTTTACCTTCTCTCCGCTGATCGCAAAATTAGGGTTTTCAGAGTCGACAAGGAGAGAGAGACCATCATAACAAGATAATTCTAGCCCTCTAGGGTTTATGTTTGCTGAAGTTTTCATGTCTTATAATCATCATCTATGGAGATTTCGTTTACTCTCCCCGATCACGAAGGTTTCACCTTTGTTTCCCTCTTTCTAGCCCTAATGTTCACTCTTCTATGTTCTTTGTTGTTTCTCTTCCCTTTTCTCATACTCATATTCTCCCAATCGAACAAAACCAAGGCTTGTAACTGTGTTTGTTTTAGTTGCAACGGAATCGATCGAGGTTCTCATTTGATGGCTGTTACGGGGGCTGCGATGACTAGGATGATGAATGGTGGTGGAGAGGTGGTCGTGGTGGAAAGGGACCGGCAACAGACGGTAGGTGCGTCGATGATGGAACAGTTGGTTCCGGAAATCACGACACATGTGTTGAGTTACTTGGATTATCCGAGTCTTTGTAGCCTGTCGATGACGAATTCTTCAATGAGGAGAGCTGCAAATGATGATAATGCTTGGAAGGTGCTTTATCATAAGGTTGCTGTTCTTTCCAAGTTCTCGATGTTATTTTCTGCTCGCATGATGTGCTCTATTGAACTGCATATTAAATATCTTACTCGATCTTAAAAGAAGATTGGATTTCATATTTGATTTAAACGCTTGGGGACTGCCTGGCTAGAGGTGGGAGGGAATAATAATTGGCTGCTTTATGCTGTCAGCTTTGGTTCAAACACCCTGCCTCTGTTTGTCTAAAACTTCAAGTCTTCTCATCATGTGACATTTACTAATTGAGGTTGAATTATATATGCTTAGGTTGGTCTCTTGTATCGCTTTACGACTAAATTTGTTGAATTGGTGCATTCTGCTTCATCAAAACCATATGGAAATTATCTAATTTCAGTGTAGAACTATAGTGATTTCAATAAACTTTTGGACTCTGCCTACTCTATGTGGATTTCGGTTTGCTGCTACACCGTCTTTTATTTGTTCATTTCTTCCTTTTTTGAGAATCTATAGATCATTGAAGGACTTTTTAAACATCAAGAACCCTAGGAATTCTGTTGATATGCCAAAACCCTTAATGAAGGCTTATTGAACACATGAGATCATAGCAGCCAATCATACATCTTATCAGCTGGGTTTGTAAATTTTCAAAGTTTGCTGACTGCTCCATTCATTCAAGAAAAATAAGCCTAAATGAAGTACACGAAAAAAACCAAACTAGATATTAGAAATTTGATGTTAAAAACAATATGAAATCTTTGTATTGGCAAAACTCATGCCAACGAGGATGATGAGAATATGGTAGGAATATGCTTCGGAAAAAATTGTTTATCCCAAACAATTAGAAGGCTTAAATTGAAACCCTACAAAGATTTTAAAGAGATGAACCTCCTTGGGTTTTGGGACACGGATAGTAAGTAGCATCCCTATACGTACTTGGTACTTCTATGTAAACCTAACTTATTTGGTATACTATATCCACTTGGATCTCTTTTCACTATTACTCGCCATGCCAATCTTAGTGGACCTCTACCACTCCTGCATGAATAAGGGTTTCCTTTTAGTACAAGTCTTCTAATTTGTGCATTCAATGTTCTATATTGGAAATGACCAAATTATGTCAGACATTGTTTGCCAGCTTCTCCTTGGGTTGATGTCAACACAACATCCTTTACTGAATCATAATATACATTGTGTGACCAAACATCTACCTCAATATTCACAATTATGCTAGGTGCCTAGGTCTTATCCTATTTGTTACATTATGACTTCAACAAATATCAATATAGACGATCTTTCTATACATGTGGCTGTGGGTGCTAGTGAATATCAGATCAATAGATTCAAACAAAAAATCCACAAAACAAACCTATATGTGGCAAAAGAATCATGGATAAAATTTGAATTATATGGTACAAAAATGAATTGCCAATAGGATAACGAATCAGACAGTTTTTGGTTTTTGAATGAGATAGCATCTTTTGCTTCCTCAATTAAGTGGATTCCTAAGAGATCCAAATCATGAGTCATCGGATTTGGGCAACTGTGGTATAAATCTTGATAGTGCTCCAAGTTTCATGAAGTAGTTATAATATATTAATATCTCGATATTCTAACATCCACATTCGGCAGTTGTTGATATTTGTGAATGTGTAGTTTTTGAATGTTAAGTAGCAATACTGACTAGGGTAAAGCTAGAACTTGTCATCTTCGGTTTTTTATCATAAAAAAACAATCTCAAGCCTAATGTTGATGCTTTTTAAGAAAATTTAGAATACAGAATATGCTTGTTTTTGGAATAGAGATGGAATATTGCCTTTTGTCATCAAATGATATTTGAGCTTTAGATATAATTCATAGTTCGTTCATGAGTAGCATGTGATTGACACATTAATCATGAGTTCCAACAGGATATGGATGGCCATCTCATCTGAGTCATTTGGAGACTCTTGTCCTTGAGGTCCAAAATGATGAGCATAAAGATTTTAATTGTGAGAGGTTTTGTACAGTTGGCAAACCATGAGATGAATGTTTATATGCAACATAAGGCGAAACTGCAAATTGATAAGCACTTCTCACTTAATTAGCTTGCCTACTGGCCCAATTAACCATTGAAGATAAAGGGACAAATGGAGTGTTTGATATCTAGCCATTTTTACTCAAAGCAAATGGACATGTATATCAGTAGATATGTCCTGTCATGACTTAGATATCTCGTTACAAAATCAAATCTCACATGGAGTCCCCTTTCAGACTTCATATCAAGTCTAATTCGTTGTACATGAATGATACAATTCTGTCTTTCAATACTTATTAAACGAAATGGTCAGAGCATGTGACAGAAAACTGATGGCAGAAAACCAGCTCAGCTGCATGACTGCATCAGAAGAAGAGCTCCATCTTCCTTGATTTTCCTTCATTCCAGTTTTACCAGGTCTTGCTTTTCTTTAAAACCTGGTTATTTTCTTGTTTATTAGAACTTAATTATGTTGGTTAGCAAATAATTCTCCTGGATGTGCACTATAAATTTCCCAGGAATTGTTGTGAACTATCTGGAACTGGAAGTATCAATTAAATAACTATTCTGGAGATTTTGTTCTCTCAAATTGTACAAAGCCTATTAGTTGTGTCTGTGTTGAAGATTCTTGCTCTTCTTCAACTAATATTTTCCCCTGATTTTCTGTTTACTCCTCTGATGATTTCCTCATGTCTATCAAATTGGTATCAGAGCAGTCTGATCTAATATGGTGACCACCCTCTCATCCTTTCATCCACCAAAAAGCCCAAACTCCAGAAAACATGAACCCGCTACTAGTTGCAGCACCATGGCATGCTGACCAGGTAGATGTCCAACTAGCCTCCATTGCATATTGACATGAAAGATTGGACACCCTGACTGCAGAAGTGGCAGCACTAAAAGCACATAGTAGTGGTGTTTCACCTGTCACACCTAATCCCAGAGCAGCCAATAAGGATAAAGGGACGGACTTTCCTGAAGGTACTAGAGAAGCTCCATGTGGTCTGAAGCTGAAGAAGCTGTGGACAGCCCATGGTGGTGGCAAAGTCTAGCCACATGCCCATAAATGAAGATGGATTTATTTTATTTTTTAAATTTGAAGGAGGCTCGTGGTTGGATCCTTAAAGTGGAAATTATATCCACTATTACCAATCTTCGAAAAAATTCAAGGTCGATATTGCTGCAATGTACCTTGAAATGAGATGCCTTGGATTATTTTCATGGCTAAGCAACAATGAACAAACGTATTTCATCTGTTGGGATGAGCTCATAAAGCATTAAGGAAGTTAAGGACCAGAGATCTAGCCTTTCCATTCCACCAAGGTGTAGATCTGAAGTTGTGAAGGAAAGCTCTGTATTTGGTGAGCTATCTAGCCTTTCTATTCCATCAAGGTGTAGATCTGAGAGTTATAGGTATTTGTTTGAAATCATTCTCATCCCCGTTCTAGTCATTTGAGTAATCCCACCAATTGTGTGAGAAGGGGTGAGATTTGTAAGATTGTGTTATTATCGTAATTGGTATATATTTTGCTTTCTTTATCTTCTGAAAGGAAGCTAACTGTTATTACAACAATTCCTATATTTTTCTCTGATTGGTCAACTGAACTGCATGACTATCTGGTAGATAAAATTCCTTTTCTAATACATTGATTAGCTGGATTTTACTGTTAATAGAAGATAACATGGTGGTTTATAACTAGTTTGTTATTTATTACATCTCCTAAGTCCTATTTCAAAGCTTGGTTATTTCCTAGAATTAAGTATATGTCATACTTCTAGATAGGAAACACATGTTTATGGATCAAGATAGGATTTCTGAAGCCTGCAATCGTGTAACTTCAGTGCATTGACATATTTCTGGAATTGTTGTCAATGCTTTCAAAACAGCTTTTCCAATTTCCATGTAATATGACGTGATGACATATTTGAATTTCAAGAAACAATTTGGGATGTCGGTATGTTACCTACCTAGATAAGATTTGAGGTAAATGTGTGTGTGTTTGTGTGGATTCAATTTTTAACTCTAGTAATTGAGGAAAGTAGCATGTATTTCTTTGTGGAGGTTCTGTATTGAAAACGTTTTTTGATGTCCTGAATTACATAATCAAGAAACATAATAGGAACTTCTGTTAAGAAGTGGGAACGCTAAATCTTTGTATATAGAAAATTTTGTACTTGGCGGATCATGACTTTTTATTAGGTAATTGATCACACAGGTGGTCTCTTGGTCACTTAATTTTCTTTATTTGATGTTTGTGGCATCTTAATGTTTTAATTCTTGTCCAATACATAACATCACAAAACGATTGCACCTAAGATTTATCATTAACTTAGGAAGCAGACATAAAAACCCATGGTACTTGTAGTCTTGGGTAGTTTGGCACTGCTGTTGCCAGGTCAAGGTCTTCTGCAATCTACAGCTTGGACGATTGTGAAGTTGCCCTTTTTGCTGGCTGACATTGAAATTGTGACAAGTAACTCTAATAACTAAAGCACTCAAAGGCTCTTGGTGTAATGTGTAAAATATAATGCATACACTTCTGCAGATGGAGGCAATTCATGGAACGTTAGACTAAGGTGTTGTTTGTTTTTTAAGAGGTCTAAAGTCTGAAGTCTTAATTTAGTTATGATTAATAAGAGGTGGTGTGTAAAAAGGTCTGAACGATTTAGACTTAAGAGAGATTAAGGTGTCGTTTGTTTTTTAAGAGGTCTAAAGTCTGAAATCTTATTTTAGTTATGATTAATAAGAGGTGGTGTGTAAAAAGGTTTGAACGATTCAGACTTAAGAGCCATTAAGAGGTTTTTTTTAAAAAACAAACAACTCCTAAGAGATTTTTTTTAAAAAAAACAAACAACCCCTAAGAGTAAAACCATCTAAATGGGTTGTTCTATAGTTTAGCCCTGTTCTAACTGTTCTTATGCTAAATTTCATGGATGGTCTTTTGCAAGTGTTTTCAAGCTTCAAAACCCTCTTGTTTCCTTCTTTTTGCAGTAATGAGGTGAATGACATAAAGATCTATCTTCCTTTCAAACCTAATTTAATATATATGAGTCCCAAGTTAATAATTTATCAGTTGCTGGTAGAAGCTCTTTGTTGTTCAAGTTCAAAAATTTCTTTATATTGTTACTATCTTATATTATTACTGTTTGAGCTGAGCCAAATATGCGACATCTTTCTTTGTACAAAACTTAAAAAGTGTTCCAAGTTTGCTAGGGCTACCCTAAGCAGTTAATTGCGCCGAAATTTCGGTTTTCGGTTCGTAGGAAAGTTGCGGTACAAAATAGCGGTGGATTATTGCGGTACCGAAAATTGCGGCGAAATTTACCGAAATTTCACCGAAATTTGGTAAAATATTTCGGTCCGAAATACCGCAATTTTCCCAGGCTATGTGTTTGGGCTTTTTTATTTGTGGGCTTGGACATTTGACTACCCCTTTTTCATCGGTCCACTTTGGTCGCACGATTTCATCTTCAAACCAAACCCTTAATCCTTTTTTTCATCAGTTCAGTCCACTTTTGGTCGCAGTCGACTTTCATCAGTTCCTCGATTTCCAGCAATCGACTTGATATGAGTCCAGCAGTCGACTTGATATGAGTCGCACGATTTACAGCAGTCGACTTTTATCAGTTCCTCGATTTCATCAGTCCACTTCCACTCGATCGACACTTATACTCGATAGTCGATGACTCGAACTCGATTCCCTTCAACTCTACAAGATTTCTCCTAATCGACTCCAAACATCTCCTAATCGGCTCCTACTCCACTCGATTGATCAATTCCCTTCAAGACTTCTCCTACTCTCGATTCCAAACATCTCCTAATCGGCTCCTAGTCCACTCGATTGCAGTCCGGGTTAACTATTGCAACCAATCTATTACTGTATTGCTTTAGCTACTGAACCGTAAAACATGATTGCATATTTTTATGTTATGAATTGAATGGTTTGATTATGTTTATATGTTAATATGTTATGTTAATGTTAGTTTATTTGAATTAATGAATTATTTGACTTGATATGTGTTAGGAACACAATATATTAATTATTAAGTTATATATATATATATATATATATTCCTATTAATTTATGAACCTATTTTTTTTACCGCTATTTCACCGATATTTCACCGCAATAACCGCAATCGCAATTCTAGGTCTTGACCGCAATTTCCGCAATAGACCGTGTTAACTGCTTAGGGTCTACCTCATCAAACTGTTCTTTGTCAATACTCACTTCAGTTGGAAAAAAAGTGTCTGCAGCTGACCCTTTGAATTCTTGAATTGTCATTCCAGGATTTTACAATGGAACAAAATGGTATAACACCTGCTAATGGATGGAAGGCCTACTATGCAGCTACTAGAGCAATTGTAATAATCAATCAACAGTTTTTTGACATCATTAGAGAAAGATCTCTTCTAGAAATGGGCCGGCTTTGGCTAAATGCTGATTATGTAAAATGTGTTCATGCCTCGGGAGATATCTTCACTGGGTAAGATGCTTTTCACTTTTTATGATGATTTAGATCAGTTCATTGGATGCTTTTATCCGTATCCCTACTAGGGGAAAAAGTTACATTTTGATTTTTGACTTCATTTAGGCTAATATTGACTTCAAAATTGATGAGAATTCTATCACTCCATGAGAAATTTTTGATAACCACATTAATGTTCATGCAAGTGCTACAAATAAGAATTTTATAATGTCAAATATGTATATCAATTTTCCATTGGACAAATATTGAATTTGAAATTAAAACTGCATCTCTGTTTTTACCTGGTGAATGGAAGGACTTCACAATGTATGGCAGAGGACTAGAGATCCTTTTTTTGGGACAAATCCTAACAATATATATAGAGAGAGAAGATAAATATACAAGATGTAAGGGGCATACCAGAAGCCTCTACACTACAAAATCAGATATGCCCAACAAAAACCCCACATGGAGGAACAACAACTAACAACTCTGTAACATGCCAAAAACCTGAAGAGGATGCTGGAAGAACGACAGCCAACTACCCAAAAATTTGTGCAGGTTATGGACATTATGAATCCAGAACGTCTGTTATCTACTAATCATGCTCAAAATTATCGTAGCTGGCACCCCAAATTATAATCTCCTTTTTTCACTCTCTTCAACATAGTACATACATAGCCACGCTTATTGAGTTAGTTGATAGTTTTGGTTCTAGCTTCATCTGGGTTTTTGGTGTTGTTATCTGCTGTGGGGTGGCTCATTTGTTTATGCATCCATATGATTCTATTGAAGTTTATGTATTTGTATTTCTTTGAATTAGTATTCCATAGAATTATGATTCTCGTGTACTTCCAATTATATGCATCCAAAGGACCTTTAGATTTAACTAGAGGTTTAACTTATCAAACTGGCACCGTGGCACACCCCATTTTTCTTTTCCAATGTTGGAGTCCCACATGGCACTAGACTTGGACCATTTCTTCTCAATATATGCTGGGAACCTTTTTTCTCTCCTCAAGAGCTATCTTTTAGAGAGCAATTGTTGGGGTTCCACATTTTACATGGTATTAGAGCCGATGTCTACCATTCTAGGGACTTGACACTATGGGGGAAATCTCTACCTGTCTAGTCCTCTATCGACTGTCTGGGACAATCTGTTTCCGTCTAGCCTCTGTTACTGTTAGAGGGGGCGTGTTGTAGTTTGACACCAGCTCTAGACGGGGACCATTTCTCCTTAAAATATATGTTTGGAACTTTTTTTCTCCTCAAGAACTCTTTTGGAGAGAAATCCAATGGAGTTCCACATATTTCACATCCAAAGTTTGTGTTATAGCAGCAAGCAGCATTCGAAATGGTGGTGGCTTATGCATTTAGTTTGGCATGCAGGTATAACAGGGTTTTAAGGAGTTGGCAGCTTGCTTTTAACTGGGAGCTGGGAATCGATTTCCAGATCCGAGACGTGAGTGCACGGGTGCTGACCGATATCGCTTGGGTGACCATGAAAGCCTATGTTGCCATGGACCACAGTGCATTGAACTTGACCAATGTGTTCGAGTTTCACAATGGTCGTTGGTACATGGTTCACCATCACAGCTCTGAGATGCTGTTAAACGATGAGGAATTGCCACCCATGCTTGGCTGAACTTATTCCATTCCTTTTTTAATTTAGAAAATGGTACAGTTTTACTTGCATGATACTAGGACTCAGAATTCGTTTACCATTCAAGTGTCCAGCATCAATAATATATTTTTGTGGCAGCTTCAAGTTATTTATTTATTTATTTGTTATCAGCATTTTAAAAGTCAGATGATATTGAATTGGATCGATAAGACTTTTAACTATTTTGTCGATGAACATTGGTAAAATATCTTCTTGCATCTTTCCTCTGTTTTCTTGAGAAAATTGTGCTTTTTGTTTTGTATTGATAAAAAGTTATTGTTGTTCTCGTCACAAGTGATTCTCCAAATTTGAACAACGCCGGAACCATCACTGTACTGGGTAGGGCACAAACGGATTAAGAAGATTTTGCCCATCGGGTTGGGGATTTCAACCCCCCACCCAACCTAACAAACGTGTTGGGTTGGGTTCGTGTTATGTTCAGAGTGTCTAACCTGAATCCGACCTGTTTAAAAAACGGGTCAGAAAATCCCTAACCCGACCGACCTGCCTAACCCATTTAACATTTATAAAATTAAAAATCGAAAATTCACAAAAAATACAAATCCAAAATTCAAATGAAAACATTAGAAATCCAAATTTTATAGTTCAAACTTTAAAAAGAAAACTTATAATATATATAGGAGTTGTTTTATTTGCAACCCACATCTTAACCGTCGGATTCATGATCGGCGGTTACAATAGATATGAGGCCCAATATTTTAATTAAAAAAACAGAAAAATAAAAATAAAATAACCGTCGATCATGAATCCAACGGTTAAGATGTGGATTGCAATCTTTTTCAGGGTTGCAAAATATATTTCCACTATATATATATATACACACATGTATATATGTATATATATATATATATATATATATATATATATATATATAGTCTCATTCATTTGTTAACCATGTCATTGGTATTAACCGTGTTAACCAATTATCAACCAATCAGATTCATTCTTAATTGCATGTTAATATACAGGCCTAATCACAAACAAATGGGTAATATTGGAATTTTTTTTTCACGCCTAATAACTGCCTTTCCATATTTTAAGGAAGTCTCTAAACTGGTATTGATATCTTTATTTATTAAATATAATAATTTAAAAATTAAAATTGTAACTTATCTCTAATTTGGAAGTTATCTACTTTTTCATATTCTCAGCAGATTTTAACAAGGCAGTGCATATCGCTCTCTAAAAAAAGTGGAGCAAATCAACGCTCCGCTACAACCACGGCCAATCTTCGCCGCCACCACCACCACTGCCACAACGGCATCCACCACTACCAAGCTATACACTATGACTCCGTAGACTCCTCACCTCGTTCCCGAAAAAACGATTCATGGGGCAAAGAAAGCCCTCTATACCCACCAAATAACGGTCCTACAACGGCGGCGGCGGCGGCTGGTGGTTTGACTAAGCTCCGGCTTATGTGCAACTATGGCAGTCACATAGTCCCTCGTCCTCACGACAAATCCCTATGTTACGTCGGTGGCGATACACGTATCGTCGTCATAGACCGCCACACCACACTTTCCAACCTCACCGGCTCGCCAAAACCCTATTCTGATCACCTATCTCGTCCACGACGGTGTCGTTTACCCTTAAATTTTGTGCATATGTGCAATATGCATGAATGTGCATACATGCATATTTACATATGTAAGAATATGCATATATGCATTTGTGCATATTCTTAAAACAGTGCATATATGGATATGCATTTATGCATATTAATTTGTTGGTACAATGCAAAAAAACCTAACACTTTAAACTCATTGACAATGCACGTAGGCACATTCTACAACATTGATACTTTATACTTTATGCACATATGCACAAAAAGACCTAACACTTTATACTCATTGACAGTACACGTAGGCATATTCTACAACATGTGCACGTATGCATATTACTCACATTATGAACTTATGCATATTAAACGATTTTATCTATAATATTGACAAAAATACTTAGGGGCTGTTTGTTTACCTCTTAATGGTTCCATTAAGAGTCAACCTCTGAATCGTTAAGAGGTAAATCCTGTTTGGCAAAAAAAGGGGTTGCCTCTTAATGATTCCAAAATCCTCTTAATGATTTTGTATCCTGACCCTCCCTTAACCATTAAGAGCCCTGATTTCATTATGAACAGTTAGCAAACAACCATATTTCATTTTACACTATATCATAAAAACCTCTTAATCATTCAGACTACTTAATCATTCTGCACTAAACCATTCAACAACTGCCAAACAACCCCTTAATTTGGCAATTATATCTTTATTTGGTAATTATCTCTTTATTTATTAAATAGATTAATTGGTTGATGTTCAAATCCCTAATTTCTCTCCTGTTTATTTGGTAACTCGTGGACATTAATTGGATGGGTATTTGTTATTTTACATATCTACCCCTGTGCTCATATACATCTTTCTTCCCAAATCGTTTAATTTATTATTTCTAAAATAAAAATTCTAATTAAATGTGAATCATGGATGTAAATAACCAACGGTAAAGATTGGTTAACACGGTTAATACCAATGTCATGGTTAACAAAAGAAGGGTAATCAAATGAGAACCACAAAAATGTTGAGAACTTTAATAACCAATTTCAACCAATCACTCCAATCTAACAACCTTAATTAATGTTCCATTAATAATTAATAAAGGACGTGATGATAATTTTTTCTTTTCTTGATTATTTTCCACTTCCCTTTTTATAGATATCAAAATTTAGAATCAATTATTATTTTATTTTATTCAATTTTATGCAATGTAATTTATATATAATAATAAGATATTTTAATTTTTATTAATTGATAATAATCTTTTATATTTCATTAGTTAATTGTATTATTAATTTAATTTTTGCTCGCTTACTCTCTCACATATATATTATTTAATGGTAACGTATAAAAAAACATACATCTTTATAAAATATATTTAACTATTTTAAATAATAAAAATATCACATGGGAAAAGAAAATATAGTAAATATAAATATATTGTAATTAAAACACCACCTGAAATTCTGAAAACATCAAAGTTTTATTTCATACAATGTCGCTAAAGTTAAACAAATTTAGTGTTCTTTGAGATTGTGAAAACACAACATCGTTGATTTAAAAGGTGATATGAAATTGAAACATTGAAGTATTCTTTCATATTGTGAAACAATATAATGTCACTAAATTGAAACAATAAAATGTTGTTTCACAAGGTGAAACAATGTAGTGTCGTTTCACAATTTTGAAAACAAAGTTAACGTGAAATGTGATGTGAAAAACTAAAGTGTTGTTTCATATTGTGAAACAACACAATGTTATTATGGTGAAACAATGTACTCCTGTTTCATATGGTGAAACAACGTAGTGTTCTTTAATATTATGAAATAATATAATGTTGCAAAAGTGAAACAATAAATTATTGTTTCACAAGGTGAAACAATGTCGTGGTGTTTCACAATTTGAAAACAAAACAAAAGTTGTCGTGAAATGTGATGTGAAACACTAAATTGTTGTTTTATATTGTGAAACAACACAATGTTGTTAATGTGAAACAATATAGTGTTGTTTCACATAGTGAAACAATGTAGTGCAATTTTACATGGTGAAACAATGTACTACTGTTTCACAATGTGAAAAGAAACCAAACTGCCGTAAAAAATGATGTGAAATACTAAAATGTTGTTTTACAAAGTGAAACAACATATGAGTTAAATCACTTTTATTGTTTCATGTAAAAATTGCAATTATTAAAGAAAATGTTAACAAATATAATGATACCCGTGTCAATTTAGAGAAAATGAAATGTTCGTTTTTTATATAAATTTTTTGATTTAAAATCTTATTAATTTTGATTTAAAAAGGAGGTGATGTTTAATTTAAATTATATAATTTAAATAAGAGATATAAACTGAAGAGATTTACTTTTATGTCTTTTTAAGAGTTATGTTTGTATGTAAATGACACCATATTGTAAAATGTTACATTCCAACTTTCACCATTGATTAATCTTAATTGTGATTGAGATTGGTTCTTATAGTTCCCAACTTTTTTGTGGTTCTCACTTGATTTAACCCATATATATATATATATATATATATATATATATATATATATATATATATATATATATATATATATATATATATATATATATATAGATGGGGGTTATTATGCAACATCTTTACATGATATAACCCATACAACCCCTCTATCCACAACTCATTTTATTTTCAATTTTTTTTCTTTTTTCTTAATTACATAAAATGAGTGGTGGATAGAGGGGTTGCATGAGTTACATCATGTAAATGAGTTGCATTTGAACGCCCCTCTCTCTCTCTCTCTATATATATATATGTATATATATACCCCCATCTCTCTCTCTCTCTCTCTCTCTCTCTCTCTCTATATATATATATATAATAGATTCAAATGAGAAATGCTAAATGTGTGAGAAATAAAGAAGTAATTCTAGCCATTCATACGGTCAAATATTCCAAATATTTGACTGGTCAAATATTGTGTCTTTGACTGATCAAGAATTGCGGCTTTGACTAGTCAAAAATTGCAGCTATTCCAAAAATAAAAGAACAATTTCGTAATTTTTACAAATACGTAGGACGAGTTCATATATGAACCTATATGATTCACATATGAACTATATGTTCATATGTAAACCAGTGTAATTCACATATGAACTCTTTCAACTAATTAATATATGAACCTTTGTGATTCATATATGAACTAATTAACTGATTCACATATGAAATAATTAACTGATTCACATATGAACATATAGTTCATATGTGAATCACATATGAACTTGTCTCGCTTATTTTACGAAAATACCCTCTACCTTCTACAGACCACACAAGGAATTATCCGTTGTTTCACGGTCAAAGCCGCAAATGTTGACCAGATGAAGGGCTAGAATAATTTCTCTATTTCTCACACTTAAACATTTCTCATTTGAACCTCTCCTAAACGGGGTTATTTTGATCATTTTCGAGTTGAAAATTTTGACCCTGACCTTACCCGTTTAATTTTCGGGTCGAGTCGTGTTAACCGTTTACTTAAACGGGTTGAAATGTATTATCCAAGCCCGTTTATTTTGTGCCGAGTTTGTGTCGAATTATCGTGTCGTGTCAGTTTTTATCGAGTCTACCCCTAGGAGGCTAATCTACCAGAAGATCAAGTTCGAGCCTCGAGCCAAAGCCCTTTGGGACAGCCACTATCTTTGTTGTCACCCCAATTTAATCATTTTATACCCTTTTTTCTTCCTCTATCCATCTCTTTATCACTTTTATAAAATCTTTTTATTCGTTTAATAAATACAAATTCCTATGATTTTCTAGTATTCAATATTCAACTTTGGATCCATAAATGATATATTGGAAGAATTTGTTTAGTCTTTTCCCGCGATCCGAACTCAGAACTAGTCGGATAGAGTAGATAATTTCCTTAAAATGCTTTTACGAGAGGGTTTTATCGAAAACGTGTCAGAATCAGGTCAAATAATGCATTAAAAATGTAAATAATAAGTTTTAATGTTGAGGTGTGTGATGAGGAAATTAGTAAGTAGGAATGCATTTAACAATATATAAGACCATCTCCAACAGATTCTCCAAAAGTTTTCCAAAATAGAGAATCAAAGTTCAAAATCTCTATAAAAAAATGCATTCAACTCTACCAGATTATTCATTTGGAGATTGCATCATTAATTATATTATTAAAATATTAATCTCTTATCTAAACATTTTATTTCAAGGTTTCCTTATTGGTGGAATATAATAAAAAAATCATTTCATCTCTCATGGTAATTATTTTTGAAGAATTCTCCAAAATTGGAGAAATTTATAGTTTCTTTCATACTTTCTCTATTTTAGAGAAAGTTTTGGGGAATTAGTTAGAACAAAAAATTATCCAAAATTCTCATTTTCTCTATTTTATAGAAGTTGTCGGAGATGCTCTAAAGGTACATTTAACCTAGTCGTATGTGTTTCACTCAATGTTTTAAAACCCGGTTTTTTGGTAGACCCGGTGTGGTGACCGGGTCACGGTTCAACCGGTGCAACCATCGGGTCAACCAAATACATTAAAAAACACACACTGCCATAAGTTTTTCATCAATCCAAACACATTAAAACGAAACATAACGATCAAACCAAATCATGGATCTTAAGACATTGGAGTGTAAAATGTTTCAAGCTCACGGTCGCTTAGTAATTGAAATTCACTATCAACTTCATTGTCATCAACAACATGGTCACTTTCTACAATATCAAATAAACAAGTTCTCCTTCTGGCTCTTCTCCGACCACCCAAACCCTAGGCTAATACGTATTACTTTTTTTTACCGGGTTAACCGGGTTTTTACCGGTTCGTTACAACTGGTTTTTTGATAAAATCGTTTGGTTCACTCCGGGCCATAAATTGCCATAAACTCGGTTGCAATTGACCCGCCCTCTTCCCCAGGTCCCGGTTCAACCGACCGGGTCGACCCTGTTTTTAAAACATTGGTTTCACTAGACTTATATGGCAAGGGTGATCAGAAAAAAGTACATCTCCAAAAAACTTTAAAAAATGTCAAATCAATAGTGTGTAAATTAGACATTTGATGATGCCAAGGATGTTAAACAAATCTTTTATGTCAAATGAATGTAAAAAATGAGTTTGATTTTGAAATATATGATGAATGAAAATAAAGCAAGACTTTATTTAGCAGGTCCGTTTGTTAATGGATCCAAATTTCATGGCCCAAAAGCATATCCAACAAGAAAGCAAAACTTGCGGTTCAGAAATGACTTGTATTGGTTAAAAGAAAAAGGTCAAAGCTTTTAAGCTTATTTTTGGACAAAATATCACCACAAAGATACTTTCTTCTATCCATAAATAACTAACATTATCATAAATATCCATATATATCTATATAGGGTTAGGGTTACGTGGGACCAATCACATTTTGTGAAACTTTGATACATATCGTGAATGTTCGGGTGTTCTTATATGTATGTTCAGTATGTTTTTTTTTTATATGAAAGTTCATTGTGTTTTTCATGTAAAGTATGGTGTTTTGTTGTAAACATTCAATAAGATTAAACAAAATCATCCAAGAGCTTCAAGATGGTCTCACAAATGACAAATTTGGGTTGTGCCATTTCAAAAATACCAGTAACAATAAATATCTAATTGCTGATGACACTATAGAAAAAAGAGTAAGGGATCAGAAATAGGCATGGAATGGGGCAGGGACCTCAATCCCCATCCCCGTCCCCTATCCTTTATCTCTGCCCCCTGGTGATTATATGATCACATCGCCATACCCAACAGGGAACAGGGATTCCCAATGGAGAAACAGATATTTTTTTCCTCATTTATGTCAGCTATTTTAGTTCAAATATGTGAGATACCATAACTCTCACATATTCACAATAAACCTAAAATTAAAAAGAATTTAATTTAATACAAAAATACATCACCAATATTATTGCACAAACTCATAACAACAAACGATTAAGAATATATGCAAGTTAACCACTTATGAAAATACATTCGTTTTTCACATTGTATTTCATTAACTGTTAACAGAGAAATTACGTTTCATTTTAACTCGGTTCAATATTCTAACAAAAAATTTATCCTCCCGTGCAATGTACGGACCCAACACTAGTAATAATTAATAACTTAAAAGCAAAAGAAACTCAATTTAATCCAAAATAAAAAATAAAAAATAAAAACTTAACATCACACATACCAAACCATATAGAGTATATCCAAAACCATATCGTGTAATATCCAAAACATATCGAGTAATTGTATTTTTGAATTGACATCCAAAATATTACGTACCAACATCTAAAAAAATAACAATTTTAGATTCAAAACTTAGTTGGGAAATAGAAATTATGAATTACCGATTTAGTTGAATAAAATTAATATATATTTAATTTATTAATTAATATATATATAAGGGTACGGGCGGGGGCGGACGGGGAGTGCAATCAAGGGCGGATGCAAAGTGTAAAAGGTGGGGGGATGGGTGCCCACTAAATTTTATTTCTCTCACTTTCTTAGTTCAAAAACGATTTTTTTTAACTTCCTACTATTAAGTCCCCCCAGTAATTTCTTGAATGTGTCCCCACCATCCAGAAAAATACTCAGAAATCAACCAAAAAACCAAAGTCTATTTAAAATCAACCAAAAAAACCGAAAAAATTCTTTGAAATCGAGGAAAAAAAAACTTAAAAATCTCTCTAAATCAACCAAAAAACTTTAAAAAACCCCTCGAAAAGGTGGAATTATGCTGAAAACAAACCGGTCGACTTTGTGGACCTTTAATTTACCTTAAAGGTGCCCTCACTACACAAAAATCCTGGATCTGCCATTGAGTGCGATACTCGTTCCCGACCTGATCCCCGGTTTGAGAGAAACGGGGATCCCCATCCCCGGTTTAGCAGGGAATTGTCGTCCCCGACCGGGACGGGTGGACCGGGTTCCCCGACGGAAAGGGGCCCATTCCCACACCTAATCAGAAAGAGATGATGAAATGTCCATTCCATTCTAAAATGCTTCCTAAATAATGCAAAAATACGAGCTTTCCAACGGGAAAAAAAATCACTTGTCTTAGGTGGCGCTTGGTTCGCAGATTCTGATGGAATATTATGGAATTGGAATGTTGAATTCCATTGACTAAATTCCATTCCTTTGTTTGGTTCATTCTTTTTCACGGAAGGAATTTCTAAATTCCATCAAATTCCACAAATGAGGGAATTTAACATTACTTAGCAACTGTCGACCACCACTGACCACCGCCGACCACCGACCACCGCTAAACTAAACCACTGCCGACCATCGTCGTTCTGAACCACCGACAACCGCCGACCATCGACCACCGGTGTTCTGAACCATCGCCGATCACCGTTGATTTGAACCACCACCGATCACCGCCGATCTGAACCACCGTCAATCTAAATCACCGTCGTTCGGAACCATCGCCGATCTGAACCACCACCGATCACTGCTGATCTGAACCACCGTTGTTCTGAACCACCACCGACCACTGTCGATCTGAGCCACTGCCGTTCTGAGCCACCGCCGATCTGAACCACTGCCCACCGCCGATCTAAACCACCGCCGACTACCACCGATCTAAACCACCGTCGACCACATCCGAAATGGAACCACCATTCTAAACCACCACCAATCTGAACCACCGTTGCAAATAAAGTATTTTAATGGCCATTTTATTAAAGCATGTTTTATTTATAAAAATTAAAATTATCAAAAAGGGTATTTTGGTTATTTATCAACATTTCATTCCAATTCCAAAACTACATTCTGTGAACCAAATAGACATATTCCAATTCCTTTAACATATTTCATTACAGTTCTGTCAACCAAACAGGTGGTCAAACATGACAACATTCCATTCCAATTCCTTCAAAGTCAAATTCATTTGACATATTCCATTTCATCTAAAAACATTCTACGAAGCAAACGTCACCTTAGAGCTTCCTATCCCAAACATGTTCTCCAATCAAACATCAACACCTTATCAAAATTTTAAAAATCAAATAAATGGGATAATAACTACTCTGAGCAGGTTTACATTCCCGTTAACCCCCTTCTCTCTCTCTCTCTCTCTCTTTCAAAATTTATTCCCTTTCACATACCAATTAATCATCTCATGTATCTTAATTTTTTTTCTTTTCTCTCAATCATTTTTCAATCCCATTTTTTAAAAATATCTTTCCTCTTATTTATTGTAAATTAGTTATATATATATATATATATATATATATATATCCACGATTAATCTTAGTATTAATCAATTAAAATCCTAATATTATAATTGACTTGATCATACTTGTTGGGTCATCAAGGATTTGAAGATGACCTCCCATTCGGCTTGTAAATTCATACTTGGTTTATTTCAAGATTCTTTGTAATAGCTTAGTTGTGCTTTAAAAGGTCAGTGAAGTCGAAGACCAACCGAAATTAACAAGAGGTAAGTCCCCTAATGCGGATCAAGACAAACTTCCAATAGTACTAAGCTATTCATCTTGTAACACCCGTATTTTTCGGTAAGTAAAGGCCACTCAGACATTTTGTATCTTGTAAACGATGGGATTTTTGGTGGAAAACCAATAATTAAAGTCCCTTAGTGTAACATCCCGCCTGCCTCGACAACAATATTGTCCGCTTTGCCCCTGGATTTAACCAACGTGTAGCGCACGGATTTGTTTCTGGCGACCTGGTGAGAAACTTCCCAGGGAGGTCACCCATCCTGGGACTACTCCCACCCAAGCACGCTTAACCTCAGAGTTCCCAGAACCTGACGTGCTTGGGGCCCCAAAACGCGTTGTTGTTAGGAAGGTCAAGATATTACTTATAACACCCAACATCACTCCTGTCCACGGCCGATATGGGATATGCCTAAGGTGTTACAAACCCCCCCCCCCTTGGGACTCATCGTCCTCGATGAGGTTTGCCCCATATCCCGAACGGCACAGGAGTGGCTCTGATACCATCTGTAACATCTCGCCTAATGGCGGAGGTCTAGGCACATACCATCACAGTGGCGCCCAAGACTACATCCTCCTAGTGTACTGACTTGGTTCGTCCACATAACATTTATAAGGGGGTCCTTTAGGTATACTTCAACCCATATAATTCAATGCCAACTACGGGTATAATTTTTACCACCTTATCCTCATGATGTCTAACAAAAGACCCAACGTAAATCATACATCATCATGCATATAATCATGTCATCCAAATGGTACTCCAAATAGAATCATCATAATACTCTTTTATGCATACCCTTAACATATCAAAATGCTCACATCATATATCCATGAGACAAGTCCTAAACAATGATACATAACAATATCCATGGCATATCACCCATATACATATATACATTTTTCAACTATTTTCGTGAAGGGATCCCCAAACATTGGGCATATAGAGATAAAGTAACAAATAGAAGATTATGATGTGTATCTAGTTTTAACAAAGGTTTAGTAAACTCACAATCTAGGTTTTAAACCCAAAACCTAGAAAAGATGAAACCCTAGCTTTTGAAGATGAAGAGACTTGAATGCAAGGAGATGAGAATCTTGAATGATACTTCAATGATAACACTTGAAAGAAGCTTGAATGAGCACTTAATGCCCTCAACAACCCAAACCCTAGAAATAAATGAGTATGTGCTTGAAATCTTCAAAAATCTCCTAACAGAGAGAGCTCCCGTTTTTTTTGTAAAGTGATGATACCATCTGATACCATTTGTAACACCTTAGGCATATCCCATATCGGCCGTGGACAAGAGTGATGCTGGGTGTTATAAGTAATATCTTGACCTTCCTAACAACAACGCGTTTTGGGGCCACAAGCACGTCAGGTTCTGGAAATTCTGAGGTTAAGCATGCTTGGGTGGGAGTAGTCCCAGGATGGGTGACCCCCCTGGGAAGTTTCTCACCAGGTCTCCAGAAACAAATCCGTGCGCTACACGTTGGTTAAATCCAGGGGCAAAGCGGACAATATTGTTGTCGAGACAGGCAGGATGTTACACTTAGAGTATCGGGGGTATTGGCGTTGAAAAAGTCGAGTTTCGAGGCTTGGTATGGGCACGACTACAATGTCCGGCGACTATGACAGTGTCATAATCGCACCTGTCATTGTCGCACTAGAAAACAGTGGCCAGTGAGATTTGGCGACATTGCCAGGCGACAGGGCCCAGGGTGTTGTTAAATGCGAATTTTCAACTTTCTTTCTCATTCTCTTCTCCAAAACTTCCCCATTCTCTCTTAAATCGTTTCTTCTCCATTCCCCACAGACCTTAACCCATTTTAAGGCCATTTTTATGGATTCTAAGGTGTTCCACCATCATCAAGCTTACATCCCCAACCGCAAGTGCTAGATCAAGTGTTCCTCCTCATTCCTTGAGATTTCTAAGTTTTAGGGTTTTGCTCAAATCCTAAGTGGTAAATGTATTCCTTCCATTTCTAAACCTTAATATAAGACATAAATGCTCTCTTGATAATTTCCTAGTGTTTGGTTTCTCAGATTTTGGATTTGATGATTTTGGAGAAATTAGGTCAAAATTAGGGTTTTGGCCAAATTGGGGATTTTGATATAAAATGTTTGGGATCGATTCTTAATGGTTGAATGAGTATATTCATGGTTGGAAACTTGTGAATATTGGTTTTGGAAGGTTTTTGCTTGTGGATTCAAGTTCTTCAAGGAACCACAAGTTTGGGGTAAAATCTAGATTTAGCCCAAATCTAGCAGGGTGAGTTCAAGTTGATTTGTGAAAACGGTGTACATGCCAAAATGTCTATTTTAACGTATTTATATGTTTTACATGAAATTATTAACTGTTGAGTTATTTGGCGAATCTTGATTATTTGAAGTGTTTGATTTTATAAACAATGTAAAACACCCACGTTTGGGATTTTGAGCATTTTGACAAATAAATCATACACATTGGTGTTTTAATGATTTATTTTATGAAGTAGAGTTTGAGTATAAATGCATTTTTTTGGTGTGTCTTGGTTAAGCGTTTGATTTTGTGTTATGCGACGTTTTGAAGAAATAAATGATATAAACTCACTTGGAAAATGATTTGTCCCAATCGAAACTACGTTTGAGTTAATTATATGTTTTGGTGTATGGGTTTACATAAGTGCGGGTTGTTTACATTTGATTTTATTTTACGATTTACAACGTTGGGTCTTTGGATTTGTCGAGCTTATGGTTCGATTTGGATTTCGTTGGGTCTTGGGGACACTTGTCCGTTTTTTTAATAGCTCAATGTAGAGCGTTTGGTTACGATTTGCATTTACTGCATCTATTGGAGAATTACATGGTTTGAATGCGTTAGTTCATTCGTTTAGAGTCATGTAATGTTTTAGTTAGTGCAATGGATCCATAGTCACGGTGTTCTTTTGTCTCGTTTGGACAAGTTCACCACTTTGGCACGGAATATGCATCGGGTCACCATGGTAAGTAAGTTGTAGACCTATACGGTCGGGCAACGTCCCATGGGCAGTAAGGTGTAATTCCCTTGTGCTAGAATTCCCCGTTTTGTAACTCTCAAGAATAGACCTAGAGGGGTTGACTTGATGTTTTCGAGCGATAGACTCAGAGGAGTTGAGCTCAGTGGGTTTCTTTTATATGTATAACCCACATGTTTTGATTTCCTACATAATAATGTGAACTACTTTCGTGTTCCGTCACCCACTATGTAATCGGGTCTTCCCCGTCACCGCAAGGTGTTGTTTTGGTTATGAGGTTTTATAATCCATGTTTTTGGTGACGTTTTGAGTATGGATTGTTATTCATGTTTTGGGTTTTGCATACTGAACTTTATCCATGTCTTGGATGTTTTGGATAATAGAGTTTATCTACGTTTTCAGTATTTGTTTATTAAAGTGTCAGTTATGTATTACACGAGTTTTGGGTTTTGGATTTATATTTGAAGCAACGGTTGTCTCATGATTTTAATCACAAAGAGGGGATGTTGAAAAAGAGATTGTCTTTAGATTTAATGTATTTCGTCTTGGTCGTTTCAGATGGAACGTGTCATCATTTTGGAAATCATGATTTAAATAACATTCTTTAAGTTTATTGCTTTATACGTTTATGATGAAAACTCTTGAGCTCACTAGGCGTTAAGCCTAACGTTTTTATTTGTCGGCATGTGCATCAGGTCCAGTTGGGGTTTGGTTCTAGCGGAGCCATGAAGAGATGAGCACTAGATTTACACGAGGGTGAGTAGTTTGGTGGAGTCTTCTGCAGTTGGAGATAGTGACTGTTATTGGGTTTTAGTAACATCTGTACCTTTTATAGATCACGTATAAGGATTAAAATGTGTTTATTGAAGTTAAAGCTTAATTTGTCGTTGTAGACGATTCAGTCATCGATGTAATTAGAAAATTTTAAATTAGTTGCTATTTCCAGATTTAGGGTGTTACAAGTTGGTATCAGAGCTTGAGTTTGAGAGAATTAGGTATTGATTTTTGATGGCTAGACTCAAACTAGGGTTCTTATAAATACATGAGAGAGAAATTGCACCAATAGGCACCTTAAGATTGGATGTTTTGAGGTCGATGGAGCTTCTAGGAACGGGAAGCACGTCGAGTGTAGCAAGGATGACCATGTACAGTACGTTCATAATCGCACCTGGCCAGTGTTGTGGTGAACCTACGTGTTACATGTGAATGCTTGAATTGCCTTGGCATGATGAACGTTGGGGTAATGAGAAAGTTTCTAAGCGAGTGGCCGATAGAAGAGATGATGCTTATAGCATTGTCACTTTGGAGTGATAGCTAAGTGCGATGAATACCTTAAGTTGACCATTTTGGGGTCGGAGTTATTGGTTGGTTTAGAACCATAGACTTTCTGAATCGACATTATTCGAGGAGAAATTGTAAAACGAACCGATGAAATCTTTGATGATTGCCTTAAGATATTTGATAATCCGAATGACAATAGTGTGACCGGAAATTGAGGAACATGATTTCGGGATGTTGAGTGCCGACCAAAATTCATGCACAAAATTTATTTCTAAAATAAGTTGCATCAATAGTTCTCATGTTTTCAAATCATAAAATGAGTAGAGTTACGAAATTTTGGAAAAAGGTTTAGCACACAAAAGATTTTAAACCATGAGTTTAAACACGCATAAAATTGTTTTATTGCACACGATTGCAAACTTTGTTGAAATTTTCTTTATCCTTGTTTTTGCCGAATAATATATTCGGATATTGTGACATCCGTGTTTTAATGTTATTTAGAGTATTGGGCAAGTAACTGGGAAATTAATGGCCTTGACATTGGATCTCCTCCACATATGTTAAGGTTTTAGAGAAGAAGCTATTCCCATGCTTTCGTATTCGACTTTATTGGAAATTTTATGCCGTGTGAGTTTTGCTGGGATTTATGAAATATTATTTGATGACGCTTTGCTACGCACGAGTGTACTTTGAAATGCGTGAGTTTTAATTTTGTTGAGTGTAAATTTGCAAGTTATTAGACGTCGTGTCCCATGCAAGTTTTGTTGAGAAGTGTCACTTTATTTTACATTGCGGTAAAAGGGGAAACTCTTAGAATTTTAACATTTTAGACATATTGTCGTCTTATGCTTTTATGTTGGGAAACGAAAATTTTGACATCACTTGATTTTAGCGTTAATGAGTTTTATGGAAATTCAGTTTGGTTTTATGGCGTTTTATTTTACGACATTTTGGGTCGCGTAGATAAAATTTTGGAACGTGTATACTTGCATTATTGTGTGCGTTAACTTATGAATTTTCGTTTAATATTTTGTCTCATGCGAGTTTTGCACCGGTATTTTCGCAACCATAAGAGACGTTTTGAGAGTTTTGTTAATAGATGTTATCCCATATGTTATTTTGGGAAGTTTCAATATCATGTGATTTCTCTTTTGGGTTTTATGCAATTGTTATTCGTTGTGTGTTGTATAGTATTCGCGTTGTTTTAAACTGTTGGTGTGAGTAAGCATATGAAAGATTTATGTCGTTTCGTATTGAACTTTCGCTTTGAACGTGTTTCAGTTGTTGATTTTACTGTTATAAATTCCGCAATGCGTTAAATGAGTTCTCGGTATACATGTCATTGTAGCCACAATTTTCAGACGAGATCATTTCATTGTACGGCCTAAAGTTTGAAAATTGATTTAAATTTATTGTACGTTGAGTCGTTGACCAATCACATGCATATTTTGTCTTGGTAAGTTTTGAGAAGCGAACTCAACATGCGGGTCTTGTTGGGAATTTTATTCCATACCCTTATACAGTCAAATGAGAAATTTTGGGAACTCGATTACGTAACTTGTCTCTTGGGAGTTTTGTTCAATCACCCCGTTATAACCTGTTTTGGTACGCAAAATTCCCCCCCACTTATGGAGTATATTGATGCGAGCTAGGACCATTGTGGTCCATTTGAAAAGCTTGTTGTATACCCTTATTACTGTCATTATTAGAGTAAGTAATGGTTAAGGTTTTTTAAATGGTTTTATATGTGTGGTGTTTGTTGTCACTTTGCACACCTACCGAGTAGACGGTAGTGCATTTTTTACGTACGATTGATTGTAATAAAACCTTTGCATTTGAGAGTTTTATAAAATTTCAAATTGGCATAGCAGTTAAAAAAAACCTTGAACTCATTAGGGCTATGGATTTAAAACCCTACCTTGAAAAGAGTTGTAATTAGGGACTAGAGGAGTCCTTGGGAATTGAAGCGTCATATGATCCGACGTGCGGCCCGTCTTGAATTTTGAGTTTCAGTTTTGAATCTGTGCGCGCATGATTAATGGAGGTATTAGATTTAAGTTTTTCCCAGTTAATTAAGGGGTGACTTTTATGCTTCGATAAACCTGCGGGATAAGGTCTTATGTGATTTTCTGTGCCTGATTGGGTTCGATTTGATGAGTTTCTTGTCTGTCTGACATCATGTTATTTGTTGACGGTGTACCGTCTTAATGGGTTTTCGTGAATAAAGGTATTATTGTGGTCCGTTCGTTGGGGATATAAGATTGGAAATATTAGTCCATTGTCAGGTGTCAACCTTAATGCGACAATGCTTCTGGAATGAAGTATTGGGTGGGATGTCCACGTTTTCGATATCACCATTTTGGTTTTAGGCGTCGACATGTTTTCTTGAAGTAAATGAATCTTGGAATGCTTGGAGGTATTGTAACACCCCGAATTTCGTTTAGCCGTTTTACGAGGTTGTTTAGAGAAAAAAATGAAGTTTTGGGGCTGTCTACAGGACGCACGGGTCGTGCGTCCTCCTTCAGAGAAAACGCACGGGTCGTGCGTAGGATCCAGGGCCGAGGCACAGTGCTAGCGCACGGGTCGTGCACATTTCCTTCTTTGAGGGCGCACGACTGTCAGAATGCATTTTGAGGATTTCCTTAAATATCTTTTTGAGAGATATTTTCATAATATCTCTCAAATCTCAGATATCTCTCTCTCTCTCTCTCTCTCTTCTTTTCTTTCTTCTCTCTTTTCTTCTTTTGATCTTCAAAGTCTCGTTGGTTGCTAGTTTTCGGTGTTTCTAGCAAGGGGTCGGTGTTTTAAGCTTCACCTCTACGTCGTGATCGTTATTTGGTTTTTCGGGTTTTATTCTGAAAACCTACCGGTGAGTTCCTACTACCATTTTACAAACTTTATACATGTCAAAACTCTTATTTGCGAAATCTGAAGTATTTCTACGGTATGATTTTTGTTCTCTACATTTTGATATAAATGAAGTTTTTGGTGATTTTCGGGGTTCCCGATCAGTTTTGACCAAAATGACGGGTTCCGCCTTATTGAAGTAAAATGGTGTTTTACTTGCACATTATGTGGATATGTAAAAAGAATGTTTAAAGACTGATTTTATGATTATCTTTCTTACCAGTAGTTGGTCTGGAAAATGGCATTTTGAAATATAAATGTGTTGATAGCTATTTATCTAGCTTTGTTGGTCACATGAAATATTGTGACAAGTCCTGACTGTACTAGTGGATCCCTAGGTATCGAGTCGACTTATGGCTGGGAAGGATATGCCCCTTCCGTTGTTATGGCTGGGAAGGATATGCCCCTTCCGTTGTTATGGCTGGGAAGGATATGCCCCTTCCGTTGTATTTAGCTACATTTGATCCTCGGGGGCAACTTAGGTACGGTTATGTGAGACCCGATCCTAGCCATGGTTCAGATGTAGTATAATGAACAAGTATGACATGGTTCCTTGGGGGCCCTCCCTCACATTGTAGTACGGACCGAAGAGTTCGTGGCCATGGTTCCATGTATTTAGCTCATAACTCGGATTTGGTGGTCTACTTTGTGTTACACCATAATCCTTGGTAAAATGGTCCTTTTGTCATCGTTTAACGAGTTTTGGACCGAAAAGGCCCGGTTGTGGCGAAATGTTATCTTTTATAAACTAAACCTTTATGAAAAGATTTCTTTATGATACTGATGTTTATATCTCTGATTTTGAATAAACTGTATGTTCTCACTAGGCTTTAAGCCTAACACTTTTTTCTCAAATGATATGTATAACAGGTTTCCCTTAGCGGTGGGTTTCACAGGGTCTTTGAGAGTCGAGCGTGGACTCGAGGCATATTTTGAGATGTCTAGTATTTTGGTGTTGGGCATTGTTTAAGTCCCATCTTTTAGTGAATTCTGGTTCGTCAAGTGTTGTAGTCTAGACGGTTATGTTTAGATTAGTATTGTTGATAAATTCTATATCTGTATGAGTTTTGTATAGTCTTAAGGACTGACCCCCTTTATGGGAAGTTAATATCATCACGGATGTCTCGTTGCCTTATTTCCAGGTTTTAATTTACTCTGAATTTTAGAGTGTTACAGGTATCCCCGTTAGATCAAGAGAATTAATGACCTTTCGGTGGTGAACTTTAAAGGAAGATTAGATGTTGGTAAATAAGTATTGATGTGTATAGTCTTTCCCGACGTGGTAAAGACTTTATTGAGGGAGTGTTTTGAGGTTGAGAGTAGAACGAAATTGAGTGACAGTCGGATTTTCATTAACCAACTACCCGGAGAGCGTGTTGGTATACCTTTGGAAGGGCGACCTTATCAATTTCAAGAACAGATCGTCAAGGATTTTGAGAATTCTTTGGGGTTTGACGTTGATCAGTGGTTTTGGGGTTCAGAAACGTGTGGATCTGAGGTGAGTTGGACGGTGGGGAGTTGAGATCACAAACCATCCTTGAGGTAGTACGTGTCACCCAAGGTTGGGAGACAACCGCAGTCTCATGGTTAAGGCTACATTAGTAAGATAACCGTTCATTCGGATATAAGTGTGATTTGTCCAATGGGGCATTTATCATGAGGATCAGCATAAGGTTATGGTGGTAGTTATGGCAAGCGGAGTAGAGATAATCTATTCCGCGGACAACGTTTCATGGGAATCTAGATTTCGAGGATGAAATCATTCTAAGGTTGGGAGGATTGTAACACCCGTATTTTTCGGTAAGTAAAGGCCACCCGGATATTTTGTATCTTGTAAATGATGGGATTTTTGGTGGAAAACCAATAATTAAAGTTCCTTAAAGTATCGGGGGTATTGGCGTTGAAAATGTCGAGTTTCGAGGATTGGTACGGGCACAACTACAATGTCCAGCGACTATGACAATGTCATAATCGCACCTTTCATTGTCGCACTAGAAAACAGTGGCAGGGGGAGTTGGCGACATTGCCAGGCGACAATGCCCTGGGTATTGTCGCTGGTCAATGTCGCACCAGGGCCCAGGGTGTTGTTAAATGCGAATTTTCAGCTTTCTTTCTCATTCTCTTATCCAAAACTTCCCCATTCTCTCTCAAATCATTTCTTCTCCATTCCCCACAGACCTTAACCCATTTTAAGGCCATTTTTATGGATTCTAAGGTGTTCCACCATCATCAAGCTTACAACCCAACCGCAAGTGCTAGATCAAGTGTTCCTCCTCATTCCTTGAGATTTCTAAGTTTTAGGGTTTTGCTCAAAACCTAAGTGGTAAGTATTGGTCCCGAAGGTGCTTAACAAGTTTGTAGAGGGGGGGGGGGGTTGAATACAAACACAGAAATTTAAAGTTTAATAAATTGTTTATTGATAAATCAAACACAATTTACAAGTTTGTTGCAGAATAAGATTAAGACAGACTCAATCTAAACAAACTTAAGAAACACTAAGATGGTTGCACAAGAAATTCAGAGAATGGGAGATTTAGAGATATAGAAAACAAGGGTTTCTATATGAGGTTCAAGGATTAGCACCCTTCAGATGAAGAGGGGTGAACTTCCTATTTATACCCTATGCATTAAATGCATGGCAGGGCACTTTACACGTGGCGTTCACTGATTGGCTTTGGAAGTCTGACTTTTGGGAGACATGCTTTCGGCCGGACAATGAACAGTGTAGTTGACAGAGGTGTTGTACGTATGGTGGCAGAGACATGTCCGTTCTGACACATAGTACTAGTTTGTGCAAGGAGAGACAAACGGAAACTTGAGACATAAGCTAAGTGATCATTCGATTGCTGAGTATCTCTTCTTTCAGAGATAAAGAGGTTCAGCTATCGCTGAAGCTTTTTCTCATGTTCCTTCGCGTATATGTAGAGTTGTCTGCTTCACTGATATCCGCATCTGGTCACTAGTAGACTTCTCTTTGTTCAGCAGCTTCGTCTTCGATTCAGCTATGAACATATGTTGACGCGAGACTTGTCTTCACGGATTACGTTAGCTGTTTACTTCAGAGATTATCAGTGATAACTGAACAGACTCAGTCTGATCACTGATAGTGAAACACTGATACATAGAAATGCTTATAAGAAAGACTATCAGCGATAACTGAACATACTCAATCTGATCGCTTGATCGTTGATGGTGAAACACTAATACATATTAAAACGTAATTTTCACTAAGTATAGAAGAGGGTCGTTATCAAATCACTGAGATAGTTTGGATCAACAGTAAGTGTATTCCTTCCATTTCTAAACCTTAATATAAGACATAAATGCTCTCTTGATGATTTCCTAGTGTTTGGTTTCTCAGATTTTGGATTTGATGATTTTGGAGAAATTAGGTCAAAATTAGGGTTTTGGCCAAATTGGGGATTTTGATATAAAATGTTTGGGATCGATTCTTAATGGTTGAATGAGTATATTCATGGTTGGAAACTTGTGAATATTGGTTTTGGAAGGTTTTTACTTGTGGATTCAAGTTCTTCAAGGAACCACAAGTTTGGGGTAAAATCTAGATTTAGCCCAAATCTAGCAGAGTGAGTTCAAGTTGATTTGTGAAAACGGTGTACATGCCAAAATGTCTATTTTAACGTATTTATATGTTTTACATGAAATTATTAACTGTTGAGTTATTTGGCGAATCTTGATTATTTGAAGTGTTTGATTTTATAAACAATGTAAAACACCCACGTTTGGGATTTTGAGCATTTTGACAAATAAATCATACACATTGGTGTTTTAATGATTTATTTTATGAAGTAGAGTTTGAATATAAATACATTTTTATGGTGTGTCTTGGTTAAGCGTTTGATTTTGTGTTATGGACGTTTTTGAAGAAATAAATGATATATTTGAAGCAACGGTTGTCTCATGTTTTTAATCACAAAGATGGGATGTTGAAAAAGAGATTGTCTTCAAATTTAATGTATTTCGTCTTGGTCGTTTCAGATGGAACGTGTCGTCATTTTGGAAATCATGATTTAAATAACATTCTTTAAGTTTATTGGTTTATACGTTTATGATGAAAACTCTTGAGCTCACTAGGCGTTAAGCCTAACGTTTTTATTTGTCGGCATGTGCATCAGGTCCAGTTGGGGTTTGGTTCTAGCGGAGCCATGAAGAGATGAGCACTAGATTTACACGAGGGTGAGTAGTTTGGTGGAGTTTTCCGCAGTTGGAGATAGTGACTGTTATTGGGTTTTAGTAACATCCGTACCTTTTATAGATCGCGTATAAGGATTGAAATGTGTTTATTGAAGTTAAACCTTAATTTGTCGTTGTAGACGATTCAGTCATCGATGTAATTAGAAAATTTTAAATTAGTTGTTATTTCCAGATTTAGGGTGTTACACATTTGTTGAAGGTTCTTTCTTCAGTCGACATATTCTTCATCTATCGATCCACCTCTGTTTGGTCAGCAGGTAATCTTCTTGCCGAATGAAGCTTTTCGGTAGGAATCTCACTGGCCGAATTCTCATCATTTGGTTAGTCTCCTATTTTCCAACATCCTTCTTATTATTCCCAAATTATCAAGTTCTAATTGCAATTAATCTCAAACAAGATGGTATGAATCAATTATTCAACCTGTTTCAATTCCAATTCAATTCACAAAATTTGTACAGAAGTTCTCTTGACACTTTCTCTCTCTAGAACTCTATTTCTGCATACAACTAATAACTACTTGCTACTTGTTACCACACAACAAAAGCTAGCCATATCCCTATTTAAGACAAGGACACAACAAGACAAAACAAAATTACAATTGACTTTGACTTTGACTTTTATTACAAAGAGACTTTGACTTTGATTGAGAGTTGACTTGAGCTTTGACTTGATTGACTTTCAGTCTTCATGATCTTGTATCCAACAAATATGTGCACTAACACTTCTGACAAAAGGGATGGAACATTCTATTGCATAGAAGATATTCATCCAAATTCTGAAATGATGGAGACCTTCTCCAAAAGATCACAAAAAATATTTGTGTCAGATATATGTTATTAAGGTATTGTCTTATCAAGGTACAAAGGTTCTCTTTGCTTCTTGATAAGTCACATCAAATATCTTATTATTTATGTAAGAAAATATCTGGCATCCAACACCAAGTTGACAAGTGTCATTTGCATTTAATGCATAAGGTGGTATATAAAGGTGAAGATCTTCTCCAAGCAAGCCACGTTTTTTTCCAAAGAATTTAGTGCACTCAAGAAAGTTGGCAACCTTGCTCTCTCATCCTCATAGCTTTAATCCTTGTATTTTAAGTTGTGTTCTTGTTTCCTTTGTGAAAGATTGTTAGAATAGTTTATTTGTTATTTCTGCAACAATCTTAAAAGTTTTTCTATGTGTAACTTTTGATAGTTATATCAATAAAAGAATTAAAATTAAGTGAAAATTTTGTGAACTGTATTCAACCCCCCATTCTACAATACTTGATTCACTTCTATCTTTACTTTTGGCACCAACAATACCATTAGATATATAGAGTTGGTTTTTGGTAAGAATAGTGGTTAGCGTGAGAAGAATAACAATGAATCTCCACCATTTGATCAATCCTAATTGAAGACCAATTGATAATTCCCTTCTAAACTAATTCATGGGTTCTTTTGGGAATTAATCTGATTTAGATCAATATTAATTAAAAGTAATCAAAGGTTCAAATCATTTCTTACACTTCTCACCTTATCCTCGTCTATATATATATGTTTATTGCCATGTTTAGAATTTAATTGTTATGTTAAATATTGGTTAAATTTGTTGTATTAAATTGGTTGACTTGTTTTGAATTTAATTATTATATCAAATATTAGTTGATTTGTAGTTCCAATTTGTTACATTTTGGTTTATGTCTCGATTGATTAACTTTTATATAAAAATAATACATACAATTTGACACCCATTTGCAATAAAATATATAATTAATTAAAAAATAGAATAATAAATGAAATTAAAATTAAAAATAGAATATATATTTGTCTATGTTTGAAAATAGACAAATAATATAATTAAACTAAAATTAAAAATAGAATTTTAATCTATATTTATATTATAAAATTAGGATTTTAATTGAGTAATACTAAGATTAATTATGAATATATACATATATTATATGTATATATACAATTAATTAAAACCTATTTGCAATAAAATAATAGAAACGACATAGAAAAACTGATCAAAAATGATTAAGAGAAAAGAAAAAAGAAAATGAGAAAGATATAAAAAAATATATTTAGAAAGAGAAGGGTGTTAAACGGGAATACAAACCTGCGGTTAGTAGTTATTATCATGTTTATTTGATTTTTAAAAAATTGATGGAGGCGTTAATATTTGATTGGAGGGCAGGTTTTGGGACAGGAAACACTAAGGGGCCGTTTAAAAAATGCTTACCCGATAAGTGTTTACCAGGAAATTTACCATAGCGGATGAACATGATAAGATGATAGAATCTTACCCGGTAAGAGCGAAGATAAGGATGAAGAGTCTTACCCGGTAAGAGAGAGTGACAACTCTTACCCGGGTAAGCGCTTACCGGGTAAATTGTTGTATAAGATATCATCGTGATGATTAAGATCTTACCCGGTAAAGCAAGTTAGTGTGTCGAGTTTTATTGGTAAGCGCTTACCGGGTAAGCATTTGGGTCCTAAGACAACTGATTTTTTCCCTAGCAAACATGTTGATGATATCTAGAACATGTACTTCGTTTGTTTATCGTTAGGTGGTAAAAAGATCATTATATGTAATTAAGAAGGTAAAACGCTCATAAAGAATGATAATATATTTCCTTTGTTACACTGATTACAATTCTATATATATATATATATATATATATTAGCTTTTGCTATCACAAATGTTGGCATTGGATGTTTAAAAACCATTTCGTATTGTTATTTATGTATTGAAATAATTCAAAAACATTTCAAAATCTTCAAATCTCTCATTTTTTTTGTCAATATGTCTCAATCATTCATTCACTCTAAGAGTAAGAACTTCTTCAAAACCTTTTTGTAAAATCTTTTTCACAAGTCGAGGAACTTTACGAAAACAATATCTTTATATCTTAAAAGTTAAAATATTAGATCTAGATACCTCTTATCTTTTAAATTTAAATTTAAATGAGATATGATATATACGTTTGATCTGCCTTTGGCATGTAGCTCAGTTGGCAAAAAGGTGAGACGACTTTGCCCAAATACAAGACATGTCTTGGGTTCGACCCCCCCCCTCCCGGCGGATGCTAGGCTTAGTTGCTGAGTGAGCCAAAAAACACCCTTTCACATTAGCGTCCTTAAAGGCGGGTTCCGTATAAGATCGATTAAAATTATCGATTATCAACTTTTTGTCCGAATATATGCATTTGATCTAAGTTTGGTTTAACAATTTTAATGAAACCAATTTTATATGTTTAGAAAGAATCTAATAAATGTATGGTGATGGAGACTTGATTCCACTCCCACCCCTAAGAAAATCTTTTCCACTTGTCATGATTGTCTTCACATCATGACCCACCCAAAATTGCTCTTTTCTTTCTTTGTCCCTTCCTATCATGGTTTCATTATGTGCTAATCTCCTACCCTTAAAAATGGGAAAACTTATTTTCTTTTTTTATATCTTATTTCTAATCCCTTTTGTTTTTTCTAATATAATAATCATTGTATATATTAACAAAAAAGAATTGAAGAAAATGATTTTAGACAATTTTTTAAGTATTATTTCATAATAAAATAACATGTATGATGATTAAATTGTTTATTGTATTTTTGTATGAATAGATGATAATCAATTTATAATAAATTTACAAGTATGAGGATTAAACATAACAACAAATTTACAAGTATGATTCAAAACCGAACATACTATTTGTCTTAATCATGGTTTGGATGTATTCCCGTCTAAGTCTTGTCTATAAAGAAAGTATTTTAATTATAGTAATTTAGTTTAATAATTATGAAGTCATATATATATATATATATATATATATATATATATATATATATATATATATATATATATATATATGTATATCATTGTTCTAAAAAGCTTGCCGCACAATCGCCATGGCACCAAGGCTTGTGTGTCACGCCACGTTAAGCCCATGGCACGCCATGGCCTAATGCGCAATTATCGTAATGAGATATTTGATTATTTTTTTTTTACGTTTTTAATGTCTTATTTGCAAATTTTTAATATATAACATAATTTAACATACTTATTACTATTGACTTATTGAATAACGTTATAAAACATACGTTTTTATATATAATATTATATATGAATTAGAAATTTGACGTCATAAGTCACGCCTTTAAAACACCATTGCTTCACTGTGACTCCTAAGGCTTGAGGCTTGGCCTCGCCGCCATGTCATGCCTCACGCCATTTAGAACCTTGATATATATATATATATATATATATAGAGAGAGAGAGAGAGAGAGAGAGAGAGAGATAGGTTCCGATGAGAAGGGAAATTATTATGAGAAGGGTAGAAAGAATCTCCATTCTTCAATCCAAATTGAAAATCAACACTAATGAGATGCACCAAATCAATTCCCCAGAGAAACGCAATTCATGGATGCGTATGAGATTAAAAAATAATCAAATGGTGGAGATCTCTTCTTACGTTTCTCACCTAAACTCTTTTTCTCACACGATCCTTCGTCTGTCTATATATATATATATAGGGTTGGGTCATTTTGTTATCCCAATTTATTGTACTAACCTTATTAACCTAAATAATAACCCTTGATTTTAGAATGAACGGTGGAGATTAATCAGACTTAAATAAATTAATTATAAAAAGTAAATTGAGTAATTAATATACCGAACATGTGTGTTTGAGGATATTTTAGGGAAACTCATCTCTTTTTCAATTTGTAACTCCCGCATAGTAATTAATATACTGAACAATGTATAAAGACATAAGGCATATGTAACACCCTCAAATTTGGAAAGAGCGACTAATTTGAAATTGTCAACAATACCTTAAAGTATAATAAAATCTCTTACGACAAGTCCATACTTGAAATACAATTCTAGGTTGAACCATCAACAAAATAAATAAAGTCTTACATAAAGACTAATTAAAGTCAGGTGTTACTAAAACCCAACGCAGTCGCTACATCCAAAGTAAATGCGGAAGACTTCACCAAGCTATTCACTTATTCGAGCACACAACTAGCACTCATCTCTTTACAGTGTCACTAAAACTAATCCTGAAACGGAACCTGATGCACATGCCGACAAATAAAAAGGTAAGACTAACGTCTAGTGAGTTCAAGAGTTTTTATCATGATTATAAAGATCATTAAACGAAAATAATGCAACTTAAATCATGATCCTTCAAAATGAATTACCTTAAATATTAGATCGACCCGTTTTCCAATAATACACATTTTGTAAATGAATGCCTCAATGCCAAAATATTCTTTCATGAAAACTTACTCAAAACGGGAATAATGGTAAATGCTCAAATATTGAAAGTTGAATAAAACTTTATAAACCAAACGACTGAAATAAGAGTAAACTCAAGCTCCCCAAAATTATAGTGTATGGGGAATAACCCAAACTCAAAACGTCACAGAAAAACAAGGATAGAGCTAAATACCCAAAACAACACCTTTCGGTGACGGGGGAGACCCAAATTCCATAGCTAGTGGCGAAACATAAAAGTAGGTCACACTCCAAGTTATTGAGCTCACCATACTAGGATCAAGGCCACGAACACGTCGGCTCGTACTAAGATGTGGGGGAAGGCACCTAATTATTCCTAGTCATGCTAATTCACTAGGATTACATTTACGACCCAGGGCTAGTATCTGGTCCCACATAACCGTACCAAGTTTCCATCCTAGGGTCCAATATCTCAACTAGCTACAAATGGGAAGTAACTCTCCCATAAAAACAGACTCAACAATTACATCACGGGCCCAAGACCGAATGTTAGTGTAACACCCTGGATTTTCATTATACATGTATCGTTGTAAATCCTGTGTATAACTCTTGTCGTTATCACTGTAATTAGTTTATCGTTCGAATTTATGTTGTTCGGTGAAGTTGGAACCTTCCAGTGAGTTCCGCGACTTGGAGTCACGGCATTAGTCGCGATGTCCGTTGTTGGCTTTGAGGTTTGAGAACACGGGCGAGTTCCACCGCGACTTGGAGTCGCGGCATAACCCACGACACCCCCTGGACCGACTTAAGGGTTTTCAAAACAAATATCTCATTCGGTCTCATCTCATATCTCAAACTCTCTCTCTCTCTCTCTCTAAGTATATTTCTCTCTCTCTAGAGTTTGGTGATTATTATCTAGTTTTTGATCCGAGGTTTCGGTGTTGAAAGCTTCGTCTTGTCAAGATGGTCGATATCTGGTTCTTCGGGTTTTCATATAAACCTATTGGGTGAGTTCCTACTACCTTTCTAAAACTTTATACATGTCAAAATGGTTACAGTTTGAACTCCTATATATCCCCATGGTTACAGATTTAAGATTTCTACATATTTGATATAAGTTGAGTTTTGGGAGATTTTAGGGTTCCGATCATTTTATGATGGATTCTATCTTATTTGAAGTAAAAATATGTTTTACTTGCACATTATGTTGGATATGTGAAAGAAAGTTTATGAACTCATTTTAATGATTTTCATTCTTACCAGAAGTTGAACTGAATATAACATTTTGTTTATGAAAATGTTTTTATACCATATTATTATTTATGGTTGGTCACATATGTTGTTGTGACGAGTCTGTACCATTACTAGCGGATCCCTAGGTTTTGAGTCGACTGTATTATTGGGATGTCATATTCCCCATTTTGTAGCTATGGATGCATATGATCCTCGGGGGCAACTTGGTACGGTTATGTGAGGCCGGATACTAGCCATGGTTCATAGTGATCCTAGTGAAGGAGTATACATTGGTTTTGCTTGGGGGCGCGATCTCACATCGTAGCACGGACCTATGTGTTCGTATCTATGGATTCCAAGTGTTTAGCTCATAACTCGTATTGTGGCCTACTTTGTGTTACGCCACTATACTTGGTAAAATATTTATCGTTGAGTGATCTAGGCATGAATGTAAGATGTCTAGACTTAGACTGAGCATGCTAAGTATTGATTCGTGAGTTTGGGTAGAACCACTAAGATGGGTTAGTCTTAAGAGTCGACGGAAATTATAGTTGTTGAACGTTGTGGCGATGGTGACAAGAACCTTTATGTATTGTATGTTCATAATTCAACTTAGCTAATGTTATTATGAGAATATTTATACGTAACTGTGATTGAAATGCCGTTACTGTGACAATTGATAACGTGATAGTACGTTTCTTGTGTTAACCTGTTGATCTATCTCTTACTCTTTCTCATGCTTGTGTAGCAACCATCCTTTAGTATGGTGAACACTCGTGGTCGTCCGCTGGGTGACGGAGATCTACGCGATGTTAGTTCGCGTGAGCCTAATCTAGTGGTAAGAACGTCCGCAGTCGTTCCTCCGAGCATGCCACCAATATTTACTGGGGGTGTGGAGCCAGAGCCAAGAGTGGAGTTGGCATCCACCGATCCCGTTGTTTCAGTGGTAAACCCTCAAGCTGATATGATGGCCAGTATCATGCTAATGGTGACGTCGGCCATGGAGAAACAACAAGAGGCATTCCTAAATATGTTAGAGGATCGAGATCCGAGCTTCAAGAGGCCTGAGGCAGTGGTAGAAAATGTGGTAGTTGGCTCTGGAGGTGTCGAGAACAGAGTCAGATCCGAGGAGCATAGGGTCGTCGGCGTTTCAAAAAGTGGGAAGAGTTGTTCCTACAAGTCTTTTCTGGGTTGCGGACCACCAGAGTTTTCTGGTTCCGAAGACCCGGTTGCATGTGTTAGGTGGATCCGAGCGGTCGAGCAGGCCTTCGGTTCATCTGAGTGTGGTGATGACCAACAGGTGAGATTCGGTACACAACTGCTCAGGGATACCACACTGACTTGGGGAATGTTATCCAGTCCACTCTCTCTCCTACTGTTCTTGCCCAACTGACTTGGGGCGAGTTCAAAACGAAATTATTGGAGGAATATTGTAATGAAATGGTTATGGATCGTATCGAGGCAGAATTCCGAGCTCTTGTGAAAGGGAATCTGACGGTGAGGGAGTATACCCGTCAATTCATGGAGAAGCTGGGATTAGTGGGGCATGTGGCCTCCACTGAGAAAGAGAAGATTAGGGCCTATCAGAAAGGTCTACCGTCGGACATGATGACTATGGTCCGAAACTCGAAGGCCTCTAACCTTCGGAAAACAATTGAAGAAGCACAGTTTATAGAGGAGGTCTACGCTAAGAGTAAACCGGAGAAGGTCGTGGCTGTAGTCGATAAGAGAAAGTGGGAGAGCAATTATGCTCATCCCAAGAGATCACAACCTTTTGGCGGAAACCAAAACTTCAGCAATCAGCAGGAAGCTAGGTGGTGCCACAAGTGTCGAACTAAACACCACGGTGACTGTAACACCACTTCTCAAACTTGTTATAAGTGTGGGAAGCCTGGTCACACTGTCAGAGATTTCCCGGTCAGAGGACTTGTCTGTTATGAGTGCAAGACACCGGGGCACGTGAAAAGAGATTGCCCGAAGCTTGTGTCGGGTAGTACGCCAGCAAGGAAGGAGAACCCTCCTAGGGTTCCGGGTCGAGCATTTCAGATGACGGCCGATGAGGCCAAGGCATCCGCTGATATGGTATCGGGTACATTTCTTATAAACTCTGTACCTGCTCGTGTTTTATTCGATACAGGTGCTAGTTTCTCTTTCATATCTGAGTTTTTCCGTCAAAAGATTGCTATGCCCACTACTAGTCTTGAGGATGCATTAGTAGTAGAGATAGCTGATGGTAGTCAAGTTCTGATCCGTGATGTCTTGAAGAAATGTTTTCTGGGAATCGAAGGGAAATAACTCTCGATTGATTTGTTGACGATGTTAATCGGAGGTTTCAACGTGGTAGTCGGTATGGATTGGTTGGCGAACAATCATGCCGAGATCATGTGTTCTAAGAAGTTAATTCGACTTCCCAATCCCTGTGGCGAAGTCGTTATGATCTATGGTGAAAAGAGAAAAGGTGATGTGGCAATAATCACAATGGTTAAGGCACGCAAATGCTTAGTAAAAGGATGTTCATCTTTCCTAGCCGACGTGATCGACGCAAAGTTAGAAAATTCAAAGCTGGTTGATGTAAAGATTGTGCGCGAGTTTCCAGACGTCTTTCCTGATGACTTGCCTGGGTTACCACCTGATCGTCAAGTAGAGTTCCGGATTGATCTCGTGCCAGGAGCAGCTCCTATCGCTAGAGCTCCTTACCGATTAGCGTCGTCAGAGATGCAGGAGGTGATGGCACAACTCCAAGAACTTTTGGAGAAGGGTTTCATCAGACCGATCTCGTCACCTTGGGGAGCTCCGATCCTGTTCGTCAAGAAGAAAGATGGAACGATGAGAATGTGCATCAATTATCATGAGTTGAACAAAGCGACAGTGAAGAACAAATATCCGCTTCCGAGAATAGACGACTTGTTCGATCAACTTCAAGGAGCGGGATGTTTTTCCAAGATTGACTTACGTTCGGGTTATCACCAAGTGAAGGTAAGAGAAGAAGACATTCCGAAGACAGCCTTTAGAACGCGTTACGGCCATTACGAGTTTCTTGTAATGCCTTTTGGCCTGATGAACGCGCCAGCGGTATTTATGCATTTCATGAATAGGGTGTGCCGACCATTCCTCGACAAGTCGGTCATCGTATTCATTGATGACATACTCGTGTACTCTAAAAGCGAGTTGGAGCACGAGCAACACCTTCGTGAAGTTCTCGAGGTGTTGAGAAAAGAAAGATTGTACGCCAAGTTTTCCAAATGTGACTTTTGGCTTGAAGAAGTACAGTTTCTGGGTCATGTTGTCACTCGGGACAGAGTGAAAGTGGATCCTTCCAAGATTGAAGCAACGATGAATTGGGAACCTCCCAAGAGTCCGTCTGAGATCCGAAGTTTCTTAGGTCTGGCGGGTTATTACCGGAGATTCATTGAAGACTTTTCAAAGATCGCATCATCCTTGACAATTTTAACTCGAAAGAACGTGAAGTTTGTTTGGGCTGAAGCGCAAGAAAAGGCTTTCCGTATCCTTCAAAAGAAATTATGTGAAGCTCCGATCTTATCGTTACCTGAAGGGTCAGAAGACTTTGTGGTCTATAGCGATGCTTCGAAGATGGGTTTAGGTTGTGTGTTGATGCAGCGGGGCAAGGTAATTGCTTACGCCTCGAGGCAACTTAAGATACACGAGAAGAACTATCCTACCCACGATTTGGAGTTAGCAACGGTGGTGTTTGCCCTGAAACTTTGGCGACATTACCTCTATGGCACCAAATGTACACTCTATACTGATCACAAGAGTCTAAAGTATGTCTTTGATCAAAAGGAGTTGGATATGAGGCAACGGCGGTGGCTCGAGTTACTCAAGGATTACGATTGCGAGTTGTTTTACCATCTTGGTAAGGCAAACATGGTAGCCGATGCGTTGAGTCGGAAGGACTATAGCGTTTGTATTCAGGCTACCTATTAGAGAATCGAGTTGGTGTCTAGTCTTCTTGAAAAGATCAAAGCATCGCAAGTTGAAGCATTGTTACAAGAGAATCTCAAAGAGGAAGTCATGACAAAGCAGCGTTTTCTCTTAACGGAAGACAGCCGTGGGGTAAAACTGTTCAGCGGTCGTGTGTGGGTACCCAAAGTTGGGGGTAACCGTGATATTTTGCTTGAAGATGCTCACAAGTCCAAGTATTCCATTCATCCGGGAAGTACGAAGATGTACAGAGACTTGAAGTTGCATTATTGGTGGCCGGTAATGAAACTTGATGTGGCGCATTATGTGGAGCGTTGTGTTACGTGCTCGCAAGTCAAGGTCGAACATCAACGATCGTATGGGAGTCTTCATTCTCTAGAGATTCCCGAGTGGAAGTGGGAGCATATCACTATGGACTTCGTGACGAAGTTACCTAAAACTCTTCGAGGTCACGATACCATTTGGGTGATAGTTGATAGATTGATAAAGAGCGCTCACTTCTTGGCCATGCACGAGACATTACCGATGGACAAACTAGCAAAATTGTACACCGATGAGGTGGTCTCGAGGCACGGCATACCATTGTCGATCGTGTCGGATCGTGACAGTCGGTTCACTTCGAACTTTTGGGATGGGTTTCAGAAAGAGCTTGGTACACGAGTTAAGTTGAGTACGGCTTACCATCCATAAACCGACGGGCAAAGCGAGAGAACGATCCAGACATTGGAAGACATGTTGAGGTCTTGTGTCATCGATTTCGGGGGTTGCTGGGACTCTCATTTACCTTTGGTAGACTTTTCTTACAACAATAGCTACCACTCGAGTATCGGAATGGCACCTTTTGAAGCATTGTACGGGCAAAAGTGCCGAACTCCTGTGTGTTGGCTTGAAGCGGGAGAAAAACAGTTCACCGGACCTGAAATCGTGCAAGAGACGGCCGATAAGGTCAAATGTATTCGTGAAAGATTGAAAGCGGCTCAGGGTCGGCAAAAGAGTTATGCCGATAAGAAGAAGCGGCCGATGGAATTCCAAGTGGGCGATCGTGTGTTACTTAAGGTATCTCCGTGGAAAAGTTTTATACGGTTTGGAAAGCGTGGGAAGCTGAGTCCCCGTTTCCTCGGACCTTTCAAAGTGCTCAAGCGGGTAGGTTTGCAAGCTTACCAATTGGAACTACCGCCAGAGTTGAGCAGAATCCACAACACGTTTCATATTTGTTACCTTCGAAAGTGTTTGGCGGAAGAGGAAAACGTTATTCCTCTCTCCGAATTGACAGTTGACGAGGGTAACCGTTGTGTGGAAGAACCCGGCGCTATCTTGGAGAGAAAATCTAAGAAGTTATGTCACAAAGAAGTCACGTTAGTCAAGGTGCAGTGGAAGCATCACCGGGGAGTAAATGTGACGTGGGAATCCGAAGAGGATATGAAGCGAAGATATCCTCATCTTTTTGTATAGTTTGGATTTCGGGGACGAAATCATTCCCAAGTTGGGGAGGATTGTAACACCCTGGATTTTCATTATACATGTATCGTTGTAAATCTTGTGTATAACTCTTGTCGTTATCACCGTAATTAGTTTATCGTTCGAATTTATGTTGTTCGGTGAAGTTGGAACCTTCCAGTGAGTTCCGTGACTTGCTCACGACTTGGAGTCGCGACATTAGTCGCGATGTCCGCTGTTGGTTTTAAGGTTTGAGAACACGGGCGAGTTTCACCGCGACACCCCCTGGACCGACTTAAGGGTTTTCAAAACAAATATCTCATTCGGTCTCATCTCATATCTCAAACTCTCTCTCTCTCTCTCTAAGTATATTTCTCTCTCTCTAGAGTTTGGTGATTATTATCTAGTTTTCGATCCGAGGTTTCGATGTTGAAAGTTTCGTCTTGTCAAGAGGGTCGATATCTGGTTCTTCGGGTTTTCATATAAACCTATTGGGTGAGTTCCTACTACCTTTCTAAAACTTTATACATGTCAAAATGGTTACAGTTTGAACTCCTATATATCCCCATGGTTACAGATTTAAGATTTCTACATATTTGATATAAGTTGAGTTTTGGGAGATTTTAGGGTTCCGATCATTTTATGATGGATTCTATCTTATTTGAAGTAAAAATATGTTTTACTTGCACATTATGTTGGATATGTGAAAGAAAGTTTATGAACTCATTTTAATGATTTTCATTTTTACCAGAAGTTGACCTGGATATAACATTTTGTTTATGAAAATGTTTTTATACCATATTATTATTTATGGTTGGTCACATATGTTGTTGTGACGAGTCTATATCATTACTAGCGGATCCCTAGGTTTTGAGTCGACTGTATTATTGGGATGTCATATTCCCCATTTTGTAGCTATGGATGCATATGATCCTCGGGGGCAACTTGGTACGGTTATGTGAGGCCGGATACTATCCATGGTTCATAGTGATCCTAGTGAAGGAGTATACATTGGTTTTGCTTGGGGGCGCGATCTCACATCGTAGCACGGACCTATGTGTTCGTATCTATGGATTCCAAGTGTTTAGCTCATAACTCGTATTGTGGCCTACTTTGTGTTACGCCACTATACTTGGTAAAATATTTATCGTTGAGCATTTGATGACGAGTTTTATAACGGAAAAGCCCGATTGTGGCAAAGGTATCATTTGTAAGATTTAACCTTTTTGGAAATATTATCTTATGATTCAAATGTTTATATCTTTTGAGCTTTATAAACTGTATGTTCTCACTAGACTTTAAGCCTAACACTTTTTCTCAAATGATATGTATAACAGGTTTCCCTTAGCGGTGGGATGCACAGGGTTTTTGAGAGACGAGTTTGGTCTCGAGGCATTTTTGAGATGACTAAAGTGTGTTGATAGTTGGGCATTGTTAAGTCCCATTCTTTTGATGAATTTTGGATTGTCAACTGATGTAATCTAGATAGTTATGTTTAGATTAGTTTGTTGATGAATTCTAAATCCGTACAGGTTTTTGTAAAGTCTAAAGGACTGATACACTTTTTGAGGAGTTTATATCAATACAGATGTCATGTTGCCTATTTTGAGAAGTTTTATTTTACTCTGAATTTTTAGGATGTTACAGTTAGACTCCACGAGCCCGCACTATAAGGCTCTCGATAATCCCATGACTAATTCTGGTCCAACATGGAAACAATGGCCCTTTTTCTTAAAATAATAAAGATCGACTCATATGCCTATGTATCCATTACATTACAGTCTATAACATTACATGACTCCAATTGAATGACCAAAGCACCCAAAACATGTAACTCTCAAATGACACGTAATAAACGCCATCATACTCAAAACTCCACAACAGGCTATTAAACCAGACAAACGTCCTCAAGACTCATCTTAGTCGACCCTCAAACCCTAAAATCAGATTTTATGCATCCAAGACACCAAATCTAATGTGTTCCAAGTGTTTCTCCACCACCCAACAAAGATTGGAAGCTAGGGTCAAGAAACTCCATCTTCATCTTCAACCTCAAACTCTATTTTAGGGTTTTCTAGGTTTTCGTCAAAACCTAAGTAGTAAGTGTATCTTCCCCATTTCTAAACCTTGTTATAAGATATAAATGTTCTCTTGACGATTTCCTAGTGATTGGTTTATCAAATTTCGGATTTGATGATTTTGGAGAAAATAGTTCAAAATTAGGGTTTGGCCAAGTTGGGGATTTTGATGTAATATGTTTGGAGATCGATTCTAAATGGTTAAAGGAGTATATTTATGGTTGGAAACTTGTGAATATAGGTTTTTGGAAGATTTTTCTTGTGGATTCAAGTTTCTTCAAGGAAGCTCAAGTTGGGGTAAAATCTAGATTTAGCCTAAATCTAGCGAGGTGAGTTCAAGTTGATTTGTGAAAACGTTGTACATGCCAAAATGCTTATTTTAAAGTACTTATATGTTTAACATGAAATTATCATTTGTAGAGTGTTTGATAGGTTTTGATTATTTGAGAAGTTTGGTTTTATGAGCCTTGTAAAACACCCCTGTTTGGGATTTTTGAGTATCTTGACAAATAAGTCATTTTAATGTATTTTGATGGTTTAATGCATAAATGGAAATCGTTTGGTGAAAATACACTTTTAGTGTTTGTTTGAGTAAAAGGTTTGATTTTCTTTGTGTTATGGGACGTTTTGAAAGATTAAAGAGTATAAACCCATTTGGAAACCAGTTGTCCCAATTTGAACTGCATTGGAGTCTACACATGTATTTTGGAGTGTGTTTGCATGACGTGAGTCGTTTACGTTATTAATTTGGGGACTGTTAATCGTTGGTCAAAAAGGGGTTTTGAGCATTTTAGCTCAGTGTTGACTTAAAAGAGTTTTGGGGATACTTGTCCGGTTTTAATGGCTCAACGTAGAGTTGGTTATGGTTTACACACTACTGCGTCGTGTTGCATATTGATGTTTATTACATGCTCAAGTGCGTTGGTCATTCATGTGTAGTCATGTAATGTTAGACTGTGTTGCATTGGATCCATAGGCACGTAAGTCAGTCTGTTTTGGATGGTCAATTGAGTATTTTGGGGTTGAACTCCAGTACTCATGTTTTACGACCGGGAACTTTACAAGTAATCACTAGGAGGGTTGAGTCTGGTGGTGCTACCGAGGAGGTAGGCATTACGACCTCCGCCGCTTGAAGTAATGTCTGGGAGGTAGTCTTTAAGTGTGTCGGGCCTTCGGGATGGAGTTCTTCGGAATGTTCATCAAGGTCAACTGACTTGTGGTGAAACTTGTTAAAGAAATCGTAGGGACACTTGGGCTCGTTATGTCGTGAGGTGTTATGCGATTAACGTTGTAAGAGTGGCATACTTTTGTGTTCCTCCACTCTCAACGGATACGGGTCTCCCGCGTCGTCGGCCAACTGTATTTTATATGTTGACGTCTTACTTTATTATCATTGGTCTTATGTGGTCGACAGTGAATGAGGACCTTAATATTGGACCTTCCTCCACGTATATTAAGGTTTGAATGAAGTATGTCATCCCTATGTTTTGATATTTGGTTTCCTTTCACTTATGGTCGTGTAAGTATTATGTTGATTTTGACAATGAATTATGGATTGGGTATTTTGCCCCATCCGCGTTTGGGTGTTTTGGGGTGTAACACTTCATCTACGTTTCTTAAATGGGAGTTAATTCATGTTATCGACTCGAGTAAGTTTGAGTTGCACCATTTTATAAAGAATGTTTGAAACGAGGTGTCCATCTTTGAAAATGCATGGTATTGGAAAAGAGTCGTTTCCACGTTTTAAAGTACATTCTTTGAAAGGTCATGATTTTAAGTGAGGTTCATTCTTTTAAAGATATATTTACTCATGTAAAACTCTTGAACTCACTAGGCGTTAGCCTAACCTTTTTATTTGTCGGCATATGCAACAGGTTCCGGTTGGGAATAGTTTTAGTATCTCAGTGAAGGGAGGAGTGCCTTTTGTGCGCCCGAGGAGTGAGTAGTTTGTTGAAGTCTTCCGCATTAGGTTATGGAGAGCAGCTTGTATTTGGGTTAAGTGACACCCAACTTCAATTTAGTTATACATATTAATGGAGTTTATAATTGTCAAGATTAATTATAGAATTCGTAGTTGAGGCATATAGAGTTTTGGATCGTAAGAGGAAGTTTCATCCTTTACTTGATGTTATTTTTAAAAAATTTAATTAGTTGTTCTTACCAAATTCGAGGGTGTTACACATTACATGACTCCAATTGAATAACCAAAGCACCCAAAACATGTAACTCTCAAATGATACGTAATAAACGCCATCATACTCAAAACTCCACAACGGGCTATTAAACTGGACAAACATCCTCAAGACTCATCTTAGTCAAAACCAAGCCAAAAGCTCAGCAATTTACTAAAATCTCCAATGAAAGCCAGTATAAATATTAAAACACGTTTGACCAATGGATATGCAAACACAACAACCAAAATTATGATTAACTCAAAACTCATCATTGGTTAAGGCAAACCATTTTCCAAATGAACTCATACCCTTACATTTCCAAAATGTCTCATAACACAATAATATGTATTTTCCAAATGGTTTATAAAATCAAATACACTAAAAGGACATTTACGTCAAATGACTTCCATTTATACATTAAATCATCCATGAAACGTATCACATAATTTATTTATCAAAATATTGAGAAATCCCCAAATGTGGGTGTTTCATAAGATTTATAAACCAAATAACCCAAATGAGTAAAACTCTTCAAATATTCCAACTTTAAATGAAAATCATGTAAAACACATAAGAACTCTAAAATAGAAATTTTTGGCATGTACAACGTTTTCATAAATCAACTTGAACTCACCTTGCTAGATTTAGGCTAAATCTAGATTTTATCCAACTTGAGCTCCTTTGAAAAACACTTGGATCCTCAAGCCAAAACTTCCAAAACCTAGATCCATACATTCCCAATCATAAATAATCATTTTCAACCATATAGAATCATTCCCCAAACATTATACATGAATATCTCATCTTAACCCAAAACCCTAATTTTCATAGATGAAGAAAAGAGAATATTAACTTTGTCATAGTTGAATCCATCAACAATACTTCTCCTAGATTCCCAAAATAAACCACAACTCCCAAATCTTCAAAATGATGAAAAGGGATGGATGAAACCCTAGAGACTTTGGTGAAGAAGATGAAGATGAAAGGTTTATAGCTCTAGCTTCCAAAACTTGCTAGGTGAAGAAGAATCATTGATTTTAGAAAGAAGACTCCCAAAAATGAGTTAGGGTTCGATTTTGGGGTTTGGGGGTCGGTTTGGGAGAGAAAGGGGAAGAGATTTGAGTTTTGGGTGAGAAAATGGGGTTCTAGGAGATTTTCCCCTTTTTGTGCGTTCATTGGCTCCACGCTGATGGCGGCGCTGATCCATCCGTGCGGAGATCTGCGCGGAGGGCGCTGATGGTGGCGCTGATCCATCCGCGCGGAGCACTGCCACCCGAGTTCTTCATTTTTTCTTGCCCGAACACTGTTTTGGTCATAACTTCTTCTTTTTAACTCCGATTTTGCTCCGGAAAAAACCGTTGGACTCGTAATTCAACCCTTCATCCAACAACTATAAAATATAGGATTCAAATCCAAAAATACTATTTCTTCATTTTCCCTTAAAACACCCATTTGTATTAACTTGAAATTATATCTTCCTAAAAAATCGGGGTGTTACACAAGGCGCACATACGTCAATTTCTCAAACTTAGTAAAACGAAAGGTACATACGATCTATCAAACGCTGATAACTTTTAAATCGATTTCAAGTTTTAGGTCGTGTGAATAAAATGCTCTTGACCAATGATAGTGGCTACGAAGCCATGCATACTAGCAAATCAATATAACGTGTTTGCATGAAGCTTTAAAAGTGGTGCCAACAACCGCAACGCACAAAACAACCATTAGTATAAGCTATCACAGACTCCTCGTACGTTTACTCACGCCATGGTGTAAATTTATATGTGCACTAAACAGCATATGACAAAATGCTTGCAAAACTCAAAACAGAACTTTCATGATATCAAACTCCCAAAGTTTTATTTCTTTAGTCACAACACGTCGCGGAATAAGATTCCATAACAAAAATTGCATGAGACGGTTTATTTCACAAAACTAGTAAAGTGATATGTGTATGCGCTCTGGTAAAAAAAACAAGAAGTAATCTATGTCGGTTTCAAGTTCAAAGCCAAATAATGATATGCTCTTATCATTCTAAAACGTTACGGAGGTTCCAAATAAACATGTATGCATGCTAAATGCAACCAAACAACTCACACAAAGCTCAAAGACATTAACATATTTAGAGGATTTCTCAATATTTTGAAAGATAATTGTTCGTCCAAAACCTTAACATATTTGGAGGAGATCCAATTTTAAAGTTAGGGGGTGTAAATGAGATGAGACAACTCGTGAGCTACTCGAGATCGACTCGGTCAAAACTCGGTCAACACTCGACTCGAACTCGAGCTTGACTCGATATACTAACGAGTTGAGTCGAGCTATCTGATACTCGACTCGATAAACTCGTGAGATACTCGAATATATTTTTTATGTAATTAACTTTATATTAGAATTTATAAAATAGAATGTAAAAATATGACAAATTTATCTTTATAACTCTATATATAATAAAATGTTAAAATGAGATATAAATTATATATGGTGATTATGATTTTACATATCAATAAATTTTTATTTCAAAGAAAAAAATAGGTCAAAGATAATATTAAAATAAAACTTCATAATATTAAAAATAGGTATGAAGTTCTCCTTCTCCACTCCTTATTCTAATACCACATCGCCAACTCAAACCTAACTTACCACTATCACCTTTCTATATAAATGAATTCTATCCCACATTGCCTAGTAAAGGATTCTACCTCATGGCCACTTATATAAATTGAAATGTGTAAATGTTATAGTTTAGATCAACTTGTTTGACTCTTTTGTTTGACTTTGACTTTGTAAAGTCTTTGAGAATTTAGCCTTATGAGTGTTTTTGTACTTCATATATAAGCTTTGTAATGTTGTGAGAAAAGAGTGACCGAAAGCTTTTGAGAGTGTTGTAATCATTTGACATTTGTGAGATATACGACTACCATATTCTCTCTAGATTCTCTCTCTTATTTTTGATCATTTGTATTGAACTAATTGCAATGGCTTGATTTTCTGGACTTACATTTGGTATCAGAGCCTACCCAATCAAATTCAGACGAATTGTTACACTTAATTTGGATCGAATTCTTGAATCTTCAAGAACGCGCAGAACGCATCTGGGTTTTCACATTTTGATCGATTTCGCATTTGATATTTGATATTTGTATTAGAAAATGGTTTAGTAGTGATCATTTGTTGATTTAGGATATTTTCTATTCACATTGTTTCACGAATTGGTCATGAAATCAGATCGAATTTTGGTTTTTTTAGAAAATTTTTCTTAAAAAAAACTTTCGAACACTGTAATATCATGTATCGCACTGTAATCTTGTGTTTTTAGTTCTTTCTGTGTGTTAGAAAAGTGTTCAGTTTATCATTTCAATCATATTGGTTCAATTTGAGAATCAATTTGCAGGTCTACATAGATTTGGGTTGAATTCCATGAGATTAAGGAAAGAACACGCAAGATCTATACTTCGCGCTAAGGCAGAACACGCTAGCTTGAAGAACACGCACGATGAAAATGATCTTAGAGTGATTTGCGAGAAGCTAAAATGCGCAAATCAAGTGGTGCGAGTTCTTTGTACATTCTGTGAGTCCTCTGTTCTGCAAGAAGTCATTGGATGCGAGTTTACATTCTACGAGTTCTATATTTCTCAAAATTTGTCTAAGTATGGAACACGCAAAGGGATCTGCGAGTTTTGATTGATCTGCGAGTTTATATTTGCTTGCGAGAACCTGAGTTGATAAAAGTTTCTGAGTACAAAACACGCAAGTAGTGGTTTGTGAGAAGACAAAACGCGCACATCGAAGCCTGCGAGTTTTGTGAACACGCACGTAGTTATCTGCGAGAAGTAGCTACGCGCACAAAGTTATCTTCGAGAAGTTTGTAAATAGTTCTCTGCGAGTTTATGTGGTTTGCGTGTTTCTGTGGTCTGCGAGTTCTGGAGTTAGAAATTTTTTCTGATCTATTTCAAGTGGTGATCCAAGTTTGACTTTTCAAGTCAACTTTTTATGATTATTTTGGGGCGATCATTCATTTCAAGCCTATTATCAGTACTCTTTCTCAAACTGTAAAAATGTCTCGTGATCTTCTCAGCATGGGTTCGAAGTCAAAGCCTCTGGTTCTTCAAGCGAACGAATATCCTCAATGGAAGAAAATGATGATTAACTTCTTGAACAACCAAGACAAGAAGTTAATGAATTCTATCATTGATGGACCCCACTTTCCTCACGTCACGGTTGCCAGGACCCTATCCTGTACAACGACCTAGACAGGGATTTGATGGCAAGAGATGCTCAAACCTTAACCTTTCTGATTATGGCCATTCCAAATGACATATTCAACAGAGTTGTTAGTCGAGAATCAACCAAAGATATTTGGGATGATCTTGAGAGGCAGTTTCAAGGCTCAACAAAGTCCATTAAGACTAAGAGGAATCAAAGCATAAACGCGTACGAGGGTTTCAAAGCCAAAGATGGGGAATCTCTTCGGGAAGCCTATGACAGGTATAACATCATCTTGAATGATCTGAGGAGAAACGGAGTGCAGAAATCAGAATCTGAGATCAACTACAAATTCATTAAGAACCTCCAGCCCGAATGGGACGTCTACACTATTCAGATGCAGATCAACAAAGATATGGACGAGGAGAAGCTTAATGATTTGTTCTGTGCCCTGAACCAACACGAAGACAAGGTTAACGAACAAGCAGTCGTCAACAAAGAATTGCATCAGCTGAAAGATAAGCAGAAAAAGGTTAAGGATTCTTTAACCCTTCTAGCACAAGGCAAGGGCAAGTTTGTCAAGGGAAGTTCAGTCTCTTCTAAGGCATCAAAGAAGAAAGCTTTAATGACTAGCCTGATTGAGACTTCGGAAAGTTCTGATGAAGAGGTAAAGGAAGAGTCTGAAGATGATGAATTGTCAGAGCTTGCTGAGAAACTTGGTCTCTTGACTTCAAGCTTTCACAAGAGATTTGGTAGAAAGAAATTCTATAACAAGCCAAAGTATGATTCATACAAGTCAAGCAAGTATAGAGGCAGGTATGAGTAGGGATGGTGATTTGCCCCGACCCGATGGGGAACCCGGTTCACCCAACCTGACCGGGGTCGAGGATTCCCCGCTTAACCGGGTACCGGGTCCGGGGCCGGGGATCCCCATTCAATTGAAACCGGGGTCGGGTAACATACTCCCGACCCGCCCCGTACCCGATATATATATATATATATATATATATATATATATATATATATATGTATATTACTTATAATATAGTATTAATAATTAAAAATTTAGAAATACGTTATTCCACTATAAAATATTGTATTAATAATTAGAAAGTTAGAATTACTTTATTCTCTTATTTATATATATATGGAGGGGTGTTCAAATGCAACCCTTTTACATGGTGTAACACCATGCAACCCCTCTATCTACCACTTATTTTATTTTCACCTTTTTAATTAAAAAACATGAAAATAAAATGAGTGGTGGATAGAGGGGTTGCATGGGTTGCACCATGTAAAATGTTGCATAATAACCTACCCCTATATATATGTGTATATATATATATATATACAAACTAATAATAATTACTAATATATATATATATATATATATATATATATATGTATGTATGTATGTATATATATGGTGCCTGTAGGAATGTCAAAAAAAATTCACCAGTATAGTACTCACTTTTGCTTGCTTTTCATCTCTTATATATATATATGTCCTAAAGATCGATGATGCAGCCCAACATAATTCCCAATGGTGTTTGGAGATTTTTTTTGAAATAAACCGGGGATTGACCGGGGACGGGATTAGGATCCCCATACTCGCCGGGGCCCTTTACCATAAACCGGGGTCGGGGAATATGAAACCCGGCCCAAACCCGACCGTTTTCCATCCCTAGGTATGAGAAAGAGAAAGAAAAAGAGAAAGAGAAGAAAGAGGAGAAGAAAGAAGAGAAGAGAAAGAAAAAAGAGAAATCAGACAAATGCTTTAACTGCGGCAAAGTCGGTCACTTCATCAGAGACTGCCCAGTCAAACGGATAAAGAACTATGAATACTACGCAAAGAAAGCTCAGCTTGCAAAAGCAATGGAGAAAGGCAAAGCGTTAAAAGTTGAGGAAGAAATTTGGCTCGAGTACTCTGATGATGACGAAGATGAAGAGGTTAAAGTGAATCTGACTCAAGTGCATTACAACTTGATGGCACACTTGAATGAAGAGTCAGATTCTGAGTTAATTTCTATATCTGATAACTCTGATTGCTTATCTGAAAATGAAGAAATGTTGAACTTGATGTCTCAATTGAACTTAATGAACCATGAGTTTTTAAAGCTAAAAGAAAATTTTAAACAACAAAAGAGTACAATTCAGGGACATCAAGATCAAGCATTAATCTATAAAACATTGGCGGAGGAAAGAGTAGAAGAGAAAAATGTTTTAATTGGATAAAACAAACCTTCAAGCCAAAATATCTGAATTACAAAAGGAAGTAGTTACATTAAAGGATAAAAATCTTGAATTAACACTTCAGTATGACATTGTGTTGAAAGACAGGACTGAAGCCTACACAAAGATCAAAGAGTTGGAGGACCTAAATTTCAAAAGAGGTCAGACAGAACAGACATTAAATATTTTGACTAACAATAAAAAAGATACTCGATTTTACAAAGCAAAACCTGGCTTGGGTCTGTCTGATGTGGATGTTCTAAAGAAAGCACCCGAAAATCTTTTCAATTTCAAAAAGTCGGGTGATGCTCCTGTGATTTTGATACCACACATCCTTGAGACCTTTGTCAAGACAGAGACTTCTCTACCTGAGTCTCCTAAGATGAAGAAGGAAGAAACTGTGGAAGTTAAACCAGAAATATAAACTGAATCAGAAACTCATGGTTTTAATTCTGTAAAATTTTCATATGATGAATTGAATTCTTCTTACGAAAGTAAAAAAGAACTCATTTGTAGAATATGAAAACCTTTTCTCAAAACAACCTGAGTCTTCTGAATCTGGTTCATATTCTGATTCAACTGAAACCGTTCTTACTTGTTCCATCAAGGAAGACAAAGATGAAGAAGTAATTTCACAAAGTGCGTCTATTTCTGAGAATGTTTCTAAATTTACTGACCTTGAATATCAAACAACCTTGAATAAAATTTCTGATTTAGAAAGGCAAATTTCACATCTCAACAATCTTATTGTTGAATTGGAAGAAGCCAATGAAAATTTTGGGATGGAACTAGACTCCAGTTTAATTCAAAATGAATCTTTATAAAAGGAGATTAGAAATCTAGAATCCCAAATTTTCAAACTTTCAAAAGGAAAAGAGGTTTGTATTGATAAATAAATTCCAATCTCTAAAAATCAAAATGTTGAGGTTCAGTCTGAGTCTTCCACAATAGATACTGTAACTCTTGCTATGAAATCAAAATTAAAAGTTCTGAAATCTTCAGAAAAGGAGACCAGTGTTAATGAGATAGGTGAATGTTCTAAATCTTCTGCCTTAAATGTTTCTAACTCTGATTGTCTTACAGATGAAAAAGTGAAGAAGGAAAGTTTGAAGAAGACAAAGAAGACCAAAGTTGACAAGAATGTGAAAGTTCTTGATAGTAAAAAATGTAATAGAGTAGTTGATGCTTGTACTGATGTTTGTCACAACTATTTCAATAAAACAAAAACTTTTTTCTCAAAATGAGTTGTTGACACAAGCTGCTACTAAGTTGCGTTGTTCATACTGTCTTGAAAGTTCATTTTCTTTGAAACCCAAGTCTTCAATGAAAAGAAAAACAGTCCACTTTAAAAACATGAAAACTTCTGCTCATTCTAATGTCAATCATAAAGCTGAAACTTCTTCTATTAAAAAGAAAAACATAGATTTTCAAGTGAACAAAATAGCTGATGTAAAATTTGTGTGGAAATGGATTCCAAAATCTGAAATTAAAGCACAAACTTTACCAAAAGGACCCAGATTTGAATGGAGAATTAAAGGGTCATCAACTAATTTGAAAAATGTTAAGGATACTAACATGAAAGGACCCATATTCATATGGGTACCTAAATCGAAGTGACTGTTGCTTGCAGGCTTGTCATGTGTGGATCATAGATTATGGTGCATCAAGACACATGACAACGCACAAGCACCTGCTATTCGATTATGTTGAACACTATGCAGGATCAATCAACTTTGGGAATGAAATGAAAAGATATGTCAGAGTATATCGTACAATCAAGAACAACATGATTTCTATCTCTAAAGTCTTGTACGTGGAAGGTTTGGCATATAATCTATTCTCTATCAGTCAATTCACCGAGAAGAAATGTAAAGTGGAATTTGATGCGGATTACTGTTATATCAAAGATCAAAGTAGAGTTGAGTTAATCAAATCTGGGAGAATGGGCTTATTGTATGTTGTTCACTTTCCGACTTTAAAAGCTTCAAAGCATGTATGTCTTATCTCTAAGACTTCAACTAAAGAAAGTTGGTTGTGGCATCTACGTCTATCTCATTAGTATTTACGGGATCTGAATAAGTTGAGGACACAACATCTTGTCTCGGGACTTCCTGATCTGAAAATAGAACAAGATTCACTTTGTTCTGCATGTGAAAAGGGCAAAATGAAGAGAAGTTCTCATAAGCTGAAGATGTTATCTAACTGCAACAAATGTTTAGAGCTTATTCACATGGATCTATGCGGACCGATGAGAACTCAATCCATCAATGGCAAGAAGTACATTCTGGTCATGGTGGATGAATATTCAAGATACACCTGGTTGGAGTTCTTAAGAAAGAAATCTGAAGCTCCTGATCTGAGCATCAAGTTCATTAAGAAAATTCAAGTTCTTCTTCAAAGCCCGGTACAACAGTTGCGAAGTGACAATGGTACTAAGTTCAAGAACGCAACTCTGCAATCATTTCTTGACTCCGTTGGCATTTCACACAACTTCTCAGCGGCTATGACATCTCAACAGAACGGGGTCGTTGAAAGGAATAATAGAACACTGGTAGAAGTTGCACGGACGATGCTTGCATATTCAGATCTACCTCTGTTCCTCTGGGTTGAAGCAGTAGCTACAGCATGCTTTACACAGAACAGGGCCTTAATAAATAAGTGTTTAAATAAGACTTCTTATGAAATTATTAACGGTCGAAAACCTACTATTAAATTTTTTTCGTGTGTTTGGCTGCAGGTGTTATGTGCTGAATGATAGAGAGAACCTGTCAAAGTTCCAAGCCAAAGCTGACGAAGAAATATTCATCGGATATTCTCTTTAATCCAAAGCGTACAAAGTTTACAAATCGCCAACAAAGACTGTCATTGAAAGTACCAACGTAACCTTTGATGAACTGAAGACTTGGACTTCTGAACACATCAGTTCAGAACTCGTACCTACTGACAGAGCTTCTACATCAAGCAGTGTAGAACCTGATCTTTAAAAGAATAAGCTTTCTAAAACCCTCATTGAATCTGATCTTGATTTGTTATTCTTTGATGCATTTAATGATATAACTACTGAAGATAACAATCAATAAAATATTTAAAATACTTACTCACATACTACAAGTGCAGAAATCTCAAGACCCTCTGAAGAAATTGGTGAAGCTTCCACAAGCCAAACACAAGTTATTTCTGAACAAGCTGAACCAGACAACACTACTGACATGATCTCACCATTGGTTGAACCAGGATCTACATTAGCAGTATCTGGGGAACATCAGCCATAAACTACAGCAGACGAAGTTGATCCTTCACCAAGTGCAAAAAGTCCAACTGCAACATAAGTTGATCTGCCTGCAATCCAGGATGAGTTTGATAACTCAAACGATCAGACTGAGATAGATGTACTACCAAGAACCCACAAATGGACCTAAAGTCACCCCCCCAGAAAACATTATTGGAGATCCGAATGCTAAGCGGCCTACAAGATCGGCTACTGTGCCTGCGTCTGCAAACTTTTGTATGTTCACAAATTTCCTAAGCAGCATGGAACCGAAGAAGCCGTTCGAGGCACTTAAAGATCCAGATTAGATTAACGCGATGCAAGACGAGCTCAACGAATTTAAAAGGAATGAAGTGTGGTGATTAGTACCAAGACCCAAAGACAAAACAATCGTCGGTACTAAGTGGGTTTTTCGAAACAAGAAGGACGAAGCGGGTATAATTGTTAGGAACAAAGCACGGTTAGTCGCGATAGGTTATAATCAACAAGAAGGCATTGATTATAACGAAACCTACGCACTTGTGGCAAGGATCGAAGCTATAAGGATTTTTCTTGCATATGATGCACACAAGAATATCAAGGTATACCAGATGGATGTCAAGTCAGCATTCCTCAACAGTATCCTACATGAAGAGGTATATGTAAGTCAGCTTGAGAGTTTCACTGATCCAAAGTTCCCAGACCATATGTACGGGCTAGACAAAGCGCTCTACGGATTGAAGCAAGCACCACGTGCATGGTATGAAACTTTATCAATTTACCTGACTGGGTCTGGCTTTCGAAAAGGTATTATTGATACAACTTTGTTTTTAAAGAAGAAAGGTGATGAGTTTCAAAATATCATGAAGAGCAGGTTTCAGATGGCAATGATGGGTGAGCTAAATTTTTTCTTAGGCTTGCAAGTTAAACAAACCCCGGAAGGGATTTTTATAAATCAAGCCAAATATATAAGAGACATGTTGAAGAAATTTGACATGAACTCTTCATCACCCATGAAGACTCCAATGCAGTCTGGAAGTCTGTTGGACGCTGATATCTCTGGAAAATCAGTTGATCAACGGACCTACAGAAGCATGATATGATCTCTTCTTTATTTGACATCAAGTAGGCCTGATATAATGTTTGCTACCTATTTTTGTGCACGGTATCAGGCTAATCCCAAAGAGTCCCATCTAGCTGCTGTTAAAAGAATCTTCAGATACCTTAAGGGCACACCAAATCTGGGCCTTTGGTATCCGAAAGATTTTGGTTTTGAGCTAATTGGGTATACAGATGTAGACCATGCAGGAAATAAGTTAGACAAAAAAAGCACCTCCGGAGCTTGCCAGCATTTGGGACACAAATTGGTAAGCTGGTCCTCGAAGAAACAGAACTGCGTGTTAACTTCTATAGCTGAAGCAGAATATGTTGCAGCTGCAAGTTGTTGCTCACAAGTTCTGTGGATGAAGACTCAGCTGAAGGATTATGGATACACATTCAACAAAGTCCCCATCTACTATGATTCTAAAAGCGCAATTGCAATAACTTCCAATCCGGTACAACATTCTGAAATGAAACACATTGACATCAGGTACCATTTCATTAAAGATCATGTAGAGAAAGGGAACATAGAAATGTATTTTGTCTCAACAGATTTTGAGATTGCTGGCTTATTCACTAAACCTCTTGATGAAAAGAGATTTAATTTCTTGGTCAGTAAACTTGGGATGTTGAATCTTAATGCATAGCTACATTCTTATTCTTGTACCTGTTGTTGATGGGGAGCTGATTCTGAATTTATCTGTTTAAGTATTTTGGTTATTAAATATTTTCAAAGTATGATACTTTTAACAGTTGTGGACTCATGTTCAGTGAGTACCAAAATTTTAATATGTTTTTGCAGTGTAAAAGTTTCTTGCAGTATTTTACAAGTTCACATCTAGGACATTGACTTCTGATCAAGTCAGATCAGGACTCATGCTTCAGTATGCTGAGCAAAATGCACAAATAAAGGGGGAGTAAACAGATCAATGCACACTTCAAAGGGGAGCAAATTTGAAAAGTCAGTGAGTGTGTGTGTGAGTCTGTGTTTTAAAAAGATTTTTGGAAATCTGAAAGATTTTTAAGAGAAAAAGATGTATTTTTGGGCTTAAAAGTGGTTTTAAAAAACTTTCTATTTTTAGAAAGTGGGACAAATCATTTTTGGAAAGTTTCCATTTTTGGAAAATTTTCAAAATTTTTCTAACTATAAAACGCGCACATAGTGTCTTGCGAGTTCTTAGTTCGCACACACCATTGCATGCGCAAAGTGCAGAACGTGCACACTGTGGTATGCGAGTTCTCACTTCGCGCATAGCAAAGGCTACGCGGAGTTCGAAACACGCACACTATGTCATGCGAGTTCCCACTTCCCGCATGACCCTGCATGCGAGTTTCTCATGTCTACACCACTTCGCGCACATTGATTCTTGCGCGAAGTGCACACACATCCTTGCCTTTGTTGTGCGGCAAGTGACTTCTTTTTGGTCTGCGTGAAGTGAGCACCCAATCCAATCGTGCCACGTGTCATCGATTTCTCAGGGTATAAATTCAATAGTTTCTCTTTTCATGGCTCACTTCTCTCAGATCTTTCCAGCGAGTTTCACACTTAAAACTTTTTTCTCTCAAGCCTCAACCTGGCAACCTTCGATTTTCTTGATCTTAATCATTGATTCAGTGTAGGTTTTAATTTTTTTTAATAATTGTTTGTTGTTCAATAATCATTCTTGTGCTTTATTTTCATACTTTGCAGGTTTGATTTTCGATTCTTCTAGGGTTTAAGTCGAATTTTATTTTATGTGTCGGTTCATTTTATGAACGAAATACTTGGGTTTGATTTTGTAATCATAAAATGTCGTGTGGTTGTTAAAACTCAAAATAGCTTCTGGGTTTTGCTCGATTGCATTGTTCCAATTTGCAGGTTACCTTAACTTTGGATTTGGATTCGAATTCATGAACCATTTTGAACTTTACGAACTATTGGATAACACTTGGACAAAATTGAACTTATCAGATGGGTTTTTGCTTGGAATTTAATGATTAAACTGAATCTTAACCCTAATCGAGCCTAATCAATCATTTAATTTCAGTATAAATGGTAATATTTTGGGTCTTGTAAGTATAAAAATTCAAATTTTTTGGATGAACATGTAACACCCCGAATTTCGTTATGTAACCTTGGTATTCTAGTGTTAAGCTTTTGTCGTTAGCACCGCGTTTGTTACCAAGTTTGAGTTTGGCCTTTGGTGGTTTTGGACAAACCACAGTGAACTACGCGAGTTATGCCTCGGGTTGAGGTCGCGACATAACCCGCGAGATGGCCTGGCCGACTTATACCCTTTTCAGTCTAAAAATCTCTCACTTTTCTCTTATATCTCTCTCTCTTCAAATCTCATTCTCTCTCTAGAAATCTCTCTCTCTCTCTCTCTCTCTAAGAGTTGGTTGGTAACTTTTGGTGGCTAGAATCTAGTTTATGATCCAAGGTTTCGGTGTGGAAAGCTTCGTCTTATCAAGAGGGTCGATATCTGGTTCTTCGGGTTTTCGTATAAACCTATTGGGTGAGTTCCTACTACCTTTCTAAAACTTTATACATGTCAAAGGGTTACATTTTGAACTCCTATGTATCTCCATGATTTCAGATTTAAGATTTATACATTTTGGATATAAGTTAACTTTTGGGAGATTTTAGGGTTCCGATCATTTTATGATGGATTCTATAGTATTTGAAGTAAAATGATGTTTTACTTACACATTATGTGGACATGTGAAAGAATGTTTATGGACTCATTTTGATGATTTTCATTCTTACCGGAACTTGAACTTGAGAAGGCATTTTGTTTATAAAATGTTTTATACCATATGACTACCTATGGTTATTTTACAAAGTTATTGGGATGTCTATTCCCCATCAAAGAAAAGACATTTTTGCTTATAAAATGTGTTTATACCATATGACTAACTATGGTTGTCACATAAATTGTTGTGACAAGTTTATACCATATGACTAACTATGGTTGGTCACATAAATTGTTGTGACAAGTTTATACCATATGACTAACTATGGTTGGTCACATAAATTGTTGTGACAAGTTTGTACCATTACTAGCGGATCCCTAGGTTTTGAGTCGACTTATATTTCATTATTTGAGATTACCAAGTAATGTAAATATAGAGCTACATGTGCATTAAATTGTGAGGCTCTGGCTGTTAACAAATATAGAACTACATGTGCATTAAATTGTGAGGTTCTGGCCGTTAATAAATTATGGAACTACATGTGCATTAAATTGTGAGGTTCCATAAGGTAATCAAAACGAAGAACTACATGTGCATTAAATTGTGAGGTTCTGGAAAGAAGGTTTATGACCTTATTTTAATGGATTTTATTCCTAACATCAGTTATCTTGGAAATGCTTGTTTGAAAGGTTTTCTTTTTGGATATAAATGTTATATCCCTTGAAATTTATAAACTGTATGTTCTCACTAGGCTTTTAAGCCTAACACTTTTTCTCAAATGATATGTATATCAGGTTCTCGTTAGCGGCGGGTTGCTAAGGGCTTGAGTGCCGGGATTGATCTCGAGGGTTTTTGAGATTGTGTAGTATTGGTTTGTTGGGCGTTGTTAAGTCCCACATTTTTAGATAATTATGGATCAACAACTTTTGTAATCTAGATAGTATATGTTTAGATTAGTTGGTTGATGAATTCTATATCCGTTTAGATTTTGTATAGTCTTAAGGACTGATTCCCTTTATGGGAAGTTTATATCAATACGGATGTCTTGTTGCCATATTTCCAGGTTTTAATTTACTCTGAATTTTAGAGTGTTACAAGTTGGTATCAGAGCTCTAGTTTAAGCGAACTAGGCATGAATGTAAGATGTCTAGACTTAGACTGAGTTGATAGGCATTGATTGTGAGACTGGGTAGAACGTCTAAGATGGGTTAGTCTTAGAATCGACGGATGTTATGTTAATCAAGCGTTATGATGACGGTAACAATAACCCTTATGTGTTATATGTTCATAATCTCACTTAGCTAATGTGATTATGAGGATATTTTACGTGAGTGTAATTGTGTTGCTAATATTATGACAATTGGTAGACGTAACAGTACGTTTCTTTCGTGCGTGTTTCAGTTAAACTCTTCCTTACCCTTTCTCGTGTTTGTGTTTATCTGCTCTGCCTTAGTATGTTGACCGTTAGAGTGGTGCGAAAGTTTCTAAGCGAGTAAGCCAAGGAATGATTGTTGTTTATAGCAATGTCTCTTTGGAATTATAGTAAGTGCGTGGGACGCATTAAGTTAATCATCCTAAGCCAGATTCGTTGGTGGAGTTAGGATTATATCTTGTTAGATCGATTCCATATAGAGGAGAACTGTAAGTTAATTTAATAGGATGGTTGCCCTTTGATGCCTGAGGCATCCGGTAGATGATAGAACGTCGGAATATTGGGAAGCGTAGTATTAAGATGTGAGTACCGACCGAATTCATGCATTTAATTTATTTCTAAAATAAGGTTGCCTAAATTGCTTTTCATAAGCGCCAACCATGAAGTAAATTACATTATAACGTTCTGGCAAGACATTTAGCACTCATCATATTTTAAACTATGAGCATAAGCATGCTTACATTGGTTTTGTTGCACCTGATTTCAAATTATTATCAAAACTCTTTTTATTCACGTCTTGTGATTAAATGCTATTTTTGGATATCGTAATATCTGTGTTTTAACGCTTTTTGAGTTAATGGGCAGTGGCTGTGGAATTTTGACCTTGACATTGGATCTCTTCCACGTATGTCAATGGTTTTAAGAGAAAAGTTATTCCCATGCTTTTGAGTCGAAGTTTCTTGAGAATTTTAGTTGTGTGAGTTTTGTTGAATTATTGGAGCTTTGCTTTACGAATTCTTTTAACGCGTGCGTATATTTTGAGATGCGTACGTTAATTTTAAATTGTGTGCAATTTATGAGTTCTTTGGGAGACGTGTCTCATCAGAATATTGTCTGAATGGTCACCTTACCTTATATTGAAAAATAGATATTTGGACACCACTTGATTTTAGCGTTAATGAGTTTTATAAAAATCCAGTTGGATTATGGTGTCTCATCTTACGACTTTTGTGTCGCGTAAATAATTTCAGGAACATGTGCATATGCATCTTTGTGTGAGTATTTTGTTAAGTTTCGTATTCGATAATTTGGATTGTTTTAACAGCATAAATTGCTCATGTCAAGCTTGAATATTTCAACAAGTAAATAGTGTGATTTACATATTCTGGGTGATTTTGTACACGTAAAATCTACATTATGATTTATGCATCTTGGATGATTTTGTGCATCTTAGTATAATTGCATTCATAAACTTTTGGAAAATCTTTTGTCTCAATACGTGTTGAGTTTTGAGAAATCATGTCCTAGTGGTGTGTGTTTTCATAAACATTGTTTAAAGACATTTCATTATTTGGAGAAACGTTAAATGTCGGTTAAATATATTTTAAGGTTTATGAGACTTTCATTGGAAATTTACGTAAAGTGTTGGGCCTTTGGCTCGGGTTTTGACTGAATGAGTCGTGTGGACATTTGTCCGGATTTATAACCGCAATGAAGGATTTTAGCATGATGGAATTTATTCGTGTTTTGGTAAGTTAAAGTTGATTTGTGAAAACAGTGTACATGCCAAAATGATTAGTTTTATGAACATGTGAGACACCCATTTTGGGATCTTTGATTATTTTAGTAAATAAATCATGTTGAAGTGTTTCTTTGATGATTTTACATATATAATTGGAATTCAATTGACGTAAGTGTCATTTGGTGTGTTTGATCTTATAAACCTTTTTCAGAAAATGCATATTATTGTGTTATGAGGCCTTTTGAAAACATAAGGATGTGAGTTTAATTTGAAAACGGTTTGTTTCAGCCAACGACGAGAATTGAGTTAATAATACTTTTGGTCGTGTTTGCATAATAGTTGGTCAAACGTGTTTCAATATTTATTTCGGCTTTCATTTGGGTATTTACGTAAACCGTTGGGTCGTTGGCTCAATTTTGACTAAATGGAGTCTTGAGGGCATTTGTACGGTTTAAAAACAGTTGTGGAATTTTGGTGTATGATGACGATTATTCTATGCCATTAGGAGTCACATGTTTTGGGAGCTTTGGTTTTTCAGTTGGAGTCATGTAATGTTAGACCGTCTGTCTATTTTGTAAAGCCTGAGGTTTTGGGTTGCACTTAGTGACCGCTCGGGTTGGCTAGCGAGTAGACAATAGGTGGCACGAGCCGCTGAGTTGAAACTCGTTTAGATTGGATAGGCACCCATGTTCGTAAGACCCTGGAGTGGAACTCGACGGAGTATGGCAAGGGGCAATAATAGGTCTGAGGATTTTGATGTCTTGTATGGCATGGGAACTAGGACCGGTATGTGTGGTGAAATCCAATAACATCACGGGTGGCTCCATTCACGTGTTCTCGCCACCCAAGATGGAAACGTTTAGAGGTCATGCGAGAAAGATGTGTGGGCGGCCTACTTACGTGTTCTTCTATTCTCTTTATGTGCAGGTCTCTCCGTCGTAGACCCGGGGTATTTTAAACACTAAATGTTATATTTTTACCGACTTTGGTTATGTAGAGTCGACGATAAATGATGGCTTTAATATTGGGTTTTCCCTCACGTATATTAAGGCTTGAATGAAATGTGTTATTCGTGCATGTTGATATTTAGTTTTCTTTTGTTTTTGGTCGTGTGAGTGTTGGGCCTAGTGTCCATGTTTTCGGACGTACGATATGGATAGTGTTACTAATATTTCATACTTCGAGTTATACAAATTGTGTCAATTTATAAAACGTATTTGCAATGAAGTATCCGTCTTTGAAAGTGCATGACTTTGAAAAGGAGTTGTCCTATGTTTTAAGGTTCATTATTTGAAAGGTTCTGTTTTAAAGAGAAGTTCATCAAATTAAATGCTTTTACTGATGTAAAACTCTTGAGCTCTCTAGGCGTTAAGCTTGAACTTTTATTTATTTATTTATCTTCATGTGCATCATTCCTGTTGGGAGTTCGGTTCTAGCAGTGCTTTGAGGAGTCGGGCCTTAGCCTTGAGCTAGAGTAAGTGGTTGGTGAAATCTTCCACAGGTTGGAGTTAGTGGCTACGCATGAGTTTCTGTAGCGCCCGTCCTTTATAGTCCGATGTATAGATTGGTGGTATGTTTAGAGGTTAATCTTTATAATATGTTTGTAGACGAAGTATTTATGGAAGTATTAAGAAGTTGAATAAGAGCTATTTCCAGATTTGGGGTCAGATCGGAGTTAAGCGATAACAGAATCTGTGTTAACCGTTTACCGGAAAGACGCCTTAGTGCGTCTTGCAAGAATATCTTTATCACTGTTAGGAATGGATCAGTGAAATCTGAGAGTTGTGGGAAGATTAGCGTCGACCGTTGGCCTTGAGTTCGGAACCGTGCAGTTTGAAAGAATTTGGTAGATGGAAAGTTTAGGTCGCTAATTTCCTGGAAGTAGTAATTGTCACCTAAGGTTGGGAGGCAACCGTAACCTTAGGAGTAAAAGTTACTTTGAAGTGTTGAGTGTTCGCTCGGTTAGGAGTGAATTGTGCTCAAGAAGGGTAGCTAGTGTGGATGTCGGTATTAGGATCTCGTTAATGTTTCTAGCTTTTGGGTTTGAGATGATATTCTCTGCGAAAAGTGTTCCATAGAGAAGAGTAGATTTCGAGGACGAAATCATTCTAAGGTTGGGAGTATTGTAACACCCCGAATTTCGTTATGTAACCTTGGTATTCTAGTGTTAAGCTTTTGTCGTTAGCACCGCGTTTGTTACCAAGTTTGAGTTTGGCCTTTGGTGGTTTTGGACAAACCACAGTGAACTACGCGAGTTATGCCTCGGGTTGAGGTCGCGACATAACCCGCGAGATGGCCTGGCCGACTTATACCCTTTTCAGTCTAAAAATCTCTCACTTTTCTCTTATCTCTCTCTCTCTCTTCAAATCTCATTCTCTCTCTAGAAATCTCTCTCTCTCTCTAAGAGTTGGTTGGTAACTTTTGGTGGCTAGAATCTAGTTTATGATCCAAGGTTTCGGTGTGGAAAGCTTCGTCTTATCAAGAGGGTCGATATCTGGTTCTTCGGGTTTTCGTATAAACCTATTGGGTGAGTTCCTACTACCTTTCTAAAACTTTATACATGTCAAAAGGTTACATTTTGAACTCCTATGTATCTCCATGATTTCAGATTTAAGATTTATACATTTTGGATATAAGTTAACTTTTGGGAGATTTTAGGGTTCCGATCATTTTATGATGGATTCTATAGTATTTGAAGTAAAATGATGTTTTACTTACACATTATGTGGACATATGAAAGAATGTTTATGGACTCATTTTGATGATTTTCATTCTTACCGGAACTTGAACTTGAGAAGGCATTTTGTTTATAAAATGTTTTATACCATATGACTACCTATGGTTGTTTTACAAAGTTATTGGGATGTCTATTCCCCATCAAAGAAAAGACATTTTTGCTTATAAAATGTGTTTATACCATATGACTAACTATGGTTGGTCACATAAATTGTTGTGACAAGTTTATACCATATGACTAACTATGGTTGGTCACATAAATTGTTGTGACAAGTTTGTACCATTACTAGGGGATCCCTAGGTTTTGAGTCGACTTATATTTCATTATTTGAGATTACCAAATAATGTAAATATAGAGCTACATGTGCATTAAATTGTGAGGCTCTGGCTGTTAACAAATATAGAACTACATGTGCATTAAATTGTAAGGTTCTGGCCGTTAATAAATTATGGAACTACATGTGCATTAAATTGTGAGGTTCCATAAGGTAATCAAAACGAAGAACTACATGTGCATTAAATTGTGAGGTTCTGGAAAGAAGGTTTATGACCTTATTTTAATGGATTTTATTCCTAACATCAGTTATCTTGGAAATGCTTGTTTGAAAGGTTTTCTTTTTGGATATAAATGTTATATCCCTTGAAATTTATAAACTGTATGTTCTCACTAGGCTTTTAAGCCTAACACTTTTTCTCAAATGATATGTATATCAGGTTCTCGTTAGCGGCGGGTTGCTAAGGGCTTGAGTGCCGGGATTGATCTCGAGGGTTTTTGAGATTGTGTAGTATTGGTTTGTTGGGCGTTGTTAAGTCCCACATTTTTAGATAATTATGGATCAACAACTTTTGTAATCTAGATAGTATATGTTTAGATTAGTTGGTTGATGAATTCTATATCCGTTTAGATTTTGTATAGTCTTAAGGACTGATTCCCTTTATGGGAAGTTTATATCAATACGGATGTCTTGTTGCCATATTTCCAGGTTTTAATTTACTCTGAATTTTAGAGTGTTACAAGTTGGTATCAGAGCTCTAGTTTAAGCGAACTAGGCATGAATGTAAGATGTCTAGACTTAGACTGAGTTGATAGGCATTGATTGTGAGACTGGGTAGAACTTCTAAGATGGGTTAGTCTTAGAATCAACGGATGTTATGTTAATCAAGCGTTATGATGACGGTAACAATAACCCTTATGTGTTATATGTTCATAATCTCACTTAGCTAATGTGATTATGAGGATATTTTACGTGAGTGTAATTGTGTTGCTAATATAATGACAATTGGAAGACGTAACGGTACGTTTCTTTCGTGCGTGTTTCAGTTAAACTCTTCCTTACCCTTTCTCGTGTTTGTGTTTATCTGCTCTGCCTTAGTATGTTGACCGTTAGAGTGGTGCGAAAGTTTCTAAGCGAGTAAGCCAAGGAATGATTGTTGTTTATAGCAATGTCTCTTTGGAATTATAGTAAGTGCGTGGGACGCATTAAGTTAATCATCCTAAGCCAGATTCGTTGGTGGAGTTAGGATTATATCTTGTTAGATCGATTCCATATAGAGGAGAATTGTAAGTTAATTTAATAGGATGGTTGCCCTTTGATGCCTGAGGCATCCGGTAGATTATAGAACGTCGGAATATTGGGAAGCGTAGTATTAAGATGTGAGTACCGACCGAATTCATGCATTTAATTTATTTCTAAAATAAGGTTGCCTAAATTGCTTTTCATAAGCGTCAACCATGAAGTAAATTACATTATAACGTTCTGGCAAGACATTTAGCACTCATCATATTTTAAACTATGAGAATAAGCATGCTTACATTGGTTTTGTTGCACCTGATTTCAAATTATTATCAAAACTCTTTTTATTCACGTCTTGTGATTAAATGCTATTTTTGGATATCGTAATATCTGTGTTTTAACGCTTTTTGAGTTAATGGGCAGTGGCTGTGGAATTTTGACCTTGACATTGGATCTCTTCCACGTATGTCAATGGTTTTAAAGGAAAAGTTATTCCCATGCTTTTGAGTCGAAGTTTCTTGAGAATTTTAGTTGTGTGAGTTTTGTTGAATTATTGGAGCTTTGCTTTACGAATTCTTTTAACGCGTGCGTATATTTTGAGATGCGTACGTTAATTTTAAATTGTGTGCAATTTATGAGTTCTTTGGGAGACGTGTCTCATCAGAATATTGTCTGAATGGTCACCTTACCTTATATTGAAAAATAGATATTTGGACACCACTTGATTTTAGCGTTAATGAGTTTTATAAAAATCCAGTTGGATTATGGTGTCTCATCTTACGACTTTTGTGTCGCGTAAATAATTTCAGGAACATGTGCATATGCATCTTTGTGTGAGTATTTTGTTAAGTTTCGTATTCGATAATTTGGATTGTTTTAACAGCATAAATTGCTCATGTCGAGCTTGAATATTTCAACAAGTAAATAGTGTGATTTACATATTCTGGGTGATTTTGTACACGTAAAATCTACATTATGATTTATGCATCTTGGATGATTTTGTGCATCTTAGTATAATTGCATTCATAAACTTTTGGAAAATCTTTTGTCTCAATACGTGTTGAGTTTTGAGAAATCATGTCCTAGTGGTGTGTGTTTTCATAAACATTGTTTAAAGACATTTCATTATTTGGAGAAACGTTAAATGTCGGTTAAATATATTTTAAGGTTTACGAGACTTTCATTGGAAATTTACGTAAAGTGTTGGGCCTTTGGCTCGGGTTTTGACTGAATGAGTCGTGTGGACATTTGTCCGGATTTATAACCGCAATGAAGGATTTTAGCATGATGGAATTTATTCGTGTTTTGGTAAGTTAAAGTTGATTTGTGAAAACAGTGTACATGCCAAAATGATTAGTTTTATGAACATGTGAGACACCCATTTTGGGATCTTTGATTATTTTAGTAAATAAATCATGTTGAAGTGTTTCTTTGATGATTTTACATATATAATTGGAATTCAATTGACGTAAGTGTCATTTGGTGTGTTTGATCTTATAAACCTTTTTCAGAAAATGCATATTATTGTGTTATGAGGCCTTTTGAAAACATAAGGATGTGAGTTTAATTTGAAAACGGTTTGTTTCAGCCAACGACGAGAATTGAGTTAATAATACTTTTGGTCGTGTTTGCATAATAGTTGGTCAAACGTGTTTCAATATTTATTTCGGCTTTCATTTGGGTATTTACGTAAACCGTTGGGTCGTTGGCTCAATTTTGACTAAATTGAGTCTTGAGGGCATTTGTACGGTTTAAAAACAGTTGTGGAATTTTGGTGTATGATGGCGATTATTCTATGCCATTAGGAGTCACATGTTTTGGGAGCTTTGGTTTTTCAGTTGGAGTCATGTAATGTTAGACCGTCTGTCTATTTTGTAAAGCCTGAGGTTTTGGGTTGCACTTAGTGACCGCTCGGGTTGGCTAGCGAGTAGACAATAGGTGGCACGAGCCGCTGAGTTGAAACTCGTTTAGATTGGATAGGCACCCATGTTCGTAAGACCCTGGAGTGGAACTCGACGGAGTATGGCAAGGGGCAATAATAGGTCTGAGGATTTTGATGTCTTGTATGGCATGGGAACTAGGACCGGTATGTGTGGTGAAATCCAATAACATCACGGGTGGCTCCATTCACGTGTTCTCGCCACCCAAGATGGAAACGTTTAGAGGTCATGCGAGAAAGATGTGAGGGCGGCCTACTTACGTGTTCTTCTATTCTCTTTATGTACAGGTCTCTCCATCGTAGACCCGGGGTATTTTAAACACTAAATGTTATATTTTTACCGGCTTTGGTTTTGTAGAGTCGACGATAAATGATGGCTTTAATATTGGGTTTTCCCTCACGTATATTAAGGCTTGAATGAAATGTGTTATTCGTGCATGTTGATATTTAGTTTTCTTTTGTTTTTGGTCGTGTGAGTGTTGGGCCTAGTGTCCATGTTTTCGGACGTACGATATGGATAGTGTTACTAATATTTCATACTTCGAGTTATACAAATTGTGTCAATTTATAAAACGTATTTGCAATGAAGTATCCGTCTTTGAAAGTGCATGACTTTGAAAAGGAGTTGTCCTATGTTTTAAGGTTCATTATTTGAAAGGTTCTGTTTTAAAGAGAAGTTCATCAAATTAAATGCTTTTACTGATGTAAAACTCTTGAGCTCTCTAGGCGTTAAGCTTGAACTTTTATTTATTTATTTATCTTCATGTGCATCATTCCTGTTGGGAGTTCGGTTCTAGCAGTGCTTTGAGGAGTCGGGCCTTAGCCTTGAGCTAGAGTAAGTGGTTGGTGAAATCTTCCACAGGTTGGAGTTAGTGGCTACGCATGAGTTTCTGTAGCGCCCGTCCTTTATAGTCCGATGTATAGATTGGTGGTATGTTTAGAGGTTAATCTTTATAATATGTTTGTAGACGAAGTATTTATGGAAGTATTAAGAAGTTGAATAAGAGCTATTTCCAGATTTGGGGTCAGATCGGAGTTAAGCGATAACAGAATCTGTGTTAACCGTTTACCGGAAAGACGCCTTAGTGCGTCTTGCAAGAATATCTTTATCACTGTTAGGAATGGATCAGTGAAATCTGAGAGTTGTGGGAAGATTAGCGTCGACCGTTGGCCTTGAGTTCGGAACCGTGCAGTTTGAAAGAATTTGGTAGATGGAAAGTTTAGGTCGCTAATTTCCTGGAAGTAGTAATTGTCACCTAAGGTTGGGAGGCAACCGTAACCTTAGGAGTAAAAGTTACTTTGAAGTGTTGAGTGTTCGCTCGGTTAGGAGTGAATTGTGCTCAAGAAGGGTAGCTAGTGTGGATGTCGGTATTAGGATCTCGTTAATGTTTCTAGCTTTTGGGTTTGAGATGATATTCTCTGCGAAAAGTGTTCCATAGAGAAGAGTAGATTTCGAGGACGAAATCATTCTAAGGTTGGGAGTATTGTAACACCCCGAATTTCGTTATGTAACCTTGGTATTCTAGTGTTAAGCTTTTGTCGTTAGCACCGCGTTTGTTACCAAGTTTGAGTTTGGCCTTTGGTGGTTTTGGACAAACCACAGTGAACTACGCGAGTTATGCCTCGGGTTGAGGTCGCGACATAACCCGCGAGATGGCCTGGCCGACTTATACCCTTTCCAGTCTAAAAATCTCTCACTTTTCTCTTATCTCTCTCTCTCTCTCTTCAAATCTCATTCTCTCTCTAGAAATCTCTCTCTCTAAGAGTTGGTTGGTAACTTTTGGTGGCTAGAATCTAGTTTATGATCCAAGGTTTCGGTGTGGAAAGCTTCGTCTTATCAAGAGGGTCGATATCTGGTTCTTCGAGTTTTCGTATAAACCTATTGGGTGAGTTCCTACTACCTTTCTAAAACTTTATACATGTCAAAGGGTTACATTTTGAACTCCTATGTATCTCCATGATTTCAGATTTAAGATTTATACATTTTGGATATAAGTTAACTTTTGGGAGATTTTAGGGTTCCGATCATTTTATGATGGATTCTATAGTATTTGAAGTAAAATGATGTTTTACTTACACATTATGTGGACATGTGAAAGAATGTTTATGGACTCATTTTGATGATTTTCATTCTTACCGGAACTTGAACTTGAGAAGGCATTTTGTTTATAAAATGTTTTATACCATATGACTACCTATGGTTGTTTTACAAAGTTATTGGGATGTCTATTCCCCATCAAAGAAAAGACATTTTTGCTTATAAAATGTGTTTATACCATATGACTAACTATGGTTGGTCACATAAATTGTTGTGACAAGTTTATACCATATGACTAACTATGGTTGGTCACATAAATTGTTGTGACAAGTTTGTACCATTACTAGCGGATCCCTAGGTTTTGAGTCGACTTATATTTCATTATTTGAGATTACCAAGTAATGTAAATATAGAGCTACATGTGCATTAAATTGTGAGGCTCTGGCTGTTAACAAATATAGAACTACATGTGCATTAAATTGTGAGGTTCCATAAGGTAATCAAAACGAAGAACTACATGTGCATTAAACTGTGAGGTTCTGGAAAGAAGGTTTATGACCTTATTTTAATGGATTTTATTCCTAACATCAGTTATCTTGGAAATGCTTGTTTGAAAGGTTTTCTTTTTGGATATAAATGTTATATCCCTTGAAATTTATAAACTGTATGTTCTCACTAGGCTTTTAAGCCTAACACTTTTTCTCAAATGATATGTATATCAGGTTCTCGTTAGCGGCGGGTTGCTAAGGGCTTGAGTGCCGGGATTGATCTCGAGGGTTTTTGAGATTGTGTAGTATTGGTTTGTTGGGCGTTGTTAAGTCCCACATTTTTAGATAATTATGGATCAACAACTTTTGTAATCTAGATAGTATATGTTTAGATTAGTTGGTTGATGAATTCTATATCCGTTTAGATTTTGTATAGTCTTAAGGACTGATTCCCTTTATGGGAAGTTTATATCAATACGGATGTCTTGTTGTCATATTTCCAGGTTTTAATTTACTCTGAATTTTAGAGTGTTACAGAACAGTAGTTAGAGTGTTCTTGACTTAGAACACAAGCTCATACGTGTTCTTGGTATGAATTTAGTATCATGCGAGTTCCATCCTTGAACTGCATTTCTTGCGAGTTCTATCTTTGAACTTAGTCTTATGCGAGTTCTTTGAGTGAACTCAGTATCATGCGAGTTCTTGGGAAACCTAAGTGTTATGCGAGTTTTGAGAAAATCTCAGTGCTTTGAGTGTTCTGGACTTAGAAAATTTTTTAGTTCAAATTTTTTTTTTGAAACTTTTCAGATGTTTGAGAGTTCTTACATTACTACTTCATTTTTTAGAACAAAATCAAAACAACAAATGTTTTGGTCAGTTTTGGTCATTTTTTCTGTATTTTTTTTATACCGTTGCATCTTGTACCTTGCAACACTGTGTGCTTTTCTTGTGAACTAAAAGTACAATCTTTTTGTACTTTGATACTCTCTGTATCAAATTTTTTCTGGATAAACAGGTTTTTGTGCTTATTGCTAACATATTGGATTATATCTAATTCTTTCTATTTCAGGTGAAAAATGGCAGATGAAATTTCTCATGATCCCATTGTACAGATGGATGAGAATGACCCGAATGTGTACAAGGAAACTCCAATGCCATCTTCCAGATCCCATATTCAGTCATCTATTGGTGGTGATCCTGATCTTGACCTTATTAATCCTACTGAGTATCTGCTTCTGTCTCCGGACAACCACCACGTGGACTTTGACGTTCTAAATGTGAATCCACTGGTCATAGAGATCCTGAAAGGTCATCCTCTGAACAAAGCTCTGACAGATACGGCCATTGTACCATTGATATATCTGCAACAAGCCTGGAAGACCATAGAGTATGTGGTGGAGAGCAACACTGTCAAATACTTCAGAATCAGAATTGACAACTTCACTTCTGTTCTTACTTACTAGAGACTCAGACTCATCTTGGATTTACCAGAAGCCAACTCCAGAGAAGGGCGAACATCATTTGACCTATACCCCGTAGATTCAGAAGTTTTTGAAGGCATCCGAGCCTTGGGGTATGTAGGACAGTTGAACAAGATCAGTGAGTTCAAAAAGATGAATCTACCGCCGTTCTATTATCGGATGTTCTCAGTCATTAATCGTTGCTTGACTTCAAGTCACTCAGGCCTAGACAAGACCAACATGCACACCTTGCGGTTATTTCATGCCATTGTGTACAATCTACACGTGGATTACTCGGTGGCATTCTAGACAGAGTTATATGAGAAGGTCATCAGTAAGCGAACATCCAAGAAACCTTTGTATGTGCCTTATCTGAGATTCCTTCAGCTCATTGTCCGGAGCATGATCCGCTCTAACAGAGATATTCCAAATAGATCTCATCATGAGGTTGCTCCCGAATGTGAAATGAGATATCTCCAGAAGCAAAAGAAGACATTCAACTATTCAATGCCCATTCCAGCAGCTCTACTGTCCTACGCTGATCCGAACTCAGAGTGTGTTAGGGAATACAGAGAGTCTATGGGATTTCCAGAACCGGCTATCCCTACCCAAGACTCCAACCTTACCTTAGACGAGTGGAGTCAGTGAGGGTTCCTGAGGCTATGGGAGTCCAGGAACGGGAATAGCAGAGAGAAAATGATGTGAGGGGTATTGGAGGGGGTCAAGATTCTAGACCTGAAGCTGTGGAAACTCAGCCACTTGATGTCACTCATCTTGTAGTTTCCACATCCCAACCTGAGAGAGTTGTTTCTCATCCTTTGATCCCTCAGGAAGGGATTGTTGATGATGGTCAGAACTCTGAAACAGAGTCGGATCAGCATGCCAGTTCTACAGATTCAGTACCATCTGCAACTCCAGGACCAAATGAAGGCAATAATCTTGATGATGATGTGCATGATGAAAATCTTCAACACAGCTTTGGTTTTCTGGATGATATTTCCTTACATCATATGGACATGGATATAGACACATATGTTAATGTTATTTAAGAAGTTCTGGGAGATATAAGGTGTAATGAGGGAGTTCAAGTAGAAAATTCAGAAAATGTGAGGTCATGTGCGAATGTCGAAAAATAACATGGGGAGAGAGTGTGTACCGTTACCTACTGATCCAAAAGGGCAACCACATCAAATACTACGTCGTATGTGTTGCATTCGGGTATTCAAGACATAAGTAGCCTACTTATGCAAATGCACACCCCAGCCACCCATTCTATTGCCTCTCAACAGGCCGTAGTCTCACTTTTGCACGGGGATATAGCACATACTCTATTCAGCTTTCATTCGAAAAATTTGGATATTGAAAATAGAGCTCAGATACCCCAGAGCTCAATTTCATTATGTGCACAGTCGAGTCTAGCGCCACTTGAACTACCAACTTTTATTCCTAGGACACTTGTACAATATGCTACAATCGGTCGTCTTAGTGACCCGATCGGAACATCTGTAGTAGGACTGCAATCCGGCTTACGAGGATCAGATGGAAGTCCTGTCATTGCTTACACATTGCCAGCTTTGAACACAGGCCACACGGTTGAACCTTCAACTGTTGTGTTAACAGGAAGTCTAAGTGACCCCGGTGTTAGCTTACTAGACTTCGTGTCGAAGGAATTTTTCAACTGCGCCTTAAAGGCTGTTGAAGACCGTATGTCCGCGAAGTTTGAGGAGGAATTGGGGAAGGTGAAGAGCTTGTTAAAAGGGAAAGGACCAGCTGTGGATATGTCTATTCAGCCACCTCCACCACCTCCAGTACAACAAGCAGACTTATCTGTGGAGGAGTTGAAATCCCTGTTGTATGCAAAACTAATATATCGGGCTCCAGTTGATGATACAAATGCAGATTTGGTTGGGTTGTTAAGATCTCAACATGCTCAAGTACCTTCAGAAACTGTCTCAATCTCATAATTCAATGCATTCAAGTCTGAAGTAGTACAACATCTTTAAGAACTTACTAGAGCAGTTCAGGAATCTTGTAGAGTTCAGGCAGTTAGTAAAAGAAGGCATGATCATGATTCTGATCAAGATCATGAGGGGGAGATGACTAAGAGACAGAGAATTTCCATTGAATCTGAAGCTGCTCAGGGTGGTACTCAAGAGGGAAATGATGTTGAAATGACGGATGTGAGAAGTGATGAGCTGGTAGATGCTGAGGAAAGGACTGAGATTGTGTTGTATGTCAATGAGGAGGTAGAACCGAGGGTTGCAAAGCCTAAGGTTGCTACAAGGGAGGAGATCTTGATGCTTACCGGGATACATACTATTGATATAGTTGACTTGTCATCTGATGAAGATGAGTCAGCTAATGAGAAGTATGAAGAGTTTTGGAAGTTGAAGGAGGAGGAAAGAGATAGGCTGATGGGGTCAGATGATGAAGGTAATGAGAACATTCTGGATATCCTTACATGTACTCCAGACGACATCCAATTAAGCCCAATGCAACATGAACTTCCAGAAACCACTAGAGAACTACCCGAAATCTCTACCTTCAAAGAAATAAACCTTGGAGAACTTTCTGAGCCACCTCAAAACATCTCTAGCCCTGAAAACCAACCTATCCCTAGCACAATTAACCTATCTAGCCCAGAAAGACAACCTAGCCCTGTAACCAACAAATTCCTATCCCATAAAACCCACCTTGCCAAACAAACCTACCTAACCCAAACAGATTCCCTAGCACAATTCATGACAACCAACCTGAACCTAACATCGAAGTCGAACTTGAACTACACTTTCCTTCCAACCCAATAGAAACTCAAGTCGGTCCCTCAAACCAACCTGAAGCACCTTTAGCACCCACAGAAGCCCAAATCAGACATATGAAAAATGCTCTAAGAGCACCATTTCTGGAAGAAGAAATGAAGAAGATTTTCGTACACAGGCTTAGGAGGATGGATATTTACAAGGTTCTGGGTGTTTCTCATCTACCCATAGAGCTTCATGAGGAGTATGCCAGAATGATAAGTTGGGAGAAGAAAGCGGAAAAGTACGTAAAGAACAAGTCAGGGATTGTTACTATGAAAGAAGTCAGGATGAGAAAATTTCAAAGGAAGATATGGTATCCGGTTTTCTATGTTCAAAGAAGAGATCTGACATATTGTGAATTTTCAGAAGCTGACTTTCATCATTTTAATATGGAAGACATTGAATACCTCTACCATTTGTTCAGAAAAATGACCATTTGACCGGAGAACATAATCATTGCCTTGGAAGTTATCAAGAGGTTTATGAGGAGGCATGTCAATTATACGTATTGTTATGACTTTCAGCTTGCAATTGAAACCAATCAGAAGAGTGTCAATATGACAAAGCCTAACTTGGAGTTGGAAGATTTGGAGAACTATGACTTATTCACTATCATTACTCAACCAGAGCTTGGAGTGGTGTATAAGAATGGGGAGAACAAGAAAAGATTCCTCATAATATCAGAAATTGCTAAGTTTTTTGATGGAACATTGAAAGTGATCAGACTCCAGCTGAATCAAAGGTTTAAAGAGAATGAAAAGAAAGTCAGTCAAAGAGAGAAAGGACTTGGAAAATTTGACAGACTTGCCTTGATCAGAGTATTGGATGCTTTAGATGATCATATTCATTTCAGACGGGGCATAAGGATCTTTGAGTCGCTGCTCAGAATCAGGCAAGGAAGCTTTTCAAGATAGGGAAGATAGATCTTTTGTTGAGTTGATTTAAAAGAGGGAGATTGTAAACGTAATAGTTTAGATCAACTTGTTTGACTCTTTTGTTTGACTTTGACTTTGTAAAGTCTTTGAGAGTTTAGCCTTATGAGTGTTTTTGTACTTCATATATAAGCTTTGTAATGTTGTGAGAGAAGAGTGACCGAAAGATTTTAAGAGTTTTGTAATCATTTGACATTTGTGAGATATACGACTACCATATTATCTCTAGATTCTCTCTCTTATTTTTGATCATTTGTATTGAATTAATTGCAATGGCTTGATTTTCTAGACTTACAAAATGTAAGGTTAGGTAGTGGCTCACCTTGTTATTTTAACCTTTTATTTTCAAATGTTTTGGAACACCCCTTAAACTTAAGTGGGTGCACATTTCAAGTTCTTCAAAGTTTTGTATTTAAATTTTTGATTGAGCGGGGACCTACTCATTTTAAGATTTTTGTTTATGCTTGTTTATCATTTTATCGAGTTGAGTTTGATTCGAGTTCGAGCTTGATTCGAGTTCGAGTTTGAGCTTGAATCGAGCTTAAAACGAGTTTGAGCTCGAGTATTAGATTTCGAGTTCGAGTCGAGCTTGGGTTTTCACTACTCGTGAGTTTTCGAGTCGAGTTCGAGCTCGAGTATTAGCTTTCGAGTTCGAGTATTAGCTTTCGAGTTCGAGTCGAGTATAATGATACTCGAGCTCGACTCACACCATTTACACCCCTAGTTAAAGTCATAAACCGCAGTTACTTGTCCAAGACCCTAAACAACATCAAAATACGCACATCGCAAAACCCGAAATAACGTTGGACAACAATGAGAATAAAGAAAATCCTCAACAAAGTTTGCAACCTCATGCCATAAAACAATTTTGTGCATACTCGAAATCATGGTTTAAAACCTTGTGTGTGCTAAAATATTGCTCCAATATTTGTAATATGATCCACATGATGATTTGAAAACATGAGAAATAATAGATGCAATTTATTTTAGAAATAGATTATGTGCGTGAAGTTGATCGGCACTCAACATCTCAAAACCACGCTCCCCAATTTCTTAGTCGCATTATCGTCATCCCGATGCTCAAACATCTTAAGACAATAATCAAGGATTTCATAGGTTCACCTTACAACTTCTCTTTCAATAATGTCGGTTCTACAAGCCTATGGTTCTAATCCAACTAATCATCCCGACTCAAAATGGTTCACTTAATACAATTCTCATGCTTACTGTCACCCAAAGTGACGAATGTTAAAGTCATCAACTTCTGCCAACGGTTACCCACTTAGAAACTCCTTCACTACCCCAATAGTCGCCACATCCCAGTAGTTCAAGTATACACATGTAACTCGTAGGTTCACCATAACACTGGCCATGTGCAATTATGAACGTATTGTACATGATCATCCTTGCTACTCTCGACATGATTCCCGTTCCTAGTGGCTCCATTAGTCTCAAAACATCTTATCTTAAATTGCCTATTGGTGAAATTCTCTCTCTTAATCACTTAAAAGAACACTAGCTTGAGTCTAGGCGTTCCAAAATCAACACCTAATTCTCTCAAACTTAAGCTCTGATACCAACTTGTAACACCCTCAAATTTGGAAAGAACAACTAATTTAAAACTTTCAACAATACCTTAAAGTATAATAAAACATCTTACAACTAGTCCATACTTGAAATACATTTCTAGGTTGAACCATCAACAAATAGTTAAAGTCTTATATAAAGACTAATTAAAGTCGGGTGTTACTAAAACCCAATAACAGTCGATATATCCAAAGTAAGTGTGGAATACTTCAACAATCTATTCACCTCTTCGAGCACACAACTAGCACTCATCTCTTCACAGTGTCGCTAGAAATAATCCCGAGACGGAACCTGATGCACATGCCGACAAATAAAAAGGTTAGGCTAACGCCTAGTGAGTTCAAGAATTTTTATCATGATTATAAATTCGTTAAACGAAAATGATGCAACTTAAATCATGACCCTTCAAAATGATTTACTTTAAATATGAGAATGACCCATTTTCCAATAATACGCATTTTTATAAATGAACGCCTCAACGCCAAAACATCCGTTTATGAAGTAATGCAACCCAACACTTACTCAAAATGCGAATGTTGGTAAATACTCAAATATTGAAATTTGAATAAAACTTAATAAACCAAACGACCGAAATATGAGTAAACTCAAGCCTCCAAAATTATAACATATGGGGAATAACCCAAACTCAAAACGTCACCGAAAAAACAAGGATAAAACTAAATACCCAAAACAACACCTTTCGGTGACGGGGGAGACCCGATTTCCATGGCTAGTGGTGGAACACAAAAGTAGGCCACATTCCAAGTTATTGAGCTCACCATACTAGGACCCATGGCCATGAGCTCGCCGACTCGTACTAAGATGTGGATGAGTGCACCCGAGGATCCTAATCATGCTCATTCACTAGGATTACATTTATGATCCGTGGCTAGTATCCGGCTCCACATAACCGTACCAAGTTGCCCCCGAGGACCCAATGTCTTAACTAGCTACAAATGGGAAATAACTATACCATAAAAATAGACTCGGAAATTACATCACGAGCCCAAGGCCAAATTTTAGACTCCACGAGCCCGCACCATAAGGCCCTCGATAATCCCATGATTAATTTTGGTCCCAACATGGAAACAATAGCCATTTTTCTTAAAATAATAAAGACCGACTCATATACCTATGGGTCCATTACATTACATTCTATAACAATACATGACTCCAATTGAATGACCAACACACTCAAAACATATAATTCTCAAATGATGCGCAATAACCGCCATCATATTCAAAACTCCACGACGGGCTATTAAAACTGTACGAATGTCCCCAAGACGCATTTTAGTCAAAACCGAGCCAAAACTCCCCAATTTACTTTATCGTACAGTAAAAGCCAGTGTAAACAATAAAACTCATTTAACCAACGGTTATGCAAACGCAACGACCAAAAGTATGATTAACTCAAATATTATCATTGGTTGAGACAAACCATTTTCCAAAATGACTCATACCCTTATATTTCTAAAATGTCTCATAATACATTAATATGCATTTTCCAAGCAGTTTATAAGATTAATTACACAAAAATGACATTTACATCAAATGAACTCCATTTATATATAAAACCATCAAGGAAACATATCAACATGATTTATTTACCAAAATGTTCAAAAATCCCAAATGTGTGTGTTTCACAAAACTTATAAAACCAAATAGTTCAAATGAGTAAAACTCTTCAAATATCCCAACTTTTAATAAAAATCATGTAAACACATAATCACTTAAAAATGATCATTTTTGGCATGTACAACGTTTTCACATATCTACTTGAACTCACCTTGCTAGATTTAGGTTAAATCTAGATTTTACCCCAACTTAAGCTCCTTTGAAGAACATTTGGATCATCAAGCCAAAAACTTTCAAAAAACTAGATCCATACATTTCCAACCATAAATCTAGCAAAGTGAGTTCAAGTAGATCTGCGAAAACGTTGTACATTCCAAACATTATACATGAATATCTCAACTTATACCAAAACCCTAATTTCCATAGTTGAAGAGAAGAGAAGATTACCTTTACCAAAGCTTGAACCCATCAACAATACTCTTCTATATCTCCAAAATAAACCACAACCTTCTAATCTTCAAGATGGTGAAAAGGGTTGGATGAAACCCTAGAAAGTTTGGCGAAGAAGATGAAGATGAAAGGTTTATAGGTCTAGCTTCCAAAACTTGCTAGATGAAGAAGAATCATTGATTTTAGAAGGAAGGCTCCCAAAAATGAGTTAGGGTTCGATTTTGGGGTTTGGGTGTCGGTTTGGGAGAGAAAGGGGAAGAGATTTGAGTTGTGGGTGAGGAAATGGGGTTCTAGGCCGATTTTTCCCCTTTTTGTGTGTGCAGCGGCTCCGTGCGGATGGCGGCGCTAATCGATCCGCGCGGAGATCCGCGTAGAACACTGGGACAAAGTCCCGCGCTGATGGTGGCATTGATCCATCTACGCGGAGATCTGTGCGGAGCACTGCCGCCCGATTTTCTTCATTTTTCTTGTGCGAACATTGTTTTGGTCATAACTTCTTCGTTTTAACTCCGATTTTGCTCCGGAAAGAACCGTTGGACTCGTAATTGAACCCTTCATCCAACAAGGCTATAAAATATACGATTCAAGTCTAAAAATCCTATTTCTTCTTTTTCCCTTAAAATACCCATTTGTATTAACTTAAAATTATATATTCCTAAAAATCGGGGTGTTACATCATATTCATGAACAAATATGAAACTCTCCAACTCTATCAAACCTGGAGGCCATTTGTTTGAATGCACATGATCGATGAACTTTATTGTTCTAGGTGTCCATTTGAGAAATGTATGGAATGAATAATAATGAACATCTATGAAACACTTCTACTCTATGAGCACATGCACTCACTCATTTTTAATAAATATGTACTACGTTCATGGTTGTTCATATGCACAAATATTAACATAAGAACACTCCAACTCTATCAACCGTGGAGGTCATTTGTTTTGAATGTACATGATCGATGAACTTTAGTGTTCTTGGTGTCCATTTGAGAAATGTATAGAATGAACACTAATGCACATGGTTGTGAACACTTCGAATGCAGGATATGGAGATCTGATTAGTTTGCTTGTTCATGAACACTAGATTTTTAGGTTCACGTGTATTCATGTGTGGTAAATAATATATGGTCTCTCGAATTCAAAGTTCATTCATGTTCATCAAATAAAATCAAGGAAAATATAAGATTTGTAACTCATTATTAAATGAATGTTACAAATATATAAAATATCATTCATATCCCTACTTATATATTGCACATGCATGTCAAACCACTAATGAAGATGACTTTTTATTGGTTGAAAATGGTTAGTAAAGTTAACAAGGATTAGGAGGTTAATATATATATATATATAGTGTTTGGTTCATTTGATAAATGGTAAATATATGAGAAATAGAGAAGTAATCCTAGTCAGTCATATGGTCAAGATCGGATTTGACTAGTCAAATATTGCGGCTTTGACCGGTCAAAAGTTGGGGCTTTGACTGGTCAAAAGTTGCGGCTATCTCAAAAATTGAAGGACAATTTCGTAAATTTTACAATACACACGGGCTGTGTTCATATATGAACATGTATAATTCACATATGAACTATATGTTCATATATGAACCAGTGCAATTCACAACTGAACTCTTTTAACTGATTCATATATGAACCTTTGTGATTCATATATGAATCAGTTGAACTAACTAACAGATTCATATATGAACCTTTGTGATTCATATATGAATTTGTATGAATCACAAAGATTCATATATGAATCTTTGTGTTTCATACAGATTCATATATGAACTCATCTCATGTATTTTACGAAATTACCCCTCTACCTTCTATAGACCACACAAGGAATTATCCGGTGCTTCACGGTCAAAGCCGCAAATGTTGACCAGATGAATGGCTAAGATTACTTCTCTATTTCTCATATATTTACCATTTCTCAAATGAATCTCTCCCTATATATATATATATAAGTGCTAACAGAAAGTAGAGAAGTGATTATAATAGTTTTATTAACTTATGATATATTGAAAATAAAGTAATAAATTAGACTTTTTCTAAGCACATCATCAAAGTTGTAACTCGGTTTTGCATATATTTAATTACGAGGGTTTTGTAATATTTTAACAATCATTGTATAAATTTGTATTATTTTAACAGGTAGGGATATTTGCACCTCTATCTATGTATTAAAGACACTCTTCCTAACTATTATTCATCATAATTTAATTATTGCATCATTATATTTAAATTTATTTGTATTTTAACTATTTTTTATATTTTATTATTATTACCTTTCTTTCATTTAATCAAGTTTATTATTATTGTGAAACTATAATTAATATTATGTTAAAGAAATTTAATTTATATTTAGTTTTATTGTTTATTTATTTTTTTAGTTATATTTCTTTGTATTAATATTTAAGATAAAAAAATAATATGGTTTTTAAAAAAATACAAATATAAAAAATGGCTAAAAGGAAATTATTTTATATTATTATTATCATTATTATATAACAATACCTTTTTAATATTTTTTATTACAAGTATATTTTTTTCTATAAATAAAAAATGATACAATATAAACTAATTTATATTCAAAATTTTGGTAAAAAATTGATGAATTATTATCTGATTTTTTAAAAGTTCATAAAACAATGAAGGATTATTTTTAAATATTCAAAAACTTATAATAATAATTGATAGGTTAATCTTGAAGTTTTAAAGTTGAAAAAGATGATGAGTTTTTTTTATTAATTTCTAAAGTTCCAAAAAAATCGATGATATGTTATATGAGAATATAGATAAAATAAAAATTTTAGGTTACTATTTAAGTTTTTGAAGTTTTTATTCAATTCGTGGAATTTGTAAAGCTGTAAAATAAATGATATATTAATTTTTTTAAATAACAAGACATTGTTTTTTTTAGTTTAATTATTTTTAAAAATTATATATAATATAAATAAAATAATAAATACTTGCACTAATTAATATTATCACTTATTAATAAAAAAAATTAAAAATAAAAACAAAAAAAGAGAGAGAATGAAATGATGTCTTTCTTAATTACTAGGTGAAGTAATGATAATTTTTAGAATTTTTTAACTTTTTAATTAGACCCCTACCTATAAGGGGTGCAAATAACAACCCTTAACGATAATTGTATAAATTTATATCAAGTAATTATTTAAGTGTATTTAAAGAAAAACAATTTTAAAATATATGCTAAGAACATCTACAATGTCTTTTTCAAAGCTTTTTGGGAGGTTTTTCAAAAAACAAAAACCTCCTTTTGAGGTTTTTCACATAGTGAAGAGCTTTTTCACTTAAAGTTTTTCGCGAGGTTTTTCGTCATAGCTCGTAACTGCACGGCCTGTTTTTTCATTTTTTTCGTATTTAATCAGTTTTAACTTTATAGAATTTTATAAAAGTTTCGTATTTAATCAGTTTTATTTATTAATCATTTTTATTTATTAATATATTTAAAGTAATCCTATTTAAATATAATTATTAAATAAATACATAATGAAAGTAATTATATTTTATATTTTTAAAATAATATATCAAACTTGACATATTTATACAATTTTAACAGATTTCTTAATAACCCATTTTTTATTTTCGGTTATAAATACTTTTAAATTTAACATTTTTTAATTTTTATTTTACAAACTTTTTATACAACTTTTATATATTTCTTAATAACCTAATTTTTATTAATTTGTATGAATTTTAATATATTTATTTTTATAAATAAGAATAAAAATGATATAAAGTTAAAAAAGTGGGACCCTGAATAGTTTAAAAAAGTAATGAAAAAGCTTGGATGATGTTTTTCACATAATAGAGGTATATAAAGGTTTTTAAGTTGTTGATGTGGTAATAATATATAAGAAAAAAAACTATAAAAAAACTCGATGAAAAACTTGTAATATTTTATAGGCTTAAAAGTAAAAAGCATCCCCTTTTAGGGGTGGTGGTGGTGGCTACTCTATGGAAGGGACAATACTTCCATGTCAATGGTCAATGTAGAAAAGAGAAGTCAACTTCTGACATTTATGCCCCTTTCTAGAATATCTTTCTTCTAATTTGATTTGATAGCAATCTTAAAAGATTCATAACTAATATTCTAAAATCTTCAAAACACTATAAAAACATTACCTTGTTATGGCAATTGAAATAAAAAGTAGTTGCTATTATGCGACGAATTGAATTGTTTTCAAAATATGGATTCAAAGTTGATCTCGTGTATGGTACGTTTGATTAGCATCAAAGTCAAAAAAATCGATCTTTCTAAATCTTCTACAAGGCTCCAAAAGATTGAACTGTTTGGCAATTGTGAACATATCCTAAACCCACAGTCATAATAAAAAATCTAAGGGCGTTTGGTTTGCATGATTCAATAGAATTCGAAGGAATAAGAATGGTCAATTTCATTGATCAAATTCCATTCAGACGTTTGGTTTACCTATGGAATGAAATTCAATTCCACACATTCCACCATTCATGAATTTGGTCATTCCATCACAATTGAAAAAAAAAATATTCCATTCCATCTCATTCTCTCAAAAAGACAAAATTATATATTGTTTATAATCTTATAAAAGAATATTTTAATCCCCATCTTCCTACTTGACTTACCTAGACCACCGTTGTCGACCACCACCGACCACCATTGATCTGAATTCTGAACCACTGTCGATTTGAACCACCGTCGACCACCACCTATCTGAGCCACCGCCAACCACCACCATTTTGAACCACCGCCGACCACCACGATCTAAAAATAAAATTCGAAATTCCGGTAATATAACGTCTAAAAATAGGGAAATTTGTCACCCTAAAATAGGGGATAATTTAAACCTGTATAATAAGGGTAAAACAATTCAAACCCAAAAGTATCATTCCAAAACGGGGAATAAAGTATGGCATTTACAACCCAAATATAATGAAGAATAAAACGACAACCTAATAATCTAGATTTTGTTAACAAGATTAAAGTCGGGTGTCGCTCTCCTTCCAAAAGTATATCTTCCAAAATTAAGATATTGGTCACTATATCTTCAAAAAGACCACTCACGACCCAAGGTCATCCGCTCAGTCCCGACGAGCCCCACCACTAAGATAACCTGTCAGACATGACAACCAAAGAGCAAGCGTTAGGCTAAAGCCTAGTGAAAATAAATCAATAGAAATAGAAGGGACTTAACAATATAACGAAAGTAAATCTATTAACTTTCCATAAACGGAACCAGTCATTAAGACTATACAATCCTATACCAGGATTTCATCAAAAGAATGGGACTTAACAATGCCCAACAACAATACTAAACAACTTCAAAGCCCCGAGACTCAAAACTCGTCTCTCCAAAAACCCCGGCACCGACCGCTAATGGAAACCTGTTATACACATCATTTGAGAAAAAGTGTCAGACTATAAAGCCTGGTGAGAACATACAGTTTATAAAGCTCAAAAGATATAAACATCAGTATCATGAAGAATCTTTTCATAAAGATTTAGTTCGTAAAGATAACATTTCGCCACAACCGGGCCTCTTCGGTCCAAAACTCGTTTAAACAATGACAAACGGACCATTTTACCAAGGATTGTGGTGTAACACAAAGTAGACCACCAAATCCTAGTTATGAGCTAAATACATGGAACCATGGCCACGAACTCTTCAGTCCGTACTACGATGTGAGGGAGGGCCCCCAAGGAACCATGTCATACTCGTTCATTAGACTACATCTGAACCATGGCTAGGATCGGGTCTCACATAACCGTACCTAAGTTGCCCCCGAGGATCAAATGTAGCTAACTACAGCGGAAGGGGCATATCCTTCCCAGCCATAACAACGGAAGGGGCATATCCTTCCCAGCCATAAGTCGACTCGATACCTAGGGATCCACTAGTATAGTCAAGACTTGTAACAATATTTCATGTGACCAACAAAGCTAGATAAACAGCTTTCAACACATTTATATTTCAAAATGCCATTTTTCCAGACCAACTGCTGGTAAGAAAGAAAATCATAAAACCAGTTTATATACATTCTTTCAATAAGCCACAAACATGGGCAAGTAAACATCATTTTACTTCTAATAAGGCGGAACCCGTTATTTTAGTCAAAACAGACCGGGAACCCCTAAAATCACCAAAAACTTCATTTATATCAAAATGTAGAGAACATGAAATCATACCGTAGAAATACTTCAGATTTCGCAAATAAGAGTTTTGACATGTATAAAGTTTGTAAAATGATAGTAGGAACTCACCGGTAGGTTTTCAGAATAAAACCCGGAAAATCAGATAATGACCACGACGTAGAGGTGAAGCTTAAACCACCGACCCCTCGCTAGAAACACCGAAAACTAGCAACCGAACGAGCCTTGAAGACCGGATAAGAAAAGAGAGAAAAGAAGAGAGAGAAAGAGAATCCTGAGATTTTTAGAAAATCTCAACCAAAAGAGATATTTAGCCAAGGCTTTGCACACCTCCCAACACAGCGCACGGCCCGTGCGTTTTTCAAAGGGGAGGGCGCACGGCCCGTGCGTTCTCTACTGACCCGCACACTGTTTCATGCGCACAACCCGTGCGCATTTCCTGAAGGATGGCGCACGACCCGTGCGCCCTGTAGACAGAACCATCCACTTCATTTCTTCTTTACTAACTCTCAAAACCAAACGAAAATTCGGGGTGTTACAATCCTCCCCAACTTGGGAATGATTTCGTCCCCGAAATCCCAACTACTCAAAAAGGTGAGGATATCTTCGCTTCATATCCTCCTCGGCTTCCCACGTCACATTTGCTCCCCGGTGATGCTTCCACTGCACCTTGACCAAAAAGACTTCTTTATGACGCAACTTCTTAGACTTTCTCTCTAAGATGGCGTCAGGTTCTTCCACACAACGGTTTCCTTCGTCAACCCTTAACTCTGAAAGGGGAATGACGCTGTCTTCTACTGCCAAACATTTCCGGAGGTAGCAAACATGAAACGTATTGTGTATTCTACTTAACTCCGGTGGCAGTTCCAACTGGTAGGCTTGCAAACCCACCCGTTTAAGCACTTTGAAAGGTCCGAGGAAACGGGGACTCAACTTCCCACATTTTCCGAACCGTATAATGCCTTTCCACGGCGACACTTTAAGCATAACACGGTCGCCTACTTGGAATTCCATCGGCCGTCTCTTCTTATCGGCATAACTCTTCTGACGATCTTGAGCCGCTTTCATTCTTTCACGAATGCACCTGACCTTATCGGCAGTCTCTTGCACGATCTCAGGTCCAGCGAACTGCTTTTCTCCCGCTTCAAGCCAGCATACGGGAGTCCGACACTTTCGCCCATACAAAGCCTCAAAGGGTGTCATTCCGATACTCGAGTGGTAGCTATTGTTATAGGCAAACTCCACCAAAGGCAGGTGAGTGTCCCAGCTACCCCCGAAATCGATGACACAAGACCTCAACATGTCTTCCAAAATTTGGATCATTCGTTCGCTCTGTCTGTCGGTTTGCGGATGGTAAGCCGTACTCAACTTCACTCGAGTACCTAGCTCTTTCTGAAATCCATCCCAGAAGTTCGAAGTGAACCGACTGTCGCGATCCGACACGATGGACAATGGTATGCCGTGTCTCGAGACTACCTCATCGATATAAAGCTTTGCTAACTTATCCATCGGTAGAGTCTCGCGCATGGCCAAGAAATGAGCGCTCTTCGTTAATCTGTCAACTATCACCCAAATGGTATCGCGACCTCGAAGAGTTTTAGGCAACTTCGTCACGAAGTCCATGGTGATATGCTCCCATTTCTATTCGGGAATCTCTAAAGACTGAAGACTCCCGTACGGTCTCTGATGTTCGGCCTTAACTTGCGAACACGTCACACAACGCTCAACGTAACATGCCACATCAAGCTTCATTACCGGCCACCAATAATGCAACTTCAAGTCCCTGTACATCTTTATGCTTCCCGGATGTATGGAATACCTGGACTTGTGTGCATCTTCTAGCAACAGCTCACGGTTACCCCCTATCTTGGGCACCCACACACGACCGCTGAACAGTTTCACTCCACGGCTATCTTCCGTCAAGAGTAAACGCTGTTTTGTCATGACTTCTTCTTTGAGATTCTCCTCTAATAGTGCTTCCACCTGTGATGCCTTGATCTTCTCAACAAGACTAGACACAAGTTCGATTCTTGAATGGATAGCTCGAATGCTTCCGCTATAGTCCTTCCGACTTAGCGCATCGGCCACCACGTTCGCCTTACCGGGATGGTAAAGCAATTCACAGTCGTAATCTTTCAGCAACTCAAGCCACCTCCTTTGCCTCATATTCAGCTCTTTCTGATCAAAGACATACTTCAGGCTCTTGTGATCCGTGTACAGAGTACATTTCGTGCCGTATAGGTAATGTCGCCAAAGCTTCAAAGTGAACACCACCGCTGCTAACTCCAGATCATGGGTTGGATAATTCTGCTCGTGTATTTTGAGCTGTCTCGAGGCATAAGCGATTACCTTACCTCGTTGCATCAACACACAACCCAATCCCATCTTTGAAGCGTCGCTGTAAACCACGAAATCTTCCGATCCTTCAGGTAATGTCAAGATCGGAGCTTCACACAACTTCTTTTGAAGGATCTGGAACGCCTTCTCTTGGGTTTCGGTCCATTCAAACTTCACATTCTTCCGAGTCAGAACTGTCAAGGAAGAAGCGATCTTTGAAAAGTCTTGGATAAATCTCCTGTAGTATCCCGCCAGACCCAAGAAACTTCGGATCTCGGACGGACTCTTAGGAGGCTCCCAATTCATCATAGCTTCAATCTTGGAGGGATCTACTTTCACTCCTTCTCGAGTGACTACGTGCCCCAGAAATTGTACTTCTTTCAGCCAAAAGTCGCACTTGGAAAACTTGGCGTACAATCTTTCTCTTCTCAATACTTCCAGAACCTCACGTAGATGTTGTTCGTGTTCCGATTCACTCATGGAGTACACTAGTATGTCATCGATGAATACAATGACCGACTTGTCGAGGAAAGGTCGGCACACTCTATTCATCAAGTCCATAAACACTGCTGGTGCGGTCGTCAGGCCAAAAGGCATTACAAGGAACTCGTAATGGCCGTAACGCGTTCTGAAAGCCGTCTTCGGAACATCTTCTTCTCTTACCTTCACTTGGTGATAGCCTGATCGTAAGTCGATTTTGGAGAAACAACCCGCTCCTTGAAGTTGATCGAACAAGTCGTCTATTCTCGGAAGCGGATACCTGTTCTTCACTGTAGCTCTGTTCAACTCACGATAGTCAATGCACATTCTCATTGTGCCATCCTTCTTCTTGACAAATAAGACCGGAGCTCCCCAAGGCGACGAACTCGGTCTTATGAATCCTTTCTCAAATAGTTCCTGGAGTTGTGCTACCATTTCTTGCATCTCCGATGGCGCTAAACGATAAGGTGCTTTAGCGATCGGTGCAGCGCCAGGCACAAGATCAATTCGGAACTCTACCTGACGATCGGGTGGCAACCCGGGCAAGTCGTCCGGAAAGACATCTGGATACTCACGCACGATCTTCACTTCTTCCAGCTTTGACTTCTCCAGCTTGGCATCGATCACATAGGCTAGGAAATACGAACATCCTTTTACTAAGCACTTGCGTGCCTTTGCCATTGTGATTATTGCCACTTCACCCTTTCTCTTCTCACCATAGATGACAACGACTTCACCAGAGGGGTCGGGAAGTCGAATCAACTTCTTGGAACATACGATCTCGGCATGATTGTTTGACAACCAATCCATGCCAACCACAACATCGAAACCCCCGATTAACATCGGCAATAGATCGATCGAGAATTCTCTCCCCTCGATACTAAGAGTACACTGCTTCAGAACCTCGTGGATCAAAACTTGGCTACCATCGGCTATTTCTACCACTAATGCATCCTCAAGACTAGTAGTGGGCATAACAATTTTCTGACGGAACAATTCAGATACGAAAGAGAAACTAGCACCCGTATCGAACAAAATACGAGCAGGTACAGAGTTTATAAGAAAAGTACCCGATACCACATCAGCGGATACTCTAGCCTCTTCGGCCGTCATCTGAAATGTTCGACCCGGAACCTTAGGAGGGTTCTCCTTCCTTGCTGGCACGCTACCCGACTTGAGCTTCGGGCAATCTCTCTTCACATGCCCCGGTGCCTTACACTCGAAGCAGACCATCCCAACGACAAAACAGTCGCGGGTGGTGTGATCATTCTTACCACACTTGTAGCAGAATTTAGAAGTAGAGTTACAGTTACCATGGTGCTTGGTTCGACACTTCTGGCACCACTTTGCTTTCTGATAACTACTGAAGTTGCGGTTTCCGACAAAAGGTCGGACCCGCTTAGGAGGTACTGAACTGCTCTCCCACTTTCTCTTATCGGACACCACCACTGCTCCTTCAGATTTGCTTTTCGCGAACATTTCTTCCATGTACTGAGCTTCCTCGACCATCTCTCGGAGGTTGGAAGCTTTGGAATTGTGGACCATAGATTGCATGTCCGCAGCTAGGCCATTCAGATAAGCTTTCATTTTATCTTTCTCTGTTGGGGCAGCGTGCCCCACCAGACCCAGCTTTTCCATAAACTGACGGGTGTACTCCCTCACCGTCAGACTTCCCTTTACCAAGGACCGGAATTCTTTCTCAATTCGGTCCATTGTTCTCTCATTGCAAAACTCTTCCAGCAACTTCTTCTTGAACTCGGCCCAAGACAACTGGGCCAACACTTCAGGAGATAGAGTGGATTGGATGATATTCCACCAGATAAGTGCAGTGTCCCTCAGCAATTGGGTACCGAACCGCACCCTCTGATCATCACCACATTCGGAAGAGCCAAAAGCTTGCTCAACCGCTCGAATCCATTTCACACACAAGATTGGGTCGTCGGAACCAGAGAACTCTGGTGGTCCGCAACCCAGAAAGGATTTGTAGGAACAACTTTTCCTACCTCCCGGAGCACCAACAATCCTGTTCTCCTCAGCCCTGACCCCTGTACCAACGCCTCCAGAACCTGCTACGATGTTTTCCACAACCGTCTCACTTCTACGATTGTTCACATCACGGTCCTCAATCACTTTTAGCAGAAACTCTTGCTGCTTTGCCATCTCTTCCTTCATTGCCAACATCATGCTGGCCATCATCTCAGACGGGGAACTAGCATCCCTGATTACTGGGTGGAACGAAGCCAGGTCCACACGCGGAATGACCTCTGGCCCCCCACCTAGTATTTGTTGAACTGGCGGACGCACGACAACCTCAACTCCTTCCGGCTGATCAGCTGTGGAGGCTGTCGCTTCCAGTCCGTCAACACGAGTATGCGGTCTACCACGCGTATTCACCATACTGAACTGTTTCACAGAACAGAGACAGAGATAAGAGAGAGATTGAATAAACACAAAGGAAACGTACTACCACATTACCAATTGTCATATTAACAGTAATCCAAGCACTCTTACGTACAGTATCCTCATAATAACATTAGCTAAGTGAAATTATGAACATACAACACATAACGGTTCTTGTCACCACTACTACAACGCTTGATAAACGTACTTTCCGTCAACTCTAAGACTAACCCATCTTAAGAGCTCTACCCAAATCTCGCGGATCAAATCTTAGCATACGCAGTCTAAGTCTAGACATCTTACATTCATGCCTAGTTCGCTTAAACTAGAGCTCTGATACCAACTTGTAACACCTCAAAAATCAGAGTAAATTAAAATCTGGAAACCTGACAATATAACGAAAGTAAATCTATTAACTTTCCATAAACGGAACCAGTCATTAAGACTATACAATCCTATACCAGGATTTCATCAAAAGAATGGGACTTAACAATGCCCAACAACAATACTAAACAACTTCAAAGCCCCGAGACTCAAAATTCGTCTCTCCAAAAACCTCGGCACCCACCGCTAATGGAAACCTGTTATACACATCATTTGAGAAAAAGTGTCAGACTATAAAGCCTGGTGAGAACATACAGTTTATAAAGCTCAAAAGATATAAACATCAGTATCATGAAGAATCTTTTCATAAAGATTTAGTTCGTAAAGATAACATTTCGCCACAACCGGGCCTCTTCGGTCCAAAACTCGTTTAAACAATGACAAACGGACCATTTTACCAAGGATTGTGGTGTAACACAAAGTAGACCACCAAATCCTAGTTATGAGCTAAATACATGGAACCATGGCCACGAACTCTTCAGTCCGTACTACGATGTGAGGGAGGGCCCCCAAGGAACCATGTCATACTCGTTCATTAGACTACATCTGAACCATGGCTAGGATCGGGTCTCACATAACCGTACCTAAGTTGCCCCCGAGGATCAAATGTAGCTAACTACAGCGGAAGGGGCATATCCTTCCCAGCCATAACAACGGAAGGGGCATATCCTTCCCAGCCATAAGTCGACTCGATACCTAGGGATCCACTAGTATAGTCAAGACTTGTAACAATATTTCATGTGACCAACAAAGCTAGATAAACAGCTTTCAACACATTTATATTTCAAAATGCCATTTTTCCAGACCAACTGCTGGTAAGAAAGAAAATCATAAAACCAGTTTATATACATTCTTTCAATAAGCCACAAACATGGGCAAGTAAACATCATTTTACTTCTAATAAGGCGGAACCCGTTATTTTAGTCAAAACAGACCGGGAACCCCGAAAATCACCAAAAACTTCATTTATATCAAAATGTAGAGAACATGAAATCATACCGTAGAAATACTTCAGATTTCGCAAATAAGAGTTTTGACATGTATAAAGTTTGTAAAATGATAGTAGGAACTCACCGGTAGGTTTTCAGAATAAAACCCGGAAAATCAGATAATGACCACGACGTAGAGGTGAAGCTTAAACCACCGACCCCTCGCTAGAAACACCGAAAACTAGCAACCGAACGAGCCTTGAAGACCGGATAAGAAAAGAGAGAAAAGAAGAGAGAGAAAGAGAATCCTGAGATTTTTAGAAAATCTCAACCAAAAGAGATATTTAGCCAAGGCTTTGCACACCTCCCAACACAGCGCATGACCCGTGCGTTTTTCAAAGGGGAGGGCGCACGGCCCGTGCGTTCTCTACTGACCCGCACACTGTTTCATGCGCACGACCCGTGCGCATTTCCTGAAGGATGGCGCACGACCCGTGCGCCCTGTAGACAGAACCATCCACTTCATTTCTTCTTTACTAACTCTCAAAACCAAACGAAAATTCGGGGTGTTACATGTACACCTTAGACTCAATATCCAGTTACATTCGTAATAATTTTTACTTCAAAGACTTGACTCCCATTATTTGGTGGAAACATTTAGAATCAAACCTACCAAATATTATCATAATGATTGTCTATACAATAACAAATCACCATTCATGAACTTTGACCCAAAATGAGTAAATCAAGATGAAACCCTAATTTAGTTGGGGGTATATTAATCACCATAAAAGCAAGGGTAAATCAATAATACTTGTAAGTACATGAGGAAACATTCAACCCATATCAACCCATTTTAGATATCATATTTAGTATCACCAAACCCTAAAACCCCAAATGTTAGGTCTTGGGTTGAGGTTTATTAAACCAACCTTTCCTTAGGTTAGAAAGGTGTAGGATATCTATATACAAGAATATAATTGCAAACAAGAGTTACATAAGTATATAGACTCACCTGCTAAGGGTTATACACAAACCCTAGATGATGATACTTGAGAGGGAAGGAGAAATGGCACTTGAACTTGAAGCACAAACTCTAAATCACAACCACCAACTTAAATCAAACCCATAAATCACAAATAAGGATCTCTTCTAGGAACATTTAATGAGGGAAGATGAAACCCTACCTTGCCCTTCGAGAGAATCGTCCAACACCCACACAAAGATAAAAATAAATGAGCTGAGTTTGGATCTGGGTTATTAAAGTCGATAGCCCGCTCGCGATTGTGGCACGACGACTATGCCATGGGAATATTCGCAGGGCACTATGGCCCGAACTCACCCCCTTGTGGTACAAATGTCGCGATTGTGACCATGAGACAATGACCTGGCACTATCGTCGGGCATTGCCGCCCCAGATGTACCGAGAGGTCATTCCTCTCTGCGATTGTGCCCCGTGCGATAGTGACCTTGGTCACTGTCGCCCTGTGTGTGACGAAGTCCGTTTTCTCCCATTTTCGATTCGAAGTACCTCCGATTCCCACTCAAGTTTTGAAAATAGGATACATGCTCATATTAGGGTAATTCTGAATAAAGTGGTACTCGATAGGGACGTATCAAAATCACGGGTGTTACAAATATGAATGTTCAATTCCATTGACCAAATTTCATTCAGACGGTTGGTTTACCTATGGAATGGAATTGAATTCCACACATTCCACCATTCATGGATTTGGTCATTTCATCACAATTGAAAAAGGAATTTCCATTCCATTTCATTCTCTCAAAAATACAAAATTATATATTGTTAATAATCTTATACAAGAATATTTTAATCCCCATATTCCTACATGACTTACCTAGACCACTACTGCTGACCATCACCGATCTAAACTACCACCGACCACCATTGATCTGAATTCTGAACCACCACCGATCTGAACCACCGTCGACCACCACCTATCTGAACCACCACCGATTTGAGCCACCGCCAGCCACTACCATTTTGAACTACCGCCGACCACCACGATCTGAACCACCAACCGTCGACCACCACTTATTTGAACCACAGGCGACCACCACCGATCTGAACCACTGCCGACCACCATCGATCTGATCCATTGCCGAGCACCACTGATATGAACCACCGTCGAGCACCATCGATCTGAACCATTGCCGACCACTACCGATCCGATCCATCGCCGACCACTACCGATCTGAACCACTGTTGACCACCACCGATTTAAACCATCGTCGACCACCACTGATCTAAACCACTGCTGACCACCACTAATCTGGACCACCGTCAACCACCATCAATCTGAGCTACCGTCGACCACCACCAATCTGAACCACTCCGACCACCACCAATCTGAGTCATTGGTCTGAACCACCGTTCTAAACCACCACCGACCACCACCGTTCAGAACCACCGCCGACTACCACCGATATAAACCACAATACTTGGATTTCGGTTTCAAAATTTTCAAAAAAAAATATTTTGGTTATTTACCAATATTTCATTCTAATTCTAAAGCTACATTATGTGAACCAAACATAGATATTCCAATTCTTTTAATATATTTCATTCCAATGCATGTCAACCAAACAGTGCGGTCAAACCTAATAACATTCTATTCAAATTCCTTTGACATATTCCATTTTATCCAAAAACATTTTACGAACCAAACTCCCCTAAGAATGAACCAAAATATATTATTTTTAAAAGAAAATTACAGTAAAAAAACATTCAGAATATGTATGCAGACTATTGTGCCTCTGTTATTTGGCTCATAATAGTTGGTCCTTTCTTGACTATCCATTGTATTTTTATGTACTTTGTTATCAGTCAATGGATTTTCAACTTGGCTTTATAATAGTAATTTGTTAAAAGACATAAGTCGTTTCTTCGTCATTAAATAAGAAAAAGACTAAAGAATAAATATCTTCTTTAATGGTTGGTTAGAATTAGTCGTGATGTATGAAGTGTACATCACACTTGTAGGGTTAAATAGGCTAATTAAAATATGTGAATAAAGATTTTAGATGCATTGAGAATTGTCTTGTCCAAACCCTATTTATAATATTAATATTAAACGAAAATATTAGTCTTACGGATTAAAGAAATCTTTTGAGGAATTGAAACATCAAGACTATTGGCCAGGGTGAACATGACAGATCATAGTATCTCTCGATGACATTAATATTTAAAACACTCATGTAATCGAAACATGATTGGTTTGTCTCTTCTGTTGTCCATGATCTTTATTAACAATATATATATATATATATATATATATATATATATATATATATATATATATTTCTTATATCTATAAGTTAACTTGATCTAAAAAATGTATTATTGGTAATTAAATTAATTTAACAATAAAAATTAAAAGAAATTTAGTAAGCATATGGGTGTGGAATATTTTCTATATTCTGATAAGGGACAAAGGGTAGCTTAAATTAATTAGTGATAAGACATTAAGATGCAAAAGTTTTATTCAAGATTTAATTAATTAAATAATCAATTATTATTGCCTTTTAATTGTTCTTTTGGAATGATATATCACCTTTTATCTAATGCAAACCAACTAATATTTTTACATATTTTTATAAAAAAATTAAAGTTATAATTTAAAAAAGTTTCAAACCATTTGGTAAATATTTGATTATTTAATTCCAAACAAAAAACCACTATCAGTTTGCCTTCCAACCACATCAATTTATCGTATTAGTAATCATAAAGCATACACTATTGTTGGTTAGCATTTGTGCAAAAATTGATATTTGAACAACCATAGAACGTAAAAATGTAACCTGCAATACAAGCTAGAAGTAATATCACATAAAGTTTGGTTAAGGAGTAAATCAACATTAACACGTAACTCGGGGGACTTGATCTATAATTTTTATATAACTATGAGGATGAAATTTGTAATTTAGTCTAAAATATATTATTATTTCATGTATTTATTTGAGACTAATTTTTAGAGTATCTCCAACAGATTTTTTAAAATAGAGAATTAAAAGTCAAAATCTCTAAAAAAAAATAAATTATCTTCAACAATTCCTTATTTTGGAGAATCCAACATTGATTATAATATTAAAATATTATTTTTCTCTCTAAATATCTACTTTCAATGTTTTTATTGGTTTTCTCATTTAATAATCATTTTTTGGGTTATTTTCATATTTGGAGAAAAACTATTTCTTTTTCCTACTTTCTTCATTTTGATGATAGTTTTGAGGAAGTAGTTGGAACAAAATTATAACTCAAAATCCTATTTTTTATATTTTCTTCATTTTAGAGAAGCAGGTACAAGTATATGAGACATGTTTTACTATGCCATTCCTATGATTGAAAGAAACGACATCGTTCTACGTAATGGTGCAAAATTTCATAAAAGGAGTGGGTCCTGTTTGATCCCCACGGTCAGAGACAAAGAAGGGAGGAGAGGAGACCAACCAAGTGGGGCCCCGTATGCACCACGTGGAATACGTGCTCCAAATACTTGGACCACATTCCGTCATTCACCCTATCCATCTTGTAATAAAAACCGGTTACTATTCGATGTTGGACATGTGATTTTTGTAGAGTGAAAACATTTTTTTTTAAGTATTTTGGTTGATTTTGAGAGACCTTTTTTGTTTTTTTTGGTTGATTTTAAAAGATTTTTTTGAGTTTTTTCTTGTTGATGTTTTTTATATTTTCTAATATCTCATAACATCTCACAAAGTTTAGAGGGTGCACCTTTCATATATCAAAAATCCCTCATTATAAAAATAAGTTGAACGGGTGCACAAAAACCCGATCGAACGCATGGGCGGATCCACCCTTAGGAGTGGTTGCATGTACAACCATAAAATTTTGGGTGTTAAAAGTGCAATTTTTTTAAGGTTCTTATACGTGAAACCATAAAGTTTTTTGGGTTAAACAATAAATTTTTTTTGGATGAAACCATGAACTTTAAAACTTTTATAGGGATTATATATGAAAATCTAATAGATAAAACCGAATGGTTTGGCAAAATTGAAGAAATTGGTTGATGATAAGTTACGGTTTTCACCTTTTAAAGACTTTAATGATTTTACTTTATATTCGTTTCTTTTTTTCATTTTAGACCCATATCATATCATATTAGTTAATTAATTATTTTTTAGCTAAAATACACTAAAAATACGTATTTTTTCTTTACAAACTACACCGCTAGAAATGTCTCGTCGATAGCTTCACCAATATTGAATTAATCATTATTAAACACACATGTGTCTCGATGTTTGGTGTTGATTGTTTTTTTGAATTTTTCAAATAAAATTTAACATGAATAATAAGGTGAAATTGTTGTTTTCATACAATTTAACTTAAATACAATTTTTTATTAGTGTATTTTTTTTGTTAAAGTTAAGTTGTTTATACTGATGTAATAATGTTAACATAATAACATGTTAACCAACTCTATTAGGGGGTTATTTTGCGTATATTTGACCCTCTCTATAGACTTTAGGGTTATTTGTTTAAAGTTAATTTTGGTTAATTTTTAGATTTTTTTTTTGATTAGTTATGAACTCTATAGGTTAATTTGTTTATATTTAGATATATTTTTCAGATGTAGTGTAGTTTTGCTTATGACCTTTAAGGATGTTATAATTTTGTTTGATTGTGTACGACAGTGCAACCATAAAGATATTATTCTGGATCCGCCTCCGCTCGAACGTATACAGGTCTGCCCTTGGTTACTATGTCTTCTATCAAATTTATATTTATATACATTAACATCATCTTTTTATATTTTACTACACGAGTTAATTCAAAAAGAGTTTATTTAATAACACTAAAAAATTGACAAATTAACTGTTTTTATGTACTAATTAAATTCACTCATTGTCATTTTTTTAACGTATTTGATTGGATGTCAAAAGGGTGTTTCTTAAGCAACACCCACCAAACAGAGATATGAGTTATAATGAAAACTAATGGGATTTATAACCAAAGCATATATTATTAACAACAAAGAGACGTTGAAAAAGAATATTTTTATATTTCTCTAATTTATATAAAATTATTTTTAATTTATATAAATAAATATGGATTTTAACTTTTACTTAAAAAATACCTGAAATATTATAGAAGGTGAAAATTTTTTCATCTTTCGTTTGACATAATTTTAAAGAATAATTGAATGTACATGTAAAGAATAAAATTGAAACTTGAAAAAATCTTAATGACTTATTCGAACTCACGTGGAAAGGTTGAACCCCACGGGTGAACTATGAAAAAACTATGAATTCAGTTATCGTTTGATAAGTTTTTATATTGCAGATTCGATTTTCTTTGTGGGAACTTTCCACCAACTATACAATGCCAGTGGGTATCAATCGAGAATTAAACTTTAACGATAGCATATTCAATACATGCGTTCAGTTACATTAGACCTTTTAGATGAGTCAAGTGGTTTTTCAATATTGGTTGATCGTTTTACGTATTCAGATGTCATTGTAATTTAAAATTTCAATAGGGTCTCAATTGCAATCACAATCACAATCGATAGATTGCATCAATTAGTTTTTTTTTCCTCGAATGTGTGTGATATCCCATGTTCGAATCTGGGGGCATCATCCATCTGCCAATACGATACATCTATGATTTACATATTCCTATGATGATCAGGGAACTGGTGTGGTAGGGTCGTTCCAAAAGGTGGTGAATACATTTACACACCCACCCACCCACACATATATAGAGAGAGAGAGAAAAAAATTCAAATGAAAACTCATTTTTCATTGTGCATGTGAGGTTAAATCTCAGTCACTCGATCTCTTTTGATCCAACAACTCATATTAAATAGAATTTTTAATTTTAAAATGTTTAGGGGTAAAATTTGAAGAAAATTTAAACACACGTCTACCATATTTGACTTTTTATTTTTCTTTTTAATTAAAAACTTTTTACCCAATTAAAGTTTAAAATAAATTATCTTAAAAGTTACTAATATTTTAATCAAACAAATTACATCAAAAAAACGAGAAATTCGTGCTCTTCGATATGCCATCCATCTCGATATAGTTTTTTTTGTCGTTTTAACCGTTTTTTTACGTGAAATGCTATATATGTGTTATATTAATTATGAATATTTATGTACGTTCAAGTTTGTACAACGCCTCGACACCGTAAGTATGTAACTCGACATCACCTTCTTCAACACCTTCTTCAACACTTTCTTCAACGTCGTAATGCATCACGTTTCTTCAGCACTGTAACCCAACGCCCATCAAGACGAATCTAGAACCTATCGAGTAATTCTGTTGTGAATCAGGGAACAAAAGAGAGTGTGACACGTCTCCACATCTTCACAGGTCATTCATTTGTTATTCATCATGAATAATGTATTATTCAGGATGAATAATACAACATTCAGGGTGAATAATTCACAATTCATGAATTCGTGTATTATTCGTCATGAATGTTGTGTAATTCATCCTGAATACTATATTATTCATCATGAATAATGAATGAACGTTCACATTTGTTATTCATACTGAATGTGGGACATCCGGGGATGCGCATACATATTCATAATGAATTAAATCAAATTTCAGTTGTGAATTGGGAAACAAAAGAGAGAGTGTCATGTGTCTACACCTTCACGTGTCATTCATATATTATTCATCATAAATAATGTATCATTCAGGATGAATAATAGAACATTCAGGGTGGATAATACACGAATCATGGATTCGTGTATTATTCATCCTGAATACTGTATTATTCATCATTAATAGTGAATGAACGTTTACCTTTGTTATTCATACCGAATGTGAACACACGAGGACGTGCATGCATATTCATAATTAATATAACACATATATAGAATTTCACGTAAAATACGGTTAAAATGAAAAAAAATCCTGAATATTGTATTATTCATCATGCATACGGTATTATTAATCATGAATAGTGAATGAACGTTCACCTTTGTTATTCATATTGAATGTGGACACCCGAAGACGTGCATGCATATTCATAACGAATATAACACATATATAGAATTTCACGTAAAAAATGGTTAAAACGAAAAAAAAACTATATCGAGATGGATGTCATATCGAAGAGCGTGAAATTCTCGTTTTTTTGATATAATTTGTTTGATTAAAATATTAGTAATTTTTAAGATAAATTATTTTAAAGTTTAAGGGGTAAATTTTTTTAATTAAAAATAAAAAGTCAAAGAAGGTAACGTTGATTCAAAATTACAATTTTGTTCTTATTATGTATTAACCATTGATTAGTTTTCTAACTTTTGATCAATGGTTAAGATTTGTCCTCATGTGCACAATGAAAGATGAGTTTTCATTTGAACTCACCCCTATATATATATATATATATATATAAATAAAAAGCTAAACATTTTGCGAGAAGACTAGAAGTGTGATATTATATATGATACACAAGCTTAATCATATATGATTAAACACACGTTACATTGACAACATATAGGCACTTAATTATATATGATTAAACACACCCAAATGATGTACGTGTAATTATATATAATATTGAGACTTTTCGTCTTCTCGCAAAATATATAACTTTTCGCATGATCATTCCCCTCACTCTATATATATGTATATATGTTCAGTGAATCCTTTACAATACCAAATCTCAAAAAAAATGTTTTATGAGGTTTAGGAATTCAGCAAAAATCAAAAGCTTATTTACAATATTAAAATTTCCTATTTAAGATATGCCAAAAAAATCTCAAGATTTTATGTGATTTACGTTAAAAATCACAGATTAGGAAAAATTTAATATTAATGGATTAAACAGTGAATTTTAGATCTATCCGTAAGTCAAAACAACATAATATTTTGGCCGCAAATGTAAACGTCTAGATTTTTTGTTATTTGGTTGGGGGCCTCATAATTTCACATGTTCAAAAATTATGGTAGTTGGAAGTTGTGTTCTTATATACCCTTTTCACACTCCTAAATCCCAATACATATGAGTCAATCAACTTTCTGTTCATACTCTTATAGTGTTATCAGTTATAAATCTATATGAGGGAAATTTTCTTTTCTTTTCCCATCCACTTTGCTCATACACACACATCACTGTGTGTTTTAGAGAGAGAAACAAGCCCAAATTAAATCTTACAAACGATATAGAGAACAATAGATATTGTTGAATTGAAGTACAACTGTCAAGACAAACGATTTTAAGGGTGTATATGTTTAGGGTTTGATTCATGTTGGTTAGTAAGAGTGTGACTCCAAACCTCAAAGCCCATCCTTTGTTCAAATCGATTATTCCCACCTAAATCCTTTGATTTTTTATACGGTTCTCCGAAAATCATTCAAGTGTCATGACTGGTGTTTTGATCGCAACAATTTGTCGCCATCTTTTTTTTGTTCATAGTATGGGGGACGACGAGAAGATGTGAGCTTTGGTCAAGAGAGCAAGCAGGAGGAAAGATATTATGAGAGTGCTTACAGGACTTTAGGGTAAATAAGTTTTACTAATCATTAGGAGTGTTCACAGTCTAGCCTAGATGGTCCAACCTGCTCTCCATTTAACAAACTAAACCACAGGTGCCAAACCAGCCAAGCTGAACCACAAAAATGTGGTATGTATTGAATGGTTTGCATGGTTTAGGCTTATTATGGTCTTTAAACAATAAACTAGTAAGATTAAAATTTTGCATGAAACACAAGAAATTCTTTAACACAACCGGAAGTATCTTGATAAAACTTTGTAAGGGTGGTGTTGCACAAATGTAGATAGTGTAAAACAAATTAAGCATCATGTCCCAAAAAAAAAAACAATAAATGTGGTTCAATTGTACATAGAAAATATAAAAGGTTGTTAGTGCTCGACTTCAATAACATTAACAAGCCAATAAGATTGGTCGATTAAACTATCAAATGAAAAAGGTCAAAACCACAAATTAGATCAAAACATACGGTTTAATTATTTTTCACACAAACCCCATCGTTAATCCATTAAAACTGCCAAAAACAATCCAATTAGTTTAATTCACTTGGTTTTTACAGTCCAAGAGTTCTCTTAAACACCCCTACTAGTAATACAAAAGTCGAATCCACTATACAAGGAGGCGATAGTTTAACTGAATTAAGCTAAATCAGTTTAATGAATTAATGATTAAACCATAAACAAACAATTAAATATAATTTAATCATAAAACTCTAAAAAAAATAGCCACATGAGATTGGCAGCAATATAATTGAACTTCTTCTAGAAGGGAAAAAAAAGAGTAAATTACATTTTTTGTCTCTGTGCTTTGTTAAAAATCGTGACTTTTGTTTTTGTAGTTTTCATCTTTATCGTTTATAATTTATTGATATTTTCGTTCCTAAAATTAACTCCTATCTTTAAATATGAAAGATAAAAACAACCAAAAATTTAAATTATAGGGACAAAAGCATTAATAAATTATAAATCATACGGACAAAAATGACAATAAAATGTAAACTATAGGAATGAAAATTACAACTTTAAAAGAATAACGAAAATAGTAATTTTCAACAAGCACAGGGACTAAAAAGGTAATTTACTCAAAAGCGAAAATAGAGGAGGAATGGCATACTTGTAATTAAAGGGGATAGAAAGGTCAAAGAAGCGACAGTGAAGATAAAAGGAAAGGAGAAGGTTTATATGCCGGGCTTTTCCTGGCCAATCCTGTTGCCTGCTCGTGGAACAGGAATTACTAACGCCGTCTCTTAACGGTGGATACTCACTCAATTTTTAATCTAATTCGTGAAAATATTTAATCTACTATAAATCATTAAATAATATTTATTTTGTAAATGTACATCTATACTTATATTACAAAGGACGAATAAAAAAACTTTTAAATACAAATTATTAGACACAATGTACCATTATTTTATGTATGATTTTAAATATCTCTTAATTTACAAGTATCAAAACACAAGATACATATTACTACTGCAGACTTCTAACACCCATCAATTTGGTATGTGCAGGGTCTTACTTTTATTCAGACATTTCCATATATCACTATTAATTAATATATTATATTACTATAAATTTGTTTTAATTATATTATTAAATATGTAATTGATTATTTTTTCTAGATGTCATTAAAATATATAAGATAATTATTGAATTCTAACAAAATACTTAATTTTTTTATATAAAAAACATTATATTATTAAGCCTAAAGTAGACAAATTTATAAAAAAAACATTATCACTTTCTCAAAACCATCCAAAATCGTACTGTAAATCGACAAAAAAAATAAAATGAAACATTAAAATCGTGATGTATCTCACTGCATTGCGCAAGTACGCTTCTAGTATATTTATTAACAGGGTTGGGTTCTGGTTAGAAGTTAAGGTTAATATGAGAAACGTGATAAATGATTATCAATCAGAAATAAATACATATTAGAATGAGATGCATAAGATCAATTTCCTTTTAAAACGTAATTCATGAAAATATATTTAATTAAAAGTGATCGACAGTTCAGATCTACTACTCATTCTTCTCACGTTAAATAATAGCAAGGTTCTAAAAAATGCGCCTTGGCGTCGCCATGGCGTGCCATGGAGTCGAGGCGTGGCCTTGCCTCCACGTTTTACCCCTTGGCGTTGAGATAAGGTGTCGAGCTCGTTATGGCGTTACGCCTTGGCATTGAGATATGGTGTCGAGCTCGTTATGGCGTTACGCCTTGGCATTGAGATATGGTGTCGAGCTCATTATGGCGCGCTATGGCAAGCCATGACGCGTTATGGCTTTACAACTTCGAATTTGTGTACTTTGAAATTCGATTGGAATTTACCAATTGGTATTGATTATAGCTTAGAAATTTTTTTGTTTATCGTTTTATATGAATTTAAATTGTTAATAACTCGTTCGTTATTGTTCAAGACGCCGATAAAAACACACACATACACATATATACATATAAATTATATACAAATTTGCCGCCTTAAACCACACATTGGAAAACGTCATGGTCTCGTCATAACTCATAAGCTTTGAGGCTTGACCTCGCCGTCACGCCACGCATCACGTCATTTAAAACATAATAGTAACGAGAAGTGTTTGTTAAGTTTGGCGTCACGCAGTACACACTACCGAGAAAGGAGACAAATTATATAAATAAAAATATATATGATATATTGTATAGAGAGAGAAAGTGGAAGCGTTTTAGAGAGAGAAGAAATCTAGGCCTAGTATGGGGGTGTTTGGGATTGCTTATTTGAAGGGATTTTTAACTTATTGCGATTTGGCACCGCAGATAAGCTATTTTGAGTGTTTGGATGAAACAAAAAAAAAACAGTTTATAGCGGTGCCAAAGCGCTGAAAAACCATTTTTTATAAGTCATTTTGTTGTAACTTATGACTTATTTCAAAAGTGCTTATGACTTTTTTGGTTCTTTTATATGTATAAGCAATCCCAAACACCTTTAAATAACAACTTATTAGTTTATTTCGTTTTTGTACCACAATAAGCTAATCCAAACACTTTTTAAAAAACTCCGATTTAACACCACATAAGTTGATAAACACTTTTCCAGATAAGCATTTTTCCAAATAAATAAGCAATCCCAAACACCCCTTTATCAATCAATTTTCTTGGTTAAGTAACGGCGTTTTCACATTTCCTACTGAAAGAGAGGGATAGAGAGAGAAAACTAGTCTTGGAGCTGAAGCAGCATCATCATCCGTTCTGGTTTTCTGATCTGTTTATTTTGTATCCGAAGATTTATGGGTTAGGGTTTTGATTTTGAGCTGGTTAAGTTTCATCGTAACGTGGTGTTTGTTAGTTTGGAGGTGTTATGATCATAAGTATGCATTTAGTGTGGATAATTTGATGATTTTGGAGGTTTAAGTATTTAAGAGATTTTTGTATTGGAAGAATTTGTGTTTTAATGTACCTTTCGACCATGGACAATCAAGGGTCAACAGTTTTCTCATCTGAAGGTGAAATTTCTTCACTGATTCTTCGAATTTTTTTTTATGGCCTTGTTAGTTTTGATGACTATTATAGGAGTTTTTGTTTGAATTTATTATTGACGTGATATTTTCATTTAATGATTCTCCATCGCTCACGAAACTAGAGTCCTCTCTTGACTCTATTGGGCTGATTTTGAATTTCAAAGGTTGAAATTTGTGGAACTTAAAGGACTAACAATCTATTTTGAAAGGAGTATTTCTTTCAAGGATTTTTGTTTCTATTGATTATTGATGTGGTTTATAGTTTCCTTTTCGAATCTATGCTGAAAATGTTATATTCTGTATGGATTTTTCGTTTAATTCGATTATGAGCTATGGAAGATCTGCTGTATAAGGAGCTATGGAAGGCATGTGCGGGCCCACTTGTGGATGTTCCAAGAGAGGGAGAAAGAGTTTTCTACTTTCCTCAAGGCCATATGGAGCAAGTAAATAAAAGTTTCTTGATTTTGCTCTATTTTCTAGATTCTTTTGACATGGAAGTTTTATTCTTTTGGTTGATTATGTGGGTTTTAATTTACCATAATTGGGCTGTTCTGCCTTTTCTGCTTCTTGTGGGTTTTGTTTAGTTAGAGGCATCAACAAATCAGGAGTTGAATCAAAGTATTCCTCACTTCAACCTCAATTCAAAGATCCTTTGTAGTGTTGTTTATACGCAGCTACTGGTATGTAATCTGTTGTTGTTATGATGTTATGGTTTGGATTACGTGTATCATTTAGATTACGTTTGGTTTCTTAGAAAGTGACTAAGGAGCTCTTTCGTTACATTAAATTCACTTTTGTCTTTAACCATTTTCCTTTAGCATGAGAAGAAATGAAGAGGTAATTTGTGGTCGCATATAGGGAAAGGTAATCAGACCTAATGAATGGAGAAATAGGAAAAAAGATTTGGAAACAACAACATGAAGGTTAGTTCAAACTGAAGAGGGTAGGAAATTGATATATAGCAAAACAACCAAATAATCGCACACGATAATAGTTGCTAGAAACTAAAAAGTAAACAATACTTAAATGGTCCAACAATTTGCTTATATTTATTTTGATTTTTAGGATTTTTCTTACATCTTGTGAATTTCAATGTTATTACGACTCTTATATCTAGTGAACTTTTGTTACCATGTACGTCAAATAAAGACTCCTCCATATGAAACTAGATAGAAAATAGACAAGACAAAAACCTGTGATTTTAACCCCTTTATTGTTCCATGAAGTCATAGTCTAGTTTACAGTTGAGACTGGGCTCCAAATCGGTCATATATATATGTCTTAGGAGGCAAACAAAATAATTAAGATCCATTTCGATTAAAAACATGAACTAAAATAAGTAGGGTTTGAGCTAAAATAAGTGATTCAAATTTAGTAAGATGTGATGGTGATTATGTGTTGTATTTCATAGGTTGACCAGCTGGAATAGCAGATTCATATGTTAAATATTTTTAGCTTTCAATCTCTCAATTTGGACTTTATTTTAGATTCATATGTTAAATGTTTTTAGAATCGGTTAACATTGTAGGCTGAACAAGATACAGATGAAGTTTATGCTCAAATCACTCTACTTCCGGAGCCAGATGTAAGAGTTCATGTTTTAGATTCTTTAAAAATACATGGCAAACTGATGCCTTTTGTTCGAATGTCATATGTTTATGCTTTTCTGTAACAACCCATAGCAAAGTGATCCTACCAGTCCTGATAAATGCCTTGCCGACCCTCCAAGGCCAACTGTCCACTCTTTCTGCAAAGTCTTAACAGCATCTGATACGAGCACTCATGGTGGTTTTTCAGTGCTCCGAAAACACGCAAACGAATGCTTGCCCATATTGGTAATTTCACTTTTCTTAATTGTTGTTCCCTTTCTCCCAATTCATATATTTAACAGTTTGACATTCTAATGTTCTGTTTTTTGTCGGTTCAGGATATGGCTCAGCCTACTCCTACACAGGAGCTAGTAGCTAAGGATCTCCATGGGTTCGAGTGGCGATTTAAGCATATATTCAGAGGTTATTATGTGCTCATGCCTTTTTTTTACTTATGCTACAACTGAAAGATCAAATGTTGTTGGATATGGAACCTGATGTGAACTGTAAACTGGTTTATGACTTGGCAGCTCCAAGTTCTGTACTCTCTGTCCCAAAATAAATGTCCACAATGAAAAAGGCACACAATTTTGGAAATATGTAATTTATAGTAATTAGTAAATCAAAAAGTGTAATAATTACACATTTCTAAAATTGTTTGCCTTTTAGTTAATTGAAGCCATATTTTTATTTTCATGAGAAGTAACTTCTCTTTGATTGAGCAGGTCAACCACGAAGGCATTTGCTTACAACCGGATGGAGTACTTTTGTTACTTCTAAAAGATTGGTGGCTGGGGATTCATTTGTATTCCTTAGGTATTTGATTTCCATTCTTGCTTTGGTCTTGTGCGCTTTTCTCGGTTTAATGAAAATTGCAACAAGTGACTTGTCACATAGCCAAATTATAAGGTTTTACTATTTGTCAAATATCTAAAATACCCTTTAGTGAAGACATGTATGGAACTCGTGGACCCAAATTATTGTCATCAACTTGTTTGTAATGATTATAACGGACAAACGAGTAATTTTAATTTGGAATCTTTTTTAAAAGGAAATGTTGCAATTTTCATGGGACATCTAAGGAAGGAGCGTTGATCTCACATGCATATTTCTTTTTTGTTTATGGTTAGTTTGTAATTTGTACCCTCGACTACATCTTTATTAAAATATGTGATTGTAGGGGGGAGAATGGTGAATTACGCGTTGGAGTAAGACGTGTTGCTCATCAGCATAACTCCATGCCGTCTTCCGTGATTTCGAGCCGGAGCATGCGCCTTGGAGTTCTTGCAACTGCATCACACGCTGTTTCTACCCAAACCCGCTTTGTTGTTTACTACAAGCCAAGGTATGTTACTTTGCTCCATTAAAGTGAGTATTTACTGTCCTTAACGACATAAATATGAGGTTTTTCTAGCATTGATCCTACTTCCAATTGATCCAAGGTGAGGTGGGATGCACACCTAATATGGTGTCGAGTGTCCCAAAAAGCTTTTGGGTGTGCTATCAACTTATTGTAACGCACAATTGTGTTCCTATAAATTGAAGTCTTATAAAGCAGTCTATTAGGATATTTAGACATATTCGGCATCCTATAAAGCCGATTTTGTTGTAGTGTATCCATGAATCACACCCCTTTATACTTGCAACTCTTTGATTTGCTGAAATTTTACAGGACAAGTCAGTTTATCATCGGCTTGAACAAGTATATTGAATCTATAAACAATGGATTTACTGTCGGCATGAGATTTAATATGCGATTCGAGGGTGAAGACTCTCCAGAGAGAAGGTAAACATAATAAATATATATATATATATATATATATATATATAAGTTGTTGGTATTTAAGTTGATACAAAGAGATGCTTTTTTTCCTGAAAATTTCTTCAATTGATTAGGTTTACGGGTACGATAGTTGGAGTTGAAGACTTGTCTCATCAGTGGGAATGTTCTAAATGGCGCTCATTGAAGGTAAACATATGATGTAATTTCTGATGAATCTATAATTATTTCTGAAGGCATCCTGTATGCACCAATTTGCAAGGGGTGGGGATGGAAGTTTCTTTATGTTAGTCAAAGACTTGTCCTTTGACTCTGTTAGAGTCCCCCATCTGCTAGACTTGAACCTATTCTCTTCAATTTATGTTAGAAACTCCCTTCTCTTTTCAAGGGCTCTTTTGGAGATTAATCTGGGCGTTCCCCATATTCTCACAGCTTGAATGACAATGAAATAAAAGAAACTTAACTTTCTCCCATTGGTTCCAGGTCCAATGGGATGAATCTACATCAATAATGAGACCAGAAAGGGTGTCACCATGGGAGATCGAGGCTTATACCACTCCTGTTCCAACAAGCTTGGCTCAACCGGTGGCACCTAAAAGTAAAAGGTCTCGACCTTCAGTCAATATTCCTAATCTTGGTGAGTTGATTGTTCTCTTACCTTTATGTTTGTCGTCTCCATATCCTTATTAACCGCTTGTATTTTGTACTTTGGGCTGCTTGTGTTCTAGAACCTGCATGCTCGACTGTATCAGCTGTTTGGAATCCTTCACATGAGCAAACAGAAAATGGTAACAATGGCTATCCTTTAAGGACTCAATTGGATGCAGACTGGCTATCGTCATCCCACTGAAATCTTCATGGAATATCTCTTGCAGGTGAAACAGAAGATAGGAAAGGTCTCTTAGGTTGGTCTGTCCATTCACATTCGAATTATGCGCCTCAAGAATCCACAAAACTGACCAAAGATTCAATTAAAAGTTCGCTTGACTTGAAGAAGTCTGAAAATGTTTCAAGTTGTAGATTATTTGGTTTTGACTTGAAGATCGCCCCCAAAGGTGATACTATACCTGAGGTAGCCGATGGGATTTCAGACCAGAAGCCTGACCACCCATCAAAGGATCACAAAGGCAGTCAAAGCAAACCAAGTGCTTTGACAAGGAGCCGTACCAAGGTAACATCTGATCCTTCAAAAATGTGTACTTATTTATATATTCTGTGAGAATCACAAAAAGTTTACAAACCGTGAGAACGAGTATATGATGTGTTGATTCACATGATTTTTTTTCCATCTAAGGCTAGGATTTAAGGTATTGATTAACATATATTTGTTTCACAACGTATAGGGCCTGGTTCATTTGAATATAACTAAATATTCATGAAAAGCCTGCTAGTCTTTAATGTGCATGTCTAACATAGTTATAATGATTAAAGGTTCAAATGCAAGGAGTGGCGGTGGGTCGTGCAGTGGATCTATCCGTGTTAAAAGGGTATGATGAGCTCATAGATGAACTTGAAGAGATGTTTGAGATCAAGGGGAAGCTTCGCCCTAGAAATGAATGGGAAATCGTGTTTACTGATGATGAAGGAGATATGATGCTCATGGGTGATGATCCATGGCAGTAAGTAACCTTACACTAGATGCATCAATCATGTACTAAACCTTGAGGGCCAACTCAACTGGCAAATAAATGCCAGACCCTTGGGCTCCTCTCCATTGGTTGCAAGTTTGAGTCTCCTCAGGCCAACTGAGGATGATATACTTGGCCTGTTATCTTTAGGGACCCATGGGATAAGTCGAGGTGCACACAAGTTGGCCTTGACACCCATGGTTAAAAAAAAAAATCATGAACTATTGTTAACTGCCTCTGACAAAGGCTTTTAATGCACAGGGAGTTCTGTAGAATGGTGAAACGAATTCTAATCTGCTCGAGTCAAGATGTGAAGAAAATGAGTTGTGGTAGCAAGCTGCAACTTTCTTCTTCCATAGACAACGAAGTGTCTGGCTTTAGCTTGGAAGTTGCTGAAAATTGAAAAAATTATGCGGTTTCTTGTACGTAATCTTGTATGTGTTTTTAGGTTTGTGGTCTGCGTTTTTTTGAAGTCGTCGGGTGTTTGAAGATGAATGGAAAGGGGAATAAGGGCACAAGTAGTAATATGGTATTGAAGTTGTTAGAGATGGAAGCAGGGTAGGATTAGGATGCTGTGTGTATTAGTGGTTTAATGTTTGATTCAGTTTTATATGATTGTATTTTATGTTATTTGCTTAGTCTTTTGACAACTAGTGGGTGGGAGATAAGCAAGCTCTTCACATTTTAAAGCATCATGATTCTAGCCAAAACTCATATGTTATTTATGTTGAGATTTGCATTTTCCATATCAATAATATAATATGGATTTTTACTTCGGAATCTTTTTAGGGGAGATATTAGATATGTATAATCTTAACCCGAACCTTGTTTTCAACCAAGACATAATGGATAGTTTTTCCTACTTTTCTTGTCTTATTTATGTCCGTCTTAGTTTGTCATGCTTTTACTTTATGTCAGTCTTAGTTTTTTTTGGCTACCCTAATAGTTTAAGTGTTACTGCTTGCTTTGTGTTGCTTGTTTTTTCTTTATCTTATATATTCTCCCATCTCATGTGTCCCCGATCCCTTTTTTGTTTACTGTACCTGTTGTTTGTTTACACACACTCACCTGCTACTTATTAACATGTCTTTTTGTACTTTTTGTTTTCTAAGCAAGGGGGTTTCACGAAAATAACACTCTACCCTTTGAGATAGAGATAAGTTCTATACATGTCGACATACCTCCAAGATTCTACCACTCTATGGAGATACATTGAGTTTGTACCTTTCGGTTTGGTTTAGTTTGTTGAGACACATGACCTCCTTCTAGAACTATTTAGATGCGATGTAGAGTTGTTTGGTTTGTTATAAAGAGGTTGTTATGCCCACATGAGAAATTGTTGGTCTAAAGCGCTTTTTGGGTACATATCACTCACGTGTCGGAGCTTCTTTCGATGAATTATTTTAATGCTTGTTTTGGACTAAAGTCTTTATTATTACGATGGCTTTAAATTTTAGATATACAAGTTGTTTCTCATAAGATATCCAACTTCCTTTTAGGAGCTCGTTAAAGATCACGTGAAACCATTCCATTTGTGAAAGAAGGTTGTTACGTCCTTTTGTTGCTTTAAAACGTGTTGTTAAGTACTTTGCTTCAACCTTTACCGCATTTGAAGACCTATTTAGGCCTCTCGTACTTACTTAGCAGGTAAGAAGAAGGTAGACATCCTTACATAATTTACAGAGTCCATATCCATACTGACCTGATGTAACTCACTACATAATTTGTAAAGTATTTACAAATTATTCGATTCACGTCTTATTGGGAATCATACTTTATATAATCAAGTCGCAATTATATATTGTTAAAGCCAACTAAATTTGCAAACAGATGACTTGTTATGCCAACTTACAAAAAAGATGGCTTATTATAATTACCAACTTCATGGAGCCATCTTGTACGTACAACTTGGATAACATTTGGTACAACAGTGATGCATAAACTCATCTAGTCTAATGACTATTCTACCTTCCTAGCAAAATTCCTTCAATGAAAATTCAAGAATCATTGATTCGAACATTGACAACAACAGATTCCTCAATTGGAAGACGCAACTTGTTGTTGTCATCCATACTTGAACTAGATGACCCTTCAAATATGGTCACACTATGTTCTAAAGGAACCCCTTGTGAGTCCGCGTTAAGGTTGATCGCGGTGGTTGTTGATTCAGCAACCACCAGCAGCTCGTGGTGGCCGTCTTTGGCGGCACCGATGACTGAGCATCTGCAGAGTGGACATGTGGTGTTCGAATGGATCCAGTTTCGTATGCAATCACCATGGAATACATGTTGGCAGGCTGGTATTTGATGTAGCTTCTCATTCATCTCGAATTCCCCCAAACAAACACAACACCTTCAGATCAAATTTTCATGGAATTCCCGTTAGATTTTTGTTTAAATCCATGGATATAATAATGCTCGACTTTTTCAAACCATAGTTGTTCTTTGAGAAAATGCATAGCAATGTTACGGTTTGTAAACCATAAGGGTTGTGGCGTATTGGTTAAGGCTTTGGGGATGTGGTGGAATATCCCATCTGTCCAGGGTTCGAATTCAGACGTACACAACAATTGTAGTCACTAAGGTTTAATCAGGGCTAATGTCTTACGGTCATAATAAAGTACAATGATTCACAAAGTCAATCACTCAAGAATCAATTTGAAAACATTGGAATTCATATGCTTACATTGAATCCTTCGCGTATAAATCTTCATCGAACAAGATCACAGTAAGCCTGTCTTCAAGGTTTATCTTCGATCCCATTTCGCTCTACAAGAAAATAGACACAAAAGAATAAATATTTGAGAGAGAAAGATATATATATATATATATATATAGAGAGAGAGAGAGAGAGAGATGTATACATACATATTGAGGGGAAGTTGAGGAATCTTGATTTATTGAAGCTTGTATAGATGCAGAAGAAGATGAAGAATTGGTGTTACTAAAAGTTCTTTTGAGGTAGAACAAGTAAAACAAGAGAAAAAGTATTATGGAGAAGAGAATTGGGATGGAAAATATGAATGCTTGGTATAATTTCATTTGAAGTGCTTGAGAATACAAGTGAGCACCAGTGCTTGCACTTGAAGATTGAAGGTAACCCATTGCCTTTTTAACTACTTAAAATTTGCTTCTAATTAATCACCCTTTTCAAAATCTAAATAACCCAAAACAACAACAACACAAAAGTCCCTTCTGAAACTCAAAGAAACCCAACCTAAAGCTGTCTTTCTCTTGATTTCTTGATCAAATGAGGATCTGATCAGTATATGGATGATCAAGTTAGAATCTTTTGGGAGAAAGAGAAGATGGGTGTTGTAGATTTTTGTGTTTTTGCTCACCCACTCCAAGTTTATATAAGAATTAGGAGTAAAAGATACTTGTACGGCTTAAATTTTCAACAAGAAACTTAAAGAAACCCTGGTGGACTTGCTGATTGTGTCAGAACCCAAGTGAATGAATGCAAGTGATGTGAAAGTCACAATCTTTTGATGAAAAAGAAGATGGGTATTGTATATTCTATATGGATGGTGTTTTCTAAACACCAAAAAGACACTTCTTTGTGTGCAAGAAACTGAAACTGGATGTCAAGTTTCTTGATGGAGGAGTTGGAGTCTATAAATGCATTGGAAGTTGGAATCTTTAGGGAGAAAAAGAAGGTTTTGTTTCTAGTAAGTAACCAACTGAATAATTCATATAATTATGAGTTGAGTTGAGTTGAGTTCAAAGAGGTTTTGTTTGGTTTTATATATGGGAAGTTGTGATGAGAAATGGTAGTGGGTTTCTTAGTCGAGTGAGTAACCGAGGGATGGATGGGGTGTATAAGTGGAACATGTGGATAGTGAGTTAGACGTGAAAGGAGAAAGGGAAAAGCAAATATGGTGAGTATAAGAAATGGGTTATAAGATGCAGGAAGAAAGTGATGAAAGGGAATTGAACATCATCATTATATATACTCCTTCTCATACATATATATACATATAGTGTACAAGAAAATGGATAAATCACATGTAATTTTACATGCGATTACGGAACACGATCAACACATAACACATATGATTGTGTAAAATCACATAATTATTGGTTTTCCCATATATATATATATATATATATATTGGAAGAATATTTTGCAACTCTGAAAAAAGTTGCAACCCTTGCAACCCACATCTTAACCGTTGGATTCATGATCGACGGTTATTTTATTTTTATTTTTCTGTTTTTTTTAATTAAAAATATTGGGCCCCATATCTATTGTAACCGCCGATCATGAATCCGACGGTTAAGATGTGGGTTGCAACCTTTTACTAGGGTTGCAAAATATCCAACCCCTATATATATATATATATATATATATATATATATATATATGTAGGTGAATGATCGTGTGTGAGAAGCGTGAGAATTGGATCTGAACACTTGATCTCTTTTAATCTCAAGTCCTCCCATGAATTGCGGCTTAAAAGGGAATTGATCTGGTGCATCTCATCCTAATGTGCATTCATTTCTCATCCAACGGTTGATAACCACTTCTCACGCTTCTCACTGGAACCCAACCCCTATATATATATATATATATATATATAGGAAGAGATTCATTTGAAAAATGGTAAATATATGAGAAATAAATAAGTAATCCTAGTCATTCATCTGGTCAACATTTGCGGCTTTGACCGTGAAGCATCGGATAATTTCTTGCGTGGTCCATAGAAGATAGAAATGGTAGTTTCGTAAAATACGCGATACGAGTTCATATATGAACCTGTATGATTCCTTACGTTCATATGTGAATCAGTTAATTAGTTCATATGTGAATCACAAAGGTTCATATATGAATTTGTTAACTAGTTCAACTGATTCACATATGAACTTACAATTAATTAGTTCATATGTGAATCAGTTAATTAGTTCATATATGAATAACAAATGTTCATATATAAATCAGTTAAAAGAGTTCATATGTGAATTACACTGGTTCACATATGAACTTGTGAATCATACATGTTCGTATATAAACTCGTCGCGTGTATTTTGTAAAAATTACGAAACTCTCCTTCTATTTTTAGAATAGCAGCAACTTTTGACCAGTCAAAGCCACAATTCTTGATCAGTTAAAGCCGCAATATTTGACTAGTCAAATCCGATCTTGACCGTATAAATATTGGCTAGGATTACTTCTCTATTTCTCAAATAGTTATCATTTCTCAAATGAACCTAAGGCTATATATATAAGAAGGATCATGCAATAAGTTAAACATTTTGTGAGAAGGCGAGAAGTGTGATATCATATATGATTACATGGCATGTGGGTGTGTTTAATCATATATGATTAAACACTTCTCGCCTTCTCGCAAAATGTTTAGCTTCTCGTTTGAACCTGCCTATATATATATATATATATATATATATATATATATATATATATATATATAGGGTCAGGTTCAGGGGAAAACCTCAAAAAAACGGAAAAATGAGGAACACTCTGATAGCCTTTGATCTGGACGGTATGCATTTGTACATACAAGTAATTAAGTTGTTTTTTGGGTTTTATACACGTGTGGATGTAATAAATTACTTGTATGCACAAATGCATACCGTCCAGATCAAAGGCAATCAGGGTGTTCTTCAGTTTTCCATTTTTTTAAGGTTTTCCTTTGAACCTCCGTTTATATATATATATATATATATATATAAAACATGGGTGCACTAAGGATGAAGGGACCCTCCAACACTTGCATTTAAAAATTTTAATTTGTTTATGATTAGTAGAAACATCACATCATTGTGGTAATGCTGCTCCCTAGACCCACATTTCATATTGGTGCACTAGCTTATATGCTTCTTTCACTGGCAAATGCTTCACCTTGGGTTGCTATTTGATTAGCATATAATATAATACAACACGCAATCTATTGTGGGCATAATTTTGTTCTGGTTGGACAAGATTTTATACCTTTTTTTTTAATATTCAACAACTTACCGTTATTTTAAAAGGACAATTTCAAGTATTTAGTATTTATAATTCAGATAAGGGAGAGGGAGAGGATAACGTAACGAATCACATAAACCCGATAGGAGTGGCTTAAGTGAAGAGTCATTGTGCGACAAGAAGGTTTCATTAATACTGAAAGGTCAAATTTCTACAAAATAACCATCATACAACTATGTTATTATATATGTTACATGAGAGGGAATGTTAGGTGTCAAAGAAGGCCCATGAAGTTAGGAGTAATAGAATTGAGGATATTTTAATGGATTTTGTGGTCCAACCATGTTAGACTGGATACTGAAAAAGGTCTTTTGGGTGAAGTTGGGTGTTGTGCATAGAGGTGTTAACAAACTGAGTCGATTAGCAGGTTGTTCGAACTTGTCTCGAGAAAATAATATCATATTTGAGTTTTTTTTTTTTGAAAGGCAATGTCATTTTTTAGCTTAAATAACTTTTTCAAAGTAGTGCTTGAGCTCGATGCTCGTTTAACAAATTTGAGTTGTATATTGTACCTAAAATTCAAGCTCTATAAGCTTGTTTATAGGCTCGAACTCAAGATCATTTAACTCGTTTATTGGCTCGACTCGATAGTTTTTATATTTTGATTATAAGATTCATGAATATACGAACATGTATGGCTTGAAAAAGTGTAACATCAAATGGCTCGGCTCCAGCCAACTCAAAAAATTTAATCAAGTTTTTGAACAAGCAGATTCAAATATTGGTGTTATGGAGCTCGACTCATTAAGTTAAACAAGTTTTATTTCGCATTTGAGATTAACTCGAGCTCGAGAATTATTAAGCCCAAACTTGAATTGTTAACATCCCTTGTGCCTATCATGAAAATTCTGAAAGAAGGAAGATTAGGATGGTTTGGACATATTAGCAGGAGACCGATGGTGGCACCAGTGAAAAGAGTATAAGGCATGACAGTTAAGGGGTAGCTGAAGAGGACATGAGATGAGCACCAGATGAAGGATAGTAGACTAGGTACAGGGACATATAGCTAGTATGGATGAGAAAACCGGAACGCATAGGCTAAGGCTATGTTTGGTAAATTAGCTGATAAATGATAAGCTAGCTGGTAACTGATAAACTAGCTGGTGACTGATAAGCTAGCTGATGAAAAAGTCACGTTTGGCAAAAACTAGCTTATAAGCATATAAAATTACCAAAAAGGACATCTAGAAAAAAATAATCAATCACAATTTTAATAATACTAGAAGCGTACTCGCGCAATGCAGCGAGATAATCACGATATTAATGTTTATTTTTATTTTTTATTTTTTATTGATTTACAGTACGATTTTGGATGATTTTTATTGAGTGATAATGGTTTTTTTATATATAAATTTGTTTAATTTAGGCTTAACAATATAATGTTTTTTATATAAAAAAATTAAGTAGTTTGTTAAAATTCATTAATTATCTTATATATTTTATATTTTTTATATTTAAATTGAGATGTTTATCCTGTTTTGATTATGTTTATCATAATTCAAATTTCATAATTTTAGGATTTGGAAATTAGAGATAAGGATTTTGGGGGATAAGGATGAAATTTATTAATTAGGGTTAAAAACATTTAAAAGTAGTACATATTGCTTCATTAATTGTTTTTTAAGAGATTTTAAGTAGATTAGCATTAAATAATAGTACATAATGCTTAATACATCACGATTTTAATGTTTATTTTTATTTTTTGTTTTTTTATTGATTTACAGTACGATTTTGGATGGTTTTTATTGAGTGATAATGGTTTTTTATATATAAATTTGTTTAATTTAGGCTTAACAATATAATGTTTTTTATATAAAAAAAATTAAGTAGTTTGTTAAAATTCATTAATTATCTTATATATTTTAAATTTTTTATATTTAAATTGAGATGTTTATCCTGTTTTGATTATATCTATCAGAATTCAAATTTCATAATTTTAGGGTTTGGAGATTAGAGATAAGAATTTTGGGGGATAAAGATGAAATATATTAATTAGGGTTAAAAGCTTTACAGGTAGTACATTAGGCTTTAATAGTTATTTTTAAGAGATTTTAAGTAGATAGCTTTAAATGATAGTACATAAAACTTAGTGAGTTGTAATTAAGAGTTTTTTAATTATCTTTATAATATAGTATAGATAATTAAAACAAATTTATAGTAATATAATATCTATATCTATACTATATTATAAAGATAATTAAAAAACTCTTGAATACAAATTATTATGCACAAGGTACCATCATTTTATGCAAGATTTTAAAAATCTCTTCATTTACAAGTATCAAAGCACAAGATACATATTACTACTGCAGGCTTCTAACACCCACCAAGTCCAATTTGGTATGTGCATGACCTTCCTTTTACGCAGACATTTCCATATGTATCACTATTAATTAATACTCCTCCGTCCCAAAATAAATGTCCACAATGAAAAAGGCACACAGTTTTAGGAGTGTGTAATTGTTACACTTTTTGATAAACCAAAGTACAATTTTACCCTTAATTATAGAGAGAGAAATTTTCTCCATCACATAATTAAGGGTAGAATGGGAAAGTGTAAATTTACTTTTGAAAATGGACACTTATTTTGGAACAAACAAAAATAGTAATGGAGACACTTATTTTGGGACGGAGGGAGTATATTATATTACAATAATTTTGTTTTAATTATATTATTAAATATGTAATTGGTTATTTTTTCTAGATGTTATTAAAATATATAAGATAATCATTGAATTCTAACAAGATACTTAATTTTTTTTATATAAAAACCATTATACTATTAAACCATCAGGTCTTTGGCCTGGTGGCCAGCGCCCATCCGTAAACGCTCCTTCCGGGGTGTGCCCATCAAGGGTTCGATTCCTGGGGGAGACAGGGTGTCTTTTCCGGTGCAGCCTTATGGTGCTATGGCTGTAGGGTCTCCAAAAGGGGACCACGGGGCCATAGGTCTCCGCCAATCAACCCTAAATTAAACAAATTTATAAAAAAAAACATTACCACTTTCTCAAAACCATCCAAAATCGTACTGTAAATCGACAAAAAAACAAAATGAAACATTAAAATCGTGATATATTTCGCTGCATTGCGCGAGTACGCTTCTGGTATTAATTAATACAAATAAGATAGTAAATAATATAATGTATTAATTAAAAGAATTTGAAATTTATTATTATATATATTATAAATTTTGAATTTTAAACCAAATTTTAAAAAAATCTACATTAACTTATGATTTTAAATAACCGGTATAATATGGAAAAAATAATCAAAATAATAATAATTGATAACTAAAATATATTGATCAATATTAAAAAAATTGATATTAAAAAATAATTTTAAATAAGTAAAAAGTAATATCAATATATAATTAAAATTTATGTTATAATTTTCAGATAATATTAATTAATATTTATTAATTAGTAACAATAAATTTTAATAATTAATATTTATGTATAATTAATAGTTAATATATAATAATGAATATTAATAAGAGTATAATTGGAATAATCACAAAAAGTCCCTCAAGCTACTCCAAGTAATTTATCAAAAAACTAGCTTATGTCCATCCAAACATGTACCCACAAAATAAACTAGCTTATTTTTGTCAAACAATAGCTAAGACTAAGAGTGGGATACGAGAAAGGTTAGGGAGCTAGCATATAACTAGGTTATTAGAGTCATACCATATAGTTAGAGGGTTGTGTGCATTTCCTAACATTCTTTATGTTTCAACTTGTTAATTTCTTCTCTCTTTTTTCGTTACTTTTTATTTACTAGTCTTGTTTTTTTTTGTCTTTTCACTCACATTTTCATAAGTCGTGGGTCTTTATGAAAACATTTGTTCTAACATTTTGTGTAGACATTAAGATGTCGTTTGTTTTTTAAGAGGTCTAAAGTCTGAAGTCTTATTTTAGTTATGATTAATAAGAGATGGTGAGTAAAAAAGTCTAAACGATTCAGACTTAAGAGTCATTAAGAGGTTTTAAAATATAAAAAAAACAACCCCTAAGTTTACATGCTATCTTATATTCAAACTCTACTTTACAATGTGATATACCATATTGGTTTGGTTTGATTTCATATTTAAATAAAAGTGTTTGTAAATTCATTATGTATAATGAACCAAAAAGAATTAAATGAATAAGTATTATTAAACAAAAAGATAATCACGTGTAATTTGGGATAATTGAATAATGGTTAGTAGAGGAAGGGGTCGTTTACCCAAATACTTATCCGGTAAGCACTTATCGGTTAAATTCAATGTTATCACTTACCTTATCGGGTAAGATTTTAGTTCACTCAAACGGTATCGTAGGCAAAAATCTACTCGGTAAATGCTAACCGGGTAAGAGTCATTGCACTCACTTACCGGGTAAGATTGTCGACCATTGCTTTCGCTCTTACCGGATAAGATTATTGGTCATTGTCGTATTCATGGGTAAGATAATATAACTTGGTAAGTTTGACAAGTGCTTGCCCAAGTAAGTGTTTGGTAAACCGCCCCAAGTATGTAATGAATGCATGTTATGTCTCTCTCAAAATAGTGTATGATCAAATTGGGCCACCACCAATCAAGATCCTCTTTCATTCCCAATTAATAGATAAGATATGATTTGTTTAATAATTAATACGAAAACCAAGTGCTCCTTCCCTAAACTGTATACATCTCATATTGCAAAAAAAACAAAAAAAGTACCTAGATAATGCGGTTTGGTTTGTATCTAACGTATTTTGAAATATACAATGAATTACATCATAATATTTGTAATCAAACGTTCATAACAAATTCAGGGGGCGTTTGGTTTATTTTAAGAAATGGGAATGAAGTAGAATGAGAATAGGAATGGGCATTTCATTAATGTTGTTTGGTTAAACCAATATAATCAATGAAAAATTGTTTTATATGATATTTTTAATACAAATATATGCCCTCCAACATGAAAATAAAAAAGTATGTTTCATTCAACATCGAGAAATGAAGGGCATATAGGAAAATGTGACTGAGCGGGAATAAGATTTTCATTCCCCCCAATTTAGTCAGGAATGAAAATCAATGGATTTGGGGTAATGGACCCATTATATTATGTCAAACCAAACAACATTTTTCATTATCATTCTCATTCCTGACCCCTTAATACCTCCAACCAAACACCCCCTCAAAGTTTGACCGAATATACAATACAAAGTTTCTATGCACATAACATAATTAAATCCAAACACATAACAACCTTTAATCAAAATTTTAAAATAAATCTGAAGCAAAAAAATGTTCCAAAACAAACAATCATGCTCCATATTTCATCAAACTCCTGAGTATCGACAATCTATATTGTTGTAATTGAGTTGATTTGGAATAAGTTTTGTTTTTTATTTATTAAATGATGGGCTTATACTTATTTTTAAATATCATTTTTGGTAAAATTATAATATATATTTATATATCATATATAATTTTTGTTATATATGTTGTGTAGTATGGTTTGAACCACGGTTTTGTAATCGAAAACCGCAAATCAATCATATAGCGCGGGTTGACAAAAATATAAACCACAACCGTACTATAGATAGAAATTTAAAACCGAACAGTTTGATAGAATACAAATACTTTATACGGTTTAATTAACACCCTTAGTTTTTCAAAACATGGTTAAAGTAAAGTATGGGCAATTGATTGGTCTCAAGCTATATATAAAAACCAAAAAGATTTGTAAAGTTGAAGCAAATCAAGCTGCTATCTAACATAAAGTGTGTTGGAAGTTGTATAGTCACATAGGCATGGGTCACCTTCTTTTTCTTTCTTTGTAATTTTGGTGTATGATTAATCTATGAGTAGTGAGTGCTCTTTGACATGAAAAGTTAAGTTTTCTTACCCAACAAGCCTTCTTTTAGATAAAGATAAACAAAATAAAATAAAAGATGACTCGGATACAAGAATGTGTGAGTGATATCGAAAGGGTTAGCCATGGACCTACAGTTGCATTCGCACCATCAGGTTCAGTATAGAACCTTCAATTTTCTATGACATCTCACTAGGGGCGAGGTCGAGGAGTAAGGGGAAGGGCATGGTTGGAAAAAAGAAAGAATAACATGGTTGAATCCATAAGCCAGGGGCTAGGGTTGATCCATAAAGTTAAATAAGATAATAGCTTAATCATTTAAGCCGTAAACAAAAACTTTGATATGGGTTAACGAATAAGCCTCTTCCTTAAGTCGAAAACTATGATATAATTTTTCTCCAATACTAGTCCATGCTTCGTTTAGATGTTTTCTCAAACTAGCTATATTCAAACCCTTAATCCTTCGGCTTAGGTTTGACCATAACTAATGCGTATTATGTATTTATCCTACTATAGTCCTAGGAGCATGTTCAAATGAAAATCATGAATATTTAAAAATCTGGAATCAAAGAACCAACTATTCGTACTATTCATATTTTTATTCATGATAAAATGCATGATATCATTATGAAAATGCATGTTGTTCATGATGAATATGATTATTCACGGTTAATCATCATTAATAATACATGAAATAATTGATGTTCTCAAAATATTTATGGTTTCATTTGAACTTCTCCTACGGCCCTAAATCAAGCTTTATCCGGACTATCTACCACAATGGTTTTATACTTTTATATGGCCCTTTTATCGAACAACATTGAGCATTTACGGAAAATCAGAACCAACTAGAACTTTCCAGATCCGGGACCGAGTTTTTTCCAGACCATATGGATTCTTGTGAACTTCCAGCCAAACAAAAGCCACATAAAGATGAACAGGATGCCTATTCCTTTTAATCTCATCAAAAGAAAGATTCTTGAATACAAAAGAATATCTCCATACAGATATGTGACATTTCTACACAATACACCTTCAAGAACTCAAAAAGATTTAGATTCTTTTTGAAGCTAAAACCGAAAGAAATATGATACTAATACTTCCTCTTCCTTATCTGGAAGGTGGATGATCTGATGACATCATCATCCATCGTCAACGTTGTCTCCAAAACCTCCAAGGATTCGGGTTTTGTGAAATACGCAAACAAGAGATAGATACCATCTAAGTAAGTGTTGGTCTCACCAGCTTTGTTTTTCTTCTTGATGCTGTAAGCAAGAGGGATGACTCCCCTGTTGAATACCTCCACATACATGCCACCCCCAGCCACAAGCAACTGTAAAAAAAGCCATTAAATGATTAATTAAATTAACCACGAAATGGATTTTAATTAATCAAGATTTGTTCTTCCCACTTCCCTTTTGCGGCATACATCAGAAAGCACTAAACTTTTATTCGTTTATAATTGTATATGAAGTTTTGTTTATGCCGTAAATGTTAAGCTACATGGGGTTGCAAAAGCCAATCTAAGTGCAGACATGTAACGAAAAGGTAGCAAATCAATAGATTCATCGTCCTCATGTTGTGTTCTTGACTCAAAAGTGTGTAATACCAACCAACCAAGGCTAGTTTGTAGAGGATTCCATGTCATATGCATACAGAAAAAGATTATTTTATTAAAGAAAGAAAAAGGAAATGGTAAGCCAACAACAGACAGCAAAAGAAAAAAAGAATTCAATAGTAAATGTTTGAATTGAATTGTTCTACTGATGTGATCAGCAAATACACATTTGAGTTGTATAAAAGTATTTGTTTATATAAAATTTCTAAATTCCCATCTTGTGTGTCACATCTTTAGTTGCTATATAAAATGAGACCCATTATCATGTCTTCCTTTTGTATAACACCATGTAAACGGGACCCACAAAATGAAAATATTGACCAATATAAGAACCTTAAGGTTTTCTAAACCACCATTAAAGATCCTTAGCAAGAGAAGAATGAAGGGAAATGATAAGTAATGACTAATTCACTATGAGTCCTTAGTTCTCAAGGGTGCATTCGAGTGTTCTATTGTTGCTTTTTGTTACCAATTGAAGTGTTCATTTTAATTTTTTGCATTTTTGGAATTATATTTGTTGTTTAGAAGCAAAGCACCACTCTATGAAACAACACTACTAAATGATAATCCATCACATCAATAGCTCTTTGCTGCTTTTGAGCTACAACTCTACAGAGGCACTTAATGACTTCTCATATTCCTCCATATTCTAATCAAAATAAAGTAAATATATAAAATAAAATAAAACTTTAAAAACCACCCTTTAAAAAAGAAACATTTCAAAGTAGTATTCAAGTAAGACCTCACAAACTGGATGTTGCTGTTGAACTTTAGTCTTGAGTTGCTACATTTCCTACTTTAAATGAAGGTGTGCATTTTCTTTTACCAAACTAAACCTTTTTGTAATGCATAATCAATTATGTAGTACCCGAAATCAGTTTAAATGATTCTGACAAAATTATTCACTTATGGCCATCAAAAATTCGACAGACCCCTAAATAATATAAAAGGTCCAACGGTCAAGATCAATATAAGATGGAAGAAGAAAAGTTGATGAATATGGTTTACCATTTTACTTCTATCTTTTAGGTAAATAAGACTTGAAACCTCAAACAAAACTCAAGACATCCATATAAATCCCACAAAGACCATCAGATATGTATTCCTTCTTGTTGGGCACAGATAACAGAACCACACTTCTAAAGTATACCCCAAACCCAAGTTAGAAATACACAAGTCAAAGGCATTAAGAATAGCTTTTCTGTTTCCAGGTATACCTCAACAAGTTAGGGGTTGTTTGGTTGGTTTTTCATTAAGTTCTGTATGGATAAAGTTGTCTGTGTAAATTAATCTGTCTGTATAGATTTAGAAGGTTTTTATTTGAGAGAGTTTTTTCATAGATGGAAGGAACATGTTTTTTAATGGTAGGGACTGGTTTGAAAAAAACTTGGTTTTCTGCATAAAGCTCCCCTTTAAAATCTTACTGAATAAGCCACTTTCTATATCATTAAGCTACTACCAAACAGTCGTATATAGCTGACTGAATAAGCTGTGAGTCTCATTAAGCTCATTAAGCTGCTAACAAACAGGCCCTTAGTCGTGGTGGCATGATGCTGGAATTGAGAGTTAAGAAGTACTCGAAAATATGCATATCACGTGACTTTGAAGTCCTAAAAGAAGAAATCATCTGACTTCTTATTTTCTTCAAGAAACTAGAAATAAAATATAATCAGAACTTTTTGAAAATCGTTACTGCATAAGCTTTGCTGTAAACTACAAGAGTGATCCTACAACTATAGATTGAGAGGATAGGAATGACAAAGAAACCCGATTGGGAGTTTGGTACCTACTGTGGTACAATACCTAAAGCCAGAAGATCAAAATGAACAAGGCCAATAAAGAAGGCAGGATGAATTCTGAAGGGAAATATGCCTGAGGGCCTAACTAGCCGTAAAGGGACAGAAGAGTTGAGGGATCACTAAACTTGTGCGGTCTACATCAAAACCGAGGGTATCTATTGGGTTTTGGACAACAATCATAACCAGTATATTAAACACTCTTCGTTATCTATACTCTTACTTCAAGTACTCTCATTTCTGGATGTGATCTCCTTCAATTGGTGGCCGAAGGTGGATCGAAAGCATCCATTACTTTGCAGGTCAGCAGTGGTTGGACTAGATAGATCATGAATTAACATCATTCTGACCTCAAATTTCATGTGCCAAAGCCTGATATCGTTTGCTCAATTCAAAGCATACATCTTATCAAAGTTTCATGAGCATAATTAAGGACTCAAATGCCTGACTTGAGTTACTGAATGCTAACTAACGTACCCTAAAATTTAACACATCATTTTTCCAAAAATAAAGAACTTCACATTCCTCTTTTAATGGTTCAAATGAAGTCTTTGTGTAAATATAACAAATAAAAAACTGAACTTTCTTTCTATTCAGCAACTCCAGCACCATGTCAAACTACTAAAGTGTAAACCAGTATTTAGTGCTGCACTCGGAAACCGTAAAACACTAACATGAATTTGATAATTGGAAAAGAGAGCTCTTCTCTGTTGAGCGGAGCATGTAACATAATTTGCAAAAAAGCTCCAAGAAAACATATCTACAGATTCAACGCATTACAAGGAAACTTCCCCAAAATAGCCATTTGTTGACTAAAACTAAATGTGATCAGTTTAAATCTTGAATATTGATAATAGGAAAGAAAAAAAGAGTTCCACTCCATTGTGGTTATTGAAAATTATCTATTGGCTAGCTTTCCTATGTTGATATTGGGCTACCACCGACGACAAAATTAATGGGTCAAAATACTTGGCAGATTCCATTAACTACTCACAAAAATGTAAAATCATCAAATTTAACAAGAAAATTCAAACTAATGAGAGATCATCTCAAGATTTAGGCCATTTTGTTAGTTAAATCTCTCAAGCTTGTATCAACAACGATCCGTACAGTGGATCTTTTGTCAGCGTTTTCTGCTAGTGGTTTTTCCACATAAAAATTTGGTGCCATTCTTTTCTTTTTCTCGCTTTGCTTGATAAAATTGTGAATTTTGTAGTATCTCATATGCTTCAGATTATAACGGCTTCATTATTACATATTGAGCAATCGATTATGGCATTGGTATCGAATTAGGATGGATTTGAGATTTGATCATTGGGGAGTCAACTTCTCACTTTGACTTTATTTGACTACTTCTTTAATTAGTCAACTAATCACCAAATTAAAGTTGGATTTGATAAGTTCAAGTGCTTATTGTTTTAATAACAAGTTCAAAACCAGCTTTTCCCAAGAAGCATAGAATAATAATAGTAATTCAGCACTGCCTTTAATTCTAATAAAACAATAGAAAATTCAACAACACCAAACTTTGCTATGGTATCCTACATTCAAACTCCCTCCTTCAAAAACTAGATATCCATGCTTCTTTTGTAGTAGGAAGGGAGATAATGGTCAATAACATTAATTTCTAAAAAAAAATGAAAATATAAAAGTATTCTTAAAAATGGATGGATTATTGATCAGATAAATTCATATGGATCTTATGGTAACAACAGTTCACAAAAACAAGACATGAGAATTGAGAAACACACACATAATCTACTTACAGTTTGATGTTCGAATCCAAGAAATGTAACATGAAATTGCAAAATCAATTAATAAATTACCTCTTCGTACTTCTGAGTAAGAGAGAGGCGCTCATCTTCAGACATATCGGGTCTCAAAACAGCCATTGTTTCATATTGTCTCAAACCGGGTGGGCATTGGGGCTCCTCTTTCTCTTCAATGGCAGTGGCAACAGATCCGGATGAGTTGTTGGGGTCATCTTCACCTCCCAATCCTCCTTCAAAGAATGTACCAGAGAAATCAAGGGTTTGAGCCTTGATTGAAAAACCCTGTTTCAATAGGTGTCTTCCAATTGGAAGTTGGTAGTGAAACGACGTAGGTTTGTTGTTGGGGAAAGGGGCTAGGGTTTGTAGCAGAGGAGATGAGGTGAGTAAAGAAGAAGAAGAGGCCATTGTTGTATAGTTGGTTAAGGTGAGGAGATGCGAATTGCAATAGTGAATGAAGGGATGATAGAAGAAGATAAGGGCCGTTGGCTACGTTGTTTTTCTTTTTCTATTTTTATTTATTTGTTAGTTGTTACTTAACAATTAAATGGTTAGATTTTGTGCTTCGTAGTTGCCGAATGATTTGGTGCAAAATGATTAAGGGGTCAAAATAATTAATAAACACTTATGATATAGTTCAAAGTGAAATAGGGTTGTTTTGTAATTGTTCATAATGAAATTAGGACGCTTAATGATTAAGAGAGGTTCATGATACAAAATCATTCGGAAGGTTTTAGCATCATTAAGAGGCAACCTTTTTTTTGTCAAACAAGATTCACCTCTTAGCGATTCAGGTGTTGCCTCTTAATGGAACTATTAAGAGGTAAACAAACAACCAAGTGATTAGAATGATTAAAAGGTTCTTATGATATATTGTAAAATGAAATATGGTTGTTTGGTAATTGTGGTAACACCCTCAAATTTGGTAAGAGTGACTAATTAAAATTTCGGTATAATATCAACATAAGAAACAAAACTTCCTCATACACTTCAAAACTCAATATATTCGTCAAGTTAAAATTCTATAACTAACCTCAACAAATATAAAGTCCAATAATATACAAGTAATAAACCGAAGTCGGGTGTTACTTAACCCCAAACACAAATTGTTCTTCCCAAAACAAAAGTGGAATACTTTAACAAGCTAATCACTCTCCGAGCACGCAACTAACACTCCCCTCTTCACAGTGTCACTAAAATTATTCCCAACGAAGTCTGTTGCACATGCCGACAAATAAAAGGGTTAGACTAACGCCTAGTGAGTTCAAGAGTTTTCAACATTAATAAATATGTCGTTAAAATGAAGAATACAATTGAAATCATAATCTTTCAAAATTATATGCTTCAAATATGAAAACGACTCATTTCCAATAATATAGATTTTAGACAAGGGAGATACCAATATAAACGTTTTCCAAACCAAACTGTTTTAAGGACTAAGATCCCAATATAAGATGTTATTTCGTAAATTAAATTCAACCAAAAACTCACTCAAAATGAGGATAGAAAGTGGATTCCCAATTTATAAAACACAGATAAAACTTTATATCCCGAAACACCCAAAACAACCAAAACACGGGTGGGGCATAACACTCAACCCATAAACCATGGGTAAAAACCCATATAAACAAAATGTCACCGAAAACATTGATAATAAAACTTAATACCCAAAACAACACATTTCGGTGACGGAGGAGACCCGAATTCCATCGAAAGTGGCGGGCACACAAAGTTAAGTCACTTCTCGATGTTCTCGAGCTTCACATAGAGTCATGGATCCCCGTATACGGCTCCCTACGGAGCAACCACCACAAATGACCCTAGTGTCTACTCGACCTCAAGATGAGTGTCACCACAAAAGCCACAAGTCCCCGTATCTGTCTCACAATGGGCACTACCACAAGACTTAACTCTGTATACGGCTCTACAGAGCACCACCGCAAGTTTACATAAAAACATGACTTGGGGATCACTCACTATACTTCAAACGTGGATACTAAATTCCACGATGAATAACCATACTGGATTACAAACGGTAATCAAGTTCAACCACCCACGATCTATACCTCGAGTCCTTCACTAAAGGTTACACGGTTATCGAGTTCAACTACCCATGATCTATACCTCGAGCTTCTGCTAGCCATAAATAATTTTCAGTCCCAAAACAGGGATAAAGTCCCCAACTAAACCAGCTAATTGACTCATATGCCTGTGGATCCAATGCATTACAGTCTAAAACGTTGCATGACTCAAACGAATAAACTAACGCATTCAAAACATGTAACTCTCAAATAAGATGCAACTAAGTACATCATACGTCCAAAGCTCCTTAACGAGCTACCAAAACTGAACAAATGTTCCAAAGACTCATCTGAGTATAAACCAAGCCCCAAAAGGCATAATGAACGTTTGGCTAAAATACGTGAGACAATAAGGTTTCATAAACCAAAATACATATTTTCCAAAAAAAAATTGTCTCTTAAATCACAATTGGCCTTCGACCCAAAACTAAAAAGGTTTACAACTTCCAAAATGTTTCCAAGGTCGGGAATGACCAAAATCAAAGGACTTACACAATCGTACCTTCAAAACGCCTCATTACATAAATGATGCATATTCCCATCAAACACAAAAAGTGCATTTTTTTACCAAGAATTCCCCATTTATGCAATAAATTATTTAAAACACTCCCATTTATAACTTATTTATCAAATTGCCCAAAAATCCCAAACGTGAGTGTTTTACAATGTTTATAAAGCTAAACACTTCAAATAATCAAAAGTTACCAAATAACTCAACAATTTATAATTTCATGTAAAACACATAAACACTTTAAAATAGACATTTTGGCATGTACAACGTTTTCACAAATCAACTTGAACTCAACTTGCTAGATTTAGGCTAAATCTAGATTTTACCCCACTTAGAGCTTATTTGAATAAACTTGAATCCTCAAAGCCAAAACCTCCAAAACCTAAATCCATAAATTTTCCAACCATAAGTATAGATATTCAATCGTATAGCATCGTCCCCCAACATTTTACATAAATATCTCAATTACAACAAAACCCTAATTTCCGTAGATGAAGAAAATAGAAGATTACTTTAACCATAACTTGAATCCACCAACCAAAATGCCTCTAAGTCACCAAAATGAGCCACAAACTTCCCATCTTCAAAGTAGGTAAATAGGGTTTAGTGAAACCCTAAGAAGCTTGGTGGAGAAGATGGATATGGAGGGATGATGATTCTAGCTCCTAACTTACTAGATGAAGAAGAAACACTTAGTTTTAGGAGGAAAATCCTCCAAATATGAGCTAGGATTCGAATTAGGGGTTGGGGGTCGGTTTGAGAGAGAAAATGGGAGAAGAGTTGAGGTTTTTGAGAGAAATGGGGCTTGGAGGCCGAATTTCCCTTTTTATCAGCGCACAGTGCTCGCGCGCGAATGATGGCGCGACCTGACCGCGCGGAGAGTCACACGGACCATTGGAGTCGCGAGGAAACAGAACCTCATGCAGTTCGTGGAACGGCTCAACTCGTGCGGGGCACTGTTGGTGCTTTTCGCCTTCTCTTCGGCCAACGATTTCGGGGTGTTACAATTGTTCAACATGAAATTAGGGCACTGAATAGTTAATGGAGGCCCAGGATACAAATCATTCAGAGGGTTTTTGAACCATTAAGAGGTTAGTTTTATTTTTTTTAGCAAACAAGATTCACATCTTAGTGATTCAGATGATGTCTCTTAATGGAACTATTAAGAGGTAACGGTCACTTAATCATCATGATTTCTTTTACTCGATAAATATAAAAAATAAATTAAAGTACACATTAATATACAACAACATTATAAAAAATATTAATAATTAACTTAATATAATTATGTATATACGATCTTCTTCTTTTGTTAACCAAGACATTAGTGTTAACTTTGTTAACCAATCTATTTTTTCAACCATTAACCTTTTAAATCTACAACTTAATATAAATCATAATTTTTATATACTATTTAAAGAAGGGAACACACACTAAATACTTATTTCATTTGTGAACAAGGGTAAAGGGTCAGGTTCACGTGAGACCAAGTTGTTTCCGTGAGACCGCGTGAGACCAAGCCTTAAAACATGAAACTTCACACCGAAACACTGTGAAGGTAAAAAACATTCGAACATTCATAATGTAATCACACTATGAAGGTAAAAAAACCTAAACCAAGTTAAAAAAAATCAAACCTTCAAAGATAAAAGACTGTGAAGGTATATCCGAACCTTCACAGTGAAGACGCTGTGAAGGTAAAAAAACCCGAACATTCACAGCGAAAAACACCGTGAACGTAACATTTACGGTGTTTTTCCTATGAAAAGTTCGATTTTTTTTACATTCACAGTTTTTTGGTGTGAAATTTCATACTTTAAAGCTTGGTCTCACCGGTCTCACGGAAACTGTTTGGTCTCACGCGAACTTAAGTCCAAGGGTAAAATAGTCAAACTATGTATAGAGTGAGATTAGGACATAATATCCAAATCCTGATTTCACGGAACCACAAAATGGAACATGTGATTATGTGAATGAACGATTTTTTGTTCAATAATGAACATATGAATGCTTTGTTAATATAACCATAATTGTTCACAAATGAACTATTTTTGTTAACTAACTATACTGAAAATTCTTTAATTGATGAACCATAATTGTTTACCAATAAACAAATTTTGTTCACTAATGAACATGTGAATACTTTGTTAACATAACCATGATTGTTCACCAATGAACCATTTTGGTTGACCAACGCACCTAAAAATTCTTTGGTAGATGAACCCTTATAAAATACCACAGTTCAAAAAAGAAAAAGGAAAATAACAAGAATGATAATAACTACAAAATAATAAATCATATTGATCACCATTAACATTATATAAACATTAACAAGAACGATAATAACAATAACGTAATTTTCGAACCAAATAATAATGAAAAAAAACTTAAACATTACCATTAAAATTATGAACGGATTGATGACGGTTACTATTATTAAACTGTTCAAACGAAAAGTCTTCAAGATTAACATCCTTTGATTCAGAAACTGTTGGCATAGATTGAAATTTCAGTGATGAACAATTCCTATCCGTGAGAAAAAAATTGTATTACATGTACAACAATCATCACCCATCTTGAAAAATCAAAGATGATTATGCTCATATGTATCTAGTAACAATGGAAAAATACGATATCGATTGAAAAAACTGAGAAAGAATAACTTCCATGGATAAACACCTAAAAATTAAGGAAGTGATCGATCCTATCATCTCAACTACTAAATAACCGATTTTAATTAGAAACGTTAAAACAAATAACAAAATTAAAAAAAAAAATTGTTCTACTCCTAATCTTAGAAAATGGATGAGATGTTACATAAATAAATAATTGATTTTGATTGATTGGCTTTGGTTCATAAAGTTAACACTAATTCAATGGTTAACAAATGATTAACACTGTATGTTTTGTTAACCATTGAATTAGTGTTAACTTTCTGAATCAAATCCAACCAATCAAATTCAAGTATTTATTTATGTAACATATCATCCATTTTTTAAGTTTAAGGTTAACGGTTGAGATTGGTTAACAATAATATATTGGTTAATAAAATAAGAGACCCTATATATATATGTATATATATATATATACTATATTATAAAAACGACATAAAAAACTCTTAATTACAAAATTTCAAGCACAATGTACAACTAATTAAAGCCAATTACTTAATTTACAATTTCTTAATGCTTTAGTACAACCTTTTCAAGCATAGTATCTCACATAATCATCTATTTGTGGAATGAACACTCATTTATTAATATAAATATTTGTTTTTTTTGGTGGATGATTTTATAAAATAGTTTTTATATCAGCATAATCTATTTTAAATGTAAATTTTACATTTAAATCTATATTAATGAGATGTAATATAAAATCTTTTTTCTTCCGTATTTTTTTATATTACATCTCATAATGATTTTTCCATATTTTATTTTATAAAATCTTTTTCCATATTTTATTTTATAAAATCTTTTTATCTATCTATATATATCTATCTATATCTATACTATATTATAAAAACGACATAAAAACTCTTAATTACAAAATTTCAAGCACAAGGTACAACTAATTAAAGCCAATTACTTAATTTACAATTTTTTAATGCTTTGGTACAACCTTTTCAAGCACAGTATCTCACATAATCATCTATTTGTGGAATGAATACTCATTTATTAATATAAATATTTGTTTTTTTGGTGAAGGATTTTATAAAATAGTTTTTATATCAGCACAATCTATTTTAAATGTAGATTTTACATTTAAATCTATATTAATGAGATGTAATATATAATCTTTTTCTTCCGTATTTTTTTATATTACATCTCATAATGATTTTTCCATATTTTATTTTATAAAATCTTTTTATCTATATATCTATATCTATATCTATCTATCTATCTATCTATCTATCTATATCTATATTATATTAGATAAAAACGACATAAAAAACTCTTAATTACAAAATTTCAAGCACAAGGTATAACTAATTAAAACCAATTACTTAATTTACAATTTCTTAATGCTTTGGTACAACATTTTCAAGCACAGTATCTCACATAATCATCTATTTGTGGAATTGATACTCATTTATTAATATAAATATTTGTTTTTTTGGTGAAGGATTTTATAAAATAGTTTTTATATCAGCATAATCTATTTTAAATGTAGATTTTACATTTAAATCTATATTAATGAGATGTAATATAAAATTTTTTTCTTCCGTATTTTTTTATATTACATCTCATATTTCAACAAAAAATGTATCCTCCCGTGCAATGCACGGGCCCACCACTAAGTAATTTAAAATATAATATAAGATAATCATTGAATTCTAACAAAATACTATAAAAAATATTATATTATTAAGCCTAAATTAAACAAATTTATAAAAAACAAATCATTATAACTCTCTCAAAACCATCCAAAATTGTACTGTAAATCAATTAAAAAAAAAAAAACATTAAAATCGTGATGTATCTCGTTCCATTGCGTGATATAAAAAACCCTTAAAAACAATTATTAAATCTTAATGTAAAACTATTTAATACTAATTACTTAAAATCTTCTAAAAACAATCATTAAAATTTTATGTACTAAATTTAATGTTATTTATTAACTTTCAATCTTTATCTCTACATCTTTAATTTCCTAAAATCACTCCCCACTTCAACTCCTTTAAAATCAGTCCCTGCATAACTAAATACAACATAAAAATCAAATTTTAAATATAAAAAATCTAAAATATAATCAAGAAAATCTAACAAAATATTTAATGTTTATTTTATTAAAAAAAACATTGTATTATTAAATTTAAAATAAATTACATTATTATTAAACTATCGAATAAACTTTTAAAAACAAGATTTTATGCATTAAATACTGTTTATAACACATTACTTAAAATTCAAGATTACAAACCATGATGCATGACTACAAATTTTTAAAGCTATATGTTTGAATTCATAACTAACTGATAAATATAATCAAAACAAAATGAAAATCTCAATTTAAATATAAATAATTTAAAATATATAAGATAATCATTGAATTTTATAACAAAATACTTAATTTTTTTATATAAAAAACATTATATTATTAAGTCTAAAGTAAACAAATTTATAAAAAAAACATTATCACACTCTCAAAATCATACAAAATCGTACATTAAATCGAAAAAAAACAAAAAATAAAAGGAAACATTAAAATCGTGAACCATAGGTTCAAATGAGAAGTGTGTGAGAAGTAGAGAAGTGATCCTAACGCTTCATCTGATCAATATTTGCGGCTTTGACTGGGAAGCATCGGATAATTCGGTCACATGGTATGTGGAAGATAGAAGGGAAGTTTCGTAACTTTTACAAATAAGCGGCAAACAAATTTATATGTGAATCCGAGTGATTCACGTATGAACCCTTATGATTCACATACGAATTATTTAATTGATTCACACATGAACCTGTGTAATTATTTATGATTCACATATGAACTAATTAACTGATTCACATATAAACTATTTAACTAATCACACAGGTTCATATGTGAATCATAAGAGCTCATATATGCACAAATAGTTCATATGTGAACCACACGGGTTTATATATGAACCCGTTTGACACCTATTTGTAAAAGTTACGAAATTACCTCTCTATTTTTTGCATAACCGCAAATTTTGATCAGCTAAAGCTGCAAATATTGATCAGTCAAAGCCGCAATTCTTAAACAATCTTGATCGTATGTAGGGCTAGGATCCCTTCTCTATTTTTCATACACTTAGCATTTCTCATTTGAACCTCTCTCTCTCTCTTATATATATATATACATATACATATATATATATATATATATATATATATGTATATTATATCTTAACGGGTAATGGAAAATAGGGATGGCAAAAAACCCCGAACCCAACGGGGAAACCTGAAACCCGGCTAAGTTTGGGTCAGATACGGTTAGACAATTTCGGGTCGGGGTCGGGTAACGGGGAAACTTTCGGGGATTTTATCGTGTTCGGGTTTGGTGTCGGGGCAAGGTATCCCCGCCCCGCCCCAATATATATATATATATTAATAAAAATAAAATTATATATATATATTATTAATATTTAATATAAATATGTTTAATATATATTATTATTACTGTATATATTATTAATATAAATATGTTTAATATATATTATTAATATTTAATATAAATTATATATAAAATTATATTATAAATATGTTCGGGTCGGGTTCGGGGATTCCCCATCGGGTCGGGGATGCATTTCAGTTTCGGGGACGGGGACGGGGGACGGCAAACCCGCCTCGAATCCGGCCCGTTGCCATTCCTAATGGAAAACGAAAAAGCGTTTATTCATACCATATCCACTAAAATTTCAGGTAATATATAAGTAGATAAATGAATAAAATTTTATTTATCTATGTTCTTGTCCAATAGATTGAAACATAACAACCAAAAAGTAATGAATTTACCCATAACCAACACTAAACATCAACAACACGGGTGATTATACTTGTGAGACACTTTTTATGCAAGACCAAAGATTAAGGGGTAGTTTGGGATTGCTTATTTAAAACAACTTTTGCTATTTTCTAAAAATGCTTATCAACTTATGTGGTGATAAAAAAAAGTTTTATAAAAAATGTTTGAATTAGCTTATCAAAACTTAGTAAGTTAATAAGTTGTTATTTAGGAATGTTTGGGATTGCTTATACATGTAAAATAACTCAAAAAGTCATAAGTTGTTTCAAATACGTTGATTAGTCAGAATGGTTTAACTTATCAAAAACTTCTTATTAGCGGTGTAGAGAAACTATAAACATTTTTTTTCTTCCAACTCTAACACTAAAAATAACTTATCAGCAATGAGGAAAAACTATAAGTCAATAAGTAATTTAAATAAGTAATCCCAAACACCCCTAAGACAATGAATGAACATACATAACTAATGTTTAACGGGTATAAAGTTAATAACGTCACAGTTAAAAATTAAATATTTAAATCGTTAAAAAATAATTTTTAAAACATTATTAATTATTAATAGAATATAATTGAATTTCAAAGACCAATAAAAAGTTCAAAACCAAGATTTTGGGCATAAAGTGAACGTGGACAGGAGTCAATCGAGTCGACGCAGTTACGACTTGTGCTTCCTGCAATACGAGTTGTATGCAGTTTGGAATAGACGTCAAACGTCGTCGTTCTATCTTCACTTGATTACTTTACTCTTTCCCTGTAAAACAAATCAGAATCGGAGCCGACGAAGAGGAAGTACACAAACCCTCTATTTCCGTTCGCTGAGGTTCTACAAACATGGTAAATTATCAATCCTGAATTTCTGTTTCAGTTATGGTACACTGTAATCTTACTAAAAAACCTTTCATTTTGATGTGCACAGTCGGCGCTCTTCAATTTCCATTCATTTCTGACGGTCGTGTTGTTGGTGATCTGCACTTGCACTTTCCTGAAGATGCAGTTTCCTGCTATTCTTGAACAGAAAACTGGGTTAGACACTCTTTTACCTAATTTCCGATCATTAGAAAACATCCAATTTTGGTTTATTAATAATCAATGATAGGTTTTAGTAAGGTTATGAAGACATTTTCTAATTCTGTCATCTGTTTGTGTGATGCAATCATATATATTTCCTTTCCTATGAGTATGCGTACAATGATCGCCCTTAACTATCTAACAACTGTTTCCTGTATTTGAGCAATACATGTCAAGTGGCATTCTTATATTGGACGCATAAAAGGGGGATCATTACAATTTAACAAATTACTATATGTTTTGGCACTTCAACAACTTCTATCCATAGATGGTTGAGTGTCCTTGTGCTGTTGGCCTGTGGCTAAAGCTAACCTTGCCGTTAAGGCGTTCCCTTGCATTCTGGCCTGAGTATGAAAGACTTTACAGCCGGATTTGAGGAAATTTACGATGACCTCATGGCTGAACTAAAGGATTTGAAGCAGACCGCTTCTGATAAAGATTACCATGATGAGTTTGATAGCATGGTTAGCACAATGCAGTTGTCTGCCGAGTATGGACTTAGTTGTTCTATCACTGCCTTGAAGACGAAAGACAGTATGTAGTTAGGGTATTTAAGCTCTAAATCATCAAAGAGGCATACTGCTGGTCTCAGCTGCATGAAGCCACCCTCAAAGCCAAGCAAATCCAAAGGCACTGCCAAATCACCCCTTTTATCCACCACTAGCACCAAAGGTGATACGAATTGGACTCCAAATGAGACCCAAAGGGCGTATTATTGATGAAATCCAATATTCGAGAGACTGGCCTCTCCCTTGCTTGTCAATTACAAGAATTGTATAAAAGAATCAAAATGAATTTCCTCCACTAAAACCCTATTTTTATACTCCCTGACCCCGCTCCTGTCTAACAACCTGCTAACAGACCTACTTGAGTAAACCATTTCCCCTCTTGTAATTACTTATTTGCCCTCCTTCTGGCATAAGTAATTAACTCTCTATTCTTATCAATACCCCCGGTAATGCATTCATCTTGTCCTCAAGATGAAATCCAGGAAATTGCCTTTGAATCCCATCAGCCTCTTCCCAAGTAGCCTCGAAAATAGGCAAATTCTTCCATTTGATTAAAGCTTCAAGAATTCCAGCATTGGTCCTTCGTACTTGCAACACATCTTCCGACTCTACTATCATTTCCAAATCTTCTGTTAACTGGTTTGGAATGGTACCCGGCGATGCATAATTTCCCACAGCTCTCCTAAATTGTGAAACATGGAAGACCGGATGTATACGGGCCATTGTTGGCAGCTGCAATCGGTATGCCACCTTTCCCACACATGCCTCCACTTTGAAAGGACCATAAAATCTTGCTGATAATATCTGATTATTTGTTCTCCTCAACGACTTTTGTCGATATGGCCGAAGTTTTAAGAAGACCATGTCTTCTTCTTCAAACTGGACTTCCTTCCTATGACCATCAGTGTTGGGTATGAGTATGATCATACCCAACATGTGTTTAAACATCCCTCCACTACATGTGTTGGGTATGAGTATGATCATCAAATCCCGATAAAATGTGACTTAAATCCCATAAACCTTGCGGCCTTGTAGAGACCTTTTGCCACAAGAAGATGTTACTGAACAATTAACACGTGGGTTCTTAGACCAAGGAGTTATTAGACCCTACAACTCCTTTGCCTCAAAATTGTTATGGACCTATGGAAGCAAAGAAAACGGATGGGCGTTAGAGAATGTGTATGGGTTAGAGGGCATTCAACAAGACTATCCCACATCCTTAGACTTTAGTGGAAGTTATGGATAAGCTACATGGACATGTTATGTTAGACAACCTTGAGGGGGGAGGTTGACTTGCACAAAATTTTGGTTTAAAACAATAAAGTTTGCTAGAACGCTCTCCTCAAACACAAACACAATAATAATGCGGAATGTAAAGTGTAGGAGGGGGAAAGCAAACTATGGTATTCACCAACTTGGCCACTCCACTTTTCTCGAGGCTAGTTGAGATGCTGATCCATTATAAAGTACTTTATAGTAGAAGTTAAACCTTGGTACAAGATACAAATGGTTCTTCTCTTTGCTTTAGCAAGAGGCAATGTGGATATCACTCACACTATATGAATCACTTGCAAGTATATGGATAATCAATGATGAACACAATTGATATTAAGTGCTTCTTGGATGAGAATGTCTTCATTTGAATGAGGCTTCAAAATCAAAGAGAATTTTGTATTGAATGGTCAAAGGATGTTTGAAAATGAAGGACAAATCATCTAATTAAAACAGGACGAGCTTGAATTTTCTAGGACTTGCATGTCCACAAAATGCCATTGTGGATGTCTGCAACAAACTTTTTCTAAGAAGTTTTTCTTTTCAGCCATTGAAAGTACTATGTGTTGCCATTGGAATTGGAAGTACTGTGTGGCATGGAAATATTTATCATGGACGTCCTGCAAAAACCCTACGGACATCCGGATTTGTCTAGCTCAACGTTGCATTTAATGCACCTACTTTGCATTTAATGTAACTTTTACCAAATCACTCAATAGTCTTTTCTTAATAAATGCAAGTATGAAGAAACACGGTTATGTTTAAAGTTGGATATATTTGCAAAAATTCAAAGTTTGTATTTTTTAAATAAAAAACTCATCCAAGAAAATACCGATTTTATTGAAAGTGTTTACCGATTCATATTTCGATGAAGAAGCAACTTGGGGAAAATTAAATCAGATTTAATCTTCAATAAGTTCTTTGCGGCATGCTTTTTTTGAAATTAATTTCATTGAGATCTGTTGGTGGCACACTTTTCAAGGTGAATTTCGATGTTTGTGATTTTGATAGTTCAATCTCGATTCTTCAATTATTTGATGTTTGTAAATAAATTCTTACAAAGTGTGCTGGGTATTTTATTTGTCAATCTAAAAACAACGGGATTATCAAGTGTAATAAAATAAAGAAAAATGATTTTCATACACTTGCACCAACCCGCTATTTCTTTAAAATTGACATCATATTAGGGTGCTACTAGATCACAGTAATTGCACATTATATCATAATATTGCGTTCAAGATTCATTTCAGCACCGTGAATTCTTAGTAATCCCTTTTGGTCTCACCAATGTACCATCCACTTTGCAACACATGTATTGTTTCACTTATAGACATGTATTGTTTCACATGTGAAACAAGCATGTATTGTAACACATGTATGTTTAGGTATTGTTTCATGTGAAACTATAATGCTTTATGTATTGTAATCATGTATTTTTTAAATGTGAAACTATAATGTTTCATATGTTGCATGCCCTTTGTTGTTTCGGATGTGATAAAAATTGTTGTGACACTGCCATATAAAAATCATAATAAATTCATACGATGTTGGAATGATGCAATTCAAAACCCTCTGCAAAGCTAATAGAAAGATCTACATCTTTCATGTTTTGAGTTTTCCAAGATATTAAACTTTTTTGGGTCGAAATCCAGGTCGAACCTGGAGTGGGTTCTTTTCTTGGAAAACTTTGCGACACTTTACTATAAAAATCATAAAGAGTTCGTACGGTATTGGAATGATGTGATTCAAAAATCTATGGAATTCTAACATAAAAATCTACATTTTTCATGTTTTGAGTTTTTTTAATATATAGATTGTTTATGGGTCAAAATCCAGGTCGAACCTGAAGTGAAACTGTAAAAAGCTTGATTCATTATAAAACCATATGTGAGATTGTACTGCTTTATGTGTTGCATTACCTTTGTTGTTTCACATATGAAACTATACATGTTTCACAATGGACATGTATTGTTTCAATATGGTTTCAGTTATGGACATTTATTGTTTGAGATGTGAAACGACATTGTATTGTTTTGCATGTGAAACTATACATGTTTCATTTTCTGGTATGTATTGTTCTAAATGTGAGTATACTGTCATACATGTAATGTTTAATGTGAAAATTAAAAAGGTTAAGAAAGCCTGAGAAAAAAAATATAATGATGCGTGTGTCAAATTAAAGACAATAAAATGCTCGTTTTTAATACAATTTGTTTAATTCAAAATTTAATTGTAATGGAAATATCATTGGTTAAAAAAAGGTGGCATTCTATTTTTGTTTCAAGAAATAAAGATTTATAATATTTGTACTTCGGGAGGGTGCCACGTATATGGAAAAAGTATTAAAATGTCATTTGAAGGAGCCTAGTTTGTACAAGTGAACGAACTATGTTTTATTCGTTTGGAAGGTCCTTGTGGATTGGCAGAGGCGGTGGTGGCTGGTGGCGGTGGAGGTTGTTGCAGCGATGGTGGTGGGTGCGGAGGTTAGAGGAGATGGTGGTGGTGGTGGTTGAGGTAGAGGTGGTGGTGACGGATATGATGGTTTACCGGTCTTGGTGGAGGTGTTGATTGTGGAGGAGGTGGAGGTGGTGGTTGAGGAGGACATAGAGATGATGGATGGTGGTGGTGGTGGTGGAGATGGTAGTGGTGGTTGTGATGGTGGCCGACAGTGGTGGAGAACTGGAGATGAAGGTAGAGGTGGTGGTTGTGGACTTGTGGTGGCAGTCATCAGTGGTGGAGATGACTGATGAGGTGGAGGTGGTGGTGGCTGCTGGCAGTGGTGGAGATGAGGTGGAGGTGGTGGTGGCTGTTGGCAGTGGTGGAGATGGAGGTAGAGATAGTGGTTGTGGGCGGTGGTAGTGGTATCTGATGATGGTGGAGATGGTGGTTATGGTGGAGGTGGTGGCGGTGGCCGGTGGCCACCAGTGGTGATGGTGACCATTAAACCAAATACCATATTAGGTTTATATCAAATTAATATTTTTTTTAGTTTTGTCCCATCGTTGTCATTTTTGTTCCACCTTTTTCGGTGGAACAAAAGAAGTCCTTTTTATCCCTGCCAGTCCCACTCAGTCCTTGTCCCAGCCCCTTGTCGCGCCAAACGTGGAACAGTGAGTTTTTGTCATGTTCTATGTCGTGCCAAAAGTTGAACAGTGAGTTTTTGTCCTTTCCAATCCCGTCCATTACCAAACGTGGCCTAAAGAAACAAGCACCTTTTCTTTGTAGAATAGGGAAGCTGATCCATGTTATTAGCTTTGACAGAACTCATCTATTACATGCTAATACCTTAAGTTTTTCTTTCTCCGAGCCTGTATAATGTGGCAAGTGGTGACATGTTGGATAAATAGACATGTTAGCCTAGTTTTACTAGAAGTGCTACTGTGTTCTGGAATCTTACAAGGGAAAATGGCCTTCAAGTGAAACAAGACAAGTGTAATCTCTTTACTTTTTATTACCTTTTTTTTACGGTTGTTGTGTCACGTAAAACAAGTAAGCCTATCAGATTGCTGTTATAGTTGAATAAATGAGGGAGAGTTTGTTGAATTTCTATATCCTCTGTAGATGCACTTCCCTAAGATTCGGGAACTTGATCTTATTGATGACGTGGATAGATAACTGTAGTGCTAGAAAGGTTTCCTGTGGACACAGTGAAAGAGTTTCTGATTTCTGATGTCTATGTTAGACCCAGAAAAATAGGGCTTCGGTTGCTACTTCCTAATTTATGATAAAACATTCATTTGTTCAGATGGAAGGGCTAAACTATTTGGCTCATTTGTTACAAATCATTTTGGAGATGGCAAGACAAAAAATAAGCAGTAAGACCCTTTTAGGTAGATAATGGTATCATGATTTGAGTGGATGTGCAGCCACACATTGGTTCCATCTCTCTTTCTTTCTACTTTGCTGCATATCAGTAGGTTCGCTCTTATATGTTGGTACGTTTATAGTTGTTGATTGGTTTGGTCAAGCAATACTCTGGTTGTTCGTTTTGCAGATTTCGGGGTTTCTTCTGGAAGGCTGCAAGAATAGGTATGTTTCTGATGATCATTTACATTGGCATTATGCTCTCAATATATACCCTGCTTAGGATCACAATAAGTACATAATTCAACAATCTAACTCGTAAAATAACCAAGCCAGTTGTAGAAATCAACATGTCGTCCATGCTTTTAGAATGATGAGTAGCATAGCGTACTGTTAATACTAAGCATTGTGTTAATATTTATGTTTACATGGTTAAACGTGCTTAGACGAGAGTAGTACTAGGATGAGCGACCCTTAGAAAGTTCTCGTGTTGCACCTCTTTTCAAATCTCTACTCCTTGGGGTAGAGGAAAGAGGAAAGGCCTGTTGGAGAATCTGGGTTTGTGTTTAGATGATACTTGGATAAATCCCTGGATCGTCAATTGGATAGTTACTTTCCAAATACTATATTTCGCCCCTATAATGCCTTGGGTTTTACGAAATCAGTATTTGGATAAAATCCAAAAACTTCATACACGAATTAATGCACTAATTTCGTGTATATATATATATATATATATATATATATATATTTCACGTTTTATGTATTTATATGAGAGCTAATGCACTATTTATATGAGAGATCGACGGTTACTAGTGGTTAAACGGTTAAGATATAATTGTATAGCAGTTATAACTAGTAATTGATAAGATTTGGGAGCAGTTAGACCAGAATCAGAGATAACATCTAGAGCTTTGGTTCCAAGTATCGAACTCTGACTCCAAGTACATGAACTCTGATTGCACTACACAAGACTTGGTCAATTCTGTTTGGATCAGAAATCTTATTCAATGGACCAGATCTTATCTTATCTGGTTCCATTGTTCAAAACTCTGATTGTTCTAAGGGACCGTTTACTAAATACTAACCCGATAAGCGCTTACTGGGTCATTTACCTTACCGAATGAACATGGTAAGTGCCGGAAATCTTACCGGGTAAGAGCGATGATAAGGATGGAGAGTCTTTAAGTGCCGTTTGTTTTTTAAGAGGTCTAAAATCTGAAGTCTTAATTTAGTTATGATTAATAAGAGGTGGTGTGTAAAAAGGTCTGAACGATTCAGACTTAAGAGACATTAAGAGATTTTTTAGAAAAAACAAACAACCCCTTGCTCGGTAAGTGAGGGTGACGACTTTTACCCGGTAAGTGTTACCGATAAATTGTTACCTATGCAGTTAATTGCGGCGAAATTGCGGTGCAATAGCGGATTGCGGTCTCAAGGAAAATTGCGGTGCCGCAATTAGCGGCGCTATTCATCGCAATTGCACTGCAATTTGGGTTTACAATAGCGGTGCGCTATACCGCCATAAGTATGTCATGAGCCTTTTGAGTTTTTAGAACATTTGGACTTTTTTCCTATGGCCTTTTAATTTAATATGTTTGGATTTTATTTTTATGGGCTTCTAATTTATTATGGCCTTCTACTTTTGGACTTTAGTTTGACCTAAATTAACTCCATCTCCCTACCTTTCTCCTCTTCATCGATCGACTACCAAATACCAACTCTAAACTCTCGACTCCAGACTTGAAGTCGTGATCCCTCGACTCTAGACCACTTGACTCCTACTCGATTGCTACTCCTCGACTCCTACTCGATTGCTATCCTCAACTTGGAGTTGGAGATGAAGAGGAAGAAGGGGAAGATAGGGATGATGACATAAATGAAACAATCGATGTACTAAATGATGTCGACTCAGATGCGGAGCCGGTGGATTACAATTAGCTCATTTAATCATCTACGAGATTTATAAACTCTATTACTATGTTTTTTTTTGGAAGGCATAGCGGCATCGAACCAACGAACGACTACCACACACACACACCTCCCCGGCGGTATCGGGCATCCACGGGCAACCCACTAATCCGCCGCTGTCCCGGCCCAGCTTACGCTGAACCTAGAGCCCAACCACAGTCCAAGGACTGGGTACTCCTCATGCCCTCAAATTGACTCCCCTTGGAATTGAACCCGGGTAGATTGGGATACCATCCACAACCCCCCCAGGATGTTACCGCCTTTGGAGAAACCAACTGAGCTAGACATGATTTGTAACTCTATTACTATGTTCCTTGTGTGGTTTGCCAATTCTTTTGAATTAATGAATTCTTTGACTTGATATGTATTAGGCATACAATATATTAAGTTATATATATATATATATATATATATATATATATTCATATTTAATTTATGAACCTATTTTTTTAACCGCTATTGCACCACTATCTCACAACGATAACCGCTATTGCAAATCAAGGTCCCGACCGCAATTTCCGCAATCGACCGTGTTAACTGCTTAGATTGTTACATACAATACCATTTTGATGGACTACAATCTTACCCGGTAAAGTAAGTTAAAGTGTTGACTCTTGCTAGTGAGCATTTACCGGGTAAGCATTTGGGTAAACGGCCCCTAACTCTGATCCAGACAGAATTTTCAGCTATACATTAGAACTCTATTCAGAAGGACCAGGTTTCTGATTACATTACCTCAGACTTGCACCTAGTGAAATTTCACCAAGTTCGTGAGTAATTTCAAGGATGTTTCCATCCACTGCCAAGGGGGCTCTGCCCCTTGGAACCCTGGAAGGGGGTACGACCCTCTTGACTCCCGCCTTATGGTGATCTAAGGTGATAGGGGCAACATTTGTGAGTGTGCACTCTGCACCTCCTAACTCATGTTTGCCTTATCACCTTAATCGATCTCAAGCAAATCACTATTATACCAAAATGGGTTGATGATGCTAAAATCACCAACAAGGCTTGCGTACGTCATACGGGTGAGATATACCGGGTATGTTTGATTTGGTTTTTACATGGATTCTATTTGTTTTGGTTATTTACCACTTTCAGACTTCAGTTCATGGGTTCCATTTATATCGTCTTAGGAGAAATGGACATGTGATATGGGTTCCATTTGGTATATACGAGTAAACTTTTGACATGATTCTCTCATACTACTAATTACATTGGAGGTTCCTTAAAAATGTGTGCATCTATATTGCAGATTGTAAATATGGCATCTCACTTTCACGAATACTTGAAACAGGTGAACGGTTGAGCCCATGGGTGGCAGCTGGATGCTTCACAATGGGCGTGTCAATCATATTTTTCTGAGTGATGTTCCCCTAATTTGTGAAGTAAGAACAGTAGCTTTGCTCTTCGACTTTAAACATAGGTTCGTATTTGATTCCTTAACTTTGTAAAAATTTCGTTGTGAAAGGAAAGATGGATCTGTTTTCGTTCATTGAATACAACCAGTAGACCAATTCAGATCACACCAAACACAGATGATACATGCTATAACCCGATTCTAACATGATTCGGATCATCTTAAGTAATGATATCCTTCACCCTAACATAACTGAAACGGTCAGATATACTACTTAAACCACATAATCCCATGTAGGACATTATTAACTCTATGCTAAACATGTTATCTGGGTCTTCATTGAAACATAAACCATCTAAACAAATTAGCTTCTATATTTCTACCTTTTTCTTATACCTTTCTCTGATCTGGATGGAGAAACTGCAACTCCAGATCCCAAGTTTAATGTTATATATTTTCGGACTTGTGTTTAATTTAACTTGTGTTTATTATGTTTTTAGGAAGTTGATAACTGCCCAAAAGAGCATATGTTCATAGTGGTTCAATAGCATGTTACATAACTATAACTTAGCTGGTAAGGAGGTGTGCATACTTATAGAATGAATAAGAGGTCCAAAATTCATAGATGGATAGGCTCGTTTTGGAAGAAAAATAAGATCCAACCGAACATTTTAGCAAAAGTTACATTCTTTTTGTTATTAGGGTCGTTATGGGTACAAGATAGAGGTAATGTAGGACATGTCGAATAGGGGGTAGGACACGACAAACGTGAGGAGATATAGGGAACGACCTCAAACATATCCGTCATGTTGTCATCCCTGTAGTTTCTTAAAGCTAATGTCATTGTCATTTACTACTTTTCTACCCTTTTGTTTTCTCTTTTTGGAAAAGAGAAATAGTAGATCCACAAGCTCAATCAAAATGGTAAGAAGAAGACTTTAGAATCCACCCATGGGTTTAATTAAATGCAAAAAGAACTTTACACAAATCCAAAACGATCAGATCTTTGTCTAGATTTGTTGGTATAATAAAGTCTAAACATGAAGGTCAAAAGTGTAAATGCAACATTACCAGGCTACCCCTAGTAAGCAATAGCAGATGATATCTAGATATTTATTATTTTCCCTTATAAAAATACCAAGTAGGGCATTCCCAACAATGACAAATATACAAAAAAATATATAGGGGTATCAAACGTGGAAAGGGAAATTAAATGGTTGTTTGAGGGCAAAAATGTCATTGTATTAATTGCCATCATCTTACTCAAATCATTAATTATTAATTAATTAAGCACTAATCACAATAATTAGGAGTGGGTCAAGTTCATTAATAAATAATAGTCGGCAAATTGGTTCTTTTATCTGGCTTTTTGTATCTTTATGTCTGTATTAGTTGAGGTTGATTTATAATTTTAGTTGTGGATTGGATCATATTAACTTTGTATGGTCATATTTAGTTTTTTTAATAATAACTAGAAGCGTACTCGCGCAATATACATCATAATTTTAATGTTTCATTTTATTTTTTTGTTGATTTACAGTACGATTTTGGATGGTTTTGAGAAAGTGATAATGTTTTTATATAAAAAAATTAAGTATTTTGTTAGAATTCAATGATTATCTTATATATTTTAATGACATCTAGAAAAAATAACCAATTACATATTTACTAATATAATTAAAACAAAATTATAGTAATATAATATATTAATTAATAGTGATATATGGAAAGGTCTGCATAAAAGGAAGATCTTGCAAATGCTAAATTGGTGGGTGTTAGAAGTCTCCAGTAATAATATGTATCTTGTGCTTTGATACTTGTAAATTAAGAGATTTTTAAAATCTTGCATAAAATGATGATACCTTGTGCCTAATAATTTGTATTTAAGAGTTTTTTATCCATGCTTTATAATATAGTATAGATATTTTGATTTAAAAAATATAAATAAGTTATAGTCAAGAACAATATTATATGCTAAAGTTATTTTTCCAACTTGGTTATATGCTTTTTCTAGTTAAAAAATTGTATTTAGACAACGATTAGTGAGCAACAACTTTCTTGTTTGTCCTTAATGTAAAAATATAATTTTTTTAATATTATAAATATATAGAATAAATACGATAATCAATATATGTATAATAAAAGAGAAATCAAGGATGATGACTTGGTAACATGAGTTTTGAATATTTCTTAAATTTTGAAATAAGGTTGAATTTTATCATTCTATATTGGTGGAAAAATGATAGTTTGAACGAAGATAATGGACATATAAAAGAGTGATGGATGCTTTTAAAATCTATAATCATGATTTGAATCAAAACCAACCAAATAATATAAAGTATAATGTAAAACAAAGTTAAATATCATGCAAAATACAAAGTTAAAAACAAATAATTAACATGTATTTTTCAATTTGATTACTAAGGTGTCGTTTGTTTTTTAAGAGGTATAAAGTCTTATTTTAGTTATGATTAATAAGAGGTGGAGTATAAAAATGTCTGAACGATTCAGACTTAAGAGTCATTAAGATGTTTTTTAAAAAAAACAAAAAAACCCCTAAGAAATGAAACTTTATTTACAAGGTCATTTGACTTTCGATTCTATTTTCACTTATTTGTTTATTTATTATATTCATTTGTTAACTTATTGCATAGCTATCAAATCTTTTTTAAATTAGTTAATAAATTAGTCCACTTGATCTTATGTTTTAATTAAGTGCGGTCTTTCTATTTAGTTTCTTTATTTTCAAAGTAAAATAAAATATGATTATCATATTTAAATAAATTTCTATTTTCATACAATTAATATGATATGTATTAAGTAATACCATTTGACACATATAACTCTTGGTGAAACGATTATATATGATCGGATTACATGATGTCGGTACGTTATTAAGGATGTTGGTGAGGTATTAAGTTTTTCTTCCTGTATCAACCAATTATAAATTATATGGATGAAAAAACTTGTCATCTTGTTCATATTAACAAAATTCAAGAGTGACCGAGTGTCTAAGCGAGTCGTTCTTTAGTTTAATCAAAACAAATTGCGTCGTCGAACAAGAAAGTGAGAAGCAGAGAAACTTAAATCCAAGAGTGGACCATTGAGCCGTTTTGATGAACGAACAAGAAAGAGAAAAGGATTTGAACAAGGCTATGCTTCAATCGTCAAATTTGCCAACCGGAAAACAAAGATAACTAATTAAAGAGGAGACCAGAGGAGTTTAATCATCACGATAATTGATAAAATCATAAAAATGACAAATTAGTGAGCCAGGGATTGCTCGTGCTATAATCGGGATTCAACTAAAAAAGTAAAAAGAAAAATGATTATGCTAGAGAAAACACAATATTAAGAGTGCTACAAAAAAGGTTTTTAGATGTATGTTTTGAAGCTGATTATCAAATTATTGTGACTTCAATAATCAATATTTAGTGGTTGGGAACTTGTTTCCATTCATTTATGTGTCAAATAATTTGTTTTTAAATATTCATGATATTATGCATGGATCAGATATATCATCAAATTCTTTTTAGAAATTTTTTTGTCTTCCACAATAGAATATGATAAGTGAGATTTTCGAGTAAAACTTAATTTAAATGATATAATAAAATGACTTATGCAACTTTATCTATTATTTATTTAAATAATATGAACTTGTCAATTAGACAGACCATTATAAGTAATTATTCCAACTTTCATCAGTAAATCATATCTAAGGGGGGTTTGTTTAAAAAAAAAAAAAAAACTCTTAATGACTCTTAAATCTGAATCATTCAGACCTTTTTACACACCACATCTTATTAATCATAACTAAAATAAGATTTCAGACTTTAGATCTCTTAAAAAACAAACGGCACCTAAATGTTATTTCCCAAATCAGGTTTCACTTAATTATCTTAATTTGATCATTGGACATTACTAACTAATTTTAAAACACATCTAACCACCCCTAAATAAAATCATTTTCAAGTCTTTAAGAACATCTCTAATAAATTCTTTAAAATAGAGATTTTAGGTAAATTTTTTACTTCAATAGATTCTCTAAAATAGCATAAGTGGGGGAAAGAGTGTAAAATTCTTCAAATTTAAAGAACTTCTTGAAAATGATTACCATGAGAGAATTTTTTTATTATTATATTATTTTTTGAAAGACAATATTACATTATTATATTCCCATCAATAAAAAACTCTGCATTTAAATATTTATAAGAGAAAAATAATATTTATTAAATACATGAAATATTTAATAATATAATCAATGTTGTAATCTCCAAAATTGAGAACCCATTGAAGTTGAATGTAATTTTTTTTAAAGATTTTAAATCTTAATTCTTTATTTTAAAATCTATTGAAAATACTTTATGATAACAAAATGAAATACTTACATCTTACCTTTCCATATATTCCAACCACTAAGGGTGCTCACGGGTTGGGTTGATCGAGTTGAGGGCGTTTTAACAATCCAACCCAATGTTGGCGGTCTGAGAATTTTCAACTCAATCCAACCCAAACAAAATTGCAACCTAACCCAACCCAACCCGTTCGGGTTTATCGGTTTGGTCGGGTTGTGTTTAAACTAAGTAAAAACAATATTGAAAACACAAAAATAAAGATTTTTTCTTTAAAATACGATTCATCATTCAAAAGAATATACGAGTTCATTAAATATTTAGGTATTACATATAACTTTTCAATAATGTCCTCTTATGAGTTCCATTGCTCGTTATTGCCAAGTTGTTTTTGGTAACGTATACATATTAAATGGAAAGATAAATAATTTTAGAGAAGTCGCTAAAACGTTTATCGGGTTGGTCGGGTTACTTTGAGCCTAACCCAATATCAACCCAATATATTCGGGTTGTCCTAATTTTGTATCGATTATATGTCGGTTTACCTCGGGTTGATTTTTTCCCGGGCTGGTCGGGTTGGGTTAATCAGGTTGGTCGGTTTTTTGAGCACCCCTACTAACCACATGTCGATATTTCTTTTATTAAATTTACCCTTCTAAATACTACAACACTCTAAAATATATTCTGTTTTCATTTCATATTTACCCTTTATAAATAGATTTTAGTACTTTTTTAAAACTTGACATATAAAGAAATAAAAGTCATACCTCCCCATTGTTGGTAGACATTTGGTCCATGATCATTATTCCAATTAGTATTTAATATTGCTAAAAAAGCAATATTAATTATTAAAATATATTTAAAAAGAATATTGGCATTATATTGCATGGTGATGGTAGTGGTAGTGGGTCACATTATATTACATACATTGGTAGGAAGGAAGGAAGAAAGGACCACATGCATAAACAAGTGGTTTTGGTCTTGTGTTGTGTGGTTACAACAAAACTCTCTCTATCTCTCATAAGATAAGGAAACCGATGTCGAGTCTATCATCACTCAATATTCATATTTATTATATATTCAATAATTATTATATATATATTTATTTTACATAAATAATTAAAACAAGACAATCGAGAATTCGAGATCATGGTCTCAGTGTGATTATATATACTGATTTTATTTTAATAAATAATTATAGAAGACATAATCGAATACACAGTTCCAAAAATATACTATGAAATTGGACCATGTTTTTATTTTGAGAAACCAATTTCGAAAGTTTTCTTTAGATTTAAAAAATGTTTCCAGTGGTGATGTAAGATATGTGAAGATCGACATGCTTGCTTCTTAAAATGAATTGTTTAAAAGATGATATATTCCTAAATAAACCCTACCAATTTCAATATAATGATCATTTGATCCAAATATATTTTATTAAGAATAGAATAAAAGTATATTCCATTTTGTATGTAACTTCCTTTTAGTTTTTCTAATATGATCTTTGTATTTGTTATAAATTTTTATAGATATTTTATTAAGTTTAAATGTTACAATATTTTGTAAGACTTAAAAAGTAGTAATTATAAAAAAATATTTAAATGTTGACAAATGTGAAGTGTGTATTGAAGTGGGTAGTTAATGAGAGATGAGGGTGAAACCACCCTACCCTTACAATCAAAATCCCATAAAAATGGATACGATTTTTGAAAAATATCACGGAATAAATTAAATACCGAACCTTGAAATTTAAAGTTTTTATGCCAATAATATTCGGTCACGTATCCAATTTCCCGAAAAGTGGCGATGCACTACCGATCACTTGTATGTATCGTTTTGAAAAAACACGTTGGTCATGAAATCTTATTCTTATTTGATCAAAATATTCCATTTTTAAAAAGGTTCCTTTGGCAACTTGTAAAGAATTAACACAATTTGTCGATGTGCCAAAAAGTCGAAAATCTTTATACTGGGAAGTCGATTCAAAAATCCAACATAACAAAAGTGACATAAAATCTACCAATCAAATTTAAAACTCACTGTCAATGTTTATTGTACATGTATATATATTTACTTTAACATTTTCTTTTTCTTGCTTTGCTTTGTCATTGAATAATAACAAATTTTTTTTTTTATGTTTACATTATTATTATTATTGTTTTTTTTTTCTTTTCTTTTCTCTCCGGATTAGAGAACACAACGTTAGGATTGTTTATTTATTTTTTCTATTATAACTTATCTTGAATGATAGGTTAAATATGAACGAATTGTCTAAATTAATCATATTTGATAATAATCAATTGATAAATTTGAGGTTTTCAAATATATTCTCTATATTTTCTTTAAAGATAGGGACTCAAAAATTAAAATCTTTTTAAAAACAATTAGATTTAATTCTAACATATTCTCCAATTTAAAGACTTTAACATTAATTTTTAGGAAAAAGTTCATAAAAACCTAACAAACTATTCCATTTCCCTAAACTGATTTTTTAATTGAAAAAACCATTGAACTTTCTCATTTTGAATGATTAAGTCTCTGAACTATTTTTTTTGAATAAAAAAACCATTAAACTTTTTGTTTTGAATGAAAAAACCATTAAATTTTATTATTTTGAATGATTAAGTCTATGAACATTTTTTTTCAATAAATTAAATCATCGAACTTCTAAAAATTGGTTATTTATATCATTTTAACCCAAAAAACTACATGTAACCAATTATCTTTTGATTCTACTTCTTTTGATAGATAAAAAATAGATTAAAAAGAGGGAGATCGATGGCAGGAGCCAACATGTTAAGCGATATGGAGAACAGACAACATTTGGGCAACAAGAAGTAGCGTGTCAGATCGATACAATTGTTTGTGAGGGGTTTTAATGACATGACGTTTGAGAACGGTAAAACTGATGTAGATTTTTTTTACTTTAAAATCTTCATAATCAGTTCCAGATATTTTTAAAAAAGGTAATAAATTTTTAGAAGTTCGATAGTTTATTTATTCAAAAAAAATGTTTAGGGATTTTAATCATTCAAAATGAGAAAGTTTAATGTTTTTTTCAAGTAAAAAAATAGTTCAGAAACTTAATCATTCAAAATGATATAGTTTATTGGTTTTTTTTTGAACTTTTCTCTAATTTTTATTATTAAAATATTATATAACTTTATAATCTCAATGCACCTTTTGAGTTTTTTATATAAAATAATAATAACTCAATCTTATTGTTGGGAATAAAAAAAAAATCACTTCTTTCGCCTCAAAACCAAGTTTTGAAGAATTATTTAAACTTGAAGTTTCTCTTGTTATTCTATTTTAGAAAATAAAAGAAAAATTATGTTAGAGCAAAATAGAGAACAAAATTTTCGTTTTTTCTATTTTAACGAATCTGTTGGAAGTGTTCTTAGATAAAGAATGTAAAATAATTCAATAGAAACATAAAAGCCGCAAAAATATAATAAAAAATCAAGAACTTTGGCTTAATAGTATCTAAACCGTTAGCATCCTAGGAGGTCAAAGGTAGGCATGGTAACAGGGGGGGGGGGGAATGCAATCCTTAGCCCCGGTTCCACTATCTCATCCCCGTCCCCGACGGGTACGGGGAATCAAATTCCCTCCCAGATTTTTGTTGGGCCTATCCCCGGTCCACCCCCGTTTATCACAGATTAATACCCGGTTTAACAATAAATGATTCAAAAAATGGTCAAAATTGATTGAAAATATAATATATTATATAACATATATTAAAAAAATATAATTGTAATATATATATATATATATATATATATATATATATATATATATATATATACATATGGGGATGGGACAAGTTGGAGAATACATTACCCTACCCCGACCTCGGTTTTCAACATATCCGTGGAATCCTTGCCCTAGAGCAACTGATACCGTTTCTATGGGGAAACCCCGGCCCCAATTGGGGGCGGTGAACTGGGTTCCCCAATGGGGTGGGGCAAATTACCATACCAAGTCATAGGTTCAATACTTACTAAATATAAAAAGACGTATGAGTTTATTTGTTATATCTGTCATATATATACACTAGAAGCTTACTTGCGCAATGCAACAAGATACATCACGATTTTAATGTTTCATTTTATTTTTTGTTTTTTTGTCGATTTACAGTACGATTTTGGATGGTTTTAAGAAAGTGATAATGTTTTTTTTTTATAAATTTGTTTAATTTAGGCTTAAAATATAATGTTTTTTATATAAAAAAAAATAAGTATTTTGTTAGAATTCAATGATTATCTTAATTATATTTTAATGACATCTAGAAAAAATATCCAATTACATATTTAATAATATAATTAAAACAAATTTATAGTAAGATAATATATTAATTAATAGTGATACATGAAAATGTCTGCATAAAAGGAAGACTCTACACATATCAAATTGGTGGGTGTTAGAGCATCTCCAACAGCTTCTCTAAAATGGAGATTTTGAACAACTTTTTGCTCCAACATCTTCTCCAAAACTTTCTCCAAAATGGAGAAAATAGGAGATAGGTTGTAATTTTCTCCAAATTTGGAGATATCCCAAAAAATGATTACCAAGAGAGAGAAATTACTTTTTGTTATATCTCACCAATAAGAAACTTTGAAATGAAATTTTTAAGTGAGAGAAATAATATTTTATTAAATATCTAGAGTATTTTAATAATGTAATCAATGATATATATCCAAAATGGAGAATCTGTTGTAGATGGATGCAATTTTTTTTGAAGATTTTGACTTTTGATTCTCCATTTTTGAGAAATTTTGGAGAAGCTGTTGGAGATGCTCTTAGAAGCCTGCAGTAGTAATATGTATCTTATGCTTTGATACTTGTAAATTAAGAGATTTTTAAAATCTTGCATAAAATGATAGTACCTTGTGCCTAATAATTTGTATTTAAGAGTAATAATTTGTATTTAAGAGTTTTTCATCCGTGTTTTATAATATAACTAGAAGCGTACTCGCGCAATGCAGCGAGATACATCACGATTTTAATGTTTCATTTTATTTTTTGTTTTTTTTGTTGATTTACAGTACGATTTTGAATGGTTTTGAGAAAGTGATAATGTTTTTTTTTATAAATTTGTTTAATTTAGGCTTAATAATATAATGTTTTTATATGTAAAAAAATAAGTATTTTGTTAGAATACAATGATTATCTTATATATTTTAATAACATCTAGAAAAAATAACCAATTACATATTTAATAATATAATTAAAACAAATTTATAGTAATATAATATATTAATTAATAGTGATATATGAAAATGTCTGCATAAAAGGAAGACTCTGCACATACCAAATTGGTGGGTGTTAGAAGCCTGCAGTAGTAATATGTATCTTTTGCTTTGATACTTGTAAATTAAGAGATTTTAAAATCCTGCATAAAATGATGGTACCTTATGCCTAATAACTTGTATTTAAGAGTTTTTCATCCGTACTTTATAATATAGTATAGATATAGATATATATACATATATAAAGAGAGAGAGAGAGAAATAGAGAGAGGGGGAGGGAGTTAAGGAGAAAACTAAAAAAAATGAAAAATTGAGGAACACCCTGATAACCGTTAATCTGGACAGTATATATATGTGCATATAAGTATTTGAAACTATTTTTTGGTTTTTATGGACGTGTGCATGATGCCCATGTGCATGTTACAAATTACGTGTATGCATATGTGTATATTGTGTAGATGAATGATTACTAGGATGTTCCTCAATTTTTCATTTTTTTTTTTTTTACGATTTCTTGTTAAACCTGACTCTCTCTATATAAGTATAAATAGGCTTCATAAAATGAAAAAAAGACAGTTTAATAAACTATCCTAATTAGCATTTCAAAAAAACATGTATAATTTATTTTAAAATAAATTTAAGAAAAAAATATTCTACCATTGATTTGGCATTAGAAATTAAGACAAAAACAAACATATGGTTGTGATTTTGGGGTGGAGCCGACAAGTGTGGAGAAATGGATCACGGCTTTGTAATTCTTTAACCATTTATTTATTTTTTACAGAAAGATTGCAAGTAGGGAACTCCAACTATTAGATTCCAGTTCTTTGGAATCACCATCACCACCATAAGTCCATACCCACACCCTTCTCTCCCTTTTCTATCTCCATCTTCATATTCATCTTCGCCGGATTAGAAACCCTCACATAATGCCGGAAGCAGAAGAAGATAATCGCTCCACTAATTTCTTCATAAGAGGCCCTCCGGTGACGGAGGAGTTACCGGTCATGATGACCATGGATCTCGACCTTGATGGCTCTTGGACTTTCGATCAGATCTTCTCTGCAGACCCTTCTCCGTCCTTTATTCTATCGGCAACTGAACAATCTTTCTCTCCTCTTTGGGCCTTTTCCGATGATAATAACAATAATAATCTCAACGACGCCGACGACAAACCCGCCGGAAATGTCACGTTGACCTCTTCCGTAGCTGCTCACCGACTTCAATCAGGTGAGTTTGTGTTTCAATTTGTGGTTTTTAAGTGATTTTATGATGTGGGTTTAGGTTAAAATTGGATTTTGAGATTGTATGTATGTAATAAGATTAGTTCATCGGTAAAGTGTGCGAGAAAATAAGCACCAAATTAAGGAAATAAGTAAGCACTTAATTAAGTAGATAAGCACCAAATTGGAGCTTTGTTGGATATGTTTTGTGTTTTTGTTAAATGGTGTGCCAGTCTTTTTTGTTTGGACATACTATTGAAATATCATGAGCTATAGTGGAAATTATAGCAACTATTGTGGATGTGTGCAAATTCATAAACCATGTAAATATATGTTTGACTCCTTTTTTTTTTTCCGATATCGGCTGGACTTGGACCATCTCTGTTTGATATATGTTGGGACTTACTTTTTTAGTTTCAAGGCTATTTTGGAGATTAACCTGGGTTCCCCGTATTCTTACGTGGTATCAAAGAGCCAAGGTTTACGGCTATGCGGTGATCTGCACTTGACAAGCCCCTTATGGGACAATTGTTTTGGAGTCCCATGTCAGCTGGACTTGAATCATTTTTCCTCCACGTATGTTGGAGCCTCCTTTCTTTGATCAAGGGCTTCTGTGAGCGGAAAGTAATCTAATGGTGCTCCACATATTTTCACAGCATCTGTTATTGTGTGTGATTGTTGATCATAACAAGTTCAACTTTTGATCTTTCCTAGAATTTTGCAATTTACTACCAAGGAAATGCTTAAGAGTCGGGTTATTTTGAGATATCGAGTGTCAATAAGAAAAGATTGCTTTGAATTAAAATGGAAAAAAAGAGAGCAAACAAATGGAGTCTTTTGCCATTTATATATAGATTGTCATATTCTTATGACATTGGTTGTGACATTTTTATTTCTTTTTGTCTTTCGAAGTAGATACCGATAACCATGATCAAGTAACCAGAAAACCATCAAACAACGATGTAAAAAGGAGGCTGCCAATGCCGATTTTGGAGGTGAATTCATCAGAATATCAAGATGCAACATGTGTAATCAAGGAGAGGATGACAATGGCGCTTCGTTACTTCATAGAATTGGGTGAAAAACACGTTCTAGCTCAAGTATGGGCGCCCGTGAAGAACAGGGGTCGTTATGTGCTCACGACATGTGGTCAGCCCTTCGTTCTTGACCCAAACTGCACTGGCCTTCATCAATACAGAATGGCTTCTTTAATGTACGTGTTCTCTGTTGACGGTGAAACCGATGGAGTACTTGGGCTTCCTGCTCGTGTTTTCCGACATAAGCTTCCGGAATGGACTCCAAACGTGCAGTATTACTCAGATAAGGAATACCAGCGGCTTAATCACGCCTTGAATTATAATGTTCGTGGATGCTTGGCTTTGCCCGTGTTTGAACCTTCTGGGCAGTCGTGTGTTGGTGTGCTCGAATTGATATTGACTGCACAGAAAATAAACTATGCTCCAGAGGTTGATAAAGTCTGCAAAGCACTCGAGGTTGGTTGCGCCAATCGTTTCTTGAAATGCTTATAATGAATCATATGATAGGGATATTGTTTTGATAATTTTACATCGTAGGAGTTAAATAACCTTAAATGAGTTTTCAATTAGGAACATGAAATTTTAAATTTGAATTCAATAACTTTCAAGTTTCAAATGACGTGCCTATGGTGTTTAACAACTTGCACTTGTAAAATCTTGAAATAGCACTAGAAGGTTAGTTTGTAAAAGGAGGTTATCTAACAAGATAGTGTTATATATATATATATAGAGAGAGAGACGGAGGTTCGAGGAAAAACCTCAAATAAATGAAAAACTAAAAAACACTTTATCAATCGTTAGATTAGATGATGTGATGGATATGATTAAACAGGTGGTTACAACAATATTTTTTAAATTAAAAAACCCTCCACCCCCTATTTTTTATTCGAAAAAATACGAAAAATGAACAAAATTCGAGCGAAATAAATTACACCAAATAAACAATCATATTTTTCTCGTTAATTTGACATCCATATTCATATACTTTTTCATTTGTTTTTTCGTGGTTTTTAGGTTTCCATTTATTTAGTGTTTTTCGGTCATCCGAGAAGTAAAACATTTTGCGAGAAATGTGATATCATATATGATTACATGGCTTGTGGATGTGTTTAATCATATATGATTAAGCTTGTGTATCATATATGATATCCACTTCTCGCCTTCTCGCAAAATGTTTAACTTCTCGTTTAAACCTGCCATATATATATATATATATATATATATATATATATATATATATATATATATATATATATGTAGGGTCAGGTTCAAAGGAAAACCGAAAAAAATGAAAAACTGAGGAACACCTTGTAGTGGCTTGGTAGTCGTTCATCTGGACGGTATATACAAGTGGTTTGTAACGTGCACACGTGTATAATGGACACGTGCATAAAAACAAAACAAAAACAACGCAAGTTACTTGTATGCACATGTGCATACCGTTCAGATGAACGGTTACCATGGTGTTCCTCAGTTTTTCATTTTTTTTGAGTTTTCCCATTAACCTCCCTCTCTCTCTCTCTATATATATATATATATATATATATGCTTTTAAACATATATATATATATATGCTTTTAAACAAGAACCCTAGAAACTTACATTAGGTAATCCTTTTGAGAAATATGTAATATAGCTTCAGTTTTGTTGCAGGCTGTAAATTTGAAAAGTTCAGATATCCTGGATCCTCCAAATTCGCAGGCAAGCAGTAAGATAAAATAATAATTGGTTCCTTTATTTCCCTTTCATTTCCTCGACATTTTCTCAATATGTATCTAGTTTTTCCTATAAAACAGATTTGTAATGAAAGTCGACAAAACGCCCTGGCTGAAATCCTGGAGGTATTGGCGGTCGTATGTGAGACTCATAATTTCCCGCTCGCTCAAACGTGGGTCCCGTGCAGGCACCGAAGTGTCCTAGCTTACGGCGGTGGATTCAAGAAGAGCTGCAGCAGCTTCGACGGAAGTTGTATGGGCCAAGTATGCATGTCGACAACCGATGTCGCTTTTTACGTTGTCGATGCTCATATGTGGGGGTTTCGCGAAGCTTGTGCTGAACATCACCTGCAAAAGGGCCAAGGGGTGGCTGGAAGGGCGTTTGCCACTCGCAGTTCGTGTTTTTGTGAAAATATAACGCATTTTGGGAAAACCGAATACCCATTGGTCCATTATGCGCGTATGTTTGGTTTAGTTGGATCTTTTGCGATTTGTTTGAGGAGTACTCATACGGGTGATGATGACTATATTTTGGAGTTCTTTCTTCCTCCCAATATGGTGAACGGTGAAGATCAGCAGACGATGTTGGGCTCATTGCTGACTTCAATGAAGCAGCATTTCCGAAGCCTTAAGGTTGCTTGCGGTGAAGAAATCGGGGAGGATGGGAGATTGGTAGAGATTATTAAAGCGTCTGCGGATGGTGAAGTTCTTGATTCGGGTCTTCAGTCCATTCGACTATCAGAATCCGTGATATCAAATGGAGGACCACTGGTTCGTATTGATTCTTTGGACCGGCCTTCAAATGTGGAGACAAATGGATTAAACGGAACCTGTGGGAAACCGGAGACTCCTGAAACTACCAAGAAATCGGAGAGAAAACGAGGGAAAGCTGAGAAATCGATCAGCCTGGAGGTTCTTCAGCAACATTTTGCTGGAAGTCTTAAAGATGCTGCAAAGAATCTTGGCGGTAAGTTCTTGTGCTTTTTTCTCTTTGTTTCCGTATAAAAGGGAGATATTGTTCAAGTTCTCTGTTGGAGTCCCGCATTAGCTAGACACAGATCATCAAACCTATATATATATATATAGAGAGAGAGAGGAAGGTTCAAACGAGAACGTTAACTATTTAAGAAAACAGTAAATCATATACAAAATCATATGTGATTTTACATTAACCTGAAAAAAACGGACTTTGGGCGTGACTTTATCGCGTGAATCATATATGATTTTGTATGTACTCGGTGTTTTCTTAAATAGAGGATGTTCTCGTATGAACCCACCCCTCTCTCTCTCTCTATATAGAGGGAGGTTCAAAGAAAAACCTCAAAAAAAATGGAAAATTGAGGAACACCCTAGTAGTCTTTGATCTGGACGGTATGCACTTGTGCATACAAGTAAATTAAGTTGTTTTTTGGTTTTTATGCACGTGTGCATGTTACAAATTACTTGTATGCACAAGTGCATACCGTCCAGATGAAGGGCTACTAGAATGTTCCTCAGTTTTCCCTTTTTTTATTCCCCTGAACCTGACCCTATATATATATATATATGTAAGAACTGGGCTGTATCTCTATAAGGGCTCTTTTAGACAGTGATTCAAACGGTTTCCACATATCCTAACATTTTGAGATCAAGCTGACTAATTTTAATTTTAACATGATAAGAAAGTTGTTTAAATTATTTTGATTGTTATTGGTTTTGCAGTTTGCCCAACAACAATGAAGCGAATATGCAGGCAACATGGGATCTCAAGATGGCCTTCTCGTAAGATCAACAAGGTTAACCGCTCGCTTACCAAGCTAAAACGAGTGATTGAATCAGTACAAGGTGCTGAAGGAACATTCACCATTCCTTCTTTGGCAACCACCCCACTCCCTCTTGGTGTCGACTCCACATCTTGGCCAACGGCAACAAATGGTTCACCAACTAACCAACAAGGTTCTCCTGGGTCCAAACCATACGACTCGCCACGTCCAAAGAACGATCTGGGTCCAAACAATCAAACATCCGGCAGCCGAGAAGCCAGCACCGGCAGCCCGACTTCACACAGGTCATGCCAAGGTAACCCTTTTGTCGAAATATGAATCCTCCTCATAAACTCATAATGCAACCGTTTCTCATAATCAGAAATGTGTCGGAATAGCAGAAAGTCAACCATTTGAAGTCAAAGCACCGAGTCATGCTGCCGAGTTTTCCGTATCCGATGCTTTTCTAGCAGCACAAACCGAAGAACCCTTTAGAGGAATGCTAATCGAGGACGCCGGAAGCTCACACGATCTAACGAATCTTTGTCCAATCACCGAGCCTCTTGAAAAGGTACAAGAACTTACTCCTAAGGTCCAACCTTTCACAGCCAGGGCAGAAATGAAAACTATAACGATAAAGGCGAGTTACAGAGAAGACATAATTAGGTTTCGGGTGGCTGCAAATTCGGGTATAGTCACTTTGAAAGAAGAGGTTGCAAAAAGGCTGAAGTTAGATATTGGCACGTTCGATATAAAGTATCTTGATGATGATCACGAATGGGTTCTAATAGTTTGTGATGCAGATTTGCAAGAATGCGTGGAGTTGTCAATATCATCGGGGTGTAACATAATCCGGCTTTTAGTTCACGATCTGTCGACAAATCTTGGAAGCTCTTGTGAGAGTTCAGGTTAAATTGAGAATAGCACACTTCATTTGCACAAACAAATGATCAGCATTTCGACCCGTTTAAAACAATCAAGAAAAGAAAGTTTTATTCGGTAGAAAATTGCAGAAATAACACTTACGTTGGCCGAAAACAGCGAAGAAAACGTGGCAATGACGTTTTAACTGCAATTTTCGGCCAACTGTAATGTTCTTTTTTTGCAATTTTTATGATGTTAGTTTTATTTATTTATTTATAAGAAGTGTTTGAAAATAGTGTTTGAGCAAATAGATTAGTGTTGGAATGTTAGGGTTAGGATTAGGATTAGGATGAGGTTAAGTTGTAGATTTATGGGGTCATAGCAACAGGTCCAGATTTTGGGGAGGAATTTTCCTATATTCTTTCTTGTATAAGATGTTTTAAAAATGTTAATTGTATATTGGTTTGTTCTTTGTTTTCTTTTCCCTTCTTTTTATTTCAATTCCACCTCAAAACTTTTTTTTCTTGTACTTTGGCCACCAAATATTCTCATTGCATTCTTTTGGTTTTGGTAATGAATTTTCTTAGTCATGATTATATTTATGTTAGTCACAGTTAAGTTGTATTGTTTTTAAAAAAAAATACCTTTTCTATATTTGGTTTTGGTAATGAATTTTTTTGTTAGACACCTCTCTGTAGGTTAGTCTGTGCGTCAATCAGGGTGGTTATGATATTTTAATGTATACCAATGTCAAATATTTTTATGTTAACTTATGTTAACATGGTCAGTTTAAGATGTTTAAGCTCCCTGGTGGAGGTTAAGCTATGTTATCCTCTGTGTACTCCAACAACTTTGCCATCGAAGTTTCCCTTAATTACCAAAATGCCACCTCGTTTACCAGTATGGTCAGATCAAAAGGCGCTTCATCCAATGGTTTTGGGTGGTTCCTACAGTTCCTTTTGATTTTAGAGTTCCTACACGATCCCGAATCACGGTATTGATTAGTCTCTTGCTTGTAATCCTTGTTCGATTTGTTCAATATAATCGGCCTCCTTTCAAATGTGGACTTACAATATCACCACGATACCGAAACAATGCAATCTCGGTGTCATACTTGTGTTTTTATTATTGTTGCTGCATGGTTGCATTGTTTTTAACAATTTTATCCTATACATGGTTTCTGCCTTCGGTTAATGAGATGTTTTCTTTTATCGTGACATGTGATACTTGACTCATATCCCACCAATTAGATGCATGATGATCATTGACAGGTTCTAATAGTTTGTGATGCTGATTCAAACTCGTAGATCTATAATAAGGGATTGTTTGTTTTTTTAAATACCTCTTAATGACTCTTAAGTCTGAATCGTTCAAACTTTTTTACATTCAGACTGTTTGTTTTTTTCCAGTTTTCAGAAGCTCTCAACTCTTAAATACATCTGAAATAAGAAGTGGTGACCTAACTTCTTAAAACCTCTTATCGTCGCATCATTTCATATGCTTTCATTTCTCTCGAGACGCCTCCAGATGTTACAAAAACAAACAATCTTATTGATTTAGATTCCAGATTTCAGCACCACCTCTTATTAATCAGAAATGAAATAAGACTTCAAACCTATTAAAAGACAAATTCCACCTAAGTTATGTTAACCTCCTTCCTCCAACAACTTTGCCATTGAAGTTCCCTTTAATTACCAAAATGCTACTCTGTCCATCAGCATTGTTGGATCAAGAGGCGTGCTTCATCCAATGATTTTGTGTGGTTCTTACGGTTCCTATAGATTTTAGAGTTCCTACCCGATCCTGACTAATGGTGTTGATTAGTCTCTTGTTTGTAAATTCTTGTTCTATTTGGGCAATATAATCAGCCTCCTTTTGATGTTGACTTACAATATGCGATATAGTGGCACAAAGCAGTCTCGATGTCGTACTTGTTTTTTTAAATCATTATTGCCATGTGGTTGCATTGTTTCTTGGAGTTTTTTCCTATACGTAGTTTCTATCTTTGTTTATTGGGATTGATCATGTTCTGTTTTATTGCGACACGATCCCACCAATGAGATGCATGATGATCATGAATACATTCAATAGTTTGTGATGCCGACTTGCAAGAATGTGTAAGGTTATAGTTCTATAATAAGACTTTAAGTTTGAGATTTGTCGACCAATCTAGAAAGCTTGTGTACGAGTTAATGTTAACTATGCGTAGCAAGTTTTAGGCACCAAGAGGTAATTTGCAAAAACAAGTGAAACAAAGTTTGCACGTGTTGGAATGTTACCAAAGCTTTGTAGAGTTTATGGGCAAGTTGAACCTGGGCATCCCATGCCCGAGGGGAATCAACTAGGCACATGCATTTCTAACCTATTATTACGAGACAAAAAAATGAATCGTTGTTGCTAAGTTCAAACTCAGAACCTCTCACATAATCACATCCCTTTACCAATCAATTGTTGCTACTTTAGAAATGTATAGTCCCCATTTTGCTTTTCTTATTTCCCGTTTCTTATTCTTTCCCCGATTGATCTTAATAACTCACCGATAAGGTAAGTGATAGCGTCAAATTTAACCGGTAAGTGTTTATCGGGTAAGTGTTTGGGTAAACGACCCCTAAGTCTGAGACCAAAATAGAACCTTCCATCTGGAAAGAGATCACCGATAGTTGAACAATAAGCATTAAAAGCAGGATCAAGACTGTAAAGTGGTATCCCTCCCCTGAACCAAATGATTCATACCAACGAAACCAATATTGGAGCCAGAACACAAAATTGGCTTCTGAAATGGCAAAAACAGATCTCAACCATCCTTGCAGGCCCGTTCCTAATATTTTTTAGGTCCTAGGCGAGATGTAAAAATGGGTCCTCGATAACTACACATTTATTTTCAATATATTGTTTATATCATCAAAAATGACATTGAATTCAAGAAATACTAATAATTTATGTAAAATCGTTTTTCCTGGTATTCTAAGCGCAATATCAATCAATAATTATTTTTAAATTAGTATTATCTACCATATTATTTTTACATAACATCGTCAATCTGTTCCACCATCAAAGGCATACCTTATGATATAACTTTAATATATAGATTGAAATCATTTGAGGTCACTACGTTAACCATTCAGAGTAACACTTTAAGTAAATCAAAATAAATCAGTTGAGTTTTCACATGTTACCTGATGTTGATGTTTTTTTAATCAATATATATATATATATATATATAAGAAGGAAAATGAGAGAGAGTTAAGGAGAGGCCTCCAAAGAGGCTATATAATTTTCTTAGAGTTCTTATTTTTTTAAAATAAAATGTTCATTAGATGAGTACAACTTTTCATCTTTATTTATTATTTTTTACTATTAGTTTTACTAATATAATCTTTTTATTTAATAATTTTTTTTATCAATGACCAACATTTATTAAAATAATATATTTTTATTTTTATTACTTTTTTTATATTATTTAAACATATATGTTTATTTGATTTTTTTTTTCTATTGAATTTAATCCTCTAATTTTTTTTACTGACTTAACAATGTTGATGTTGATGTTGATGTTGATGTTGATGTTGATGTTGATGTTGATGGTTTTCATCACCATTTTAAACTTTTAGAGTTGAAACAAACATTTTAAGAACCATCAATCTTATAATCAAAGTCCATGTTGGCTATAGTTTGAGATCTTATTATTGTTTTAGAGATAAGAGAGTACTTAAGATTCATGCACTTAATATTAGGTAATAAGGATGAGGCCAAGTTCACTCTTCCAATATCATTAGCAACATTTGAAGTTATTGAGAAGAAATTCGCGAGAGATTTAAGTCGGAATTGGATCCTGCTGCTCATTTAAAGCTCAAATACCTTGATGACGAAGATGACAACAAGTGGATTTTATTTACTTGTGATCAAGACGTGAAGTTGTGCACAGAAAATAAGAGAAATATTCGGCTGCGTTTGTTCCTAGAGATCCATCCCGTACCTATCAACCTACTTGAATTGAGAAGTGAAATGACAACAACGTTTGTTTTTTCCTTGGTATACATGTTAGTGTAGTTAAAAGAAAAGCCACGTATATAGTTAATTAATCAATTAGATGGAAGGTTCTAGTGTTAGTTGTAAAATCTTAGTTGTGGATGTTTTTTGGTTTACAATGGCCATTAATTTGCCAATTCTGGATCAAAAAAGCTTCAATCTTGGTTCTTTGTTTTTAATGGAGGGACAAAGGATGCAGGGTCGTCCCTGGGGGAGGGCGGGTCGGGCACTTTCCCAGGGCCCAAAGGAAATAGGGGCCCAAAATTTTGAAGTATATACTATATAGTAGTAAAAAAAATTAATTAAAAAGACCAAAAAATCAGTATATAATAGGACCCAATTATATTTTTTATTATTATATTAAGGGCCCAAACATGTATTAATTAATTACATTGGACAATAAAATTTGCAAAAAGTTAATTGGTCTTTCATTTTATAATATTGTTTATTGTTTCTCTAAGTTATTTTTATCCACTACTTATCTAAAAACTATTTTTGCCTAGAAACCTTGATATATATACTCTATTACTCATCTTCCACATAATATTTTGATTATTCAATCTACATGAATTTTTTTGTGTTAGAATATAATAGATTTCTTGTTATTAACTAAGAAAACTCCTACATTTTGAAAACAATTACCAACTATTAAACACGTCTGTATGATGCACTTATGATCACCATATCTTCTTTTAAACACGTCTGTATGATGTTGGTCGAGGGGTCTTCAACTGCTCTTCTATCTTTTCCTGCCACCTTATGCCTTTATCCTTGCACTTGCGTTTCAATGTAGACACAAAAACTGTAAAACAACATCAAGAGAGAAGAGACATTTGTTATTGTTAACCAAACTTTTTATCATTCCAATTATATATGTAAAAACAAGTGTAACTTAAAAACAAAAAGATTGTTATTACCGTTAAGGATGCAACTTCTTCCATGGTTTGACCAAAGTGTGACTCTATATGCTCTTGAGTTAATGTGATAGGCACTGTCTTGCCTTTTTCCTTCAAAGGCCTCGAACAATCCTCAACCACTGACTGCCTTCCTCTTTTAAGTGATATTTTGTTTTTTTTTGAAAATCGTAATAATTCTTTTTTTTACTTGCATCAGAATTCTGAAGATCTACAATATCTATCTCATCACCAAGTTCTTGACCAGAAGCAAATTTAAAGCTTGGCAAAAGCCTCTTCAGTGCTAATAATAGTGACTCCAACAAGATAACTTTGTCTCTAGGTTCCTTCCATATGAATTCAAAAACATAATCTAATGCACAGTCTTGGTACTCCTCAAGTATGTCGTACTCCTCAAGTATGTCACAAAGAAACTACCGTCAAAGGAGGTAGATAGTACCCTCTGTAGCTTATTACCACTAAACTCTGTAATGTTTTGGATCATGTGTGGTTCATAATTTTCAAGCATATTCCAAAAAAAAAGTCTTCTTCCATTTTGAAAGGAATCCTATAACAAGCCTTACTATAATATTTCAAACATTCTAAATACTCATCGACCACACTAACAGGACTATGACCAATCAATTTGAGCCATAACATTTGTTTTGTTTGAGTGTCCTGCAAAGAAGATGAGAAGGCCACCTGATCCTCATCCTCATAAGGAATCCACACTTGAGCAAAAGGTAAGCGAAGAAAAGGTAACGAAACCATCTACCAAATGCTCTGTAATGCCTCATCGATTTCATCCTTGGCATTTTGGAGACCGCATATAGTCTGTTTCATGAGCTGAAAATTTATCCCACATTTCAGTAGGTGTATAGTACAACAGTTTTTATATGATATAACTATTTCATTGAAGATCCGGTTGACCGTGGTAGTAACTAGTACCGTCTATGGTCAAAGACAAAGAATCATATTAGATGCAATGTTTTAAAACCCGGTTTTTTGGTTGACCCGGTGTGGTGACCAGGTCATGGTTCAACCGGTTCAACTACCAACTACCGGGTCAACCAAATATATTAAAAACACACACATAAGCATAAGTTTTTCATCAATCCATATATATCAAAACGAAACATAACGATCAACCGGTTCAACCGTTTTTTTTTGATAAAACCAGCCGGTTCACTCCGGGCCATATATTGCCATAAACCCGGTCGCAATTGACCCACCCTCTTCCCTGGGTCCCAGTTCAACCGGTCGGGTCGACCCGGTTTTTAAAACATTGATTATATGAGTATTTAATTTTAGGAACTTACTTTGGATGCTAGACGTTGTCGTGCATCAAACGTTATGAGACCCTGGTTCTGCAAATATATTCAAGTAGCAAATTAGATTAGATGTGTTCAATAAAGATAAAATGATGGTTTATGGAAGTTTTTAGCAAGAAAGATGCAATTATCCACTGCAACAAAAAGAGGTTTATAGGACGCATTTTTAGGTTACTTTATCATAAACATGCTATACAACCACTTTTTATGATGCTTTATTTTATGTCCTCATTGTTATAACATGACATGACACTCAATTTATGAGTCATATTAGCCTAGTACGGCGTCCTATTATTAAAGTCTAAAAGGACCCTTCTCGAAAAACGTCCTATATTGTAAAGTCTAATAGAACATTTTTTTCTTCAAAAAACGTCCTATAAAAATAGTTAACAAAACACTTAGTTTAAAGGTTCTACAGGACATTTCTTTAATACCGTCATAAAAAACCAAATCTAACAGGACACTTTACAAAAAGGGTCCTATAAAATCAAGTCTAATTGGACTCTTTTCTAAAAATGTCATATAAAACCAAATCTAATAGGGAAATTTGCAAAAATCGTCGTATAAAATCAAGTCTAATACAACAATTTTTCTAAGAACGTTTTATAAAAGCATGTACAATAAGACATTTTTCAAAAACCGTCCTATAAAACCAAGTCTAATAAGACACTTTTTTAAATGTCCTGTATATTCTTTTTAGCTAGCTAGTAAAACTCTTTTATAAAATAGATACCTCCAATGCATCGATCAAGTTATTGAACACTAGAAGAAGTTCTCTAGAGGAACTGGTAGCACACTCAACCACACCAACACAGTGGCTTCGAGAAGGATTGAAAACATACAACATAATCAAACTCATCAATCCATTATCCAAAGCCGAAGATTCCAGATGCAAAATAAGTAATTCTGGTTGTTGGTTGCGGAATGTTGTGGCGGGTGCACCATTACTTATGATCGTCTGGCTGTCTTCAGCTAGAAGGTCATTGACATCAACATTATATTGAACACAAAATGACCTATATTTGTCAAGACCTAGGTAGTGGTAGGTCATTCCATGTTTTGCTATTTTGAAAGGTTGAGAGTTCGTTGTAAGCAGCTGTACTCTGCCATCGGTTTCTATGGGAGCCCAGAACTGAGATATCCCGACGTACTCACAAACTTGGTTTTCGAATGCACAACTTATTTTGCCGTGAATAACCACATGATCATCTGTATATGTAATAAATAATTAAACAATCATTGTTATAATTAACTAACTAATATATTATATAGATAGATAGATGATTGAATAACAATTAATTAACCTTTAGAAAAACTGAGATAAATTAAATGTAGCTAGGCTTTACTCACCATTGCTGGAGAAAACCATCGAGTCACAGGGACTTGAGGTTGGATTGGTTTCAACATCCGTGGAGAAAAGATCCACCATGGTAGGGGGAGAAGGAACATTAACATCAAAATGAGAGAGTGAAGGAGTTCATGGAGGAAGGCAAGGAGGAGGATCAGAAGAAGCCATGAGATTTTTTACCAAGTAAAAATGACTAGTATACCCCTTTATTTTTTGGATTGAGAACCTTTTCTCTCTTTTTGCTTCTCACAAATCACAAACATCAAAATACGGTACCTTAAAAATATTTTACTATTAAACGAAAAAAGATCCAAAAACCTTTAAAAGTTTAAAATGTTTGTTTATAAGATTGATGGTTCTTAAAATATTTGTTTCAACTTTAAAAGTTAATTAAAATGGTGATGAAAACCATCAACATCAACATCAACATCAACATCAACATCAACATCAACATCAACATCAACATCAACATCAACATCAACATTAACATTGTTAAGTTAGTAAAAAAAAAATTAGAGCATTAAATTCAAAAGAAAAAAAAATTCAAATAAACATATATGTTTAAATAATATAAAAGAAGTAATAAAAATAAAAAATATATTATTTTAATAAATGTTGGCCATTGATAAAAAGAATATTAAATAAAAAGAATATATTAGTAAAATCAGTAGTAAAAAATAATAAAAAAAATGAAAAGTTGTACTCATTTAATGCAACATTTTATTTAAAAAAATCAAAACTATAAGAAAATTCTAAAGTCTCCTTGATGACCTCTCCTTATCTCTCTCATTTTCCTTTTAAAAAAAAATTAGAGGAATAAATTCAAATGGAAAAAAATTCAAATAAACATATATGTTTAAATAATATAAAAGAAGTAATAAAAATAAAAATATATTATTTTAATAAATGTTGGACATTGATAAAAAAATTATTAAATAAAAAAGATTATATTAGTAAAATCAATAGTAAAAAATAATTAAAAAAAATGAAAAGTTGTACTTATTTAATGTAACATTTTATTTAAAAAAAAATCAGGAACGACCTGTTTCTTACCAAAAACCTTTGGCTGAGGTGATCACCATAAAGTAAACAGACACTTACTTCATAAATCCTCCAAGTAAACATACCCTTACTACACATTGGTCTATTTATAACATAACAAATCTTCTTGTCATGATTACATAGCATCAACATGACATTGGACGCTTTTTGAAGTTGTAATACAATTTATTTCCCATTAGATTTTAGAACAAACATGGGTGCCTTACAAAAGAATGAAATTAGATATTAATAAATATGAAAAACAAAATTTCCTGTCAAACTTGTATCGTTGAATTATATTTACACTAGCATTTGGCACCACATGTATGTTACGCGGCGATCAAATTTGGTTTTTAGATACGTTATTTGTGTTTAACAATGTTTAGATAAAACTTATGAGGAACTCCAACATTCAACTTGGGAAAACATTAGGGTATATATATAGTTAGCATTAGTGATGGATTTATTTCAGTGAGGTAATAATGAACTTGTAGCACTAGCAACACGACAAGATCTTAGGGCCCGAAATACAATGCGAATTTTTTGTAATATTTTTATGATTCTGATCTTAGGACATTTTTTTAACACTGTCATATAACCAAATCTAATAGGACACTTTGCAAAAAGGGTCCTATAAAATCAAGTCTAATAGGACTCTTTTCTAAAAACGTCATATAAAACCAAATCTAATAGGGAAATTTGCAAAAATCGTCGTATAAAATCAAGTCTAATAAAACACTTTTTTAAGAACGTTTTATAAAAGCATGTACATTAAGACACTTTTCAAAAACCGTCCTATAAAACCAAGTCTAATAAGACACATTTTTAAATGTCCTGTAGATTCTTTTTAGCTAGCTAGTAAAACTCTTTTATAACATAGATACCTCCAATGCACCGATCAAGTTATTGAACACTAGAAGAAGTTCTCTAGAGGAAATGGTAGCACACTTAACCACACCAACACAGCGGCTTCGAGAAGGATCGAAAACAAGCAGCATAATCAAACTCATCAATCCATTATCCAAAGATTCCAGTGGACTCCTCTCGTGAATCCTCAGATGCAGAATAAGTAACTCTGGCTGTTGGTTGCGGAATGTTGTGGCGGGTGCACCATTACTTATGATCGTCTGGCCGTCTTCAACTTGAAGGTCATTGACATCAACATTATATTGAACACAAAATGACCTATATTTGTCAAGACCTAGGTAGTGGTGGGCCATTCCATGTTTTGGTAATTTGAAAGGTTGAGAGTTTGTTGTAAGGAGTTGTACTCTGCCATCGGTTTCTATGGGAGCCCAGAATTCAGATATCCTAACGTACTCACAAACTTGGTTTTCGAATGCACAACATATTTTGTCGTAAATAACCGCATGATCATCTGTACATGTAATAAATAATTAAACAATCCTTGTTATAATTAACCAACTAATATATTATATAGATAGATAGATGATTGAATAACAATTAATTAACCTTAAGAAAATCTGAGATAAATTAAATGTAGCTAGGCTTTACTCAGCATTGCTGGAGAAAACCATTGAGTCACAGGGACACGGGGTTGGATTGGTTTCAACATTCGTGGAGAAAAGATCCACCATGGTAGGGGGAGAAGGAACATTAATATCGAAATGAGAGCTGTCATCAGTGAAGGAGTTCACGGAGGAAAGGCAAGGAGGAGGATCAGAAGAAACCATGAGATTTTTGTTGGTGATTTTAGTGTCACCAGGCATTTAAGTGTAATTGGTTATAACACGAGTACTAATGGGTTTCAAACTGTGATCTAATACAAGTCAGGTGGTGCGGAGTGCACACTTGTTATAAGACGAGTTTGATCCCGAACACGACAAAATGGCGGTGGTCAAGGGGCAGCGCCCCTGGCGGTGGTCCAAGAGGCAGCGCCCCTGGCGGTAGTCCAAGAGGCAGAGCCTCTGAAGGCACGACATAGCCTCTTATGGCACGACAGAGGCAGAACCTCTTTGGCACGACAGAGGCAGAACCTCTTTGGCACGACAGAGCCTCTGATGGCACGATAGAGCCTTTGGTGGGCGTCTCTGGACCAGAGGCTCTGGTGCCTATTTTTGGACTAAATCTGCAGTTACTGAATATTTAATGCTCAGTTATTTCCAGCTTTTAATTTTAGCTAAATTGATTGTAACCGACTATAATTGATAGTAATTTGCAATCATTGCCATTTCAGTTATTTCCTATTTTACGAATGGGACTAGTATATATACCGTATATACTTATGTTTTAGACTAATGATTTTAAACAAGCTCTATATACTCTCCAGCAAATTTGCTCTCGTTTTTGTGCCTAAAGACGAGTGTGCTCTTGAGTCTTATCCCATATTGGATTTCGTACAACCCAGGCATATGATCAAAATACCAATTCGGAAACTGACTTACACGATTCTTAAGAAATCCGGTTAACTGATCGATTCCTTTTGCCCCTACTCTCTAACAATCGAATTGGTATCTCGTGATGTCGATCATGGCCGATTCTGTGAAGGAGATGGCTTCAAAGTTTGGAAAGCTGGAGAAGTTTGAAGGCACTGACTTCAAACGTTGGCAAAAAAAGATGCATTTTCTGCTAACAACTCTGAAGGTAGTGTATGTGCTAAGTACACCCATGCCAACTCTGAAGCCTCTGAATAACCACATGATCATCTGTACGTGTACTAAATAATTAAACAATCATTGTTATAATTAACTAACTAATATATTATATAGATAGATAGATGATTGAATAACAATTAATTAACCTTAAGAAAAACTGAGATAAATTAAATGTAGCTAGGCTTTACTCACCATTGCTGGAGAAAACCATCGAGTCATAGGGACACGGGTTTGGATTAGTTTCAAAATACGTGGAGAAAAGATCCACCATGGTAGGGGGAGAAGGAACATTAACATCGAAATGAGAGCTGTCATCAGTGATTAAGTTCATGGAGGAAAGGCAAGGAGGAGGATCAGAAGAAGCCATGATATTTTTTACCGAGTAAAAATGGATATTATACCCCATTATTTTTTGGATTGAGAACCTTTTCTCTCTTTTTGCTTCTCACAAATCATAGACATCAAAGCAACCCTAGATCTGCACAACTGCCCAACACAACAGCAGGCCCAATTGTTTCATGCAGCCCAACACAACTGCCCACCGTGGGCAGCCTGTGCCCACTCCAGAACCAATACTTCTATGCACATCTGAAAAGAACAAAGCAACCCTAGATCTGCGAGAACTACCTTTTCTTGAGAGATTAAAAAACAAGAACGTGGATGAACAATTTAAAAAGTTTTTGGTCATTTTCGAACAACTCCACATTAACAATCCTTTGGTAGAGGCTCTCGAACAAATTCCAAGTTATGTTAAGTTTTTAAAAGATATTCTCAACAAGAAACGAAGGCTGGGTGTAACATCCCGATTTTGAAAAGCTATCGTTTCAAGCTAATACAGAACTCGGTAATTTAAGGGAAAAATAAGATATTATATTTTGGACTTGAATCCTAGATTTTATAGTGTAGATGGATGAAGGATTCAATTACGAGTCCAACGGTTCTTTCCGGAGCAAAAACGGAGCTATAACGAAGAAGTTATGGCCAAAACAGTGAACGAGGGGAAAACGGGCGAACAGTGCATCTCGCGACTTACGCGCGACTTGCACTAGCGGCATAAGTCGCGAAACCCCCCCTGATCGAGCTTAAATCGCGATTTTCAGCCCCAAACTTCATTTCTTCATATCTTTCTCATCCTAGCTCCGATTTCAGTGATTCAAGTTGCCACAGTTTCGTTTTTGAGAGCTCTTCAAGGATCTAGAAAGAGATTGAAAGTATATTGTAGTATGCTAGAGTATTTTGTGGTGGTAAGCTTCTCATCTCTCCCTATTCATCTTTTTCACCAAAGTTTTCTAGGGTTTCATCCACCCTTTGTTCTCCCTTTCGTAGATTGGAGGTTTGTAACCATTTTGGGAACTAGAGGTGTTTTGGTTGGTGAATTCAAGCTTGGGTTAAGGTTTTTGAAGATTTGGTTTGAAGAACCAAGTTTCTTCAAGGAAAGCTCTAAGTGGGTAAAATCTAGATTTTGTCTAAATCTAGCAAGGTAAGTTTACTAACCTTTGTTAAAACTAGATACACATCATTATCTAATACTTGTTAATATTAATGCATTTCTCAAATGTTCATGTTTATTGTTCGAGTATTTGGGGATTTTCCTATGGATTTATGTATATGAAAGTTACCATAATTTTATGTGTATATCTTGGTATGTTGATGATTCCTACTTGGAATGCCTTTTGGCGACCTTACATTCTCGTGATGGATTTGGTTGATATTTGGGTTAAGTGTTGAAACTGCATGATTAGGATGGTAATGTTGTGTTCATGATTGATATCCGAATATGTTGGGTTGTAACACATCTTGAGACCTCCTATTTGCATTATGTGGACGAACCGGGTCAGTGATTCACTATAGGAAGTAGGTGGGTGACATTTGGGGAATTTCCTAAGCGGTAGTCTCCTATGTGCCTAGACCTCCGCCGTCGGGGAATTTCCTAAGCGGTAGTCCCCGGTGCGTGTCGGGCCTTTGGGTTGCCAGTGAAAGTGGCTTCAAGGTGCATTGCCTCTTTGGGTGAACCTGATTTGGAGATATGGGTCGCTCCCGTTGACTCCACATCTACGTGATTAAATGATTAACTGCTGATAAGAACTGCAACTGTTTCTGGCATGTTTTTACTTGTACAACTCACTAGGATTTTTGGCCTAACACTTGTTTGGTGTCGATGTGTATCTCAGGTATTAGCGACGCTGCTCCTAGGCAAGCTTAGATGCTTTGGGCGAGAGCTTGGGGATACGACACTTGGACTATTTTTGAGAAGCTTTGGGTTTATAGATGACACCCCTTTTGTAATCTCTTTTCTAGATGTAGAAATTAGATTAGTTGGTTGTTGTTTATTTAATCCGTTAAATTACAATTGTGATTAAACAGGTTTATTTGTATATTTCCCCATTTTTGGGAGGCTATTGCTATGGAAATTTTATACCACTTCTCCTCTTTTGAAAAGTTTTTGTTATCCCTATTTTTAGGGTGTTGCACTGGGAGAATTTGAAACTGTTGCTTTGACGAAAGAATGTACTGCACTTCTTACTTGCAAAATCCCGCCGAAGCTAAAGGACTCGGGGAGTTTCACCATCCCGTGTTCTATCGGGGGACAAGAAGTAGGACATGCTTTATGTGATTTGGAAGCAAGCATAAACCTCATGCCTTTGTCAGTTTTTAAAAAATTAGGAATTGGTGAAGTTCGACCCACCACAGTCACTTTGCAACTCGCAGACATATATTTGGCATATCCGAAAGGAAAAATTGAGGACATTTTGGTAAAAGTCGATAAATTCATATTTTCGGGTGATGTTCTAGTTTTGGACTACGAAACAGATAAAGATGTCCCCATCATTTTAGGTAGACCATTTTTGGCAACCGGTTGAACCTTGATAGACGTGCAAAAGGGTGAGCTAACCAACAAGTAACTTTCAATGTTTTCAAATCCTTTAAGTTTAATGGTGAAATTGAGGACTGCTCTTGCATAAATGCCTTAGATGATGAATTTGAGTTGAGGTTGATTAGTTGCTTAGCGGAAGATATTTTGGAAGATGATTTGATTGAGGTGGTAGATGTATTTGAGGAATTGAACTTTAATGATAGGCCGAACCAAGTTCCCTCTATTATTAAGGCACCCGAACTCGAATTAAAGCCACTTCCTACTCACCTTAAGTATGCATATATCATGGAAGAGGAAAAATTTCCCGTCATTATTTCTTCCAACTTAAGAAGTGAGCAAGAAGTGAAATTAATAAAGTTGTTAAAAGATCACAAGAAGGCCATTGGTTGACGATAGCAAACATCAAGGGAATTGGTTCTTCTCTTTGCCAACATAAGATAATTTTGGAAGATAATAGTGTTGGCAAAGTGTAACCTCAGAGAAGACTTAACCCAATCATGAAAAAGGTCGTCAAGAAAGAAATTTTAAAATGGATGGATGCGGGTATCATTTATCCCATCTCAAGTAGTGGTTGGGTGAGTCTGGTACAATGCGTACCGAAAAAGGGTGGTACCACTGTTATCACCAATGAGAAAAATGAACTTATCCCGACCCGAACTGTCACCGGGTGGAGAATTTGCATGGACTACAGACAACTAAATCTAGCCACCAAGAAGGACCATTTTCCTTTGCCCTTTGTGGACCAAATGCTAGATAGGTTGGCCGGAAAGAAATTTTATTACTTTTTGGATGGATATTCAGGGTATAATCAAATTCATATTGCACCCGAAGATCAAGAGAAGACTACCTTCACTTGTCCCTTCAGAACTTTTGCTTTCCGTCGAATGCCATTTGGTCTATGCAATGCACCCGCTACATTTCAGCGTTGTATGGTGTCAATTTTTTCGGATATGATTGAAAATTCCATGGAAGTTTCCATGGATGATTTTTCAGTTATTGACACATCATTTGAAAACTGTCTTGAAAAATTAAAAAAGAGCTTGGAAAGATGTGAAAACATGATTTAATTTTTTAAATTGGGAAAAATGCTATTTTATGTTACAAGAAGGAATCGTGTTGGATCACATGGTTTCCAAGAAGGGCTTGGAAGTGGATAAAGCTAAACTTGAAGCAATAATGCAATTACCCGAACCTAGTTCGATTAAGAGCAAGTTTTTTAGGGCATGCGGGTTTTTATAAGCGTTTTATAAAAGATTTTTCAAAAATTACAAAACCCCTTTGCAACTTATTGCATGTCGATCAAACTTTCGACTTTACTTCCGAATGTAGAAAAACTTTTGAAACGATCAAAGCCGCCTTTGTCTCGGCACCCATAGTTATAGCACCGGATTGGACATTACCTTTTAAGGTGATGTGCGATGCTAGTGATTGGGACGTGGGTGCTATTTTGGGACAAAGACGAGGAAAAATTTTACACCCCATTTACTATGCAAGCAAAACTCTTATCGAAGCTCAAATAAATTACACCACATTTGAGAAAGAATTGATTGCCGTAGTATTTGCATTTGACCGTTTTCAATCCTATTTGATTGGTACAAAGGTCATCGTTCACACCGATCACTCCTCTATTAAGTATCTCTTTAGCAAAACCGATGCAAAGCCACGACTTATTCGGTGGGTCCTTCTTTTACAAGAATTTGACATAGAGATAATTGATAGAAATGAAGTTGACAATAGGTTGCCAACCATCTTTCTAGGATTGAAAATGACGTGTCAAGTGGTGGAAAGCACGAGATAAAAGAAGTTTTCCCGGATGAGCACATCTTGGCCATTCAGCATCATTTTGACAAAGATGTCCCACGGTACGCTGATATCGCTAACTATCTTGCTAGGGGAATCAAACCGTATCATATGCGAGGACAACAATTCAAAAAATTCATTCATGATTGTAAGCAATACTTTTAGGACGATCCATTTTTATATAAATTAGGTGCAGACCAAGTTTTGCGAAAATGCGTCCCAAATGTAGAGATGAAAAATATTTTTTGAATGACTGTCATACCTCACCCTACGGTGGCCATTTCGGTGGACAACGTACGACGGAAAAAATCCTGAAAAGCAGATTCTTTTGGCCCACATTATTCAAGGATTCTTTTGAGTTTGTCAAAGGTTGTGACCAATGCCAAAGGACGTGAAACTTGTCCCGACGAAATGAAATGCCCCTAAATAATATTTTGGAAGTTGAACTTTTTGATGAATGGGGCATCGATTTCATGCGACCATTTCCAATGTCTTTTAATAATCAATACATTTTGGTTGCGGTTGACTATGTCTCTAAATGGGTAGAATCCATCGCGTGTCCTTGAAACGATGCTAAAATAATAATTAACTTTCTTCACAAAAATATTTTCGTACGATTTGGCACACCCCGAGCGTTAATTAGCGATGAAGGAATGCATTTTGTGAACAAATTGTTAAGTACTGTTCTTGGCAAATATAATATCCAACATAAGGTGTCCACGACATACCATCCGCAAACTAAAGGTCTTGCCGAACTTTCGAATCGGGAGATAAAATCAATTTTGGAAAAAGTAGTTAAACCCGATAGAAAGGCTTGGTCACTTAAGTTGGATGACGCGCTATGGGCTTACAAAATAGCTTTTAAAACCCCACTAGACATGTCACCGTACAAATTGGTTTTTGGAAAAGCATGTCATTTACCTTTGGAACTTGAATACAAGGCTCTTTGGGCGATAAAAGAATTGAATTTATGTGAAGATGCTGCGGGTAAGAAGAGAAAACTTCAATTGAGTGAATTAGAGGAGCTAAGGCATCATGCCTACGAGAATGAAAAAAAATTACAATGAAAAAACTAAACTCTTGCATGATCGTAGGATAAACCAAAGAATTTTTGAAAAAAATAAGTGCTCCTCTTTAATTCATCATTGAAGCTTTTCCCGGGAAAATTGAAATCACGTTGGTCAGGGCCATTTACTATTGTTGAGGTCGGTCGGTTTGGTACCGTTGATCTTTTGAATCCACAAGATGGAAGCATGTTCAAAGTCAACGCCCATCGGGTCAAGCACTACATCCCAGATGGAGTGCCCAAACCCACCAACCAAGCCAATTAGTAATGGAAAATTTTGATTTGTAAATAATTTGTACAATTTATTTTTTTAGTCATTTTGAAAAAAATTCGTACAGTGCCCACTGCAGGGTGAGAGTGCCCACTAAGATGTTTGAGCGGGAAATTGTACCGGTTAAGATTTTGGAAATCTTACTTTTTAGTTAAAATAATTACTCTCAGGTACTAGGAAGACACTTGGCAAGATGTGGTGGTGTGGAATCTTTTTTCTAAGATTTATTGTGTACCTTTTTAAGGATAAATATTAAAAGGTGGGGTGTTTTTGAATTTCAAAATGAAAACTGCCTGGTGGTTTTATTATTTTCAAACAATTTTCTAAAAAAAGAGGGAGTGGTTTTTAATTGTTGTGTCCCATCGTCTTATTCAGGAAGTTCTCTTCAAAAACAATAAATACCCACTTTTCTTTCTTTCAAAAACAAAGCCTCCATTTTTCAAAGAAAACCCACCTTTTTGAAGCAAAAACCTTTTCATCTTCCACATGGCTAGAATGAAGAAGATAAACCCTAACCCACACCCCACAACATCTCGTTGGAGTTAGCGCTTACATGCGGCAGACACCACCATCGCACGACCGACCTAGCCATCGCAGGTTGAATCTTGAGCCCCTATAGCGCCGGTGGCCTCATTTTCTGTGGGATCATCGACGGTGGGTATCCAGACCATCGCCGACTCCACCATCGCCGACTCCTCCATCGCCATCGCCAACACCAACATCAACAAAACATGATATTGAACACAAAATGACCTATATTTGTCAACATTATAATGAACACAAAATGACCTATACCGCAGGATCATCTGTACGTGTAATAAATAATTAAACAATCATTGTTATAACAAAAAGAATATCCATTGGACAATGATATTACCCAATGAGTATTTTCCATTCCATTTTCTATAAAAGAGAGGCATGTGGAGCTTTATTTCCATCATCCATCCTACATCAACTCTTCCATCATTCTCCCAGCACTCCAAGTTCTTCTCTCCAAAAAGACAGAACTTAGATTTGAAGAATAGTTTAGTTAAATTATTGTCTTTAAAATTATTGTACTTTATTTTTATGCATTAACTTTCTAGCATTTTTATTTATTGAAATTTTAAATTCTAGTACTTTAATTTCTTGCACTTTAATTTCTAGTATTTTAATTCCTAGTATCTTAAATTATTTCATTTCCTTCTATCTCTTTAAATTCCGTATTTTATTTCTTACTTAGTTCATACCTTATTTATATTCATGCAAGTACTTAACTTTTATTTCTCCTTTATTATTATGTCTTCTATTATTAGCATGAGCTAAGCACCATTTGGGTGCGGGTGTGAGCCAACTTGAAACTAGTAGGCAACACTTGGGTGTGACCATTATTACTAACTCTTAAGCTTGGTTACCTGAGTTGGGACTTAAACTCAACACAGATAAACCGACCACTTTGAAGTGTTAATATTAAATCTTGACCTCGAGAGGGGCGGATTCGAAATACGGCTTAAGTGATACACAAAGATTTGAGAGAGTCTTTGATAACCACGTAGAAATACGGATTTTGTATGATTTACTAAGGTTCAAACATTGGAGGAGATTTATATCACAAAGAGTTTTGGGTATAAATATCCATACCGGTAGAACTTGATTTTTATCAACTTAGTTAAATCGACAATATTAAGAGTCGGTAACGATGAACACTTTACGAACATTTTGTAGGACCGGTCTTTAAAAATCCACTTTCGAGAGATCGGGCTTTTTATAGACTATCCGTACTACAAAGTGCCCGACCATTATGTTACTACATTTGTTTCAAGGAATTCTTACACCCATACCCATTCTTTAATTATATAGTTCCTTTCGTATTTTTAGAATTAATCCACCAACCAAACAAATATTTTCCCACACTCAAAACTTGTGCAAGAAGTTCATGAAAGTCTGTATTTCTCAGTAGTCCAGTCCCTGTGGGAACGATACTCGGTACTTGTACCATTGTATTACTTGTAACGATCCCAGTGTTGATATATACTTGTGTCCACGCTGGGAAATTCAGTGTCCACGCTGTGAGTGCACGATAAATAACTACCAAGGTTTTGGCGCCACTGCCGGGAACTGGTAGGATTTTTTTATCCTGAGTTCTTGATTTTCATTTGAGCCTGTGTCGCTTGTTTCATTTTCAAAACAATTTTTTCGTGTTGTATGCCACGGCTACAACACGAGAACTCAAACCTCTTGATCTTGAAATTGAAAAGACTTTTAAATGAAGAAGAAGAGGTAGAGGAAATCGGCAAAATCCAATTTTAAATCAAACCATGGCGGAAGCATAAGCTGACCCGCCTCCACCTCCGTTTATGGAAAGAACGATTAAAATTGTCGATGATAAAGAAAGGGGAATACGGGACTATGCAACACCCAAATTTGATCAACTCAAGTCGGGTATTCTTAGGCCCAATATTACTGCACAAATTTTGAACCGAAACCGGTGATGTTTCAAATGATCCAAGCAATGGGTCAGTTTGGAGGACTACCTTTGGAAGATCCGCACTCTCATTTAAAATCATTTTTAGAAATGACAGATAATTTTCTCATTCCCGGAGTTTCCGCAGAAGCCATACGGTTGACTCTCTTCTCTTATACATTGAGAGATAGAGACAACGCCTGGCTAAATTCTCAACCACCTCATTTAATTGACACTTGGACGAGTTTAACTGAAAAATTTCTAAAAAAAATACTTTCCTCCCACTAGGAATGTGAAATTTAGAAATGAGATTTTAATGTTTAAACAAGAGGAAGATAAGGCAGTATCGGATGCATGGGAGAGATTCAAAGATTTAATTTGAAAATGTCCGCACCACGGAATCCCTCACTGCATCCAATTAGAAACCTTTTATAATGGTCTTTCTAATTCTGCTAAAATCATACTCGATGCCACAGCTGGTGGCGTTTTTACTGCAAAAACATACAATGAGGGGTATGACATTTTGAAAAAGTTGCCAATAATAACACTGATTGGTCAAACCCTCGTACCATAGTTCCTAAGACTACGTCAGGAGTTCATGAGATTGATGCCATCTCCACTTTAAATGCACAAATTGTAGCTTTAACGAATTTGGTTAAAAATAATTTGAACCTTAATGGAGAAAAGAGTCAAGTGCAAGTCATAAATCAAGCTTTAAATGAGCCGTGTAGTTTTTGTGGAGAAAATCACCATTTTGAGTGTTGCCAAGGTAATCCCGCATTGGTAAACTATGTTTGGAATCATGCTAGAAATAACCCATTTTCTCAAACATACAACCCAAATTGGAGAAGCCATCCAAATTTCTCATGGTCGGGAAATCAAGGACTTCAACCCCCGGGGCAAGACAAGTTCAAAACCGACCACAAAATCCCACGGGATTTCACCAAAGCTACCCTCAAAATTTTCAACATGGACAATCTTTACAATCACATGCACCAAGGCAACAAAATGCATCATACGGTAATGGTTCCATCGAATCGTTGCTTAAAGGTTTTATAAACCAAACCAATGCAATCTTGAGGGGTTTCGAAACCCAACTTGGATAGTTTGCTGTTGAACTCAAGAATAGACCACAAGGGACTTTGCCTAGTGACACCGAAAATCCTAAAGGCATCCATAAGGAACATGTCAAAGCTGTGAGCATAAGAGTATTTGAGAGCGTAGAAAAGTTTAAAAAGGTAAAAAATCACCAATCTCACCGATTTTGGAAAAAGACTCACACCCCTTTGACCGCTCAAAATTTCCAGATCTGTTCCCAACTCCTAAGATAGCAGAAAAACCAGAAACTTCAGCCCAAACAGTAGGCCCAATTGTTTCCTGCAACCCAACACAACTGCCCACCGTGGGCAGCCTGTGCCCATTCCAGAACCATTACTTCCATGCACATCTGAAAAGAACAAAGCAACCCTAGATCTGCGAGAACTACCTTTTCCTGAGAGATTAAAAAACAAGAATGTGGATGAACAATTTAAAAAGTTTTTGGACATTTTCAAACAACTCCACATTAACATTCCTTTGGTAGAGGCTCTCGAGCAAATGCCAAGTTATGTTAAGTTTTTAAAAGATATTCTCAACAAGAAATGAAGGCTGGGAGAATTTGAAACTGTTGCTTTGACAAAAGAAGGTAGTGCACTTCTTACTTGCAAAATCCTGCCGAAGCTAAAGGACCCGAGGAGTTTCACCATCCCGTGTTCTATCGGGGGAAAAGAAGTAGGACATGCTTTATGTGATTTGGGAGCAAGCATAAACCTCATGCCTTTGTCAGTTTTTAAAAAATTAGGAATTAGTGAAGTTCGACCCACCACAGTCACATTGCAACTCGTAGACAGATCTTTGGTATATCCGAAAGGAAAAATTGAGGACATTTTGGTAAAAGTCGATAAATTCATCTTTTCGGCTGATGTTCTAGTTTTGGACTACGAAGCAGATAAAGATGTCCCCATCATTTTAGGCAGACCATTTTTGGAAACCGGTAGAACCTTGACAGACGTGCAAAAGGGTGAGCTAACTATGAGAGTGAACGACCAACAAGTAACTTTCAACGTTTTCAAATCCCCTAAGTTTAATGGTGAAATTGAGGACTGCTCTTGCATAAATGCCTTAGATGATGAATTTGAGTTGAGGTTGATTAGTTGCTTAACGGAAGATATTTTGGAAGATGATTTGATTGAGGTGGTGGATGCATTTTAGCAATTAAACTTTAATGATAGGCTCACCCAGGTTCCTCTATAATTAAGGCACCCGAACTCAAATTAAAGACACTTTCTACTCACCTTAAGTATGCATATCTCATGGAAGAGAAAAAATTGTTCGTTATTATTTCTTCCAACTTAAGTAGTGAGCAAGAAGTGAAATTAATAAAGTTGTTAAAAGATCACAAGAAGGCCATAGGTTGACGATAGTAGACATCAAAGGAATTAGTCCTTCTCTTTGCCAACATAAGATAATTTTGGAAGATAATAGTGTTGGTAAAGTGCAACCTCAGAGAAAACTTAACCCAATCATTAAAGAGGTCGTCAAGAAAGAAATTTTAAAATGGTTGGTTGTGGGTATCATTTATTCCATCTCAAATAGTGGTTGGGTGAGTCCGGTACAACGAGTACCGAAAAACTGTTATCACCAATGAGAAAAATGAACTTATCCCGACCCGAACTGTCACCGGGTGGAGAATTTGCATGGACTACAGACAACTAAATCTAGCCACCAATAAGAACCATTTTCCTTTGCCCTTTGTTGACCAAATGCTAGATAGGTTGGCCGGAAAGGAATTTTATTGCTTTTTGGATGGATATTCGGGGCATGATCAAATTCATAATGCACCCGAAGATCAAGAGAAGAATACCTTCACTTGTCCATTCGGAACTTTTGCTTTCCGCCAAATGCCATTTGGTCTATACAATGCACCCGCTACATTCCAGCGTTGTATGATGTCAAATTTTTCGGTTATGATTGAAAATTCCATGGAAGTTTTGATGGATGATTTTTCTGTTATTGGCACATCATTTGAAATTGTCTTGAAAATTTAAAAAAGAGCCTGGAAAGATGTGAAACACACGATTTAATTTTAAATTGGGAAAAATGCCATTTTATGTTACAAGAAGGAATCGTGTCGGGTCACATGGTTTCCAAGAAAGGCTTGGAAGTGGATAAAGCTAAACTTGAAGCACTAATTCAATTACCCGAACCTAGTTCGGTTAAGAGCATTCGAAATTTTTAGGGCATGTGGGGTTTTATAGGCGTTTTATTAAAGATTTTTCAAAAATTACAAAACCCCTATGCAACTTATTGCATGTCGATCAAACTTTCGACTTTACTTCCAAATGTAGAAAAGCTTTTGAAACGATCAAAGTCGCCCTTGTCTCGGCACCCATAGTTATAGCACCGGATTGGACATTACCGTGGGTGGTGTTTTGGGACAAAGACGAGGAAAAATTTTCCACCCCATTTACTACGCAAACAAAACTCTTATCGAAGATCACATAAATTACACCACAACTGAGAAAGAATTGCTTGTCGTAGTATTTGCGTTTGACCGTTTTTGATCCTATTTGATTGGCACAAAGGTCATCGTTCACACTGATCACTCCGCTGTTAAGTATCTCTTTAGCAAAACCGATGCAAAGCCACGGCTTATTCGGTGTGTCCTTCTTTTACAAGAATTCAACATAAAGATAATTGATAGAAAAGAAGTTGACAATCAAGTTGCCGACCATCTTTCTAGGATTGAAAATGACGTGTCAAGTGGTGGAAAACATGAGATAGAAGAAGTTTTTCCGAATGAGCACATCTTGGCCATTTAACATCATTTTGACAAAGATGTCCCATGGTACGCTGATATCGCTAACTATCTTTTTAGCGGAATCAGGCCGTATCATATGCGAGGACAACAATTCAAAAAGTTTATTCATGATTGTAAACAATAATTTTGGGACCATCCATTTTTATATAAATTAGGTGCAGACCAAGTTTTGCGAAAATGTGTCCCAAATGTAGAGATGAAAAATATTTTAAGTGATTGTCATGCCTCACCCTACGGTGGCCATTTTGGTGGACAACGTACGACGACAAAAATCCTACAAAGCGGATTCTTTTGGTCCACATTATTCAAGGCTTCTTTTGAGTTTGTCAAAGGTTATGACCAATGCCAAAGGACGGAATACTTGTCCCAACAAAATGAAATGCTCCTAAATAATATTTTGGAAGTTGAACTTTTTGATGTGTGAGGCATTGATTTCATGGGACCATTTCCAATGTCTTTTAATAATCAATACATTTTGGTTGTGGTTGACTATGTCTCTAAATGGGTAGAAGCCATCGCGTGTCCTCGAAACGATGCTAAAACAATAATTAACTTTCTTCACAAAAATATTTTCATACGATATGGCACACCCGAGCTTTAGTTAGTGATGAAGGAATGCATTTCGTGAACAAATTGTTAAGTACTGTTCTTGGCAAATATAATATCCAACATAAGGTGTCCAAAGCATACCATCAGTAAACTAATGGTCTTGTCGATCCACAACATACCAGACCGTCGCCGGCTCCTCCATTGCCAGCACCGACATCAACAGAACATGATATTGAACACAAAATGACCTATATTTATCAACATTATATTGAACACAAATTGACCTATATTTGTCAAGACCTAGGTAGTGGTGTGTCATTCCATTTTTTTCTATTTTGAAAGGTTGAGAGTTCGTTGTAAGGAGTTGTACTCTGCCATCGGTTTCTATGGGAGCCAAAACTGAGATATCCCGACGTACTCACAAAGTTGGTTTTCAAATGCACAACTTATTTTTCCGTGAATAACCGCAGGATCATCTGTACATGTAATAAATAATTAAACAATCATTGCTATAATTAACTAACTAATATATTATATAGATAGATAGATGATTGAATAACAATTATTTAACCTTAAGAAAAACTAAGATAAATTAAATGTAGCTAGGCTTTACTCACAATTGCCCGAGAAAACCATCAAGTCACAGGGACATGGGGTTGGATTGGTTTCATCATCCGTGGAGAAAAGATCCACCATGGTAGGGGGAGAAGGAACATTAAGATCGAAATGAGAGTTGTCATCAGTGAAGGATTTCACGGAGGGAAGGCAAGGAGGAGGATCAGAAGAAGCCATGAGATTTTTTACCGAGTAAAAATGACTATTATACCCCTTTATTTTCTGGATTGAGAACCTTTTCTCTCTTTTTGCTTCTCACAAATCACAAACATCAAAATACCTTATAAACATTTTACTATTAAACGAAAAAAGATCAAAAAACCTTTAATTTCAAGTAGTAGTAGATGTTTAAAACGGAGGAGATGAGGCATCGCTTTGGAGGTAAACAACTAATTTCTTACCAAGAACCTTTGGCTGGGGTGGTCACCATCAAGTAAACAAACCATTACTTCATAAATCCTCCAAGCAAACATATCCTTACTTCACATTGGTCTATTTATAACATAACAAATCTTCTTGTCAGACACAGATGATTACATAAAATCAACATGACATTGGACGTTTTTTGGCGTTGTAATAAAATTTTTCCTATTAGATTTTAGAACAAACATGGGTGCCTTACAAAAGAATGAAATTAGATATTAATAAATATGAAAAAACAAAATTTCCTGTCAAACTTGTATCATTGAATTATATCTGCAATAGCATTTGGCACCGCATGTATGTTACGCGGCGATCAAATTTGGTTTTTAGATACGTTATTTGTGTTTAACAATGTTTAGATAAAACTTATGAGGAACTCCAACATTCAACTTGGGAAAATATTAGTGTAACACCCTAAAATTTGGGGTAAATTAAAACCTGAATATTGGCATAAACCTTGATTTGTAATAACAAGAGTCACCCAACAAAGGGGAAAATAGCACGACTATTACAAAATCAATCTAGAGATGAATTCGACGACCTACTAATCTAAACAATACCAGTCTAGATTATAACCGGGTGTCACTATATTTTTCAAAAGAATCTCTTTCTCGCAACCCAAAAGTCGCCCTCTCTATAACTTATCAAAAGCTATACACGGTCATATGCCTCTCCGCTCAATCCTGAGGAGCCCCGCCACTAGCATGACCTCATATACATGTCATTCAAGAAAAAGTGTTAGGCTAAGGCCTAGTGAGAACATATAGTGGAAAAATTAATTAATAACACATAATCGTTATATATGTGGCTTCTAAACGTTACTTGTAGCCCATCGTAGCATATAAAGTACCATTCAACCTCTAACGATTTATTCATCAATACTATTGTAACACCCCGAATTTCGAAAAGTATCGTTTCAAGTTAATACCGAATACGGTAATTTTAAAAGAAAAATAAGATTTAGGATTTTGGACTTGAATCCTAGATTTTTATAGTCTTTGTGGATGAAGGATTCAATTACGAGTCCAACGGTTCTTTCCGGAGCAAAATCGGAGCTATAACGAAGAAGTTACGACCAAAACAATGAACGAGAAGAAAATTGGGCGGACAGTGCACTACATGACTTGTGTCGCGACTTAGAGCCACCCGCATGACTTAGGGGGAAGCGGACGACTTATGCCGCGACTTATGGCCACGTGGTAAGTCGTGAAACGTCATGTTCAAGCATAAAGCCCGATTTTCAGCCCTAGAACTTCATTTCTTCATAACTTTTGCATCACAACTACGTTTTTGGTGATTCAAGTTGCCATGGTTTCGTTTTTGAGATCTATTCAAGGATATATCAAGAGATTTTAATTCTATTGGAGAATACAAGAGTATTTTATGGTGGTAATTTCCTCATCTCTGTCAATGTTAAGCTAGGGTTTGATGATTTCATCATTTTCCCTTTCATCCTTCAACTTGGGTGTGATTTTGATGACTTGTGTAGTGATGGTGACCTTGTAGATGTGTTGGATCTAAGGTCTATGGAGATTTCTTGGAGATTCAAGCCTTCACCAAAGGAGATTCAAGTTTTGGGGATAAAATCTAGATTTAGCCTAAATCTAGCAAGGTGAGTTCAAGTTGATTTGTGAAAACGGTGTACATGCCAAAATGTCTATTTTAAAGTGTTTATATGTTTTACATGGAATTTTTAACTGATGATCATTTGATAAGTTTTGGTTATTTGGAAGTGTTAAACTTTATAAGTTTATAAAAGACCCACATTTGGGATTTTGGGCATTTGATAAATAAATCATATGTTTTAGGTATCTTAATGATTTAATTCATGGAGTATATTTTCGAGTATAAATGCATTTTATTGGGTGTTATGGGATGATTTGAAAGGATAAAAGGTATAAACCCACTTGGAAAATGTTTTGTCCCAATCTAAATTATGTTGGAGTTATTTGTGTGTTTTGAAGCATGGGTTGCATTATTGCGGGTCGTTTACGTTTGATCTCATTTTATGATTTTCAACGTTGGGTCTTTGGATTTGTTGAGCTTATGGATTGGTTTGGATTTTGTTGGGTGGGGACACTTGTCCGGTTTTAATAGCCCAATGTAGAGCGCTTGGTTATGATTTGCATTTACTTCATCTTATTTGAGAATTACATATTTTGAATGCATTAGTTCATTCGTTTTGAGTCATGTAATGTTTTAGCCCCGTCTGCTATGGATCCATGAGCACTTTTATCACTTTGTCCGATGATGGAACGACTTGGTTTCCACATCGTGGCACGTTAGGCATCGGATTGGGTTGTAAGTCCTTCGTGCAAGTATCAATGAGTGTACGCTGAAAGATGTCGAGCTCGATGCTTTTATTATTTGTCCAATGGTGGAACGCTAGTTTTCCCCATTGTGGCGCGGTTAGGCATCTTCGGTATGGTGTAAGTCCTCTGTGCAAGTATCTATGGGTGTATACTAAAAGACGTAGAGCCCGATACTTAATATCAATTTAACATAATGTGTGGCTTACTTTGTGTACATCACATTATATGGAATCGGGTCTCCCCCGTCATCGAAAGGTGTTGTCTTCGGGCTGAGTCTTTTATATATTTGTTTTCGGGGTCATTTTGCATACATGAATTTATTCCATGTTTTATGGGTTGATATTAATCCCCGCCTGTGTTTTGGGGTGTTTTGGGATATGAAGTGTTATTTGCATTATCATAAATTGGGTGTCGATTTACATTCACGTTTTGAGTGAGTTTTGGGTTGCATCGGTTTATAAAGAATGTTGTATCGGAGCGTTGCCCTTAGAGAGGTAAATTATGGGAAAACGAGTCGTTTCCATTTCTAAAGTAAATCATCTTGAAAGATCTTGATTTGAACTGAATTCTTTTCTTTTAAAGATATATTTATTCATGTTAAAACTCTTGAACTCACTAGGCGTTAGCCTAACCTTTTAATTTGTTGTCATGTGCATCAGATTCCGTTTTGGGTTAGTGCTACCGACTTTATGAAGAGATGAGTGTATGTTGTAAGCTCGAGAAGCGATTTGCTTGGTGAAGTCTTCCGCATTGGTTTTGGAAAGAGTAAATTGCATTTGGGTTAAGTAACACCTGACTTCGATTTGGTCCTTGTATATAAGACTGTTGTTTTATAATTGTTGTGGTTAATTGTAGAATTTTAAATTTAGGTAGATGGAAATTGATGTATAAGTGGAAGTTTTGTCCTTTAATTGATATTATATCGAGATTTTTAATTAGTTGCTCTTACCAAATTTGAGGGTGTTACAAGTTGGTATCAGAACATAAGTTTGAGAGAATTGGGTGTTGATTTTGGATACTTAGACTCAAACTAACGTTGTTTAGGTGATTGAAAGAAATAATTGCACCATTTGGTACCTTAAGATAGGATATTTGGGAGTTGATTGGGCCGCTAGAAATGGGAAACTTGTCGATGATAGAAAGGATGATCATGTACGGTACGTTCCTAATGGCACCTGGCCAGTGTCATGGTGAACCTACATGCTACATGTGTATACTTGTACTACCTTGGTGGGATGACCATTGGGGTAGTAAAGAAGTTTCTAAGCGAGTAGTCTAAGAAAGAGTTGATGTTTTTGGCATTGTCACTTTGGAGTGATAGTTAAACGCGATGAATGCATTAAGTTGACCATTTTGGTGTCGAAGTTATTGGTTGAAATTAGAACCATAGACTTGATAAAAAGACTCTATTTAAAGAAGAGATTGTAAGTTAATCAGATTGGTGTGATTATTGCTTTAGGATGTTTGATGCATCTGGTTGTCGATAGCGTGGCTAGGAAATTGAGAAGCGTGGACCTAGGATGCCAAGAGCCAACCAAAATTCATGCACGAAATTCATTTCTAAAATAAGTTTGCATTAATTGTTTCTCATACTTTCAAAGTATAAAGTGAGTTATGTTATGAAGTCTTGGTAAGGCATTTAACACTCAACATATTTTAAACTGTGAATTTAAGCCAGCATGAAATCGTTTTGTTGCACGTGGTTGCAAATCCTCATTGAAAATCTCTTCACCTTAGTTCTGGTCTAATGCTACTTCTTTTCTGATATTGTAATATTTGTGTCTTAATGTTATTTGGGTTATTGGGCAAGTAACTGCGAAATTTTAACCTTGACATTGGATCTCCTCCACGTATGTTAAGGTTTTAAAGAAGAAGTTATTCCCACATTTTTTTTGCGTTTGAGTTTCTTGAGAATCTTAGTTTGTACGAGTTTTGTTGAATTTTATGGGGCATCGTTTTGCGACGTTTTTTGGTGCGTGAGTGAACTTTGAAATGCGTAAGTTTTAACTTCATTGCGTTGCGTGTAAATTTATGAGTTTATTAGGCGTCACGTCTCATGTAAATTTTGTTGAAAAGTGTCACTTTATTCCACTTTGCGATAAAAGAGAAACTCTTAGAATTTTAACATTTTTAGACATATGGCCGTCTTATGCTTTTATGTTGGGAAATGAAAATTTTGACACCGCTTGATTTTAGCGTTAATGAGTTTTATGAAAATTCAGTTGGGTTTTATGTTGTCTTATCTTACGACATTTTGCGTCGCGTAGATAAATTTTGGAGCGTGTACACATGCATTATTGTGTGCGTTAATTTATAGGTTTGTTAATAGATGCCAACCCACATGTTGTTTTGGGGAAGTTTCATTATCATGTGATTTATCTTTGGGCTTTATACAAGTGTCAATCGTTGTATAATATTTGTATTTGGATTAAATTATACCGTTGGTGTGAGTAAACATATAAAAGATTTGTGTTGCTTCAGATAGAACTGATGATCTAAGCGTGCTTCAATTGCTGACCTTGCTGTCATAAGTTTTTCGCAATGCATTAAATGAATTATCACTTTACATATCGTTGTAGTTACCGCTTTGGGCAAGTGCGTTTTATCTGTGCGGCCCAAAATTTGGACTCGATTTAAAATTTGATTACGTTCCTATTGTGTTGCTAAATTTGGAGAAATAAACGGACGTATATGGGCCTTGTTGGGGATTTTGATCCTCCGACGTTTTTTTGTTTTTAAAGGGAAAGATTTTAAAGTTGAAGATGTGAAATTCTCTTTTGGTAGTTGTACAAACTTTTATTGCACATGTTATAGTGCGAAAAATTATTTTCCATATGCATAATATAAATTGATGCATGCTAGGACCATGGTAGTCCGTTTGAAAATTTTGTTGCGCATCTTTTGTTATCGTTTTTATTAACGTAAGTATTGATCAAATGAATATTTGTAAAGGTTTTATATACGTGACGTTAATGATCACTTTGTACACCTACCGAGTAAAAGGTAGTAAATTTTATTCGTATGATTAATCGTTATAAAGCTTTTACATTTAGAGGTTTTATAAAAGTTCAAATTGACATGGTAGTTTGAAAAACCTTGAACTCAGTAGAGCTATAGATGTAAGCCCTCTTGTGATATAGGTCGAGATTAAGGACTAAAGGAGTCCTCGGGGTTTGAAGCGTCAGAGGACCTGACTTATGGTTAGTTTTGAATCTTTGGACTTCAGCTCATGAACTAGTTCACGCAGAAGTATTTGAGGCGTTGGACTTATACTCTCTCCCAGTTAATTAAGTGATGATCTTTATGCTTCGATAAACCTTCAGGTTAAAATCGTGTGCGGTTGTTTGGGTATGGTTGGTTTTGAATTTGTGGGCCATTGGTACGACGACATACTATGTGTCGGTGGTGTACTATCTTGATGGGTATTCGTGAATAATGATGAGGTTATGGTTGGCTAGTGAAGCTGTTTGATTTAGGCTTTTGTTTCCTTGAGTAGGCGTCAACCTTTTCGACATAGAAACCCTGGAGCGAAATATTTGGTGGTATACCCACGTTTGCAGAATGGCCATTCCGGGGATAGGTGTCGACGCTCGGTTTTGCGGACAATGACTGTTGGTGTTTCAGTGCACTTCCGTTGGACCTGGTGTGTCTGCAGGTCAGGTGGTAACCTTGAAGAGTTTAGATGTTGATAATTAATAATCAATCATTGGTGTTTCGGTAATCGTCAAGGCTTTCGTTGATTCATCGATCAATGATTGAAAGCATTATGGGAGTTGTGTAACCATGGGGTTTGGGCTAATCGACTATCTATAGAGCGTAATGGTACGTTTCTGGAGGAAACATCGGGCCATTTCTTGGGTCTATGGAAGTTTGGGAGCCCTTGCAGTCATCGTGTCTGTGTCAGCTTGAGGAACGAATATAAGGTTGTGTTGGATCAGACCAAACTAGTTGTTAAGAAATTTCGTCGAAGGACGATAACTCTTTGGTGATAATGATTGTTGGAGGCATTTTGTGAGAATGTCGAAGTAGACTTTAAGTATGAATCATTTATTGAGGAGACCTTGATGCGTCGTATTTAGAGGTATCTAAGGGAAATGTTTGCTTTGGGGTATTCTTGGTGGAAATGACTAAATAAGGTCATAAGTTACTCTTGAGGCATTATGAAAAACATAAGGTTGGGAGGAAACCAAGATTTAATGTTAAGAAAGTGATTAAGCAAGGACTCAACGTTCATCCCGACATCGGTGAGTTATATCGAACGTTGAAGTTGAGTTTGCGATGGCTCGTATGAGAAACGCAATGACAACCTCAACCGGGATGTAATCGAGTACGTATATGAGGTAAGGTTTCGTGAAGGAATTCCTTTTGGATAGGAAATAAATCAATCTTTCCAAGTGCGATGTTGGGTGCTTGGTTGGTGCCAGATTTCGAGGACGAAATCTCTTTTAAGGTTGGGAGGATTGTAACACCCCGAATTTCGAAAAGTATCGTTTCAAGTTAATACAGAAATCGGTAATTTTAAAAGAAAAATAAGATTTTGGATTTTGGACTTGAATCATAGATTTTATAGTCTTGGTGGATGAAGGATTCAATTACGAGTCCAACGGTTCTTTCCGGAGCAAAATCGGAGCTATAACGAAGAAGTTACGGCCAAAACAGTGAACGAGAAGAAAACCGGGCAGACAGTGCACTACGCGACTTATGCCGCGACTTAGAGCCACCCGCGCGACTTAGGGGGAAGCGGGAGACTTATTCCGCGACTTATGGCCACGTGGTAAGTCGCGAAACGCCATGTTCAAGCATAAAACCCGATTTTCAGCCCTAGAACTTCATTTCTTCATAACTTTTGCATCACAACTCCGTTTTTGGTGATTCAAGTTGCCATGGTTTCATTTTTGAGATCTCTTCAAGGATATATCAAGATATTTTAAGTCTATTGGAGAATACAAGAGTATTTTGTGGTGGTAAGATCCTCATCTCTCTCAATGTTAAGCTAGGGTTTGATGATTTCATCCTTTTCCCTTTCATCCTTCAACTTGGGTGTGATTTTGATGACTTGTATAGTGAAGGTGACCTTTTAGATGTGTTGGATCTAAGGTCTAGGGAGATTTCTTGGAGATTCAAGCCTTCACCAAAGGAGATTCAAGTTTTGGGGTTAAAATCTAGATTTAGCCTAAATCTAGCAAGATGAGTTCAAGTTGATTTTTGAAAACGGTGTACATGCCAAAATGTCTATTTTAAAGTGTTTATATGTTTTACATGGAATTGTTAACTGATGATCACTCGATAAGTTTTGGTTATTTGCAAGTGTTAAACTTTATAAGTTTATAAAACACCCACATTTGGGATTTTGGGCATTTGATAAATAAATCATATGTTTTGGGTATCTTAATGATTTAATTCATGGAGTATATTTTTGAGTATAAATGCATTTTATTGGGTGTTATGAGATGATTTGAAAGGATAAAAGGTATAAACCCACTTGGAAAATGTTTTGTCCCAATCTAAATTATGTTGGAGTTATTTGTGTGTTTTGATGCATGGGTTGCAATATTGCGGGTCGTTTACGTTTGATCTCATTTTATGATTTTCAACGTTGGGTCTTTGGATTTGTTGAGCTTATGGATTGGTTTGGATTTTGTTGGGTCTTGGGGACACTTGTCCGATTTTAATAGCCCAATGTAGAGCGCTTGGTTATGATTTGCATTTACTGCATCTTATTTGAGAATTACATGTTTTAAATGTGTTAGTTCATTCGTTTTGAGTCGTGTAATGTTTTAGCCCCGTCTGATATGGATCCATGAGCACTTTTATCACTTTGTCCGATGATGGAACGACTTAGTTTCCATATCGCGGCACGTTATGCATCAGATTGGGTTGTAAGTCATTTGTGCAAGTATCAATGAGTGTACGCTGAAAGATGCCGAACTCGATGCTTTTATTATTTGTCCAATGGTGGAACGCTAGTTTTCCCCATTGCGGCGCAGTTAGGCATCTTCGGTATGGTGTAAGTCCTCTGTGCAAGTATCTATGGGTGTATACTGAAAGACGTAGAGCCCGATACTTAATACCAATTTAACATAATGTGTGGCTTACTTTGTGTACGTCACATTATATGGAATCGGGTCTCCCCCGTCATCGAAAGGTGTTGTCTTCGGGCTGAGTCTTTTATATATTTGTTTTCAAATTCATTTTGCATACATGAATTTATTCCATGTTTTATGGGTTGAGTATTAATCCCCGCCTGTGTTTTGGGATATGAAGTGTTATTTACATTATCATAAATTGGGAGTCGATTTACATTCACGTTTTGAGTGAGTTTTGGGTTGCATCGGTTTATAAAGAATGTTGTATTCGAGCGTTGTCCTTAGAGAGATAAATTATGGGAAAACGAGTCATGGGCAAATTTGCCATACCGTTGGGCAAATTTGAGGGTGTTACAACTATCCATGTCGTTGGGCATGTGTGGCATCAACCCAAACCGGGTCTTTATCCATTTGAGACGTCAACCCAAACCGGGTCTTTAGTCGTATTGGACATCAACTCAAACCGAGTCTCTAGTCACGTCAAGCATCAACTCAAACCGAGTCTTTAGCCACTTTGGGCCTCAACTCAACCGAGTCTCTAGCCGCTTTGAACCTCTACTCAAACCGAGTCTCTATTCGCATTGGACCTCAACTCAAACTGAGTCTTTAGTCATGTTAGACCTCAACTCAAGCCGAGTCTTTAGTCACTTTAGACATCAACTCTTTCGAGTCTTTAGCCTTACTAGTAGGTTGGGCATCACCCCATGACCATACACTTTTGAGTTACAATGACTTTTAATTTTACCTTTCACTAACCACAACTTCACTAAGGGGTTGTTTGGTAGTTGCTGAATGGTTTGGTGCAGAATGATTAAGTGGTCAGAATGATTAAGTGACTCTTATGATGTAGTGAAAAATGAAATATGGTTGTTTGGTAATTATTCATAATGAAATCAGTGCACTTAATGGTTAAGGGAGACCCAAGATACAAATTCATTTGGAGGGTTTTGGAACCATTAAGAGACAAACTTTTTTATTACCAAACAAGATTCACCTCTTAACGATTCAGAGGTTACCTCTTAATGGAACTATTAAGAGGTAAACAAACAACCCCTAAATATGTTATCCATGGAGTATTGTCGTTAACAACATGAAGCCTTCTATTCACCTACAAACTCATATCATATGTTTACACAAACTTTCCAACCTCAATCCATCAAAATCCAACCATCTTCACAAATAAGATTTTAGGTCAAACCTCACCCAACTAAGCAAGATGAAGAAATGCATGTAAATGATGTAAATACTCATGTTAGACATGTATAAAGTAGGATGGACAAGAATGAACTCACCTTGTAGGGTTGTAGCTTAAAACCCTAATATCCAAGAACTAGTGAGAAGGGATGAGATCCTTGAGAAGGCTTGTACTAGCACAATAAATGTTCAATGGGACCTAAATGACATGAATGATTAAAGGTTTAAAGTGGATGGAAGACATTAATGGTAGGAGAGTGAAGGAGGGGAGACTTACCAGGTTACTTGAGAGAAAAATCGCACCCAAAGAGTTCTAATTGAGAATATTGGGGTAAATGAGGGTTTGGGGCCGATTTATTCTTTTAATAGCAGTTTACGCTTCTGCACGAATGCTGGTGCGGTTCCATCAGCGCGGAGATCTGCGCCAAGCACTGGAGGCAAATTCTCCGACTCCTTTTCGGCTATCTCGCTCAACATTAAATAAGGCAGATATTCCAGGTCAAAACATGAATAAAAACCCAAAATTCGAGGTGTTACAATTCTCCCCACCTTGGAATGGATTTCGTATCACGCTAATACTAAGAAACTCCTAATGTCTGATGGGCTCTTGGGAGGCTCCCAATTCAACATAGCTTCGATCTTGGAAGGATCCACCTTTACTCCATTGTGGGTGACTACATGTCCCAAGAATTGGACTTCCTTCAACCAAAAGTCACATTTGGAGAATTTTGCAAACAATTTCTCCTTTCTTAAAACTTCCAAGACTTCTCGCAAATGATGCCCGTGGTTTGCTTCGCTCTTAGAATACACCAAAATGTCATCTATGAACACAATGGCCGATTTATCAAGAAAGGGTCGGCACACTCGGTTCATCAAGTCCATAAACACCGTCGGTGCGTTGGTCAAGCCAAAAGGCATCACCAAAAACTCGTAGTGGCCATATGGCGTCCTAAACGCCGTCTTTGGAATGTCTTCCTCCGCTACCTTCACTTGATGGTATCCCGAACGTAGATCGATCTTGGAGAAGCAACCTGCTCCTTGAAGTTGGTCTAACAAATCGTCGATCCGAGGAAGTGGATACTTGTTCTTCATGGTTACCTTATTTAGTTTTCTATAATCTATGCACATTCTCATCGATCTGTCCTTCTTTTTGACAAACAAAATTGGTGCTCCCCACGGTGACGAGCTTGGTCTCACGAACCCCTTACTGAGAAGGTCTTGAAGTTGTGCCATCATTTCTTGCATCTCGGATGGTGCTAGGCGGTAAGGAGCTCTAGCTATCGGGGCCGCTCCCGGAATTATATCAATCTTGAATTCCACTTGGCGATCCGGTGGTAAACCTGGTAGGTCTTCCGAGAACACGTTGGAAAACTCGTTCACAACTTTCACGTCTTTGAGCGTCTTCTTCTTGAGCTTAGCATCAATCACGTATGCTAAGTATGATGAGCAACCCTTCGCCAAACATTTCCGTCCTCTCGCCATAGACAATCACCGTCCTACCCTCCGGGAAGGGAAGTCGTATTAGATTCTTGGAACAAACAATTTTCGCATGATTTCCGGCTAGCCAATCCATCCTTACTACCACGTCAAACCCATCAATGACCATAGGCATCAAGCTGATCGGGAACTTCCTTCCCTCAATCTCCAACGTGCATCCCTCTAAAACTTCTTGTACCAAAACTTGACCGTCGTCCTCTATTTCTACCACTAAGGCATCAACTAAACTAGTAGTGGGCATAAAGAGTTTTCGGCAAAAAGTATTCGACACAAAAGAGAAACTGGCACCCGAATCGAATAAGACACGAGCAGGTATGAAGTTGAGAAGAAACATACCCGATACCACGTCGGTTGATTCCCTCGCCTCCTCGGTCGTCATTTGAAATGCCCTACCCCGCACTCTCGGGGGATTCTCCTTCTTGGCTCCGCTTCCTTCCATTTTCAACTTTGGGCACTCACTCCGGATATGGCCCGGTTCCTTGCACTCAAAATACGTGATCCTTTTGACCGGTCAACCACGACGATCATGACTTGTTTTCCCACACTTGAATCACCTTGAACCACCCGAATTACACGGTCCGACATGCTTACTCCGACATTTTGGTCACCACCGAGCCTCACGTCTAATCTCGACCCCACGGTGGTTGTTGTTGAAAGTTCCCGGTCTCTTGGAGGGTATGGGATTCCCTTCCCATTTTCTTTTCTCGGTTCTTCTACCATCATATTCTCTACCTCGATTGTTGGCGTCCTCTACTAGCTGTGCTTCCTCTATTTCCTCACGAAGGGTTGAGGACTTAGATACGCGGATCATGTTCATCATCTAAGGCGGGATACCCTTGATGTAGGCCTTGATCTTCTCTCTTTTACTTGGGACTAGATGCCCCACCAATCCGAGCTTGTCCATGAACTGATGGTTTTGTTCTTTTACTGACAGGTTTCCCTTCTTCAGGTTCCAAAATTCTTCTTCTATCCGGTCCATGCCTCGCTCATTACAAAATTCATTCATCAGTTTCTTCTTGAAAGTTGACCAACTCAATTTAGCCAACATCGTGGCCTCCACGGAAGTGGAGTAAACATTCCACCATGTGAGGGTCATCCCTCTGAACATTTGGGAACCAAATGTTGCTTTCTAGCCTTCACATCATTCCCTCGATCAAAAAGCCTGTTCCATCTCCTGAATCCAGTTCATACATGCCACCGGATCGTTCGAGCCCTTGAATTCCGGTGGTCGGCAACCAAGGAAGGCCTTGAAGGTGCAAGCTTGTGCCACTTGTCTTGCTTTCGGGGTCGCGGTCCCATCAGTGGGAATTTCATTTCCGGTACCCCCGGATCCCGCCACAACGACATTTTCGGCAACTGTTTCGTGCCTACGGTTATTGGTGTCCCTGTTCTCCAACAATTTCATAAACAACTTCTGTTGTTGGGCCATGGACTTATTCATGGCCAACATCATGCGGTCCATCATCCTTGTCTCAGTCGTTACCTCTTCCATAATAGGATCAGATGTTTCCAAGTTGCGTTGGGGTATACGTTCGACCCCTCCTCCCAACACGGTATTCTGGGGTGGAGGCACTTTGACCGCAGTCACCCTACGGTGATCTGCCGTAGATGTTGTCGCTTCAAGGCCTTCTTGTCTATTCCGAGTAGTAACCATTGACGCCTTCCACGTACTCGAGAATGGAGGTGATAAATAGGCTATAAGAATTATAGACAAAGAAACATACCACTACATTCATTAATCATCATAACAACATAAATGAGCATACTCACATAAAACATCTTCATAATAACGTTAGCTAAGTGAAACTATGAACACGTGATACATAAGAGTTCTCATCACCATCACTACAACTTTCAATTAGTATAATTTCCGTCAATTCTAAGACCATCCAATCTTAAGAGTTCTACCCGTTCTCATGAGTCACATTCTAACAATCTTAGCTTAAGTCTAGGCATCTTACATTCATACCTAGTTCACTTAAACTAGGTCTCTGATACCAACTTGTAACACCCTAAAATTTGGGGTAAATTAAAACCTGAATATTGGCATAAACCTTGACCTGTAATAACAAGAGTCACCCAACAAAGGGGAAAATAGTATAGCGATTACAAAATGAATCTAGAGATGAGTTCGACAACCTACTAATCTAAACAATACCAGTCTATATTATAACCGGGTGTCACTATCTCTTTCAAAAGAATCTTCTTCTCGTAACCCAAAAGTCACCCTCTCTATAACTCATCAAAAGCTATACACGGTCATATGCCTCTCCACTCAATCCTGAGGAGCCCCGCCACTAGCATGACATGATATACATGTCATTCAAGAAAAAGTGTTAGGCTAAAGCCTAGTGAGAACATATAGTGGATAAATTAATTAATAACACATAATCGTAATATATGTGGCTTCTAAACGTTGCTTGTAGCCAATCGTCGCATATAAAGTACCATTCAACCTCTAATGATTTATTCATCAATACTATCCATGTCGTTGGGCATGTGTGGCATCAACCCAAACCGGGTCTTTATCCATTTGAGACGTCAATCCAAATCAGGTCTTTAGTCGTATCAGACATCAACTCAAATAAAGTCTCTAGTCACCTCAAGCATCAACTCAAACCGAGTCTTTTGCCATTTTGAGCCTCAACTCAACCGACTCCCTGGCCGCTATGAACCTCAACTCAAACCGAGTCTCTAGTCTCATTGAACCTCAACTCAAACCGAGTCTTTAGTCACTTTAGACATCAACTCTTCCGAGTCTTTAGCCTTACTAGTAGGTTGGGGCATCACCCCATGACCATATACCTTCGAGTTACAATGACCCATAACTTTACCTTTCACTTACCATAACTTCACCCAAATATGTTATCCATGGAGTATTGTCGTTAACAACATGAAGCCTTCTATTCACCTACAAACTTATATCATATGTTTACACAAACTTTCCAACCTCAATCCATCAAAATCCAACCACATCTTCACAAATAAGATTTTAGGTCAAATCTCACCCAACTAAGCAAGATGAAGAAATGCATGTAAAGGATGTAAATACTCATGTTAGACATGTATAAAGTAGGATGGATAAGAATGAACTCACCTTGTAGGGTTGTAGCTTAAAACCCTAATATCCAAGTACTAGTGAGAAGGAATGAGATCCTTGAGAAAGCTTGTACTAGCACAATAAATGCTTAATGAATGATTTAAGGTTTGGAGTGGATGGAAGACATTAATGGTAGGAGAGTGAAGGAGGGGAGACTTATCAGGTTACTTGAGATAAAAATCGCACCCAAAGAGTTCTAATTGAGAGTTTTGGGGTAAATGAGGGTTTGGGGCCGATTTATTCTTTTAATAGCAGTCTGCGCTTCCGCTGGCACGGTTCCATCAGCACGGAGATTCGCACCAAGCACTGGAATTGAGACATAATAGAGTTCCGCGCGGATGCTGGCGCGGTTCCATCAGCGCGGAGATCTGCTTCAAGTACTGGAGGCAAATTGTCTGACTCCTTTTCGGCTATCTCACTCATCATTAAAAAAGGCATATATTCCAGGTCAAAACATGAATAAAAACCCAAAATCCGAGGTGTTACACTTAGGGAATATATACAATTAGCATTAGTGATGGATTAATTTTAGTGAGGTAATAATGAACGTGTAGCACTAGCAACACGACAAGATCTTAGGACGACAAGATCCTACGCCCCATCAACCCCACCATGACTGCGATACTGTCCCGCTTCCCGATGGAGGTCCTTACACCAATGGCACCTGTCGAGATCCCAATTTCTGCACCACCCTCTACGGAGGGCACAACTGCCCCTGGTACTGCCCGAGTGGGTAGTAGTGGTGGCATATGTGATGCTTTTGATGCCATTATCATAACTATGCTTTAATTATCTTTTGTAGCTATTTCTTTTGGGTATTTTGAACTTTGCAGCTTTCGTTATGCCTTTTTGTGTAATGTTTTAACTTTGTGGCATTAATCAATGGATGTTGATCTTTTTTTTGTTGTCTCTAGCATGTTCTTTTCAGGTGAATTTCTACATTCTTGACTTTGGTTGTTGATACGATTAAAAGGACGTAGGCCGTCCCTTCATTCCAACCCATACACCCACCCGTTGATACCTCACCAAACCAATTGTTTCTATAAACTCTGAAAATCGATGGGGATATCGATATTCTCAAGTTTGAGGAGGGGGGGGGGTTCATAATGATCATCATCAAAATGGCATGATCATTTAAAAAAAAGTATAAAGGGTGAGGGGATAAAATAAGTCTTCGAAAAACTGGGAGACATGCACAACCCAAAGACATAGAACAAATAAACAACATCACGGGTCTTGGGCGGCGCAACTACAAATATACGCAAAAGTGAAAAATAAAGAAAGAAATAAAATCCTTTTGTAGTATTACTCAAGTTTGAGGAGGTTAGTAAAATTTTGTATCCATCAAACACTAACCCCATAAGTTATACTGATTAATTTCATCAGAACCTAAGTCAAGGATGGAAGAATGTACATCACTCCCACTAGGGAAAGATCAACAGTCCCTCCGTAAGTTGGTATAATTTTTTTTATTTTTCGTTCTTCCTTCTTCGTAAATTTTCATTCCTAGTTTTTAGTCACTTGAGGACAAATAACAGTTCAAGTTTAAGAATGTGATAACCCTCATTCCTGAGTGTTATTTATCACTCTTTTCCACTGTTTTATTTCTCATTTTTACCCACTTTTGTTCCTTTCTATCTCGTCAGGATCGAATTCTCAACAAGAATTAATTCTCAGAAACAATATCAAAGAAGTTTGCGGAATAACACTTTGATATTCAATGAAACAGTAATCACAAACAGTAAATATGAATAACAAACTGTAAACTTGTATTGAACAATTTAAATCACAAGATTACACACTCAACCTCAATCTTGAAGAACAGACTCTTTCAAGACGAATTCTACTTCTCTAGAATTAGGATCTATGCCTTGAGGTTGATTTCTCTCTAGTACAAAACTTAGAATGAATAATTATGAAAAAATTAACTATCTATTCTATACATTCTATACATATACTAATCAAAAGATAATTACAAGAAATAAAAATATCTTCAGTATATCTTCCATGTATATCTCTAAGCTTCCATGTATATCTTCAGATTATCCAGCTGTTATCCTTTCATGCGAATCTTCATCATATAAGCAGTATTAATCTTCAGCAGCATTAATCTCTTCTAGCAGCATTAACTACTAAGCAGCACTAACTACTAGCAGTACTAACTAGCTACGCAGTACTAACTTTGTTCAAGCAACACTAACTTTGACTAGCAGTATTAATTCTACTAGCAGTAGTAATACTCAGCAGTACTAACCTTGAATTCTTCTAGCAGTAGTAACTTTGAACCAGCAGCATTAACCATACTTGATCAATTCTTCAGTTCCCAACAATCTCCCCCTAACTTGACTTTTAGGACAAGAAGTCAAGTTCTTCAGAATTAATCTTCAAGATGCTTTCAACACCTCAGGTTCAATTTCCCAAATTTGGATCTAGGCCCAAACTTTGATTTACAGTTCTTCTCACCACAATCTTTGCCATCTCTGAATCCTTTGTACATACCAGTGTAGCTTTAAGCATCCCTTCTAGCTTCTCCTTGCTATGCTCATATATTTTGTCCACCAGGTAGTATTCATGATAACAATTGTCAATAGTAATCATGTATACTCCACAGTTTTCAAACAGTATCCATTTGTCAATCTTCTTGAATATGAACTCATGCTTATGATCTTTAATCCTATAGTCCACTCTTTCTGGATCAAACATCATGCACAAGTATTCCAATGTCACTTTGAGAAGATTCTCTTCAGTACCTTTCAACACAGGTTCATAAAGTTTCATTCCCACTTTGTATAGTTCTTCCATATCAGCTCTTGAACAACTTCTGATAACTTTCCCCCATGTTGAATAAGCTTCAAATGAACCATCAGCTCTCTTGATTCTGAAGAAAGTCTTTCCACTGTCTCTTAGAATATCCCAAAATATGATCTCTGGAGCTTGCATAGAGATTGGAATAGCCTTCAAAGGTTCCACTATTGTCATGTACAGATCCATACTCTCATCAGTTTGCTGAGTGACCTGCTCTGGACTTTGCACTGGCTCTGTTGGAGATGTGACTGAAGGTTCTGCTTCCTTTTCAGTTTCTTCCACCCTTGGCCTTTTCAATTGCCTTTTGGAAGCAATTGACTTCACTCTCTTTCCAGACTTGGCTTCTATACCAACACTTTCAGTTTCTTCCTTCTTCTCTTCTGCTTCTTCTTTTGAGGGTGTGGTTTCCTCAGGGAATGGTTGTTGGATGTTGAGATCATGTCTCTCTTTCATCCTTCTTTCTGCTTCTTCCCTTTGAGAGGAATCCCCTTGGAGTTTTGCCATTTCCTTCCTGTAGAGCTCCTCAACTTGACTGTATGCCATGTTGATGAACATCTCCCCCTTAACACCAATTGCACCTTTCAGGAAATTTATCATTTTTCTTCTTTCCTGATTGGCCAAAAAGGTCTTGGAGGGTTGTCTTTTCCTCTTCATCACTGGCATTTTCTGCTTAGACACTTTCATAGAGCTTTTCTTGGCTTCAGATTCTGCTTTTAAACTTTCTTGATATTCTGCATTGAGTTTTCTGGCCATTATCCTTGCAAGCCCTCTATCTGTTTCTGTTTGAATTTGCTCCTCTTTTTCCATTTGCTCTTGAAGCTGCTTTGCCATCTCCTCATCCATTTCAATCTGGCTCCTTTTCTTTGAAGGTTGTTCAGGTTCAACCATCTTTCCTTTTCCTTTTATATCCTCCTTCATTTTCTTCTTTTGAGGTTCTCCTTCATTGATGACCACTCCTTTGGCCTTTTGAGTAGCCTTAGGAGTGTCATTCCTTGCTTTTACCAGAGTTTCTGCTATCTCCAATTCTTCTACAGAAAGCCCTGTTACTGCTGCTTCTGTTACTGCTGTTTCAGCAGTATTAACAGTTTCTGCTGCTTCAGCAAATTCTGTTTCTTTTTCTTCCTCTTCCTCCCCCTCAACCTTAAATGGCCTCTCAGGTGTACTTTCTTTCTCTGTTTCTGTTACTTTCTCCCCCTTGTTGGAAGCATCTTTATTAGTTGACCTCTTCTTTAAGACAAACTGCTTCCTCTTCTTCCTCTGTACAAGCCTGGTCACCATCTTCTTCAATTTAGTAATCTGGACTTGTTGTGACAGGATCACCAGCTTCATCTCTTCTATCTCTTTGCCTTGTTTGATAACATCCAGGTTGATGTTACCCATTGTCTCCATCAATTCATCATAGTCATATCTGTCCTCACCTTCTCCAGGAGTGTTACCCCCTATTGAAGGATCATTGGATCTTTTAGTAGTGGAAGTCTTCTGCCTAGCAGAAGCACTATCCACCCCCGTGGTTTCTTGGCACCAGGGACCTTTGAATGATTGCTCATTCAAAGTTGCCATGGGGGGGTCTTATTGATGTTACCACTGTCCTCCTCTGTGCTAGCAGGAGTAGTGGCAGCCTCATCACCCATATACTCTTCCTCCTCCTCAGAGAGCACCTCCTTGGGGTTGGGAGACACCCCTTTGGTTTCCCTATTGATATTCCCTAAAGGAGAATTCTCCCTTAGAGGGCTTAAAGGCTTGGGGGTTGATGGTACAAGAAGGGAAGGAGCCTTCTTTACCTGTTTCCTCTTGTATGTTTGGGTGATTGGAGATGTTGGTTTTTCAAGAAGGGACTGGGGGATAGATTTAGAGTGTGAAGGTTGGGATTGGCTAGCAGTAGGATGGTCTAATGGGGGCCTTGACCCTGCTGCCATTCCTTCATTAGTGTGGGACACCACCATCATTGTAGGGAACAATGGGGTGTCAACTCCTTCCGAGTCCCCAACAGATCTTCTCATATTTGAGAAAACCTTGCCTTTGGGGGGTTTAGGTACATATACCCCAACAGGATGAGGTATATCCGTCAATTCATGAGTAATAACTTCTTGGACAAACCTGGGGTACATAAAGAAACTCTTTTTGTTTCCCATGTTTGAGACAAGATCACTGAAAATCATTTGTGAAAAATTGTACCTTCTGGCAGTGGCCAAACAGACCAAAGCATAAGCAATGGGACTGCTGAACTCACTCCATCCAGTAGTCTTTTTAGAGATGCAATGCATCAAGGTATGAACAAGAAAACGCCATTGGGGTGAGAATTTAGCTTTTGAAAACTTAAAAACACCCAATGGGCCTCCATACCCCATTCTTGCAAGAGAAGAGAACATTTCATCATGTGGGATAGAAGTTATACCAGAGGCATCGTCTAGACGTAGACTGATGCGAATAACTTCTTCAGTAACTGTCAAGGGTTTGTCACACACCCTTGTCTTGATCATTTGCACACCATTCTCAGCAACAATGGTGGCATTTTCCCAGAATTGCCTTTGATGCTCGATATAGATTGTAGGTGATACAGTAAGAGCATGGGCAATATGGCTTGACTTGAGGAAATCCACAATTTGGTGAAATCCTGCAGCTTGCTTTGGCTTTTGTAGCATCGCGATCTCATTGTGTTCATCGATGAATGTCATGGATGCCATTGATCTTTGCGAATATCGTGCCTGAAAACTTTGAACTTGAGAGAGAAAGGGTTTAGAGCACAAGTGAACAGTATGCAAAGAGTCGTTATGAACTTTTAGGCGGGCAAAAAGTATTTATAGTATTCGGGACATAAGCAGTATTAACCTAGAGCAGTATTAACGGACAAGCAGTATTAACCGCGAGCAGTATTAACTACTAGCAGTATTAACTAACTAGCAGTATTAACCGCGAGCAGTATTAACTACTAGCAGTATTAACTAACTAGCAGTATTAACTGCGAGCAGTATTAACTGCGAGCAGTATTAACTGCCAGCAGTATTAACTGCGAGCAGTATTAACTGCGAGCAGTATTAACTGCGAGCAGTATTAACTGCGAGCAGTATTAACTGCGAGCAGTATTAACTAACTAGCAGTATTAACCTAGAGCAGTATTAACTACTAGCAGTATTAACTAACTAGCAGTATTAACTGCGAGCCGAATTAACTACTAGCATTATTAACTGCGAGCAGTATTAACTACTAGCAGTATTAACTAAATAGCAGTATTAACTACTAGCAATATTAACTAACTAGCAGTATTAACTGTACTTACTCTTTGAAGCTTAGGCTGAATTGAGTACTGCTATGTATGCCCTGCAAAGGAAGATTAGTAACACCAAAAATCTATAATATTCAAGTATTTAACCACTTTTTGAGAAGATGCTTATTCAGAGTTGATCATTCCCACACTTGTTACCAAGAAGGTGAATCTACCCACATCAAACGCTTTGGTGAATAGATCAGCAAACTGGTTGTCAGTATGAACTTTTACAACTTGAATAAGTTTCTTTTCATTACAGTCTCGTATGAAGTGATACCTGATCTCAATGTGCTTTGTCTTAGAGTGCTTAACAGGATTATTCACAATACTGATAGCACTGCTATTATCAATAAAGATGGAAGTGTGTAGAAAGGTTACCCCATAGTCCAGCATTTGATTCTGAATCCATAAGACTTGAGAACAACAACTTGCAGCTGCTATGTACTCTGCCTCTGTTGTAGATGTGGACACTGTGGTTTGTTTCTTGCACTGCCATGAAACTAGTCTAGCACCCAAAAACTGACATCCTCCAGAAGTAGATTTTCTGTCCAAGTTTGCCCCACCTAGATCACTGTCTGAGTATGCTATTAGGTCAAAGGGTGAGTCATGAGGATACCAAAGTCCCAATCTGAGTTGCCCTTTGAGATATCTGAATATCCTCTTAACAACTTGAAAGTGAGATTGCTTTGGCCTAACTTGGAATCTTGCACATACACATACTGGAAACATTATGTCTGGCCTAGATGCTGTGAGATACATGAGAGAGCTAATCATGGATCTGTAATGATGCACATCCATATCCTCCCCCTCAAGATCTGCTGTTATCTGCTTGTGTGTCTCCATAGGTGTGCTGGCAGGTTTTGAATCTGAGAAACCAAACTTGGTTAGAATGTCCTGCACATACTTGGATTGACAGATGAAGATGCCATCTGACTTCTGTTGAACTTGGAGTCCAAGGAAGAAAGTAAGTTCCCCCATGGAACTCATTTTGAACCTTTGATGCATTAGTTCCTCAAACTCCTTGCACATGTTGTCTCTTGTAGATCCAAAGATAATGTCATCAACATAGATTTGGACCAACAAGATATCCTTCTTATTTCTCTTGATAAATAGAGTCTTATCAATGACTCCTCTTTCAAAGCCATTTTCCAAGAGATAGGATGACAGAGTGTCATACCATGCTCTTGGAGCTTGATGCAGTCCATAAAGAGCTTTCTTCAATTTGTATACCCTATCTGGATAGCTTGGGTTTTCAAACCCTGGTGGTTGACAGACATATACCTCTTCTTCAATTGAGCCATAGAGAAAAGCACTTTTTACATCCATTTGATAGACTTTGAAGTTCATGTAAGAAGCATAGGCTAGGAATAATCTGATTGCTTCTATCCTAGCCACAAGTGCAAAGACTTCTTCATAATCTATACCCTCTTCTTGAGTATACCTTTGAACCACCAGCCTTGCTTTGTTCCTTATGACAATTCCTCTTTCATCTCTCTTGTTTCTGAAAATCCACTTTATGCCAATTGCTCTGTGACCTTTAGGAAGGTCTACTAGATCCCATACATCTTGTAGCTTGAACTGTAACAGTTCTTCTTGCATTGCTTCTATCCAGCTAGATTCTTTCATAACATCATGTGCCTTTTTAGGCTCAAGCTGGGATAGAAAACAAGAAAGCACTGTATGCTGTTGATCTTGCATTTCTTGAAGCCTGCTTTGATGTCTAGTCATCATAGGAGAAGAGATATCTCCTATTACCAGCTGTGGAGGATGATTATTTTGGACTCTGGTGTTATGACTAGGTTCTTCATTCAGTCCAGCCTCTAGATTAGAGTCATTCAACTCAACTGAAGTGTTTTCAGCAGCTACTTCTGTTTCTTTATTCTCTTGAGTCTCCGTATCTCTACTTTCTTCATTACTCTGACTCGATCCAACAGATGGTTCCTTGTCACAGTCTTCAACAGAATCTACTGTGGGTATGGGAAAGATCACAAATTTAGATATACTTTCTTGGACTTGTGTAGTCCCTGATCCTCCACATCCTGTACCTGCATAATCATCACTACTGAAACCAAAAGAGTTAGTTAGTGAATCAATGTCAAATAGCCACTGAGGACCAGACCCAATAGGATTTGGTGTGTTCTCCTTGCATTTGACATTGTCACTTTCTTCAATTATTCTGGAAGATGAGTTAAAAACTCTGTAGGCCTTACTCTGAGATGAATACCCAACAAGAAATCCATCATCTGCCTTGCTATCAAACTTACCTAAGTGAGTTTTGGTATTGAGAATTGTACAAGGACACCCAAAAGGTTTGAAAAAGCCAATAAAGGGTTTTCTTTTATTTAAAAGCTCATATGGTGTCTTGTTCTTAGGCTTGACCACTAGAACTCTGTTTTGGACATAACAAGCAGTATTAACTGCTTCAGCCCAGAAGGTAATAGGCAGTTTTGAACCAGCCAACAGAGATCTAGCAGCCTCTATTAGTGTCCTATTTCTCCTCTCAGCAACTCCATTCTGTTGAGGAGTCCTAGGGGCACTAAATTGTCTCTCAATACCTTTTTCTTCACAAAAGGTGTTTAGATCAAGATTTTTAAATTCAGTTCCATTGTCTGATCTAATGATTTTTACTTTTTGATTAGTTTGGTTTTCAATTCTTAGGATAAAGGATTTGATCAGTCCACTTGTCTCATCCTTAGTCCTTAGAAAATATACCTAAGTAAATCTTGAGTAATGTAAATCTTGAGTAATCATCAACAATAACCAAGTAGTAAGATTTCTTGCCAATACTCATAACATTTGTAGGACCAAACAGATCCATATGCAATAACTGGAGACAAGAAGAAATTGAGTTTATCTCTTTGGTCTTATGAGAAGTTTTATGCTGTTTGCCTTTAAGGCAAGCAACACAATGATCATCACATGAAAAGACTTTAGATGGTAAACCTCTTACAAGGTTGTTTTTAACAAGTTTGTTCATAGTCTTAAAATTCATGTGACACATCCTTCTGTGCCAAAGAGAGGATTCATCTACAGAAGCTTTTGAAACAAGACAATTTAGAGATGAATCACTATCAACATTGTCCATATCTAGACAATAAACATTGTCCTTTCTTGGAGTTCTAAGTAGTATCATGCTTTCATCAACTACCTTGAACCCTGGAGCAAGGATCATACATTCAGTATTTGTAAATAATATACTATGTTGTTTGTCACAAACCTGTGATACACTTAACAGATTGTACTTCAACTGATCAACATAGTAGACATCCTCAAATGTCATCTTACCTTTGGTGACATTACCTTTTCCACTTATCTTACCTCCAGTAAGATTATCTCCAAATGCAACATGTCCTCCATTGATATGCTTGAAATCCTGAAGGCATGACATGTTGCCTGTCATGTGCCTAGAGCAACCACTATCAACATGCCATATGCTCTTTCCCTTGAGCTGTTGATTGCCCTGCACATAAAATAAATCAGTTAGTATGAAATAGGAACCCAAGCCAAAGTGGTCTTGGGTACCCCTTTCTCATCAAAATACTTGCATTCTTTCTTGACAAGATTTTTGAACTTTAACTCCTCATTCTTGGAGTACTTTGTCACTATAATAGGCTTGGAAACATTTTTGCTAGAAATAGTACTGGTTTTAGAAGTATTAACTGCCTTAGCAGCACTTGCATGCTTAGCAGTACTAACCTTGTTAGAAGTAGTAACTGTGTTAGCATCAGTAACTGTGTTGGCAGTATTAACCTTTGGAGAGGTACTAACAGTATTAGCAGCATTAATATTTTCAACAGTACTAACACTGGTAGCAGCAGTAATACCTCCAGCAGCACTAACCCTGTCAGCAGTACTAACAGTTTTAGTGCTTTTAGGCACCCACATTTTAATACTTTCTTTTAAAAACTCTTTCTTCATGGGGCCTATACTTTCACCATGTGTCTTTATCATATGTTTCTTTCCAGCCTTCCTATAACCAACAGGTTTTTGCACAAATCTTTGAAAGTTCATCTGTTGATTAATAGGATTAAAGAAGCAATATTTGGCCAAGTGATTTAACTTGCCACATATGAAACAAGGTTTTGGTCTATTGATTTTATTCAGATCAACTCCTTGTTTCTGAGCCCATTGATTATTCCAGTTTCTTTGATTTCCTCTTTTTAAACCAGAATTTAGGCTCTTGGCTTTACTGCAAGCACACTGTTTACAAGATCCAGGATTCACAACCGTGGTTTGTTTGTAATGGACCTTGTTATCTTTTCCTTTGGTCTTCTCTATCTCCTTGGAATTGACCCAGATTTTCCCACATCCCTCATTGGTGATAATGTTGTTTTCTAATGGGATCTCTTTACTCACATCATTATACCTATTCTCACTTGCTTCTTTCTCAGTCAAATCCTTAACTACTACCTTATCCAAAGGATCTATCTTAAAAGCTTCCTCAGATAAGTCCTTTTTCTCCTTGGTTTCTAACAAGTCTGAAGTAGGAGAGATATAGTTATTGTTGTAAGGAGGAGGTGTATTGTTGTATCCAATACCAGGCTTCATCTTATCATGAATCTGAGCCTTTAGAATAGAATCCATTGCTTTTGAAGCATATGAAAACTTTTCTATGTCAAGTTTAACTCTAGACAGTTCCTCTTTCAGCCTATCATTCTCTTCCAAGGACTTAGTTAGTTTGGTCTCTAACTCATTCTTTTCCCACTTCCAATAGTTTGTGTCATAGGAGTGTTGAAGTTCATTAGCTTGAAAGCCTTTGATTTGCTCTTCAAATCTCTCTACTATCAACACATAATCTCTTCTGTCCTTTTCTAATCTTTTGAGGTCATCACACATACTTTGATTGTGATCCCTGTATCTTTTGACAGTGTCTATACAAGATTTAGTGCAAAGATTAGAAATTATCTCAGAGGGGAGATCAGACACTTCTGCCATAAGAGCTTGATTCTGAATGGCTTCTTCAGCTTGATCACTCCAGTCAAATCCCATTCCTTGTTGAGAAACAAGTGCTTGAGTAGGATTCTTGTTCTGATTGTAGCCTCCATTCTGAGTTTGTTGGTGGTTGTTGTTTGGAACAACACTCCTGCACTCTCTAGCAAAGTGTCCTTTCTGGTGACACTTATAGCATTCCACCTTAGTCTTGTCAAAACCAGCTCCATCTTCTCTTCTTTGAGAGAAGTTATTCCTTCCTGTTCTTTTAATAAACTTCTTCACCCTCATGGATAACATGGCCATCTGCCATTTAATATCCATCTCCTCCAGGTCATCAGGGTGAAGTTGATCCAAATCATCATTGATCAATGAATTATTGCTATGACTGGACAAAAAGGCTTCAAAAATAGTTTCAGTGCCTTTTTCTGAATTTACTCCACTGGTAGTACTAACTGCTTCAGGGTTGGCAGTAGTATCAGTGGATGCTGAAAGAAGTGCAACATTGTGGATATAACCAGAGGGCTTCTTCTTGGATTCTACCTCAGCTTCAAAGACTCTCAGATCATTATATAGGTCATCAAGTTCCTTCTCTTCCAGATTGTCACTCTGTCTATATAAGACAGTGTAAATAGTCCATTCATCCCCAAGAGATCTGAGGAATTTTCTGTTGATATCATCTTGTTCCATCTTCACTCCTACAGTAGCCAGTTCACCAATGAGTTTATTGAACCTATCAAAAGTTTGAGTCATAGACTCATTCTTTGAGGAAGTGAAGTTCTCATACTGCTGCTTTAGAACATCTCTTTGATTTCTTTTGATGCTCTTAGTGCCAGCAAATCTTTTCTCTAGAGCATTCCATAGAATCTGAGCATCAGTGCAGTTGCAAAATTGATGCTGATATTCATTGGGGATGGCCAAGAGTAGAGTGCTCAAGGCCTTCATCTCTATCTGTCTGATCTTCCTCTCACCATCTGTCTTTGGTGGAGGTCTTTTCCCATCTGGTCCTATCCTTCCAGCTTCATAAGGACCATTCTCAATGATATCCCACATTGAGTAGTCAGTGAGAAGAATGTATTGTCTGATTCTAATCTTCCACATGTCAAACTCACTGGGTTTAAGCATTGGAACTTTAGAGACCATAGTACTGTTTGATTCTGCAAGATTTTCCATGATGACTGAATAGATGTTTCTGATAGATCAGGCTCTGATACCACTTGTCAGGATCGAATTCTCAACAAGAATTAATTCTCAGAAACAATATCAAAGAAGTTTGCGGAATAACACTTTGATATTCAATGAAACAGTAATCACAAACAGTAAATATGAATAACAAACTGTAAACTTGTATTGAACAATTTAAATCACAAGATTACACACTCAACCTCAATCTTGAAGAACAGACTCTTTCAAGACGAATTCTACTTCTCTAGAATTAGGATCTATGCCTTGAGGTTGATTTCTCTCTAGTACAAAACTTAGAATGAATAATTATGAAAAAATTAACTATCTATTCTATACATTCTATACATATACTAATCAAAAGATAATTACAAGAAATAAAAATATCTTCAGTATATCTTCCATGTATATCTCTAAGCTTCCATGTATATCTTCAGATTATCCAGCTGTTATCCTTTCATGCGAATCTTCATCTAAGCAGTATTAATCTTCAGCAGCATTAATCTCTTCTAACAGCATTAACTACTAAGCAGCACTAACTACTAGCAGTACTAACTAGCTAAGCAGTACTAACTTTGTTCAAGCAGCACTAACTTTGACTAGCAGTATTAATTCTACTAGCAGTAGTAATACTCAGCAGTACTAACCTTGAATTCTTCTAGCAGTAGTAACTTTGAACCAACAGCATTAACCATACTTGATCAATTCTTCAGTTCCCAACATATCTTCATTAGATCCATAATTAAAGTGAGTTATAATAATGACATCAAAAGTAATTTTTATGCAGAAATTTGCAAAATTGCCGGAGTGGGCAGTAAGTGCCCTCAGTGGGCATCCAAATATCCATTGGACTAGGCGTGAGCATCGGACGGGTCGGGTCGGGTCTGAAATCCCGAAACCCGATCGGATATTCGGATGAGAAGAAATCCCCCAAAACCCGACCGAAACAGTTCGGGTAGTTCGGGTTTGGGGTAGTTCGGGTTCAGGGTAGTTTGGGTCTGGTGGGTCGGGTCTGGGGCTACTTTGGGTTGTTTTTTTTTGGGCCTGTTATAACTTAAAACTTAAACAAAGAACTATTTACATTAGAAATACAAACAACTAATTTTAAATAAAAAAATACAAACAAGTGAACAACTATGAACCAAAGTATTCAAAGTCTAAATTACATCTAAAAGACTAAAATATGAAGTGGTAAACTACTTAACTACATCTATAAACATCAAATAACCGATCTACTAATTCAAATATTCAATTGAAAGTTTGGAACAACAATACCAAAATATCAAAAGTACCATTACTTAGTTAGTTACATCAATTGAAAGTTTGAAACAAACAACCATAGTACCATACCAAAAAACAAAGTACCATTACTTACCAAGGTCCAAAATATTTGATTTTCGCTTACCAATTTCCAGTTTTCCATGATCAACCGTCTACCCCTCCCATCCCATTCCCATCCCATCCACGTCCAAGTTCCAAGTGACCAACTAACAAGTAACACCAACTTTTATTGAAATTTTGAATCCTATAAAATAACAAATAACAAATAACAAATAACAAATAACAAATAACAAATCATGAATCATGTAAAATTTAAAGTACCTTTCTCAATCATGGATCAACATCAGTATCAATTTTTTCAAATCCCCCAGATGCCTGTGTACCAATACTAGGACTATCTTCACCACGAGTAGAAGAAGTTCCAACTCTTAAATTATCAATTTCTGCACATAATGATAACTTATAATTATAAACTAAGGTCGTAATTATAATTTACAGATAATAACTAACTCATAAAGTAATGTCGTACCTTTCTCAAACTTCTCAAGGTCCTCCAAATTTTCTTCGACAGCAATCGGTTCACTAGGACCCCTTAACCAATCTTGGGTACAGATAAGTGCTTCAACTATTTTAGGAGTTAGAGAACTCCTAAAATTATCCAAAACCCTACCACCTGTACTAAACGTTGATTCGGACGCAACTGTAGAAATGGGTACGACGAGGACATCTGAGGCAAGTTTTGAAAGAATGGGAAATCTTGCACTATTCAGTTTCCACCACATCAACAAATCAAATTCCTTCCCATTATCATCTATAATTGCCTCACCTAGGTAAACATCAAGCTCACTCATTTTGCCATCTAAAGCCCCACTATCAAGTTTTTGTTTCCTCAACAAACTTTTGAACTTGGATTGTGATCTTACAAGAGGGGGAAGGCCTTTTCCCGATTGAGATTGGGATTCGGTTTGAGCTTGAGATTGACATTGAGCTTGAGAAGGTTCGGAATATTGTTGCACATAATCTTCAAACAAGGTAGTGAGTTGGGATTTTACCATTCTAAAACATGCCTCACCTTTTTATGCACCAAATAACTGATCGAACTGTAATGGCATGTACTCCACTTTATCTCTTGGATCCATAATGTTGGCAAATAAAATTACCAAATTCATCTTCTCCGCATCACCCCAATATTTTTCAAACTTATCCTTCATTTTTTGGCCCATATTTTGTTTATAGAAAAATGAAAACAATTACAGAACTATATGAAAGTGGAGTACATTGTAAATTAGGAATAATAAAGTAAGCCAAATTGAGATTGAATTGTACCTTTTCAGTCAAATTTGGAGAAACAATCATCTCCGTAAGCGAGAACCCCAAGTCACATATCTCAGTCAAGTAAGAATTAGAAGTGACATAAAGAGAGCCTGAGATCCGAATAGTCATCTCATAAAAGGTCTTCAAAAGGGTAATGAAGCTCTCTAAATACACCCAATCATAATCCGCAAGCACATAATCACCTAGATCTAACTTGAACGATGCATCATGGCCGTCATAAGGTTCAAACACGTATCGATAAGGAATGACATTCCTGAGCATCATGTATGTTGAGTTCCATCGAGTAGGAACATCAAGACAGAGAGAGCTTCTTTCTTCAACACCAAGTAAAGTTGCAAGTTCCCTAAACTTGGCCAATCTAGCCGGAGAGCCCCTTACCCACCTCACAGTATCCCTAAGCTTCTTAAGTGCCGAGTCAACCATCTTTAACCCATCTTGGACAACCAAATTCAGAATATGTGCAATGCATCTCATATGCAAGTATTGAGCCCTTACAGATGAACACCCCCAAGATACTAGTTTGCTTTTCAAAAACACTAGGGCAACATCGTTACTAGATGCATTGTCTACGGTGATGGTCATTATGTTTTTTACGCCCCACTCAACCAAAAAAACCTCTAAAGCTTTGGCTATTGCATCCCCCTTGTGTGATTGAATTGGCACAAAAGATATTATTTTTTTGTTCAACTTCCATTGGGCATCAATATAATGTGCAGTTATGCACATATAATTGATCCGTTGCACGGATGTCCAAGTATCGGTGGTCAAGCTAACACGTTGGGAGTGTTCCTTAAAAAAAAATTTAAGACTATTCCGCTCTTCTAAATAGATGGCAAATATGTCCCTATTAACCGTCCATCTAGACGGTATTTTAAACATAGGACAAGCTTCTTGCATCAAACCTCTAAACCCCTACCCTCTACAAATTTGAATGGTAGTTCATCTATGATGATCATCTTAGTCATTGCTCTCCTAATATTCTCTTGATTAAACACCAACTGGTTAAAACACTTTCATTGATTTCACCCCTACCAAATGCCAACATGGATTGTCTAGTTTCTTTGGCCTGTGGGTTCTTAAGGCATGCAATCGAGTGATTCTTTAATGAGGACGTGCCATGCTTTTTCGGGTCGACCGCATATGTTTTCTTACAGTATTTGCACATCCCTTTGATCAAATTACCTTCCGGGCTTAAATTTTTTTCAAAATGATCCCATGCGTGCGATCTTGTTTCTGTAGCTTTACGCTTCTTTGGTTTGGGGGGTACAGGTGCACTACTCTCGGCTTGAGATTGAGACATATTCAATAATGTAAACGCTGTAATGTGTAAAGTCAAACAAGGCAATGCTTACTAACAGACATATTCAAATATTCAATAACCATATCCATATCCATATCCATAACAACTAACTAGTAAGTAGTAACTAGTACTCTACAGTCTACTCTTACTGTCTTTAGGACTGAAAAAACAAAAAAACCATTCAATCCATAATATCAATTATCAAATACAATTATACAAACTAAAGATTAGGAGTTTTAGCCTTTAGGACTGAAAAACAAAAACGCAGGGCAGTGGCAGTGGCAGTGGCAGTGGCAGTGGCAGTTTCCAAATATCAATCCATAATATCAATTATCAAATATCAATCCATAATATCAAATATCAATCCATAAACCCATTCAATCCATAATATCAATTATCAAATAAAATTATACAAACTAAAGATTAGGAGTTTTAGCCTTTAGGACTGAAAAACAAAAACACAGGGTAGTGGCAGTGGCAGTTTCCAAATATCAATCCATAATATCAATTATCAAATATCAATCCATAATATCAAATATCAATCCATAATATCAAATATCAATCCATAAACCCATTCAATCCATAATATCAATTATCAAATACAATTATACAAACTAAAGATTAGGAGTTTTAGCCTTTAGGACTAAAAAACAAAAACACAGGGCAGTGGCAGTGGCAGTTTCCAAATATCAATCCATAATATCAATTATCAAATATCAATCCATAATATCAAATATCAATCCATAAACCCATTCAATCCATAATATCAAATATCAATCCATAAATGAACTAATGAAGTTCAAATTTCAGTTTCCAAAAAAAACCCAAATTAAAAATCGATGTTTATGGTAACTTACAGAGAAGAGAAGAGTCAAGAGTGTAGAGTTTGTAGACTCTCAGACTAGAGAGTAGAGTCGATGCCTCAGTCGATGCCTCAATGGCCGTCGGTGGTAACTCAGTCGATGAGCGAGGGGCCGATGACAACTCACGTTCTCAACAACTTAGTCAGTGGCCGGTGGGAGGTCTGGGAGAGTGGGAGGACCGGAGGAGGCGAGGCCGAGGAGCAGAAGGTGGCCTCCGGTCGAGACTCAAGAGTCGCCGGTGGAGTCGAGGAACTGGAGAGTCACTTGACGGGGACGGGTCGATATTGATTAGGTTTGAATTTGAACTATGTTTGGGAATGTTTGGGTATTTAGGGTCGATTAGCCGATTATGTTTGAGTTTGAATTAGAAATTAGAAATTAGATATTTAGAATTAGAATTAGGATTATTAAAATAAAATTAAACTGATTTTTTTTAAAATATTAAAAACATTCGGATTTTTCGGGTCGGATCGGGTTTGGGTTTTGGATACCCAACCCGATCCTATATTATCCGATAATATAACGGATCGGATTAGTTCGGGTATTCGAATATTCGGGTTTCGGGTGAGGGTGCTTTTTCGGGCCGGGTTTGTCAGCTTGGGTGGGTTTTGCTCACCCCTACATTGGACAAAGGCTTTAACCGATTTTCATGGGCCCTATGGTGTATTCTGCAATGATTGGGAATATGTGGTCATCATTGGAGGATGTGAAGACAAAAAGAATACCCATTGGACAATGATATTACCCAATGAGTATTTTCCATTCCATTTTCTATAAAAGAGAGGCATGTGGAGCTTCATTTCCATCATCCATCCTACATCAACTCTTCCATCATTCTCCCATCACTCTAAGTTCTTTTCTCCAAAAAGAGAGAACTTAGATTTGAAGAATAGTTTAGTTAAATTATTGTCTTTAAAATTATTGTACTTTATTTTTATGCATTAACTTTCTAGCATTTTCATTTATTGCAATTTTAAATTCTAGTACTTTAATTTCTTCACTTTAATTTTAGTACTTTAATTTCTTGTATTTTAATTCCTAGTATCTTAAATTCTTGCATTTCCTTCTAGCTCTTTAAATCCCGTATTTTATTTATTACTTAGTTCATACCTTATTTATATTCATGCAAGTTGTTAATTTTTATTTCTCCTTTATTATTATGTCTTCTATTATTAGCATGAGCTAAGCATCGTGTGGGTGTGGGTGTGGGTGTGAGCCAACTTGAAACTAGTAGGCAACACTTGGGTGTGACCATTATTACTAACTCTTAAGCTTGGTTACCTGAGTCGGGACTTAAACACAATGCAGATAAACCAATCACTTTTAAGTGTTAATATTAAATCTTGACCTCGAGAGGGGCGGATTCGAAATACGGCTTAAGTGATGCACAAAGATTTGGAGTCTTTGATAACCACGTAGAGATACGGGTTTTGTATGATTTACTAAGGTTCAAACGTCGGAGGAGATTTATATCACAAAGAGATTTGAGTATAACTCTCCATACCGGTAGAACTTGATTTTTATCAACTTAGTTAAATCGACAAGATTAAGAGTCGGTAACAATGGACACTTTATGAACATTTTGTAGGACCGGTCTTTAAAAATCCACTTTCGAGAGATCGGGCTTTTTATAGACTATTCGTACTACAAAGTGCCCGACCATTATATTACTACGTTTGTTTCAAGGAATGCGTACACCCATACCCATTCTTTAATTATAAAGTTCATTTCGTATTTTTAGAATTAATCCACCAACCAAACAAATATTTTCCCACACTCGAAATTTGTGCAAGAAGTTCATCAAAGTCTGTATTTCTCATTAGTCCAGTCCCTGTGGGATCGATACTCGGTACTTGTACCATTGTATTACTTGTAGCGATCCCAATGTTGATATATATATACTTGTGTCCACGCTGGGAAATTCAGTGTCCACGCTGTGAGTGCACGATAAATAGCTACCAAGTTTTTGGCGCCGCTGCCGGGGATTGGCACGATTTTTTTTATCCTGAGATCTTGATTTTCATTTGAGTCTGTGTCATCACGTGTCCTCGAAACGATGATAAAACAGTAATTAACTTTCTTCACAAAAATATTTTCGTACGATTTGGCACACCCCGAGCTTTAATTAGCGATGAAAGAACATATTTCGTGAACAAATTGTTAAGTATTGCTCTTCGTAAATATGATATCCAACATAATGTGTCCACGACATACCATTCGCAAACTAATGGTCTTGCCGAACTTTCGAATCGGGAGATAAAATCAATTTTTGAAAAAGTAGTTAAACCCGATAGAAATGATTGGTCACTTAAGTTGGATGACGCGCTATGGGCTTACAAAATAGCTTTTAAAACCCCACTAGACATGTCACCATACAAATTGGTTTTTGGAAAAGCATGTCATTTACCTTTGGAACTTGAATACAAGGCTTTTTGGGCGATAAAAGAATTGAATTTATGTGAAGATGCTGCGGGTAAGAAGAGAAAACTTCAATTGAGTGAATTAGAGGAGCTAAGGCATCATGCCTACGAGAATGCAAAAAATTACAAAGAAAAAACTAAACTCTGGCATGATAGTAGGATAAACCAAAGAATTTTTGAAAAAAATCAGCAAGTGCTCCTCTTTTAATTCATTATTGAAGCTTTTCCCGAGAAAACTGAAATCACGTTGGTCAGGGCATTTACTATTTTTGAGGTCGGTCGGTTTGGTACCGTTGATCTTTTGAATCCACAAGATGGAAGCACGTTCAAAGTCAACGCCCATCGAGTCAAGCACTACATCCCGGATGGAGTGCCCAAACCCACCAACTAAGACAATTAGTGATGGAAAATCTTGATTTGTAAGTAAATCGTATAGTTTAATTTTTTTTGTCATTTTGAAAAAAAATCGTATTGTGCCCACTGCAGGTTGAGAGTGCCCACTAAGATGTTTGAGCAAGAAATTATATCAGTTAAGATTTTAGAAATCTTACTTTTTAGTTATAATGATGACTCTCAGGTACTAGGAAGACACTTGGCAAGATGGGGTGGTGTGAAATATTTTTTTAAAGATTTATTGTATACCTTTTTTAAGGATAAATCTTAAAAGGTGGGGTATTTTTAAAATTTAAAATGAAAACCACCTGGTGGTTTTATTATTTTCAAACGGTTTTCTAAAAAAAGAGGGAGTGGTTTTTAATTGTTGTGTTCCATCGTCTTCTTCAGAAGTTTTCTTCAAAAACAACAAATGCCCAATTTTCTTTCTTTCAAAAACAAAACCTCCATTTTCAAAAAAACCCCACATTTTTGAAGCAAAAACCTTTTCATCTCCCACATTTCTAGAATGAAAAAGATGAACCCTAACCTACACCCCACAACATCTCGCCGGAGTCAGCGCTTAAAGGCGGCCGACGCCGCCATCGCACCACTGACCTAGCCATCGCCGGTTGAATCTCGAGCCCCTATAGCGCCGGTGGCCTCATTTTCTGTGGGATCATCGACGGTGGGTATCCAAACCGTCGCCGGCTCCTCCATCGCCAGCACCGACAACAACAGAACATGATATTGAACACAAAAGGACCTATATTTGTCAACATTATATTGAACACAAAATGGCCTATATTTGTCAAGACGTAGGTAGTTGTGGGTCATTCCATGTTTAACTATTTTGACAGGTTGAGAGTTCGTTGTAAGGAGTTGTACTCTGCCATCGGTTTCTATAGGATCCCATAACTGAGATATCCCGACGTACTCACAAACTTGGTTTTCGAATGCACAACTTATTTTGCCGTGAATAACCACAGGATCATCTGTATGTGTAATAAATAATTAAACAATCATTGTTATACTTAACTAACTAATATATTATATAGATAGATAAATGATTGAATAACAATTAATTAACCTTAAGAAAAACTGAGATAAATTAAATGTAGCTAGGCTTTACTCACCATTGTTGGAGAAAACTATCGAGTCATAGGGACACGGGGTTGGATTGGTTTCAACATCCATGGAGAAAAGATCCACCATGGTAGGGGGAGAAGGAACATTAACATCGAAATGAGAGTTGTCATCAGTGAAGGAGTTCACAGAGGAAAGGCAAGGAGGAGGATCAAAAGAAGTCGTGAGATTTTTTACCGAGTAAAAATGACTATTATACCCTTTATTTTTTGGATTGAGAACCTTTTCTCTCTTTTTGCTTCTCATAAATCACAAACATCAAAATACCTTAAAAACATTTTACTATTAAACAAAAAAAGATCCAAAAACCTTTAATTTCAAGCAGTAGTAGAGGTTCAAAATGGAGAAGATGAGGCATAGCTTTGGAGGTAAACAACTAATTTCTTACCAAGAACCTTTGCCTGAGGTGGTCACCATCAAGTAAACAGACCCTACTTCATATATCCTCCAAGTAAACAGAACCTTACTTCACATTGGTCTATTTATAACATAACAAATCTTCTTGTCAGACACAGATGATTACATATCATCAACATGACATTGGACGCTTTTTGGAGTTGTAATACAATTTATTTCCCATTAGATTTTAGAATAAACATGGGTGCTTTACAAAAGAATGAAATTAGATATTAATAAATATGAAAAAAACAAAGTTTCCTGTCAAAGTTGTATCATTGAATTATATTTACACTAGCATTTGGCACCACATGTATGTTACGCGACGATCAAATTTGGTTTTTAGATACGTTATTTGTGTTTAACAATGTTTAGATAAAACTTATGAGGAACTCCAACATTCAACTTGGGAAAATATTAGGGTATATATACCGTTAGAATTAATGATGGATTTATTTCAGTGAGGTAATAATGAACGTGTAGCACTAGCAACACGACAAGATCTTATGACGACAAGATCATACGCCCCATCAACCCCACCATGACTGTGATACTACCTCGCGTCCCGATGGAGGTCCTTGCACCAATGCCATGCGTCGAGATCCCAGTTTCTGCACCACCCTATACGGAGGGCACAATTGTGCCTGCTACTGCCCCAATGGGCAATAGTGGTGGCATCTGTGATGCTATTATCATAAGTATGCTCTAATTATCTTTTGTGGTGATTTCTTTTAGGAATGTTGAACTTTGCAGCTTTCGTTATGCCTTTTTGTGTAATGCTTAAACTTTGTGGCATTAATCGATGGATGTTGATCATTTTTTTGTTGTCTCTAGCATGTTCTTTTCAGGTGCATTTCTACATTATTGACTTTGGTTGTTGATACGATTAAAAGGACGTAGGTCATCCCTTCATTCCAACCCATTCACCCACCCGTTGATACCTCACAAAACCAATTGTTTCTATAAATTCTAAAAATCGATGGGGACATCGATACTCTCAAATTTAAGGAGGGGGGGGGGGGTTCATAATGATCATCATCAAATTGACATGATCATTTAAAAAAGTATAAAGGGTGAGGGGATAAACTAAGTCTTCGAAAAATTGGGAGACATGCACAACCCAAAGACATAGAACAAATAAACAACATTACGGGTCTTGGGCGGCGCGACTACAAATATACGCAAAATTGAAAAATAAAGAAAGACATAAAATCTTTTTGTAGTATTACTCAAGTTTGAGGATGTTAGTAAAATTTTGTATCCATCAAACACTAACCCCATAAGTTCTACTGATTAATTTCATCAGAACCAAAGTCAAGGATGAAAAAACGTACATCACTCCCTCTAGAGAAAGATCAACAGTCCCTCCGTAAGTTGGTATAATTTTTTTTTATTTTTCATTCTTCCTTCTTCGTAAAATTTCTTTCCTAGTTTTTAGTCACTTGGACAAATAACAGTGCAAGTTTGAGAATGTGATAACCCTCATTCCTGAGTGTTATTTATCACTTTTTTCCATTGTTTTATTTCTCATTTTTACCCACTTTTGTTCATTTCTATCTTCATTTGGTCCATAATTAAAGCGAGTTATAATAATGGCATCAAAAGTAATTTTTATGCATAAATTTGCAAAATTGTCGGAGCGGGCAGTAAGTGCACTCGGTGGGCATCCGAATATCCATTGGACAAAGGATTTATCCGATTTTCATGGGCCCTTTGGTGTATTCTGCAATGATTGGGAATATGTGGTCATCATTGGAGGATGTGAAGACAAAAAGAATACCCATTGGACAATGATATTTCCCAATGAGTATTTTCCATTCCATTTTCTATAAAAGAGAGGCATGTGGAGCTTCATTTTCATCATCAATCCTACATCAACTCTTCCATCATTCTCCTATCACTCCAAGTTCTTCTCTCCAAAAAGAGAGAACTTAGATTTGAAGAATAGTTTAGTTAAATTATTGTCTTTAAAATTCTTGTACTTTATTTTTATGCATTAACTTTCTAGCATTTTCATTTATTGCAATTTTAAATTCTAGTACTTTAATTTTAGTACTTTAATTTCTTGTATTTTAATTCCTAGTATCTTAAATTATTGCATTTCTTTCTAGCTCTTTAAATTCCGTATTTTATTTCTTACTTAGTTCATACCTTATTTATATTCATGCAAGTAGTTAACTTTATTTTTCCTTTATTATTATGTCTTCTATTATTAGCATGAGCTAAGCACCATTTGGGTGTGGGTGTGAGCCAACTTGAAACTAGTAGGCAACACTTGGGTGTGACCATTATTACTAACTCTTAAGCTTGGTCATTTGAGTCGGGACTTAAACTCAACGCAGATAAGCCAATCATTTTGAAGTGTTAATATTAAATCTTGACCTCGAGAGGGGCGGATTCGAAATACGGCTTAAGTGATGCACAAAAATTTGAGAGAGTCTATGATAACCACGTAAAGATACGGTTTTTGTATGATTTACTAAGGTTCAAACGTCGGAGGAGATTTATATCACAAAGAGATTTTGTAACACCCTCAAATCTAGAAATAACAACTAATTTAAATTTTCTAAATACATCAACATATAATTCATCTACAAACATAATTTAATATTTAACCTCAATACACCCATTGTATTCCATACATACAGACTATAATAAGGACAGGTGCTACTAAAACCCAATAAAGTAACTATCTCCAAACTGCGGAAGACTTCACCAACTACTTACACTTGCACAAAGCTACGGCTCAACTCTTCATAGCTGCTAGAACCAAACCCCAACAGGAACCTGATGCACATGCCGACAAGTAAAAAGGTTAGGCTAACGCCTAGTGAGTCCAAGAGTTTTACATGAATGAATATATCTTTAAAAGAATGAACTTCACTTGAAACCGTAACCATCCAATTGATGTCCTTTAAAATGTGGAAACGACTCTTTTCCAATATCATGCACTTTCAAAGGTGGACACTTCATTTCCAACATGCTTTATAAATTGATGCAACTTAAATTAACTTGAAAATGAATCATCATCAAAACCATGTATACATTACGTCCGAAAACATGAACACTAGGTCCAATACTCACGCGACCGAAACGAACAGACTTTAATTACCAAAACGCGGGGTGGACATAATTCATTCAAACCTTAATATACGAGAAGGATGGTCCAATATTAAGGTCCTCATTCACTGTCGACCATATAGACCCAATGACAATAAAGTAAAGCATTTATATATTTAAAAACACTGATAGCTGACAACAAGGGAAACCCGTATCCGTTGAGGGTGGAGGAAACACAAAAGTATGCCACCCAAGCAACGTTAATCGCATGACACCTCCCGACATCACAGCCCGGTGTCCCTACGACTTCTTTACCAAGCGTCACCCAAGTCAGTTGACCTTGATGGATCATTCCGAAGAACTCCATCTCGAAGGCCCGACACACTTAAAGACTACCTCCCAGGCATTACTTCAAGCGGCGGAGGTCCTAGCGCCTACTCCCCCTGTAGCACTAACAAACTCAACCCTCCTAGCGATCGCTTGTAAAGTTTTTGGTCATAAAACACGGGTACCGTAGTTCAACCCCGCAATACCCAATTGACCATCCAGAACAGACTAACTTACGTGCCTATGGATCCAATGCAACACAACGTATTAGTACTCGAGCCCATAACCAACCTCAATACGCAACACAACGTATTAGTACGTACGTCATAACTGGACTCTACATTGAGCCACCTAAAACCGGACAAACGTCCTCAAGACCCCTTTTTTACCAATGATTAACGCTTTTCAAATAATAAACGCACTCGACCCATGCCGTGCAATCACACGCTCCAAAATACTTGAATGGACTCCAACACAGTTCAAGCCAGGACAAAAGGTTTCCCAAATAGATTTATGCTCTTTATCCATTCAAAACGTCCCATAACATAAAATTAAACCTTTTACCCAAACAACACTAAAAATGCCTTTTAACCAAATAATCTCATTTATGCAAAAGGTTACCAAACGCACCCATTTATGACTCCTTTGACAAAATGCCCAAAAATCACAAGGATATGTGCTATGTAAGTTTATAAGGTTAAATGCTTTCAAAATAACCAAACTGATCAGCAGTTAACAAATTTCATGTAAGATGTAAAACACTTTAAAATAGCCATTTTGGCATGTACACCGTTTTCACAAATCAACTTGAACTCACCTTGCTAGGTTAAGTTAAACCTAGGTTTCAATCCCCAACCATTGGCCTCCAAAAGCATAGATCCCACCCAAGGCTTTCCGAAGACATCCATTCCAACTCTTCAACTCAAGCTTCCAAAACCTAGATCCACGCATTTTCAACCGTAAATTACCATATTCAACCATATAGAAACATTCCCCAAACATATTACACCAAAATCTCCATTTTGGTCCAAACCCTAATTTTAACACAAATATTCCAAAATCTTACAAACCGAAATTAGAGTAACATAATACTTAGGAAATCATCAAAGGAGCATTTACAACTTATTTTAAGGTTTAGAAATGGAAGAGATACACTTAGCACTTAGGTTTGGGTGAAAACCTAGAAAACCCTACCATGGAGCTTGAGGTTGAAGATGACAATGGTGGACACTTATCAAAGATCTCATTCTACCACTTGATGATGGAGCACTCTAAGAACACAAGAAACTAACCCAAAATGAGTTAGGGTTTGAGGAGAATGAAGAAGAAACGGTTTGGGAGAGAGTGGAGAAGTTTTAGAGAAGAGAAATGAGGAAATAGGCTGAAATCCCGTACTTAACAGCACCCTGCACCTTGCATGCGACATTGACCATGCGACATTGCCCAGGGCAATGTCGCCTGGCAATGTCTCCAAGTGCCCCCAGGCCGCGGTACCTCCCCTGCGACTGTGACAGTGCAACTATGACACTGTCATAGTCACCAGGCATTGTCGCGGGACCCTCCTGGAGCCCCGAAACCCGACTTTTTCACTGCCAATACCCCCGATACTCCAAGGGACTTTAAACAAAACATTTCCCAACAAAACCCCGTTGTTTACATGTCACAGAAACGACCGGGTGACAATTACTTACCGAAAGTTACGGGTGTTACAGATTTTGGTATAAATCTCCATACCGGTAGAACTTGATTTTTATCAACTTAGTTAAATCGGCAAGATTAAGAGTCGGTAATGATGGACACCTTACGAACATTTTGTAGGACCGGTCTTTAAAAATCTAGTTTCAAGAGATTGGGCTTTTTATAGACTATCTATACTACAAAATGCCCGACCATTATATTACTACGTTTGTTTCAAGGAATGCTTACACCCATACCCATTCTTTAATTATAAAGTTCATTTCGTATTTTTAGAATTAATCCACCAACCAAACAAATATTTTCCCACACTCGAAATTTGTGCAAGAAGTTCATGAAAGTCTGTATTTCTCAGTAATCCAGTCCATGTGGGAACGATACTCGGTACTTGTACCATTGTATTACTTGTAGCGATCCCAGTGTTGATATATACTTGTGTCCACGCTGGGAAATTCAGTGTCCACGCTGTGAGTGCACGATAAATAGCTACCAATATACTTATTCGGTTCTGCACAGTTTTACTTTAACATTCATTTTCTTGTAGGACTGAACCTTCTTAGCCGCTTCACGTGACGGTCTTGAAATAGACAATCTTCTACGTTCTAGAGTTATAGAATTACCTTCTACATCTTTCTTAACTGAAATATTCATCAAATGTGAATCAACCAAAACCGACATCAGATAATCAAGCAACAAAAAGTACCATTTACTTAGAAGATCAAGGTTCTCACTCTGTAATTCTTCCATGGAGCATGCCATAGAGGACGTGCCTTCACCTAAAATAAACTATGCTCAAGAAGTGTTAGAACATAAATTGTTCTAAGTATTAGAAGTTTTGTAAAGTCATCATTTAATTGTATTTTGGGCCTTGTAATAGCATTGGGTTTGGGCTTAAATGTAAACAAGGGTGATAGGGTATAAATAAGAGTTGTATTGTAAGTTTGTTTGTAACTTTCATTTCAAAATGTAACCTGAACATGTTCTAAAGTGTTTTTAGAGAGAGAAACATTTGCTCTCTCTAGATTGTGTGAATAAACAATTCAACTCCTTTCCCAATTAATCTTTGTTATTATTCTACATTGATTTAATTGTAATCATGGACCTAACAAGAAGTTGATAAATATTTCTTTTCACATTGGACTATTTTAATTGTAATTGATAAATAAACCATGGTCAAAGTATTTTCATCCAAATACATCTCTTTGTTAAAAGAAGATATAATTAGGTTTAAGGTGGTTGCAAATTTGGGTATAGTCACTTTAAAAGAAGTTTCAAAGAGACTGAAGTTAGATAATTGGCACGTTTGACATAAAGTATATTGATGATGATCATGAATGGGTTCTAATAGTTTTTGATGCAGATTTGCAAGATCCGTTGAGTTGTCAATATCGTCGGGGGTGTAACGTAATCCAACTTTTAGTTCATGATTTGTCGACCAATCATGGAAGCTCGAGTGAGAGTTCAGGTTAATTACGAGTAGCACACTTCATTTCCACAAACAAGTGATCAACATTTTCCATCCATTTACAACAATCATGAAAAGAAAGTTCCATTTAGTAGAAAATTGCATAAAGAACACTTGGACAAAAATAGCGAAAAAAAAACGTGTTAGCGACGTTTTAACTGCATTTTCGGCGCCCAACACTGCAATTTTTATGATATGCTAGTTTTTTGTTTTTTGAAAAAGAAGTGTTCGAAAGTGTTTGAGCAAGTAGATTAGTGTTGGAATGTTAGGGTTAATATTACGGTGAGGTACTGAGGTTAAGTTGTAGATTTATTGGGTCATAGCAACAGGACCTGATTTTACGGAGGAATTTTGTTGGGTATAAATATGCTAAGTATGGTTTATGCTGCTGATTAATGTTGCTAAGTGATTACTATTGCTAGACTATCAAGATTACTACTTCTAGTAGAATTAATACTTCTTAAAGAGTTAGTGCTGCTACTAAATAGTTAGTACTGCTTGGAGAGTTAGTACTGCTAGTAGTTAGTACTGCGGAAGATTAATGCTGCTGAAGATGGTTAATACTTCTGAAGATAGTTCGTGCTGCTTATAAAGATAAAGATGCCTTGGAGATAAAGATGAGCTGGAGATAAGGCTGAAGATAATTATGGGATTGATATTGAAGATCAAGTTTATTTTGATAATTATCTTGTAATCTACTCTGTAAATATAGTCTAAGATGTTATAGATTATATAGTACATTCTGTGAGAAAAATTAATATATATGTTTTGTTAGAGAGAATTAACCTCAAGACTAGTTTAGATTCTTTCTATAGAGAAGTATAGAACGTCTGTTGATCCTGTTCAATAGATTTAGGTTTTGTGTGTAATCATCAAGTTGAATCAATATAAACTTGTGATTTGAGTTTCATAAACTGTTCCATTGATTTGTGTTAAAGTGTTTTTCCACAACTTCTTTAACATTGTTTCTGAGTGAGTTATTCTTGTTTGAGTTTCGATCCTGACAAGTGGTACAAGTGTCACAAGATGGGACACTTTGCAAAAGAATGCAGAGTAAGGAACTCCTCAACAATATGACAACAACCACCAGCAAGCACATTCCTCAAGATTCCAAAACAACAGAAACTCCACTCAAGCTCTTGTTTCTCAAGAAGGAATGGGATTTGATTGGAGTGATCAAGTAGAAGAAGCTGTTCAGAATCAAGCCTTGATGGCAGAAGTCTCAGAATCTTCAAGCACAAATATTCCAACAGAGGTAAAAACCAAACTGTGTACTGAAGAGTGTCTTCAGATTGTTAAAAAGTACAGGGATCATAACCAAAGCATGTGTGACGACCTTAAAAGGTTAGAAAGAGATATAAGAGAGTATAAAGTGATTGTTGAGAAGTTTGAAGATCAAATCAAGTCTTACAAGGCCAATGAACTTCAGCACATGTATGACACAAATTACTGGAAGTGGGAGAAAGATCAATTAGAGATTCAAATAGAAAAATCTAAAGAGGAGTGTGAGAAGATAAAGAGTGAGTATGAGAAAGCTAAGCTTGACATTGAGAAGTTTTCTTATGCTTCCAAAGCAATGGACTCTTTGCTTAAAGCTCAAGTTCATGATAAGATCAAGAGTGGTATAGGATACAATGCAACACCTCCACCTTATAACAATAATTATATCCCTCTGATAAGCCAAGATCACAAGATCTGTAAAGAGAGGGTCTAGAGAGAGAAAAGTGCACTCAATGAAACAGTGACATTCTATTCAAAATCTGTGAAAAGTTCTTACAACAAAAACAAGCCAAGGAGACTTAAATACCCCAAGGCATTTACAAAACATTACAGAACAATAAATACAATGATTACTATAAAATCAGATCTAACAATCTCCCCCTTAGTAATCATTGGCGCCGAGGTCTTAAAAAAATAATCTTCAAAAACAGCATTGACCATCAAGGCGACTTTGAAAGATCATTGACGTTCTTCTCGTTGACGAAGTTTGTTCAGCCCAACTAACACTTCCAATCGTCGCAGAGTTGAACGGAGATTCAGTCTATCTTGAATAGAGACCAAAGTTCTACGGATCAGACGAATTTCATCATTTTCAAACATATATAACTCTCTTCTTGATTCCAAAAACTTTCTTCTAGCCTCTTGTAGACGATGCTCCAACTGAAGTTTGATCACCTTTAGAGTTCCATCAGAGTAATGTCCAATCTCATCAAATCGAAGAAAGCATTTTTCACTTGAGCTGTTCTTATATACTACTCCGTATGGATCTTCGATAATGGTGAATAACTGATAAGACTCTAGATTCTGCAAACTTCGGTTGGGTCTTTCAAGATTAACCACAGGCTGAAAACTTTCGATGGCCATCTGGAAGTCAAAAACACGATAAAATCGGATCTGTCGTCGAATGAATCGTTTAATAACAAAAATAGTTTGAGAAACATCCTGAGTACGGTGATAAAGATTCCTGAAGTGATCATACAAGAATTCAATATTATCAATTGAAAGATCAACGAAATCAGCCTCTGAAAAGTTGTACCGCTTGTAGTCTCTTCTTTCCACTTCAAGTTCTGGATACCAGATGTTTAGAAACTTATTAAATGTGACACTGATAACTCGAACTATTAGATGAGGAGAAGCAACAGTGTTATTCCTTTTGCGCTGGCACTTGATAAATGCTAAGTATTCATGCTGATAAGCTTCTGATTCTTTCTCTACTCCAAGTATGGCATATATATTGATTGTCCTTCTTCTTGAAACAAAGATGTTGCTTTGAATATCTTCAAGAAAAGCTGTTCTAAGTCTAGAAGCCATATATCTCTGTTGTAGATTTCTCTGCCTTTGCTGCCTAGTTAAAGCTTCTCCTTCTTCTAGAAGAGATGGAGGAATTACCGGTTCGGAAGAAGGAATATCTGCTTGAGCTTTAGATAACTGACCAACTTCAAATGCACTTGATGGAATATTGGTTGTCGGAGCAGAACTAGTTACTGGAGTAGATGAAGGTTGATCAACTTCTGGAATCTCACCTTGACTCGGAAGATCAACATATAACAATTCAGCCTCTTTTGTATCTGACGCATCCATGAAAACAGTATCATCCTCCGTATCAGATAAGATGATGATATTGTTGCAATCTTCTTCTTTAACTCGAGCAACTTTCTCAAATCTAACTTCTTCATCATCATCTGAAGTTATCTCTATGAAGTTTGCGAAGAAAGATCTCATGTCATTTGCTGCTTCCGACTCTTCAACTTCATGAGCTCTACCTGATACATTTGGATCCACATAAACTACAATTTGCATACTATCAATGTTTGCTTCAGACAAATTTAATTCATTATGCAAAGCAGTTACATCAGCATTGTCAATCATGACATTTACTAAATCTTGGATACTGCAATCTTGAATTGAATCAGCAGTCTTTTCTCTATCTCCAGCCACTTCTTCTTGAACACCTTCTCGTGCTTCAGAAGACCCTTCTGTTCTTTGTCTATTTGCCATCTCCCCCTCATGGCCTTGATGATCGGGATCATCTTGGTCATGTCGGCGTTTAAGAGACGGGCCAACCTCAGTCCTGCATGATTGCTCTAGATGATCAATCTTGTTTGAAAGATCGAAGAAAGCTTGTGACATAAAAGAGCGAAGATCAGATAAACTGGATCTAACTTCTGATCTGAATTCCTGAAAGTCATGAGATAAAGCATTAATGCGATCTGAATCAGAAGAGGATGAAACTAGAGGCGGTGTTGGCTGGAAGTTCCTCAGCAGAGAGATCAAATCTTGATCTTGATGTTGTGGCGGAGACATAGATAGAAGACGTGCATAAAGAAGATCAGATAGCTCAGAAATCGGAGCATCATGAAGAGAAGCCCTGGAAGAAGTATCAGTCGGAGCAGACATGGAAATACCCGCAGACGGAGTGAAGATTGACGGAAAAGGAAGAGATACAATCGGTGATGTAGATGAAGACACTGCAGAAGAAGGTTCCCGAATAATCACCCCTGAAGGACGACGAAAAGGAATCTCAGGAAGAAGAACCGAAGTATCTATCTCTGGCATTTTTCCTTTGAAAAACGACTTCATCTTGTTAATATCTTTGATGTTGTTTTAAATTTATAACCGCAAGCGTACGGGTTTTGTAGCATACGGGTCAATCACAGGGAGGTGACGGTCTAAACACTAACCACTTAGTAATCATGTCTAGCTATGCGAATCAGATAAATGATTTGATGATTAAACTAAGTGACATAAAATAAAAGAGAATAAAGGAAAGAAAGATAAAAAGAGGAAAATAAAAGACAACTACAACTAAAGGGGTACTGGGTAACGTCAACCTAGGATTTTTGGTAATGGTGAGAATTCGTTTTGCAAAATTACTTTAACCCTCTTTCGAGGTGGAAAAGCTTTTCTAAACCAAGACACATACTTACTTTCTCAATATGTATACATTAGAAAGAAACATTAAGAATTAAAACAAATGATTTTTCTCGATCAACGTCCCTAACTATTCGCATGTTAGAACCGTTGTCATTGACCATTTTAACCCAAGTAAAAGACTAAACTTTCGTCTCGTCAAAAACCAATCGAATTGACTAAATGCTTTGTTAAAACCCAATTAAATTAACTCCAACTTCCATTAGAATCAAAATGGGTTAAAACCCAACATTCGTTTTAAGAACAATTGGTCAATACCAAAACCTCGATCCTAAGGGACAATTACCCAATAAAACAAAAACCGACTAGGGACCAAGCAATAAACTATTTATTTAAACTCTAACAAAACTAAAGATAAAATAAACCTAGGCTATACTACATATGATGCAATCTAATAACAATTAACATTAACAAAACTAGGAATAAACACTAAAACTAAAAAACAAACATGTGCAGAAAATTAATCTAACCTAATCTAATGGATGCAGAAAATTATATAAATGCAGTAAATTAAGATAAAGAGCAAGAGAAGAATCAAGGGTAGAAAATTAGGGTAGAGAATAAGGAATAGAGATACAAAAGGGAGAAAGATAATGAAATACACATAGGGAGATGTAGAAAAACTAAAACTTGATGCAAATAAACAAGAATTGAGAAGGATTCATGAAGAAACTTCAAAAACGATTAGATAACTAGTAATATTCCAACAAAACAAAGTTTCAACTAGATACAATCAAGAAATTAGGGAAGAAGATACTAGATGTATGGAAAACCGATGGTGAATCGGATCCCAATGGCCTCGGCTTGTCGTGCAATCTTCTCCCCAACCTTGGAGATCGATCAAGAATATCTCCTAAGCAAAATTAAAAGTCGACTTCCTCCTCTCCCCATTCAAAAAACGTGTATGTTCTTTTTTTCAACCAAAAACAAACCTAAAAGAGTTTTAAAAGTCTAGGCTAAAAAGGCCCAGCAAAAGCCCAACAAAAGAATAAGCCCAAAAGGCCTTCGCGACCGTGAATAAAACTTCACGCCCGTGAAAGTGCAGCAGAAAATTAAAAGTTTTTCAGGAGCAGTGCTTCGCGACCCCGAAGAAATCTTCGCGCCCGCGAAACCGTGGCAGAAACTTCAAATCTTGATTCAGAAATCTTTCTTCGCGTCCGCGAAGCTTGGAAAATAGCTATTCCCTTCCGACCTCGTCTTTTTCGACGACTTCTCCTCTTTGCTCTCGATCATCTTCTTCTTCTCTTCATTCTCCTTGAGCACACCTTCACCTATCTCACCTTTAGAACGCACAATCTGCACAAAATATATACCAAAAGCATAAAAACTATCCCCAAAGAATTTCCAACCGTGATTAGAGAGAATAAGAGAGAAATGAAAAATGATGCATGAAAATGCTAAACTAAACACTAAAATATAAAGAAAAATGCAACTAGAATATGCAAAGTTAGGTGCATAAAATGCACTTAACAATCTTCTTCTTTTTGAGCATCCACCCTTTCTGAGAACTGACGAATTACCTGATTCAGAGTTGTAAATTTCTCCGAAGAAACACGTGCAAGAACCATAGAAAGCTCAACAGCAGAAACAGTGGTAGCAGTAACCTCAACAGAAAAAGAAGCAGGAGCTTGACTTTGTGTTTGAGTGGAGGTTTGAGCAAATGAAATATCCAGTTCATCAACATTTAGACAAGCAACAGAGAGATCAATGGGTACCGATTCATCTTCTGAGACAACAACCACGTCTGATATTTTTATTTTCCGATCATACATTCTCATACTAGGTTGATCAACATCATCATCACCATCATCTGAATCACTTGTTGAAGTTTCACCATCATCAGAAGGATCCACATTTGTCTCATCATCATCAGCAACTCCAGTTTCATTAGGATTAGCATCTTCTCCAAAATAATCATTAACAGTAGTGACTTCAGCTTCAATAGCAGCAATGACAGATTCTACATGATGAGAAGCAACGTCTTGTGGTACTGCAGAAAGATCAACATCTGTCTCTAGTGTAGTTGCAACGACAGTATCTATTTCCTGAGTAGTTGCTTTACCTTGCTCTTCATGAATAGTACCAGCTGGAGTGCCATGAGAAGGTTCTTCCTGTTCAGCCTCTACAAATTCATTTTCTAAACAATAATTGATGACACTGTCATCGGTCATGTCAGCATAATTGGCAATAAGACCATAAGGAATGGTCATAGAAAAAGTGAATGACTTCTTCTGTTTCTGAAGATAAAGCATCTCGCAATCCTGAACTTGCGGCCAAGATAATCTTCGTGGAATGGCCGGATTACTTCGAAACATGCTTCTAATAATCAGCTTGAGAAACCTGATAAAAGGAATGAACTTTCGTCGCTTGTTGGTTAACTTGTCTTGCACTATTTCAGAAAGCTCGGTCCAGAAAATAATCGTGTAGTCGACATGCAGGTCATAGACTACTGCATGGAACAGTCGAAGATAGTAAAGACTAGAACTATCCGTGCCGGTATGTTTAGAAGTTAAGCACTTGTTGATGACAGAAAATAAAGACTACCAGACAGGAGGAAGATTAGACTTGTCAAAGTCTACAACCTTGTTCAGTGGACCAACATAACCTAGTCGTTTGATGCCCTCAAACACTTCCTCTTCGGATGGAAACTGATCATATGTTGTCCTTCCAGGTCTAGAAGTAGGCTCAGGAAGCTCAAGAATCAACCGTAAACGCTTGTAAGAAAGATATTAATCGAATTAATCAATTTGGAGATCAAATCGATGAGGACGTGCCAGTTCGTTCTTAGTGATGGTGTGCCAAACTTGCTGAACGTAGACTTCCGGAACATCAACAACTGAACAGAGACCTTGAGAGAGCGGATGTCCACGAAGAATAGTGCATATGACAGGATGAATCTTGATGCGATCAAAATCAACAAAGTAGTTGTTACGCTTATAAGGCATGTACATGTTGTTAGGAAACACATCACTTGGATATCGCCTAGACATATAAAGATCAGCGCCAACAGACGGAACAGACGACATAGGTGTATCATAAGATGCCTGATCAGCCGGATCCTGAAGAACGACATTCTCGTCTTGAATCATTGGATCAGAATTTGTTCGAGAAGACATGATAACCTGAAACAAAACACAGTAAAACATTTAGCAGAAAAACACGAAAAATATTCCAAGTATGGTTTGCGGGTCCTTAAGGAAACACGAAGGAAGAAATGCGTGTTAAGAAGGAAACGCATATGAGGTATGCGTGTCCTGAAGGGAACGCATAGGAGAGAATGCGTGTCCTTAAGAGAACGCATTGAAAGGAATGCGTGTCCTTAATGGAACGCAAAGCATACTTTGAAACAACGAAATACACAACAGAGTTTTCGTGTCACTAAGGATACGCACGATAAACTTTGCGTGTTCTTAATGATACGTAAACTACACAAAGAAAAACACAAGAAACAAACAAACAAGAAGAATGCGGGTCTCGGGTGAAACGCATAGTTCACTATGCGGGTCACGAGTGAAACGCATAGTTCACTATGCGGGTCTCAAATACTTGAAGAAAAAACCCTAGAACTCTGCTGTTCGAACCCGAAATCCACAAAAACTTTAAATCTAAGTACAAAACAACGAATTAAACTAAAACAAAACATACCTGATTGACGATTATAAGATCTAAACAAACCCCAATACGCAAATCAATCAAAATCAACTTGAATCTGAGTATTTAGAAATCGATGAACAGTAAAAAAAATCGCACATCAGATAAAACGCACAATAATAGACCAAGAATGAAATCAAAACAAAGTAATGAAACACTAATCAAACTACAAACATAGAATGAAAAACAAAAAACATACCTGAAATTCCAAAATCACAATCTGAAATGCACAGATAAGAACGCAAGAAGAAAAACACGCAGAGAGAATGAAGGGAAGATGAATAGTCAAACAAGTTCAAATGGAATAAAGAAAAGAAAATGCACACTCTTACTTCTATATACTTAAAAAAACTTAAAAAAAATGAGAACATTACCTGATAAGCCCCCATTACTCCCCCTACACAAATGCACAAAATTTATCAAATTAGTTTAGCATTTGCATAGTAATTTCAGAAATACTTACCTGATGAATTTCTGATCAGCACAAGAAGTAATTTATCAGCAACATTCACACCCCCTCAAAAAATAGAATATTCTCAGATAAAGAACCCAGATATACACTCCCCCTCGAAAAATGCACAGACCATATGACAAAAACACAGATAGCAAACATAAAGACATCAATATGAAGGATGATCTTATGGAATATAAATTTTGTAACAACTGAATATATAAACTTTTAAACACTAAACAAATTAAAGTCTACTCAGTAGAATATCCCAGATTTATCAATCAGTTGAAATCAAACGGGAATTGTTGAATACAGAAACATGTTTCATTGTATATCAAGTTAAGACATGTTCAGAGTCAAACACTTGCAGGTATCTATTCAGTGTGCTCGCATGCGATCTCTGATTAGCTTCAAGAAAAATGTAATTCTAAACATAAAATGAAGAACTAAGTCATCAAGAATTAAGATTTTCACAAATTTACAGGTTTGTTGCAACTCAAAATATATCACCAAGTATCCAGAGATGTGTGCTCATTGGCATCTTTTAGTTGTGTGCTCATTGACATCTTCACATGAGTGTGCTCTTTGGCATCTTTTAACCGTTGTGCACTTTGGCATCTTTCTATCTGACCCTATTGCAGGATTTGGGTCAGCCGCTCCCAGACCAGATGGCCTTAGGGGACTAGGTGTCAAGCACCCCTTGGAACTTACTTTCCCGGATCAGAAAGGCTACATCGACATATCCTAAACCCATTCATACCAGTAGAACATGACTTTCGATCTGGTTCTATTGCAGGATTTCTGTTCGATCACTCCCAAATCAATTGACCTTAGGGAACCAGATGTCGAGCATCCCTCAGAACTTACTTTCCCAAACCAGAAAGGTCACAGGTACAAACTTTTAAACTCAAGGATTTCTGTATTTTAAATGCTTAAAAATAAAATCATCTCAATAACTCAGATATATATCGAATAGCTTAGCCCATATTTTCATTACGATCTACAATTTTGATCACTTAGGTTATTCAAGCAAAGTAAATCATAAATATGCCGACTCACATATCTTTAAAGCAATATCTAAAGCGTCAAACATGTTGCTGACTTTTCGATGTTTAAAAGATTTGAACGTTGAACATATGAAACTTTAAATATAAACAAGGTGACTTGTCAAAGATTCTAGACACACATTTTATTCAACTGAAAGAAAATATGAAATATTAAACTTTATAGAATAAAATTTGTAAAGATTTAAACTTTTAAATTCAACATGCCAAGTTTTGAAAGTAGAAAGTTAAATCGTTTTTCATCTAAGGCTTTTGTAAATATATCAGCAAGTTGATATTCAGTTGGGACAAAATATAACTCAATAGTACCTTCTTCCACGTGATGCTTTATAAAATGATATCTCATGTCTATGTGCTTGGTCTTGGTGTGCTGGACAGAATTGACCGATATCGCAATTGCAGACTTGCTGTCACAATATATTGGCACAGTCTTGTATAGCATCCCGTAATCGCGAAGTTGCGTTTTCATCCAAAGCACTTGAGCACAGCAACTAGCCGCAGCGACGTATTCAGCTTCGGCTGTTGATATTGACACGCAGTTTTGCTTTTTCGACGCCCAACTTATCAGTCTTTCACCAAGAAACTAGAGATGACCAGAAGTACTTTTCCTGTTCAATTGATTACCACCATAATCTGCATCAGAATAAGCAATCAAATTATAGTCAGAACTTTTAGGATACCATAATCCTAAATAAGGAGTTCCTTTAATATATCTAAAAATGCGTTTGACTGCTAAAAGATGAGATTCTTTTGGTTTTGCTTGAAAGCGGGCACACAAGCACGTTGAAAACATTCTGTCCGGGCGACTTGCAGTAAGATACATCAGTGATCCGATCATCCCTCTGTATGTCTTTTGTTCCACAACTTTTCCATCTGGATCCAGTCCGAGTTTGGCACCGTTAGCCATAGGCGTGCCAATTGAAGTAGATTTGTCCATCTTGAATTTCTTCAAAATGTCAAATACGTACTTTGACTGATTGATGAAGATTCCATCTGGAAGTTGCTTCACTTGTAAGCCGAGGAAGAAGTTGATTTCTCCCATCATGCTCATCTGAAATCTAGAGGTCATTAAATCAGAAAACCAATTACACAAAGATTTGTTAGTCGCACCGAAAATAATATCATCTACGTATATTTGTACTAAGCAGATATCAAGATTAGTTCTATAAATGAAAAGAGTTGTATCTATCGAGCCTTTGGTGAAGCCGGATTTGACCAAGAAAGTTGACAACTCGTCATACCACGCCCGTGGAGCTTGTTTCAGACCATACAAAGCTTTATCGAGAAAATAAATGTAATCAGGACGATCTTTGTCAACAAATCCCTTTGGCTGAGATACATATACTTCTTCTTTCAGCTTTCCATTGAGAAATGTTGTCTTTACGTCCATTTGATATACTGTGAAATTGCGATAAGCAGCGAAGGCAAGAAACATTCTGATAGCTTCCAATCTGGCAACGGGTGCAAATGTTTCATCATAGTCAATACCTTCTTCTTGTCGATATCCTTTGGCTACTAACCTTGCTTTGTTCCGAATGATGATACCATCTTTGTCTTTCTTATTCTTGAATATCCACTTGGTACCAATTATGCTCTTACCTTTCGGCCTTGGTACAAGTCTCCACACTTTGAGTGCTTCAAATTGATTGATCTCCTCTTGCATAGCAATGATCCAATCTGGGTCCTCCAACGCTTCAGAAACTTTGGTAGGTTCAATCTTGCTTAGGAAGCAAGTGTACAAACATTCATTGGAAGAAGCTGTTCTGGAGCGAGTAGAAACACTTGCTTGAGGATCCCCAATAATTTGATGGATTGGATGAGATCTTGTCCATTTTGTTGTATGAGGGAGAGGATCAATAACTTATTGAACCACTTCTAATTGATGAGGAGGATCTTCAGAAGAAATAATGTCAGAAGATGACACAGATATGGTTACAACTGGAGGAGGAGGTATTTCCATAACATCAGATTCAGGCTCTTGTTGACCAGATATAGCTTGTACTTCTTGGTGAACATTTTCTACTGGTACAACTTCATCTTCTACAGACTCCTCATGAACAGTTTCAGCAATTTCTGGTTCATGTATGAATTAGTCAGAATGATGTTCAGAAGATATGTCTTGAATCTCAGGAAGTACTGAAGCAGCATCAGGTTCAGAGGTTGATGCAGCGGAATTAGGATTAGATGTACTCACAGATTCCTGATTCAAGATATTTGACACATTATTAGTGTTTGGTTTAGGAACATCATCATAAAAATTTTCAAACAGAAAATCAAGATAAGAAAGATTAGACAAAGAATTAGAAGGATCCTGATTTATCGGTTGAAGTGCAGGTTCTGAACTAATTTGTTCAGAAGTTGAGTTTCCAGTAATAGCGGGTTCTGAACTGTGTTGTCCAAAAACCAAATCGGCAGCTTCATCAAATTTGACATTCACTGACTCTATCACTTTTCTTGCAGAAAGGAGAAAGACTCTGTAAGCAACAGAGTTAGAAGAATAGCCCAGAAATATGCCTTCATCTGCCTTTGGACTAAATTTCTTCAGAAAATCTCTGTCATTCAAAACATAGCATTTACACCCGAAATACTTGAAATATTTGATGTTGGGTTTGATACCGTTCATCAATTCATATGGAGTCTTGTTGAACCGGCGGTGTAGAATTGATCTGTTTTGAGTATGACAGGCAGTTGATATGGCTTCGGCCCAGTGAGACAAAGGAAGACCTGAATAAGCAAGCATAGATCTAGCAGCTTCCACAAGCGTTCTGTTTCGTCTTTCAACAACCCCATTCTGTTGCGGTGTTCTTGCAGCAGAAAACTGTTGTTGTATTCCTTGATCATCATAGAATGCTTGAAGAGTTGAATTCTTGAATTCTGTGCCATTATCTGATCTTACAACTTTGACATGCTTTTGCTTATTTGTCTGAATGGTTTTGATGAGGTTGATGAGAATTTCGGGTGTCTCATCTTTAGATTTGAGAAATTTCACCCAAGTATATCTGGAGTAGTCATCAACAACAACCAAAACATATTTCTTCTTACCAATGCTCTTTGTCTTCATTGGTCCGCACAAATCAACGTGAATCAGATCTAGGATGTCCGCAGTGCAATGTTCAGGCTTAGGCTTATGAGATGCTTTCTTCATCTTTCCTTTCTCGCAGTCCTGACAGAGATGGTCTTTCTGGAAACGGAGGATTGGAAGACCTCTCACATAATCATTCTTGACCAAGCGATCCATATATTTGAAATTGAGATGAGCTAGTCGTCGGCGCCACACCCAACTTTCATTAATAGAGGCTTTTGATAGAAGACAAAAATCTGATGGAACCTTTACTTCGGAAAGATTAATGGTATAAAGATTTGATCGTCTCTTTCCAACAAGTAAGTCCATGCCGCTATTATTCTTTACAGCAACTCTTCAAGATCTTTATCGCAGAACTTCCGATGCTGAATAGATTGTGACTTAATCCTTCGACATAACTTACTCTTTTGACAGTTATATTACCTTGAACAAGATCACCATAACCAAGAATGGGAGCCGTCTCGCAGTTTCCAAATTTGACACGACCGCAACATTTTTCTTTAAAATTTGAAAGTAGAGATTTGTTGCCAGTCATGTGTTTGGAACACCCCGAATCCAGATACCATAATTGATTTAGCTGCACAATCAAAAATTACTGAGATTTAGGTACCCATATGAATATGGGTCCCTTCTTGTTAGTCCTTTCTTTTTTCTTTTTCAAACATTTATTTTTCCAAAAAATCTTAGACTGATCAAATAAAGCATGAACATCATCACATATTAATGAAGAATCGCAATCATCAGAATCAGAACTAGAGAGACAATATGAGATATTCTTCGAAATTTGAAACATTTGCTCTACAGAATATTTTGTAGTTTTATTATAAAAGGCAAATGATTCTTATTTACAAAGAAAATCTACACATTTATTCTCTACAGAAACAAATTCTTCAGATCTCTGTTTCTTTATCCAAACAGACTTCACATACTTCTTCAAAGGCCTATCTGAAATAGAGGAATCAGAAAAGTTAGAATTTTCAGAAATATCAAACTCTTTCGTCTTTTTCTTCTTCTTTTACGCTTTGTTTTATAGAAATAATCATTTAACGTAAAAGTGTTATCAACAATTTCAGATAAAATATTTGACTTGGAAGAGGAAGTTTTATCAATAAAACCAAACTGATCAGTTATTTTATTTGGATAAGACTCAGATAAAGAAACATCAGATGAACACAAGGTGATGGAAGATTTGAGAAGACCAGAATTATTTTCTTTAAAACTCGATGTCATAAAAGAAAAAATGACATTGTTTTCAATTTTTCTTAAAATCTCTTGTTCTTCCAATTGTTCTTCTAGATCAAAGATTTGGCTTTCTAATACTAATGGAGGTATATATCTCTTAGAATCATAAGGTACTGGAGATATATTGTCCTTATTAGGATTAGATGTATTTAAATCAAAGAAGTCATTCAATCTAGAAGATTTAGTAGAAAAAACAATGTTTAACTTTTGTCTTCTCTTCTTTATTTTCTCAGGAAAATATTTTGCATTTTCTTGAGTGTAAACAAAAGGAACTTCCATTCTCTTGTTGTTTATCCGTTTTTGATCTTCCTCAATTGTAGTTTCTTTAGCACTTGTCCAAAAAGGTTTATATTGAGAGCCATATTGTGAAAGACCAAGACATTCGTAATCATAAAAATTGGGAATCTCAAATTTAGCTTTCTTTAAAAATTGAGGATTTTTAAATCCAAGACCCCAATTTTCTTTTAATGGCTCATAACTCCTTGGTTTATGCATATGAATTGTTTGTTCAGTTTGATTTTGTTTATATAACTTTTCTTCTAATTCAAATATTTTATCCGAAAACTCTTGATTTAAAATTGACAATTCAGACAAAGAATCATGAGAAGTCTTTTTTTTAATTTCTAAATCTTCTATTCTTTCTTGAAATTTCTCTTTTGTAAACTTTAAAATAACTTTTTCATCTCTCAGAGAAATCTTCAATTTTTCAATTTGAACAGACTTTTCTTGATTTTCGCGTTTTTCGGATAGAAGCTTTGAACGAAATTCATGTAAAGCCTTTGTAATGACATTCATTTGCGATGTAATGAAATTAAAATCAAACTCAGATGGTACCTTAGATTCATCGGTTGAAGTCTCCTCATCCTCATCATCACTGTTGTCGTCTCCAATAAAACACATGGCAACAGTCTCTTCATTATCAGCTTCATTGTTTGAGTGGTCCAACCAATATTCCTCCTCAGCCAACAGAATTGTTCCACTTGCTTTCTTCTCAGCCAAAGTTAATTTCTTCTTATAGAAATCAACATCTTTCACAATATTCTTTCTGCACTCCTTTGAAATATGCCCGGGTTTGCCACAGTTGTAGCAAGTCACAGCCTTCTTATCTTCTTTCTTTGGTTCAGCTGCTGTAGCAGGCTCATATTTGGGAAAGAAAGGCTTTGATGTAGTATCGGATTCTACCTTCTTTGATCCAGAGGAGAAACGAAGATTGTTTGAACCTGGCCGTTTCTGATATTTCTTTTGATAGTGCTGACTTAGAAGAATCATGGCTTTTTCCAATGCTTCACCATCGTCATCTGTTGACCCGTCATAAGCAGACTCAGTCAAGGCTTGCTCAGCCATTTGACTAGCTAAAAGAGCGATTGGATCCACGGTCTTAGGCTTCTGCTTATCCAGCTTAGCTTTCTTCTTCAGAACCATGGCTTCGTCAGACATCAGAATTTCAAACATTTCCTGAATGGGCATTTTGGAAATTCTAGGATCATTCCTCATCCGATGACATGATTTTTCCCATTCAGGTTTGAGTGCATTGAGGAACTTCAGATTTGTCTCCAGCTCATTCTTTGTTACCTTGATCTTATACAGATCATTAATAACAGTCCAAAACCTGTCGAAGACACTTTTCAGACTTTCCCCATCCTTAGCTTTGAACTCTTCAAAGTTGTTCATGTATCTTGTCTGACGAAGCTGAGTAGACATAGCAGTACCAAGCATGATTTTCTCCAGTTGTGTCCACATCAGCATAGGATTGTGTTTGAAACAATCAATTCTGTTATATATGGAATTTGGTAGAGCAAGAATCAAATTCGACTTGGCCTGATTGTCAGCTTGGTATCTTAGAAGTTCATCAGCCTCATATTCTATCAGGGCTTTTTCTACATTAGTAGCTGGAGTGTTTCCAACAGCTGGTATCACTTTCCTTGGCTTGACCATGGGACCTTCAGTCAAAGCTTTCATCATATTTTCCCCATTTGATTGCCTTTCGATGAAATTAATAAACCGGTCCTGCCATTGTTCAAACTCGTTCTCATTTATCAGAACAGGTGGACGAGTATCAGACCCCAACGACATCATGAGGTCGTTCTTATAAAGTTGAGCTTGTAGAGACATTTTGATGAAATTTGGAATTCAGAAAAATAACCAAGTGTTGATGACCCGCACACCCAAGGAATGCGTGTTCAGAGAAACTATTCGGGTCCTTGATGAATGCGTGTTCAGAGAGAGATGCACTCGATGCTTTGCGGGTCAGAAGGACACGCGCTTGCTGCTATGCGTGTACAAAAGGGACACGCAAGGTATGCTATGCGTGTACATAGGGGCACGCACTTGAAGATGTGCGTGTTCAACAGGGCACACACTTGATGTGCTATGCGTGTGTCGACAGATACGCAAGAGAGATAACCTGAGAAAAAACTAACACTCAAAAGTTAGTTACATAAAGAGTATATGATAGAAACGCATTCTAATAAGATGAACACATATGATTTCATGAAGAACACACAAACTATAATAACAACCCGCATACTATATTAATAACACACACAATAATATGAATGACCCGCATACTACTTGACTCACACGCATACTTCAAATCCTATTAATAACATGCAACCCGCACATCATATGAATGACACGCACAATGATATGAACGACCCGCATAGTAACACTCGACTATAAATCTGCAAAATCGATCATAACAATGACTTAAATCCATACAAATTGCACATAATTGATCGAAAACAAGTTTTTAATACAAATCAATTGACAATATCGATCAAAACACTCCGAATCTCAAAAATCAAAACGAACAGAACATAGAACTCGATTTTTTCAGAATAAACTCAAACTCAAAATCAAAGCATCAAATCATGTTTTTATTGCAAAACAACAAGAATCAAACTCAATCGACTAACTAAAACTCATCTAATAACATCAAATTCAAAGCAATTCGATCACAAAACAGACTGAAATTGGTGAAAATCCAGAAAATGAGATTTTTCTTGAAAAAAACAAGAAAAATCAATCAAATTTTCGAATTATCTACACAAATCAGTAACAAAAATACACTAATCTCAATCCTCTCAAGATCTTGAAGCTCTGATACCAATTGATAAGCCAAGATCACAAGATCTGTAGAGAGAGAGAGTCTAGAGAGAGAAAAGTGCACTCAATGAAACAGTGACATTCTATTCAAAATCTGTGAAAAGTTCTTACAACAAAAACAAGCCAAGGAGACTTAAATACCCCAAGGCATTTACAAAACACAACAGAACAATAAATACAATGATTACTATAAAATCATATCTAACACCCTCCCTCTTCAGATCTCTTAGAGAACCAAAAGAAGGACTTACCTATAGGAGCAACAGAAGTAGATCCTATAGATAGTGTGGTGGTTGAAGAAGAGAATGAGGAAGAGAATTCTGAGAATAAGAATGATGAAGAGATTCCTGTAGAAAACCATATCCTTACCAATTAAAGGGGGGGGGGGGGTAAACCATTCATCAATAGTGAAAAGGTGGATAACTCAAAAAGAGAAAAGGGAAAGGTACAGGGAGTCCACTATATGCAGACCACAGTTGTGAATCCCTGTACATGTAAACAACATCAGCCCCAAAAACATGATAAAACAAGGGGTAATCAAAAAAACTGGAATAATCAGTGGGCACTAAAACAAGGAGTTGATCTGAGTAAAATCAATAGACCAAAACCTTGTTTTATTTGTGGAAAGCTTAACCATATTGCCAAATACTGTTATTTCAATCCTATGAACCAGAGGATAAATTTTCAAAGACATATACAAAATCCTGTTGGTTATAGGAATCAAAGAAGGAATCATATGGCTGAAAATGTAAAAAGAGTACCTTTAAAAGCTCATGCTCAAAACAAGTTTGCAAAATCAAAGAAAAATACTCCAAATAAGCCAAGGAGTAACTTAATGAAGAAGAAATCAAACAACTTTGTCCAGGTATGGGTTCCAATAGTAAAGAAATCTGTTAGTACTGCTACTTCAAATAGTACTGCTGACAGAAATAATGCTGCTGCAAGCAATACTACTGCTAACAATGTTAGTACTGCTAATCCAATTAGTACTGCTAATGAAGTTAGTACTGCTAACAAAATTAGTACTGCTAATCCAATTAGTACTGCTAATGATGTTAGTACTGCCAATCAAGTTAGTACTGCTTCCAGTAACAGACCCATTATTGTGACAAAGTATTCAAGCCATAAGATTCCCCAGTCTGAAAAGCTCATCAAAACTGATTGTGAATATGTTGATGAGAATGGGAAACCCAAGACCACTTTGGCTTGGGTTCCTACTAAAAACTAATTGTTCCACTTTATGTGAAGGGCAACCAACAACAAAAAGGGTAGAGCATTTGGCATATTGATAGTGGTTGCTCTAGGCACATGACAGGCAACAAGTCCTGCCTACAAAACTTCAAAAGAATTGATGGAGGACATGTTGCATTTGGTGATAATCCATCTGGAGAAAAGATTAGTGGAAAAGGTAATGTGTCAAAGGGTAAGATGACCTTTGAGGATGCCTACTATGTTGAGCAATTGAGATACAACCTGTTAAGTGTATCACAGGTTTGTGACAAGAAACATAGTATATTGTTTACTGATACTGAATGTATTATCCTTGCTAAAGGGTTCAAGGTAGTTGATGAAAGTATAATACTACTGAGAACACCAAGAAAGGACAATGTTTATTGCTTGGATTTAGAGAATGTATCTAATGATTCATCATTTAATTGTCTATTTTCAAAAGCTTCTGTTGATGAATCATCTCTTTGGCACAGAAGGATGTGTCACATGAACTTTAAAACAATGAATAATCTTGTGAAAAACAACCTTGTAAGAGGTTTACTACAAAAGGTATTTTCATGTGATGATCATTGTGTTGCATGTCTTAAAGGCAAACAGCATAAAACTTCTCATAAGTCCAAAGAGATAAATACAATCTCTTTACCTCTTACTTTATTGCATATGGATCTGTTTGGCCCTACAAATGTGATGAGTATTGGCAAGAAATCTTACTGCTTAGTTATTGTTGATGATTTCTCTAGATTCACTTGGGTCTATTTTCTGAGGACAAAGGATGAGACAAATGGACTGATCAAATCCTTTATTCTCAGAGTTGAAAACCAAACAAATCAAAGAGTTAAAATCATCAGGTCTGATAATGGAACTGAATTTAAAAACTATGATCTAAACAACTTCTGTGAGGAAAAAGGTATTGAGAGACAATACAGTGCTCCTAGGACCCCTCAACAGAATGGAGTTGCTGAGAGGAGAAATAGGACACTGATTGAAGCTGCGAGATCCCTGTTGGCAGATTCAAAACTGCCAGTTACATTTTGGGCAGAAGCAGTTAATACTGTTGTTATGTTCAAAACAGGGTTCTAATAGTTAAATCTCAAGGCAAGACACCATATGAACTTTTTAACAAGAAGAAGCCTTTTATTGGATTTTTCAAACCTTTTGGATGTCCTTGCACAATTCTTAATACCAAAACTCACTTAGGCAAGTTTGATAGCAAAACAGATGATGGATTTCTGGTTGGTTACTCATCCCAAAGTAAGGCTTACAGAGTATTTAATACCTCTTCTAGAATAATTGAGGAAAGTGACAATGTCAAATGCAATGAGAGCACACCAAATAAACTTGGTACATGCCCTGATTGGCTTTTTGACATTGATTCACTAACTAATTCTTTGGGTTTCAGTTATGAGAATAATGCAGGAACAAGGACAGAATCAGTACAAGACAAAAGACAAGAGTTTGTGTTATTCCCAATCCCTACAGCAGATTCTACTGAACTCTGTGTTCAAGAGAAGAAAGATGCTTCAGATTCAAAGGAAACTGAAACTGCTCAGAATGAAGAGGAGAGAGGTGAAAAGGAGGATCAACTTTTGACTTCAGAACAGCTAGAACCTGAGATGCCTGCATTGGCAGAAGATGATACTGATGATGGGAACTCCTCAGTGTTTGGTGGCAGCACTCCAGAAAAGAATGACACCAATCTTGAAGTAAATCTTCATGAAGAGGCTGTCAATGCTACAAGGACTCAAAAGAATCATCCTCCTCAGTTGGTGATTGGAGACATCAATTCTCCAATAATCACAAGGAATCAGAGTAAGTTGGAAGGATTAAAAGACATACAATCAGGCTTACTATCTTGCTTTCTATCTCAGGTTGAGCCCAAAAAGGCACATGATGCAATGAAAGATCCAAGCTGGATAGAAGCAATGCAAGATAAGCTGCTGCAGTTTGTATTGCAAAATGTATGGGATTTGGTAGAACTGCCTAAAGGACACAGAGCTATAGGGACAAAATGGATTTTCAGAAACAAGAAGGATGAGAGAGGAATAGTGATCAAGAACAAGGCTAGATTGGTAGTACAGGGGTACACTCAAGAAGAAGGAATTGATTATGAAGAGGTTTTTGCACCAGTGGCTAAGATTGAGGCAATTAGGTTGTTTTTAGCCTATGCTTCTTTCATGAAGTTCAAAGCCTACCAAATGGATGTGAAAAATGCTTTTCTATATGGCAAAATTGAAGAAGAAGTATATGTCTGTCAGCCTCCAGGGTTTGAAAATCCCAAGTATCCTGACAGAGTATACAAATTGAAGAAAGCACTGTATGGACTACATCAAGCACCAAGAGCTTGGTATGATACCTTGTCTACCTATCTCTTGGAAAATGGTTTTGAGAGAGGAACCATTGACAAGACTCTGTTCATTCAAAGGAAGAAGAAGGACATCATGTTAGTGCAAATCTATGTGGATGACATCATCTTTGGATCCACAAAAGATCAATTGTACAGAGATTTTGAAGAATTAATGCATAAGAGATTCAAGATGAGTTCTATGGGTGAACTTACTTTCTTCCTTGGGTTACAAGTTAAGCAGCAACAAGATGGAATCTTCATAAGCCAAACCAAGTATGTGCAGGACATTTTAACCAAGTTTGGGTTCTCAGATTCCAAGCCTGCAAGTACACCCATGGAGACACACAAACAGATTATTGTAGATCTTGAGGGGGAGGATGTGGATGTTCATTATTACAGATCCATGATTGGCTCTCTCATGTATCTCACAGCTTCTAGACCAGATATCATGTTCCCTGTTTGTGTGTGTGCAAGATTTCAAGTTAGGCCAAAGCAATCACATGTTCAAGCAGTCAAGAGGATATTCAGATATCTCAAAGGTCAACCCAGATTAGGCCTTTGGTATCCTCATGACTCACCATTTGACCTTCTTGCATATTCAGATAGTGATTTGGGTGGAGCTAACTTGGACAGAAAGTCTACAACTGGAGGATGTCAGTTTTTGGGTGCAAGACTAGTATCATGGCAGTGTAAGAAGCAAACCACAGTGTCCACTTCAACAACCGAAGCAGAATACATATCTGCTGCAAGCTGCTGCTCACAAGTGCTATGGATTCAGAATCAAATGATGGACTATGGTATGACATTTCTTCACACTCCTATTTTCATAGACAACAGCAGTGCTATTAGCATTGTTAATAATCCTGTCAAGCATTAAAAAACAAAGCATATAGAAATAAGGTACCATTTTATCATAGACTGTAATGAGAAGAAGCTAATTCAAGTTCAGAAAGTACACACAAGTAACCAGTTTGCTGATCTACTCACAAAAGTTTTTGATGTGGGTAGATTCACATTCTTGGTCACAAGTGTGGGCATGATGAACAATGAATAAGTATATTCTCATTCTCTTTATGTACCTATATAGATTCCTCCTTATTTACTTTCATTAAATTGGAGCTATTAACCCTGTGTGTTTAAGTGTTTCAGTTTGTTTTGATTGGATACTTAGTACTTCTTAATCAGTTAATACTGCTCGCTATATTACTCATGATAAATTTTCAAAAATGGTTAAGTATGGTTACTACTGCTAGGTGGTTTATACTGCTAGTGCAAAGTTACTACTGCTTGACTTATTTAATACTGCTGGTCTGTGTTAATACTACTAGTCTATGTTAATACTGCTAGTCTGTGTTAGTACTGCCAGTATATGTTACCATTGCTATTGTGAGTTAATACTGCGAGTTCGTTAATACTGCCAGGGTAATTAGTACTGCTTCTAACTTACTCCCTTCACCTATAAATACCCTGTGTGACCGCCAAATTATAAACGGCTCTTTGAATTTCCTACTTGTGTACTCTCTCTCTCTCTCTCTCTCTCTCTCTCTCTCTCTTGTTCTCTTGGATTCTCTCTTACCAGTGCGTAACCCTAACTTCAATTACTCGCTCAAGACGATGGCAAAACTGATGTTTGTTGATGAACACAATGAGTTGGCAATGCTACTTAAACCGAAGCAAGCAGAAGGATTTCATCAGATTGTGGATTTTCTACAATCCTCACACATCGCCCACGCTCTAACTGTCAATCCCACAATCTATGTGGAACACCAAAGGCAGTTCTGGGCCAATGCTGCTATTCATACTGAAGATGGCAATCAGGTCATCAAAACAAGGGTGTGTGATAAACCCCTGACAATCACAGAAGGAGCTATTCGCATTCATCTACGACTAGATGATGCCTCAGGTATAACCTCTTTACCCAAGGAAGATCTCTTCCAAGCTCTTAGTCAAATGGGGTATGAAGGTCCCACTGATGTATTCAAGTTCTTCAAGAACAAGTTTGCACCACAGTGGAGATTCTTTGTTTATACCCTTCAGCACTGTATTTCAAGGAAAACAACTGGATGGAGTGAGTTTAGCAGCACCATAGCCTATGCCTTGGTCTGCTTAGGTACCTCTAGAAAGTTCAATTTTGCTCAAATGATTTTAAATAATTTTATGTCAAACCTGGATACCAAAACCAAAAGCTTTTATATGTATCCCAGGTTTGTACAAGAGATTATACTGAATGAATTGACGGATATACCTCATTTCAATGAGGTATATGTACCAAAACCCCCAAAGGGGAAGGTGTTTTCTAATATGAGGAGGCCAAGTAAGGACTTCTCAAGTATTGACACACCATTGTTCTCTACAATGATGGGTGTGTCTCCTTCCCATGGTGAGGCATCAGTGTCAAAGCCCTCATCTGACAACCAAACTGATGACCTACCAACACCACTCATTTCTATTACCATCCCTCAATCCCTTCTTAAAAAGCCAACATCACCCATCTCTCACACTTATATAAGGAAAAAGGTAAAGAAGGTTCCTTCCCTTCTTGTACCTTCACCCACAAAGCCTTCAAGCCCTCTAATGGAGAATTATCCATTAGAGAATATCCAAAGGGAAACCACAGGGGTGTCTCCCAACCCCAAGAAGGTGCTCGATAAGGAGAAGGAAGAGCATATGGGTTGTAAGGCTCACACTACTGACTTTGCACAAAGTGCAGGATAGGACAGTGTGAACATATCTAAGACCTTCCCCATGGCAACTTTGGGTGAGCAATCATCCAAAGTTCCCAGGTGCCAAGAAACCAAGGGGGTAGAGGATGCTTCTGCTAGGTAGAAGACCTCTACTAAAAGATCCAAGGATTCTCCAAGGGTGGTAAACACACCCAAAGGAGGTGAGGACAGATATAACTATAATGAATTGATGGAAACTATGGGAAACATAAATCTTGATGTCATCAAGCAAGGCTCACATATAGAGGAGATGAAATTGGTAATTCTGTCTCAACAAGTGCAGATTACCAAATTGAAGAAGATGGTGATGAAGTTGGTGCAGAAAAAGAAAAGAAAGAAGTATGTTTTGAAGAAAAGGGGAGATGCTTTCAACAAGGGGGAGAAACAATCTGAAGGGGAGAAACACAGTCCCATTGGCATGGAAACTCAGTTTGAGGGGGAGCTGAATACAGAAAAAGAAAATACAGAAGTAGAAAGTTCCAAAGCAGCAGAAACAGTTAAACTAGCAGCAGAAAAAGCACAAGCAGCAGTAACAGAGCCAGCAGCAGTAACAGGGCTATTAGTTGAAGAGATAGAAATAGCATAAACTCTTCTAAAGGCCAAAACAGACACTCCCAAAACCACTCAAAAGGCCAAGGGAGTGGAAATTAAAGAAGGAGGTCTTGAGCAGAAAAGAAAAGAAATCAGTGAGGCAGAAATGAAAAGAAAAGGCAAGGCAAAAGTGGATGAATCTGTACAACCTCCCAAGAAGCTAAAACAGATAGAGATTGATGAGGAATTGGCAAAGAAGCTGCAGGCTGAGATAGAACAAGAAGAAGAGACTCAACAGGCCAAAGATAGGCAGATTGCTCTAAATCTGTCCACTAAGCTGAATGAGGAATATCAAAAGAGCCTGAAAGTTGCAGCTGAGGTAAAGAAAAGTACAGTGAAAGTATCCAAGCACAGACTGCCAGCAAAGACTCAGAAAAGACAACCTTCAAAGACCTATTTGGCCAATCAAGAAAGGAGGAAGATGATAAACTTCCTGAAAGGAGCTCTTGGAGTTTCTGAATGAATGTTTACAAATATGCCTTATGGTAGGATTGAGGAACTGTATACAAAGGAGATGTCAAATCTGAAAGGGGATTCCACTCAAAGGGAAGAAGCTGAAAGGAGGATGAAAGAGAGGCATGATCTCAATATCCAACAACCCTTCCCTGATAGTGAGGAAACTACTCCTTCAAAAGAAAAGACTGAAGAAAAGAAGGAAGAACCTGCTGACGTGGAAGTCAAATATGCCAAAAGAGTAAAAACAATAGCTTCCAAGAAACTGTTTAAGAAGCCAAGGGTTGCAGAAGCTGAGAAAGAAACAGAACCATCTGTTACAGGTCAAGCTGAGCAATCAAGTCAAAGTGCACAACAACCAAGTCAATCTAATGTGCATTTTGAACTTTACATGACTGTAACAGATAGTGATCCAGTGAAGGCTGATCCCATTTCAGTCCAAGCCCCTGAAATCATCCACTGGGATATTCTTGAAGATCAAGGCAAATAATATTTCAGAATCAAAAGAATGAGTGATCACTTTGAAGTTTACTCTACTTGGGGGAAGATAGTCAGATGTTGTTCCAGGTCAGACTTGGAAGAAATGTTTAAAGTGGGAATGAATCTGTATGAGGATGTGCTGAAGACTCCAGGGATGAACATCAAGAAACTAGCAATGGAGTATTTATGGATGATATTCAATCCAGATCTTGTCAAGTATGTCATTAAAGATATATTCAAGTCTGTAGACAACTGGATGCTCATAGAAAGGTGTGGGGTGTATATCTTGACCATAGATAAAAGCTTTCATGAATATTATCTGGTGGATAAGATATATGACCACAACCTAGCCAAGCTTCATGGGATGCTAAAAGCCAAATTAATCTGTCCTCAAGGCTCAGAAATGGCAAAGATTGTGGTTAGCAGGATCATCAATCAAAGTCTGGGACTGGATCCAAATTTGGGCAACTGATCTGAAGTGTTGAAAGCATCATGAAGACCATATCATGAAGAACTTGACTTCTCCTTCTGAAAAGTTAAGTTAGGGGGAGATTGTTGGGTATAAATATGCTAAGTATGGTTTATGCTGCTGATTAATGTTGCTAAGTGATTACTACTGCTAGACTATCAAGATTACTACTGCTAGTAGAATTAATACTGTTTAAAGAGTTAGTGCTGCTACTAAATAGTTAGTACTGCTTGGAGAGTTAGTACTACTAGTAGTTAGTACTGCTGAAGATTAATGCTGCTGAAGATGGTTAATACTTCTGAAGATAGTTAGTGCTGCTTATAAAGATAAAGATGCCTTGGAGATAAAGATAAGCTGGAGATAAGGCTGAAGATAATTATGGGATTGATATTGAAGATCAAGTTTATTTTGATAATTATCTTGTAATCTACTCTGTAAATATAGTCTAAGATGTTATAGATTATATAGTACATTCTGTGAGAAAAATTAATATATATGTTTTGTTAGAGAGAATTAACCTCAAGACTAGTTTAGATCCTTTCTATAGAGAAGTATAGAACGTCTGTTGAGCCTGTTCAACAGATTGAGGTTTTGTGTGTAATCATCAAGTTGAATCAATATAAACTTATTATTTGAGTTTCATAAACTGTTCCATTGATTTGTGTTAAAGTGTTTTTCCGCAACTTCTTTAACATTGTTTCTGAGTGAGTTATTTTTGTTTGAGTTTCGATCCTGACAAATTTTCCTAAAATCTTTCTTGTATAAGATGTCCAAAAATGTTAATTGTATATTGGTTTGTTCTTTGTTTTCTTTTACCCCAATTCTTATTTCAATTCAACTTCAAAACTTTATTTTCTTGTACTTTAGCCACCAAATACTATAATTGCATTCTTTTGGTTTTGGTAATGAATTTTCAGTCATGATTATATTTATGTTGGTTATTATTGATTCATTTTTGTACTTTTCGAAATATGAGGTATTGAATTTATGTGTATTAATATATGGTTAATGGTTATAGTAATAACCAAGAGAATCCAATAAGAACCTCCACTCCACTGTGGGACACATGTTGTGTCCAGTTACAAGTTCTTATAAGCACCCAAGTGATTGAACAAGGATCCAGGTTTTTATATACATTTCTTTTTTACTTTTTATTATTTTTGTTGTTTCTTCATCATTTTATTTTCTTTTAACAAATCTTTAAAACATATAAATTAAATTTGACACAGAAAAAATAAAAAATAAATATTATAAAATATATTTATTAGTTTTGTTTTATGTTTCATTTCTAGTAGAAAATTTACAAGTTTTTGTATTTTGTTTTAATAAGTTTAATTTTTAATTATCTCATTATATTATTACGTTTTGATTACATTTCAAATACTTATATATATACTAGCATCATACCCGTGCAATGCACCGGGTGAGTAAGGTGTAAAATTTTATCGTAAATGAAAAATTAAAAGCATATGAAGGAAACCAGTAACAAATACACACTCAAGCAAGTCAAACAAAAACGAAAAAGAACACAAAACCTGATACCGAAACACCTCAAAGAAATCAAGAAGAAATCAAGAAGGACGGTAATAACAAATACACACTCAAGCAAGTCAAACAAAAACGAAAAAGAAGACAAAACCTGATACAGTTGTTTGAAAAAAGGCGCTACTTGATCGATCTTTTCGATTTCATCCTCATCTTCTCCATTCAAAATTCATGTTTAAATAAGGATATAAATAGGGGGAAGAGGGCGTGTTTAGAGATAGAGATACATGAAAATGATGATAACAATGGTTTTGAATTTTGATTTGAACGAGTTGGAAGGATTTAGGGATAGGAAGGAAGTTGAACTGGTTTAAGGATAAGGTTGAACGTGTTTAAGGATATGCATTGATAATGTGCTTTAGTAAGTGGTAAGGCAATAGCAAGTTGTAAACTTGAAATTTAAGTAAATTAGTATAGATATTGGATGATTTTTAGAAAGTTTTTTAAGAGTTTTGAATCAATGCTTTATAATATAGTATAGATATTGGATGTTTTTTAGAGAGTGATAATTTTTTTTTAAATTTGTTTAATTTAGGCTTAATAATATAATATTTTTTATATAAAAAAATAAGTATTTTGTTAAAATTCATTAATTATCTTATATATTTTAAATTTTTTATATTTAAATTGAGATGTTTATCCTGTTTTGATTATGTTTATCACAATTCAAATTTCATAATTTTAGGTCGCGTTTGGTTTGTGGGATTGGAATGGATTTGGAGGGATTTGGATTTCAAATCCTGCGTTTGGTTTGCAGGAATGGATTTCGTTGACCGGATTTGAAATCCGTTGACCATTTAAAAATCCCTTACCTGATGGATTTCAAAATTCTTTGCAATGAGCCTGGATTTGAAATCCAAATCCTGATGGATTCTAAAGCCTGATAGATTTCAAATTCTTATCCAAACACATGAAAGGATTTCAAATCCCCCCAAATCCAAATCCAGATCCCCCCAAATCCAAATCCCTCATTGAAATCCAATCCATTCCATTCCAATCCAATCCCGCAAACCAAACGCGCCCTTAGTTGTTTGGGGATTAGAGATAAGGATTTTGGGGGATAAGGATGGAATTTATTAATTAGGGTTAAAAACTTTTAAAAGTAGTACATATTGCTTCATTAGTTGTTTTTAAGAGATTTTAAGTAGATTAACATTAAATAATAGTACATAATGCTTAATGAGTTGTTTTTAAGAAATTTTTGTGTCTCTTTTATAATATAGTATAGATAAATTAAAATTAATTTATAAATCATAAATTAATAATTGTAAAATATCTTTTCTATTTTTAAAAATTATATTACATTGCTATATATAGATGACAACATATGAGTCATTCCTCACACCTCTTCTTCAAAAAAATGATTTTTTTAAAAATCAAGTAGGCATTCAAATGCACCCAAATATATTAATTAAAAGATTAAAATTAATATAAAGAAGTGAAAATTTATTAATTATATTTGAATTTTTTATAATTTATAATATATATAATTATATTAAAATTTATATAATAGTCTATAAATAAAATTTTATTTTGTAAATTATAAAAATGGAAAGTGCGTATTTTTTTTAAAACCTCCATTGTGGAGTTTTATTGAGGTTCTTATTTGGTTGAGGTAGCAATGATGTGGCAGGAAAAAATATGGCATGTTAGATTTTGGAGGTTCCACCATGGTGAATGCTCTAATAAGATTGTTTAGTTTTAAAATTACAAGACAAACTCGGTGTGTTCATTTAGTTTTAGGCCTTCAAACATGCATCTATAAGGCAAATTGGGTGGTTCGGTAGGAACTCCGATCATCGGAACCATCTAGACACATTTTTAAATCATGTTAACTAGGGGTGCTCAAAATTCCGACCAATCTGACCAACCTGGCCAACCTAATCCGGAAAAACCAAAAAAGAAAAAAACTCAAACTGAGGTAAACCGACACATAATTGATATAGAATTAGGCCAAACCGCATTTATTGGGTTGGAAGTGGGTTAGGGTAATTACATGTGTTAAGTTGTTTGGCAGAGGCTAAGTTATGTTAACCTCTTGTCCTCCAACAACTTAGCCATTGAAGTTCCCTTTAATTACCAAAATGCTACCCCCTCCATCAACATTGTTGGATCAAGAGGCGTGCTTCATCCAACGGTTTTGGGTGGTTCTTACGGTTCCTTTAGATTTTAGAGTTCCTACTCGATCCTGAGTAATGGTGTTGATTAGCCTCTTGTTTGTAAATCCTTGTTTGATTTGGGCAATATAATCAACCTCCTTTGGATGTTGACTTGCAATATGCGACAGTGGAACAAAGCACTCTCTCAGATGTCGTACTTGTGTTTTTTCTATCATTATTGCCATGTGGTTGCATTGTTTCTTGGAGTTTCTTTTTCCTGTACGTAGTTTCTAACTTTGTTTATTGGGATTGATCATGTTTTGTTTTGTCAAGACACGTGATATGAATTAGGCTCAAATCCCACCAATGAGATGCATGATGATCATGAATACATTCGAATAGTTTGTGATGCAGACGTACAAGAATGTGTGGAGTCGTAGTTCTACAATAAAACTTTAAGTTCGAGATTTGTCGATCAATCTAGAAAGCTTGTGAACGAGTTAATGTTAACTATGCGTAGCAAGTTTTAGGCACCAAGCCCTAATTCGCACAAACGAGTGAAACAAAGTCTGCACATGTTGGAATGTTAGCTTTTTAATTAGAGTTTATGGGGGCAGGTCGACCCTGGGCATCCCATGCCCGTGGAGAATCAACTAGGCACATGCACTTCTAGCCTATTATTATGAAAAAAATGAATCGTTGTTGCAAAGTTCAAACTCAGAACCTCTCACATAATCACACCCCTTTACCACTCAGTTTTTTTTTTGAAAGGCAGCAGACAATTCATTTGCCACTCATTTGTTGCTACTTCAGTAATGTATAGTCCCCATTTTACTTTTCTTATTTCCCGTTTCTTATTCTTTCCCCGGTTGATCTTAATAACTCACCGTTTTTGTCTCGATTTCATGCTAACACATATTTATCTGAAATAAAATAAAATTAATAACATCAAATAATTAACATTTTTTGTGAGTTTTTGTTTGAAAAACCTTGTGGTAATACTTTATACTTGAAAACTTTATTATTCTACTCTATGCATGATTTCGTCAAACATGTTTATGTAAGGAATTGAGAAGTTAATGTTTATGTTATCCGAAGTGTACATTTTGTATGGATTTGTTATTCGAGTAACATCATATTCAACATTGTTATAAACATTAACACTTCTTTTTTGAATTAAGATTCTTTTGAAAACATAGACCAGATTTTACATATTTCTTTGTAGTACAAGATATTATCATTGAATGGTTATAAATGTTAACCGTATGTATATTATTTATGGTTTTTTTGTTCCTCCAAATAACTAACTAATTCAAGACTTCATTTTAGATTAGCGTTAGAATTTGTATATTATTACTTTTAAGACATGAAGAAAAACATGGAAACAAAAGTGCTTGTAGTTTTAGACATTAGATATCCATTTACAAATATAAAAAAACAAATTTAATCTAGGTTGGTATTTTTCATCTTCTCCTTAATATATAGATAAAGATCATAATTGAAAGACATTTAAAATAAGGATTTTTCTATCATGTAAATTAACATGATTAGAAGCATTTAATGTGGACATGTTTTTCAAAATATACAACCTTAATTACATGCATGATATTACACTTTTACATTCAACCATTCCATATATACTTTTCCCTCTCATCCAACCTTGATGTATAATCAAAAAAAATGATCCATATTAATTGTACATTAAATATTTCTAAAGGCAAATAATAGAAAAATTGTTTTGACGTCGACTATGCAAGTTGAGTAATGCTTACCTTGTGAGGAATGTTTGGGGTTGGGAGTTTAGGATACATATAAGAAAAAAAAATCCTCAAGATAGTGTATATTATTAATGACACAGTTGAAAGCAACTGTTAGGGAAACAAAGCAAATGACTTGATAGGTATGGAATGAGATAAACGAAGCTCGAGTGCATAATGTCACGTCTTTATCACAAGTAAATAAAAGCCACTCGTTATCTTCTTCATCAAGGTATTTGAGCTTAAAATGAGCAGGATCCAACTTAAACCTCTGGCCAATTTCCTTCTCAATAACTTCAAATGTTGCTGATTATATTGGAAGAATAAACTTGGTCAGATCACCTGCATACTCTGCTCTTATAGTCACCATATTTTCATCCAAAGATGTCCCTCCAATGTTGCCTTGAATTGATCTTCCTTTATCTTTTCCTTGCCACTTAATGCCTTTATCCTTGCACTTGCGTTTCAGTGTAGACACAAAAACTACGAAACAACATCAAGAAAGAAAAGACATTTGTTATTGATATCCAAAGGATTTAAGTGATTAGAGGCCAAACTTATAATCATTCCAATTATCTAAAAAAAGTGTAATTTGAAAACAAAAGATTCTGATTACCATTAAGCTTTTGTGCAACTTCATCCAGGGTTTGATCAAATTGTGACTCAATCTGCTCTCAAGATAATATGATTGGTGATTTGGTGTTGTCTTGCCTTTTGCCTTCAGAGAATCAACCATTTGATCTCGGATAAATCTTTGAGTTATAATCGGAACAAGTCATAGCCCACACATTTTATAAAGAGATAAATACTCTTTGACAGAAAACGTCCCTCTTCTATCTTATAACTTTCACTTTTTTATAAGTGAATTATGGTATGTCAAAAACTATGACTAAAGTTCTCATGTATTAAAAACTACACTTTTTGTCCGTGAAACTAACCCTATTAAATTTCAACTATTAATTAAGAGGCTTTTTGATCTTTAATTTTAACATAAATAGCTAAATTTGTTAAAAACTAATAATAAAATATTTTATTATATACTTTGTTTTATTTTATATATATTCGCACCAACCAAGCACCCAAATCCCTTATCCAGTTAACCCCTCCCCTACTTTTTCAACCACCTATACTTCAACCATTTTGGCTCAATACAATCCAAACAGTTATAAAGACCTAGGGTTGTTTGTTTTTTTTTTTTAAAAACCTCTTAATAACTCTTAACTCTGAATCATTCAGATATTTTTACACACACCACCTTTTATTAATCATAATTAAAATAAGACTTTAGACTCTAGACATCTTAAAAAACAAACGACACCCTACACTACTATGATTAAACCCATAACTTCATGATTATATGGAATGTTGGTCTCACCTTTTGGAATTGGTGATGACACCATCCGATCCTCCATTAGGTCTAAACACGTAGGGTTGTTTACCAAATTTTTCATTAAGTCCTGTATGGGTAAATTTGTCTGTCCAGATAAAAAAATATAGTGTTTTTTTTCAGAATCAACTATCTGAATAACCGAATTGACCATTTTTACCCCTTAATGAACGAAACATTGTTTAACAAATCCATTTTACCAATTTCAACCAGCATCGAGGTTTCAAAGTTAAAATTAAGGTTTACCATTTTACCAATTTAAACTAGCATCAAGGTTTCAAAATTAAAATTAGGGTTTAACATTTGATCTTCCTCCACCAATTTCAACCAAATCAAGAAGCTCAACAGGTTCAATTAGGGACTGCCGAGAAGGAGATGAAGCATCAGTAGCTTGAGTCGAGAGAGAGGTGAGGGAAGAAGCATCAGTAGGACGAGAAATTAGGGACTGATGAGAAGGAGATGAAGGGCTTTCGGAGTCGAGAGAGATGTGAGGAAGATGCATCAGTATCTTGAGTCGCTGGTGTCGTCGTCGAAGAAGAAGAGCCAACGTTGCCGGTTGTAATCGTCGGAGAAGAAGAGAATGATGATTTAATGACCCCGTCGGAGAAGAAGATGTTGATTTTTTTAATAATCAGAAAATTCAGTTGTGAACAATAAATCAGTTTTATAAATAAAACACAACTTTATTTATAAAGATTCAATCTTTATTTATAAAGTATTAAACTTTTTAATAAAGATCAACAATTTACAACACAGATTTATAAATATTATAACGTGAACCTAATACCGAATCTATCCTTCGCGATAGATCGTTTAGAAGAAGGAGTAGAAGATAGAGTGTCCACCCTACTGGACAAAACAAAAACAGTGCAGAAAATAAACACCAACCTGATTTCTTCTGACGATGAAATAGAAAACTGCACGGTATGAACCTGTCCTTAAAGGTTTTGGCGACACTCTAAACACAGCTGTGAGTCTACTATCGCTTAGCCCAGGATTTGATGCAGTATTAATCTAACACTAACAGCTATAGTGTTTGATTATCAATGCAAAGCTTCGACAGGAGATTAGTAGAAAAACTGGAACTGTATTGTGATGAACAGTTCGAAACAGAGCACAGTGATCGAGAGAGAGATAGCAGATCGTATTTTTAAGAGAGAGCAGATATCGATTTCAGTATGAAAAAAAAACTCTAATCATAGCCTCTATTTATACTTGAAAAACGGAGGAATAACCTAGAAATATTCTCTAAACTCCTCCCCAAGAATCGGGATGGGAGTTAGAGTTGGAGACTAAGTCTCCAACTGAACTGCACATGTATATCCCACGTTTTTAATAAGCTGGAAAACAAACTTTATCTGAAAATAAATTATCTGCTTAAATTAATTAACTTCGTTTATTTAATCTTTTCTCTATATCTCGATCCTCAAAAAGAAAGCTCGTAGCTCGGGGCGAGGCTCCTCAGCTCCGATGCGAGCGTGCGAAGTGCAAAGTGCGCGTCATTTCACGAGAACCGCGCCCGCGCCCTCGGCCTCGGCCACGCGCGCGCGCGCGCGTGCGTTGCACTTCTTTGAGACCCCCACCATAAGTCCATCATTTTACTTAAGACCCACTTGAGAGTCTAGACTTATAAACTCAAGTTTCTTTTGTATTTCTACCAATGTGGGATGGAAATATTCCAACCTCACACTCAAATTTCCAACAATCCCCCACCAGGTTGGAATGTTTTCTGTCTTTCAAGAAAAGTGATGTTACAGTGGTGTCACTAAGATTAAACCTCCGTTTAATGTGAATAAGCAAGAAGGAATCAATTCAGAAGTATCCTTAGGATTTAAACTTTGAATCTTGTAACTACTTCGGCTAATTCATACACATCATCTTTTGTCTTTACATTCTCGCTGAGCGCGAATATGGCCATGCGCTAAAATCCTATTTCATGACCTTTTAGAAGAGAAACCATAACTCTCCATTTAAGGCGGCACCACCTTTCGGTCATATAGGCAAAATTCTATAACATCTTCGTTGCTAAGATGCCTCTAAATTTTGTTAAGAGATTTACCTCATCCTAGTTCTCGGCAACGACGTACTATCATATACCTTACATGGATCTATCATTTGATAGTACCTTCTATCGGTCAAGTGACTTGTTGTTACCCTTTAAACTTGAGAGATAGGAGCACTAAATTCAAGTTGGGTTCCCATCACTAACCGATTCTGAGTGGTTTCAGACCCATGTCTCTGGTAGTTGATCCTACTAAGTCTCTCGTCAGAGGCTTAGTTAATGGAGCTGCCAAGTTTCCACATGACTTGACATACACTATACTAATGGTACCATTTTCGATCAATTCTCGAACATAGTTATGCCGTAGACCTATGTGTCGAGATTTCCCATTATATACGGCATTGTACACTTTTGACAGTGTGGCCTCACTGTCACAGTACATGGGAATCGAGGGAGTTGGTCGAGGCCACAAATGGATATCTGTCAATAGATCTCTAATCCATTCAGCCTCTTTTCCTACCGCTGCCAGGGCAATTAATTCGGCCTCCATTGTTGAATGGGCAATACAAGTTTGTTTCTTGCTTGCCCAAGAAACCGCTCCTCCAGCTAGAGTATAAATCCACCCACTTGTGGATTTAGAGTCACCTGAGTGATCTATCCAACTGGCATCAAAATATCCCTCTAATATTCCTGGATGTGTAGAGTATGTCAGTTCTAGGTTACTAGTCCTTTTCAAGTAACCTAATACTCTACTAATTGCCTTCCAGTGCTCTGGACCCGGATTGCTAGTATATTGACTTAGTTTACTCACAGCAAAAGCAATGTCCGGTCTAGTGCAATGCATTGCATACATCATGCAACCTATAGCACTGCCATATTCTAGTTGAGCCACTGCTCTTCCAGAGTTTTTATCAAGTTTTACACATGAATCAAAAGGTGTGTTAAACTCCTTTATATTCAAGTGTTGAAACTTTGTCAGTATCTTCTCAATGTAGTGTGATTGACATAATGAGAGTTGTGATCCTGACCTCTTTACTTTTATTCCAAGAATAGTGTCTACTTCTCCTAGATCTTTCATCTTAAAGATAGAAGAGAGGTAGTCCTTTGTTTCAAGGATACCCTCAAGGTTAGTACCGATGATCAACATATCATCTACATAAAGACAGATTACTACAGTGGATCCTTTTGTGCATTTTGAGTAGATGCATCGATCATCCCCGTTATGTCTGAATCCGAAAGAAGTGATAGTCGTATCAAATCTTTCATGCCACTGTTTAGGCGCTTGTTTCAACCCATAAAGAGATTTAACAAGTCTGCATACCTTGTTCTCTTGTCCGGGTATCACAAACCCTTCAGGTTGCTCCATATAAACTTCCTCGTTTAGATAGCCATTCAAAAAGGCTGTCTTCACATCCATTTGATGAATGTACAGTCCCTTTATGGCTGAGATTGCTATAAGAGTTCGAATAGAACTAATTCTAGCAACCGGAGCATATGTGTCGAAGTAATCGACTCCCTCTTTCTGTCTATATCCTTTAGCCACTAATCTTGCCTTAAAAGCTGATATTGATCCGTCAGGATGCAACTTTCTTTTAAATACCCACTTGGAACCTATGGGTTTCACTCCCTTGGGTAAATCAGCCAATTCCCAAGTTCCATTTCCTATAATGGAATCCATTTCATCATTTATTGCTTCCTTCCATAGTGGAGCGTTTCTTGAAGACATGGCCTCTTTAAAAGTCTTAGGATCATCTTCGATGTTAATTGATAAGATGACTTCTCTAGTTACTTTCTTTTGTGTTCCTTCTACTAGGAAGGAGAAGAAATCATCACCTAGACTTTTCTCTTTTCTTACTCTAGTACTTCTACGTGGTTCGTTAACCTTGTTTGAGGTTTTCGAACTATCATGAGATGTACTAGGAAGATTTGAAACCAAATTTCTCTTAGAGTTCTCAGCATCTTCTGAAATCTTGTCTTCAAAGAATTCCACATCCCTGGATTCTACTATTACTCCTGATTCCTTATCCAACAACCTATAAGCCTTGCTATTTCTAGCATATCCCACAAATATGCTTTTAATAGCACGAGCTCCCAGTTTGGATCTTTTAGGGTCAGGAGTCCGATAGTAGGCAACACAACCCCAGACTCTAAAGTAGTTCAGGTTGGGTTTTCTACCTTTCCATAGTTCATATGGGCTAGTTGGGATCACACGACTAGTGATCCGGTTGTGAATATGACAAGCGGTCAATAGGGCTTCTCCCCACAGGTTGTTTGGCAGACCCGATTGGTTCAACATACAGTTGACCATCTCAACAAAAGTACGATTTTTTCGTTCCGCTAAACCATTCTGTTGAGGGGTGAACGGTGAGGTGCGTTCATGTTTGATACCATTCTCTTCACAGAAAGTATCAAATTCTCTGTTAAAGTATTCCCCGCCTCTATCTGATCGAAGTTTTTTGATTCGTTTTTCAAGTTGATTTTCAACTTCAGATTTATAAAGTTTAAAAGCATCAAAAGCTTCGTCTTTTGAATGTAATAAGTAAACATATAAATACCGACTGAAGTCATCACAGAATGTAATGAAATACCGTTTACCACCACGAGTAAGTATTCCATTCAATTCACAGATATCGGAATGAATCAACTCTAAAATGGTTGTATTCCTTTTAACGGATGGAAAAGGTTTCTTTGTAAACTTTGATTTTACACACATCTCGCATTTTCCAAAATCTTTGTTATCAACTTTAATTAATCCTTTATTTTGCATTTTTTTCAATATTTTTAACATTGGTGTGTGCTAGACGTTTATGCCATAAAGATATTGAACAAGCAAAGTACTCAAAAGAATTGACTTTATTAAAATCATCAGAAAGAGTTACATCAATAGTAGAAATAAAAACTTCATCAGAAATGGCTAACACATCACTACCCCCACTTGGCCCGGCCTCATTCTCATCATCACTCAAGTTCAACCGATACATACCCGACAGGTTGTATCCTTTTCCTATGAATGTCTTCCGTTTGTAAATCAATAGCTTCCTTGCCTCGATGTTGATTCCAAACCCATGTTCATCGAGTTTGTTCCCAGAAACGAGACACTTATTGATGGAAGGAACATGAAGAACATTCCTCAAGGTAACAGTCTTCCCGGAAGTGAACTTGAGTAGCACCGTACCCATTCCCGCAACATCGGCCTTGCCGTTGTTTGCCACGATTACCTGTTTTCCTTCTCGAACAGGGCCATATTCAACAAACTTGGACCGGGAGTTACACACATGAACTGTTGCTCCCGTGTCCAAGTACCAACCTCCTCTACTAGCAGTGATTCTAGTAGCTGCCTCCGAGATCATATCAATCTCCTCCATATGCAAGTTTGCAACAAGATTCTGGATTCCTTCAACAGAGTTGGCTACTGGCGGTCCGGATTTCCTCTCCTTGCATTCTCGGGCATAGTGTCCCGTCTCTCCGCAGACGTGACATTTCCCGGTTCTCTTGAATTGTTGCACAGGTTTGGATTGCTGTCCGGATCTTTTAAAACTCTTCTTTTGTGGACCAAGGTTCCACTTCGTACTCGGACCTCCAGCCTTTCCCTTCCCTTTCTTGTTGCCAGCCTGCACGCTGTTTGCAACCATCACAGACTTACCCCTCTTATCCCGATTACGAGTCTCTTCTTCGATCCTTATATGTTTGAGCAGGTCATCCAAAGAATAGTCTTCAGATTTGTGCATCATCCTTTTTGAGAAATCTTTCCAAGATGGGGGCAATTTATCAATCACCGCCCCCACTTGGAAAATTTCTGGAAGAGTTATGGAAAGTGCCTTTAGTTTATTTGTAATAACCTGGAGCTCGTGAATCTGCTCTAGGATTGGTTTTTCATCAATCATTTGAAACCGCAAAAACTTAGACACGAGGTACTTATTGGTGCCCTCCTCTTGAGTTTTATATTTGAATTCAAGGGCATTCCATAACTCTATTGGATCGGTAATCGGTGAGTATAAGTCATAGAGCCTATCGGATAGGGCATTTTTTATATGACCGCAGGCCAAGGATTTCTCCTCCTTGCGGATTAGCCTTAACTTATCAAGCTCGGCTATTCTTTCCCTATCCGGCTCTTTTCCTTTAGCAGGAATGGGATCGTCAGGGATAGGCGGGAGGTTCGGGTCCATAACATGATAGAGTTTTATTACCATTAGCATAAACTTGACCTTTTCAGCCCAACGAGTGTAATTACACCCGTCGAACCGGTCAAGTTTCACGATCTCTTGATTCATCACACGTATGTTGGTAGAGCTTCCAAAATCCATCGGCTCAACACCTTTAAGAATGTTGATTATTTTAATAATCAGAAAATTCAGTTGTGAACAATAAATCAGTTTTATAAATAAAACACAACTTTATTTATAAAGATTCAATCTTTATTTATAAAGTATTAAACTTTTTAATAAAGATCAACAATTTACAACACAGATTTATAAATATTATAACGTGAACCTAATACCGAATCTATCCTTCGCGATAGATCGTTTAGAAGAAGGAGTAGAAGATAGAGTGTCCACCCTACTGGACAAAACAAAAACAGTGCAGAAAATAAACACCAACCTGATTTCTTCTGACGATGAAATAGAAAACTGCACGGTATGAACCTATCCTTAAAGGTTTTGGCGACACTCTAAACACAGCTGTGAGTCTACTATCGCTTAGCCCAGGATTTGATGCAGTATTAATCTAACACTAACAGCTATAGTGTTTGATTATCAATGCAAAGCTTCGACAGGAGATTAGTAGAAAAACTGGAACTGTATTGTGATGAACAGTTCGAAACATAGCACAGTGATCGAGAGAGAGATAGCAGATAGTATTTTTAAGAGAGAGCAGATATCGATTTCAGTATGAAAAAAAAACTCTAATCATAGCCTCTATTTATACTTGAAAAACGGAGGAATAACCTAGGAATATTCTCTAAACTCCTCCCCAAGAATCGGGATGGGAGTTAGAGTTGGAGACTAAGTCTCCAACTGAACTGCACATGTATATCCCACGTTTTTAATAAGCTGGAAAACAAACTTTATCTGAAAATAAATTATCTGCTTAAATTAATTAACTTCGTTTATTTAATCTTTTCTCTATATCTCGATCCTCAAAAAGAAAGCTCGTAGCTCGGGGCGAGGCTCCTCAGCTCCGATGCGAGCGTGCAAAGTGCAAAGTGCGCGTCATTTCGCGAGAACCGCGCCCTCGGCCACGGCCACGGCCACTTACTTATGACCCCCACCATAAGTCCATCATTTTACTTAAGACCCACTTGAGAGTCTAGACTTATAAACTCAAGTTTCTTTTGTATTTCTACCAATGTGGGATGAAAATATTCCAACCTCACACTCAAATTTCCAACAGAAGAGAATGTCGGAGAAGAAGGGTTGTGTACAGGAGCGTTGTGTACTGAAGGGAGATGTGTTTTTTTCAAAAGGGAGGCGTGTTTTTTTAAAATGGTAGATATGGTCATTTTTTTGGCTCAACCTGGACAGGTGACCTCCATGATAATATTTTTATTAAGTAAACACCCATATATATCTGTGCGAATAAGTCAGATTCACCAATAAGCCCAATTAAACCACAAGTAAACATCCCATCCCCTTAGTAGAATAAATTATTTTTATGTGTTAGAACTTGCGCATCAAAAATGTTAATTTTCCAAGTTTTATGTTTAAGCCTATGGTACCCTTTGTATAAATGATCAATCCATTGTGTTTACTTTGATCTTCATTTTCAAATTCACATGGTACATGTTCAAAGTCTTGATAAAATAAAAAAACTAATCAAAGTGAGATAAAAGGACGCCAAAGTGATTCAACATTCAACCATCCGATTATCAAGACCAAACAAGATTATCATAATGTTTTGAATTCTCTAACTTTCATGATTTATAATTTTTTCTTAACATAACCATATGTGTTATTGGCTTAATGCTTTCCTCATTTTGTTGTATAACTTGTCTACTTTTGTTTTATTTTGAGTTTGTAATATGAAATTGTTTTGACAAGCGTGACATTGTAAATATCATATAGTTTTACAAGTCTGTTTGAAGACTTAATATGAGACGCCTGTCTCCCAAATAAGTTTCTTTTCAGATTAGAATTGTATCAGTTCTATACTTTTATAATACTTCTCAGCTAGCACGTAGACTGCATTAAGAAAAATGGAGCTACGATTGCAAGGAACAATAACAATATGGACAAACGGTAATTAAGTTTTCTTTTCCTTTTTTCTTTCCTAAGATTTACTATTCGATGGTTGGAAAGCTAAGGTTCCCTGGAAAATGCCAATGGGCTGCCAACGATTTCTGCCGCCCAGCTGCCACAATTGAAATTCAACTTCTTTCGATGGGTTGATGGTAAACATTTGCATGCAGTGAATCAAACTCTCGGGTAAGTTTCATTATGTTGTTTTCTGGTTTCTTTTGCATGCAGTGAATGATGCATCTGCATTCCACAAAAAGGTAAAAAAAAGGTACCAACTCCAACTCTCTTTCATAAACAAATATTTGGTCCATAACTCATGTAAATAAAATTTATGTTAAACATACACATCATCTCAATGATAGCTATGCTCACAAAGAGATCCAAATGTGATCCTATCATTTTATACTGATAGCATGTTTTGGTCAAAATCAACTTAACCAACAGCTTATGGTACATCTGTCAAAAGTCACAGAGTCTCGTGCCATTTACAAACATATAGTAGTTGTGAGAATGCTTTTCTTTTCAGTAGGTTTATATAGTTATGCTTTGCTTTCCAAATGGATTGTGCTTGATAATTGCAGAGTCGGGCGAACAAGACTGGTGACTACTATCAGCCCCGTTCCTTACATTTTATAGGCCCTGGGCGAGATGTAGAAAAAGGGCCCTCGATAATAATGAAAAAGAAAATCTTAGATATATTGTTTTTATCGTAAGAAATAAAATTCAATTCAAGAAATATTAATAATTCATATAAAATAATTTTTTCGAGTATGCTTAGACGCAAAATCAATCAATAATTACTTCTGAATTAATATTTTATGTCATATCAATTTTACATAGCATCGTTAATTTGTTTCACTGTCAAAAACATCCTTATAATGTACATTTAATATATAAAATGACATAATTTTGGGTCAAAATCGTTACTATTCGGAGTAATAATTTATGTAAATCAATATCAATCAGTTGGGTTTCCATCTCATCTTAGGTTATATGTTGTTCATCACTGTTTTATAGTTAAAAACGTCCAACTTTGTTCCTTCCAATGGTTTTGTTCTAGATCTAAATCAGGGCAGGTTTTAAGTTGTGATTCTCGGTATAGTAATCCGAGAGATGTGTGGGTGGGTATCTTGTAATTTTTGTTTCTCCTGGTGTCCTAGTCCCTCGCTAGGCCCATTCTTTGTTTAATAATGTGATCATTTTCTCGTTGTTAAAAAAATTAAGTTAAAACCGTCTCATATCTCATATGGTTGGTAATTTATTTCAAAAGATAGGGTCATGCTATCTTAGCTAATAACAAAAATCTGTTATATTCTAATACAAATATAAAATTCATGCGGATGAGATACTTAAAAGAGTCAGTAGGAGATGAATGATGGTCGATGGATAACATATCAAAATATTTTCTAGGTAAGTAGTTTTAGACTCTGATACTAGATAGAAAAAAAAAACTTAGAGAAACAATAGACAATATTATAAAATGAACAACCAATTAACTTTTTACATATTTTTGTTTTCAATGTAATTAATTAATATATGTTTGGACCCTTAATATAATACAAATTCTTTGGATTTCATTAGACTTTGGATTTCTAATACAACAAGTGGGAGATGAATGATGGAGAATATATTAAATATTTTAGGCAAATATTTTTAGACGGTGGTATCAAATAAAAGACTTAAATAAATAATAAACAATACTATAAATTGTGCAACCAAATCACTTTTAAAATATTTTCTTTTCCAATGTAATTAATTAATATATGTTTGGGCCTTAATATAATAAGAAATTCTTTGGGTCCTATTAGATGCTAAAAGAACTTGTCTCTTTTATTTATTATTTTTTACTACTATTATATAATATATACTAAAAATTGGGCCCCTATTTCTCATGGGCCCTGAGCGTACGCCCGGCCCGCCCTCCTCCAGGCACGGCCCTGACTACTATTGGTAACCCCCTTAACCTTCACATTATTTTGTTTCCCTATAATTAAACACAGTTAAGTTAAACTGTATCATGCATAAAACAACTATGTTTTTCTAGTTTTCAATATTTTTTCCTAATATACATATATTTGTTAGAGTTTTCGCTTGGGCCCTCAACTATTAGAATTTCAATCCCTCACAAGAATCAAACGGGTTCGGAGAATTTGACCTCTCCAAATGTTGAAAATTTGCTATTAATTGATAAAATATTATATATGATGTCAATTTGCTGTTATATCAACTTCATATTGGATTCAAGGTTGCTTTTATTATATATCGGACTAGTTAAAATAAAAATTACTATTATCGTTCTCCTTTTGAAATCATAACTTTCTATTTTGAATATAACCCATGTTGTCTCTCTTTTAGTTTTCTGTTGATTTTTGGTGTGGATTTTTTTTAGAATTTTACCATTGATGCCCTTGTTCTTCTATTCATCTCTCATCTTTATGTGGTATAACAATTGAAATCTATCAATACCCATCTCATTTTTCTATTTTTTGAGGATCTTTATTTATCGATGATTTTCTTCATGTATGCTCTCTATGAATAGTTTTAGATCTAGTAGTGATGCTTAGAAAGAAAAGTGAACATTGAACAACTACTCCTGATCAGGTATATGCAAAGAAGGCCTCTCATTTGGCATCGGTGGGACACAACCCTAGTTGTTCCGGCCGGTGACTCATCCCAAAAACGGAAAGTTATTTTTCCTGGGAAACCTTAGCTAGGGTTTTTCATATGGGCTAAGGTTTTGGTGGGCCATGTGGATATGCCTTTGTTGACCGGGTTTTAGGATTTAATGGGCTTTTTTATTTTATGTTTTAACGGATCCAAGCCCATTTTATCCATATTTGCTTTTATCGGATTTGGTACGGACCCAATGGCCGTGGTTGTGTTTATTTTATTTTTGGAAATTAAAATGTATCAATTATTTAAGTTCAATATTTTATACGATCTGCGTATCGTTTTTAATTTTTAAATGTAATCTTATAGACAGGTTAGATAATGTATCTTAGAATAGTATTAGCCTTTTGTAATCAAAGAATTGGGAGAATCAAGAAGGCATCTGTAGTTGGCGGAGCTAGTGAGGGTCGAGGATTTCCTTAGGTTTTGACCGCGGTTATATTGTGGGCTCACGGAAACCGCACTAGTGGGCCGTACCGAATCCTTGTTTGGATGTGTTTGTGTTGCTTTACTTTTCATGCTATATTTTGTTTTTAGTTATATGTTATAACTGTTCCAATATATTTCAAAAGAAAAAAAAAACACAAACTTTAAAATCGGTAAATGTGTTATCATTTTTACAATAAATATTGAAGTTAACGTAAACTTTGTAAAACCAAATCAGTATGTGTAAATGGTATCGTAATTTCTAAACATACCTCAACCCTAATAATTTAAACATGTCCTCAAAATTTAATATAAAACTGAAAATAAACCTTCTAGGTGAAATTTTTGAGAAAGTGACAAGAGAGTTAATTTTTCTTAATTTTTTTATACACAACCAGTAAAACTCTACTTTTTTTTTTCTTTTTGAAGGCAACAAGCATTTACAAAGCTATATTCAAAAGTTATATGATGATTCAATTATTTATAAAACCTAAACCCTAGACATAAACCTAAAACTTAAACCTTAAACATAAACCCTAAACTCTCTACCATATACCAAAAATCATAAATGTAAACCCTAAACTTTAAACATACACCCTTATATATAAAAACCCTAAATATAAACATTAGACCCTAAACACTAAACTAATAGTAAACATAAACCCAAAACCCCAAACCCCAAACCCTAAACTAACTTTAGACCCTAAACATTGTGGATTTGGTCCATGTGGTTTTGTGATTTCTTTGACCATGGTCCTCATTCTATGTTTATTGTGGATTTGTTCCTTGTGGTATTCAATTTATCTTGGTCATGGTCCTTCTGACTAACATCTCCGTTAACTTCGTTAAATCAAGGACTATTTTCGTCATTTGCCATTTTTTGTCTTTTTACGATAAAAAACAAAATAATACTTTTATACACACACATATAACGATATCAAAATAAATAAAATAGAATATTATTATATGATTTGATTGTTTAACTTTTTTAAAAGATTAACTATATTAATACGATTTAATTTTATTATTAAATTATAGCATAAATAATGGAAATACTTTCATTTATAAAATTACTGGATATTTGTTAACTTTTATATATTAGGCTAATATAAAATTTGTCAAAAATTATATTTCAAAAAAGGGGTGGGTGAGACCAATTACACGCCTACCTATTATTTTTCATCCTCTTATACATTTACATCAAATTTTATTTTTTACATTTTCAATATAATTTGATTTGATTCGAACATTTAAAAAAAGAAGAAGGAAGAAGGTGCATATAACATTTGTGATAGCATTACCCTTATAAAAAAAATTGAAGAGAAAGGACTATAGCATGCACGGCGGTGAGAAAATGTGTAAGTTGTCGTTATCGGTTCAATAATTATAAACATTCAATCGATCGATGGAATGAATAGAATTCTCTAGCATTTGTGACAACTATGGTTTATTTTATATTTACAAAAAATGTACAATGATGAATATATCATTTGATTTAATTTTATATTTTAAAAAATAAAATTCAGTCTAATAAAGAAAAAGAAAATATCACCTGTAGCTTTTGTCCTTGTCAAATAGGAAAATTGAATTGAAATAAACTAACTTTGAACTTGGACTTCCGAACTAAATTTCGAAGAATAGTATTTCTCAAAAAGAGGGAATGAAAAAGAATTGAAATTCCTTACTACAATGCAAGGAATTTAAATTCCACTATATGCGGAATTGGACTTCCGAACTAAATTTCCAATAATGAACTAAGCACATATATGTAATTTGGTCAATTTCCAAATCTTTAAGATCTTACTGGATTCCAACAAACCAAATACTACGATAAAGTTCGCTACATATTGAATCCCAATACAAGATCTTCATCCTAAACAACCTGGGTTTTTCATCATCCCCATCATCAGGGACGAACCGAGAATTTTTTTCATACAGTAGCACCATATAATATAGAATTTTTTTTACAAAAAGCATGGTTTTAATTGATGTGTCTTCATCTTTTTACCGACGTTCAATATTGGCTGATGTGTTTTTAGCCTAATTCCATGATTTCGAGAGATTTTTAAAGTTTTTTGCTATCGATTTCCATTATTTATGCTATTAAATCATATTAATAAAATTAAATTGTATTAATATAGTTAATCTTTTAATAAAGTTAAACAATCAAATCATACAATAATATTCTATTTTATTTATTTTGATATCGTTATATGTTTGTGTATAAAAGTATTATTTTTTCTTATCGTAAAAGGACAAAAAAATGGCAAATGGCGAAAATGGTTCTTGATTTAACGAAGTTAACGGAGATGTTAGTCAGAAGGACCATGGCCAAGACAAATTGAATACCACAAGGACCAAATCCACAATAAGCATAGAATGAGGACCATGGTCAAAGAAATCACAAAACCACAGGGACCAAATCCACAATTCACTCCCCTAAACAATAAACCTTAAAAGCCTTAAATCGTAAATATACCTTAAACCCTAAACATCAAACCCTAAACAATAACGGTAGGTGGGTCTGTCCTCAGTTGCAGGATAACCCTACCTCCCCGCTTGGTCGTCTCGATCCTCCGGTTCTCTCCCCTTCTATCCCGGACAAACTCCTCTGGAGAAAACGGGATGGCAACCTTACTCCTTTCTCGATGCATGAAGTCTGGCTCAGCATCCGCCCCCATGAGCCTGAGACGGATTGGCATCACATGGTCTGGTTCTCACAGAATATTCCCAGACATGCTTTCCTCCTTTAGGTTGCCTTGCATCAGCGTCTCAAGACGCATGATAAGCTCCGTTCGTGGGAGGCCTACCCGAATCTCTCGTGTGGGTTTTGTCAGAATGGTCCTGATTTTCATAATCACCTCTTCTTCGAGTGTTCTTTTCCTAAGCAGGTTTGGCTTGGCCTCAAGCCAAAGCTAAACCTCCCTCATGTCCCGGACAACTGGACGGACATTATCAGAATTCTCCAGCCGGTCACTAAAGGCAAGACCATTTGGTCTATTATCCGCAGATTAGTATTGGCTGGGACTGTCTACCACCTCTGGAATGAAAAGAATAATCGTATCTTCAAGAATAAGAGAAGATCGCATTATACGATGGTTAAGACTATTTCTGATAATGTTCGGTCTAGGCTTCTCGGCTTGAATATGAAGCCGTCTCCGAATGTTATGCATGCTAGACATGCCTGGAACCTCCCCTAGTGGTTGGTTTTCTCTCTTCTCTCCCCTTTTTTCTTTTGCTTCCTCTCTCCTTGTTCTCTGAGATTTGCTCCTTTTCCGGTGGTTGCTTCGGTTTAGCTTCCACCCATGTGCTGCCTTGGTTTTATGTTTATGTCAAAATTTTTAAAAAATCAAAAAAAAATTGTCTTTTTTTTTCTTGATCGGAGGGGCCGCCCCCCTCTGTATAAAAAAAAACAATAAACACTGATCCATAAACAATAAATCTTAATCCAAAACCTTAAATCCTTACCCTAAACCCAAACCTGAAACCTCAAACATGAACCCTAAACCATATACTATAAACCATAAACACACACTATACCATAAACCCTAAACACTAAACACCGAACCTTAAACACTAAAGACTAAACATTGAAACCTAAACCATAAACTACCCATAAACCATAAACATTAAGCCCTAAACACTAAACAATGGACATGAACCCTAAACCTTGAACACTAAACAATAAACATTAAACCCTAAACCTCTAAATCCTTGTATCAAAACCCCCAACTCTAAACACTAAACTAAACATAACCCCTAAACCATAAACATAATCGTTGAACATTAAACTTTAAACCTTAAACCATAAACATACATCCTAACTCCAACACTAACCCTAAAAAATGTTGACTACTCCAACTGATACTATTTTTACCTACTATAAATGTCATACTATTTTTACTAACTGAAAATGTCACTGATAAAATAATATTTTTATACAACCACTATTGGTCGGTTTGGCAATGTGTGATCTGACAATTTTTATACGAGAGCGATTTTTCAAGTTCTTTCTGGTGGAATCTCTTACTAACGTTATAGGTGGCCCATGTATATTTTGATGGAAATTCGGTATGGTCGGTTTGGATGAGGAAACCCAAAATGTATCTCGTTTGGTATATCAGTCAAAAATGGGTTTTGCGCTTAAACGTGCATAACTTTTGTTGAGGGACTATGTGTTAGGCCCATGATCATTCAAAAGGAATCTTGGAATGAGAATCACGTCATGGACAGGTTGGTTTCTAGCAATATACCATGATTTGAGTGGAGTTTTGATAAACTACCTGACGTACGCTCGTTCGGTTTGACCATGCGTAGCTCTGACAATTTCTTACATGGGATAGTTTTTTTTTTCAACTTTTTTCTTATGCAAACCTTCTCGTTAACATTGTAGATGACTCATGTAAAATTTCATGCAAATGCGGCATGATCGATCCAGACGAGAAAAACCAAAGGGTATACCCTTTGGTGTATTGGCCAAAAATTGGTGTTGCACTTAAACGTGAATAACTTCTGCTACGAGACTCTATTTTAGGTCCATGACTAGCCAAAACGAACCTTGGCCGAACTCTATTAGGTAAGCCTCACGCCTATCGAACACTTTCCTGCCGAATATTCTCCTACGGTAGAGCTTAAATTACTCTCTTCGGTACCCTTCCTATCTACCGAACAATACATCTACAACATCCATTTCCTTTGCCGAACTCTATCTTCAGTATACATCCTTGCATATCGACACATCCTTTCCTTTGGTAGTTATCACTTTCGGTATCCCTATCCATTGTCGAATCATACTTCGGCAACTAAGCCGAGTCATTGTTTTTATCTTAAACATCTATCGAACCCACCTTTCGGCACCTCTGCTCTATCAAATAGAAATGTGCCACGTGGCACGATGTGACTAGTGTGTCAGGGATACGACGACTTGCATCACCCTACGGGTCTGCAAACGTTGTTTTCGGCCATTCCACTTCCCCACGTTTCCACCAACATCATTACTTATTATTTATTTATTTTTTTAAATCCGATGTCCCTCTCTTTCCTTCCTATAAATACTTTGTTTCCTCTTCATTTATCTATTTACCATCTTCCAAATTCCCTCTCAAACTTCTTCTCTTCCAAAGCAAAACCTATAACTTTTACGAACATTTAATGACCTCTTCTAAGACCTCCAAGTTGTAACACATGTAATTTTCGGTAAGTATAGGGGCATCCAGGCGTTTCTGTACCTTGTGTTTGATGGGATTCATGTTGGGAAAACACTACTAAAAGTTCCAAAGAGTGTCAAGGGCCTTAGTATCGAAAAAGATCGGATTTTCGAGCTTCGGGGAGTCTGGGCGAAAGTGATAACGAAAGTGACCTGTGTCACAATCCCGTGTCACTCTCACGGAGGGCCTTATTGGTCGTGGTACACTCTCAGCGAAAGTGACACTCGTCGTCGGGGTCCATACCCCTTTAAACCCCTTTTCTCACTTATTCTTTCAACCCCTTTCACCCTCTTCTCTCCAATATCGACCCTCAAACCCTAACATCAGATTTTACACATCCAAGACACCAAATCTAATGTGTTCCAAATGTTTCTCCACAAGCCAACAAATCTTGGAAGCTAGGGTCAAGAAGCTCCATCTTCATCTTCAACCTCAAGCTCTATTTTAGGGTTGTTTGGTTCACGGAATTGGAAGGAATTGGAAAGGCCAATTCCATTGACCAAATTTCATGCCCATGTTTGGTTCACGGAATGAAAGCGATGGAATCCTTCCAATTCCATTGAATTCCTCATTTCTAGGAATTCATCATTCCTTGTCTTAAGTGAAGGAATTAAATTCCTACCAACCAAACGTTTGGTCAAATTCCATTCAAATTCCTTCAAAGTCAAATTCCTTCGATGGATTCCAATTCTATCAAATTCTATTATGTGAACCAAACGCCCCCTTAGGGTTTTCTAGGTTTTCGTCAAAACCTAAGTGGTAAGTGTATCTTCCCATTTCTAAACCTTGTTATAAGATATAAATGTTCTCTTGATGATTTCCTAGTGTTTGGTTTATCAAATTTCGAATTTGATGATTTTGGAGAAAACAGTTCAAAATTAGGGTTTGGCCAAGTTGGGGTTTTTGGTTTAAAATGTTTGGGGGACTATTATAAATGGTTGAATAAGTATATTCATGGTTGGAAACTTGTGAATATAAGTTTTGGAAGGTTTTGGAAGGTCTTGCTTGCGGATTCAAATTTCTTCAAAGAAGCTCAAGTTGGATAAAATCTAGTGTTAAGTCTGATTTTATAGTAATCATTGTATTTATAGGCTTGGTCAATTGCTGTGTCTAAAGTCATATATTGTGTTGATTTGTGATTTAATTCGAAAATTTGATTGATTTTCTTGAATTTTTCAAGAAAATCTCGTTTTTGGATTTTTAATCAAATTCGTTATGTTTTTTTGAGTGAATTTCTTTGCAAATTGGTTTGTTGGATTCGAAATTGATAGGAGAACATCTTTGATTCATATCGATTTGCAAGAAAAACTTGTTTTGATTGTCAATTTAGAGATTTTTGAAGTTTTTGGAAAACTCGTGGTTACGTACTGTTTCATTATCGAAATCGTGTTTTTGTGGATTTTAATCGAAAAAATTTGATTGAAAATTGTTTAAAAGTTGTTTTCGAACGTGTTGATATAAGAAAATTTCGTCAAAATCAGTGTTGAAATCGAGTTTTTGGAGTTTTTTCTTGATTTTCTTCGATTTGCGCTAGATCTCTACTTTGCGCTAGTTCATAGTACTTTGCGCGAGTTCATATTTTGAATTGCATGATCTTCCTTATTTTGTTTCAGTTTGGTACAGGTTCTCGCTTCATCTGTGTCACGCAAAGTCCAGTTTGCGTTTTACACTGATCACGCAAGATTACTTTGCGTCACTCACATCTCACGCAAAGACCAGTTCTCGCATTCCACTGCTCACACAAAGCTAAGTTTGCGCAACTAGTGCTTTACGCAAAGTCAGATACTCGCAAGCCTCTTCTCACGCAAAGTCACCTTTGCGTCTTCAGTTCATCACGCAAAGCTTAGTTTTGGTAACCTTCTACTCACGCAAAGTCACAAGAACTTAAGTTTGCGTTTCCTTCGTATATCGCAAAGCTACTTTGCGCCACAGCCTGCTCACGCAAATCTTACTTTGCGTCTTCAACTGCTTGCGAAAAGCTCAGTTTGCGCTTTCTGCCTCTCACGCAAACATCAACTTTGCGCCAGTCTCAGACTTAGAATTTTTTCTGGATTATCTGAAACATGGATTCTAATAAATTTGCTTATCAAGCTCAGTTCTACAAAAGTGATCTTATGATGTCTTTGGGTAAAGAAAATCGTCCACCAGTGCTGATAGATTAAAATGAGTTTACACAGTGGCAAGATCGGTTCCTGAACGACAAAAGAATGGAAATGACATGATGATAATTTTATCTGAAGGACCGTTTGAAAAACCCAAATTGGCTTCTAGATTATATAATCCTACTAAAGAGTATTCACATGATGAGTTGTCTGCATATCAAGCTAATCGTGATATTAAAGCAAATCTGATGCTAGCCTTGCCAAACTCTATATACAACAGGATTGACTGTTTTAAAACTCATCCTAATCTGATGTGGCAACAGCTTGAGAAGATTATGCTTGGTTATTCGGTCGCAACTCAACTCAGGCATACGCGCTACATGAATAACTTTGAAGAATTCAAAGCCAAGGATGGGGAGCCACTGAAAACGGTGTTTGACATATTTTGTGCCATTATCAATGATCTGAGGAAGATTAAAGTTGAAAAAACTGAGCTTGAGACAAATCTGAAGTTCCTCAACACATTGCAACCAGAATGGAATAAATCATGCCACAGATTGAGGAACGATGTCAAAATCTCCACTATGCAAATCCAAGAACTTTATGAAATTCTGATGACTGATGAAAGCTTGGTGCTTGAGAAGAAGGCCAAACTGGATAAGAAGAACAAGAAATCAGTAGACCCGGTTGCATTCCTTACGAGCCAACTGGCTGAACAAGCGTTGTCTGAAAACGCTTACAACGGGTCAACTGATGATAATGGTGAGGCTTTGCAGAAAGCGATGATCCTTCTCTCTCAGCATTATCAGAAAAAGTTCCAACCAAGATCGGGTTCTAACTCTTCTCGCTTGACTTCTGGGTCTAAAGTCAAAGTACCCGAGCCAAAGACTGCTGCTTGCTACAACTGTGGAAAGCTGGGTCACATCTCAAAGGAGTGTAGAGCAAAGAAGGATAAGGACTCAGCTTACTATAGAAAGAAACTGGAATTGGCTGAAAAGAGAGAGAACGGAACTGCTCTTCTTGCCGAAGAAGAATTCTGGCTGGATCATTCCGACGATGAAGCTGCAAACGTAGAGATCAATCAGATGTGCTTGGTTGGAGATGACCAGTCAGATGATTCTGATACTGATGAAGATGAGGTATATACTGATTTTTATTATAATTTTATTACCTCTCAGATGAATATCATGATAACTGCTTTATCTGATTTACGTTCAAAACTCTTATCTGAAAAGAATTTAAATTCTGAAAAGTCAGATTTGATTGACAAACTGAAAATCTCTTTGAAAGATGAAAAATCTATTTTAGAAAATACTAAAAAAATCTTTCAAAAGAAATTGGATGATTTGGAAAATTCAAATAAGACTTATCTTGAGTCTTTGACTGCTATGACTAATTTAAAAGATGAATTTTTAGATAAAATAAATAAATTAGAAGAAAAGCTTTATCGAAGGAATCAATCTGAACAAACAATATTTATGAACAAACCTAGGAGTGAAGAATCTTTAAAACAAAGGTGGGGACTTGGTTTTGACAATCCTCATTGTTTAAACAAAGTGATAAACGAAGTTCCTACTTTATATAAATATGATCATCTAACTCTTGCACACTATGCTCCTCAGTTCAAATTTCATTGGACTAGTGAAAAGCAAGTGTTAGAACTGGAAAATGAGAAAAGGATGAATAACAAGAAAAATGAAATTCCTTTTGTTTATACAAGCGAAAATGCAAAATATTTTCTTGAAAAATCAAGGAGAGGAAGAAGAGTTCTAAATGATATATCTCTTGTCAAATCTTCAACATCTGATGATTTTATTGATCCTTATGTTTCTAATTCTGATAAGGAAAATATTTCTCCAATCATTTATGATTCTAAGAAATATACTCCTCCATTAGTATTAGAGAGCACAATCATCGATCTTGAAGATAAGATAGAAGATCAAAATATTTTAAAGGAAATTGAATCTGATATTATTCTTTTTTTCATGACTTATAGTCTTGAAGAAAATTTATTTTCTCAAAAACAAGATTCATGTTTTATTTCTAACCTTTCTTCTGATTTTCAATAATACAAAAAGGAAGTTTCAAAATTTAAAATCTTTTTTCTCAAAATTCTTCAAACTCCGAAGTAAATTCAGATTTATTAGTTGTTAGGACTGAAAGTCCTATGTGTTGAAAGTGGAATAAAGTATTTATAAGGGGTTCATTTTGTAATTACTTAATAGTTTATTTAGTTAGATGGGCCCAAGCCCATAAGCCCAATGGCTTGTAAAGCCTAAGTATATAAAGGCATATTTAGTTCATAATTAGGGGAGAACAGTTTAGAAAGAGAAATTCATTATTCAGTTTACTAGTCATTAGGTTTACATATCCTAATCAGAAATTCTCTCTGTAAACCTTAACCCTTTGAAGTTATATCAATCATATGACTAGTTGTTGTGGCCTATAATCTGTTCTTCATTGTTCATATTTACTTGTGATTGCACTGCACTGGGATCTACAATTGGTATCAAAGCAAAGAGACAAAAGGTTTGATCCAGAAAAAGGTTTGTCTAAAACCCTATAATCAATTTTTATGTGTTAATCGCTAATATGTGCCTTAATTGATTATTTGTTTATGTGTTTTATCGATTTGTGTGATTTTTGTCGATCTGGGTTGATTGCTTATCGGTCTAATATCTTGTTTAATTGAGTTTATCGGTTCTTCTGGGTTAAATTGCTTATCGGTCGAAGTTTCAATATTTTTGATCTGGGTTGTGTTTGAAGGGTTATTCGGTCGATTGAAGTTTCTGGTTAGATTCGGTCGATTGAAGTTTCTGGTTAGATTCGGTCGATTAAAGTTTCTGGGCTCGATTGAATATCTGAGTTATCATCATCGGTCTGTGTTCATCGTGTTCTTCGGTGTTCTTCGTGTTGATCGTTCGATTATTTTGTTCGTTTTTATCGGTCTTTACATGATTTTATCGATCTTTATCTGTTAATTTGTTATTCGACCGATAGTTATTCGACCTGAGCCTTCGACCGAGTGTTTGTAAACACCGGTCCTTACTTCGACCGGGTAGGTGTGATCTCCGGTCTTTCCTTCGACCGGACCTTAGCTTTCCCCGGTCTTTCCCTTCGACCGGGTAGGTGCATCGACCGGACCTTAGTGGTATCCGGTCTAACATTCGACCGATACTCGGCTGTTTCGGTCTTCGCCTTTCGACCGGATACTTGCTACTCCGGTCTTACCCTTCGACCGGGTACTTGCTTACTCCGGTCTTACCTTCGACCGGTATCTTGCATATTCCGGTCCTTTGCTTCGACCGAACCCCTGTTTGACCGGGTATTATTTAAAAAAAAAGGTCAATTTTTTTTTGTCTCACGATCTTTTTGCAGTGTATTTATTTTAGCCCCCGTACTTCAATGATTCAGCGTGCCATTTGTGACCCTAAACTTTCAAGTTTCACATTTTGTCACTTTTGGTCCCTGCACTTTCAAGTTTCATCTTTCCTCTAAGCCGGATCGAATACAGTCTAGTCAATTCATACAAAATGGTGAACCCACCAATGCTGCGGTCCAAAGGAGAATATGAAAGGTGGAAAACTGATTTTCTGGATTTTGTTGACGAACATGAGGTTGGTCCCTACATCAGATTATCTTTGACTGAAGGAGAAAAGCAATCCCAAATTCCGACAGAAGCTTCTCCTGTGGAAAAGGAACAAAGAGAGAGGGCCAATAATAATGCTCGAAATTATATGAAAAGTAGTATCTGTAATGAATTTATTAGTGACATTTTTAGCGAAATTATTGGTCAAATAAATACTAACAACATGACAGGAAAAGAGCTGTGGGATTGTGCTGAACGGTTGGTGTTAGGGACAAATGGTTTATTAACAGGAAGAGAATTGGAAACTGAGAACTCTTAGCTAAAAGGAAAGATCTCTATTTTGGAAACTAAAACTCAGCAAATAGTCTCTGTTGAAAGTTCTGAGGAAAAGATTTCTGAACTGAAAGATGCAAATGCAGATCTTCAAAAGCATTTATCTGATTTGGAGCAACTGCTTGCTAAACACAAATATGATTTTGAGACTAAAGAGAAATCTTTCGCAAAGAAGTTCTCAGAATTCTCGAGAAAATGTGCTGGGGAGAAGAAAGAAGTTGAGCTGAAATGCATAAAACTTTCTCAGCAAGTTTCTGATTTTCAGAAAGTAATCATTCTAGAAAGAGAGAAGTTTGCCAAAGAGAAGAAGGCCATTGAACAGAAGAATGTTGGATTCTTCAAGGAAATATCAGGCCAAAGAAATGATGCTGAGAAGGGATTTGAAGAAGAGAGAAGCATCTTTGAGACTGAGATCAAAAAGCTGACTACCAAATTATCTGAACTATCTGAGAAGGCACTAAAAGAGCAGAGAACGAAGTCTGAATTCACGAAGAAGATTGACCTACTTGTTAAAGAAAGAGACAACTTCGCTTCAACGATTAAAGTGCTTGAAAAGTCTGTATCAAGTTCAAATCAGAAACCTGTCTCTTCACAAAGGTCAGCTAAATCTTTTGATCAGATTCGTAAGACTAACCTTTTCTATGATAGAAATATAGATGGTTCAGGTACACGTCCTAGAAGAAGGAGATACGAAGATGAGGAACTGGTCTGGAAGAAGAAACCAGTTGAAGATGAGCTGAAAGAAAGAGAATCGTGTGTACATACGTTTAATGCAAAGAAGAACAATGCGAGTAAAGGTAAACCTGATCACATCTACTCAAGAGATCAATTACTCAAGTTGTCAGGTAAGAAATACCATTGTTCTTATTGTCATACACATGATCACATTCACAAAACCATTGATCATTTCTGGTATGGTTCTTATTCTATATCCCCCACAAGAACTGCAACTAACATTCATGGACCCAAATACCAGTGGGTACCAAAGCCGAAAACTGATTCTTTGTTGCAGGCAACTACTGTCAAGGGGGAGTAGAAGAATGATGGATTCTAAGTAAATCAGCTTAGAACCCGGACTTCAACGAAGTTTGGCTTCTGATTACATGACAGATCAGGACCCGTTCTTCAACGTTTAGACCTGGATATTTTGCAAATATCCAGGGGGAGCTTAATAGATCTATATCGTTCTATCATGATTTGAAGGGGAGCTTAAAAGGTAAATATCTTCTAATCCTAGTTCTCTGATTGTTTGAAAGAAGAACAACTTTCAAGCATGAAAAACAGTTTCTGAAATGTTCAAACCACTTATGATTCTCAAAAGGTTTCATGAATCTAGAAATGTGAATTTAAATGTTTTTCAATTCTTGAGCTTTAATGTTTAACTGACTGTGTGTTTCTAAAGATCAATACTTGCGTATTATCTTATCCTTATACTGTAACGTATTCACACACACATGTTCAGTACTTCATTTGTATTTGTTATTACCATGTCTCATAGCGAAACAATTTTTTTCGATGGTAATACCCCCGCTTGAAATTCAATGTTGTTGAGCATCTATCATTATTTCTAAATTTGTGCTTTCATTGCTAAATTGTTTATATTTGTTCATATAAACAAAATATCCAATTATTTGATACCCTATCCATTTTATGTGATCTGATTGATACACTGTCAGATTCTCAAAACAATGCTCTTGATTTCATTTCATTCATTCAATATATCTGTTTTGAGAAATCTTCAAATTTCAATTGCTCAAATCTTATGAGCATACATTTTGACAGTGTTATCATACATTCTGTGATTAAATGTTCAAGTTAAACTGTTGAGTAATTTTTTTTAGGACTTACATGGGATTTGTGTGAGAACTTAAACAGTACTTCCATGGATTCACGTTAACCAGTGTTTCCTACCCCGGAAGTTATCCTAGAGTAATTTGAGGGGTGAGGGGTCATAAATCAAAGAGTGGGGGAGATAACTCATCGGGTTGAGTTTTTCTCATTGTGTGGAGCGGAAAAATGGAAAACAGAGTTTGGTTAGAAGTGAGCTTCAATGATAAAAAGAAAGAGGGTGTGAGAACTGAGTTAAAAGAATATGAAAACTCTACACCAACCACTTTCTGAGCCGGGCAACCACATATTCTGATTGGTTCACATTCTTTGGTGACCATCATTGAAAAAGGCACCTAGCCCATGCCAACTCTTGCTATTACCCCACCAACCACTCGTTTCTTTCTTAACAAAGAAATGTTTCATTTTCTTTGGGGACGCAACATATCTGCTATCTATTCTTCACTTGGAAGATTTAGATATTGAAAAAGAAGGAAAGTTGCCCCACCTTCGCACCTCTTTCATGCACATTGAGTCCGTGTAATATCTGTTGCTGTCTTAACAGTGTACACATTTTTGAGCCTGATCAAGCTAAGTAGCTTCAATCATTTCTACACTTGCACGAGCACACAAGAAATGAGTTTTCTTGTCATAACATTCATAGAAAATTACTTTGTGGTTTTTCGATGATTGAATGGAAGCCCTGGGGGAGTGAACATCACAAAAACTCCTTTCCAAAGTACATCCGTTGTACAAAGTGGCTCCGTGCTACTTACAGGCATACTAACTGTATCATTTGTTGATTCAGGTTTTCAATTCCTATTATATCTGAATTTGAAAAGATTCGGATATATATATTTCATGAATTGACGGATACTCAGATCAAAATGTGGAGAATGTCATCTTATCATAAAGGGGAGATCAAAGAATATATTGAAATTGAAGAGTTTTGATGATCATGATGCTCACAATCATCAAAAAAGGGGGAGAAATGTTTACAAAGTTCAATTTCAAAGTTTTAAAGAAAGAAAGTCAGTTCTGAAGACAGTCTAGAGATCAAGGAGATGAATATATGATTTTAATGATAAATTTGTTTGTCTGAAGACATTGAAGATTTCAAAGATGAAGATTTCAAAGATTGTAGTGATTCTTTCCCGTATCATGTGGTGTCTGCTACAAGTTTTTGTTTTTCATTCCTCCTACACGTTGATTGAAACAAGTTCTTGAGATGAAAGCTTGTTCAACTCGTGGTTCGAAGACAGATTCTTTGTTTTAAACTGAAGAAGCACCGTGGAATGTCAAGTAACTCTCACATTATTTTTCTTGTGCGCTGATCCGATGTGATTGAGTTTCTACAGTTAAATGCTACTTGATAGTGCATTCAGTCGAGGCTACTGTACATTGAATCTGGACAAAGTTGATACTATGAAGAACAAGAGCTTTATTCAAGGGGGAGCGTGGAAAGTCATGAAGACATGCAACACCAAAGTTCTTCAAAAGATTCAAGAGGGAAAGAAGATCAAGGCCTGAAGCTTATCAAGTTGTTAAATGCTTTATTCAACTTTAGGGGGAGATTGTTAGGACTGAAAGTCCTATGTGTTGAAAGTGGAATAAAGTATTTATAAGGGTTCATTTTGTAATTACTTAATAGTTTATTTAGTTAGATGGGCCCAAGCCCATAAGCCCAATGGCTTGTAAAGCCTAAGTATATAAAGGCATATTTAGTTCATAATTAGGGGAGAACAGTTTAGAAAGAGAAATTCATTATTCAGTTTACTAGTCATTAGGTTTACATACCCTAATCAGAAATTCTCTCTGTAAACCTTAACCCTTTGAAGTTATATCAATCATATGACTAGTTGTTGTGGCCTATAACCTGTTCTTCATTGTTCATATTTACTTGTGATTGCACTGCACTGGGATCTACATTAGTTGATCAGATTGATTGCTTGGATAAAGTTATTTCTTCTGATTTAAATATTTCGTCTAAAATTCTTGATGATTCTTTTACGCTCAATGATCAGTATTATAAACCTAAGCGTAAAAGAAGACGGTCAAAGAAGTCAAAGAAACAAGAAAAAGTTATTTCTGACAATTCTAATTCTTCCAATTCTAATTTTTCAGATAGGCCTTTGAGCAAGTCAAAGAAGCAGATCTGGAGAACAAAGCGGACATCTGATGAACCTGCTTTTGATGGGAATAAATGTGTAGACAAACTTTATAAAAGTGATTCATTTGCTACATGTAATAAATTTTCATAATATTCTATAAAGCAAATGATTCGAATTTCAAAACATGTCTCATGTTCTTCCTCAGATTCTAGTTCTGATGATTATGCTTTCTCTTCTGATGATTGTGCTTATCATTCTGATCATATTTCTCATGCTTTAACTGTAAAATCTAATAAGTGCATCCCCATAAGAACTGCAACTAACTTTCATGGGCCCAAATTCAAGTGGGTACCCAAGTCTCAATCTGATTTAAAGTTGCAGGCACCTCATGTCAAGGGGGAGTAAGAGAAAGAATGGCTATTGAACACAACAGTTCAAAACCCGATCTTAAATGTCAAGACTTTGGCTTATGAGTAATTCAGCTCATAACCCGTGCTTCAAAGAATATGACTTCTAGACATACCAGTCTAGGACTCGTTATTCAATGCATTAAGCTTCTGACTAATGAGAAACTGTGAGTACATCTACTTAATTTCCGCTGCATTTATATCTGATAATGATGTTGTTCCAGTTTTCTCAAATTTTTTTAAAAGAATCTGAGCATTTCATTTCAACTCCTGAATTTGTTCAACCCATTTTTTTTTACAAATGAGTCACAATTTTCTTTTTTACATTGTGTGAAAGATAATATTATTGAATTATATTTTGTTTCAACTAAATATAAACTTGCCGATCAAATATTTCTATTTTTTTATCTTGGCATGTTGGTTTAAAAGTTTAAACCTTTACAAATTTTACTCTATAAAGTAAAAGTTTTACAATTTTTCTTTCTTTTAAATAAAATGTGTGTCTAGGATAAATTTTCAAGTTGATTTGTTTATATTGAAGTTTTTATATGTTCAAATTTCAGTTCTAACAAAAGTCGAAAAGTCAGCAACATGTTTGTAGCTTTTGATATTGCTTTAAAGTTGTGTGATTCGGAATATTTATAGTTTACAATGCTTAGAAAATCTAAAAAGTCGGAATTTCGGATCGTAATGAAAATATGGGATAAGTACTTAGACGTAAAACCTTGTGTTTGAGATGATTATTAAATTCTTATAAATCAGAAATCTCTAAGTTTAAAAGTTTGTACCTGTGACCTTTCTGGTTTGGGAAAGTAAGTTCTGTGGGATGCTTGTCATCTGGTCCCCTAAGGTCATTTGATCTGGGAGTGATCGAACCCAAATCCTTCTATAGAATCAGATCGAAAGTCATGTTCTACTGGTATGAATGGGTTTAGGATGTGTCGATGTAGCCTTTCTGATCTGGGAAAGTAAGTTCCAAGGGGTGCTTGACACCTAGTCCCCTAAGGCTAACTGGTCTGGGAGTGGCTGATTCTGCAATAGGGTCAGATAGAAAGTTACGTTTACGGCATGTTCTTTACTTAATAAACTTTTTGATTAAAAAGATGCCAAAAGTGCACAAGCTTAAAAGATGCCAAAGAGCACACTCATGTAAAGATGCCATAGTGCACAATGCTAAAAAGATGCCAATGAGCACACATCTCATGTTACTTGGTTATATATTTCTGAGTTGCAATAAACCTGTAAATTTGTGAAAGTCTGAATTTTTGATGGATTAGTGTGATTATTTGCAACGTTCTCTATTATATTTTTAGAATTGCATTTTCTTGAAGCTAATCGAAGTTTACATGCGAGCACACTGAATAGATTGATGAAAGTTTTTGAAACTGAACTTGTCTTAACTTGATATGCAATAAAACTTGTTTCTGTATCCAAATACATACATTTGATTTCATTTGATGGATTTTATTGTGATATTTTACTAAGTAGAATTTTATTTGTTTCTATTTAAATTTTTATATATTTAGTCGTTTCAAAATACATATTCAGTATATTTTTTCTTTCTACATTGATGTTTACATTCATTGTGTTCTCATATCCTTTTAAATGGGTTTGAGCATTATTCAAGGGGGAGTGAAAAAGGTGAATTTTTTCTTAATGATCATATCTGTTTTTGAGGGGGAGTATTTGATTCTCTATATGAATGCTAACTTCAATTGTCATATCTAGTGCATTTGTGTAGGGGGAGTCAAAGAGCTTAAAAAGATAATTTTTTCTGAGTTTAAGTCAGATTTGCGCCAACAGTTGGTCGCGCAAACCTCACTTTGCGCAACCTTGGTGTAATGCAAACCTCACTTTGCGCCACCTTGGTGTAGCGCAAACCTCACTTTGCGCAACCCTGGTGTAACGCAAACCTCACTTTGCGCCACCTTGGTGTAACGCAAACCTTACTTTGCGCCACCAATGGTTAGCGCAAACCTCTCCTGTTTTTCTCCGTTTCTTTGATTTTGCAGATCTTAAGTTGTCTCGTCTCCAACATTTGCATGACCAAGTTGATCCAGATCATCAAGGTAATGAGGGGAGAATTAAGAGAAGTTAAAGGAGATGATTAAGAGACAAATAGCTCAAATGTTTATCTGCTGATCAAGATTCACTCAAAGATTCTATTCTCTCAGCCATTTTAATTCTTTTGCTGTTCCTACTTCGACCACCACAGTTCATTCAAGATCTTTCAAAAGAGGTGTGTCGTTTAGAGCACAAGCTACTGGTCCAGACTTGTCAAAGGCAGCAAAGACAAATCAAACTGAAAGATGCTGAGAAGAATTTTTCTTGTAAAAGTCAGATTGCTTCATAGAGTCGCTTTTATGGTCCGTGCTGTTTTAGGAAATGATTTTTAAAGACCAAAGCGCCAATGATTACTAAGGGGGAGATTCTCAAGTCTGATTTTATAGTAATCATTGTATTTGTAGGCTTGGTCAATTACTGTGTCTAAAGTCATATACTGTGTTGTATTGACCAAGGGTATTTAAGTCCCTTTGGTCTTTGTCTTTGTAAGAACTTCACGCACACATATTGAATATACATACTTTGCGCTTCAAAGCTTTCTCTCTCTACTTTCTCTCTCTAGAGATTTAGTGATCTTGGACTTTCATCTAGATTTAGCCTAAATCTAGCGAGGTGAGTTCAAGATGATTTATGAAAACGGTGTACATGCCAAAATGTTTATTTTAAAGTGTTTGTGTTTTACATTAAATTGTTAACTGCTGATAAGTTTTGGTTACTTGGATATATTTAACTTTATAAACTTATGTAACACACATCTTTATGATTTCTGGGCATTTGATAAATAAATCATTTTGATATGTTTCTTTGATGATATAATTTATAAATGAAGGTCATTTTATATAATTGTCATTTGGTGCATACAATTTTATAAACCGTTGGAAAATGCATATCATTGTACTATGAGTCATTTTGGCAACATGAAGAGAACGACTTCATTTTGAGAACGTTTTGTTTCAACCAATGAGAAGTTTTAGGTTAATTACCTTTTTGGTTGTGGTGTTTGCATAATTGTTGGTCAAACGTGTTTCGATGTCTCTACTGGCTTTCATTGGTTATTTACGTAAATTGTTGGGCCCTTGGCTCGATTTTGACTAATTTTGAGTCTTGAGGACATTTGTCCGAGTCGATAACCGCATGAGAGTTCTGAGTATGATGGCGTTTATTTCGTGTCATTTGAGAGTTACATGTTTTGGGTGTTTTGGGTGTTTTGGTCATTCAATTGGAGTCATGTAATGTTAGACAGGGTTGTATTGGATCCATAGGCACGTAAGTCTGTCTATTTTGAGAAAGAGGGTAAGGTTAGTTATGACCGTTGACCGCTTGGGTTCGCTAGCGAGTAGGCAATAGGTGGCTCGAGCCTCCGAGTTGAAACTCGTCTAGATTGGATAGGAACCCATGTCCGTAAGTCCTTGGGGTGGAACTCGCGGAGTATGGCTAGAGGCAATAAACAGTCCGAGGATTGTGATATGGGAACTAGGACCGGTATATGTGGTGAAATCCAATAACATTACGGGTGGCCCCATTCACATCTTCTCGCCACCCAAGATGGAAACGTTGAGATGACATGCGAGTACGTTGTATGGGCGGCGTACTTGCGTGTTCCTCTACTCTCAACTTATACGGGTCTCCCCGTCGTCAATCCGTGGTATTTTTAAATGTTAATGTCGTATCTTATCAACTTTGGTTTTTGTGTGGTCGATGGTAAATGATGGCCTTAATATTGAGTTTCCCCCGCGTATATTAAGGTTTGAATGAAATACGTCATTTCTATGTTTCGGTATTTGGTTCCTTCCGTTTTATGGTTGTGTGAGTATTGGGTCTAATGTCCGTGTTTACGGTGATATTTATTTATATAGGTTTTCGTCAATGGATAAACAATTATGTGTGTCATGTCCCACCTGTGTCTTGGGTGTTTCGAAATATAAAATGTTACCCGCGTTTTATAAAATTGGGAGTCCTCTTTCTATTTTCCTTTTGAGCAAGTTTTGGGTTGAACTTAAATTTACGAAAGAACGTTTTATATTGAGATATTCGGCTTTAAAATAGTTTGGTTTGGTTAACGATTAACTCGATTTCTCTTTTGTTTAAAATGCATAATTATTGATAAACGAGTCGTTTTCATAAGTAAAGCATATCATTTTGAAAGATTATGATTTAATTGCATTCTTTTTTTGTAAATGATTAATTTATATATGTTACTCTTGAGCTCACTAGGCGTTAAGCCTAACCTTTTTATTTGTCGGTATGTGCATCAGGTTCCAGTTGGGGGCTTGGTTCTAGTAGTACTATGAAGAGATGTGTTGTGCTTTAGTTTTTCACAAGTGTAAGTAATTGGTGAAGTCTTCCGCAATTTGGAGATAGCGAATATTATTGGGTTTTAGTAGCACCCGTCCTTGTTATAGACTGTATGTAGAGAATAAATTGTGTGTGTTGAGGATAAACCTTAAATTGTGATTGTTTATGAACCATTTATTGATGTATTTAGAAAATTTTAAATTAATTGCTATTTCCAGATTTGAGGGTGTTACACAAGTCCTCCAAGAACACACCTCTCTCAAGGGAAACTCTTGCATTCCCTGCTTGCAACCAACTCACTCGTATTTCCGCAGGTGTTGACCACCCTGAGTTCAACCAGATTTCAATCTTTCTTTAGAGATCTCCTCTTCAACATGATTTCACATCATCTACCAAGATGAGAAAAATGCTTTTTGGTAGCTTTTGGCTCACTTGCTCATACGATGAAGAATCTCATCAGGTATCTGCTTCCATTCTTACCTCTGATGAACCTGGCCTTACTTTTGAGGTTGAGGATGTACGCTCGATTCTTAAGCTTCCCATCTATAAGCCTTACGCTCCTTTTCCCACTGGACGGGAACATGATGAAATAATCATTGCAATGAACTACTCTCATGACGGAAAGGGCAAGAGTTCAGGCACCCTTCTTCGTAAGAACATGGGTGCTATCTGGAACTTCTTTTTCTCACACCTCATCTACTGCATTTCCCACAAAACATCTGGGTGAGATCAGTCTCTCGCTTTCATCACTCGCTTGGCACATGCACTCATTTTCATGCGCCGCATTGATTTCGCCCACCTACTGCATCTCAGTGTATTTTTCAGCAAGTTGATAGTTTGTGTTTTCTTATAGCCTTTGTCTTTGTGTTCTAAAGGTCTTCTTAGTGTTTGATTGTTAGAATAGTTTTAACTGTTCTTTTCTGCAACAATATTTGTTTTTCTAAGTGTAATTCTTGATACTCTATATCAATAAAGAATTAAAATCAAGTAAAATGTTGTGTTTTGTATTCAATCTCCCCTTCTACAAAACCTTGTTTATGTACTTCGGGACTAACAGGCTGTAAACTGGACTATTTGTATATATATTTTGGGTTGTAAATTATAATAGTTGTAAATATTATATATATATATATATAGGGCCCCTTTCATTTGCTAACCACGACATTGGTGCTAACTAATTTTCAACCAATCAGAATCATCCTAGAGTTTATGTCCTCAAAGGGTAATATGGGCATTTCATAATTCACGCCTATTTAATGTATTTCCATATTTCAAGGAGTTATTAATATGGTAGTTATATAAATATTATATATAATATTTAATGTATTTCCATATTTCGAGTGTGCATATATGCATGTCTAGATGTCAGTGTGTATCTCAACCAATGCAAAATAGATCAGTTAATATGCATATATGCACATATACAACATGTACATATTCACACTAGTCAATGTGCATATATGCATATTAGATACCAGTGTGTAGATATGCATATGCTCAATGTGCACATATGCATATACTCAATATGCACATATGTATATTAGATATCAGTGTGCATATATGCATATAATATTTCTTGCATTAATTTCACTATTGAAAACCATGATACTTTTTATGTTTTTATTCATAATAAATAATTTGGGTAAAAGTAACGGGTCTTGGCTGGGGGGTTTTCGGGCTTTAACAGGCCTTCAGGCATAGTCTTCTTTTTTCTTTCAAATAAAAGCCTCATTAGCGCCAAGCGTGAGGGAATGCTAGACGTTTGGTAATTTCTCCTCCGACCAGGATAAAAGATCCCATTGAAGCGGCTGATCCCATGCATATTGTATGTACATCTGGTTGCACAAATTGCATATTATCATAAAGAGCCATCCCGGGTATTACCATCCACCAGGTGAGTTTATAAACAAATACAGATCTTGGGTATCATCCTCGATACTGAGATATATCATAAGACCAATAAGTTGATTCGAGACCTCGCTCTCAAGCTCTTGACCTAAAAAAAGTAATCTTTCTCGATAAAGTCGTTTGATTAGGGTCAAATTGTATCCCTTCGGAACCGTACAGGCGCCTTTTGATGCATACGATTCAAAAAAAAAAGAAATCAATGTGTAGATTCCAATACTTTTTCTTTTTTCACAGAAAGTTCCTTCTAACTTATAATAAAAGGATTTTCTTCGATTTTTCACTACACACGAGTTTGTCTTCCTTTCCTTATAACGTATAATATAAAAAAAGAATTCATTAAAGTTATCCAATTAACTTCTCATTGATGGATTGTTTCATCGAGAATCACTACACGAGATGAACCTTGGTTTGGTGAATTGCAGTTGGACTTAGGTGTAATAGGACTCCCAGTTACTGTACGCGATCGTATACAGAGGTGCTCCCCGTCGGTTGTTGGAACGATGCGAGTCGGGCTGGGTCTCGATTCAGAAAGATGAAGGGCCCAAAAGTCTAAATAGGTAGTTATAAATTCCCCATCTTATCGAATCTGAGTTACCGACTCTCATTTGAAAGACCGTCCCTATGACATGGTCTTAAAGCATAGTTTGGACTACCCTAAATTTTAAATTCTTTGTAAAGGATGAAGTTTCCTATTCCCTCGCCTATCCCTGCCTTTGACCTCGCACCGATGGCTATTTCCAGCTAACGCCCTAAGTTAAGAAAAAAAGCGGTTGAAAGAGAATCCTAAGCATGATGTCTATCGTAGGCCTTCAGTTCGTTCGCCTTTTAGCCCTTTTATCTATTATGAGACTACCTTCACGCCTAAGCTCTTAAATTCTCATTCTTATTCTTTCTGTCACCTGCTGAAGTTGGTTGGCATTCAAGCAAGAGAGAAAGAAGTCCCGATCAGGCTACAAGTGGGACTAGAAGCGAGGGCCGCTATTCCGGTCAACTTGTTAGAAAGGGAACTAGCACCCTAAAGATAACTACTCTCGCTTTCTAACAATAAACAAAACTGCCTTCTGGTCGCCTCACCAACGCTTTCTCTCCCTATCGGTTGAACTTTTCCATCATCTTCCGTTGGGAAAGGGGATCGATTACCTTTCTTAGCTATAAGAAAGTCACTGTCATTGCTCTCTCCTTGAATCGCTCGGAAATCGTACCTAGCCTCTCGTCCATAACCTAGCCCGAAGCTCTCAAGCGACTGATTTCACACAAGTAGTAGGACCTTCTTTTATATTGGAGTTAGAATAGGCTCTAGAATAGTCGAATTAATGGTCAGTCTTGCTCTCCACCCTGCTGCTAGATGGGGTAGGACTTTTCACATGCCTAGATCCTTTACATTAACGAAGGACCGATTTTTAGGATTTAATCTGGTTTTTTAACCAATTGTCCAAGGTTCAAAAGTTAGGACCAACGACCTTTCGCCTATAACCGGTCCTTGGGCCGACCTCTTTTAGCCGATTCTTTTTTGGACCGGTCCTGGTCCTTAATGGTCCAAAATCGGTTAACTGATCCTTTTGCATCTCTAACAATGAACCTTCGAACCTTAGGATACCCTCATAAATTACCTCCCCTCCACTTCATCCTTAGATTTAGATTTCTTTTGCAAAGGTCCCAAATAATTCCGGTAAAACTTGCCTTGTCCTTGAGGATATCCGACAAAACATACATTTCCATTGTAGAAGCTTGGTTTTCATTGCTTTTTGGCCCTTAGATGTTTGGATTTCAACTTTGATAGACAAGGGTCGTCTATCCATGGACAACAATGTATGATCAATCCACTAGCTTGTCATTTATTGATCAACTAATCAACTAGCCCAAGCCATGCCTTCGAAGGTTTACCAATGTAGAAGGGATTAGGGGACACAAGGTGGTTATGCATGCTCTTGGAAGTGAGAGAAGGCTATATATAATAAAGCTTTTTTGTTAGAAGGGAGGTATATAAGATTTTTTTTATTCTAATCTTCCTCCCCAATCTGATATGGTCCCATATAAACCGAAATTATGTTATCGTTCAATTTAAGAGAATCGACTATTGTTCGCTTGGGGCGGGAGGGTCCACCCTTCTTTGGCTATCCCTTTGAAATTACAATCAACGACCTGTTTTCTTTTCTTTTGCTCTTAATTAAATTTCTCATATTGAATTATCTGCTTCGGATCCTATCACTTCACCTCCATCACTGTAACCATAATTCTTCTTGTTGTTTACTTCAAAGTCATTGGTCCCCGTACAACAACCCATTTACTACCTTTTCTGCTTTCAAGCAATAGACCCATCAATTGCACTGATGGCATGCTTCTTGTGCTTAATCTTCCCAACATTTTTGGATTGTGAATCCTATTCTAGTCTTATTACCTCATTGTGATGATTGGTTGCATAAAGCCTTCAAATCTATTTCTAAGCTTGAATTTAATTGCATCTTTAACGACCGTCATGATGAAGCAGCACATGTTGATCGGAATGACCCACATGACCACTTTGTTGTTGTTACGAACAGGTGATTTTCCAATTCTCTCTTTACTAGTCTAACATACAAAACAAATTATGCGGTGTCCTTTTTAGAATGTCCCTTAGGATAAGAACATATATTGTGCTTTTTTACATGAAAGATTTCCTCACATTTCACTCATTTTTGGCAAAAAGAAATTCAAATTGCTACGTTATTTTACACGAAAATAAGGTTTTGCTTTTTCGTAAGAGCCTTTTCAAAAAGTGTACTAATAAAATATGCATTACTGGTTCTCATATTATGTCACAAGATATCCTATACAATTCTAACCAAACGAACACAAAATCAAAAAAGAAAACATCTAACATCGATCTTCATCACCAAAGAGAATTAAGCAACTTTTAAACCAAAAGCCTAGATATTTCTTTTAACAAGCCTCTTTCTTTGAATCCATGGGGTTCTCCCCATTTATTTTGCTTTCGTATTCTCTTCTCTTTAAGAAGTGTTGCCAACCTCTTTTTCTCATGAACAAACTCTGGGTTTGCTCCATCTATCAACTTAATTGTGTGTTAATTTTAGTGTAGTTGTGATTTACATAAGATTAATTAGGTGATAAGACAAACATAATGTGAAAAAAGAAGGGGTGGGTGCACACTCACAAATGTTGTTTATATCATCTTAGATAGCCATAAGGCACGATCAAGGGGGCTGCACCCTTTGCAGGGTTGATGTGTTTTAAATTTATAACTGCAAGCGTACAGATGTGTAGCATATGGGTTTATCATGAGGAGGTGATGGACTAAACGCATATTTTCTCTAGACTAACTGAACACAGATTTTAATCGAGCAACATATCGTTTATTATAAAATCAATTGATTAATCCGAGGACTTTAATTGAAGACAAGAACACCCAATCAAAGAAAGCTAGATTACGAAACGAAACATAAATCTAACGAAAACAGTAAAACTAGACTAAGAAACTGTAAAGATTGATTCAAGGAGTGTTACTCTCCGATAATCCTTTTAAACCTAATAAATTAATAAAATAATTTGAGAACAATGCAGAAACTAAATAAAACATAAATGTGTAGAAAGAGAAGGAGATGCAAAAAGAAAAAAGATGAACAAATTTATGAATTAAATAGGTAAGGTAAAGAGATACAATACAATGGATGTAGGATGCAAATTTATAAAACTCTGTCTTCATCTTCAATCCATGAAATGGTAATTTCACCAAATAGCAACGAAGGAAAAACTTACATAGAAAATAACATAAATCTAAAGCGTAATTCTAAAAAGCTATACGGAAGAAGACTAGGAACAAAATGTTAAAATAAAAAGAAACATAAATCTTGAAAGTTGCAGATAAACAAAAAGGGGAAGAAGAAGAACAGAGAAAAACCAAATGATGGGTTTTTTTCCCATCACGAAATGGGGGTACACTCTAAAATTATCAGCCAAACTCTCAAAACCCCTAAAAAGATGTATTTAAACCCAAAAGATGAAATCACCAAGATACCCTTGAAAATAGCGGGCTTGAAGTCTTCTAAGCACCTTATTTGATTTCTATGTGGCCGCACAGAACTACATTTCATTTCTACATGGCCATGAAAACTGTCTTCTAACCTTTGAAAGGTTCGTGCATAATTCTTCTTTGGGCTTCATGGTAAAAGTCTTTGGTCTTGTTGTTCAGCTCAATTGACTTGCATTTGATCATCCAAAATAATTGAATAACCTTGTATCTAAATGCTTTGTTAGCCCAAATCTTGCACCACTTGTCTCCTAATATTCGATCTTCAAAACTCGATCAAACATCATCAATCCAGTGAACCAATTCTGTCAAAAATATGGATGAACAGTAAAAATATCCAAAATACCACTCCAACGAATATTATAAGGAAATTAACTAAAGATCGAACAAAACTAATTAACAAGGGTCCTACAGGCAGTGCCCCGAAACCTCTCCGAATTTTATACAGAGAAGAGCTTGCGAAATTTGAGCTTCAGAAGGCAGAAGCCTTCTTAACTTGGTCCGAAAGTCTTTGGAGACTAACTCAGAAGCTTCTGAGTTCACATTCAGAAGATTTTAATTTTTTTTGAAGTATATAATAATTATATACGCCAAATGCAACAAATAAACTCACACACCCTCCAATACCACTATGCCAACGACGCTTTGGTAGAAGCTTTTAATTCTAAAGTACCTTTTGAATTTCATTCTATAATATGTGTTTGATCTTATCCACAAGTGCAATTATCAATAAACCGCCCAACTAACCTGTAACTGTCAATCTCTCAAACATTGAATATGGGTGTATACATATCACAATTTTACAGTCTCTAAATTTCGAGTGATCATTTAGATATTATCCCAATCCAAAGGCAAATAGAGGTCAAATTATTTGGAAAACGGACATATACGCAATCCAATTGATTTATCCGATATGATTGGTCAAGGAACCCTCAATATCTAAGACTTTGTGTGCCAACATCTTCGGTTCTGTGTATTCAAACTAAATTAAGCGGTGTGTATTGCCAGCTAACCAAACTTAAGGTTCGATCGTCCATCAACCTTTTGCCGGAACCTTGTTAAACATATAATGTTTGAGAGAAGAAGACATATAACAACTTTTCTTTATGCCCATTTCCAATTCTCCTTCTGTCTTGTCTAAAAATACAGGGGCTCATTGCTCTAAACACTACTCAATAGCTGCCACGTTTACAAGGCTAATAAAGATTGTTTTTTTTTTTTGTTAAATTCTGTAAAAAATCTTGCATCCAGATGGGTTTTCGTAACTTTCTTTTGGTCCTTCCATGTGATTAAGTGTCATCAGTTGGGTCTTCTATTTGGGCTTCCTCTGTTGGCATATCAAACCCATAATCACATTTTGCAAAATGAAAATATTGATGATCGAAATTGGGTGTGGTTGATGTCTATGCAACTCCCGGTAGCCAAGACATGAGTCGGTCCTAAAATTTATAGATATTAGACACACTTAGCATTTATATTTCATTCTTTGTATTCTTGGTGTAATTGTTGTACTATCTTTATTCTTATAGGGTTGTATGTGTAATTATTCTCCCTATTTATAGATAATCTCTCCTCCTCATTTGGTATGGAGAGTAATTCTCTCATGGTATCAGACGCCTAAACCGATCCTACCTCCTTCTCTTCCTCTCCCCTATCTGATTCTCTTCCTCTCCCCGCTGCTGTTTCTTTATCGCCGATCTGTGGCGTCCTCCTCTTCTACCGATACCCTCCTCCCCATGAACATCGTCTTGCATCTCATCACTAATCGGCTATCCTCCTCTAATTACCTACTGTGGAAGAATCAACTTCTTCCGCTTCTCACCTATCAAAATTTGTTGTCCCACGTCGATGGAACCTCCCCTTCGCCGGATAATGAGATTATCATGGATGGCGAATCTACGCCAAATCCGGCATACGCGGTCTGGCTATCCGCCGATCAGCGCACAGTTATTCTTCTTCAGGCCTCCCTCACTAAAGAAGCTTTCTCTGAAATTGTTGGTCTTAACACTGCTCGTCAAATCTGGGTTGCCTTAGAGGCTGCCTACAACAACTCTTCGGTTGAGAGGATTCAGAACTTGCGTGACCAACTCTGTCAACTATCGAAAGGTTCGTCTACTGTTTCTGATTTTGGGCGCAAATTCAAGTCTCTTTGTGATCAATTTTCGGCTATTGGACACCCAGTGGAGGAATCTGACAAAGTACACTGGTTTTTATGTGGTCTTGGTGCTTCATTTGAGACATTTTCCACTGCAATTCGGGCCTCTCGCACTCCTCTTATTTTTCGTGATCTCCTTGCCCAAGCCGAAGGGCATGAACTGTTTATGCAGTCGATTCATGGTTCCACAACTCCACCTGTGCGTTCACTGTGCACTCCGGTGACTCTAATTCCAACCGGGGTCGTGGTAATCGAACTGTTAGTCGTGGTCGTGGGCGCCGTCCACCGCACTGCCAACTATGTCGCACCAATGGCCATTACGCGAATGTGTGTCCACAGCTTGCTACTTATGCCTCCCATGCTCCTGGTTCTGATGTCGATCTTGCTAAAGCCTTTCACGTGCAATGTCATGTGACATCCTATGGTCCAGATTGGTATGTTGATTCGGGTGCTACAGATCATATGTCTTCTTCCGCTGCGTCCGTGGCTCAACTAACACCTTACTCGGGCACCAACAAAGTCACTTTTGGAAATGGTACGTGATAATCCAAGATCCTCTAATCTTAGAGAGATAAAGTAGAGAGAGAGAGAGAGAGTTGAAGCGCAAAGTATGAACTGTATTGAATTAGCGTGAATCCTTACAAACACCAAAGACCTAAGGGACTTAAATACCCCGGGCCTAAACAACACATATATACTACCAAGACACTTTTAGGCCACACAGAATAAATATAATGGTTACTATAAAACTAGACCTAACAATCTCCCCCTTAGTAACCATTGGCGTTGTGGTCTTCAATATCCATCTTCTAAATCAGCATGAACCATCTAAGTGACTTAACGAAGAAGCTTCTTTGACTAAAAAAAAATTCTTCTCAGCATCTTTCAGATTGATTTGTCTTTCCTGCCTTGACAAGACTGGACCTATTTGAAATAAGCTTGAAAGAACAATCGGTTCATCAGCTTGTGCTCTTGATGACACACCTCTTTTAAATGAACTTGAACGAACTGTAGTGGTCGGAGCTGAAACAACAAAAGAACTGATATAGCTGAGATAATATAGAATCTTGAGCGAATCTTGATCAGAAGATAAAACGTTTGAACTCTTTGTCTCTTTATCATCTCCTTAACTTCTCCCCCTCATGACCTCGATGATCTGGATCAACCTGGTCATGCAAATGTTGGAGACGAGACAACTTAAGATATGCAAAATCAGAATAAAGGAAAATATAGGAGAGGTTTGCGCTAATAGTTTGTGGCGCAAACTTAGTTTTGCACTAGTAGAAGGAAGCGCAAAGTTAGTTTTGCGCTAGCTGAAGGATGCGCAAAGCTTGGTTTGCGCTAGAAACTGTTGGCGCAAATCTAAGTTTTGCTCTACCAACTGTTGGCGCAAATATGACTTGGAATCTGAAAAATTTTCATCTGTGAAGCTCTTTGACTCCCCCTACACAAATACACTAAATTTGACAATTCAAGTTAGCATTCATATAGAAAATCAGATACTCCCCCTCGAAATCAGATATTATCTAATCATAATATTCTCTTTATTCACTCCCCCTTGAATAATGCACAGACCCATTTACAAAAATATGAGAACACAATGATTGAAACATCAATGTATAAAAGAAAAATATACTGAATATGTATTTTGAAACAACTAAATATATAAAATTTTAAACACTAAACAAATTAAATTCTGCTTAGTAAAATATCACAGATTTATCAATCAGTTGAAATCAAGTGTGTTTGTTGTTGGATACAGATACAAGTTTCATTGCATATCATTAATACATGGCCAGTTTCAAAAACATTCATCAATCTATTTAGTGTGCTCGCATGCGAACTTTGATTAGCTTCAAGAAAATGCAATTCTAAAAATTTAATAGAGAACTTTGCATGTACTCACACTAAGCTATCAAAAATTAAGATTTTCACAAATTTATAGGTTTATTGCAACTCAAACATATCACCAAGTATCATGAGATGTGTACTCATTGGTATCTTTTAGCATTGTGATCTATGGCATCTTTTCATGTGTGTGTTCTTTGGCATCTTTTAAGCTTGTGTACTTTGGCATCTTTTAATCAAAAGGTTTATTAAGTAAAGAACATGTCGTAAACGTAACTTTCTATCTGACCCTATTGCAGAATTTGGGTCAGTCGCTCCCAGACCAGTTGGCCTTAGGGGACTAGGTGTCAAGTACCCCTTGGAACTTAATCTCCCAGATCAAAAGGGCTACATCGACACATCCTAAACCCATTCATACCAGTAAAACATGACTTTCGATCTGATTCTATAGAAGGATTTGGGTTCGATCACTCCCAGACCAATTGACCTTAGGGGACCATATGACAAGCATCCCACGTAACTTACTTTCCCAAACCAGAAAGGTCACAGGTACAAACTTTTAAACTTAGAGATTTCTGTATTTTAGAAATATAAATTTTCATCTCAATCACTCAGTTTTACATCTAAGTGCTTAGCCCATATTTTCATTACGATCCATAATTCAGACTTTTTAGGATTTCCAAGCATTGTAAACTATAAATATTCCGAATCACATATCTTTAAAGCAGAATACAAAAGTTTCAAACATGTTGCTGACTTTTCGACTTTTGTAAAACTTGAAAGTTGAACATATAAAACTTTAATATTAACAAAGCAACTTGAAAATTTATCCTAGACACATATTTTGTTCAACAGAAAGAAAACCTGTAAAGCTTTTACTTTATAGAATAAAATTTGTAAAGATTTAAACTTTTAATTCAAATGCCGAGTTTAAAAATTAAAGACAAAAGTAAAGAATTCGGCAAATTGATATTTAGTTGAAACAAAATAAGATACAAGAATATTATCTTCCACATAATGTGTAATGAATTTGTGTCTCAAAAAAAAATTTGGGTTGTACAAATTCAGGTTTTGAATGAATTTGCTCAGATTCTTGAAAACAATAGAGAAAACTGGAACAACATCATAATAAGAGATAAATGCATCGAAATTAAGTAGATGTACTCACAGTTTCTCATTAGTCAGAAGCTAAAATCTTTGAAGAACGAGTCCTAAACTGACATGTTTAGAAGTCGAAGTCCATTGAAGTATGGGTTCTAAGCTGATGTACTTAGAAGCCATATTTCTCTTACTCCCCCTTGACATTAGATGCCTGCAACTTAGAACCAATTTGTGATTTTGGTACCCACTTGAATTTGGGTCCATGAAAGTTAGTTGCAGTTCTTGTGGGGAAAAACTTGTAATATTTGACACGAGAAGCATACGAAATATGATCAGACAAATTAACATAAGAATAAGTAGAAGAGAAAGCATAATCATCTGAACTAGAATCAGAAGAAGAATTTGAGACATGTTTTGAAATTTGAATCATTTGCTTTATTGAGTATTTTGAAATTTTATTACAAGAAGCAAATGAATCACTTTTATAATGTTTGTCTACATATCTATCCTCATCAGTCTGAGAATCATCTGATGTCCGCTTCACCCTCCATATCTTCTTTGAAGGTGTGCTCAAAGTCCTATATGAAATAATTGAATCAGAAGATTTAGAATTTTCAGAAATAATAGTATCTTTCTTCTTTGACTTCTTTGACCTTCTTCTTTTACGCTTTGGTTTATAATAATCATCATTTAGCGTAAAAGATTAATCAAGAATTTTAGATTTAATATTTGAATCAGAAGAAGCAATTTTACCTAAGACACCCAACTGATCAACTAGTAACTCTGAACTTGCCTCGGAATCAGAAAAAGTTTGAGAAAAGTTTTCAGATTTTAGAAATTCCTTTTTGTTTTCCTTAGAATCAGAAGAAAGGCCAGAAATAGAATCTTGTTTTTGAGAAAATAATTTTTCTTCAAGACTAGAAGTCATAAAAGAAAGAATAATATCAGATTCAATTTCTTTTTGAATATTATTATCTTCCATTTAATCTTCAAGGTCAATGATTTTGCCTTCTAATACTAATGGAGGAGTATATCTCTTAGAATCATAAAAGATTGGAGATATATTTTCCTTATCAGATTTAGTGGCATATATATCAACAAAATCATCAGACATTGAAGACTTAATGGGAGATATGTCATTTAAACTTCTTCTGCCTTTCTTTGATTTGTCAGGAAAATATTTAGTATTTTCGCGCGTATAAACAAAAGAAAATTTCTTTTTCTTATTATTCATCCTTTTCTCATTTTCGATTTCTAACACTTGATTTTCATTCAACCAATCAATTTTAAATTGAGGAGCATATTTAGCAAGAGTTAGATAATCATATTTATATAAAGTAGGGAATTTTTTTTATCGCATTGTTTAAACAATGTGGATTTTCAAAACCAAGTCCCCATTTTTCTTTTATAGACTCATAACTCCGCGGTTTGTTCAAATAAATAGTTTGTTCAGATTGATTCCTTCGATATAATTTCTCTTCCAACTCATTTATTTTATCTGAAAAAATTATCTTTTAATTTGGTCATTTCAGTTAAAGATTAAAGATAAGTCATATTTGATTTTTCTAAATCATCTAATTTCTTTTGAAAGATGTCTTTTGTGTGAGTTAAAATAGATTTTTCATCTTTCAAAGAAATATGTAATTTATCAATCAAATTTGACTTTTCTGAATTTAAATTCTTTTGAGATATTAACTTCGAGCGAAGATCAGATAAAGCAGTTATAATAATGTTCATTTGTGAGGAAATGAATGTGAAATCGAATTCAGAAGGCACCTCATCTTCATCAGTGTCAGAATCATCACTCTAATCATCTCCGATTAAGCATATATGAGCAGTCTCAATAGAGTCAGCTTCGTAATCGGAGTGATCAAGCCAGTACTCCTCTTCTACGAGCAAAGCTGTTCCGTTCTCTCTTTTCTCAGCAAGTTCCAGTTTCTTCCGATAGTATGCCGAATCCCGAACCTTCTTCACTCTACACTCCTTAGCAATGTGACCCGGCTTACCACAGTTGTAACATTCAGCAACTGTCTTTGGCTCGGGTACTTTGACTTTTGACCTAGAAGTGAAGCGAAGATTGTTGGAACCCGACCGAGGTTGGAACTTTTTCTGATAGTGCTGAGAGAGAAGAATCATAGCTTTCTCGAGCGCCTCGCCATTATCATCAGTCGACCCATCATATGCATTTTCTGATAAAGCTTGTTCTGCCAGTTGATTTGCTAGAAGAGCAATTGGGTCCACTGACTTCTTGTTTTTCTTGTCCAGATTCGCTTTCTTCTTAAGCACTATGCTCTCATCAGTCATCAAGATCTCGTACATCTCTTGGATTTGCATTGAAGAAACCCGAACATCGTTTCTCAATCTGTGACAAGACTTGTTCCATTCTGACTGAAGAGCGTTAAGAAATTTCAAATTTATCTCGAGCTCTGTCTTGTTCACATTTATCTTGCGCAAATCATTCAGTACTGTGCAAAATCTGTCGAAAACACTCTTTAGAGACTCAGTTTCTTTATCTTTAATCTCCTCAAAATTGTTCATATAACGTGTATGTCGGAGTTGAGTTGCGACCGATGAACCAAGCATAATCTTTTCCAATTGTGCCCACAACAGATTTGGATAATCCTTGCAATGATCAACCCGGTTGTAGACAGAATTTGGTAAAGCTAGCATTAGGTTAGCTTTTAATTCTCGATCAGCTTTCATACGCGAAGCCTCTTCAGTAGTTACGGGAGTCTCTTTGTTAGGCTTTACGAAAGGTCCTTTAGTGAGAGACTTCATCATGTTATCTCCATTAACTTGACGTTCGATGAAGTTCAGGAACCGATCTTGCCATTGAGTAAATTCGTTTTCGTCAATCAGAACCGGAGGACGATTTTCTGTGCCCAATTGCATCATAAGATCATTCTTGTAGAACTGAGCTTGAAACGCAAACTTTGCAGAATCCATATCGTCGGAAAATGCTAAGTCTCGAACACAGAAGAGTTGGCGCAAACTAAAAGTTTGCGTGAGAATCAGATGAAGCAAACGAGATTTGCGTGAGCAAAATGTGACGCAAACTATGATTTGCGTGAGAATGCAATGGCGCAAACTGGGTTTGCGTGAGCAGAAGGTCGCGCAAACTTAGATTTGCGTGACTTGTTGATGACGCAAACTTTCTTTTGCGTGATACGAAGAAGACGCAAACTGAACTTTGCTTGAATAGATGATGGCGCAAACGAAGATTCGCGTGAGCAGTAAGTCACGCAAAAGAGATTTGCGTGACTCGTTGATGGCGAGAACCTCTCTTGCGTGAGACAACGATAGCGAGAACTTGACTTGCGTGAAGCACTGAAAACGCAAACTTGACTTTGCGTGAAACTTTGATGACGAAGAGAACTTTCACTTTGCTTGAGCAGAAGATGACATAAACTGATCTTTTGCGTGAAGAGAAGCTAACGCAAACTTTACTTTGCGTTTTATGATGATGACGCAAACTGTTATTTACACGAGATATAAGAGACACAAACTTAGTTTTGCGTGAAACGAAGATAGCGAGAACCTGACTATGCTTGATGAACCCTGAACTTGGCAATATGAACTGGCGCAAATCAGGATGAACTCGCGCAAAGTGTGGATCTGGCGCAAACCGCTGAAAATCAAGAAAAATCACCAAATTCGATTACAGATTAGACAATAAAGGCAATTTCTTCCACATATATGTTCGAAAAACAGTTTCTAATATTTTTCAATCAAACAAATTTGATTAAAGACAACAAAAACAAGAATACGATATATCAACAGTACGTGAAATACGGTTTTCTAGAATTCAAAAAATTTCAAAATTGAAGATTAAAACACGATTTTCTTGCAAAAAGATATGAATCAAAAGAGTTCAACAATCAAAAACGTATCCAACGAATCAATTTACAACAAATTTTTTCAGAAAACAGATCGAATTTGATAAAAAATCCAAAAATGAGATTTTCTTGAAAAATTCAAGAAAATCGATCAAATTTTCAGATTAATTCACAAATTCAAATATCAAAACATGAATCTCTCAGTTCTCTCAGATTTAGATTGGCTCTGATACCAATTTATAATCCAAGATCCTCTAATCTTAGAGAGATAAAGTAGAACCGAACCACCAAAACGAAACCCAATCTAATCGCCGCTAATCACCTAAGACCTTATCCCGCAGGATTACCAAAGTATAACATCACCCCTTAAATAACTGGGAATACTTAAATCTACTATTCCCGTTAATCGGGCGCACCGATTCAGAATTGCACCCAACATTTCAAGACTGACCGCAAGTCAGATCATCCGACGATTCAAAATCCAAGGACTCCCTCAGTCCCTAAATACCACTCCTTTTTCTACAGGGTTTTTAAATCTATAGGTCTAATGAGTTCAAGGTTTTTTCGACCAAAACGCAAATTTGAAATTTATAAAACTTTCAAATACATAAGATTTTTAACACTTAAACATGTGGTAAAGACACACTACCGATCATTCGATAGGTTTCAAGGTTGATTATCAATACAACGCATAAGAAACTATTTCCAAAACTCTTTTGTGCAGTACATAAGTTAATAAGAGCACTAATAAAGCCTGCGCAACAATTCACGCCATAAATGTAAAAATAGGCTCCTGCACCACAACACGTGCAAATAAAGGTTTGTACAACTCAAAAGAGAAATTCACAACTTAATTTTTTTTTTAAATCCTTCCTCTTTAACCAAAAGACGTTGTGGTCTAAAAATTATCAACGATCCCAAACACATTAGTTTAATCCTCAAAGCTTGGTAAAATAATGGGAATACAAATAAAGTTTCAAATCAAGATTAAAGCTTCAGATCGTACAGATAAACACCTTGATGACCAAAAAGTAACTGCAACGATATAAACATTGCTAACTCAATAAATGCACTGCGGAAATTTCTAACGGTAAAAGTAATCGATTACAATATGAACAGAACAGAAGTCCTGTTTGAAATGATGTAAATCTTTTATATATTTACTCATACCGACGTTATAATTAAATCCAAATGCAAATAGTATGCAATGATTGACATTTGTATAAAGCCCAAAGATAAATTGCATGATAAGGGGTTTTCCCCAAAACAACATGCGGGAATGACGTCGTTTAACAAAACTCATAAATTGACGCACGTAATAATGCATACGCACACATTCTCAAAATTATTTACGCGACGCAAAAGACGTAGGATAAGACATCATAAACTCAACTGAATTTTCGCAAAACTCATAAATGCTAAAATCAAGTGATGTCAAAATTTCCATTTTTCAACAAAGTGTGCAAGACGGCAATATGGCTAGAATATTAAACTTTTAAGAGTTTCCTCTTTTGAATGCAATGTAAGGTAAGTGACACTTTTGACAAAATTTACCTGGGACACGACGCCGAATAAACTCGCAAGTTTATACGAAACAGAAATTAAAACTCACGCATCGAGATAGACATGCAAAATAATACTCCATGAAATTTAACAAAAATCGTACAAACTGAAATTCTCAAGAAATTCCAACTCAGCACATGGGAATAACTTTTCCTTTAAAACCATTGACATACGTGGAGGAGATCCAATGTCTAGGTTAAAATCTCATAGTTGCTTGCCCAATACCCAAACGACATTAAAACATGGACATTACAATATCTGAAAATAGCGTTAAACACAAGACGTGAATGAAGAGAATTATGAATGCAATTTGCAATTACGTGCAACAAAACAATTTCAAGTATGCTTAAGCTCACAGTTTCAAATCTGATGCGTGTTAAATGTTTTTCCAAAACTTTATGATATAAACCACTTTTTGTTTTACGAACATAAGAAACAATTTATGCAAATTTGTTTCAGAAATAAATTTAGTGCATGAATTTGATCGGCACTTGGCATCATAGGACTACCCTTCCCAACAACCCAACAGACTATAGTCATCCGGATGCATCAAACGTCTTAAAGTCACAATCTCAATAATTTGGTAAACTTACGAATTCTCCTTGAAATAGAATCGGTCTAACTCACGAATCTAATCCAACCAAGATTTCCGACCCAAGAGGATCAACTTAGTGACCTCCTCACACTTAGCTATCACTCCCAGGTGATCTTGATATAAACATCAATCCTTCCTTAGCTGACTCACTTAGGAACTTTCTCACCACCCCAACGGTCATCATTTCGAGGTAGCGCAAGTGCATATATGTAGCATGTAGGTTCACCATAACACTGGCCAGGTGCTATTATGAATGTACCGTACATGACCATCCTTTAGACCCTCGACAATTTTCCCGTTTCTAGCGACTAGTCATCCTCAAAACATCTTATCTTATGGTACCTAATGTGCAACTCCACTTATCTTCGCTTATAAGAACGCTAGTTTGAGTCTAGGCATCCTAAAATCAATATCTAAATCTCTCAAACTTAAGCTCTGATATCAACTTATAACACCCTCAATTCTGGAAATAGCAACTTAATTAAAATTTTCTAAATACATCAATAACTGAATCATCTACAACCACAAATTTGGATTCAACCTCAATACACGTACACAATCTATACATACTGGTTAAAAAGACGGGTGCTACTAATACCCAATAACAAACGCTATCTCCAACTTACGGAAGACTTCTCTCACTACATACCCTTGCACAAGTCTAAGGCTCGACTTCTCAAAGCATTACTAGAACCGAACCCCCAACAGGAACGTGATGCACATGCCGACAAATAAAAAGGTTAGGCTTAACGCCTAGTGAGCTCAAGAGTTTTAACATGAATGAATAAATCTTTAAAATCAAGAAAACCAGCTTAAGGCGAGATCCTTCGAAATTTTATACTTTAAAATGGAAACGACACATTTTCATAATATGCACTTTTAAAGACAATGCTCCCAAACACACATTTCTTATAAAACGATGCAACCCAAAACTCACCCCAAAACGGGGTCATAGTTCGATACTTTAATTTATAAAAAGTAAATAACACATCATTGTCAGGATCTTAATTCTTAACAAGAACACACACTCAGAAAATAATATTAAAGAAGCTGCGGAATAGCACTTTAATATTCTGAAAACAATGCAACAATAAATCAATGATCACAACTTGTAAACTTGTATTGAATGATTGAAGTTACAAGATTAAACACACAACCTCAATATTGATGAACAGACTCACCAATACGAATTCTACTTCTCTAGAATCAGGGTTCTAACCTTGAGGTTGATTCTCTCTTAATAAGCTAATAACTCAGAATAATTGTTCTCAGAAAAGTTACAAAACTATTCTAAACAAATCTATACATATATTGAAGATAAAAGATAATTACAAAATAATAAAAGATCTTCAATATAAACTTCTATCTTTATCTCCAAACTTCCATGAAAATCTTCAGTCCATCCAGCTGTCATCCTTCCATGCGAAGTCTTTATCATATAAGCAACATTAATACTCTGAGCAGTATTAACTCCAGCAGTACTAACTATGAACTAGCAGTACTAATCTTGTTCAACAGTATTAATCTTCAACTGGCAGCATTAATCACAGAAGTAGCAACCAGAAGTAGTAACCATGTTCTTCTAGCAGCATTAACTTTACTTAGCATTTCTTCAGTTCCCAACAATCTCCCCCTAACTTGACTTTTAGGAAGAGAAGTCAAGTTCTTCAGATGATCTTCTTAGATGCTCCCAAAACTTCATCATGGCTTATATTCTAGTATTTGCATCCAACCCCAAACTCTGATTGATTGTTCTTTGGATCAAATACTTAGCCATCTCTGAATCTGGAACACATCCTAGCTTCTTCTTCAGCATTGCATGAAGCTTCAGTCTGCTATGGTTGTACACTCTATCCACTAGAAAGTACTCTGTGTGATTTCTATCCAAAGTCACAGCATATACTCCACTAGTTTCTTATAAAGTCCAATTGGTGACTGTTTGAAAAACATTCCTTATGATCTCCTTCACTTCATCAGGTTTGAACATCATACACAGATACTCCATTACCAGTTTTGTAATTGAAATCCCTGGAGCTTTCAACTGATCTGCATACAACTTCATCCCTATATCAAACATTTCTTCAATATCTGACCTTGAGCATGTTCTAACAATCTTGGCCCAAGTACTGTAAACTTCATACTTTTCATCTTTCCTCTTCAGCCTTATGTACTCCTTTCTATCTACCTCCAGTACATCCCAGTGAATGACTTCAGGAGGTTTAACTCCTACAGGTTCAGCTGAAATTGGTTCAGGCACTTTGTCCATCACTACCATGTACATCTTTACATCCTCAGAGCTTGGAGGCTCTTTCTTTTCTGATGACTCAGGTGCCTCTTCTTCTTCAGCAACCTTCTCTGCCTCTGTTTCATTTATTCTAGGCTTCTTTGTTGACCTTCTCCTTGCCATCATCTTTGTCCTTTTTAAAGTCCTTAGACTTTCACCAATAGTGGCTTCCTTCTTTGGAGTCTCTTGCTCATCTAGAAAAGGTTTTTCTATGAAATCATTGCTTTCTTTCATTCTCTTTTCCATCTCCACTATTGCAGTTTCATTCCCTTGAAGCTTGAGCATTTCTGAATCATACAACTCTTTAATCTGTTCAAATGGCATTGTTGAGAACATCTCCTTTCTGACTCCTACAGAACCTTTGAGAAATGTGATCATCTTGTTTCTCTCTTGGTTACCTAAGAATGCCTTTGAGGGTTGTCTCTTCTTTGCAGCCTTCTTGATCATCATAGAGTTCTTAAGAGTTGCAGCTTTCTTCTGAGCCATTTCAGTTGCTAAGCTTTTTTGATAAGCTTTATTCAGTTCTGCAGCTAAAGCCTTTGCTATCTACCTATCTTTGTCTACTTGAACCCTCTCTTCTTGCTCAAGATCGGCTTGCATCTTCTTGGCCAAAGCTTCATCTGACTCAACCAACTTTTGCTTTTTGATAGGTTGATCAGATTCCACTAGCTTAGCTTTGCCTTTGACTTTGCTCATCACCTTCTCAATGCTTGATTCTTTGCAGCCTCACTTCTTTCTTTTATGACAACTCCTTTGGCCTTTGAGATGACCTTGGGAGTATCATTCTTGGCTTTGATTAGTGTTTCTGCAATCTCAAGCTCTGTTAATACTTCTTTCACTGTTTCTGCTGCTTGTTTAATTTCAGCAGTATTAACCATTTCTGCTGCTTTACTTGAACTGGCAGTATTAATGGTTTCTGTTGCTGGCTCTGTTTCTGCTGCTTGCTCATGCTCCCCCTCAACATCATGTTTTCCCCATCCAGCTCCCCCTTATCTGTGGTGTCTTCCATGTTGAACTCCCCCTTTTTGGGAGCATCATCCCCTGATTTCCTTCTCCTTAGCACAAATTGTCTCTTCTTCTTTTGCAGAATCAATTTCCTCACCATCTGCTTCAAGTTGACAATTTGTTCTTGTTGTGACAAAACTATCATTTTAAGCTTTTCTATATCTTTACCCTGTTTGATTACATCCATGTTGATGTTTCCCATTGTTTCCATCAATTCAAAATAGTTATACCTGTCCTCACCTTCTCCAGAAGTGTTACCCTCTTTTGAAGGATCATTGGATCTTTTTGTAGTGGAAGTCTTCTGCCTAGCAGAAGCACTATCCACCCCCTTGGTTTCTTGGCACCTGGGACCTTTGGATGATTGCTCACCCAAAGTTGCCATGGGGAAGGTCTTATGTATGTTACCACTGACCTCCTCTGTGCTAGCAGGAGTAGTGGCAGCCTTAGCACCCATATGCTCAACCTCCACCTCAGTGAGCACCTCCTTAGGGTTGGGAGACACCCCTTTGGTTTCCCTGTTGATATTCTCTAAGGGAGAATTCTCCCTTAGAGGGCTTAAAGGCTCAGTGGTTGAAGGTACAAGAAGGGAAGGAGCCTTCTTTACCTGTTTCCTTGTATAAGTTTGGGTGATTGGAGAAGTGGACTTATGAAGTAGGGACTGTGGGATAGATATAGAGTGGGAAGGTTGGGATTGGCTAGCAGTGGGATGGTCTGATAAGGGCCTTGACCCTGCTGCCATACCTTCTTCAGTGTGGGACACCACCATCATTGTAGAGAACAATGGGGTGTCAACTCCTTCCGAGTCCAGAGGGGATCTTTTCATGTTTGAAAAGACCTTACCTTTGGGGATTTTTGGTACATATACCTCATCAAAATGAGGTATATCCGTCAATTCATGGGTTGTTACTTCTTGTACAAACCTGGGGTACATATAAAAACTCTTTTTACTTCCCAGGTTTGAGACAAGATCATTAAAAAGCATTTGAGAAAAATTGTACTTTCTGGCAGTGGCCAAGCACACCAAAGCATAAGCAATGGTGCTACTGAACTCACTCTATCCAGTAGTCTTTTTAGAGATACAATGCATTAAGGTATGAACAAGAAAATGCCATTGGGTATAAAATTTAGCCTTTGAGAATTTAAAACCACCCAACTGGCCTCCATACCCCATTCTTGACAAAGTTGAGAATAATTCCTCATTAGGAATAGAGGTTATACTTGCAGCATCGTCTAGACGTAGACAGATGCGTATCACCTCTTCAGTAACTGTTAAGGGTTTTTCACACACCCTTGTCTTGATCATTTGCACACCATTCTCAGTAACAATGGTGGCATTAGCCCAAAATTGCCTTTGATGCTCTATGTAAATAGTTGGCGATACAGTGAGAGCATGTGAAATGTGGCTTGACTTGAGAAAATCCACAATTTGGTGGAATCCCTCGGCTTGTTTCGGCTTCTGTAGCATCGCAATCTCGTTGTGCTCGTCAATGAAAGTCATGGATGCCATTGAACTTGAGTATGCTAGACTGAAACACTTGTTCTTTGAGAGAAAAAGAAGGATTAGAGAGCAGATGAACAGTACGCAAAGAGTCGTTATGATCTTTTAGGTGGGCAAAGGGTATTTATAGTATACGGGACATAAGCAGTATTAACCTAGAGCAGTATTAACTAATAGCAGTATTAACTACCTAGCAGTATTAACTAACTAGCAGTATTAACTGAGAGCAGTATTAACTAACTAGCAGTATTAACTGAGAGTAGTATTAACCACTAGCAGTATTAACTAACCAACAGTATTAACTGAGAGCAGTATTAACCACTAGCAGTATTAACTAACTAGCAGTATTAACTGAGAGCAATATTAACCACTAGCAGTATTAACTAACTAGCAGTATTAACTGAGAGCAGTATTAACTGTGCACTGGCAGTATTAAAAATGCACTGGCAGTATTAACCATACTTACTCTTTTTGAAGCTTATGAAGGTCTGATCAAGGCAATAACTTCCTGTGAAAGATGATTAGCAGCACACAAATAACCAAAGTAGCAGGTATAGAAACACCTTTTAAAACATGAGCTCATTCAGAGTTAATCATGCCCACACTTGAGACCAAGAAAGTGAATCTACCCGCATCAAAAGATTTAGTGAATAGATCTGCAAACTGGTTGTCAGTATGGACTTTAGCAACTTGAATGAGTTTCTTTTCATTGCAATCTCTTATAAAGTGATACCTGATCTCAATGTGCTTTGTTTTGGAGTGCTTGACTGGATTGTTAACAATGCTTATAGCACTGCTATTGTCAATAAAGATTGGAGTGTGAAGAAATTTTACCCCATAGTCCAGCATCTGATTTTGAATCCATAGAACCTGAGAGCAGCAACTTGCAGCAGCAATATACTCAGCTTCTGTTGTTGATAAGGACACTGTGGTTCTTACACTGCCAAGATACTAGTCTTGCACCCAAAAGTTGACATCCCCCTGAAGTAGACTTTCTGTCCATGTTGGCAGCACCCAAGTCACTATCTGAATAAGCAATCAAGTCAAATGAAGATTCATATGGATACCAAAGACCTAATCTAGGTTGCCCTCTTAAGTATCTGAAAATCCTCTTCACAGCTTGAAGATGTGATTGTTTAGGCTTGACTTGGAATCTGGCACATACACACACTGGAAACATGATGTCTGGTCTTGAGGCCGTGAGATACATGAGAGATCCAATCATTGATCTATATAGATGGACATCAACATCCTCCCCCTCAAGATCAGCAGTGATCTGTTTGTGAGTTTCCATTGGTGTGCTTGCTAGCTTTGAGTCTTTTAAACCATATTTCTCCAGGATGTCTTGCACATACTTTGATTGACTAATGAAGATTCCATCTGACTGTTGTTTCACCTGAAGCCCAAGGAAGAAGGTAAGTTCACCCATTGAACTCATTTTAAAGCTCTTGTGCATCAACTCTTCAAAGTCTCTACACATCTGATCTTTTGTGGATCCAAAGATGATATCATTCACATAGATCTGAACTAGTAGGATGTCCTTCTTACTTCTTTTAATGAAAAGGGTCTTGTCAATGATGCCCCTTTCAAACCCATTCTCCAAGAGATAGGTAGACAGAGTGTCATACCATGCTCTTGGGGCTTAATGTAGACCATAGAGTGCTTTCTTCAGCTTGTATACTCTGTTAGGATATTAAGGATTTTCAAAACCAGGAGGTTGACAGACATATACTTCTTCATCAATTGTGCCATATAGATCTTGAACTTCATGTATGAGGCATAGGCTAAGAACAACCTAATTGCCTCTACCCTTGCCACTGGGGCAAACACTTCATCATAATCTATGCCCTCTTCTTGAGTGTACCCTTGTGCCACAAGCCTTGCTTTGTTCCTGATCACAATACCTCTGTCATCCTTTTTGTTCCAGAAAATCCACTTGGTACCTATAGCTCTATGACCTTTTGGAAGGTCCACCAAGTCCCAAATATCCTGTAGCTTGAATTGAAGTAACTCTTCTTGCATGGCTTCTATCCAACTTGAATCTTTCATTGCATCATAGGCCTTCTTAGGATCAATCTGGGATAGAAAGCAGAAGAGTATTGTGTGTTGTTGATCCTACAGCTCTTGAAGTCTGCTTTGATTCCTTGTAATAATAGGAGAAGAGATGTCTCCTATTACTAGCTCTGGAGGATGATTCTTTTGTGTTCTAGTCTGAAAACTAGGTTCTTCATGGATTCCTTCCTCTAGATTGGAATCATTTAAGTCAACAAAGGGGATCACCTCAGCTACTTCTAGCTCTTTATGCACTGAAGATTCCTCTTCTCTTCTTTCTTCTTCACTCTGAATTGGCTCAGTTAGAGGTTCTTTTTCAAAGAATTCAACAGGTTCTTTTATAGGCATAGGAAAGATCACAGACTGTGGTCTATTGTCTTGAATTTGTGTAGCCCCTGATCCTCCACTTCCTGAACCTGCATAATCATCACTACTGAAACCAAAAGAGTTAGTTAGTGAATCAATGTCAAACAGCCACTGAGGACTAGACCCAATAGGATTTGGTGTGTTCTCATTGCATTTGACATTGTCACTTTCCTCAATTATTCTAGAAGAAGTATTAAAAACTCTGTAGACCTTACTCTGAGATGAGTAACCAACAAGAAATCCATCATCTGCCTTGATATCAAACTTTCCTAAGTGAGATTTGGTTTTGAGAATTGTACAAGGACACCCAAATGGTTTAAAAAATCCAATAAAGGGTTTTCTTTTATTTAAGAGCTCATAAGGTGTCTTGTTTTTAGGCTTGACTACTAGTACTCTATTTTGGACATAGCAAGCAGTATTAACTGCTTCTGCCCAGAAAGTTATTGGAAGTTTAGAATCAGCTAACAGAGATCTAGCAGCCTCAATTAGTATCCTATTCCTTCTCTCAGCAGCTCCATTTTGTTGTGGAGTCCTAGGAGCACTGTATTGCCTCTCAATTCCTTTTTCCTCACAAAAGGTGTTTAGGTCATGATTTTTAAATTCAGTACCATTGTCTGACCTAATGATTTTTACTTTTTGATTAGTTTGGTTTTCAATTCTTAGAATAAAGGATTTGATCAGTCCACTTGTCTCATCCTTAGTCCTTAGAAAATATACCCAAGTAAATCTAGAGTAATCATCAACAATAACTAGGCAGTATGATTTCTTCCCTATGCTCATAACATTTGTAGGGCCAAACAGATCCATATGCAATAAATGAAGAGAAGAAGAAATAGTGTTCACTTCTTTGAACTTATGAGAAGTTTTGTGTTGTTTGCCTTTAAGACAAGCAACACAATGATCATCACATGAATAGACTTTAGAAGGCAAACCTCTTACAAGGTTGTTTTTAACAAGTTTATTTATTGTTTTAAAATTAATGTGACACATCCTTCTGTGCCAAAGTGATGATTCATCCAGAGAATCTTTTGAAACAAGACAATTTATGGATGAATCAGATGAAACACTTTCCATATCTAAACAATATACATTGTCCTTTCTAGGGGTTCTTAGTAGTATCATCTTTTCATCAACTACCTTGAATCCAGGAGCAAGGATAATACATTCAGACTCTATAAATAATATACTATGTTGTTTGTCACAAACCTGTGATACACTTAACAGGTTGTATCTTAATTGTTCAACATAGAATACATCCTCAAAGGTCATTTTACCTTTGGCCACATCACCTTTACCACTGATTTTACCTCCATCTGGAGTATTCCCAAAAGCAACATGCCCACCATCAATCTTCTTGAAGTTCTTGAGGCAAGACATGTTCCCTGTCATGTGCCTAGAGCAACCACTGTCAACATGCCAGATGCTCTTCCCCTTGAGCTGTTGGTTGCCCTGCACATTAGATTAGACAATTAGTATTGATTGGGGACCCAAGCCAAAGTGGTCTTGGGTCTCCCTTTCTCATCAAAATACTTGCATTCCTTTTTAATGAGGTTTTTAAAATCAGAACACTTGTTATTGGAGTACTTTGTCAAGATTATTGGTCTAGCAGCACTAATACTAGAAGCAGTACTATCTTTAGAGGTACTAACAGAATTAACAGCACTAACAGGTTTGGCAGTATTAACCTTGTTGGCAGCACTAACAGAGTTAGCAGTAGTAACATTTGCAGAAGTACTAACAATGTCAGCAACACTAACATTGCTAGCAGCAGTATTGCTTCTAGAAGTACTATCACTGTCAGCAGCACTATTTGCAGTAGCAGCACTAACAGTTTTAGTACTTTTAGGAATCCACATCTTGACACTGTCTTCCATATTCTATTTCTTCATGTGGCTTTTAGATTTAACACTTTTCTTGGCTACATGGTTCTTTTCTTTCTTCCTATAACCAAAGGGTTTTTTAGTAGGTCTCTGAAAATTCATCCTTTGGTTCATGGGATTGAAATAACAATATTTGGCAATGTGATTAAGCTTTCCACAAATAAAACAGGGTTTTTGTCTATTGATTTTACTCAGATCAACCCTTTGTTTTTGTGCCCATTGATTATTCCAGTTCCTTTGATTACCCCTCTTTTTATCATGTTTTTGGGGCTCAGATTTACTGCAAGCACACTGTTTGCAAGGGACAGAGTTCACAACAGTGGTCTGCTTATAGTGAATCTCCTTGTTCTTACCCTCAGTCTTCTCTACCTTATTTGACTTGACCCAATGCTTTCCACATCCTTCATTGGTAATTATGTGGTTTTCTATAGGAATCTCACCACTCACAGTGTTGTCCTTACTTTTGACAGTTTCTTTCTCAGTTTTATCCTTAATAACTACTTCATCTAAGGGATCAATCTCAGTGGCTCCCTCAGGCAGGTCCATCCTAACCTTTGAATCTAACAAGTCTGAACTAGGAGGGATGTAGATGTTGTTGTAGGGTGGTGGTGTGGTATTGTACCCTATTCCTCTTCTCAGTTTATCATGAATCTGAGTTTGTAGTAAAGAATCCATTGCTTTAGAAGCATTGGAAAACTTTTCTACATCTAGCTTGACTTTAGCTAGCTCTCCTCTTAACTTTTTGCTCTCCTCTTTAGATTTGGTCAGTTGAAGTTCTAGGTCATTCTTTTCCCACTTCCAGTAGTTTGTGTCATAGGAATGTTGAAGCTCATTGGCTTGAAAACTCTTAATCTGCTCTTCAAACCTCTCAACAATCCTAACATAGTCTTGTATGTCCTTTTCTAATCTCTTCAGGTCATCACTCATTTTCTGGTTGTGATCCCTGTACCTTTTAACAGTGTTAATGCAATTTTGAGTACAAAGATTAGAAGTTACCTCTGTTGGGAGATCAGACACCTCTGCCATTAAAGCTTGGTTTTGGACAGCCTCTTCTGCTTGATCACTCCAATCAAACCCCATACCTTGTTGAGAGACTAGGACTTGAGTAGAGTTTCTGTTATTATTGAAATTTCCAAATTGTGCTTGTTGATGGTTGTTGTTGTGAGACACTCCACTTCTGCATTCCCTAGCAAAGTGTCCCTTTTGATGGCATTTATAGCATTCCACCTTAGACTTGTCAAAACCTGCTCCATCTTCTATTCTTTGGGAGAAGTTGTTCCTCCCAGTTCTCTTGATGAACTTCTTAACTCTCATAGAGAGCATGGCCATCTGCCATTTAATGTCCATCTCTTCAAGGTCATCTGGATGGAGTTGTTCCAAGTCATCATTAATTAGAGAAGAGTTTCCATGACTGGACAGAAAGGCTTCAAACACAGTTTCAGTGCCTTTCTCTTGATTTGCTCCATTGGCAGCACTAACTGATTCAGGGTTAGAGGTAGAATCACTTGATGCTGATAGGAGTGCAACATTGTGAACATATCCAGAAGGCTTCTTCTTAGCCTCTACCTCAGATTCAAAAACTCTTAGATCATTGTATAGATCATCAAGTTCCTTTTCTTCCAGTTGATCATTCTGTCTGAAAGAGACAATATACATGGTCCATTCATCACTCAGGGACCTTAGGAACTTCCTGTTTAGATCATCTTGATCAATTTGTACTCCAACTGTAGCTAGTTCACCAATAAGCTTGTTGAACCTGTCAAAAGTTTGAGTCATGGACTCATTCTTGGTTGACATAAAGTTCTCATACTGTTGCTTTAGTATGTCCTTCTGATTTCTCTTGGTACTTTTGGTACCAGAGAATCTCTTCTCTAGAGCATTCCAGAGCATCTGTGCATCAGTGCAATTGCAGAACTGATGTTGATATTCATTGGGAATAGCCAAGAGCAAAGTGCTTAAGGCTTTCATCTCTGTATGTCTAGTCTTTCTCTCTGCATCAGTTTTTGGAGGTGTCCTCTTTCCATCTGCACCAATCTTTCCTGCTTCAGAAGGGCCATTCTCAATGATGTCCCACATAGAATAGTCAGTGAGGAGTATGTACTGCTTGATTCTGATCTTCTACATGTCGAATTCATTGGGTCTGAGCATTGGAACCTTTGAGACCAAGGTACTGTTTGATTCAGCAATGTTTTCCATGATGAATAAGATTTCTGAGAATACAGGATCTGATACCACTTGTCAGGATCTTAATTCTTAACAAGAACACACACTCAGAAAATAATATTAAAGAAGCTGCGGAATAGCACTTTAATATTCTGAAAACAATGCAACAATAAATCAATGATCACAACTTGTAAACTTGTATTGAATGATTGAAGTTACAAGATTAAACACACAACCTCAATATTGATGAACAGACTCACCAATACGAATTCTACTTCTCTAGAATAAGGGTTCTAACCTTGAGGTTGATTCTCTCTTAATAAGCTAATAACTCAGAATAATTGTTCTCACAAAAGTTACAGAACTATTCTAAACAAATCTATACATATATTGAAGATAAAAGATAATTACAAAATAATAAAAGATCTTCAATATAAACTTCTATCTTTATGTCCAAACTTCCATGAATATCTTCAGTCCATCCAACTGTCATCCTTCCATGCGAAGTCTTTATCATATAAGCAACATTCTTCTTCAACAGCATTAATACTCTGAGCAGTATTAACTCCAGCAGTACTAACTATGAACTAGCAGTACTAATCTTGTTCAGCAATATTAATCTTCAACTTGCAGCATTAATCACAGAAGTAGCAACCAGAAGTAGTAACCATGTTCTTCTAGCAGCATTAACTTTACTTAGCATTTCTTCAGTTCCCAACAATCATGTCCCAAAACTCACCCGACCAAGATATGGACTAATTCAAGCATCGAAACGTGGAAATGACGCATTCCTTTCAAAACTTAATATACGTGGAAAGAACTCACTATTAAAGCCATCATTTACCGTCGACCACGTAAAAACCCAATTTGGTAAAATACCACATTACCATTTAAATACCACGAATCAACGATGAGGAGATCCGTAAACACTGAGAATAGAAAACATGCAAGTAGGCCGTTCACACGACGTCCTTGCATGTCATCTAAACGTTTCCATCTTGGGTGACGAGAACACGTGAATGGAGCCACCCACGATGTTATTGGATTTCACACAGATCCCGACATCCTGGTTCTCATGCCTCCCACGACATCATACCACGGACCGTTTAATGCCTCTGGCCCTACTCCGTCGAGTTCCACCCCTAGGACTTACAGACATGTGTGCCACTCGTTGTCCACTCGCTAGCAAACCCGAGCGGTCACTAAAAGTAACCCAAAACCTCAGGCATTAAAAGACAGACAGACTTACGTGCCTATGGATCCAATACAACACTCTCTATCATTACATGACTCCAATTGAATGACCAACGCACTCAAGACATGTAACTCCCCAACGATAGAAAATTAATCGTCATCTTATTCAAAACCCCCGCTGGTTACAATTCCGAACAAACGTCCACACGACTCATTTTAAGCCAACACCGAGCTAAGATGCTCAAAACCCTTTTGACCAATAATTATCGGTCCACCAATTAATGAAATGTCTTTAAAAATAACGTTTATGAAGACACACATTACAAAGACGTGTTTAACCCAAAACTCAACACGTAATGGGACCAAAGGTTTTCCAAAGGGTTTATGAATGCAAATACACCAAAATGCATACAACATGAACTAGACTTTGTTGGTACAAAAATCATCAAAGATGCATAACCCATGAAACGGACTCTATTTGTGCAAAATTGCTAGAAACCCAAATATGAGCATTTTATCAGTTTAACACAACTCAAGTTTACCAAATATGAAAACTTATCAAAATACTCACACTTTGACAAATACCAAGTAAAACACCTTTTTACTTCAAAATACACATTTTGGCATGTACACCGTTTTAACAAATCAACTTGAACTCACCTTGCTAGATTTAGGCTAAATCTAGATTTTACCCCACTTTGAGCTCCTTTGAAGAAACTTGAATCTTCAAGCAAAACTTCCAAAACCTAGATCCATAAGTTTCCAACCATCAAAACATATAATCAATCACTCAGAATCATTTCCCAAACATATATACCAAAATCCCCAAATGAGATCAAAACCCTAATTTCTCCAAAACCAACAAATCCGAGATTTGAGAAACCGAACACTAAGAAACCATCAATGGAGCATTTTATAACTTACATAAAGGTTTAGAAATGGAAGGGATACACTTACCACTTAGCTTTTGATGAAAACCTAGAAAACCCAAAAATGAAGCTTGAGGTTGAAGATGACAATGGTGAAGTGGTGAAGAAGATGAAGATGGTGGTGAAACTTCCAAACCGAACACTTGGATGAAACACCCAACTTCAAGCAATAGATGGTGCGATTTAGGTGAAGAAAAACCCTAGAATCGGTTTCTAAGAAGGAAAGAAGAAGAGAGGAGAAATAAGGATGAAAAATGAGGTGAGAGTGAGAAATGAGGCTGAAAATCGATTTAAGTTGCTGGACTCACTGCTGGGGCGCACGACCCGTGCGCATCCCCTGAAGGAAAAACGCACAACCCGTGCGCATGAGGCAGAAGCCTCAATTCCTTCTCAAAACATGATTTGGCCATAACTTCTTTGTTATAGCTCCAATTTCGCTCCGAAAAGAACCGTTGGACTCGTAATTGAATTCTTCATCCATTAAGACTATAAAATATAGAATTCAAGTCCAAGATCATATATCTTATTTTTCCCTTCAAATATTGATTTCTGCATTAGCTTGAAATGATACCTTTCGAAATTCGGGGTGTTACACCTGCGGTAGTCCATACGGGTGATGACACCCATTCCCAGACCATAGACCTGCATCTGGTTCACACACTTGCTGCTGCTGCTCCTAGTCCGCCGGTGGTTCCTAAAACTGAACCTATTTTGCCGTCTGCTCTGCCTCTGGATACACCCTCTAGTGCCTCGACTCCTGTTCACCAACCTTCGACTCAACCTGAGGGTCATCCGATGATGACGCGGGCTAAGGCGGGCATTTTTAAACTGAAACATCGGGCTGAATTAGCCCATACTACCACTCATGGGCTTCTCTCTGCTCTTCACGCTTCCTCCGACCCAAGGGGATTTAAAACTGTTGCCCGACACCCACACTGGATGGATGCCATGTTAAAAGAAATGGATGCCCTTCGCCGTAATAACACCTGGACGTTAGTCCCTCGTCCCACTAAACATAACGTGGTTGGTTGCAAATGGCTATTTCGGACCAAATATCTTGCTGATGGCTCGATTGAACGCCCCAAAGCCCGGCTTGTTGCTCAAGGTTTCAGCCAAATTCCGGGATTGGATTATTCCCAAACCTTTAGCCCAGTTGTTAAGGCATCCATGGTCCGCATTGTGCTGTCCCTAGCTGTTGTCAACCGCTGGAATCTTCACCAACTTGATGTTAATAACGCCTTCCTTAATGGAAATTTGAGTGAACTTGTATACATGGAGCAGCCACCGGGGTTTACGGACATTAATCTTCCTGATCATGTGTGTCGCCGCCTAAACAAATCCCTCTACGGACTCAAACAAGCCCCACGGGCTTGGTTCCATCAGCTAAGCACCTTTCTTGTTGATAGTGGGTTTGTGTGCAGTCGGGCTGACTCATCTCTCTTTGTGTTCAAACGTGATTCCTGCATCCTGTATTTGCTTGTCTATGTCGATGACTTAATTCTTACAGGCAATCAAGATCAGGTTATCCAGTCCTTCATCACCAAATTGCACAATGAGTTTTCCATCAAGGATCTTGGTCGTCTTAATTTCTTTCTTGGGCTCGAAGTGACCTATACTGACAGCGGCTTGTTCCTTAGTCAATCCAAGTATGCTCACGATATTTTAAAACGAGCAAATCTGCTTAATGCCAAACCGGTTACCACCCCCCTTTCCGCCAATGCCGCCTTTGTCACTAGTGGTGATCCATACACTGATCCTTCTCACTATCGGTCACTTGTGGACGCACTTCAATATTTAACCATTACACGCCCTGATATTTCATTTGCAGTAAATCAGGTTAGTGTGTTTCTCCAGGTTCCGACCCTCTCCCATTATCAGAGTGTCAAACGGATTCTTCAATACGTCAAGGGCACTGTGTCCTTTGGTCTCACCTTTTCTCGCAAGAAATCCTCCACTATTCTTGGTTACTCTGATGCGGACTGGGCTCGATGTCTTGAGACACGGCGTTCTACATATGGCTACTCCATATTCTTAGGCGGAAACCTTGTTTCATGGAGTGCAAAGAAACAACCTACCATCTCTCGCTCCAGCTGTGAATTAGAATACCGAGCCATGGCGAATACTGCAGCAGAAATAATATGGATCGCACACTTGTTACGTGAACTTCATGCCCTTCCTTCTGCGTGTCCGACACTTTTATGTGACAATAAAAGTGCCCTATTTCTCACTCAAAATCCAGTCTCTCATAAACGAGCCAAGCATATTGAGCTGGATTATCATTTTATTCGGGAACTCGTCTCTTCCGGGAAACTCCACACCAAATTTGTTCCTTCCAAGCTTCAGGTGGCTGATATTTTTACCAAAAGTCTTTCACGTCAACAATTTGAGTTCTTTCGGGATTTACTATCCATCGGACCGCCACCGTTTCGCTTGAGGGGGGATATTAGACACACTTAGCATTTATATTTCATTCTTTGTATTCTTGGTGTAATTGTTGTACTATCTTTATTCTTATAGGGTTGTATGTGTAATTATTCTCCCTATTTATAGATAATCTCTCCTCCTCATTTGGTATGGAGAGTAATTCTCTCAATAGAACATTAAACTATTTTTCCAGATTAAGAATAATTGAATTATAAATTTGCAATAGCAGTTTTTGAACCGTCAAGGATTTGCAAACATGATGTTATCTTCTGAAGCTCTTCAGTGAAGTCAGGGGACTTGGCTTGAAAAAGGTAAATATTTTTATTTTTTAGTCTTATGTCCTAAGTTTCCGTCATTTTCGACGATTTCCTCTACTTGCCTAGTCCGTTTTAACAAAACCCCCACTCTATTGCTTGATAGTCGTTCTCCACGTATATTGTTACCGGTAGTTTTTGTAATCATGCTACAATGATAATGTTCGTTGATGATTTTGTTAAATATATCTCAGTTTATTGTTCTTTTAGTTTTAAATATGTTCAAAGCAATTCATTTAGAAGGAAATTATATAAATTAAATAATAGTATTCTTTGCTATTCGTTTTACCGATATGTTAAAAAAATAGTCGAAATCGAAATTTACCTTATTTGGTTAACTGAACCGTTTAACCCGCAAACCAAATAACCTGAAACCGTTTTGGTTTGGATGGGTTATTCGGTTTCGGATTTTTTTTTTACCCTAGGCCCCAGTCACCTAAGTTCCTGGATCCGCCACTGTGTGAAGTTGCCATGATTTTAAACATTAAATAGGTAAGTTATATTATATGCATATGCATCCCTACCAAATAGTGATGATGTTTTGCAAAGTGAACCACGAACCAAGTATATATGCACTTTCTCTATGATCAGAATTCAAAAGTAGAAAACCTGCAAACTATTGCCATTGATACAACTACATCTTAAACAGATTTGAAGCAAGCCTTGGAAGAGCTGATCATGCGATGCAAGTTTTCGTAGATAGTCTACAAACATTTTTTAGCCGAGGCCATGTAAAGACAAAATCAATTACTCGAGTATACGTAGCCAGAAGAATTATGATATAAAACCACAAGGGTTGTGGCGTACCGGTTAAGGCCCTGGATGATGTGGTGGAATATCCCATCTGCCCAGGGTTCGAATCCAGGCATGCACAACAAATGTGACCACTGAGGTTTAATCAGAGCTGATGTCAGTCATAATTTGTCAAGGGATTAGTCTAGATAGCCTAAGACACCTTTCCCAAAAAGAAAAAAGAATTATGATATAAGTTGCATGCATGATCAGCGACTGCTTTTGCATTCTTCCTCTTGTGGATGATTGTGCAAACATTTTGTTTAAAAGCAACAGGATGAACTTTGTTGTCACTAAAATTCTTGAAAATTACTTGCGAAAGCATAGCAGGATCAATCCAAAAACTTTGTTTCACACGTTTAAGTGGTTTGATCTTCTTTACTTTTATTTCCTCCCAACAACACTACTCTTTCTACACCTAAACCTTTATAATAGGTTAAAGGATTTTACCTCAACACTCCCTCCACACCTGACACAGACCCGTTGTTGACATTTTATAAGCCTTGGACGAGATGTAAAAATGGGCGCTCGATAACTACGTATGAAGTTATTGTCAGTATATTGCTTATATCATAAAAAATAACATTCAATTCAAAAAATATTAATAATTCATATAAAACTGTGTTTTCTGGTTTCTTAGCGCAAAATCAATCGATAATTATTTCTAAATAAATATTATCTACCATATCATTTTTACATAACATCGTCAATCAGTTTCACCATCAAAGACATCTTATGATATAATTTTAATATATAGATTGAAATCATTTGACGTCACTATATTGACCATTCGGAGTAATAATTTAAGTAAATCAACGTACACTACTAAAATAAATCGTATTACCGACCGCTGAAACAGTCGGTAAACCGTCGGAAAAAGGCTTTAGCGACGGTTTTGTGACGGGAATGATCGTTGGTAAAAAGTTGGTCGGTAATATTCAGCGACGGTTTTCCGATGACAACTACCGACAGCTTACCGACGGTTCCAGTTACGGACGGTTTTCCGACGGTATTTACTTATTAAAAATAAATATAAAATAAAATGAAAAAAAACCGTCGGTAAGCCGTCGGTATTTCACTAATTTTTCCGACGGTTTTCCGACGGTTTTCCGACGACTTATTAAAAATAAATAAAAAATAAAATTAAAAAGATACCTTTGGTAGGCCGTGAGTTTGCCGTCGGTAATTGTCGTCGGTATTTCACATTTTTTTAGTAGTGGTAAATCAGTTGATATTCAACATGTTACCTGATATTAATGTTTTTTTATCATCATTTTAAACTTTTAGGGTTGAAACAAACTTTTTAAGAACCATCAATCTTAAATCAAAAGTCCATGTTGGTTATAGTTTGAAATATTGTTCTTGTTAGAGATAGGAGAGTAGTTAAGATTCATGCACCTAATATTAGGTAATAAGGAGTCAATAATGTATGAAAAAGTAAGTATCTTTGAAATCCTAAATATAGATATATGTTGGGTCGTATCATGTAGTTTGGTAATTGTTTTCAAAAGGTAGGAGTTTTGTTAGTTAATAACAAAAAATCTACTATATTCAAACACAATAATAAATTCATGCGGATGGAATAATGAAAAGAGTATTTGGAAGATGAGTAATAGAGTATATATCAATATTATATATCAATATATAATGAAAAGAGTATAGATAAAAAAAACTTAGAGAAACAATAAACAATATTATAAAATGAAAGACTGAGGTGGCGTTTGTTTTTTATGAGGACTGAAGTCTGAAGTCTTATTTCACTTCTGATTAATAAGAGATGATGCTTTAAAAGGTTATAAGACATTAGGTTACTTCTTCTAATTTCAGACGTATTTCAGACTTAAGAGCCTCTGAAGTCTGGAAAAAAAAAACGGTCTGAATGTAAAAACGTTTGACTGATTCATATTTCAGAGGTATTAAGAGTTTTTTTTTTTTTTAAAAAACAACCACCCCTAAATAACCTTTAAAAACATTTCTTGTCCAATGTTATTAATTCATATATGTTTGGGTCCTTGATGTTAAGTTCTTTTTAAGTCCTATTATATACTAAATTTTTTGTCCTTTTTATTTACAATTTTTTTTTAACTACTAATATATAGTATATACTAAAAAAGTTGGCTCTGGATATGTGCCCGACCCGCCCTCTCCAGCGACGGCCCTGTCCTGACACTTCTGATATTTGGTGAATTACCATAATAAATTATACAAATAACTTTTTCTAGCATTTTAAAACAACATTTGCATCACAATATTTAAAGCTTGAAATATCATATCTAGAACATAAATTCAAAAATGATCCTCAACTCACAATTTGAGAATGTCATCTCACTAGCAACAATAGTCCTTTCTAGCTTACTTAAATGGTGTTCTACTAATGGGTGTTTCTCAATGTTTAAGAACCTTCCCAATTCCTCGTACGCTTCACTCATTTAGTATATCCATAAAGGTGAGCATGGCACTTATTTTGAGACAACCTATATAGTACATTGTGTTCCAAAATAGATTATGCAGTGTTTTTTTAGAATGTCCTATGATAAATGATGTTGTTTAGTCATATGAAATATATTGACTTTGGGGTTGTTTGACAGTTGCTGAATGGTTAGGTGCAGAATGATTAAGTGGTCAGAATGATTAAGATGCTCATATGATATAATGCGAAATGAAATATGGTTGTTTGTTAATTGTTCAGAATGAAATCAGGGCTCTGAATGGTTAAGATAGAGTCAAGACACTAGTCAAGACACTAAATCATTCAGAGGGTTTTGGAACCATTAAGAGGCAGACATTTTTTTTTTGCCAAACAAGATTTACCTCTTAACGATTCAGAGGTTGCCTCTTAATGGAACCATTAAGAGGTAAACAAACAACCCCTTACCCTTTAAGCACAATCATTGTAGAGTACATATCACCGCTCCCAGTAACTATAATTGGCTTTTTTCCCGTAAATCATGTGAATTTGTACGAGATTCGGATGTTCTCGTGTTCTTTTAAATAGGTACCCCCCTCTCTCTCTCTCTATATATATGTATATTATGACCATACTAAAAACAAAACAAAAAACCTCGGCAACCTCTGCTCCCCTCTGCTCCTAATTTCTCTATTTTCTTTACTCAACATTCTTTGAGCCACAGAGCCAACACATGCTCAAATATAAGCTATTTATTCCCAAATTGTCTAGAAAGTAGTTCTTTAAATGAAGAAAATATTACATCACAAAAGCAATTGAGTTATTTATTTGCTCTAGAGGATACAATATTTATATATAAAACAAACACAATCATGACAAAGTTGAGCTCCTCAATTCATAATCATCGGATTCAAGTGACTTGAATCGGTATGAGATGGATAAGTAATTGGTCTTGGTAGCAATCGCAATCGAACAATGCTACTTAAATTTCTCTGCTTTTGTATGCACACCCTCATATCTTCATCAGAGGATAATAAAATCCAATCGCCATCTTCATCATGGTACTTGAGTTTATAATTAGCAGGATCCAACTTAAACCCCTTGCTAATTTCCTTTTGAATAGCTACAAATGTTGCTGATGAGATTGGGAGATGGAATTTGATCATATCGTCTGCATACTCTGCTTTTATTACCAGTGTATTATGATCCAAATACGTGATTCTGTTGTGTGCCGGGTGGTCTTGAATTGCTCCCGTATCTTCTTCATTTGAGTAGCATTGATTCTTGTACAAGTGGTTTACATTTCTCTTCGAATAATCTTTTCCATGCCACTCGGGAATGCCTAGAACCTTGCACTTGCGTTTCAATGTAGACAAAGAAACTGTGAAACAACATCAAGAAAGAAGAGATATTAAGATATTGAAACTTGGAACAAGCCAAAGCATTGCCATGATCATTCCGATTATGTAAAAAACAAGTGTAAATATGAAACATAAGATTATCAATACCATTGAGGTTTTTTGCAGCTTCCATCATGGTTTTTCCAAATTGGGGCTTGATGTCCTCTTGAGATAATGGGATCGGAGTTGTCTTGCATTTTACCTTCAAAGGCTTTAAACATTTCTTAACATATGGTCTCCTTCCCCTTTTTAGTGTTTCGTCAAATACAAGTGGTAATTTGTTTTTTTGAAAAATCTTAAAATATTTTCTTTCACTTTCTGTAGAATTGTCGACGTCTAGAATATATAATTCGTCACCAAGTTCCACACCTGAAACAAATTTGAAACTTGACAGACACCTTTTTAGTGTTAATAATAGTGATTCAAACAAGATAATACTGTTTCGACTTTGGCTCCACAAGAATTCAAAAACGTAATCTAAATCACCTGTCGTGGTGCTCCTCAAGTATATCACAAAACAACTACATTCTATAAAGGGAGAGAGTAACCTCAGTGGCTCGTTGTCGCTCAACCTTGAAATGCTTTTTAAAAAGTGTGGTTCATAGTTTTGAAATGTCTTCCCAGTAAGTCCCTCCCTCAATTTCAAAGGAATCATATCACAAGCATTACTATAATGTATTAAAGGCTTATGACGCCCTTCAAGATCTTCATCGTACAAAGCAACATAACGACCAATCAATTTGAGCCCTAACATTCGTTTTGTTCGAGTGTCCTCAAAAGGGGATGAAAGGGCCACATAGTTCTCATCCTCATAAGCAATCCAAACTTGAGCAAAACCTAAGCCATGCGTCTGCCAAATGATCTCTAATGCCTCATTGATTTCATCCTTGGCATGCTCGAGACCACATATAGCCTGTGTTTCATAGGTATATGATACAATTACTTCATTCAAGATTTGAGTGACTACTAACTATTTATTCAAAGACCAAGAATCTGATTATATATGAGCTTTTTTGAAAACTTACTTTGTATGGCAAATGTTGGCGTGCATGAAACGTTATGAGACCCTCGTTCTACAAAAAGAAGTATTGAATTAGATTAGGTGACTTGTTAGCTTATAGACCTCAAAAATGATGATTTTTGAGAGTTTGTATAGCTCTCGTCTATTAACATAGTTCTAGAGTGATATTTAAGTTAAAATTTTATTTTTGTAGCATAATCAGATGAAAAATTAAGAAAGTTAGATGAGCTAAATTAATGGGATTTAAGCAATTTCTTAGAGATTGTTTAAATAAAATGGTAAAACTCTAAATACAAACCTCCAATGCAGAATTCAACTCATTGAAAGCTTGAAGAAGTTTGTGAGAGGAGCTCGTAGAACACTCGACAACACCAACACAACAGCCTTGAGAAGGATAAAAAACAGGGAGCACAACAGAATACATCAATCCACACTCCAAACCGGAACACACCAACGGACACTTCCGGTGAACCCTCATATCCAGAAGTAACTCTGGCATTTGGTTCAGGTATGCAGTGGCGGGTGCACCACTTTTTATGATGGTAGGGTCCTCTTCAACTTCAACCTTATTCATATCAATATTATACTGATACTTCACAGAACATAACCTATATTTGTCGAGACCTTTGTAGCGATTGATTTCAAGATTTGCAAGGGCAAAAGGTTGATCGGACGTTGTAAGAAGCCATCTGCAGCCGATCTTCTCGGGTGCCCAAAACTGAATTAACCCTCCAAAGTCATGAACTTCAAGGTTATCAAATGCATATCTTATCTTCTCTTGAATAGATTTAGGATTTTGGGGATGATCTATGTGATAAAAAATGGTTATAGATGATTGAATAACAATTAAAATTAAGAAACAATGAAATTGATCAATATATAGAGTTGATGACTCACTTCGTTGCGGGCTCCAAAAAACCCATAGTTTACAGAAACCTGGAGTTGATGATAAACTTACGGTTGGAAAGGTTGTAAGGACTGTAGAAAGAAGATCCATGGGGGGATGGGGACGGAGAGGGAGGGTTGCAAGGAGTGTGGAGAGAAAATCTTTTGGGGAAGGAGGAGCATCAGCCATTAGCTCTCAATAATTTACAGATGATCTTTGAATTATCTAGTTGAATCAATGAACACCAAAAATATTAAAATATATAGGACTTCATTCATTCCAAAATAAATGTCCATATTTTAATTTTTATTTATTCTTATCCATTATACTCTTAATTATAAAAATTATATTTATCGCTCTATTATTAATTGTAAAGTGTCATTTAGATAATTAAAAATGTAATAATTATATATTCTTAAAAGGTGTATATGTGAGTTTCATTGTGGCATTTATTTTGGGTTGGAGGGAGTAATAGACGTTGATGGGTTGAAATGAATCAAAATGGAATGAAGTTTAGTTTAGTTTTTATGTAGTGTAATTTTTTTTTCTCAATCAATCAATGCATGGGACAAAGTTTGAAAGTTTGTTATATAATGGAACAAACTTTTCAAAATTTCTATGTTTTTTTACCCATTTTGACTAGTAACCTGATGACGACATTAATGTCAAGTTTATTGGCCAATACATCGTAACCCTTTCATAAACGTAAACCTTTTGTAAATGGGTATCCATGCACTTCATCAAATATTACAAAATAACATATTATTTGTCAAAATGGTACAAAATCAGAAATTTTGAAATTTCGTTACATCCATTTAGGGAAAAAAAAATAGTATTACATTTTGATATATTTTGTTTTGGTTGATAATTTGAAGCATGGACCTTGAACCCTTGATGTCAACATCCATCCCTTTAATTGTCATGGTTATCGAGTACTTGTTTGTCTTCTTATTCCAATTAATTAATATCCTTCACAAAAAATTTGTTACACGTCTCTCTCTCGAATCTTGAATTTGAACCATGATATTTAAATTACAAGCCATTTATGAATTTCATTTCATATATGATTATAACTTCTACAAAAATCGATGGTCTATGTTTTGATTCAAAAACAACACCCGTTTATTTTGAAATGGAACCCAAATACCAATTTGGTTCCATTCGATTTAATTATACGATTTGACGATTTCCAGGAGACTTATAAATACTCTGAAATAATAAGGCCGTGCTCAACTTCTCTCACCCACATGCGGCAAATGGGCCGCTGAAACCCGAAGCTAAACTCATCCCATGATGCTTCTTAATTAGGCATGTAACCTGAGTCAACTCAGTTTGAAGGGTAAACTTAATACTTGAGTTAAGCCATGGACCTAGAATTGAACCCTTCTTTTTTGTCCCCACAAATTGCCACCTTATCAAAGAATAACTTACGGTTGACTTGTCTTCCAAATTAACTTGTTCCTACTCACCTTGAATTTTGATCTTTTACTTGAACCTTGAACTAGAATTTTAAGTCAAATTATTGTTTACAACTTCATTTAAGTAGAACAATTCTTTTAATCATTTTTGTTAGATTTCTAGGATTCTTTTTAATTTGACAAAAAAATAAGTGTTTTAAATTAATAGATAAATAGTATAAATAGATTTTTCTTAAAGAAGCTGCTTTACTTGTGGTAGAGGTGAGGTCTACGGACATCTCATCCCTCCCAAACCCTACTTTCAAGTGGGATTTACTGGATTTATTTAGTTTTTTGGATTTAGCTTTCCTTAAAAAAACCTACGAGCAGAGGAAGACCTAGTTATTTCATAATTAAAGACAAACAATTAAATAAAAAGATAACATCTAACACCAATCTTCAAAGTCATAATACCAAATGAGTAGAAAATAAAAAGGAAAACACCTGACACCAATCTTCATCATAGAAGAGAGAAAATTAGACAACTTCTAAAACCAAAAAGGAGTTTTGCATTTTTCTTGTTCTCTCCTTTTTTTCTCTTCAACAATATCCTGGTTTGCAGCATCTTGATCGTGTATTCGATTATGCATATTCAAACTAAATTAAGCAGTCTATATTAGCATGCATCATACCAGCAGACCCTAAATTAAGGTTCGACCATCCATTGTCCTTATGAGGAACCCATAATTACATTCTGCAGAACGAAAATATTGATGTTGACATTGGATGTCTGGCTGATGTCTATGCAACTCCCTACAACCAAAATATGAGTTAGTCCTAAAATTTGTAAAACAACAAGTTTGGCTCACCAACTCTTTCAAACTCCTATTCTAGTATGGGAACATGTTCAACATGTTCAACCAAAATAGGTTGTAAAACACTATTTAATTAGTGTCATACTTTCTATATTGTTCCCTTTGCATACAAGGATGAGACGAGTTAACAAGTGTCAATATCAACTACAAAGGTTGAAGCAAAAAGTACAAGCATGCATGGATCAAAAAATCAGATGAAAACACATGTAAACGTTGGAAGATAACATTTAATACGATGGTAGCTATAAAAGGTGTTGGGTCATCAAGGATTTGAAGATGACCTCCCCTTTTCGATTTGTAATTATGTATCTGTAAACTGTTGTACACCTTCATACTTAGATTATTTTATTGTTCTTTGTAATAACTTAGTTGAGCTTAAAAGATCGGTGAATCTAAGACCAACCGAATTCAACATGAAGCAAGTTTACTGATGCAGATCAAGATGAACTTTACAAGAACTAAGTTACCTCTGCCAAAGATATGCAACATCTTCAGGAGATTTCTCCTCTGCCGATTTCTCTTTGTTTGGCAGAAGACACTGTTGGGTCTGAAATGAGCTAAGTACAGATAGTGCATCATGAAGACCATATTTTGAAGAACTTAACTTCTTGTTTTGAAAAGTTAAGTTAGGGGGAGATTGTTGGGTCTGAAATGAGCGAAATCCAGATAGTGTTGCTAGGTTTTGAAGATTACTACTACTGATGATATTACTACTGCTTGAAGAGTTAGTACTGCTAGAAGAATAGTTAGTACTCTTGGAAAGTTAGTACTGCTAGTATGTTAGTACTGCTGAAGATTAATACTGCTGGAAGATTAATGCTGCTTATGTTGATAAAGATGATTTGAAGATAAAGATGACTTAAAGCGAAAGACAAGGAGATTGAAGATAATTATGGACTGGATGTTGAAGATCAATATTTCTTTAGTAATTATCTTGTAATTTGTTTTGTATATATAGTCTAGATGTATTAGATTATAGAGAACATTGATACGTTTTTGTTTTAGAGAGAATTAGCCTCAAGATTGTTAGTAATCCTTTCTTTAGAGAAGTATTGAACGTCTGTTGAGCCTGTTCAACAGATTGAGGCTTTGGTTGTAATCATCAAGTTAATTCAATATAACTTGTGATTTGAGTTCATACACCGTTTCATTGATTTATTGTTAAAGTGTTATTCCGCAACTTCTTTAACATTGTTTCTGAGTGTTTAAATTAAATTCTTGTTTTGAATTTCGATCTTGACAAGTGGTATCAGAGCCTGCAAGCCCTCTGATGGAGCATTCTCCATTATAGAATATCCAAAGGGAAACCACAGGGGTGTCTCCCAAACCTAAGAAGGTGCTCTCTAAGGAGAAGGATGAGCATGTGGGTAGTAAGGCTCACACTACTGATTCTGCACAAGGTGTGGATCAGGACAGTGTGAACATATCTAAGACCTTCCCCACGGCAACTTTGGATGAGCAATCATCTAAGGGTCCCAGGTGCCAAGAAACCAAGGGGGTAGTAGGTGCTTCTACTAGGCAGAAGGCCTCTACTAAAAGATCCAAGGATCCTTCAAGGGTGGTCAACACACCTAAAGGAGGTGAGGACAGATATAACTATGAAGATTTGATGGAAACAATTGGTAATGTCAACCTGGATGTACTCAAATAGGGTGCAGAGATAAAGGAAATGCAAAAGGTGATCATCTTCCAACAGGGGCAGATTGCTAAACTCAAGAAGATGGTACCTAAGTTGGTACACAAGAAGAAGAGAACCCATTTTGTCTTGAAGAAAAGGGGCATTGCTCATGATGCTTCCAAAAAGGGGGAGAATAAAGAAGCAGAAGGTGAAAAGGAGAGTTCAGTGGATATGGAAGTTCATTTTGAGGGGGAGATCAGTGGTGAAGCTAAAAAGAAAGCTGAGAAAGATCAAAAGATGCAAGCAACTGAAATTGATAAAGAAGCAGAAACTGTTAAAGCAGCAGTAACAAAAAAAGCAGCAGAAACTGAAATGACTAGAGAAGAAATAGAGATTGTAGAGACGCTGATGAAAGCTAAGAATGACACTCCTAAGGCCACTCAAAAGGCTAAAGGAGTGGTGATCAAAGAAGAAGTATCTGAGAAGAAAAAGTCAAAGGTCAGTGTGTCAGATGCAAAGAAGAAAGGGAAGGAGAAGATGATTGAGCCTGAGAAACCAGTGAAGAAGCAAAAGCAAATAGAACTTGATGAAGAATTGGCAAAGAAGATGCAAGAAGATTTTGAAAAGGAGAATGAGATTCAAACTGCCAAAGACAGAAAGATTGCACTAGATTTGTCAAAAAGGCTCAATGAAGAATATCAGAAGAGCTTGAAACTGGCTGTGAAGAGGGTTACTATGAAAGCTTCAAAGAAAAGACAGCCTTCAAAGACCTTTATGGCTACTCAAGAAAGAAGAAAGATGATCAACTTCTTGAAAGGGTCTATTGGAGTTCCTGAAGGAATGTTAACAAAAATGTCTTGGAGCAGAATAGAAGACTTGTACAAAAAGGAGATGGCCAAGCTTCAAGGAGACTTCAGTCAGAGGGTTGAATTTGAAAGAAAAATGAAAGGGAGACATGATCTGAACATTCAATAGCCCTTCCCTGACAGTGAAGAAGGCACTCCTACTAAAGAAAAGGGAGAAGTGAAGAAAGAAGAAACACTAGCTCAGAAAATTGGAGCTGTAAAAAGAAAGAAGTCTATTGCTACAAAGCCAAAGGCAAAGAGGCTTAGAACTGAGGAAGTTGAAAAAGAAAAGGAAAGTGAAAGAATGGAAGCAGAACCATCAGAACCTACTGTTGCACCTCCTACAGAGCATGTTGAATCTGAGCATAGTCAAGAGCAACCAAGTCAATTTGATGTACTCCAGAGATGAAGAACCAGAAAAAGTTGATCCTATCTCAGTGGAAGCTCCAGAGATCATCCATTGGGATACTCTGGTGGATAAAAGAACAAAGTACATCAGAATAAAGAGAATGGGAAACAACTATGAAGTTTACTCAACCTGGGGAAAGATAATCAGAAGTTGTTCCAGAATTGATTTGGAAGAGATATACAAGGTAGGGTTGAACTTATATGGTGACGTGCAGAAAGGATCTGGGATGAGCATAACCAAGATGGTCATGGAGTATTTATGCATGATGTTTGATCCAGATAGTGTGAAGTATCTTATCAAAGACTTGCATCATGAAAATGGTTTTAAAAGAGTTGATCATTGGATGCTCTTTGAAAGATGTGGAGTTTATGTCTTAACCATTGATAAAAGCTATCATGAGTACTATTTGGTGGATAAGGTATATGACCACAGCAAATCAAAGCGGCAAAGGATGTTAAAAGCTAAGCTGGTATGTGCTAAAGGTTCAGAAATGGCCAGAATAGTGATCAAAAGAACAATCAATCAAAGCCTAGGTTTGAATCCTGATCTGGGAATCTGAGCATTTATTTTGAAAGCATCATGAAGACCATATTTTGAAGAACTTAACTTCTTGTTTTGAAAAGTTAAGTTAGGGGGAGATTGTTGGGTCTGAAATGAGCGAAATCCAGATAGTGTTGCTAGGTTTTGAAGATTACTACTACTGATGATATTACTACTGCTTGAAGAGTTAGTACTGCTAGAAGAATAGTTAGTACTGCTTGGAAAGTTAGTACTGCTAGTATGTTAGTACTGCTAGTATGTTAGTACTGCTGGAGATTAATACTGCTGGAAGATTAATGTTGCTTATGTTGATAAAGATGATTTGAAGATAAAGATGACTTAAAGCGAAAGACAAGGAGATTGAAGATAATTATGGACTGGATGTTGAAGATCAATATTTCTTTAGTAATTATCTTGTAATCTGTTTTGTATATATAGTCTAGATGTATTAGATTATAAAGAACATTGATACGTTTTTGTTTTAGAGAGAATTAGCCTCAAGATTGTTAGTAATCCTTTCTTTAGAGAAGTATTGAACGTTTGTTGAGCCTGTTCAACAGATTGAGGCTTTGGTTGTAATCATCAAGTTAATTCAATATAACTTGTGATTTGAGTTCATACACTGTTTCATTGATTTATTGTTAAAGTGTTATTCCGCAACTTCTTTAACATTGTTTCTGAGTGTTTAAATTAAATTCTTGTTTTGAATTTCGATCCTGACAGACACCCTTGCCGAATCCTCTCTATCGGCATCCTTCTGCCGAAGTTTTGGCAGATAATTCATTACCGAATTATTCCTTAATTCGGCGATACCCTTTATAGAAAATCCTCATGATTTGATTATACTTCCTCTTTCCCAACATTCTTTTGACAAAAGGAATGGAACATTCTATTGCATAAAGGATCTTTACTCAAGCTCTGATCTGATAGAGACTTTCTTCTAAAAAATCTCAAAAAGATTTGTACCATGTATATTTTATTGGGATATTGTCTTATCATAGTACATAAGCTACCTTTTGTATTTTGATAAGTCACTTCAAATATCTCATAATTTATTGAAGAAATCTCAAGGATCCACTCAACATATGACAAGTGTCATTTGCATTCAATGCATTGGGTAGTATAAAAAGGGTGAAGACCTCCTCCATGCAACTCACACTTTCAGCTCAAGAGATCTCAGTGTACTCAAGCAAAGTTGATAGTTATTTCTCTCCTCATAGCTTTTTAGTCTTTGTGCTTTCAAAGTTGTGTTCTAAAAATTTCTAAGTGATAGATTGTTAGAATAGTTTTACTGTTCTTTTCCGCAACAATCTTTTGTTTACTAAGTGTAATTCTTGATATTGTTTTTCAATAAAAGAATTAAAAAAAATTAAGTGAAATATTTGAGTTTTGTATTCACCCCCCCCCCCCCCTTCTACAAAACTATTTTGCTTATCAGGGACCAACAAAAGGTCACCTTTGTCATTTGTTGCCACTCATCCGTTTTGAAAGAACTTTTTAGTGGTAGTTTCTTAGGCAAAATCGACGTCACCGTCTGAAAGACTATCTTGATACTTCAAATCTGAAAGAGTACGCTCTTCCTTCAATTTTTCAGCGTTAACAAATTTTTCACCAGTCAGATTGTTTAGGATCAGATCTTACAATCTTAGTTTTCGCAATAAATATGTAATTCTTTGTTTTAATAAAAAATATAGAATTAAAAAGTGAAAATTTGTTGTGTTTGTATTCAACCCACTTCCACAAACACATCATTTGTAAGTCATTGCATTATGAGGACCAACAATGTTAATGGAGTTTTAGCCAATAACAATAGGCATTATAGAATTCAAACAAAATGAAGACTGTTCATTACAACTCAAAATAAAATATGCAGATTCAAATAGTAACAAAATAAGGGCCCTTTACCAAATTCTTACCGAGTAACTGTTTACCTGTAAAATATATCACCCTCAGTTACCTTATCATGTAACATTATTGGCTATGAAAATGAATTATTGGCAAGCATCTTAAACCCGGTAAACACTTATCGGGTAAGAGTCATTTCCCATACTTATCAGGCAAGACTCTCGGTCCTTGCTTTGCCTCTTACCATGTAAGCTTCTCGGTCTTTGTCGTGCTCAATCAATAATATAAATGATATCGGTAAACGATTACCCGGTAAGTGTTTAACAAAAGGCGCCTAAATCCCTCAAATAATGATTAAATGTTGTTCAATATCTCTCATTCTCTCTAATCCATCCTTTTACCACAACCTCAACTTTACCGTTTATAGTCTTCAAAAATTACTCTTTTTCCTCACTATAACATCTTTCTTAGCCATTCCCTTCGTCCCAAAATAACTGTACACTTTTTTGGATGTATCTCAAAATAAATGTCTATTTTCCATTTTATCCTCAATTATGAGATAAAAAAAGAATTTCTCTCTCTATTAAGGATAAAAGTATCATTCATTTAAATTAAGAAGTATAATAATTACATATTCTAAAATTGTGCCATTTATTTTGGAACAGAAGAATTAAAAGTTGATAGAGTACAATGAATCAAAATGCAATGAAGTTGTTAGTCCATGAATTCACAATTAATTCAATGATAGATGATTAACATGAGATAGATTAGGATAGGAAATGTTGTATTATTCACAACCTAGAGAGAGAAAGAGTTTCTCTCTCTAGAAACACTTTACATCTTGAAGGCTACATTGTGAAAGTAAAAGTTACAAACAAACTACTTTCCTATTTATACCCCAATCCTCCCATGTACACAATTTAGCCCAACCCATATGCTAATGACAAGACCTATTACACAATATCGATGACTTTACAAAGCTTTCTAAACATAATACACTAACATTCTCCCCCCTAAAGTTTTGTAAATGAATCATCTTCTTTAAGATTCAACTCTTCTCCCCCTTGATTTTTTTGGAAAACTTTAGCGTTGCTTAAACTTCAAAATAGCTTCGGCTCCCTTCTGAAAGTAGCTCTTATCCTTTGGAGTTTCAACTTTAACACCAGATCCGATGTACATAATAGCCTCGACTGAGTGAACAAAAGACAACTTTTATCTCTAAAAAATTCAACACATTCGTTATGCCCACAAGAAAGAAATGTGTGAATTTTGACGTGATAATCAAAGTGCAACTTTAGTTTATAACACCGAATCTGTTTTTGACTGTGAGTTGAATAGGAATTCAGCTTAAGAACTTAATCTGATCAGCTTGTTGATATTTGTTCAACTAATGATGAAGAATGCTCATTTTCTAACTGCTTTCCAGAACATTGAACGAATAAACTCAGACCTCCTTTCTTCACGAATTAGCTAGATGATTATAAGAACTCAAAGCTCTAGATCACAACCAAAGCACCAGAACAATGATTGCAAGCACTCACAATTCTGATTGATCAGGTCAGAAGAATGATTAAGAGCACTCAAAGGTCTAGCATCGTCAAGAAAACTCCAGAATGATGATTGCAGATACTCAAGCTGCTAATCTAATCCAATCAGAGACCAAATCCAAACACTCAATGTCTGAAAATCTTGACTGGCATGAGCTCCGTGAAATTCTAATCAGTTGCTAAAAATATGTGACCAATTGAGGATAGGAATGATGTCACATATGTTTTCAGCGAAAATCCCATGAACAGATTGTCCCCCTTCCGAGACTTAGCACGGGGGTCCTGCTACCTGGTTAACGGGTGGGGTCAAGGGGCAATGCCCTTGCGGGGACGAGGGGCAACACCCCTAGAAAAAAAAATTATCAATTAAATCTCATAAGGAAACTTGTCGCAAAATTAGGTGTGAACAGTAACTTGTCGCAGACTAGTAGACATGAAAATACACTTGTTGCAAGTGGCATGAGCCAAAAAGTTCACTTGTCGCAAAGGCTTACTTGCGAGTTCTTACTCGTCGCAAAAGCCTATCTACGAGTTCTTCACTTGTCGCAGATGGAAGTCTGTGAGTTCTTGTACTTAGAAAATTTTTCAAGAAATAACTTGTCGCAGAGAAGAAGTCACAAACCAAACAAATCAAATCTAGAGAAGTCGCAAATAGTAGGGGTGAGCAAAACCCGACCGACTCGAAAAACCCGACCACCCGAAAAACCCGCCCGACCAGACCACCCGATTAACCCGAAGAAGCCCCACCCGATAGCTCGACCACCCGAAGATCCGATATCTGTAAATAGTTTCGGAAAAGTAAGATCAGGTTGGGTATCCAAATCCCCACCCGACCCGACCCAAATATCCTAAGTCTGATCCATCTAAATCTGAAATATCCGCTCTCGCCTCTCATTTTCTGAACTCTAACCTCATCACTTTGTCTCTCATCTCTCCCACCATGCCACCACCTCGTGACTCCATCGACCAGACCACCGATGAGACCACCACCTGGGCGGCTCAGCCCCTCACTCCATCGCCGGCCACCGACGAGACCACCACCAGAATCCTCGTCGATCGGCCACAGAATAGAACCCTCTCTTGACGCACTCACGCATCACAGACCGCCGAATCGCTGACTGACCACTGCCGCCACACCACTCCACGGTACCACTGTCGCACGCAACGCCTCCCTCATCTCCTTTTGTAAATTGATTTAGGGTTTATTTGCTTGCTCCTTAGGTATGTTCATGTGTTCAACTAGGGTTCAGATGTGTTCATGTGTTGCTTGATTTTAGATAGGATTTATTAAGGGGTTGAAATCTGCAACTTACAGAATGGAAGAATTTGTTGCTTGATTTTAGATGGGATTTATTAAGGGTTAAAGTCTGCAACTTACATAAATACATAATCGAAGAATTTATTAAGGGGTTGAAGTCTCCACTCGAAACCCAAACCGCACCCACCCGAAACCCGAGATATCCGAATTACATTCGGTCGGATTTTGGGGCTTCTACCCACTACCCTATACCCGATCGAGTTTAGGGTTTGGGGTCCGACCCGACCCGACCCGTACGATACTCACCCCTAGCAAATAGGGTCCTATGAGTTCTTACTTGACGCATACTGAACCCTGTGAGTTCTTTACTTGTCGCAAACAACGATCTGCGAGTTCCTGATTGTCGCAACCTTCAGTCTGCGAGTCCTTGACACATATTCTTCAGATGAAGCTTGCGAGTTCTTCATATGAACTTGCGAGTTCTTCATATGAACTTGCGAGTTCTTCATATGAACTTGCGAGTTCTATGGATCTTGCGATAAGTCGAGTCTGTAACCATAAATATGCCATAACTTCCACGATTCTTCGAATTTTGAGATGAAACTTTATGAGCAGGTTCGAAAATCACTTCTGAACAACTTTGTAGTTGATGATCTTGTCTATAAACAACTCAATAACAGAATTCGATCACAACATAGTAAAAATACATTTTGAACAAAAAAATCTCAAAAACGACTAATTCTTCCAACATAATAGAAATCAAACATTGTAATTGATTCCATATAATTCGACTATAAGCATAGAACCAATCTAGCATCAAATCTCGTCCAATTAAGCACCAAATTGAAGAATTTAAAATCCACCAAGAACTGTTCATCGACAAAGTTCACTGTTCCATTGAAAAATTGTGAATTCGATCGTTTCGATGAATAATTTCTTCGATTAGGCTCTGATACCACATGTTAGTCCATGAATTCACAATTAATTCAATGATAGATGATTAACATGAGATAGATTGGGATAGGAAATGTTGTATTATTCACAACCTAGAGACAGAAAGAGTTTCTCTCTCTAGAAACACTTTACATCTTGAAGGCTACATTGTGAAGTAAAAGTTACAAACAAACTACAAACACTTTCCTATTTATACCCCAATCCTCCCATGTACACAACTTAGCCCAACCCATATGCTAATGACAAGACCTATTACACAATATGGATGACTTTACAATACTTTCTAAACATAATACACTAACATATGTTTAGTAATTTAATGATGGTATTTGAAAGTTCTTTATTTAATGTAAAATTTCCAAATTTCCTATTTTTTAATCCCATTTTGGTTAGTAACTTGATATGGCATCAATGTCAAGTTTTTTTTGTAACCGTAGGTTTCAGACCAGCTTACGTGTATCGACTAATCCATCGTGACCGATCACGAATGGTCTGGATTTGAACTTGGGGTAGATGGGATTTTTCACTACACCCTCCTAAGGTTTTTCACTACATCCTCCTAAGGTTTAACCAGTGCGCCACATGCAACCCAAATGTCAAGTTTATCGGCATTACGTGGGAAACCTACCGTACGTAAACATGCATCAATCTCATCAAGTGTTACAAGATTCTTATTGGTCACAATGAGTACAAAATAATAAATTTTGAAACATGATCACATCAATTTAAGAAAAAAAAGTTATTTGTTACATAAAATAGGAATTAAACCAAACTTTGTTATATTTTAATATATTTTGTTTTGGTTGATAATTTGAAGCATAGACCTTGAGCCCTTCATGTCAACATCTATCCCTTTAATTGTCATGGCGATATATCAAAGAACGAGTACCTTATTGTCTTTCTTTTCAAATTAATTACTTTCCTTCACACACCTGGCTTTGAAATTTTGTTGTATGTGTCTTACACCTTGAATTTGAACCCTTGAACCTTGAACCTTGATATTTAAACTACAAATCGTTTATGAAATTCATTTTTTTACTTTGTCGATTTTTCATCAACTATCTTATTTGAATCTAATACAGAAATTGTCATCTATTTAAGATTATTAGGATCACATGTGACTCCAGGTGCTGCCAAAGGCCTTCTAACCATGGAGGTTCATCTGCAACAACTCCAGGCCATTTGTGGTTGCTCAAGGGATTACTCGCGGTGCGAATAAACTGACCTCAAATCCCAGGGTTACCCAAAAAAAAAGATTATAACGTCAAACAATTATTAGAAAACATATGTATGGTAAGGTTCAGGAAACTGCAAAAAGAATAAAAAAAAACTTAGAAACACTGTGGTAGTTGTTTATCCGGACGATATGCACATGTGATATTCTTGTTATTCTTGAGAGTTCAACCGACAATTAATAAGTTTATATAACCGACTAATATTATATTAAAAAGAACTACTTACCAATAAATTATTACTTTTTTGACAAGTATTCTAGAAAAAATAAGTAATATTATTTCATTATTTCTAATATACTAGTGTGAAAACCGCGCGTTGCATGGTGGCATCAACAATTTGGATGGTAGAATGTAAATCATTGATATAAATAAATGTTAAGGGATAAATATAATTATCGACTAATTGTATTATATGATTCACAAAAGATACACCTACATGGCACGGTAACTACCCCCATGTAAACTCTCCAAATGGAACATGATCTAAAAATTGACATCATCTGCACTAATACTTACAGCAAAGAACTACAATGTCATCTTTGACACGTCCATTAATTATTTAATCAACTACAATTAAAACCGATGCACATGGATAGAATAATGAGTATCAACTATTTTTTACGTTAGTGAATAGTGTAAATATAATTTTAAACTTTGAGCCAATGACCTTGAAGGTTTCTGAATTCTAAACAACCATTGAATTCTAAAAAAAGATAAATATTTCCATTCTTGCAAAAAAACGATTAAATTTATTTACCAAGTTCTTCCTCACCAGGAGACCCCAACAAAACAAAACAAACAAATTAACGAAACGACCGCCAAAACACAATTTGCTAATAATTAGTATAAGCATAACAAATAAAGTAACATACACTTTCAACAACTAAAACCATGTCCAAACCAATGAATTACTCATTCCAATTGTATTTAAAGATTTCCTTAACCTACATACTCTAATGTTCATAGCCAACACCAAATTTTTAGTCCAACAAAAACTTCATACATAGAAATATTTGTAAACATAAACTTATCAAATACAAAGTAGTATGAGAAAATAACAAATTAATCAAAACTAACAATCATATCTATCACTGATTATCTTTTACCTACACTTTTTAGGGAAAACCTATAACAACATTTTTATAAAATTAAGTGTCATATAAAACAAAGAATATAGAAGTGAGAGAGAACACCCGACATGAAGAAAGGAAGTTTCTAATGCTCATATGGCCACTTCGTAATATAACATTAACTTTGTTTCTACATCGTGCAATAATACATTTTCGTTTTTTCTTTTCTTGGTGGATATGCATATTTCAACAATAATTCATATATTAATACTTATGTATAAATGTATACTATATTAAGAACATGTTTACTCAATTGCTTTTGGGAGTTAGAAAAACCTAAAATTCCAATATTGATGCAAAATTTACAAAAAAGAGCAAACAAATGTGAACAAATTAACAATCACTTGGATCCTATTTGTGGTAGTTGTAAAACCGAGAAAGTCCCTTATTCTAAGTTATAAAGTTTATCCTTAAATATGTACTCTAGAATGTGAAAAAATACTTGTACACCTATATCACTTTATAACCCCAATTCCAAAGTTGACTACAAATTAGGGTTCTAAACTTTTTACATCCCGTAAGATAAATAATGTAAGTGTCATGACTTTTACATATGCCAGAAGACACAAGTCAAATCTAGCAAACCAAAAGAAACATAACTGAGAGAACCAAGTTGCACAAACAAAAGTAGAATTGTAGAAACATAGAGAACCTATATTAGCATTTTTAGGAACTGCAGAACTGGATTGATCAACAGCCAACTTGTAATGTTCATAAAATAGGTTAAACAAATATAATAGGTTGATCAATAATCACAGACACATATTGACTTACCACTTTGCTAGAAAAAGTAACATAATAAACATATGTTTTAAAAATATACCAAAAGTGGAAAAAAAAAAAGAACACGAGGTCAGATAATAGAATAACATTGGTATCAAATTTCAACAAAAACGATATCATGTTTACATCCATAATCGAATCATGGACTTCCCATTGGAAGGGAGGAAGTAAAAAAGAATGGTTCAATCACTGGACTTTCTGCCAAATTATAATCACGCCTCATTTTAAATTTCAAAAGTAAGATTTTTGTCAAATCATGGCTCTTTTTGGGAGTGTAAAACTACCATTTCCTCATTTCCAAAGTTTGAGATGCATTTATAAATTGGACATTTTTTTATAAATTTGGAATTTTAAAATCTCTCCACATTAAACTTTACAATTGATTACAGAATGATAAAAATTGAAAAAATGAACATAATTGGCAACTTGAGAACGATATCTCAATTGAAAAATTTTTGATAAAAAAACCCAAAAAGGTAGGAAAATGCTTACCGAAGTACTCTACGGACCACAGATGGAAGCGTGGAAAAATCCTAGCAAAAGATGGAGAGGCATACAGGAGTTGTACGTAGTAGTAGCAAGAGGAAGTGAATGGCTTCGACTTACATATAAATGTACCCTATCGATATAAAATAATTGATAATATTGATGAGAAATTAGGAAAATATTGCGTAAACTACGAAAAAAAGAAACTAAGGAACACGTCAAACATCCTTGGTTTCTATTTTAATATTTGCATTCATGATGCAATGTATTCTTCTTGGCCTCATGTTAAAATATGCCACTACTTTTGATTTTGACCAAGAGTAATACCCCATAGGATACCTTTTTTCAAACTAAATTTCACATTTTTATAGATTATATACGGTCGTAAGGAGGTTGGTTATCACAAAATTGATGCCCATAAAACTATAACCGTTAACAATGACATTAATTGGTATACAGAAAAAAGAAGAAGAAAATGAAAAAAAAAATACTACGAAAATTGTAACACCCCGAATTTCGAAAAAACATCATTTCAAGTTAATACAGAAATCAGTAGTTGTAAAGGGGAAAAATAATATATATGATTTTGGACTTGAATCCTAGATTTTATAGTCTTGATGGATAAAGGATTCAATTACGAGTCCAACGGTCCTTTTCGGAGCAAAAACGGAGCTATAACGAAGAAGTTACGGCCGAAACAGTGAACGAGAAGAAAACTGGGAGAGGGCATTGTCGCATGGCAAAGTCGCCCAAAGTGGGCAGACTGCTGTTAAGTCACGAAATTAAGCCATTTTCCTCATTTCTTCTCATCCAAACTTCTTCTACTCTCTCCCAAACCGTTTTCCTTCTTTCCCCTTCAAACCCTAACTTATTTTGGCTCAAATCCTTGGATTTTGTGGAGGTGAAACATCATCAAGTGGTAGGATTGAAGGCTATGGTCAAGGATTCACCATCCTTATCCTTATCTTCAACCTCAAGCTTATTTTTGGGTTTTCTAGGTTTTCATCAAAACCTAAGTGGTAAGTGTATCCCTTGCATTTCTAAACCATGAAATAAGTTATAAATGCTCCATTGATGATTTCCTAGTGATCAATCACTTAAAACATTCACAACGATTCTAATAATGTGTATTTTTAGCAAATCATCAAATGAAAAAACATCATCCAAAACCTCACCTTTTACTTGTATCCCCCGGCCCGTATTTTTTTAAAAACTCTTCATCATTCATCTTCCTTATTTTTTGCTTTTTTAATTTCTTTTGATTTATTAAAACTATTTAAACAAGATACATATTACTAATGCAGGCTTCTAACACCCACCAATTTGGTATGTGCAGGGCCTTCTTTTTATGCAGACATTTTTATGTATCAATATTAATTAATATATTATATTACTATAAATTTGTTTTAATTATATTATTAAATATGTAATTGGTTATTTTTTCTAGATGTCATTAAAATATATAAAATAATCATTAAATTCTAGCAAAATACTTAAATTTTTATATAAAAAACATTATATTATTAAACCTAAATTAAACAAATTTATAAAAATTATCACTTTCTCAAAATAATCTAAAATCATACTGTAAATCGAGAAAAAAAAACATTAAAATCGTGATGTATCTTGCTGTATTGCGCGAGTACGCTTCTAGTAAATTTATAGACATAGTTATATATTAGTTTGAGTACAAATTTTTTATATTTATACGTTTACAAATTTTTATGGTTATATATATGTGTGTTTTTATGAAATTGTATATTCATGTATGTTCTATTGTTAAACCTTAATTAAACAAATTTATAAAAACATTATCACTTTCTTAAAATCCTCCAAAATCGTACTGTAAATCGAGAAAAAAAAACATTAAAATCGTGATGTATCTCGCTGCATTGCGCGAGTACACTTCTAATAAATTTATAGACATAATTATATATTAGTTTGAGTACGAATTTTTATATTTATACGTTTACCAATTTTTATGGTTTTATATATATGTTCTTACGAAATTGTATATTCATATATGTTCTATTTTATATTTTTTAAAATTATATATATATATATATATATATATATATTTGTATATATATATATATACACCATGGTTAACCACTAACCACACCATGGTTTTATCTTAGAGAAGATGGTTGGATTTCTAATCAGCATGCAAGAGGTTAGGGGCTCGAATCTTACTTTAAGGTGATGTTTGTTTTTTTTAAGATGTAATGAAGTCTGAAATCTGATTTCACTTTTGATATTTAAGAGGTGGTAATGAAATCTAAAATCTGAATCAATAAGAATGTTTGTTTTTGTAAACTGACAAACACCCGAATATGTATAATTGTCAATTTTATCCTTAAAAAAATCAACTTAAATACGTCAATTGAAGTGAGTATCGATGATGATCGAATGACGGAATGAAAAAAATAAAATAAAAAAAGGATGGTGGTAGATTTGCGAGGTTGTCGAGTTTTAGTCATATTTTACACACCGAAGCCCTGACTTAAGCGATTCAAGATGTTCTAGAAAGCCAACACAGATCTACAACCTTCGTGTTTTGCGTTTTTGCAAATTCCTAGTGAATCTGGGCTAAAACCGATGTTGAAAAATCTAAAGAATAGTGTTGGACAGAAATAAGAGGAGATTTAAAAGATAGGGTTACCACCTTTTTGTCCAAACCATATTAAGAGATAAGAGACTATGAAAATAATAATAAAAAAAAAACAATTTGTCTGAATTATAAATTATCTGACTGAATCAGACATAAGTGGTGATTAAAAGCTTAAAATGAAAAAAACAAAGAAGGCCTAAGAGAAAATATATGATCCGGTTTGATTGCGTCACTAGAAATCACAAACCAAACAAAACAATCACTTATTTTTTTTTCTTTCATATCAAATCAAAATCAAAGTGATGGTTTACTTTAAAACATATAAATAGTTACAGATTTGATTCCAAAACGACACCATTTTATTCCAATTTGGTTCCATTTGATTTAATTATGCGATTTAACGATTCAACCTTGCATCTCTATGTTTACAATTTAACAAATATTTTTGAAAACTCTCATAATATTATCCATCAAGTGTATACCGATTAATTTCCACCCTTTACCATGCACTTTCTTCTACTTTTGGACTTGGCGCTTTCACATGACCAATGACGTAATCAACCTTACCTTTCCAGGAAAGACTTTTAAATACCCATGAATCAATTAGCACTTGAACCTGTCGAGCCCTCCACATATATATATGTCATCATCCACCTCGATCACCTTTCCAGGAGACTTATAAATACCCATGAATCAATCAATCCCCAACATTAATCATAACAACAAATGGATTTCTTCAACATTGACACACGATATCTTCTTTTACCTCTTGTTCATTTCTTCTTCCAATTTCCTCACTCCACCTCTATCATTTTAACCATATTTCTTCTATTTGTTTCCATCAAAATCGTTATTCCCTTGCAACTACCCATCGGTTTTCTCCTCCGTTTTCAGGCGATAGACCTGTCGGTCTCGGTGACGGCATGTTTTCTCTCATTGATTTCCTTATCAACACAACACTTTTGGATTGTGAATCCCGTTCTAATCTTATCATCTCATTGGGTGGATGATTGGTTACATCAAATCCTGAAATCTATTCCCGTGCTTGAATTTCTTTGCATTTTTAATTGCCAACATGAGGAAGAAGAGGAAGTACAACAAGAGGAAATGAGTTGGGAACGCGATGACCATTTTGTTGTTGTAAATGTGAATGATGAGCTTGAAGATGAGTAAGGGTATGATCATGTGTTTAACTTTAAGCCAAAGAAGGTTCATATATATCAGTTTTCCAAACTTTCTTTGAGATTGGTTCATTTGTTGTTCTAATATATTTCAATTTGAAGTGATAGATTAATGTGATGTTATATAACTTTTTATGTAAATGTAGTGTTATCTTGGTGTGTATTTCTACTTGTATTGTCAGATGAATAATTTTGAAAAATGAATGAAATTTTATGCCAAAATAGACTGAGTTGTATGGCTAGGAACATATGACACAAGTAGAGAAGCTGCTAAAGATTACGATGAAGCAGCCGCACCGCACACATCTGAGGTAATAAGGCCTGCATGCTCAACTCACCCCCATGGTGCTTCTCAATTATGCCTGGAGCCTGAGTCAACTCAGTTTGATGGGTAAAATATATATACTTGAGCCATGGACCTTGAACTCTTCTTTATGTCCCTACAAATTTGGCAGACAAATAAGTATACTTTAAACTAATATATTAATAATAAATGTAGTTTTCCTGAAAAAAGCAGCTCTACTCTTCGTTCAGATTTGCATAAAATTCATCCCTCCTAGACCTACTTTAAGTCCCTGCAGCCAAAATAAGAGCTAGTCCTAAAACTTATAGAACAATTCCCACAGAAACAGAGGATTAGCCAACACATGCTCAAATACAAGCCATTTATTCTCAATTTGACTAGAAAGTCTTTTAATGTAAATACTACAACCCAAAAGCAACTGATTTATTTATTTGTTCTAAATGAATAAGGAAAAAAAAAAATACACAATCATGACAATGTTGAGTTGCTCATCCGTGACCATCTAATTCAAGTGACTTAGATGGATCTTATAATTGTCGCCGTAGCACTTGCATTCTGATTGTAGTGATATATATTTTTTTTTTGAACGACAAGTTTACACACGCACGTGTTCCCGGGGTCCCACTTAAGGGTGTCACCCGACTAATCCCCGCCGACCACGACCCAGCGCAATTAAGGCTACCACTATGTGGCAGACCCATGATCATGGATGTCACAGGATGCTCACCCCCCAAGATGTTACCTTAATTACCACTGGGCTACAACATGAAGGACGATTGTAGTGATATTTGAATCTCTGGTTTTTTTGTCACAAGTTATTAAAATCCAATCTCCGTCTTCATCAAGGTACTTAAGCTTATAATCACTAGGATTCAACTTGAACCCCTCTCCAATTTCCTTTCCGATATCTGCAAATGTTGCTAATGAGATTGGGAGACGGAATTTGATCATATCATCTGCATACTCATACTCTGCTTTTATGGTCACAGTATTTTCATCCAAATACGTCTTTCCATTGTTCGTCGAGGGGTCTTGAATGGCTCCTCCTATATCTTCTTCTTCATGCATGTCGCTTGATTCTTGTATACGTGACTTACATTTCTCTTCAAATAATCTTTTCCGTGCCACTAGAGATGCCTAGAACATTGCACTTGCGTTTCAATGTAGACAAAGAAACTGAAAAACAACATCAAGAAAAAAGAGATGTTTGTCATTGGACATTAAGATACGACATCCAAAATGATTAGAGACCAAACTTGGGATTAGCCTGAGCATCATTCCAAAATAATTGTAGATGGAAATTAAAGATTATGATTACTTTTAAGGTTTTTTGCAGCTTCTTTCATGGTTTTTCCAAATTGTGGCTTGATGTCCTCTTGAGATAATGGGATTGGAGTTGTCTTGCATTTTGCCTTCAAAGGCCTCAAACATTCCTCAACCTGCACCCTCCTTCCTCTTTTTGGTGTTATAGACACCGGTGATAATTTATATGTTTGGAAAATCTTAAAATATTTGATTTCACTTTTTGTAGAATTGTTAACATCTAGAATACGTAATCCATCACCAAGTTCTGCACCAGAAGCAAACTTGAAACTTGGCAAACAATCCATTAGTTTTAATAATAGTGACTCAACTAAGATAACATTGTTTCCACGTTCATGACTCCATAAGAATTCAAAAACACAATCTAAATTACCGTCTTGGTGGTCCTCAAAGCATATCACAAAACAAATACAGTGAAAGTCGATAGAGGGTAATAACCTTTGTGGCTTATTATCATTCAACTTCAAAATGTTTTGGATGAATTGTGGTTCATAGATTTGAAGGGTCTTCCCAGCAAGCCCTTCATCCATTTTCAAAGGTAGACTATAACAAGCATTGCCATAATCTTCCAAACGTTTTTGTTGCCATTTAAAATCTTCATCGTCTGATATACCGCAATGACTGGTCAATTTGAGGCCTATGATTCGTTTTGTTCGAGTGTCCTCCAAAGAAGATGAAAAGGCTACATGACTCTCACCCTCACAAGCAATCCAAACTTGAGCTGAACTAATGCCATGCATCTCCCAAATGATCTTTAATGCCTCATCGATTTCATTCTTGGCATATTTGAGACCTCATATCCTCTATTTCATGGGTATAAATTAAGTATTTACACACATCCAATTTCTGAAAGTAGGACAAGGAATTGAAAAAAGGTCACATATTTCAATAGATGTAAACCATCTTTTCATATGATACAACTACTTCATTCTATACTCGATCAAGGGACTCCACTAACTACTAACCATTTATTTCAGTAAGAATCATATTACATCCGAGTTTGTTAATAAACTTACTCCGCATGGAAGATGTTCTCGCGCATCAAATGTTTTGAGACCCACTCTCTGCAAAGAGAAGTAGCAAATTAGATTTTCAAGAACAGGATAAAATTAGTCTATGGACCAAAAAAATGACGGTTTACCCAAGTTTTCAGCAAGAAACATGCAATATAGAGCTCTAGTTCATGTTGATTAACATAGCCCTAGCTAGAGGGGTATATATACGTGGGCTATATATATACGTTAAGGCAATAATTTTATTTGTTTATGTACATTCTGATGAAAATTTAAGAAACTTAAATGAGGTGCAAAAATGATGGGATCTAATGCAATAAGTAGTAAAACTCTTAGATACACCTTTGAGTGCACTATTCAACTCATTGAACATGTCAATAAGTTTGGAAAGAGAAGCGGTTAGAATACTCGACGACACCAACACAGTAACTTAGAGAAGGATAAAAGACAGGCACCACAACAGAATACGTCAATCCACACTCCAAAGCAGAAGCTGCCAATGGACTCATCCGGTGAATCCTCATATCCGGAAGTAACTCTGGCAATTGGTTGAGGAATGCAGTTGCGCGTGCACCAGTACTTATGATGGTAGGGTCCTCTTCAACTTGAAGATTATTAACATCAATATTATACTTATACTTTAAAAAACATAACCTATATTTTCCGAGAAGTTGGGCATCCTCATCATAATCTTGTAGGAGAAAAGGTTGATCGGAAGTTATAAGAATCCATCTTCCACCTGTTTTTACCGGTGCCCAAAACTGAATGAACCCTCCAAAATCATTAACATCAACATCGGTGTAAGCAAATGCATGTCTTAATATCTCGTGAATAGGTCGAGGAATTGAAGGATCATCTTTTTGGAAAAATATAATATTTGAATGAATTGATTTTAATATTTAATATATTTGATGGAAAATTGAAAGGTTGTGAATTAATATTTGAATTTATTTCATATTTAATTGTCATGAATTTTAAATTTAATTGTCATAAGTTCAAACCTTTCATATTACTTTCATCATTTATAAATTAAAGATTCATGGATTGGAAAATGGGAGAAGTTAGTTTTGGAAAAGTTCTCTTGAGTGTCCATGATCATTTCTTTAAACGTTATCCTCTCCTTGGTTATAAAGCATTGTAATATAAAGAAGGTACATCTTGGTTCACCTAGTTAACCTGGTTTGGTTGTGTTGCCAGAGTTAGAGTTAACTGTTGTTGTATCCTGGGAGATAGACGTCCTGGTGTCTCTAGCACAAAAGAAATGACGAATCTGTCTTAAGGATGCTATGTTTGCCACAACCTCAACATTTCCTTACATATCCTTTTATTGACATGCAAACAAGTAGGTTTGTATTTCTTTTGAATTTATATTTTGTTTATCGTATTATTTCGTCTTTTATAGCAACTATTTCCAACAATCTTAAGACAAAATTTTTATGCTATAAAAGACGACCATTTTGAAAGAAAATTTTGGTTTATAGTTTGGTGTAATTTTGATACACATAAAATTGTTTGATAACGATTGAACGATTGAGTTAGTGAACCAAAACTAAATAAATGATTCATGACTTTGTTGATTTTTAGAAGGATTAATTCCAAACGAACAATCATAGATGTTAAATTTTTGTTGTGTTGGAACACAAATATCATCTTTGCTTTTAACAGGTAATATTATTGTATTTATTTTACGAGTTGATAATTTCTTCTTTTCTCTTTTCAATTATCTGGGAGTTAAATAAAATTAAAAATCGTAACTCAAAAGTATGTTGAGTAGTTTGAGCTCATGTTTGGTTGATGAAATGGAAATATATGAGTTGAATAAAGTTGTATTGAAGAAAGTTTTAACTTTGTTTTAGACGATTTGGACTTTTTGTTTGTACCAAGGTACAAGTCCTTATTGCTTGCATCCCTTCCAAATCATCAAGTCTCTTATACTTTTATAACAATGGAATACATATTATAATGCTAGTGTTGATAAAAGTTGAGTATCAATTGAAGGGTTTGGTTCACGGTAATCTAAATTGGATAAATGGTGTGTTAGGAGTAGAAGAGATAAATCGGTTTGAATTGGAAAACCCGGTCAAGTTGTGGTTTTATAACCGGGTCGAACATAAGGACTAGATCTACATGTCTCTCACACGAAGTTTGGGGATTTGGCGATACGAGCCCCGCTCGTTTTAATTAAGTTTGGAAATTTTCAATTCATTCCATGGACTTTTATTTCTCAAGTTTAAGCCATAAGATAATTAATTAAGTAGCTTTTGTTTTTTATATTATATTGCCATGTGCTACCAAATTGGAATGTGTTATTTTGGTAATTATATGAGAGTTATCTATTTCATTATGAATATGTTGATTTGGGAGCTTTATGCATATGAATACATGCATATCTTTTAAAATTGAATTTACTCATAGGTTCAAAAATATTACAATTACAATTTTAAAGTTCATACGTGTAGAATTTTAAATTTACAAATGTGCATAATTCTATAAATTGCAAATGCGTCGATATAAGTGCATGAATTCTATTTTTTAGGAAGTTTAGTTTAACTATGAACATATTAGTGACTTGTTCCGATTTGCTTAATATGTGTTATTAAGTAATATAAAATTGGTGGCGAATAGTTACTTCAGTGAACTTCCCTTTTTATAGAGAACCCATAAGAAAATCACAAGAAAAAAAATTAACTGGGACAATTTCATTCGTGACTTGTGAAAAGAGGAAACTGCGACCCGTTGGTGGTTCATGGCTTATGGGGTCACTTGTTATGTGAACAATGTCAAACTTGATTTCGGCAACTATTGCACGGTGACCGGGAAACATGTGGTATTGGTTGATAGTCCTTACAACACGAACAATATAACTGATATGCTCTATTGGGAAGGTTTTAACCTTTAAACGATGTTCTTTATGTTTTGACTGTACCATAAAGTTGGTATCGGCAAGCAAGTTTGCAAATCATAGGCACTTTCTGGTGCTTAACTCTTGTGTTGAGACTTTTAGATCGTTTTGTTCTATTGCCAAATGATGCATCATACATTTGAAGCTCGCAAACAAGTGTCATGATATCAGACAACATCTGTGAAAAACAACTCCACTTGATTTTGATCTTGATATAATTTTGTTTTGCAATAAAATAAAATTTGTTGTTTTATATTATGAGATTGTTAGGACTACAAGATTTAAAAACAAATGTTCGAAAAACTAAAAGTCTAATGAAGTTTATTAATTGATATTCAAATAGTGCTGTTGCGAAACCAATTAACTTTATTTTCTCAAGTAAACAGAAAAATTCGTTAATGTACAACGACTGTTGAGTTGTATAAATCAAAATCAAATGACAAACTTATAGAATTGTGTTTTATGAAAATAAGAGATAGATCACACATTTTATTAAAATGGTGGAGTGATTGTGGTGGTGAATATGTTGATTCACAAAGTAACACCACATACCGTTCTCAATTACTAGAGAAGAATGATCTGGATGTTAAGTGATATAAAACGAGAGTTTTCTTTTGGCACTCATTGAATAATTCGACCCAACAATTGTAAGCTTTAGAAGTAAATCTTATGAGCATGAATTTTAATAAATGGTAAGGAGACACGAGCATTACTTGCCATGATGCAAAACCATTAGTGGGAACGTCTCTATGGTTGACATGTGAGGAGGGAGAAAAATTGTGTTTAACATGAAGAAAAAAAAACATAGTGAACAACGTGCAATTTGTTCTAAAGTTCATTCTTTCGAAAAAGGAAAAATAAAAACAAGGTGTAGCCTGGTATGTGACTCTCATAAGTTGAGCTATCAAGAGGTGCCAAGAAATGTGGGGGTGTCTCGCCCATTGAAATGGAAACCGATACAAGTTTAACTATTATGTTTCCATGGCTATTCAAAAGATAGCAACGTTTAACGATTATGAATCTACATATTCATAGATTCTCAAGAACACGATGACAATATCTTGTTTTTTTTTAAACAAATGTCAGTATGACAACTATGAAAGATTTGGGATCATTTTTTTGTATTGTAAGAACATACTCGTTATTAGATACGATGAGAAAACCACAAAATATGTCGAAGGGAAGATATGGGACATCAAATGTAATGTGGGAGTCCAAGTTAAGTAAATAGCTAATAGTCTAATGTTGATCCCGGCAACTCCATGGCAAGATATTTGAACAGGTTGGCAAGGGAGACACTGCCAACACATGGCAAAGGAAAGCATTGACTACGTAAGGGTCATGAGTCCCTATGAGTAGTACTCCAAGAGAAAATTACTAGAAAATGATTTGTTGTATGAACATGATCTTGTTGGTTTAGAAGTACTCTCATGTATGGTCTATTCACGATTACATCTGGCCAATGTTGTGAATCTACTGGTACATGTAAACGTATGATATGCGTTCATTTTATTACTTAAATGCTCTATTTTTAAATGCATATCTCAACTTTTTGCAAGCGAATATTTAATTAATCAAGACCCTTTGAGCAAAACTCATATCTTAATTACTTGGGCATTGAATCATTGGTTTTATGTTGTTTTTGTGGCTTGCAGATTGGCTTCTAGGCGTTTTTGTTGGAAGATTTCGTGTGCCGAAAAACAGAGGGACAGCAGCTTGATGCCATCTTAAGATTTTTGGAATGTTCCTAGAATATTCTTCCAACCTTGCATTAGTTGGTGGAAATATTGGAAGATATTTGCTAGGAGATCATTTCTTTTATCCATTGGACAATATCTTTATCCTCCCTTTTGTTGGCTATAAAAGGCCTTGCTCATTTGTTGTAAAAACACACAATTCTCTCATCAATCCTAAAAAAATCCTCTCTAAGTATACTTTTTATTCTCCAATCATTGGGAGAATATTTGGAAGACTAGTTAATTTTATAAAACATTTAACTTTCAATATTTATTATCTGCTTTATTACTTCTCCTTTAATTACTGCATTTTAATTTTACGTCTTTATTTTACTGCATTTTAATTTTACGTCTTTATTTTATTGCATTTTAATTGTTCGCCTTATTACGTCATCGTTATTTATAATTTTTGTTACATTTAATCTACCATTGTTCTTTTCATTTAATCTTCGTAATCTACAGTAGTTTTTATTTTTAGTCGTATTCTCTTCTTTTTAAAAAATGCAAGGACCCCAAGCGATGATAGGCTAACAACCTTAGCTTGGGTGTGGGGTAAAGTTAAGATTAAAACCAATTTTTGATGGTGGAAATTAGTAGTTAATAATTATTTCCAATCATTCATTCAAGGTTATTTTTATAAAATTCATTTCCTAACAAACTGATCGTTGTTGAAAATGATTAAAGTGTGACGGACTTAGAGATAAGCCGTCGTGACATCGCAACTTGAATGATATGGAGATATACTCGAGAGAGTTATTTAGATACGAGGAGACTCGTTTTCATTCCATATAGCTTATACAAGGAATAGATTGTGCCATTGCCTAGACTTTTTTCTATTTTGGAAACATTAGAATCAAGTCTATGGATGCGAGTCTTTCTCAATCTCGAAAGAGTGCCTTAGAAAAACTAATGGTTGGATATTTATTAATTACGACGTTTCACTTGATTTAATTGTCAAAAATCTTAACGGATTCCTACACCCTTGCTCATTTTTAAAGTAATTAATTTCTGTCAAAGTAGTTGTTAAAAATCACCCAACAATATTTCTTCAAATTCGTCATCTATAATCATTTCTTCTATTAAACTTTTATTAAGCTTTTACACCTTTCCCTGTGGATCGATACTCGGTATTTTACCATTTTATTACTTGTAAAAGACGACAACAGATTGATAAGTGTATACTTGCACTATTCACCGTTAGATAACAGTCCAAGATATTAAGTTCATATAAATCTCGTAACAAGTTTTTGGCGCCGTTGCCGGGGAATTGGCTTGCTAAAAGTCTGTAAAAGATTTCTAAAAGATTTGATTTTTCTAACACTGTTCGAATCTCATTTTGGAAGTAGCGTATGCCAAGAATACCACGCGGGGAATTGTTCGAGTTTGACCCGGACATTGAAAGGACATTTCGTAATAGGAGGAGAGCACAAAGAATTTCATTGACCATAGATCCTCCCATCATGGAACCACCCCCACCAGGTTTTGAAAATAGGGTACCTAGAATAGAAAATCCACCAAGACAACAACCGATATTCCACGATGCACCACCCATTTTTGGAAATCCACCCGAATTCCCTTTTCAACAAATGCCAAATAACCAAAATCAACATCCTAACAATGATGATGTGGAATCTCAGGATAACAATGAAAATAGGGATGGAGCTCCGAACATTATTAATCTAGCAAATTCCAAAGAGGGAAAGATTATGGACTATGCTATCCCCGATTTTGAGCAATTAAATTCAGGGATAGTTAGACCCCATATTACCGCCCTCCATTTTGAATTAAAACCCATCATGTTCCATATGTTGCAAACAAATGGACAATTTGCCGGAATGCCATCGGAGGATCCTCATTCTCATTTAAAATCTTTTATGGAGATCACCGATGCATTTCTGATCCTTGGGGTATCTAACGATGCCTTGAGACTCACTCTATTTCCATTCTCTCTAAGGGATCGGGCAAAGTCATGGTTCAACTCTTTGGCACCTGGTTCTGTACTATCATCAAAAACTTGCTACGAGATTTATATGAACTTAATCTCTTGGACTGTTATCTAACGGTGAATAGTGCAAGTATGCACTTATCAATCTTTTGTCGTCTTTTACAAGTAATAAAACGGTAAAATACCGAGTATCGATCCACAAGGAAAGGTGTAAAAGCTTAATAAAAGTTTAATAAAAGAGATGATTTCAGATGTCGAATTTGAAGAAATATTGTTGGGTGATTTTTAACAACTAATTTGACAGAAATTAATTACTTTAAAAAGGAGCATGGGTGTAGGGATCCGTTAAGATTTTTGACAATTAAATCAAGTGAAACGTCATAATTAATAAATATCCAACCATTAGCTTTTCTAAGGCACTCTTTCGAGATTGAGAAAGACTCGCATCCATAGACTTGATTCTAATGTTTCCAAAATAGAAAAAAGTCTAGGCAATGGCACAATCTATTCCTTGTATAAGCTATATGGAATGAAAACGAGTCTCCTCGTATCTAAATAACTCTCTCGAGTATATCTCCATATCATTCAAGTTGCGATGTCACGACGGCTTATCTCTAAGTCCGTCACACTTTAATCATTTTCAACAACGATCAATTTGTTAGGAAATGAATTTTATAAAAATAACCTTGAATGAATGATTGGAAACTTTATCCCACACCCAAGCTAAGGTTGTTAGCCTATCATCGCTTGGGGTCCTTGCATTTTTTAAAAAGAAGAGAATACGACTAAAAATAAAAACTACTGTAGATTACGAAGATTAAATGAAAAGAACAATGGTAGATTAAAGGTAACAAAAATTATAAATAACGATGACGTAATAAGGCGAACAATTAAAATGCGATAAAATAAAGACGTAAAATTAAAATGCAATAAAATAAAGACGTAAAATTAAAATGCAGTAAAATAAAGACGTAAAATTAAAATACAGTAATTAAATGAGAAGTAATAAAGCAGATAATAAATACTGAAAGTTAAATGTTTTATAAAATTAACTAGTCTTCCAAATATTCTCCCAATGATTGGAGAATAAAAAATATAATTAGAGAGGATTTTTTTTAGGATTGATGAGAGAATTGTGTGTTTTTACAACAAATGAGCAAGACCTTTTATAGCCAACAAAAGGGAGGATAAAGATATTGTCCAATGGATAAAAGAAATGATCTCCTAGCAAATATCTTCCAAGATTTCCACCAACTAATGCAAGGTTGGAGGAATATTCTAGGAATATTCCAAAAATCTTGAGATGGCATCAAGCTGCAGCAAGCTGTTGTCTCTCTGTTTTTCGGCACACGAAATCTTCCAACAAAAACGCCTAGAAGACAATCTGCAAGCCACAAAAACAACATATAACCAATGATTCAATGCCCAAGTAATAAAGATATGAGTTTTGCTCAAAGGGTCTTGATTAATTAAATATTCACTTGCAAAAAGTTGAGATATGCGTTTAAAAATAGAGCATTTAAGTAATAAAATGAACGCATATCACACCCCCAGACTAAGACTGTTGATTGTCCCCAATCAACACAAAATAACGCTTGAACAAAAGAGGTTGTTTATGCCAAAATCCCACAAAAGTCATGCATTTATCCCTTTTACTTGTATAGGATAGCCCTTCATAAACTAGAGATAAAGACACTCACAAATATCATCAAACACAATTTCCATAAGCTAGCCACGAGTTTCAAATGGTTAAGCACTTTACAAAAACACAACATTTGGATCCTTAGGACTTGGTTTTTAGGCTTTTTGGTGATTTTTAAGCACTTGCGGTTTGCATCCCACTTTTATGTTTTTGCTTTGCCCAAGGAGTTCTTGCAATCGACGTCTTTTGGGTGCCCTTCGTTTGAATGGGAAGCTATTTTTAAACGCATATCACAACTTTTTGCAAGCGAATATTTAATTAATCAAGACCCGTTGAGCAAAACTCATATCTTTTTTACTTGGGCATTGAATCATTGGTTTTATGTTGTTTTTGGGGCTTGCAGATTGACTTCTAGGCGTTTTTGTTGGAAGATTTCGTGTGCCGAAAAACAGAGGGACAACAGCTTGCTGCAGCTTAATGTCATCTCAAGATTTTTGGAATATTCCTAGAATATTCCTCCAACCTTGCATTAATTGGTGGAAATCTTGGAAGATATTTGCTAGGAGATCCTTTCTTTTATCCATTGGACAATATCTTTATCCTCCCTTTTGTTGGCTATAAAAGGTCTGGCTCATTTGTTGTAAAAACACACAATTCTCTCATCAATCCTAAAAAAAATCCTCTCTAAGTATACTTTTTATTCTCCAATCATTGGAAGAATATTTGGAAGACTAGTTAATTTTATAAAGCATTTAACTTTCAGTATTTATTATCTGCTTTATTACTTCTCCTTTAATTACTGCATTTTAATTTTACGTCTTTATTTTACTGCATTTTAATTTTACGTCTTTATTTTATTGCATTTTAATTTTACGTCTTTATTTTATCGCATTTTAATTGTTCGCCTTATTACGTTATCGTTATTTATAATTTTTGTTACCTTTAATCTACCATTGTTCTTTTCATTTAATCTTCGTAATCTACAGTAGTTTTTATTTTTAGTCGTATTCTCTTCTTTTTAAAAAATGCAAGGACCCCAAGCGATGATAGGCTAACAAGCTTAGCTTGGGTGTAGGGTAAAGTTAAGATTAAGACCAATTTTTGATGGTGAAAATTAGTAGTTAATAATTATTTCCAATCATTCATTCAAGGTTATTTTTATAAAATTCATTTCCTAACAAATTGATCGTTGTTGAAAATGATTAAAGTGTGATGGACTTAGAGATAAGTCGTCGTGACATATCAACTTGAATGATATGGGGATATACTCGAGAGAGTTATTTAGAGACGAGGAGACTCGTTTTCATTCCATATAGCTTATACAAGGAATAGATTGTGCCATTGCCTAGACTTTTTCTATTTTGGAAACATTAGAATCAAGTCTATGGATGCGAGTCTTTCTCAACCTCGAAAGAGTGCCTTAGAAAAGCTAATGGTTGGATATATTAATTATGACGTTTCACTTGATCTAATTGTCAAAAATCTTAACGAATCCCTACACCCTTGCTTCTTTTTAAAATAATTAATTTCTGTCAAATTAGTTGTTAAAAACCACCAACAATATTTCTTCAATTTCGCCATCTGAAATCATCTCTTTTATTAAACTTTTATTAAGCTTTTACACCTTTCCCTGTGGATCGATACTCGGTATTTTACCGTTTTATTACTTGTAAAAGACGACAACGGATTGATAAGTGTATACTTGCACTATTCACCGTTAGATAACAGTTCAAGAGATCAAGTTCATATAAATCTCGTAACAACGTACTTGTTATAGCCTAATCATATTGGTTAGCGAAGTTTTATTGTGCTATGTGATAGAGAAGAAATCATTTCTTAATGAAAATGTTAAGAGCGATGTGAAGCTTGATGCATGCTTATCGAACTCAACTAATAAGTAGATTAAGTAGATTCTCGAATAATATGAGTTGCAAGATACTCAAGGTCGAGTTATGAATATGAATTGTCTTAATCTGAATACATTGCGAATGTTGAAGGGTTTTTAGCAATACATATTGGATTTCAGATAGGAAGGAATCCAAGCAACCGGTTGGTTTGTGATCACACTTGAAGGTGCAACATAATCTAGAAATCCTCACAACACACGGTTTAGTATGAAGTTTAATCTCATAGCTATAAACAAAAAGTATGAAGAAATATTTGAATCGCTACAGATGATGTAAAACTGTAATGGTGTGAGACGAAATCTAGACATATTTGTTAGAGATATAACATCATTCGACTAATACTCTCAACTAAGGTTATACTTTTGACTAGGTTAAGTCAAATGAAAACCAAACTATGAAATCAAGAGTTGATGAGTAATTAGTTAAAGGGAAATGAGACTAAAGCCCATTGAAAAAGTTTGTGCGAAGGAAACCCAACCTAGCTGACTGGAGATCCCAAGATCTAGGTTCAATGGGACAACCTAATTGTACGAACTAAGTCAGATCACTGTGAGGGTAACCCCTGTCCATTCCTTTGATAAAACAGTGATGTTAATATTAGGATAAGTCTATGACTTTTAATGATCCTAGTGAGATCACCTATGTAAGACATAAGTGGGGTCACATCGAAAGGAATTATGATGGGCTTAATTCCTAAGAGCTCTTACAGAACCAGGCAAGTGTTCATGACCATAAAGAACACACCAATGAGAACCAAATTTGTGCCAGGGGGATATTTGTGTGAGGTATATCATCATTTTCACAAACGGCAAAATAGTTCAAGGACATCATGTCTACTAGTCAGCCAGAAAAGTAAATATGCTTTCATAAGGGAAGGTTCAAGGGTTTATGCCTACCTATCCTATGCAAATATCGACTGTAGACCTCTATTACATTTTATGTCGTTAGTCAATTTCATTCATGTGGGGGATTGTTGGAAAAATATAATATTTGAATGAAAATTGATTTTAATATTTAATATATTTGATGGAAAATTGAAAGGTTGTGAATTAATATTTGAATTTATTTCATATTTAATTGTCATGAATTTTAAATTAATTGTCATAAGTTCAAACCTTTCATATTACTTTCATCATTTATAAATAAAGATTAATGGATTGAAAAATGGGATAAGTTAGTTTTGGAAAAGTTCTCTAGAGTGTCCATGATTATTTCTTTAAACTTTATCCTCTCCTTGGTTATAAAGCATTGTAATAGAGAGAAGGTACATCTTGGTTCGCCTGGTTAATCTGGTTGTGCTGCCTGTTGTTGTTGTATCCTGGAAGAGAGGACGAATTTGTCTTAAGGATACTGTGTTTGCCACAGCCTCAACATTTCCTTACATATCCTTTTATTGACATGCAAACAAGCAGGTTTGTATTCCTTTTGAATTTTATATTTTGTTTATCATATTATTTCGTTTTTTATAGCAACTATTTCCAACATTTGTAATAAACAATGGTTATAGATGATCAAACACAAATGAAAATAAAGAGTGAAATTGAATCTAGAGTTGACTCACTATAAACAAGCCTTAGATCACCCAAAGACGGAGGTGATGAGTAATCTTGGGGGAAGGGGAATTGGAGAGAAAATCCTTGAGGGGAAAGTGTTGATCCAAACTCTCTCAGTGATTTGATAAAGACCCTCTTCTATACTTAGTGAAAATTACGTTTTAATATGTATTGGTGTTTCACCATCAGCGATCAGACTGAGTCTGTTCAGTTATCGCTGATAGTCTCTCTCATAAACATTTCTATGTATTAGTGTTTCACTATCAGTGATCAGACTGAGTCTGTTCAGTTATCACTGATAGTTTCTGAAGTAAACAACCAACGTAATCCCTGAAGACAAGTCTCGCGTCAACATATGTTCATAGCTGAATCGAAGACGAAACTGCTGAATATAGAGAAGTCTACTAGTGATCTGATGCGGATATCAGTGAAGCAAAGACAACTCTACATATACGCGAAGGACCATGAAGAAAAGCTTCAGCGATAGCTGAACCTCTTTATCTCTGAAAGAAGAGATATTCAGCGATCAAAAGATCACAAAGCTTATGTCTCAAGTTTCCTTTTGTCTATCCTTGCACAAACTAGTACTATGTGTCAGAACGGACATGTCTCTGCCACCATACGTACAACAACTCTGTCAACTACACTGTTCATGACCCGGCCGAAAGCATGTCTCCCAAAAGTAAGACTCCCAAAGCCAATCTGTGAACGCCACGTATAAAGTGCCCTGCCATGCATTTAATGCATAGGGTATAAATAGGAAGTTCACCCCTCCATCTGTGGGTGTGCTCAATCCTTGAACTCCATATAGAAACCCTTGTTTTCTATATCTCTTAAATCCCCCATTCTTTGAATTTCTTGTGCAATAATCTTAGTGTTTCTTAAGTTTGTTTAGATTGAGTCTGTCTTAATCTTATTCCGCAACAAACTTGTAAATTGTATTTTGATTTATCAATAAACAATTTATTAAACTTTAATTTTTGTGTTTGTATTCAACCCCCCCCCCCTTCTACAAACTTGTTAAGCACCTCCGGGACCAACAAGTGGTATCAGAGCAGTTTGTTTAATCTAATAAACAAGATCTTGCTAAATACTCTTCCTTGCTATTCTAAAATGGCACTAAACACAAACACAAACTACTATGATAATGGTTCACTTTCTAAACCTCCTCGATTTAGCAGAGATAACTTTTCTCTATGGAAAAATCGAATGATGCTATTTCTTGAAGGTGCGGATCCTACTATACCTGAATATATAGAAAATGGACCCTATGAACCTGTTAGAATTATAGCTGTTGTTCCCGCTACTGCCACCACTGAAGCTGTCCCTGAATGATATGTCGTTAAGGAAATAAGACAGTGGAGTGATGAAGATAAAAAGAAGGTAGGCATAGATGCAAGAGCAAAGACCATCATCTCAATGGCTCTGCCTGATGAAGTTTTCCATTCCATCATGCATCTGAAAACTTCTAAAGAAATGTGGGAAACAATATGTGTTCAATATGAGGGCACCACTGAAATCCAAGAGACTCGAAAGATTAACTTGGTAAGACAGTATGAAAGTTTTATCGCTGGAAAGAATGAATCTCTTTCTGACCTTCATTAGCGGTTTAACTGCCTAATCATTGACCTAAGAACTGTTGGAAGGACCTATTCTAATTCTGAGGTCCTAACAAAATTCTTGGAAAGTCTTCCTGAAAGCTGGGACAGTTATTCAATATGTCTTATGCTGACAAAAGACTTACATACTCTCTCTCTAAGCACTCTGTATGGAATATTTCTCAACTATGAGCAATCTAATCTCCTGAAGAAGAATCTTGTAAAAGAATCTAAAGACTCCAAAAGCACTCCTGTTGCTTTAGTCTCTTCAGAGATAATTCCATCTCAGCGATCTAAACTCACCATCACTGAGTTAGATTCTGAATCTGAGGATCTATCAGACCCTGATCTTTCAGAGTTTGATGAGTCCTTAGCACTCTTGACAAACTCTTTTAAGAGATTTGCAAGAAAGAGTAACTTCCGAAGAACTAAACCTCTCTCTCTTACTGAAAAGCCAAAATCAACTCCGGTTGATAAGGCTACTGCCACTTGCTATAACTGCGAAAAAATTAGACATTTTGCTAGTGAGTGCAGGTCGAAAAAGGTCTTCAAACCTTCTACCTCAAGAAGATCCAGTGATGACAAATACCATAAGTTGAAGAGCAAATATCAAAAGCTGAAAAGCTATCAGCAAAAAGGTAAAGGTCTCATCGCTGAAGAACATGACTGGGCTGAATCAGAAGAATCGTCTTCTGATGAAGAGGAAGTCGCTAATCTTTGCCTCATGGCTGAGATTAAAGAAGAAGTAGAAGAACCATCTGAACCTTCTATGAGCTACATATCATCTCAGGTATCTATCTCTACAAATCCCTCTCTGCCTGAAGCTGAGATAAGTCGTGCTGTTGATGTACTGACAATTGCCCTTTATAATGCTCTAAACGACAAAACTCAAGCTGAGAATAAAAATGTACGTTTAACTCAAGAGCTAGAGAAATGTCATGAAAAGATCAGTGAACTAAATCTTTTAGAAGAAAAGTTGAAAGATCAAGTCATTATAAATGAAATCATCAGCATTGAACGCGAACAAGCCATTGCTGCTCTAAAAGCAGAAAAGGCTCATGTTGAAAAATGGTGCAAATCATCAACAAAGATCTCTAAGATAATAAATGCTCAAACTCCTGAAAGTGATAGAACTGGTCTTGGTTTTTGGACACAACAGGATGATCCTAAAGAAGAAAGTTCCTCGCTTAAGTTTGGAACTTTTGTCACATCTTTCTTTGACACTTCTTATAATCAATTCTATCCCTGTTCTTCTTCAAATCCCATCACTGAGAAAAAATCCAAAGACACTAAGTCTACGGATAAAGGAAAGTCCATTCTCCTTCCTCAGAAGGCAACCAGGAAAGCAAAGCTGAAAATTCCTTCTAAACCTTCAGCTAAGCTATCCTCTAGCTCTATGATAGAAATTTTTGATCTCTGTCCTCCAAAGCTAAAGATTGACCTTAGACCAACGAGATCTGTAGAAATGAAAATCCCTCCTATATCTCATGAGAAAAGCCTTCTCGGACCTGGTCCTGCTCATCTTAAACTTGCAAAACCTTCTACTGATCCTAAAACCATTTTCAAATACATAAAATGTTATCACTGTGGTTTTACTTATCATATTGCAAGTAAATGTCCAAATGCCACCAAAGCTGATAAAACAACTAAAGTGAAGAAAAATGCCTCTAAGGCCAAGAAAGTCACCAAAGTTGAAAAATCAACCAAAGTGAAAGATACCACTAAGGTTAAGAAATTAACCAAAGTGAAGATTACCATTGAAGTTGATTCTTCATCAGCTGTGAGGACTGTTGAATCTTCATTATCCACTAACTCTGAAGGACCCATTGAAAAGTGGGTACCAAACAACGCTTAATCTTCCTTATGAATGCAGGGATCAAAGGGCATCTGGTATCTCGATAGTGGATGTTCTCGTCATATGACTGGACAAAGAGACCTGCTCACTGAATACAAGGAAGAGAAAGGTCCCTCTGTGACCTTTGGTGGAAATGGAAAAGGATTTACCCGAGGGTTTGGTGTCCTTAGCAATGGGACAACTACCTTTCGAAGAGTCGCTTATGTAGATGGACTGAAGCACAACCTTCTAAGCATCAGTCAGCTATGTGACAAAGATTACGAAGTTCGCTTTTCTAAGAAAGCATGTTCAGTGGTAGATGAAAAAGGAAAACTTGCTCTCAGTGGTCATCGCAGAGAAAATGTCTATGTAATAGATATGGACTCTACTATCACTGATAACTTATGTTTTCTCTCTAAGGCCTCTTCTGATGTCAACTGGCTATGGCATAAAAGGCTCTCTCATCTAAATTTCAAAACCCTGAATTCTCTCTCATCTAAGGAACTGGTTTCTGGTCTTCCTCAACACTCATATGCCAAAGAATCTCTCTGCTCAGCATGTGAAAAAGGAAAACAAACAAAAGCAAGTTTCAAGTCGAAACAAGTTTCCTCAGTGACAAGTCATCTTCAGCTCTTGCATATGGATCTGTTTGGCCCTGTCAACATCAAATCAATAGCTGGAAAGAAATATACACTTGTCATTGTAGATGAATATTCTCGCTACACCTGGGTTATCTTTCTTCGCTATAAGAGTGATACTCCAGAAGAACTAATATCTTTTGTGAAAAAGATGGAAGTGCTGAACAATCTTACTGTTCGCTCAATAAGAAGTGATCATGGAACTGAATTCAAAAACAGTTCCCTGAACAATTTCTTTGAGAACAAGGGAATCTCTCACAACTTCTCTTCAGTGAGAACACCTCAGCAAAACGGAGTCGCTGAAAGAAGAAACAAAACAATCATATAAGCTGCTAGATCAATGCTCAGCGATTCTCATCTCTCTACTCAATTTTGGGCAGAAGCTGTAAACACTGCATGTTTTACTCAAAACAGATCGCTGATAATAAAGCGATTTGGTAAGACAGCTTATGAACTTTTTCTTGGAAGGAAGCCTTCTATCAGTTTTCTTCATATCTTTGGTTGTCAGTGCTTTATCTTAAACAACAGAGATCAACTTGGAAAGTTCGACCCAAAAGCTGATGATGGAATATTTCTAGGATATTCCTCCATCTCCAAACCCTACAGAGTTTTCAACAAGAGAAGACAAACCGTAGAAGAAACAATTCACGTCACTTTTGATGAAACTCGCTCAGCGAACTCCAAACCAATCGCTGACAATGAAGAGTTAAATGCTTGGATGCTTTCTCACTACAGAGAAACAGAACCTTTCTTCTCAAACCATCAGCATTCTGATCCTCCAACCGCTGATGATGATCCGAACATTATACATCCTACCGCTGAATCCATTTCATGGGTCTCAGCAGAACCTCTAAACACATTACTACCATCAAATCTGCCTTCATCTGAAAACCTTTCTAGTGAATCTACTCAACAGTTAATCGCTGATGAACCTCAAACGTCCTCATCAGTAAACATTCCAATCGTTGATCCAACCTCTGAGTTAAGCAATCATGCTTCTGCTCAGCGATGGACCAAAGATCACCCAATAGATCAAATTCTTGGTGATCTTGAAGCAGGTATTCAGACACGACGAAGCTCAGGTAATATCTGTCTCTTTGTAAATTTTCTCTTTTTAATAGAACCAAAGAAGACTGATGATGCCCTCAGAGATCCAAACTGGGTCAGCTCTATGCAAGAAGAGCTAACTGAGTTCTCTCGAAACAAAGTTTGGAATCTCGTTCCTAGACCATCTGATAAAACTGTAATGGGCACCAAATCGGTGTTTAGAAACAAGTTAGATGAACATGGAACTGTAACCCGCAACAAGGCTCGACTTGTTGCTCAGGGATACAGACAAGAGGAAGGCATAGACTATGATGAAACCTTTGCCCCTGTGGCCAGGCTCGAAGCAATTCGACTATTCTTAGCTTATGCAGTCTATAAAGACTTCATCGTTTATCAAATGGACGTAAAATCAGCGTTCCTAAATGGAAAGCTGAATGAAGAAGTCTATGTAGAACAACCACCAGGATTTTATGATCCTACGTATCCAAATTATGTTTATAAATTGGATAAGGCTCTCTATGGTCTAAAACAAGCCCCTCGAGCTTGGTATGACACTCTCTCATCTTTTCTTATCTCTGAAAATTTTGAACGTGGCAAAATTGATAATACGTTATTTTTAAAAAAGATAAAAGGTCATATAATTCTTGTACAAATATATGTTGATGACATAATATTTGGTTCTACTAACCCATCTATGTGTACTCGCTTCGCTGATAGAATGAAGAAAGAATATAAAATGAGTATGATGGGTGAGCTGACATATTTTCTTGGTCTTCAGATTAAACAATCTGACAAAGGTACTTTTATCTGCCAAGGTAAGTATGTTAAAGATATGCTGAAGAAGTTTGATCTCACACAAACTTCAGCGATGAAGACTCCTATGGCACCACCCCTGACACTTAACAAAGATCCTTCTGGTAAACCTGTTAATGTCACTGCCTATAGAGGAATGATAGGCTCCCTGTTGTATCTAACAGCGAGCCGACCTAACATTATGTACTCTACTTGTTTATGTGCACGCTATCAATCTGAACCCAAGGAATCCCATCTGATCGCTGTAAAGCGAATTTTCAGATATCTGAAAGGAACTCCTAACCTCGGTCTTTGGTATCCCAAAGACTCAGGGTTCGATCTAACTGGTTATTCTGATAGTGATTTTGCAGGCTGTAAACTCGACAGAAAGAGTACCACTGGTGGCTGTCAACTCCTGGGAGGAAAGCTGGTAAGCTGGACAAGCAAGAAGCAAAATTCTGTGTCCACTTCCACAGCTGAAGCTGAATACGTAGCCGCTGGAAGCTGTTGTTCTCAAATCTTTTGGATGAGAAATCAACTATTAGATTATGACCTTCAGCTGTCAAAAATTCCCATCTATTGCGACAGCACTAGTGCTATATCCATAGCTAATAATCCAGTGCTACATTCAAAGACGAAACACATAGAGATCAGATATCACTTTATCAGAGATCATGTGATAAATGGTGATATTGAACTTCACTTTATCCCTACTGACTTTCAGCTTGCTGATTTATTCACCAAACCTCTTGACGAGACAAGATTCAACTTTCTCATCAGTGAGCTTGGAATGCTGAACCTCGAAGAATAATTCTTCAGCGTTCATGTATTGTGTCAGTAATCAAAAGTTCCCCTCTCATTGTTCTCTCTGATAAACATTCTGACTCTCAGGTATGTTCTCTCAACTGAATCTTAACTCAGTTAAGATGTTTTTCTTCAAAATATAAACTTTAATCACTGAACTTTCTTCAAATGATTAAAAGCTTTTGAAAAATACATTAATCACTGATATTTCTAGTCAGTGATCCTTTAAAAGGAAAATCTATCCCTATCTTTACCATCAGGGATACTTTGAAAAAGGAAAATCTATCGCTGATTTTTCTTCAGTGAATTTCAAAACGGAAAAATGAAACGTCTCTCTCTCCTATGACGTCATTTGAGCGGATAATCCACGACACGCCTTTTCTGACACGTTCGTCCGTTGCTCTTCTATCCAATCAACTTCGTGGAACGTGTCAATGTCATGATGATTCTTTTCACTGAACGTTCGTCCTTCTCTCTCTTCTCTCTCCTCGTATAAAAGGAATTCTTATCTCCTTTATACGGTTTACGCTTTCAAAACTTTCAAAGCAAGAAACACACTCTCTCTCAAGAACACTCAAGCAAGTAAACCCAAAACATTGAATCTGCAACTCCTTTTCTTCAAGATAAACAGGTTTTGCATTGTTCTTCTGATTCTTCTTATTCTTTTTAAAATCCTACTCGTTTTCTATGGATTTTATAAAACGTTTTTTTCTAAAAACTAAAGATCACTCTTTCTGATTTTATGTTTTTTATAAAAACCTCTTGGTTTTTAACGTGTTCTTCATTCTTTCTACCCAGAACACTATTTTTTTCTATTCTTAAAAAATAACTCGATATTTTTTCCAGTTTCTTTCCTGATATGGAATCTGGTAAACATCATCTTATTTTTTAGTCTAAATCATTTCTTCTATTATGCTTCTTTCCATAACAGAAATGGCACAGTCTTCAATCGTTGCTTCCAAGCATGTACGATTCGCTATCACTGAAGTGGAGATTACTAAATGTAATCACTTGGGAAGACTCGAGTTCAAATCTGACAAATACCCACATCTGGTGGAAGCTGCTGAATTTCTCAAACAATCATGCATAGCTTACGCGATCACTGTGGATCCTAAGCCTTCCAAGACTCTACTCCAGCAGTTCTGGTTCACTGCTAATGCAACTGAACTCACCAACAAGAAAGGTGAACGAGTCCCTGCTATCTCTTTCAGCACGGATTTGGGGCCAGGGAGCATGACCGCTCTTAGCCTCAGGAAATCTTTAAGATTCTCTGACAAACCAAAGAGTGGGTTCGACGCACTCCCCACTAATGCTGAGCTGATATCATTTCTGGATGCAATGGGCTATTGTTGGGAAAACAAACCGAGATCTTCAATTCCCAACAAGAAGCTCACCAAGATTCTCAAAGCTCAGATGCCTTCACAACTGAACTTTATCTTCTCGCACATAATTCAGTGCATGAGCGGGAAGAGTGGTTCGCTGGATCAAGCCAGCAAAACACAACTGCAGATGGCCTACTCCGTTATCGTTGGTCAAAACTTTGACTACGCCACAACAATCTTTGAAGACCTGAGGTCGAGATTAGAGAAGCCTGAACGAGATCCCAAGATCTCGTACGTACGTTTCATATGTACATACATCAAGTTCCTCTATCCCAACACCTATCCCACCAAAGATGATGGCACTTTTGCCAGGATAGGTCAACGATCACTGGAGGTAAAGCCACTCGCCAACGAGGTAAGTATCTCTCTCCTTCGCTCTCGTCTCTCTCTCCATTCTTCTTCATTTTCAGCGACCACGCAGACGGTTTCTTCGTCTGCTATCCCTGTCGCTACCACTACTTCCAAACGACCATCAGCTAGTCCGATTGGTCCTTCCAAAAAGGCCAAAAAGACTAAGGAAAGCACACCCTCTAGTACTATACCTGAGGGAGCTTCTCAACAAGCTACCATAGATGCATTTGTGGGTCTTTCCTCCACAACTCCAGCAGTCACTCAACCTGCCGTGTCAGCGATTTCAATCGCTGTCACATCATCAGTAACCCCACCTACTATCTCATTCGCTGAGATTAACCCCAACCCTACTTCTATCCCCATAACTCTTCCCTCTTCTTCTCATTTGGTCTCTAAACCCGCTACCTCTTCTTTACCTATAGGACCTGAACATCAAAATTTTGAGGAATCTATGCAGTTCTACAAAATATTTGATACGTCAGGTACACCTATAATCCTAAACACTTCTTTCCCCACCTCTCCAAATAAGCCCGTATTTGAACTAACATTATTTTCAGGTCCTAGTTTGGCGTCTGTTGACACGCATGTCAACAGTCTGGGAGAAAAGGTGGACGCTCTCACCAACACCATTAACGACACCACCAACGCCGTCAATCAGGCTGGTGAGGAGCTGAAGAGGTTGACCGCGACCTGCTCATCTAAAGCTGAGAACTCCCAACTTTCAGCTGTTGAAGAACAAGTCGTCCAACTCAAAGAGTCCTCTCAACTCTTTCAGGGGCGATTTGAGTCTCTTACCACTGAAGTTCGAGGTCTCTCTTCAAAGGTTGATCTCTGCACGTCCCTTCTTCAGCAAATTCTACAAAAGGTGAATGCACCAGCTCCAGCGCTGCCTCCCTCCTTTACTGAAGATGATCGGACCAACCTCAACATCGCTGTGGAATTCATCCATGATGCCACGTGCGACATCCCTGCAGTTGAAGAACGGGTCAAGCGTCTGGAGGCTAACGTCCAAGTGCTAAAAGCTTCAACAGCTAATCCAGCAGCTGAGCAACCCCCTGCCGATGATAATGACAAAGTGGGGGAGAAAGCTGAAGAAACTTCTATCGCTGCTGTAAAGAAACCTCCCTCTCAATCTGAGGGGGAGAAGGCAAAAGAACCCTCATCTATTCATTCTCTTCTCTTTGAATATGATGAGGAAGAAGACGATGAAGAGGAAGATGATCTAGATCTTGATGATCAAGAAAAGGATCAACCCTCAAATGATGACGACGACGATGAAGAAGACCAATCTATGTGGTTCTCCAAGCCGAACGTCGCATCAGGGACAACTTCGCAAGAGGTTGTCAAAGCAGGGGTGAGAGGTGATACATCTTCAAGCGCTCCTTCGCAAAGCAAAGACAAGCAACCAATCGCTGAAGAATGCTTGAGGACTGGATCACAATCTGAGGGGGAGCATCCTTCTCAGGTATGTCTTTCAATTGTACCACTCTCCTACTCTTTCCAAACCCCTATTTCCTTCTAACCTTTATCTCTCTTTTTTTCTAAAAAGATACACTTATCCCTTCATTCCTTCATTTTCTATCCAGACAGTTCTCACCCCTAATTAAGGGTTCTGAACTACAAATAATTCCAGCTACTATCACTAAAGAAATAATCCCAATCTCTATCGCTGAGATTGATGAAGAAGAAGAAGAAGATTCCCTGGTCCATCCAGGAAGGCCCTCTAAACCATCTCATTGGTCAGAGGAAGTGATGAAGAAAAGAGTTGAAATGATTGCTCAACTAGAAAGTCAACGGCTGAAAGTTCCTCTTCAAACATCCACAGAGCTCGACTTCCTTACTGAAGCCGAAAGAGAAGAATCTGCCAAAGCTGAGAAGTTGATCGCTGAATGCAGACAAGATGCCCAGCTCGCCTTAAAGATTCAATCTTCTCAAGTCAAGGACAAAAAGCTAAAGAACAAGCCTGTGGAAGTTCAAGCTGCACTGCTGAAAGAAATTGAAGAGGAACGCTCCAAAGAACAAGAGAGAAACGACAAGTCTATCGAATGGTGCAAACAGAAGATGGATTATCGTTCTGATCTTCTTCCGATATCAGCCGTGACTATCTCTGGTCGCAAGAAGAAGGAACAACTCTCAGTGACCATGGAGATTACCAGAGAGGATGGAACCCAAAAAGCTATGTACGTATCCAAACTTGAGAGCTTCGGATTTACGGAATGGTTAGAGTTCTGGGATGCGCTGAAGAAATCCAAATCTACATACAGAGGCTACGTTGAAGGACTTCTTGAAGCCCTCATAAATAGAGTCACTTCTGTACTGAAGTTGCCATCTCCTCTTCCTCCCAAATCTTTGAAACTCAAAAGAAGAATTGGATCCTCCTCCTCTGAAGACGTCGCCATCATCAGGAATGAAACTTCTATCAAATTTTCAAGAGATGCACTGTTTGGTCCTCCTCCCGATCTTTCAGCTCTGGATCTATCTCTGCCTCCTGGTGGTCCTTTCCAAGGTGGTCAAGTAATTGACGATCCTTATGGAGTGTTCTTCAGAGATGATGATGAGGAACTCAGATTTCAAAGAGTCTCTGAGATTCCTATCTGCCCTCTGAATCATCTCAAGGATCTCTTATGCTTATGGTGTGACTTCTTCCCTGCTGCTGAGAAAATCAAAGAAATTATCAGCCAAGAATCTTTTGAACGAAGACAGAAAGGAGAAGAAATACCTAAGTATATGATCAATCCTCCTAAGTCTTCTTTTAATAACTGATAGATTAGTTTCCTTTTCTGTAATCTGTTAGTTATACTTACAGTAGTTAGTTATTCACTTGTACTTATGATTTTCATATCTTGTAATTCTATCCCTGAATTAAATGAAAATTGCAGTGATGTACTTAACCCTATCAGTACTGTAAAAGATCCCTCAAAATAGTAATTGGGACATGCATGCTATGAGTCCTTTTTATTCCTATATTTTGAATCATAAAGTAATTTTCTTTAGTTACTTTGTCATTATCAAATAGGGGGAGATTGTTGATCCAAACTCTCTCAGTGATTTGATAAAGACCCTCTTCTATACTTAGTGAAAATTACGTTTTAATATGTATTGGTGTTTCACCATCAGCGATCAGACTGAGTCTGTTCAGTTATCGCTGATAGTCTCTCTCATAAACATTTCTATGTATTAGTGTTTCACTATCAGTGATCAGACTGAGTCTGTTCAATTATCACTGATAGTTTCTGAAGTAAACAGCCAACGTAATCCCTGAAGACAAGTCTCGCGTCAACATATGTTCATAGCTGAATCGAAGACGAAGCTGCTGAATATAGAGAAGTCTACTAGTGATCTGATGCGGATATCAGTGAAGCAAAGACAACTCTACATATACGCGAAGGAACATGAGGAAAAGCTTCAGCGATAGCTGAACCTCTTTATCTCTGAAAGAAGAGATATTCAGCGATCAAAAGATCACAAAGCTTATGTCTCAAGTTTCCTTTTGTCTATCCTTGCACAAACTAGTACTATGTGTCAGAACGGACATGTCTCTGCCACCATACGTACAACAACTCTAACAACTACACTGTTCATGACCCGGCCGAAAGCATGTCTCCCAAAAGTAAGACTCCCAAAGCCAATCTGTGAACGCCACGTGTAAAGTGCCCTGCCATGCATTTAATGCATAGGGTATAAATAGGAAGTTCACCCCTCCATCTGTGGGTGTGCTCAATCCTTGAACTCCATATAGAAACCCTTGTTTTCTATATCTCTTAAATCCCCCATTCTCTGAATTTCTTGTGCAATCATCTTAGTGTTTCTTAAGTTTGTTTAGATTGAGTCTGTCTTAATCTTATTCCGCAACAAACTTGTAAATTGTATTTTGATTTATCAATAAACAATTTATTAAACTTTAATTTCTGTGTTTGTATTCAACCCCCCCCCCCTTCTACAAACTTGTTAAGCACCTCCGGGACCAACAGAAAGGAAGGGGGAGATGGGGAGGGAGACGGAGGAGAATCAACCATTTGATCACAAAATCTTTGAGTCTATTAGTTGAATAAAATATCTCACACGTTTATAAAGAGATGTCCTTTGACAGCAAACGTCCCTCTTCTATCTCTTAAGTTTCACTTTTGTTTCTTTAATAAATTAGAGTAAACTTTACTTTTGGTCCCAAAGGTTTGTCAATTTTAGTGGATATCGTCCCTAAACTAGCGAAACTCGGATTTGGTCTGTCACGTTTATCAATTCACTTTGCTTTTGGCCCTCCCACTAACTAACAGGCATTAACTTTTTCCGTTAACTACAATTAAATGAGGGGTATTTTAGTCATTTTGAAAATTATCTTAGTTTTCTATTAACTTTTTTGTCTTTACCTTACTAAAAAAATCATATTTGTTTTGTTTTATTATTATATATTCATAATATCTATGTTTTGTCTTTCCATATCCTTAGCAGACCCACCACCACCTGCAACTTTCTCCTCCGACCACAGGCACATTGTCTTCCTCCCGGCCGACCACCATCTCCATCTCCGACCTCACCTTCATCTTCATCTTCAACCTCTATTTTCATCCCCATTCCCTTTCAAAATCATCAAAAATCTTGAAGCAAACCCCAAAATCACCCATTCCCCGTGTGTTCTTTCCCGAAACGGCCACCACCACAAACACAGGGACAACCATGCCAGAACACCACCGCCCTCCCCTTTTTCCATTGACTCCCCCTGTATTTCCCAATTCACCATCACCGATCTAGGTTAAGACAATTGAGCAGAGCCAAGAAGAGTGCGGACAAAAATGGGGTTTTAGAACCAGAAACCCATCCCCTCCCCATTGAGCTCACCTGTTGGTTTCTATTTAGAATGAGAGAGGTGAGGTGTTTCTATGGTTAAAGTGTAACACCCGGAAATTTGCAATGTAAGTTTATGTGCTTCTTTAGTCTCCTAATCGCCTTTTATCTAATTTTATGGCTAGGTTATTTATTCCTTTCGAGCCCCTAGCTGACCCATGCGAAGTGCTTGAGTTCTGGAGTGTTTTTGGGTTCGGTACCATCTCTGCGAGAGTGACTCGCGAGAGTGACATGCGTCACTTTCGCTTGTCACTATCGCCGTGCTACATTGAGAACCCACGGTACGTTTTCCGTGGAAGTGCCCCGCGGAAGTGACACCTTGTCACTTTCGCTGGCACTCTCGTCGGCGGAGGTCAGATCGATTAAAATCAGGATTTTAGATCATTTACTCTCATCACTTCTTTTATTTCATCTAACTCTCTCCCTTTTTCCTAAAACCAAACCTAGGGTTTGGTTAGAGCATTCAAGTCTCATTTATTGCAAGGGATTGTTTCCACCAACCAAGTTTAAAGAATCAAGAGCTCATCTCCTTTATCCTCTACTTGTCATCTCCTTCAAGGGTTCAACTAGAATTTGCTAGGGTTTGGAATATACCCATTGTGAGTTCATACTTCTCTTTTACTAAACTTTATACACATCAAAATGCACCTTTTAACTTCTAAACATCTCCTTGTTTAACATTTTCATTATTTGATGAGTTTTGACCTAACTTGGTATTTGGGGAGATTTTAGGGTTTCTCACCATTTTTGTAAAATAATGATATGATCTATGTTTTGAAACTTCAAGGGTGTTGTTATTATATTATGTTGAGTAAATGCTTAACTTATGGCTTCTAACCAAGTTTATGATTAAACATTTTATGGGACTTTGGTTGAAAAGAGTCATTTTATGGGAAGGAAATAAATGGTTTAAAATATGAAGAAATCTATATTTCAATAAAAGGGTTTCTACTATGGAAAGGTTTACTTGGTAAATAAACATTTTGGGAATTGAGATGGTAGCCTCGTGTTTTATATATATGGGCTTTGTATTTCTTATCAGCAGTTAACCATCAAAATGTGATTGGGAAACTAAATGGAAATATGAACTATATGTTTGATTATAGTTGGTCACACGTGTATTGTGACGAGTCTAGACTACTACAAATGGATCCATAAGTATTTTAGTCGACTTTTATTTGGGGGTAACTCCCGTATGTAGCTAGTGAGACATTGGACCCTAGAGGGCAACTTGGTACGGTTATGTGGGACCGGTTACTAGCCATGGGTCGTAAATGTAAATCCTAGTGAATGACCATGACTAGGATCATCGGGTGCCATCCCCCCACATCTTTGTTTTTAAGTCGGCGTGTTCATGGTCTTGATCCTAGTATGGTGAGCTCAAAACTCGGAAAGTGGCTTACTTTGTGTTTCGCCACAATCCTTGGAATTCGGGCTTACACCCGTCATCACAAGATGAACTTTGGACCGGGAGGTCACTACGTGTTTACCAAACCTTTATAAAGACTTTTGTTGGAGATCGTTTACTTATATTGCAACTGATAATTCTTACTAGTTATCATATAAACTGTATCTTCTCACTAGGTTTTAAGCCTAACACTTTTTCTCAAATGATGTGTATAACAGGTTCATTAGCGGTGGGACGTCAAGGGGTTGAGAGAAGAGCGTGGTCTCTTAAGGGCATTTTTGGATGATAGTTATTTTGGAAACTTTAGCATTTAAAACAATTGTTCTTTTTGGTATTGGGTTGACAACCGATGTAATCTAGCTAGATGTAGTTTAGATTAGTTTGTTGTCGTTTCCCTATACATTATTGCAGGTATTTGTAAATGCTCACGCTTTGCCCATATTTGGGTGGTTTGCCCTATTTATAAATGTTATCGCCGAATTTTCAATTTTCAAAATTACCCAAATTTTTAGGGTGTTACAAGTTGGTATCAGAGCCAGTTTTAAGTGAACTAGGCATGAATGTAAGATGTCTAGACTTAGACTGAGTATTGTTAGGCAATGATTGTGAGTTGGGTAGAAATTCTAAGATGGGTTAGTCTTAGAGTCGACGGAAATTATGTTCATCAAGCTTTGTGATAATGGTAACGAGAACCTTTATGTGTTATATGTTCATAATTTCACTTAGCTAATGCTATTATGAGGATCTTTTACGTAAGTGTACTTGGTTTGCTAATATTATGACAAATGGTAGATGTAGTAGTACGTTTTCTTCGAGTTGGTTTCAGTTAACCTCCTTCTTACTCTTTCTCGTGCTTGTGTGGCAGCCATTATTCTAGTATGGTGAACACTCGCAGTAGACCGATAGCCGATGGGGATGTACGCGAAGATAGCTCACCCGAGCGAAACCCAGTAGTTCGGGCAGCGACCGTTGCTCCTCCGGGTATGCCGCCTATATTCACGGGGGAAGTGGAGCAAGGGCCAAGAGTGGAGTTGGCATCCACAAACCCGGTTGTTCAAGAGGAAAACCCTCAAGCTGTCATGATGGCCAACATTATGCAGATGGTGTCATCGGCTATGGAGAAGCAGCAGGAAGCGTTTCTGAAGCTGTTAGAAGACCGCGATGCCAGTCTCAAAATAAATGAGGCGATTGCAGAGAACGTCGTGGTAGGTTCTGGTGGCACCGATCAGGGTGTTAGGACGGAAGAGCACAGAGTTGTGGGTGCTCAGAAGAGTGGAAGGAGTTGTTCCTACAAATCCTTTCTGGGATGCGGACCCTGTCTTGTGTGTGAAGTGGATTAGAGCTGTCGAGCAAGCGTTCGCCTCGTTTGAATGTGGAGATGACTAGAGAGTGCGTTTTGGTACCCAACTGCTGAGAGACTCGGCGCTCACCTGGTGGAATGTTACTCAATCCACACTCTCTTCTGTCGTGTTGGCTCAGTTGTCTTGGGCGAAGTTTAAGAAGAAGCTTATGGAAGAGTTCTGTAGCGAAAGATCTATGGACCGCATCGAAAAGGAGTTTCGGTCACTAGTAAAGGGGAACTTGACGGTGAGGGAGTACACCCATCAATTTATGGAGAAGCTTGATTTGGTGGGGCATGTGGCCCCAACGAAGAAAGAGAAGATAAAGGCCTACCTCAATGGCCTACCGACGGACATGTTGTTTATGGTCCACAACTCCAAAGCTTCCAATCTTCACGAGACGATTGAGGAAGCTCAATTTATGGAAGAGATCTTTGCAGATGTGGTATCGGGTACGTTTCTCCTAAACTCCGTACCTGCTCGTGTGCTTTTTGATTCGGGTGCCAGCTTCTCTTTCATATCTGATTCGTTTCGTGAAAAACTTGCCATGCCCACTAATAGTCTAGAGAATGCTTTAGTGGTAGAGATAGCTAATGGTAGTCAAGTGATAATCCATGACGTTTTGAAAGATTGTACCCTTGGTATCGAAGAAAAGAAATTCCTGATCAACTTAATGCCAATGGTCATCGGTGGATTCGACATAGTGGTCGGCATGGATTGGTTGGCAGACAATCATGCCGAAATCCTATGCTCTAAGAAACTAATCCGACTCCCTACATCGGATGGCGACATGGTGGTAGTTTATGGCGAAAGGAGGAAAGGAGATGTGGCGGTTATCACCATGGCTAAAGCGCGAAAGTGTTTGGTGAAGGGATGTTCATCCTTCCTAGCTTATGTGATAGACGCAAAACTCGACAAGAAGAAGCTCGAGGACGTGAAGGTGGTACGAGAATTCCCCGATGTCTTTCCGGACGATTTGCCCGGTTTACCACCCGATCGTCAAGTAGAGTTCCGGATTGATCTCATACCGGAGGCGGCTCTAATTGTGCGAGCTCCTTACCGGTTGGCGCCATCAGAGATGCAAGAAATGATGGCTCAACTCCAAGAACTCCTAGAGAAGGGATTTATAAGACCGAGTTCGTCACCTTGGGGAGCTCCGGTCTTGTTCGTCAAGAAGAAGGATGACACAATGAGAATGTGCATCGATTACCGTGAACTGAATAAGGCCACCGTGAAGAACAAGTATCCACTCCCGAGAATCGATGACTTATTCGACCAACTCCAAGGAGCAGGTTGTTTCTCGAAGATCGACTTGCGCTCGGGATATCATCAAGTGAAGGTGAGAGGGGAAGACGTTCCGAAGACGGCTTTTAGAACGCGTTACGGCCATTACGAATTCCTTGTGATGCCGTTTGGTCTAACTAATGCATCGGCGGTGTTTATGGATTTGATTAATAGAGTGTGCCGACCGTTCCTTGACAAGTCGGTCAAGTATATATTCTCTCTGCAATGATGTGTATACATGTGATTGATGGACATGAATGAGAAATGATAATTTAAAGCAGGAGATTTTTATTCCCTCTCCATCCCACTTATTAACCATTCCTAAAACAATTCATGGGGTATTTAGTTGAAAGACATTAAGGGGTTGTTAGTTTTTTTAAAAGTACCTTTTAATGGCTCTTAAGTTTGAATCGTTTAGACCTTTTGACATTCAGACTATTTGTTTTTTCCAATTTTCAGAACCTCTTAATGGCTCTTAAATACATCTTAAATAAGGAATAGTGACCTAACTTCTTAAAATCTCTTATCCCGCCTTATTTCATATGCTTTTCTTTCTCTCAAGACGTCTCCGGACGTTACAAAAACAGACAGTCTTATTGATTCAGATTTAAGACTTCAGTACCACCTCTTATTATTCAGAAGTGAAATAAGACTTCAGACCTCTTAAAAAACAAACGCCACCTAAATGAGTTTTCAATAAGTATGACCCTTAAAAAAATTAACTCGATAACTTTCAAATGACCAACTTTTGATGTCCGTTTCGGATGACTGCCTTGTAAGATCGTGAAAAAACAATAGAAGTTTAGTTTGAAAAAAAAGGGACCTCCATAGAAGGTCACAACTAAATGAAGCCAACAATTCATTAGGCAAAATATCTTTTCCTACACTATTCTATTTCAACACCTAAACCTTTTTAATTGGTTAAAGGATTTTTCACCTTACCACTCCCTCCATCCTTGACACACTTTTGACACACTTAGAATCAATACTGAAAGGAGTAGAAGCAGATTGTTCACTTAGTGAACGAAATTAAAATACAATGCACTTAAAAAAAACCAATCTTTTTAGGTAATGGAGAATGTAGATGATCTGTGTCCTTTAAGGTTTTATACGACCATTCCTAAGGTTGTGAGTCTCGGGTTGCAAATCCCCAGGATTTGATGCGGTATGTTGTTCATGTATCAACAACAATGAACACAGAGCAAAATCGATGCAGAAAAATCGATAGATGGAAATCAGTGGCTAGCCGAGAAAACGATATAGAGAAAACGAGATGAAGAGAAGTAATTTTCAGTGTAGTGTATTGTATTGTCAGTCCCCTTTTTAAATCAAGTTCTTAACAAACAAACACAATCACAAACATATGATAAACAAACCTGTTTGATTACAAATCCACAGATTACAAATACACTTATTTGTGTTTTTCTCTTTGAAGCTCTCTCTATTTCCTCTCTCTAGATTGATGGCTGGATTATTGATAATGATTCTCTAATATCTACCTAATATCTAACTAACATAATATCTAAAAAGATAATATCCTAAAATATCTAATAAATAGATATTTAGGAATAATATCTAAAATACAATAATTAAAACAATAATTAACTTTGACATTTATTACAAACTAACATTAGACTAATATTGAGAGTGACCTTTCAGCTTTAGCTTCAGATTCCAATCTTCAGATTAGATGATCTTGAATCCAATAAATTTGTGATCTAACATGTATATTGGGAGGAGGCAGAACCCTAACTCGTTCCCTAGGAGCCCATTAACAATAAGTTGGCGATTTGGATATAGCATAAGAAAACGTTTTTTTATTTAAATTTCAAAGTTAAACCGATTTAAAATCGGAATTATCTGAAATAAATTACTTCTCATTTTTCTCTATAAATTTCTGTAAAAAGGAAAGATCAAGAGCTCGGGGCAATGCTCTGATGCGAGCATGAAAAGTGCAAATTTCGCCTCATGCCACTCCGCGTCCTCGGCCCCGGCCACATGCGTGTGTGTTGCACTTCTTTGAAACACCACCATAAGCCCATCATATCATTCAAAGCCCAATTGTAAGTAAGGACTTATAAGGTCCTCTTAAGTTTCAATTTCCATCTATGTGTGGGATGGAGGTAAAACTTCCAACCTCCACAAAATTTCAAACATAAAAATCCACCAATCATGTAATTTCTTTTTTATTTTTCTTTTTCTATACATTTAATCCATGGAGGGTATTTTAGGGTTTTAACATATTTTTTATTTTATTTTTTGAATATATTATTTAATTTATTTTTTAAATATATTATTTAATTTATTTTTTAGGTCTCCTTCAAGAAACCTAGATCTTCATGCAACCCATATCTTCAAGATCTTCATCAAACCCAAAAACATAAACCTTGATAAATGAAATCCAAAAAACATAAATCCAGATTCATATAAACAAAAACATTAAACACAAAATCAGTAAACAAAATTTCTTTCACCAAATCACCATCGAAAACAGATATATATATATATATATATATATATATATATATATATATAATAGAAACAGATTCATTAACCATAATTCTTCATGAAAAACATAATACTTCATGAATAGATATATAGAAGAGAAACAAATTCAGTAACAGAAACATAAACCCAAATTTATGGAACAGAAACATAAACCTAGATTCATGGAACAGAAACAAATCTGAAACAGAAACAGATTCACCGTCGATCGGAATAAAGATGAAGACATAAACATAAACCTGGAAAAATGAATTCCAGAAACACAAACCAAGATTCATGAAAATAAAACAGATTTACCGTCGATCGAACTCAAAATGAAGCTAGAAACATCAGGTCTGAGAACACCATAAACAAAATCTGAAAAATACAAGAAACAAATCTGAATAAACAACTCGAACTCAAAATGAAGTCGATGTTCATCGAGATCACCACTCAAAGTCGGTAAACAAAAACTCTCTTTCACCAAATCAACGTCAATCGAACTCAATAATAAACCAGATCTAGGAGAGACTTCTTATCTCAATCGAAATCTTTGGCCTCAAAACCTTCATCTCCATCGAAACCTCCATCATCGAAACTCCATCTCCATCGAAACCTCCATATCCGTCGGACAACCGCCATCCCCGATTTGCGCCTCCTTAATTTTGTGTTTCACACATTTAGGTTTCACCTCCAATTGTGTAATACGATAACGATATGTGGAATCCATGGAGAAGAGAGAAAAAAGTAGAGAAGATGCATAGAAGAATTATCAGCGAAAGGAAAGAGAAATGAGAGGAGAGAGAAAAGTACAACTTCCGATGAGTATTTTTTTTTTCACAAATACCCCTGTGCGCTAAAAAATAATAAAAATAATTCAGAAATATGTAATAATTACCTTTCATGCCACTCTCAAATATGCACCGTAGATTAATAAATTGTGTGGTCCAGATCGGTTTGTATAGTTTGTTGGAATTGTGTGGTTTGCAATTGAAACGCACCCTATATATATAAGCTTTCACTCTATCCTTTGGTTGCCGAATAGAGCCTGAGTTAACCATGAGCGAAGCCTAAAGCCTAACAAGCACACATATTAAGTCCATTCGACTATCAGAATTTGTAATATCAAATGATGGTTACTTTGTATCGATTATTAGGATCACCCTCTTCTAATTGTGGAACCAAATGGATTAAACACAACTTGTGCAGGAAATCAGAGACTACTGAAACCACCAACAACTCCCACAGAAACAGAAGATTAGCCAACACATGCTCAAATACAAGCCATTTATTCTCATTTATCTGCTTAAGATGATACGATATTTACATAGAAAACAAACACAACCATAACAATGTAGAGTTGCTCATTCGTGACGATTTGATTCAAGCAACTTAGATGGATCTTTTATTTGTTGTAGTAACACTTGCATATTGATGGAAGTGATATTTAAATTTCTGTGATTTTGTATACACACCCTCATGTCTTTATCAGAAGATAATAAAATCCGATCGACATCTTCATCAAGGTACTTGACCTTATAATCACTAGGATTCAACTTAAACCTCTCATTAATTTCCTTACGAATAGCTTCAAATGTTGCTGATGAGTTTGGGGGAGTGAACTTAAACAAATATCACCGGAATACACTCTGCTTTTATGTTCACCATATTTCCACCCAAAAGATGTCTCTCGATGTTGGCTGAGGGGTCTTGAATTGCTCCTCCTTTATCTTCTTCTTCATTCGTGTTGCTTTGATTCCTCTTTAAATAATCCTTTCCATGCCACTCATAAATGCCTAGAGCCTTGCACTTGCGTTTCAATGTAGACAAACAAACTATAAATATAATATTTCGTAAAGGGCTATTCACCTCATAAAATGTTACAAGATCAACAAATTATCAATCAAAATGAGTAAAAGATAGAATATTTTAAAACTTTATTAAATTGATTGAGAAAAAAATGTTACACCAAATTTTGCTACATTTTGATACATTTTGTCCTAATTGATACTTTAAACCATGGACCTTGAACTCTTCATGTCAACATCCACCCCTTTAATTGTCATGGCCATATATCAAAGGAGTACTTAGTTGTCTTGCTTCTCATTACTTTCATGGACACGCATTAGTTTTTAAATTTAGTTGTATGTATCTTAAATCATGAAATTTGAACCTTAAATCTTGAACTTTAAAATAAAATACACTGTCATTTATGAAATTCGTTCTTCCAGGAAAAAAAAAAGGAACAAAATATATTCTTTGTTTTCCATCACTTTGGCATGTATAAAGAAAATATTGTGACACTTCTTTTTCTTACAAGGCCTTTTGTTTTTACCTTTGTTATGTATCGTAATGGACGATTCCATCGGTTATAATCGGAAAAAAAGGTCAAAAGAGTTTTTTCAAGCAAACAAACGTATTTTTCTTCATATTTTTTTATTTTTGTCAAGTAATTTGAAAGGGCATCACCGGTATAACATCTACGATATGATTAGGTTAAAAAAAACATAGATTTCGAGCAATTTAGCAAGATTTTAAATTTTACAAAATCGCACTTTGTTTTGGTTATACAAATTTCGACCTTGTCTACTTTGCATTAAATACCTAGGAAAAATTGTTTAAACTAAATATATAAATTATCACATCTCTGTAAGAGATTGTTAGGTTAAACATGTGTTTTAAAGAGATTATAATAAGGTCAAATAATTGAACAAAATATACATACCTTGTTGTGTTATCAGGAGAGTTGAATCTACATTCAATAAGTTTAAATAATTGAGTATTACTAGTTCAGTCAAAAACTACTTATCAATACATTATTGCTTGAGTAAATTATATTTTTGGTCCATGTAGTTGTCACTTAATACTAAGTCGTGTTTTTGTTTTGAACAAATTACACCTTTGATAATTATGGTTGACACTTTGTTTTGGATTTGGTCCTCTAATTGTCATTTTGTTTCAGATTTGGCTCATTTTCTTAACTCTATTAAAAAAAACCAGTTAAGTTAAAGGGCATTTTGGTCTATTTACTTTTTGAATCTTTTGCCATTTTTTTTGGTTTTATTAGATTTTTTATCCTTCTATGTTCCTTTAAATAAATTTTAGTGATACAAGCCATCATCCACCGATCACCACCACCATTACGACCATCCGTTGTCCTTTTTGTGGAACCCATAATCACATCCTACAAAACGCAAATATTGATGATTGAAATTGGATGTTGGATTGATGTCTATGCAACTCCTGCACCAAAACATCAGCTGGTCCTAAAATTGCACTTCCTCTTTTTGGTGTTACATATACCAAAAAATAACATTGTTTCAAACTTGGCTCCATAAGAATTCAAAAAAAAAATCTAAATCACTAGTCTTGGTGCTCCTCAAGTATAACAAGCATAACCACAAGCTTCCAAATCTTCTTCACGCCATTCAAAATCTTCATCGTCTAAAGTAACACCTCATTCAATTTGTTTATCATTCATTTTGTCTGTGTCCCCTCCAAAGAAGATATAAAGGCCACATGGTTCTCATCCTCATAAGCAATCAAAAATTGAGCAGAATAAAAGGCATACATCTACGAAGTGATCTTTAACGCCTCATTGATTTCATTTTTCGCATGTTTGAGACCACATATAGCCTGTTTCATGGGTATAAAGTGTCGACACACATTCAATTTCTAAAAGTAGGATAAGGAATTGAAAGAAGTGACAGATTTCAACAGTTGTAAACCATCACTGCATATGATACAACTACGAACCATTTATTTCGCTAAGAATCATATTACATATGAGTTCTTTTAGAAACTTACTTTGTATGGCAAACGATGTTGTGCATCAAATGACAAATGTTTTAGACCTGCTTTTTGTAAAGAAAAGTATCAAGTTATATTAAGGCTATGTTTCGCAAACTAGGTGATAAGCTAGTTAATAGCTGATAATCAAATTATAAATAATTAATATTTATTTATAATTAATAGTTAATATTTATTAATAATTAATATTTATTTATAATTAATAACTAATATTAATCAGAGTTATAATTGAAAAAAGTGTCAGAAAGCTCCTTATAAGCTACTCCAAGAAGCTTATCAATAATCTAACTTATAAGCTAATTTATAAGTTAGTTTGTGTTTATCCAAACAATTACTTAAACAATAAGCTACCTTATATGTTTGCCAAACAATGCCTAAATGTTTCAATAGAGAGATAAAAATGATGGTTTATGGAGGTTTTCAACAAGAAACATCCAATATAGAGCTCTAATTTGTTGACAACTTGACATAGTCCTGGAATGATATGTATATGAATTTTGCTAAAATCTACGTTAAGACTAGCTGTTATTTGTTTATATCATTTACTTTTGTACCACAAACAGTTGAAATTAATTAAAAGTTAAATGAGCTGCTAAAATAATGGGATATATGCAATTGTTTTCAAATTGTTTAAATAAAGTAGTAAACCTTTTAAATACAACCCTCTAGTTCAATATTCAACTTTTTTTTGGAAAGGGTATCCTGGGTCTATGGCCCAGACTAATCCCGGCAATTAGGGCCTTTGGCCCAGCTGCTGAAGCGTGCAGCCCTGAGTTTATCCTCAGTGGCCACAAGTGCTGCTAGTGGGGCTCGAACCCGGGTTGAGCGCTATAAACTCCCCAAGCCTTTACCACCACACCACAGCCCTTGTGGTTTCAATATTCAACATATTGAACACTTTAGCAATTGCACAAACCAACCAGCCGCAACAACTCTCAACGACACTAACACAACTAAATTAGAGACCATTTACCAAATTCTTACCGGTTAGGCGTATATCGGCAAGAGATTCACCTTCATTTACCTTATCTTGTAACATCATTAGCCATGAAAATAGATTGTTAGTAAGCATTTTAAACCGGGTAAGTGCTTAACGGGTAAGAGTGATCATTTCCTACACTTACCGGATAAGACTGTCGGTCCTTCCCTTGTTTCTTACCGGATAAGCTTCTTGGTTCTCGTCATGCTCAATCAAAATAATATTGGTAAACGCTAACCCGGTAAGCGGTTAGTAAACGGCCCTTAGGGTACGTAGGATAAAAAAAACAGGCACCACAATAGAACACCTCAATCCACAGTCCAAAGCAGAAAACGCAAATGGACTCATCTAGTGAATATATATTCAAATCCGGAAGTAACTCACATAACCTATATTTGCCGTGAAGTTCGCCATCCTCATCCTCATCTTGTAGGAGAAATGGCTGATCGGAAGTTGTAAGAATCCGTCTGCCGCCTGTTTTTACCGGTGCCCAAAACTTAAATAACCCTCCAAAATCATCAACACCGGTGTAATCAAATGCATATCTTATCTTCTCATGAAGAGGATAAGAAATTGGAGGATCATCTGTGTATGTAATAAACATTGGTTATAAATGAATCAAATAAATTAAAAACAATAGTTACCTTACCTTGTGCTGGAGGCTGGAGAGTACAAAAGCACAGAGATATCTGGGAATATGGGTCGGAGGTGGAGGCCATAAGAAAATTTTAGTGAACAAATTTTCAGATTTGCGTGAATATATTTTTAAAGGAGAATTTATGTTCGTTTTGACTTTTCTAAAGTTGACTAGAGTTAACCGACCCCACACTATAACATGTGTATCGACACCTGACCTGGACCCCTCCACGACACGTAAACCACCCTTTTTAATTCCAAGAGACTTGGGGTATAAATAACCCCATATCATTAAATGCCCCAACAATCATAATAAAAGATTCTTATCCTAAAATGGACTTCTTGAAGATTGATACACGATATGTTCTTTTCCCTCTTGTTCATTTCTTCTTCCCTTTTCCTCACTTCACTTTCATCGTTTTAACCATATTTCTTCTATTCGTTTCCATCAAAGCCGTTATTCGATTACAACTGCCTGTCAGTTTCCTTCTCAGCTTTCGAACAAAAGATTTTTCAGTCTTGGTGATGGCATGTTTCTTGTGTTTAATCTCCTTGTCAACACAACACTTTTGGACTGTCAATCCCATTTTAATCTTATTATCTCCTTTTTTTGATGATTGGTGTTATCAAATCTTGAAATCTATTCCTATGCTTGAATTTCTTTGCATTTTTAATGTTGTCATGAGGAAGAGGAGGAGAAAGAAGAAGCACGAGTTGATCACGACGACCACTTTGTTGTTGTGAATGTGGATGATGAACTTTGAAGATGATAATTAGGGTACGGTTATGTGTATTTAAGGAAGCTATACAGGTTCATTATTTTTCCAAATATAATTTCTTTGAGATTTTTGTTGTTCGTATTCTTGTTTTGTGCTTAAGGTTTTGTCAAAAACTAAATATTTTCTATATCTGTGTGTAATATCAGATGAATAGTTATGAATAAATGGATGAATTTTTTTGTCAAAATTTATCATGTGTTAAAGTTGAACGGCTTTGGGTATACTAAACCAATACATAAAAATAGACTCGAGTTCTGAATATATATATATATATATATATATGGTTAGGAACATATGACATAGTTAAAGAAGTCGCTAAAAGCTTCATCGCCACATGTATCTAAGGCAATGCAGCCATGTTCAACTTCCATCAGCCACATGGGGCAAATCGGCAGCTGAATCCGAGCTAGACTACCATCGAGTCAACTCAGCCCATGGTCAATAAGGCTTAGAGACTCAACGGCAGGTAAAGTGCTCGATAGTTTTGGGTCATGGACCTTGAATCCTTTGTTTGTCCCAACAAATGTTGTCATTTAACCTTGGGTGTCCGAGTCAGTTTGCACACACACCTCAACTAATACATGGATCCCTGAAGATAATAAGCAAGTAGGAAAATCCCAAGTATATAGTTTTGAGAAAACTTGAACTGGCGACCTAAAAAGAAGTCTCGGAACCTAGTTTTATTTGCAAGTTGAACTGGTTCTCAAAATTCACAAATGTCATTGTTGTCATGGAATAACTTGGTTGACTTCTCTTTCAAATTAATTTCTTTAAGACTCACAATAGATATATTCTGGCCTTCCAATTGAACCATGAACTGGATTTTTAAATTGTAAATTAATTATAAAACTTCCTCTAAGTTAAACAATTGCATGGGTTTTCTATTTTTATTAAATATCTACTTTGACAAACAAATAAATGTATTTTAATTTAATAGATAAATATAGATATAGTTTTTCGAAACAACTTGCCAGTCAAGATCTCCTATTAATAGTTATGCTTTTCATAAAAACAAAAAGGTAAATGGAAAAAAACACATATCAAGCAATTTCAAAAATACTTAAATACATTAATTATCAAGTTCAAATCTGGGTGTTTGTGGTTTGGTCTGTGTCCTTTTAACAAACCAGATCATCGACTACAAGTGGCAGGTTTGAAGGTTTAATTTAGACCGTACGGTTTGGCATGAACTAACGAACCAGTCAAAATGTGGTATGTTTTGAACTAACATGGGTTGGTTGATATCAAATACAAGTCCAGACTCAAAGGTAAGGACTATTACGTCCTAGCATCACAAGCGGAACAAGTGTATTACACACCCTATCCTTCAGGCAGTAAGGATTTAAAGGACTGGTGGGCTGTTGTGAAGACCAAAGCCTGTGGAATATATGAAGTTGCAGAAAGGGCTATCGATGACTTGGATGATGATAACGTGGATGGAGAACCGTTCTTTCAAATCAACGAACGGGTAACTCATAATACAAACAATTGGGTAAATAAGGACCTCGATTCCGTCCCTTTTGTCACTGGGGAGGTCAACATAGTCGCCATAAATGACGAATCTAGCGACGAGGAAGATGCATCAGATCATGAAGCTAGTGATGAGGAAGAAGAATTTGAAGACGTGGACGATGATTCAGACAGCGAAAACGAACCTATTGTTATCTGATCACTCGTCTGATTACTAGCGTGCCTTTGTTATGTAGACATTATTCACAATAATTACATCCTTATATGTTTGTACACTTATATCTTTGTGTCTTATGATTTATGTAAACTTATATCTTTGTGTTCGAACCATTCTCAATTTTTAGATAGGGGACGTGCTTGTAGGGGTAGGGGTAAAGGCTCTAGCAGGGGTAGTAGCAGCTCCGCCGGGCATGGTGACCCCCACACCGACGAGCTTAGGGACGTTTCCGAGTTCGTTCCAACTAGCGATGAGGGACTAGATTAGATCCAACATGAGGACGTGCTTGCGACGCTGTCGCCTGGATCGGGCTCGAGGGTTAGAGGCCCCAATATTGCATCATAGACGCCTCGTCATCCGAGTCAGCGACCGACGATTGTGTTGTCTGCCAGAGGGTAAGTAGATGTGACATATTATTTATTCTAGTACATAATAAACCGATCCTAATGTTTTTTGTGTTGTATATTTTGCAATTATGAAGGTTTAAGGATATGCAAGTGGTTTGGAGGGCCACTAGCGATGAGGGACTAGATTAGATCCAACATGAGGGCGTGCTTGCGACGCTGTCGCCTGGATCAGGCTCGAGGGTTAGAGGCCCCAATATTGCATCATAGACGCCTCGTTATCCGAGTCAGCGACCGACGATTGTGTTGTCTGCCAGAGGGTAAGTAGATGTGACATATTATTTATTCTAGTACATAATAAACCGATCCTAATGTTTTTTGTGTTGTATATTTTGAAATTATGAAGGTTTAAGGATATGCAAGTGGTTTGGAGGGCCACTAGCATCTTTCGGTCCATGTTCGCTGGTCCATGGGCTCATTATGGGGATGTCCCTGAGGAGCATTTTGCACGGATGATGGAGCGTTTACGGGTATGTATTTTACTCCATTTAACTAATTGGGTGGGTTTATTTTTACTTAATCCAAACAATGTGTATGCAGATGTATTATACTTGGCCTCCTGATATGGAGGTCGACGTATTACTTGCATTCCAGCGTACCCTGCTGAATACGTACCCGGACATGATGAGAGATGCCGTAAATGGGCCATTGCGAGGGCTTTATCTATTTATGGTGTCCGGTTCAACCATCATGACTACACGGTTCTTAGCGCACACCCCCCAGAGTGGTTCCCGCATGAGTTTTGGGTCCAGATGATTGAACAGGTTTTTTTGTTTCGAATATTTGTATCTGGTTGTACTAGGATTTATATTGATTTATGTTTTGTTTTTAACAAGTATGGAACACCGACGCGTTTAGGCGTATATCTAGGTCCAATACGGCCAATCGGGCCACCACGTATGAGGGGATGACATCCAGACACACGTGCAGATTTATTACTACCGCTCAGCATCGGTACCGCTTGGTAATTTATCATCCACTAGACTAAATGTATATAGTTGATGAATATATATATATATACATGATTTTGTTATCTACTAACAATTTAAGTTGTCTATTGTAGAGAGAGGCATGGGGCCGTGAGCCTACTTATGGGGAGGTTTATAAGAGAACACATTGTACCAAGTACCAACAGGAAGCCTGTACCGAGTGCAACTGGTCCGCCCACAGATCCTCTAATCTATGTTTACCCGAAGGCGGCTCATGTAGCGGTAAGTTTAATTATGTATGTCTAGATTTTTGTTTGTTTTATAAGATATAAATTATAGCAAACTTAGTTTGGGTTGCCATTGTTGGGCAGAAGATAAACATTGTTGGGTTGCCATTGTTGGGCATACATACATGGTACATGGAAGATATGAAAAGATTGTTACCAGTGTACCTTTGCCTTCTTTTATAAACATTGCCAACCCAAACCCCATTTCCTCCTTTCCTTCTTTCTTTTGTCTTATTCCATTTTTTCCCCTATATATAGATGCATGCATTCCATCCCAAAACACACAACAAGAAATTAGAAGTCTTCTCTCTAATTTTCTTCTTTTTTCTTCCTTGTTCCTTTTTTGTTGATATAGATATATATATATATATATCATTGATATATATATATTTATATATATATATATATATATATATATATATCTTGTTTTTGGAGGAACATTTGGGTGGTTGATTTGTTGATCTCCAAGGATCTCGTAAACACGTTGTAATTTTCTCCCGGTTGGTAATATAAAGATCTCTCTCTCCCTATGGATGTACACTATCACACTGATAGTGGAACAACGTTAAATCTTGTTGTCTCAATTTATTTGTTGTTTCGTTATATTTTATCGTATGTTCGATAACTGCTATATTTACGTTTGTGGATTGGTATGAATCAATAGACCAAAATATACAATATTTAGATCTCGTAATTCGCATTTGTTGTAACGGGTCAGTTGCACGTGATTTATTGTTATCACTTTTGGAACCGTAAATCACTTGAAATACGATTTTGTAACTGCCACCGACCCTTAAAATTGGTATCAGAGCTGCTAGATCTAAATTTGTTTTGGATTGTATATTTTTTTTGGTCGCACGATAAGTGCCCGTTAAAATGTCTGTTGATTCAGGAAATTCGTTCGTCGGTTCCGTTTCCAACTCGGACCCAAATGTTTATCAAAAAGGTGCTTTTAAATTATCGGGGGCCGGGATTAGAATAACAAAATGGAACGGGGAGGGTGATTTTGGTAAATGGCAGTTTACTACAGCAGCAACACTTAGGAAAAACGATGTTCACCCCGTAGTCTTTGCTCCGGAAGAAATAAATCCGGATATGTCCACCTTAGAAGCTAAGGAAATGGAGGCTTGGGCCTTCACTACCTTACAAATGGCTATGGGTCCAAATGTAATTTCTGAAATCGTTTCTGAAATACAGCCGTAGGGATTTGGAAAAGACTTGAGAATCTTTATCTCAAGAAAACTTTGACTAACCGACTGTTATTGATGAGGTCGTGTCTGTTCTTCAAATTGAAGGAAGGCACTACCATTCAGGATCACATGACTGAATTCGAAGACATCATAATGAAGTTGAAGGCAACAGATTCTATTTTTGCCACAGATAATGAGGCATTGCCTTGATTCTGTTGTATTCACTTCCCGAAAAATATTCCCTGTTCACTAACAGTTTTATTTATGGAAGAGATTCCATATCTTTGTCTGACGTGAAAGCAGGGATGATCTGTGAAGAACAAAGAACTCAGATAAAAATCGGTAACAGTTCGCGGGAGAACAACCACAACAGTCATGGTCTATTTGCCCAAAGAGACCAAGACGATCAGCTCAGGGGAAGAACTCGTGGCCGCTCCCAATCTCGTAAACCTGGTCATTGCGGGAAATCTAAGCAACGTGGAAATTGTAATTATTGCCACAAACCAGGTCATTGGGTCAGAGATTGTCCGAGTTTGAAAAACAAGGACAAGAACAAAGTAGAATCTTCAGCAGTTGCAATCAAACAAGATACATGCTTCTCAGCAACAGTTACTGCACCGGAAGACGACAGGCGTTGGGTGTTGGATACCGGAGCTTCGTGCCATATGACACCATTTCGGGACTGTTTCACTACTTTTGAGGAGTTCGAAGGTAACCATATTTATATGGGAAACAGTACATCGTGTGTCACTCGGGGCATCGGTTCGGTCAGAATCAAAATGTTTGACGGTACTATTCGAACTTTATCAAATGTTAAATTTGTACCGTCTATGACTCGTTCTTTGATTTCTGTTGGACAACTGTCCAAACTTGGCTGTAAGATTCGAATAGAGAATGGGAGTATGCGCATCTTCAGAGTGAACTTTATTGTGATGAAGGGTGAGCAGGCAGAAAATAACATGTTTCATCTGGTAGGCGAAACAGTCAGTTCTGATGCGTGTGTCGCGGATAGTTCGAGAAACTTAGATGCTACCCGTGTGTGGCATCTTAGATTGGGGCACACTTGAGAGAAGAATTTGGAGATTCTGAGCAAGCGGAAACTCATTGCAATTGACACGCCTACGATTCTGGACTTTTGTTCAGAATGTGTCCCGGGTAAGCAGACACGTGTTTCTTTTCGTGTTGGAAAACACAACACCAAAGGTATCCTCGATTACGTTCATACAGACGTCTGGGGACCATCTTCGACACAATCCCTCAGTGGAAGTAAGTACTATGTTACTTTTATTGATGATTTCTCGCACAAACTTTGGGTGTATGTGATTAAGTTAAAGTCAGATGTTTTTGAAATATTCAAAACTTGGTTAGCACTAGTCAAAGTCGAGACTGGTAGAAAATTAAAAGTGCTTAGATCTGACAATGGTGGTAAATACACTAGTGGTAACTATAAAGACTTTTGTTCACGTAGAGGTATTCACCGACACTACACCACACCTGGCGATCCGTAATCAAACGGAGTCTCTGAGCGGATGAATAGGACTTTGTTAGAAAAAGTCCGATGTATGTTAGTTACATCTGGTTTCCCTAAAATGTTTTGAGCTGAAGCACTTCACACTGTTGTACATATTGTGAATCGGTTACCGTGTTCAACCATTAGGGGAAAAATTTCGGAAGAAATTTGGAGGGGTAAGGGTTGTATCTGTTTGAAATACATACGTGTATTTGGATGTCCTGTGTATATTCATGTGACAGGTCAGAACAAGTTGGATCCCAGAGCCACCAAGGGATTCCTACTCGGCTACACAGATGGAATCAAGGATTACCGAATCTGGAACCCGGTCACCCGAAAGGTGATTCACTCTCGACATGTGACCTTCGATGAGTTGATTATGTTCAAGTCTAATCATAATCGACAGCCTGCTCCAGAACCGGAAATTATCTCTTATGTTTCTCCAACAGCCGATGGAGATGAGATAATTGTCAGTCCTATTGTACCCAACTCATCTGCTCGTGGTATTACTTTGGGATCAGAATCTGAAGAAGATGATAGTCCACCAGATACATCTACTTCTGATCCAGTTAGCTCAGTTCAGGAATAAATTCTGAATGATGGTGGAGGTTAAGGCGATACAATTCCAGTATCAGTACCTGCGAGACAGAGCCAGAGAACTATCTGTCCTCCTAATAGGTATGGTGATTGGGATTTTGCAAATATGAGTTTTACTGACCAACTTGAGTATGCTTTACATGTTGTACAGGATGAGCCGTTTGACTATTCGGAGGCCCTAGCTTCGAGCCACTGTGATAAGTGGTTATGAGTTATGCATGAGGAAATGGAAACTCTATCTAAAAATAACACTTGGGAGCTTTGTCCATTACCGAAAGACAGTCGTGCAATTGGCTGCAAATGGGTCTATAAAGTCAAAGACGATAAGCGTTATAAAGCTCGCTTGGTTGCGAAAGGCTTTGCACAGTGGAAGGGTCTCGAGTATGCCGATATCTTCGCGTCTGTGGTTCGACACACATCTATCCGGGTCCTTCTGGCCCTTATGGCGATTCTCGATATGGAGCTCGAACAATTAGATGTGAAAACATCTTTTCTGCATGGAGATCTTGAAGAAACCATCTACATAAAGCAACCGGAAGGTTTCATCTCCGACAACAAACCTGATTGGGTCTGTAAATTGAAAAAGTCCCTTTATGGACTTAAACAGTCGCCTAGACAGTGGTACAAGAAGTTTGATTTATTTATGCTCTCGTTGGGTTTTGAGCGTAGTGAGAAAGACGCTTGTGTCTATCATAGATCAAGCGGTGGCATTTCTATTTATCTACTTCTTTATGTTGATGACATGCTGATAACTTGCAGGGATCATTCTGAAATCAACCGTTTGAAAGATAGATTGAAATCAGAATTTGAAATGAAAGATCTCGGTGAAGCTCGTGTTATTCTCGGCATGGAAATTGTTCGGGACAGAAAGTCTCGTACTCTCAGGTTAACACAGAAGGGCTATATTCAGAAGATTCTGAAGCGGTTTAATCTTGATGGAGAAAAGTCGGTGTCTACGCCACTTCCAAGACACATCAAGATTACAAGAGATGATTGTCTGGTAGACGATATTGGAAAGGCTGAAATAGCAAAGATTTCGTATGCCAGTGCAGTCGGGAGCCTCATGTATGCTATGGTATGCACCCGTCCCGATCTTGCACATTCCGTTGGAGTGATTAGTCGGTTTCTATCGAACTTGGATTACGCTGGTGATCGCGTCAGTTGGAAATCCACTTCTGGTTATGTTTTTACATTAGGTGGAACAACTGTCAATTGGAGATCTCGATTACAGTCTGTTGTTGCATTATCAACTATTGAAGCTGAACTTATTGCAGCGGTGGAGTCTGCTAAAGAAGCAGTTCATTTACAGGAACTCTTGTTTGGTTTGGGCCTGAAGCAGACTACTGTTCGTATTAATTGTGATAGCCAGAGTGCTATTCACTTGGATACAAATTTGGCGTTCAACTCTCGAACGAAGCACATTAATGTGCGTGATGCATTTCTGGTAGCTTTACATGACGCAAAGGTTGTGTACTTGAAGAAAATATTATTTGAAGATAATGTTGTCGATATGTTCACTAAGTCGTTACCGCCAGCAGCATTCGAGCATTGCTCGAATTTGATCCAGCTCAGATTGTGTTAGTGTCGTTTGGCACCTTGTGGGGGAGATGAGAGTATTGCTACAGATGACATAGCGACATCTTTGGGGAGATATTACTTGGTACATGTTTTTAGGTTGCTTAACTCGTTTGTTTATTAAAATTGCTCACTTGAGGATTTTTGCTTTTGATTTTGACGGGTGATGGTCGAGCCGAAGCTCGTCACGATCAAAATGCATTATGTTACCTCGTGTCAATCTCTATCAGCTATTTGTCCGTATTCGGGGGTTTGGTTCGTGCTTTGGTTTTGTCGGGTGATTTGCACATCATGGTGGAGTGTTGAAAAACTTAAATCAGATAAGTTTTATTGGTGTTGTGCAACTCACCAAGCACAATGTACAAGTGCTTGATGCATGAGATTCTTTTGCATGGGAAATATGGATGACAACTTGCATCCATATGCCATACATACATGGTACATGGAAGATATGAAAAGATTGTTACCAGTGTACCTTTGCCTTCTTTTATAAACATTGCCAACCCAAATCCCATTTCCTCCTTTCCTTCTTTCTTTTGTCTTATTCCATTTCTTCCCCTATATATAGATGCATGCATTCCATCCCAAAACACACAACAAGAAATTAGAAGTCTTCTCTCTAATTTTCTTCTTTTTTCTTCCTTGTTCCTTTTTTGTTGATATATATATATATATATATATATATATATATATATATATATAAATATATATATATCATTGATATATATTTATATATATCTTGTTTTTGGAGGAACATTTGGGTGGCTGATTTGTTGATCCAGTGATCTCGTAAACACGTTGTAATTTTCTCCTGGTTGGTAATATAAAAATCTCTCTCTCCCTGTAGATGTACACTATCACACTGATAGTGGAACCACGTTAAATCTTGTTGTCTCGATTTATTTGTTGTTTCGTTATATTTTATCGTATATTCGATAACTGCTATATTTACGTTTGTGGATCAGTATGAATCAATAGACCAAAATATACAATATTTAGATCTCGTTATTCCGCATTTGTTGTAACGGGTCAGTTGGACGTGATTTATTGTTATCACTTTTGGGACCGTAAATCACTTGAATTACGATTTTGTAACTGTCACCGACCCTTACACATCAGACCGCTCAAACTACCAAAACCGGTCCAGTTTCACTTGGTTCGCCGGTTTGAGCGGTCCAACGGTTTTTTGAACACCCCCATTTGATAATCACTTCTCACGTTAACTCAACTTCTCACCGGAACTCAACCCTATATATATATATATATATATATATATATATATAAAGAGAGAGAGAGAGAGTCGGGTTCAAACGAGAATAATATCTATTTAAAAGAACACGAGAACTAACAAAATCATTAGTGATTTTACATTAACACACGAAAAAAGGACTTTGGCCGCGACTTCAGGTCCGCGTGGTTTTTTTGCACGTTAATGTAAAATCACTAATGATTTTGTTAGTTCTCGTGTTCTTTTAAATAGTTATTGTTCTCGTTCGATTCTCCTTCTATATATATTTATATAGGCCTTAATCATTTGTGAACTCCAAAATTTGTGAGATCCGTGAGAAATCATACCTTATGGTTTTGTTTCACATGAAATAGCACATGATCAACTGGTTCGATCCCTATGGATGGAGATATTATAGGATCGGAGATACTCTTGCTCATCAATCAAAAAGCATGAACGAAAATAAACAAAAAACGAAGGTATGTGGTCTTCTTCTAAAATAATTGATGAAGAGAAATAGTATGACTAGTAATTCTTACATCAGGCCAAATTCCATCATTGCACGGCTAAATCCCTTCTCATATGCCATTATTATGCTTCATGCTCAAGCTTGCGGCTGTTTCTTTTCTAACCCAGTACACGAATACTTTATTCTTTTCGTATTATAATTATATCTATACTTTTCAATTATAACTCATGTAGTTTGGTTAGCAAAGAAATGAGTTACATTCTGAAACCATAAAAACCTGGAAGCCAAGTGTAATTTATTTAGGAGTCGTTTGTTTTTTAAGAGGTCTAAAGTCTGAAGTCTTATATAATTTAGTTATGAGTAATAAGAGGTGGTGTGTAAAAAAGTCTGAACGATTCAGACTTAAGCGACATATTAAGGGGTTGTTTGTTTTTTTAATAAAACCTCTTAATAGCTCTTAAGTCTGAATCGTTCAGACCTTTTTACACACCACCTCTTATTAATCATAACTAAAATAAGACTTTATACTTTAGACCTCTTAAAAAACAAACGACACCTAAAAGAGTTTTTTTTAAAAACAAACAACCCCTTAGATTCTTAAAGGTGAAATCATGATCTTTTTTAGGTCACACTATATATAGGTTTTTTTTCAAGATAAAATCATAAACATTAAAATTTGAAATATTTATATGAGAAAAATGAGAAATAAATTAAAGCTTCAAGGTTTCCCTCATGGTGATTGTGTTGTTGAGAATAAGTTATATTTTTAAACTTTTAAAGAATTTGACGTCTTTAATTTACTACCCTTCTTTTTTTATTTTTTCATTTTATGTTATTATCTTTTAGATTAATTAATTAACTACTATAAAATATATACATTAAAAGTATTTTTTTTACAAATTACACCGTTAGAAAAGTCTAATTGATACTTTCGAAATGAGACAAATATTGGATTTTTAATGTTAATAGCATGCGTGTATGATAGATGCAATATTTAATCTCCATTAAATACACATTCGTCTCGATTGTTGTCATTGATCCTTGTATTTTTCTAATAAAATTTAACGTGAATAATACAGTGAAATTTTTTTAGTAAAGTTTAGCTTAAATTCAAATTTCTTATTCGGGTCTCTTTGTATAGGGAAAAATTGTTTATATTGATGTTTGGTGTTAACATAATAACATGTTAAGCAACTATTTAGTGTAATTTTGTGTATATTTTGCTCTAACTCTTTAGGCTTTAGGATAATTTGTTTAGAATTATCAAGTTGGGGTTAGTTTTTAGACTTTAGAGTTGATTTGTTAAATTGGGGCTAATTTTGTTGGTTAATTTGGTATATTTTGAGGTCAACTCTTTAGAATTTAAGATTAATTTGTTTATATTTGAGGTTAATATGTTGTATTTTGATCTGATCATGTAGAACCATCAAGTGTAAAACTGAAAATATACCAACAACAAAATAAAAATAATTTAATTAACTTAATAAAAGTAAAGCTCAATAAACAAATAAATTTTGTTCTTTCCTTCCTAAAATAAATGTCTATAATGAAAATGATACATGGTTTTAGGATTATGTAATTATCACTTTTAGTTATACCAAAAGACGATTTTACCATTAATAATAGAGAGAGAGAGAGATTTTCTCCATCTTATAATTAGTGGTAGAATGAAAAAGTAAATATTTACTTTTGAAAATAAACACTTATTTTGAGACAAAATAAAATGAAAATGTAACCATAAAAGTTGACCTTTTGCTCAATAAGACGGTAATAAAAGTGTGTTTCGTAACAATAAACATCACCGGCCACACTTTTACAAGGTCAATTTTTTTTGTGTTCTAACTCTCTCTGCTTTTTGTGTTACTGTTTAAATGATTTTCTCACATTTCAATCATCTTGAAAAAAAGATATATTCAAATTGCTATAGAAAAAGGGTTTTCTTTTTACATTTTGGTAGGAGACATTTCACGAAATATCCTAATAAAATATATACAAATATTGTCCATCTTATATTAAATCAACAAGACATAATATACAATTCAAACCAAATGAGTAGAGAAGTAAAAGGAAAACAAAGGCTAGCTAGCCATTGATTTCTTTGAACAAATCTCTTTCTTTAAATCAATGGGGGTTTTCCATTGATTTAATTTGCCTTCTTCTTCTTATCAACAAACTCTTGTTTTGCTCTTCCTCTTAACTTAACTGTGCCTCCAAACATCTTGATTGTGTCTTTGATTCTGCATTTACGAACTAAATTAAGCAACATGTATTAACATGCATCACCGGCTAACCTGAATTAAGGTTCGATTATCCATTAGCCTTTTGGTGGAAGTGGAACCCATAATTTCATTCCGCAAAATGAAAATATTGAGATGATCGAAATTGGGTGCATGGGTGACGTCTATGCAACTCCCGTAGGAAAAACATGAGTTAGTTCCACTCTTCTTTAATTAGTCTAAGGATAATTTTGCAAGAAGCAATATTTGAAACGATCGGTATATATATATGATGAGATGCTTTGAAGTTTACATGATTTAAACTCTAGACATGGTATATGTATAATATATGCATATGCATCGTTAGGAAAAACATAAGGTATTTATACGTTTGCATATCCAACAAAAATTAGTCAGGAAAATGCCCCATGGCTCAAGACCCATCATTTTACCATTAAATATTTAGTACGTCCCTTACTAAAGCGGTAAAGCCCAATGTCAACCACAATTTTAGGCTCTTCTCCATTTTGATACTAGTGTAGGTTTAGGTAGAGATGCCCAAAAATTGGTCTCGGAACGGGCCCAAAACTGTTCCGGCCCCAAATAGTGATTTCATGACCGGTCTCTGTCCCGATCCCAGCGTAACCGGTCTGGGTCCCGGTCCGGTCCGGACCCAAATACGAAGGCCCGATTATGAGGACCGGTCCCGGTCCCGGGCCGGGCCCAAACTTGTCCCACTTAATTTTTTTAAATTGATTTTTAACTTATAAAAAATAATTTTTGAAGAATTTGTTCAATCAAATGCACTAACATATATGTTTTTATTATAATTGAGTCAATCAAATACACTAAAAAAAATATGTTTTGTTATAATTGGGTCTATCTAAAAATTACATTTAAAAATATATTTTAAATAAAAATCAGAGATGGTCCCATAACCGGTCTTAGGCTGGGCCGGGTGTTGGATGAAATCAATAATCGGTTAAAGACCGGCAGGCCCAAACCGTTCCCAAGTCGATCCCAGTCCCGGTCTTCCGCCAATCCTAGGTCGGGTCGGGCCCATTTAAGCTAAATTCGTTTAGGTTTATAAACCCACAAAAGTTCTAAAAGTTATCCTATGTGGAACTAGAAAATAGTCTAATACCCAACAATAGCGCACATTTTCTATTCAAATACATGCAATACCCTACATTTGAATAGAAAATAAGATATAAATAATTTACAAAAATAAATTATGATTAATTATAAAAATAATTAAATTCTTATTAATTGATTATTACAAAACAAATGTTTTAACATATTTTAGATTATTGTCCAAATACTACGAAACCCCGTGAAATACCAACCACTCCCATTGGATTTCAAAATCCTATGTTTGTGAGATTTCAAATTCAGAAAATCTTTCAGACCACACATGGGATTGGAATGAAATCCAATCACATTACCAACAACCACTAAATGACGATGGGAGGTATCCAAGGTTCTAAATGGTGTGTAACGTGACGTGGCAAGGCGGTGAGGCTAAGCCTCAAACCTTAGGAGCCATGACAAGGCCACAACATTTATCAAGTTGTGACTTATGGTGGCAAATCTCTACATCATATATAATATTATATATAAAACATATATTATGTACTATTACTCGATGAATCAATGATAATGAACAAGTTAAATTAAGTTATATGTTTAAAACTATCAAACAAGACATTAACAAACGTAAAGAAAAATCAGTTTCACATTACAAAAGGCCGCACATTTGGCCATGGGGTGCCACAGGCTTAAAGTGGCATGAGACACAAGCCTTGAGCCATGACGCGCCTTAGCGGCTGTTGCAGCAAGCATTTTAGAACAGTGGAGGTATCCAAAGGATCGGAATTCAAAGAAATTGAACAATGCGAGGGTGAAGATTATTATGAGTACTCTTTGTGTCAACCCGAATGGATGGATATGGGTGATCCCGATATAGACCCATAAAAATAGAAAGTCCTCAGGTGATATCTCTGGAGGTATTTCAGATGATACCATAGAAGGGCCGATGTCGAATGACGGATCTGGTCCGTCATCCTCATCGCCATCAAACAGTTCTAACAAGAAACGATTCTTACATTTGTGACCTAGACAAATCCATTCATCACAATTAAAACACAACCCGTGAGCCCAAACAACCTTGTTGTTCACTTTCCGTTAATTTTCTAGGAGGCAACCAAGGCAATTTTTGATGTGGGGGAGGGATAATTGGACTGGGCAACTATGTAAAAATGATGCGGAGTTTGGGTGTTGCGACTGAAAGAAACTCAATTACATGTGTATTTCTCTTCATTCGACGTAGCCAAATATATGGGCTATGACAATAGATAGATCAGAATGTTTATGGACAATGACCTCACCTTGGCTGTGTGTGTGGTTTGAGCCCATAAATGAAACAACTGAGAGGAGAGGCTAGACATAGGTCTGTTTCATGATTGCTAAGATTCTCAAAAAGTTGTATGGTATTCCAAAAATATGTAAAAGACTAAATTACCCTTTTTCAATAATTACAAACCTAAAATAAAAATAATAAATTAATATTCAAATTGTTACTAAAAATGTAGCACCTTCATTTCATCCGTAGATCAAAGAAATCAATAGATGAAATTGGTTTGTAAATAAACACCATATATATAAAAGTTCAATGGATGATGCATTATTTATTATAAATAATACATGAACGACTCGTTAAGGTGTGGACACGTGAGACACTCTCCTTCGCCCGCATTTTATAACTGAAACTCGGTTCTCATTTGAACCCACACCTATATATATATATATATATATATATATAGAACATAGGAACACTTTGATAGTCTTTCATCAGGACGGTATGCACTTGTGCATACAAGTAATTAAGTTGTTTTTTGCTTTTTATGCACTTGTGCATATGCACATGTGCATGTTATAAATTATTTGTATGCACAAGTGTATACCGTCCAGATCAAAGGCTACCGGGTGTTCTTTAATTTGCTGAAAATCTTAAAAACCAAAAAAAAAAAAACTTAATTATTTGTATGCATAAAGTGCATTCCGTCCACATCAAAAACTATTAGTTTTCCATTTTTTTGAGATTTCCCTTTAACCTTCACACATACACACACACGCACACACACACACACACACACACACACACACACATATATATATATATATATATATATATAAGGTTTAGGTGAAAACCTCCCAAAGAAAGTAGAGGAACACCCTGTTAACTGTCATTTGGACAGTATGCACCAATGCATACAGGTAATAAAAGTTGTTTTTCTGGTTTTTATGCGCATGTGCATCATGCACACGTACATGTTACAAATTATTTGTATACACAATTACACATGTGTATGTCGTCTAGATGAATGACTACCAGATTGTTCCTCAGTTTTTTTTTTTTTGTTAGTTTTTCCTAAACCCGAACCTGACCCTATATATATATATACATATATATATATATATATGTATATATATATATATATATATATATAGTGGAAGGATATTTTGCAACCCTTGCAACCCACATCTTAACCGTTGGATTCATGATCGGCGGTTATTTTATTTTTATTTTTTTGTTTTTTTTAATTAAAAATATTGGGCCCTATATCTATTGTAACCGCCGATCATGAATCCGACGGTTAAGATGTGAGTTGCAAATTAAACAACCCCTATATATATATATATATATATATATATATATATATATATATATAGAGAGAGAGAGAGAGAGAGAGTCAGGTTCAATGGAATATCTCAAAAAATCGGAAAACTGAGAAACACCCTAATAGTCCTTCATCTGAACGGTATGCACTTGTGCATACAAGTAATTTATAATATGCACACGTGCATAAAAACAAAAAAACAACTTAATTACTTGTATGCACAAGTGTATACCGTCAAAATCAAAATCTATCAGGATGTTCCTCAGTTTTTTTATTTTTTGAGGTTTTCCCTTAAACCTCCCTCTCTCGATATATATATATATATATATACACACACTATATTATAAAGCAGACAAAAAATTCTTAATTACAACATTTTATGCACAATGTACCATCATTTTATGCAAGATTTTAAAAATATCTTAATTTACAAGTATCAAAGCACAAGATATATATTACTACTGCAGACTTCTAACACTCACCAATTTGGTATGTGCAGGGCCTTCTTTTTATGCAGACATTTTCATGTATCATTATTAATTAATATATTATATTACTATAAATTTCTTTTAATTATATTATTAAATATGTAATTGCTTATTTTTTCTAGATGTCATTAAAATATATAAGATAATTATTGAATTCTAACAAAATACTTTAAAAAAATTATATTATTAAGTCTAAATTAAAAAAATTTATAAAAAAAACATTATCATTTTTTCAAAACCATCCAAAATCGTACTGTAAATCGACAAAAAAACAAAAAATAAAATTAAACATTAAAATTGTGATGTATCTCGCTGTATTGTGCGAATACGATTCTAGTATCTATATAGAAGGGAGATATTATACGACCCTTAATATTCCTACAACCCCATGTCATCCATCCATAAATGCATCAACGGTAGGGTTGTAAACAAACCGAACGTTCAGCGAACCATTCGTGAACTGTTCGGCGGGAAGTTCGTTTATGTTCGTTTATTTAATAAATGAACGAACATGAACACATTTTTTGTTCGTTTAGTTAAATGAACGAATATGAACAATGATCTCGTTCGTTCATTTACGTTCGTGAACGTTCATTCATTTATGTTCGTTAATGTTCGTTCATTTATGTTCGTTTACGTTCGTTTATATTTGTTTATATATAAAAATATATTTTTATATATTATGACATTAATGTGTTGTAACACCCTCAAATTTGGAAAGAACGACTAATTAAAAACTTTCAACAATACCGTAAAGGATAATAAAATCTCTTACTACTAGCCCATAATTGAAATACATATCTAGGTTGAACCATCAACAAATAAATAAATTCTTATATAAAGACTAACTAAAGTCGAGTGTTACTATATCCCAATGACAATCGCTATCTCCAATATAATTAAGTGCGGAAGACTTCATCAAGCTAACCACCTCTTCGAGCACACAACTAGCACTCATCGCTTCTCAGTGTTGCTAGAACTAATCCCGGAACAGAACCTGATGCACATGCCGACAAATAAAAATGTTAGGCTAACGCCTAGTGAGTTCAAGAGTTTTATATCATGATTATAAAGGAAAACGTAAAATAGAAATATTGTATCTTACAATCATGATCCTTTAAATGATTTACCTTAAAAATAAGAGAACAACTCATTCACCAACAATATGCATTTTATAGATGGACACCTCAATGCCAAAACATTCTTTCATGAAATAATGCAATCCAACACTTACTCAAAACGTGAATAGTTGTAAATGTTCCAATGATGATGTTTTAATAAAACTTTATAAACCAAACGACCAAAATTAAAGCACATGGAGAAAGACTCAAACTCAAAGCGTCACCGAAAACAAGGATAAAGTTAAATACCCAAAACAACACCTTTCAATGACGGAGAAATCCCGAATTCCAAGACTAGTGGCGGAACACAAAAGTAGGCCACCTTCCAAGTTACTGAGCTCACCATACTAGGACCCATGGCCACGAGCACGCCGACTCGTATTAAGATGTGAGGGAGGCCCCCCGAGGATCCTAATCATGTTCATTCGCTAGGATTACATTTACGGCTCATGGCTAGTAACCGGTCCCACATAACCGTACCAAGTTGCCCCCGATGACCCAATGTCTCAACTAGCTACAAATGGGAAGTGACTGTCCCATAAAAAAAGACTCAAAAATTAACTCGCGGATGCAGGTCCGGTTATTGGACTCCAAGAGCCCTCACCGACAAGTCCTCGAAATCCCAAGACTAATTCTGACACCAACATATAAATAATAGCCCATTTTCTTTTTAAATAACTAACACTGACTCATATGCCTATGGATCCACTGCATTACAGTCTAAACAATACATGACTCCCATTGAATGACCAACGCACTCAAAACATGTAACTATCAAATGACACGTGATAAACGCCATTGTACTAAAAGCTTCCACCCCAGGCTAGTCAACCGGTCAACTGTACTAAAAGCTTCCACCCCGGGCTAGTCAACCGGTCAATTGTACTCAAGACTCATTTTAGTCAAAATCGAGCCAAGGCTCAACAGTTTACTTAAATCTCCAAATGAAAGTCAGTGTAAACATTTAAAACACGTTTGACAGGATATGCAAACACAACGACCAAAAGTAAGATTAGTTCAAAACTCAACATTAGTTGAGGCAACCCATTTTCCAAATGAACTTATACCCTTATATTTTCCAAATGCCTCATAACACAATAAAATGCATTTTCCAAACGGTTTATAAAATCGAATGCACAAAAGGGCATTTACATCAAATGAACTCCATTTATATATAAAATCATCTAGGGAGTGTATTAACATGATTTATTCCCCAAAATGTTCAAGAATCCCAAATATGGGTGGTTCACAATTTTTATAAAACCAAATAATCCAAATGAGTGAAACTCTTCAAATACCCAACTTTTAAAAATCTTCATGTAAACATGTAAATACTTTAAAATGAACATTTTTGGCATGTACAATGTTTTCACAATCCAACTTGAACTCACCTTGCTAGATTTATGCTAAATCTAGGTTTTACCCCCAAAACTTGAATCTCCTTTGATGAAGGCTTGAATCTCCAAGAAACTTTTCTAGATCTTAGATCCAACATATCTACAAGGTTCCTTCAACATACAAGTCACCAAAATCACACCTAAGTTGAAGGATGAAAGGAAAAAGGGTGAAACCATCTAACCCTAGCTTAACATTGAGAGAGATGAAGAGTTTACCACCACAAATACTCTTGTATACTCCAATAGACATCCAAATCTTTTGCCAAATCCTTGAAGAGCTCTAAAAAACGAAACCATGACAACTTGAATCACCAAAATCGAAGTTGTGATGCAAAAGTTATGAAAGAATGAAGTTTTAAGGTGAAAATGGAGTTTGGGGCCGATTTTTCCCCTTTTTGTGCGCCCAGCGGCTCCGCGTGGGTGGCCGCATGGGTCCATCTGTGCGGAGAGCCGCGCGGAGCACTGTCGCCCCAAATTTTGCCTGAACACTGTTTTTGTCATAACTTCTTCGTTATAGCTCCGTTTTCGCTCCGGAAAGAACCGTTGGACTCGTAATTGAATCATTCATCTATCAAGACTATAAAATCAAGGATTCAAGTCCAAAATCAAATATCTTATTTTTCATTAATATATCGGTTTCTGTATTAACTTGAAATGATACCTTTCGAAAATCGAGGTGTTACATGTGTCAATGCATTAGTTAAATTCATTTTTTAAAATTCATTTTTTATACCTCCTAAGTTTATCCCTTTTTTTATTTTGTTATGTTATTTTTACGAACGAAATTATTAGTAATGGTGGTTGTTTTTTATTCATTTATGTTCGTTTATGTTATATTATATTCGTTCGCTTACGTTCGTATATGTTCATTTATGTACGTTCGTTTACGTTCGTTTACCTCTTAATGAACGAACATAAACGAACACGAACAAACATATTTTCTTAACGAACGAACATGAACACAAAAAAATTCGTTCGTTTACCGTTCGTGTTCGTTCGTTTGTTCGGTTAAGTTAAACGAACAAACACGAACAATCCTCCGTTCGTGTTCGTTCGGTTCGTTTACAGCCCTAATCAACGGTGAGGGAGCATCTGATGGCAAACTTGTAATTAAAAGGCATTATATGGTACACACGCTTTGGAAAAAAAAGGTCAAATAAGGGTAAAATTGGAAGAGTGCATTTTATTATCTTCTTGCGTTTCTTTAGATGAGATCTTTTGAAGATTTACACCTTCGATGATCTCTCTGCACTATCAAGCATTATCAAACAGTTTATGTGGGATCAACGACAAATTCGGGTTATAGTCTACAACCAATGGAAGACGATGTTCAACCTGGTTTAGGGAATGCAAGAAATCAAGGTAAAATTTTAGTTGATTGCATTTGGGATTATTAATTTCATCAAATTTTAATATATCGTATTTATTTCATCAAATTTTAAAATTCCGATGAAAGAATCTGTCATGGACTACCAACTAGTGTGAATTTTGTTGCATTCTTGATGCAATGAATTTTTTAATTGACAAACAACGTTTGGGTTTGTTTTGTTACATTAGTAACCAGAAATTGCACATGGAGAAGAGAGTTTCACATGGAAATGTTGTGAAATTACCAAGACCCAAATAGCTAAAAGCTCAATAATTGGTTCTCGATAAAAACACAAAATTACCCAAGAACAAATGAACTAAAGTTCTATATCGAGATTCAAAGCGGAAATACGATTAACAATATAAGATAATCAACCACAAAGAAAATGTAAACAATGAACAAACCCAATAAATGTAAAATAAAGCATAAGTAAGAGAGACACCGATATTTTTACATGGAAATCCGGAAAGGGAAAAACCACGGGCGGAGGACATCGAGAACTGATCCACTATCACTTTGATGATGATACACTTGAGAGATTATAGCTTACAATAATGGAGAAATAATATTAGGGCTCTTGAGGTTTAAGAAAAACTTAGACAAGTTTTAGATAGAGAGAGAGAGCAATTGAGAAGGTGATCTTCAATGTGTTTTCCTCTCTAGTTCTCATGTGTATTTAAAGAGTAAAAAGTAGAAGGAAGTAGGTTGGTGGAGCAGCTGGAAATCAGCTGCAAAGTAGTTGGAAATCAGCTAGAAATCTGCTGGAAATCTGCTGGGAAGTGGGCTGGTGGAACAGCTGGAAATCAGTTGGAAAGTGACACCAAGGAGCTATAGTGGAATGAGTTGTCAAGGGGTTGAAAGGCAATCATTTCTCACAAATCTCCACCTTTGACTTCAATCCAAACCCATAAAGAACAAAGATCCACCTCGTCTTCAAACCAAGTAGAATACACCAAGAGCACAATCTCCATCAAAACTTCATCTCAAGCCAAAAACATCACCTATAAACAAAGCAATACCAAAGTAATCAAAGTTCTCGAAAAAGCAGTATCCTCCACCAATTTTCCCTTAAGGACATCAACCCCGTCTTGCAACACCAACCAAGTCCAAACACAAATCGAACTTGGATACCAGAAGCGGTTTAGTCAACATATCCGCTGCGTTGTCGTGAGTGCTAATCTTGACCACTTTAACATCACCTTTAGCTACTACCCCACGGACATAGTGATGACAAATATCTATGTGCTTCATCCTATCGTGAAACATCTGATCTTTGGTCAAGAGAACCGCACCTCGATTATCACAGAAAACATCCTCGACCTTCAGATGATCACTCAATTCACCAAAAAATCCTTTGAGCCAAACAACTTCTTTCACAACTTCATTAACTGCCATGTATTCCGCTTCCGTTGTGGACAAAGCGACGGTAGGTTGCAAATGTGCCTTCCAACTAATGGCACACCCATCAAGAGTAAAAACATATCCAGTAATAGATCTTCTTTTATCAAGATCCTTGGCATGATCGGAATCCGCATAGCCAAGTACCCCCAAAGAATTCTTCCCAAAATGCAAACACATATCTGCCGTGCCCCTCAAGTAACGAAAAATCCATTGGACCGCTCTCCAATGCTCTTTACCCAGGTTGGCCATATATCTGCTTACCATAGAAACTGCATAGGAAAGGTCAGAACGGGTACAAATCATGGCATACATTAAAGATCCCACCGCACTAGAATATGGCACTCTTGCCATATAGGTAACATCGGCTTGAGTCGAAGGATTTAAAGCGGATGATAACTTGAAATGAGGCGCAAATGGAGTGTTGAAAAACTTTGCTTCAGACATGTTGAACCGACGAAGAACTTTCTGAACATACCCCTTTTGACTAAGGTATAATTTTCTCGCCTTTCTGTCACGAATAATCTCCATACCAAGAATTTTCTTTGCGGCTCCCAAATCCTTCATATCAAATTCTGAATTTAACTGATCTTTAACTTTCTGAACTTATCCCATATCTTTAGTTGCTATGAGCATGTCATCCACGTACAAGAGCAAATATAACATCGACCCATCTTCACACTTCTTGAAATAAACGCAGTTGTCGTACGACAAATTTGATAAGCCGTGTGCGGTCACAAATGCATCGAATCTCTTGTACCATTGCCTAGGAGACTGTTTGAGGCCATAGAGAGATTTAATAAGCTTGCACACGTGACCTTCTTTACCCGGAATCTCGAAACCTTCCGGTTGTTGCATATAAATCTCTTCCTCAAGTTCACCATTCAGAAAAGCGGTCGTTACGTCCATTTGCTCAAGCTCAAAATCATTGGACGCGACCATCCCGAGCAATGCACGTATAGAAGTATGTTTCACCACCGGTGAGAAAATGTCATTATAGTCAACACCAGGAATTTGACTATAACCTTTCGCGACTAACCAAGTTTTATACCTTGGCTTTTCATTTGGAGTGATCCCTTCCTTCAATTTATAAACCTACTTGCATCTAACCGGCTTTTTGCCTTTAAGAGCTGGCACGAGCTCCCAAGTTCCGTTCTTTTGCAAGGATTCCATCTCTGCGTGCATTGCCATCATCCATTTATCCGCATCTTTTAGTTTCATAGCCTCACTATAAGAAGTAGGCTCAACAGTGCATTCCATTTCTTCCGCTACACTCAAAGCATATGCTACTAAATCAGGTTCTTCAGTATACCGTGTGGGGCATACAATTTGTCTCCTTCCCCTATCACGCGCAATGCATGGTTCGGGCTCTTGTGGCGAAGGTTATGATTGAGCATCACCTACCACTTGAACACCTGTAGTGGAAGAAGAAAAAGAAACATTAGTGTCATTAGTAACATGTGGGCTCGACGTTTGAGCCATAGGTAGCTCCACCTTTTACCAGAGGTTTCTCCTTAGGAGCTTCATAAATGGTCTCGGATATAGGAGATGGCGAATCATGCAACATGGAGGATTCGTCAAAAGTGACATCTCGGCTTATAATGATCTTCTTTGTTTCCGGGCACCATAGCCTAAAGCCTTTCACCCCATCTTTGTATCCAAGGAACTTGCATTTCAATGCTCTCGGTTCCAACTTCCCTTTATCAACACGTACATAAGCCGGGAAACCAAATATTTTTAAATTAGTGTAATCGTCCGGTGATCCGTTCCAAACTTCCATGGGAGTCTTCTTCTCAATAGCAACGGAGGGAGACCGATTGATGATATAACAAGCGGTAGAAGCCGCTTCCGCCCAAAAAGACTTGGTCATTTTAGAGTTTGAAAGCATGCATCGAACTTTCTCAAGAATAGTGCGGTTCATCCTTTCGGCTACACCATTATGTTGAGGAGTATGGGCAACGATACGATGCTTTGTAATGCCTTCCTTCCTACAGTAGGCATTGAACTCCTCGGAGCAAAATTCTAAGCCATTATCCGTTCGGAGATATTTCACCTTTTTACTGGATTGCTTCTCGATCATCGTCCTCCAATCTTTGAATATCTCGAAAACATCATTCTTGCTTCTTAAGAAGAAAGCCCACACTCGACGAGAGAAATCATCAATAATAGTGAGCATGTAAGAAGCTCCACCATAAGAAGTAACACGAGCCGGACCCCAAAAGTCGGAATGAATATAGTCAAGCGACCCTTTAGTCGAGTGAATGCCACTTGAGAACTTGACCCTCTTTGTTTTGCCGTACACACAATGCTCGCAAAATTGCAAATTGGTAACTTTATGGTCATTCAACAAACCACGTTAACTTAGCTCGGTCATGCCACCAAGGCTCATGCAACCGAGACGAAGATTCCACAACTTGGATAGATCACCATCGGACATTGACTTGGAAGCTACCGCAACGTCACCCATAACGGTTTGACCCTGCAAAATATAAAGGTTAACGGACTTTCTTTGAGCTTTCATTGCAACTAGCGCTCCACGCTTGACCTTAATAGCTCCACCTTTACCCAAGAACTCGTAACCCTTTTCATCAAGGGAACTAAGAGAGATGAGATTTCTTCGAAGCTCGGGAACATGTTTCACATTCCCAAGTGTTCGGGTGACACCATCATGCATACGGATTCTAATTGTGCCTTGACCAACAATAGGGCAAGTAGCATTGTTCCCCATCATCACAACACCTTCGGAAACTTACTCATATGTATGAAACCAACTACGGTTGGGATACATATGAAATGTGCAACCCGAGTCTAGAATCCACTCTTCGGTGGCCTTTAGATTACCATCCGAGACCGTCATGACTTCACCTTCACTAGCTCCACCTTCATCGTGCTCAACAATGTTGGCTTCCCCGGAGGAACCCGTTGTCTTGTTCTTGGCTTTGTTTTTGGCTTGAAGCTTAAAACATTCGTCAATGATGTGACCCTTCCGTTTACAAAAGTTACAAAACTTCTTCTTTCCACGAGATTTTGATCTTGATTTGCTTGAAGAGCTCGAGCATTTTTCAAAAGATCTTCCCCTTGCATTTAATCCCTCGGCCCTTTGTTCATGACCGGGGATTATCTCCTTCATCTTCTCTTTTGAACTCAAAGCGGTATACACTTCCTCAAGGGTAAGTGAATCCCTGCTATAAATGATTATATCCATAAAGGTTGCGAATGATGGCGACAAATAACATAGCAAAATGAGACCCAAATCCTCATCGTCATATTTCACCTCAAGGTTCTTCAAGTCACCAACTATCTCTTTGAATTTCGATAAATGTGCAGTAATTGAACCATCTTCAGATAAACGATGGGCATACAATTTAAGCTTCATATGGAGCTTATTGGGCAAGCTCTTTGTCATAAGCATTTTATCTAGCTTACACCATATTCGATAAGTCGTTTCCTCTTCCGCAACATCCTGTAAAATATCGTTAGACAAATGCAATCTAATCAAGGATGAGGCTCTCAAGTCATTTAGTTCTTTTTCCTCTTCCGTCCAAGCACCGGGCATAAAAGCCCGTCCCAAAATACATTTGTGTAAATTTTGTTGGACAAGGATATCTCTCATCTTTATCTTCCATAAGGGATATCGGGTATCTCGTTCCAACAAAGGTAGATCGAATTTCATTGTCGACATAAATGAAAAAACTTAGCAAATCAATAACCCTACAATCTTCAATCGATCAAAGAATCTCAATATTAATCCTTGAGCTCTGAAACCAATTGTTGTGAAATTACCAAGACCCAAATAGCTAAAAGCTCAATAATTGGTTATCGATAAAAACACAAAATTACCCAAGAACAAATGAACTAAAGTTCTATATCGAGATTCAAAGCGGAAATACGATTAACAATGTAAGATAATCAACCACTAAGAAAATGTAAACAATGAACAAACCCAATAAATGTAAAATAAAGCATAAGTAAGAGAGACACCTATATTTTTACGTGGAAACCCGGAAAGGGAAAAACCACGGGCGGAGGACGCCGAGAACTGATCCATTATCACTTTGATGATGATACACTTGAGAGATTATAGCTTACAATAATGAAGAAATAATATTAGGGCTCTTGAGGTTTAAGAAAAACTTAGACAAGTTTTAGATAGATAGAGAGAGAGAGAGAGAGAGAAATTGAGAAGGTGATCTTCAATGTGTTTTCCTCTCTAGTTCTCATGTGTATTTAAAGAGTAAAAAGTAGAAGGAAGTAGGTTGGTGGAGCAGCTGGAAATCAGCTGGGAAGTGGGCTGGTGGAGCAGCTGGAAAGTGACACCAAGGAGCCATAGTGGAATGAGTTGTCAAGGGATTGAAAGGCAATCATTTCTCACAAGAAAGACAAAGGAATCAAAATAAACAAGAACAAGGTTAGAAAGTAAGAGGAAATCATGCACTCCAGGTGTTTGATCAAATGTTTCTTTGATAATATGTAAAAAAATGGGCATCTGTACATTTGATGAATATCTATTCACCTATTGTGTGAATATGTAATCACCATTTGATGAATATACATTCACCAATTCCTTATTTAAACGTGTCCATAGATATGAATTTGTATTCACATAGGTCAATGTTATATTAGGTTCACATTTTATGAATCAAATACATTTGATGAATCTGGTTTCATAATTCATCAAACACCAGGTATTTATGATTGGCATGCGTCCATGAAATGATGAAGCATTGAACGCTAGATGAATCTACAAATGCTTGTTAATGGTATGAATCTTAGAACACCATATGAACACCAGATGAAGGTGAATTCATTAGATGCATAATGGAATGAATCTGGTTGCATTTTTTGTCATCGTTACTTATGATCTCATGCATGTTTCATCATACAATATTCATCATATTGTTTGCATAATCTCATGCATGTTTCATCTTCTGCGCATTAAAAAATGAATAACATAAAGATGATTCATTTGCAAAACACTTTCAACCAACAAGTTAGTCTTGTAAATTGCAAACATACATAAACTCGTACAATTTTTCCAAATTGGTTCTACATTATGAATATCTTGACTGGAATTAGTTGATGAGCCTTTTCCATAAAACCTTACAAAAAACGTAATAATGTTGGATTAAATACAAAAAAAAAAGCACCTTAGGAATCCGACAATGGGGTCGGAGATGAATACATCATTAGAATATAAGGAATCTGTCGATTATCCATTCACAAGTTTATCCCCCGGGGGATCTACCATTCCAGAACACGATGCATAGGAAACCGATGCATTCTAGAATCACGATTCATCACATCTGAATCTACCTCTGCACATGATTCTTCGATTCCACAATGACGTTGCATCACCGACATGCCAGACTTTCCTTGTGTTGAATCAAATGGAACAAAACCTGTTACCGGTACACCAAAATCAACCTGTCGAAATGAAGGTATCTGATGACTACTTCCATCTTTATCTACATCTGTCACCATCGCCACATCATGCATGCTTCCTCTCGGCTCCATAGTACTGAGATTCAAATGGCGAAATATTCAACGGACTTCAAAAAACCCTAATGCTTCAATGAAAAGTTAATAACAATAAAACAATGGGATAATCATTTAGGGGTTGTTTACCTAAATTAATGAGTAAGTGCTGACTAATGTAAGAGGTCTGACTGAAATAAGAGATCTGACTGAGATAAGTAACAAGTAAAAATTATTGTTTACCAAATATTTTATATAAGCACTGATTGAGTAAATAAAAGACTATTATACCCTTACGAGTAAATAGTGGATATAAATTGTTTATTTCATAAATATTTGACATATTTTTTAAATTCTTTTTTTTTTACTACATTAATACTTAATATGATAATATATTACAATTTTTAAAGTTTTTTGAAAAGAATAATTTTAAAGTTTAAAAACAATATTTCCATGTTTCAATGATTCCTGGCTCTAGAGCAACCTAAGCTGTCATGTCATCTTTTCTCTTTTTACCTTTTGCCCTATGTAATAATGTCATCTACTCATCTCCCTATCTTCTCTTTAACCCTTTTCATTAACGGTGACTCTATAACCCATATTTCTTCAACTTTCCTCCTTCCACGACCAGGTTAATGACAATGGGTTTCGGAGTTTGCACTAAATCCTTATGTTGGCGACGAGTTTAATGAAGTTGGATTTCGTAGTTTGCAGTCTTAAATGTCTCTGATTTCTTCACCATCTTTGTCTTTGCTGAGCAAAAAGAACATAAGATACAACTTTCAGGAGACCCCTATTTCTTCAACGTCCCTCCTCACGCGACCCATGAGTTTTTCGTTAATGGATACGGATTTTCGATAGACCCTTCCCCATCATCTTCCAAATGCTTTCCAACGCCTCATGCGTCTTGGGCTTGTGTCGTGCTTCTTTGCCTTGTCTCGTGGTTCTTTTGTTTTACAGAGAGAAGAAAGAAAGTAGGTTGAGGAAAGGGGTAAATAAGGAAATATTCATCACTGACCAGAATCAGATACATGTTTATCTCTGATTATAGTCAGAACACGGTCAGCAATAAAAGTTTTCATTTTGTTTTGGTAAACAACTCCATCTCTTACCAGAGTAAGAACCTCCTCTCGGTAAGAGGCAATCAGATGTTAGTAAACAACCCCTTAATTGGCCCGAAAGAAAATTGGTTAAAGATAAGGAAGTTAGAATATCTCCATCCCATAAAAAAAGGACATACTAAAAAGGATATTATTTTAACGTGTATATAAAAATAAGGATACCTATTATGCCCTTTTCAATTAAAAAAAATATAAATTGCCTTGAAAAAAATGAATGGTCATGATCGGGGTTGAATTGGTTGTATAGATTAAAGATTGCATTTGAACGACTCTCTCTCTCTATATATATATATATATATAATGGGATCTAATTAAATGAGAACTATGTAGTTTGTAGTAACTGTGAGATCCAATATGAGTCACTCATTTAATATAATTAATTTTATTTTTAAAATAAATTAAAAGGATAATTTGGTAATTTAACAATTTGGATTTTTTAATTATAAATCAAATAATTAATTACTCAATTTACCTAATTGATTCAATATACCTAAAAGATTCAATATACCTAATTGATTCAATTTACCCTAATTATATTTTTAAAAAGAATTAACCTTGCAAAATCTGGACACTCCAAAACTTGCACATATGTCGCCACCGCCCTGCAAGCCATCATCACCGTCCCAACCATGGATTCCGGTATGGATATCGACGGTGTTGTACAAGGAGTTTATACACATAAACCTTGTCTGTTTCCTCTAAATCTTTGTCTTCTCAATCGACGATGGCTTTCTCTGTCTTCTCAATCGGTGGTGGATGGCGTCGTAGAACGGGAGTATTCGACGGTGGCTTTTTTTTCAATCGGTGGTGGATGGCGTCCTAGCAATGGCACCAAAGGTGGCAGCCGAAAAGAAACCAACATCGGCGGAGAAGAAGCCTAAAGCTGAGAAAAAGCTCCCGAAGGACGCATCGGTGGCCGAATCGGACAAAAAAGAAGAAGAGGCACGAGAAATCGGTGGAGATTTACAAGATCTACATATTCAAGGTTTGTTCTTCCTGGTGAGATCTAGACTATTGTGAGGCTTGTTCTCCCTTAACATGCTGTTTCTGGAGGTACTAAGGTTGAAACTAAGTTTACTTGTGTTTAAAAGGATTTTGGGTTTAGACAATGGTATCACATTGGTATCACATTAGGTTATCACAATGTGATACATTTGGTTATCACAATAGGTTTCACGATAGGAACCATTGGGTTATCACATTGGGCTATCACAATAGGTAACATGTATCCATATTTTTCTTTTTAAACGACAAACGAAACTCATATTGGTTTATGCCTTATAGTTCTTTTGGTATCACACTGTGATTCATTGTTGGTTTGTGTAATCTTTTGGTATCACAGTGTGATTCATTGCTGGTTGGTCCTTACAGTTACAAAATATTTTGGTATCACAATGTGATTCATTATTTGTTTGTGCCTTACATTTACAAAATCTTTTGATATCACAGTGTGATTCATTGATGATTTATGTGTTATGGTTAAAAATTATTGGGTATCACAATGGTGTATCACATTTTATTTTTCCGTAATTAAGTTCAGAGGAGAGAGGGGAGAGAGGAGAGAGAAGAATTTCAAAATACCTAATATGCCCTTCAATTAAAATTTTAAATGAAAACTACCAAATTTATAAATTTCCTAAATTATTCTTTAATTTGTGGTTAAAATTGAATCTCACAGTTACCACAAACAAATGAGTTCTCCCTTGAATGACCCCCATATATAGGGGTGAGCAGAACCCGACCGACCCGACAAACCCGACCCGACCCGATCCGAGATTTAGTGTTAAAACCGATACCCGAAAAACCCGCCACCCGAAACCCCCGACCCGTTTGATTTATCGGGTAAAGTAGGATCGGGTTGGGTACCCAAAACCCAAACCCGACCCGTCTGAATATCCGAATATTTTATTTTTATTTTAAAAAAAATAGTTTTATATAATCTAATTCCTAATCCTAAAACCTAAATACCTAAAATCGATCGACTTTCAACCTGAAATTATTATGAGGAATTGAAGAATGAAGAACCCTAAACCCGAAATCACCCGACCCGAAAAACCCGATACCCGATGGCCCGATATCCGAACTATCCGAATTTCTTTCAGTCGGGTTTCGAGGCTCTTCCTCATCACCCGATATCCGATCGGGTTCGGGATTTTGGGCCCCGACCCGACCGATGCTCACCCCTACCCACATATATATATATATATATAGAGAGAGAGAGAGAGAGAGAGACTTAAGTTCGCGTGAGACCAAACTTAAAGTACGAAACTTCACACCAAAAAACTGTGAATGTAAAAAAATCGAACTTTTCATAGGGAAAACACCGTAAATGTTACGTTCACGGTGTTTTTCGCTGTGAATATTCGTTTTTTGATTACCTTCACAGCGTCTTCACTGTGAAGGTTCGGATATACCTTCACAGTCTTTTAGCTGTGAAGGTTTGATTTTTTTTAACTTGGTTTAGGTTTTTTTACCTTCATAGTGTGATTACATTATGAAGGTTCGAATGTTTTTTACCTTCACAGTGTTTCGGTGTGAAGTTTCATGCTTTAAGGCTTGGTCTCATGCGGTCTCACGGAAACTGCTTGGTCTCACGTGAACCTGACCCTATATATATATATATATATATATATATGGCCAGGTCATAGGGTCAACGGGCGACTTGGCCCACGATTTGTAAAATCAGTTCGCAACCAAAGTCGCATGAACCACATGTGATTGATTCAACCGTTTTCATGTTATCTTATTTAGTTATTGTTCTCGTATAAATCTGAATCTTTCTATAGTTTTTAAATATAATAGCTTTGAAGAAACGTCTACTTCTTACGACGACTAAAGTATTGCATATAACTCTTTGTGCTTTTTGTGATATTGTATAAATGACTTCCTCATATTTCAATTATTTTAGAAAAAACTTAAATTACTATATTATTTTATATTACAAAAATTGTTTTTTTTTCAAGTTCGATAACAGACTTTTCAAGAAGTGTCTTAAACAATACAAATATAATCATTCTCAATATTAAATCAATAAAAATTTACTAGGTGTAGTTAAAGTGTTGGACATAATATGTTTGTCAAAAGATGTGGCCACAACTTATGCAATAATACTTCTACTAAGTTAAAAGCCCAAGGCTTTTTGGCCCATAGTAAAATCGCCAAAATAATTACATTTGCAGAGCGAGCCAGAATTCTACTTTAGGAGGAGTTTAAAGTTATTCAAAGTAGGTGTGACAATTTTGTACCAAACCAAACCAGCCAACATTTGTATCAGTCGTACCAATTAAATCGGTACCGACTTAAATTGGCTGGGTGTACCGTACCAAGTATTTGAACTTGGTTGGTACACAGTTTCAATATTGTGTATCACGGTAGTACGTACCGTGGTACCGACATTTTTAATAATTTAATTAATTATTAATTTTATATTTTTATTAATCAATACTTTTATTAACTTTCAGTTAAGAATTGAAAATGTTCAAATTTTAACTTTCACAGTTTCACCTTACCGTCTCTAAAGTCCCCAAAAGTGAAAAACCTAATTCAAAAAACAAAACCCAATGAGTCAATGACGATTCATCTCTCTGACTCTCTTCTCTTCTAGAACTCTTCTTCTTCTTCATCTTCATCGAGGACTCGAGGTCGTACTTCGTAGTCGTAGGTTTTTCTTCATCGAGGTCGCAGGCTCTTCATCGATTTGCAGGTTACTTTTTCATCCATCTTCTACATCGAGGCCGAAGATTTCTCACTATCTTGAATGCAGGTTACTTTTTCATCGCAAAACCTACACGTTTCTTGAATGCGGGTAACTTCATCTTTTTTCTGTTTTATTGAGAACTCATTTGATTTTTAGTGTCTTATACTCTTATTAAGAACTTAGATCTAGTTAAGAATTTATTTGCAGAGTCTAGAACTTATTTGCAGAGTCTATTTTAGACTCTTATTTGCAAAGTCTAAAACAATGTTATTTGCAGACTGCAAGACTCTTATTAGCAATGAAATATTGAAATGTTCAAGTCCAACATATCCTCTACATGATTGTTGACTGGTGTGCATTTCTAATTTTGAAGTTTGAAGTTTTTATTAATTCATTTGTTTTCATGTTAAACTGTTGACTGGTGTGCATCTCATGAATTTTGGTTTCATTTTTACTTCAAGTTGTATGTGACTTCTTGTTGCTTGATGAAATAAAGAACAACAAAGCTACAACATAATTTTATAAACCTTGTATGTGACTTCTTATTTCATTTTTATTTCAAGTTGTATGTGACTTCTTCTTGTTACTTCAAGTTGCTTGATGACTTCTTGTTCATGAATTTTATAATCTTTTTAACTATTTAACTCTTATTAAGAGCTTATTTGCATTTTGCAGAGTCATGGGTACAGAAGGATGTGGCTCGAGTAGTAATCTGAGTCAGACTAGTAGCTCAAGTACCTCTATTACTGCTACACTAAATGTTGAGGCAACTGCAACCATAGAAACACCTAATTCTGGATTACCACCTCGTACGTCTTCAACCGTTACTCATGAAACTCCTTTAGGTGGAAAGAAAAGGAAAGCTCCTACCAACAAAAGTCCTCTGTGGGCATATTTTAGTAGGTGTCAAATACCCGGTACCGACAAAATAAATCCAAGTGAGTGCAAATGTAACTTTTGTGGTGAAAAAGTTTTGTGTCATCCACAGAAGAATGGGACTAGCTCAATATGGTCACATGCTAGAAAATGTGCTACACACCCGTTACGTCTTAAAGCTGATTCTAAACAATCTAAGTTGTGTACTTCAAATGTAAGTGGAGGGTCTGGTTACCACAAGTTTAATAAAAAGAGGTGTGATGATAGGTGCATTGATATGATTATCATGGATGAAATCCCATTTAGATTTGTGGAGAAGAATGGATTTAGAGCTTTGTGCAAAGAGTTAGAGCCTAACTGGATCCCTTTGGATAGGAAGCAAGTTGTTAAAGGTGTGCTGGAAAAGTATTACTCAAAGAACGCGATTTTGTTAACACAATTGAAGGCGAATGATACAAGGGTCTCTATCACCACCGACACTTGGACATCAATTCAAAACATAAATTACATGGTTGTAACTGCTCATTTTCTGGACAATGATTGGAACCTCCACAAAAGGATCATTAACTTTTGTAGTATCACTAGTCACAAAGGAGAGGACATTGGGAGAGCAATAGAACAATGTTTGAGGCAATGGGAGATCACGAAAGTTTTCACAGTAACCATGGATAATGCTACTGCTAATGATGTTGTTGTGGCATACATGAAGAGAAGACTTACTAGCTACAAGACTTTGATGTTTAATGGAGATTTTCTGCATTTGCGATGTGCGTGACACATTATCAATTTGATAGTGAAGGATGGTCTAAAGGAGTTAGAAGATGGGGTTGTTGCCATATGGAATTGTGCTAAATACGTTAGGAGTTCATCACAAAGACTTGACAAGTTTAGAGAGTTTGTTGTTTTAGAATAATGCAAAGCTAATGCCAATGTTCCATTAGATGTTGTTACTAGATGGAATAGCACATATCTTATGCTTGGAACTGCAATCAAGTATGAGGCCACTTTCAGTAGAATGGCCGAAGAGGATGTTGCATTCAAGAATTACTTTCAAGAGAAGGACAAAGCTGGAAAGGTAAGAGTTGGTCCCCCATCTAATGATGACTGGAGGGCTGCAGAAGCATTTTGCGTCTTTCTAAAAAAGTTTTATTAAGCGACTTTGAAACTTAGTGCTTGGAAGTCAATCACTTCAAACAAATTGTTTGTTGAAATGATTACTTTGCAAACTGAGACCGACAAGGCTATGCTTGCAAACGATGTCGTCTTGAAGCGGGTTGCAACCTCAATGAAATCCAAAATCAACAAGTATTGGGGAAGTTTTGATACAATCAACAAGATTATCATGATAGGTAATGTTCTTGATCCTAGATATAAACTACAATGGGCCAAAGTAGCAATGCAAAAGGTTAATGAAAATTATCAAACAATTGAATCGATACAAGAGGATTTTAAAAGGATTCTGATGAGGATGTATGAAGATTACAAAAGAACGGACAGTCGAGAGCAACATAATCAGGTTTTAGAAGATTTGGAAATGGATGTGGATGAATTGGATGGGCTTGACGAAATAAGTAGAGAGATAGCAAGGGAGATGTTGTCACAACAAACAGGATGCATACGAAATGAGGTTGATCAATACTTATCTGATAGGTATGTGCCAATTTACATTCTATAAATTATTTACATTCATTTTGTTGTGTTAAGTTTGATTAAATCCATTTTCAAGCAGGTTTGTGTGTACTATGTTTACATTTCTACTCATTATTTGGTGCACCAACAGTTTGATTAAATCCATTTACAAGCAGTTTGATTAAATCCATTTACAATGTATCTTAAGGCCCTGTTTCTAGGTTTGTGTGTACTGTGTTAGTTCACTTAATCACTTATTCTTGTGTGTGTTAGTTCTCTCCTTTTTAATGTCATATATATAAAACAAATCTTATGATTAGTGCTCTACATTTTTTATGTGTGTTAATGCTCTACATTTTATATGTGCAACGTGTACTAACATTTGAATTGTGCAACGTAATGGAGATTTCTTTGTACTTTGTTTATTATCCAACCATCTTCTGTTTATGCATTTTCCTTTGTTTTATGTCAGTAACTGGATCATAAAAGCACAAGCAACATACTATTGAATTTTAGTTTGATGTTCTATTTTATATGTATATGCGCCACCTTATGTACTGTTTAATCTTATTAAAATTCGATTTGTACATGTGTTATGTTTAATATTAAAAGCTAAGCCAATGATTTTGATTGAATCTAATTAGGTATGTTAGCCTTTTTGCAAAAAAAATTGAAATTCATAAGTGGTGGAAGGGTAACGAATCAACTTATCCGATTCTTTCAAAGCTAGCAAGGAATATCTTTGCTATTCCTTGTTCAATAGTGGCTTCGGAGAATGCTTTTAGTTTAGGGTCGAGAGTTGTGGATCCTTTTAGAGCTTCATTGACACCCAAAACAGTTGAGGCACTCGTTTGCACAAGTGACTGGTTAAGGGCATCTCCTGCAAATTTCAACTTATATGAAGATCCTACGGAAGAAGCCTTGAAGATATACCATGACTTAGAGGAGCTTGAGAGAGGTAATATATTATTTTAAATTTAATACAAGAGTTGTCATTTGTTTGTTATTTATTTTTGACAAAACATTGTGTTTTGTTTGTAAATAATGCATATAATCAAGGGTGTGAGGCATCAAGTAATGCGTCAATGTCTAATGCCTAGAATCCAAGCATTTCATTGTTGTTTGATACTTTGTGTGAAGATCCCATGGATGAAGATCCCATGGGGTTACAATCTTGCTTTAGTTCCTACATGGGAGGGATAAGATTGTGCCACTATTATCAAGATCAAGGCAAGTCAAGAATGACATGAGAGTGCAAGATCTAAACAGAACTTCTTCATAGGCACATGAATCCGTCTAGAGTGTATGTTCAGAAAAAGGAGATATGATTTTCAATCACTCCAAACTCAAGTTGTCCTGTCTTTAAAAGGCAATTCAAATATACCTGATTAGAATCTCTCCAAGGTTTCCAGTAAATTGCCAATCAATGCATTCTTCAGAGTTTGCCAACTGGAAAATAAGACACCGACCAATATTAGGCAGAAATTAATGATTATGACTGACATGCCAAGTATTTTCAAAATCTGAAACACACATGAACAATATGACTTCAAACAGAAATTTAATCATGCAAACTCTATAGCATTTAACTCATAGCAAATTGATGAAAAATGGTCTGTAAGAAGCTCCATTAACATGACAAAAAGATGCAAACATATTACCAAGAATAATATAATAAAGAAGATGCAAAACCATATCCTCCATTGTCACAAAACCAATGCGGTTAGCACTAATTACAAGATATCTATACTTACTATATTATAAAAGAGACATAAAAAACTTTTAGTTACAACATTTTAAGCACAAAATGCAACTAATTGAAGCCAATTACTTAATTTACATTTTCATAATACATTGGTACAACTTATCCAAACATAGTATCTCACATCATCATCTATTTGTGGAATGGATACTCATTTATTAATATAAATATTTGTTTTTTATATTTAATGGACGATTTCATCAATATTATCTACTATTATCAATATTTATTTTTTATTTTATGATTTGCTCTTAATATATCTATATGTATATTAGTTATAATCTCATAACTAATATATCTATACTATATTATAAAAACATGCATTGATTTAATAAATATATTTAAAAAAAATAAAACAGGTAGTTTATCTCATAGTGTTTATCCTGTATTTAATATGTTTATTTGCAGTTAGTTATACAAATAAAAACATGAGACTTTAATAAGTTATAATTATATTTCATTAACTTGTAATTTTGAATTTTAACTAATATATCTAATACTATATTATAAAGCATTTAAGCTAAACTCTTAAAAACTAATTTTTATGCATTAGGTACCACTTATTAATGCATATTACTTAAAATCAAAAAGTACAAATTGATTAAACATAAGTACAACTTATAAAAGCTCAATGTTTGAATTCGTGTAACTAACTACAGATAAACACTTATTTTTATTTTCTAAAATATCTAAATTTTTTAACTATTGATATAACTAATCGATAAATATAAGAAAATTCGAGATAAAACACCTTATTTTTATTTTTTATTGAAGTATGTTATCTTTTTAATTTTAAATATAAAATATCTTAAATATAGTTATTATCATTTAAATTTTATTTTTATTTTTTGACCCGTAACAAAAATTTTTATTATTATTTTTTTATAAAAAAATATAATTAAACTAAACTAAAATATATTTTTGTTTTAATCTAGTTTTTTCAAAATCGTAAAATAAAATAAAAAAAGACTAACAAAAAGTATGAATAATGATCGAGGGTTCGGGTTCTAGATTTCAGAAACCCGTTACATTGCGAGGGTAAATTTCTAATATTTAACAAATACAGATAGTTTAAATGGGATAAGATTCGAACTATGCGTAAATTTATGTGGACTAGTAGTGTACCCGCGCGATGCAGCGCGGGTGAATCACAATTCCGAAACATTAGTTTATCCATGAATCATGTTTCTTTATCACTTTCGATTTTATTTCATGAGTTTGCGTGGTTAATTTGCAAGTCAACTAATATATAAAGTTGAAGGATTATATGGTGTATTAGCAAGATCGAATGGAAAAATAATTGCACACGTATTAGGCTTCTAAACCCATATACTCAGAACTGATTACAAAACTTGAAATTCTTGACTGAACAAAGAAAATACAATCATTTGTAAATAATGCTCATCCGTATAACCAGAATATTGTTTAGTTTTCGTGATGCAATCATCCATGAATATTTCCTGCAAAAAACACGCACTGATTTTAAAGTTAAACATATGGTACAACATTTGTGATAATATAATTGTTGATTGTACCTTATTCATCACGTAAAACTTCTTGATAGACGACGTTTGAGGTGTAGACTCCGGCACGATTGAATTTTTTCGCAGGCTTCACTAACACCTTTGTATTCCCCCGTGATATCCCTCTGGACAACGCTACGTAAAGTTGCCCATGTGAGAATACCGATTCCGGTAGATAAACACCTACATTCGGAATTGCTTGGCCTTGAGCTTTATTGATAGTCATAGAAAAGCTGAGCCGGATTGGAAATTATTTTCTCTTTAGCTTAAATGGGAACATGTTATCTTCGGAAGGACATAACGGGATTCTCGGCAGAAATACTCTCTTTCCAGCATGTTGACCAACAGCTATTTCTGCATCAATGACGTTTTGTTGAAAGCCTCTACATATCAATCTACTGCCATTACATAAACCATTCGAGGGATCGATATTTCGCAACAATATTATTGGGCATCCAATCTTGAGACGAAGGTAATGAGGAGGCAAACCACTAACAGTTAGAGAGTTCAAGAACTCCATCGGATAGATGTTATTCTTATCGTCTTCTGCTTCGTCAAAACTGTAGTATACTTTTTCATCTCCAGAAAACTTGTCGATCAACTGATCATTAATCTCATCGACATTCTCATTTTTAGTTGATAATATCGCCCTCGAAATGATATAATCTGAATCAGCTCCGTTGATTTGCAGAGATGGAAAGATTGCGTCAATCAAAGCATCTTTTGATTTAACTTTATCAGTATAGGGAACGGTCATGTCATCCGGTATGCGAATGAAGCTTTCGTCCACCGCTTCTTCATCTCCATCACCGACTCTTAACAAAAAATCTGAAAACCACGGATCAGTGCGTGCTCTCATATTTAGAGTCAACCGTATATTTTTAATCGTTGACCAAAGTGGTGACATCCGTAGGCTAGAATCTACAATCTGTGCTCGGGTTCCACGCCTCACGACCGATAATACTTGTCTAAAATCACCCCCCAAAACCATTATCTTTCTGCCGAATGGGAGTGCCACCCCTATGATGTCTTGCATTGTTCGATCGAGCGCCTCCACCGCCTGCCTCTTTGCCATCGACGCTTCATCCCAAATGATTATTTTTGCATCTCGAATCAATTGAGCAGCCCCACTTTGTTTTTTTATGTTGCACATCGAGTTATTATCAAGGTTGAGAGGAATCTTGAATCTAGAGTGAACTGTTCTCCCTCCAGGCATATTATTGGCAGCAACACCTGACGTATATAAATATTATATAAATCTAGAGTGAGTTTATTTGTTGCATTTGTCGTATATAAATATTATATACTTCAAAAAAAATAAAAATAAACACCTGACGAAGCGGTTGCGAGAGCAATAAGACCATGGGAACGGATGTTGGCAAGCAAAGCTTTGTACAAAAATGTCTTTCCGGTTCCACCTGGACCATCTATAAAGAACACTCCTGGACAACCATCGTCTACGTGCCTCATGATCTCATCATATGCGTATTTCTGGTCGGAATTGAGAGAGTCTCGGGCACGCAAATGTTCGTCTTCCACACCTATAGAGCATTCCTCTTGCACCTCACGAAATTGTACAGATTGAAAAATGGCATCTGCATCTACCATTGGAAGATCAAAATCATCAAGACTCTTACCCATAAACTGTAGAAAAACGAGGACATCGGTTAAAACCATATTACGGACTCGATTAACACTTTCACATTGCCTCTTATTTTGGCTTGGTTTTTTTGACAAAAATCCAAACGTGAAGTCTCGATCTTGATGTAGATATCTACCACAAACTGTTGTAACAGCCTTCCCCCCAATAGAATTACATTCTCATTCGAACGAATCTGGAACTTGTAACAATAGTATTCCCGCATCGTTACAGTATTCTTGTTGCTTCTCACATCAACCTCTGTGTAATGTGTATGTTAAGAAATTAATATAAACTGATGCCAGGTTTGTTTAAGCTGATATTTGTTACCTTAGTTAAAACGTGAATAAATGCAACATGGTTCGTACCTTCTGAATCTTCCTCCATGTTTTCATTAGCATTAACACTTTGATTCATGCACACGCCATGTCTAGGTATATTAGAATGTCATCCAGGTTCACCGTTGGGAAAGAACAAAGGATAGGACAACGGGTCATAACAACTGAAGTAATATTGAATATTTTGGCTACAGTTAGACCTCCCATACACAACAATACTTCTCTTGTATGCAGTTATGTTGTCATTGCCTTCAACCCAAATACCAGCAACCTGACATAATTGTAGAGCTCAATTTATGTAGTGTATAATGTAATCTTATTTCAAAAAAGATAAACCAAATGTCAGTATTCAAACCTCTGATGTGGTCGGTCGATTGTACACCCTTTGGTCAAGTTCCACCGAAGCATTCAAAGTTACTCTATAATTCTCTAGTGGTCCGAGGTCACCAAGGCTTCGAAATGTTCGCACGTATGGGTTTGTAGAAAGAACACGAGTCAAAATTTCAATGACATTTCTATCAAGATTTGGCCATTGGAGTCTATGTGATAACTCTGATTTTGAATCATAAAAGTACAACTGTAAGTACCTAGGTTGTCCATCCCTTGGCACTAACTGATCAATTTTATGATATACAGCTCCGTGCGCACGAAATGTATATACTTCGGATGTCATGTTTTCCATTGAACTATCCAAGTTTACACCCATTGATGTGAATGAAAAGTTTGTATTGTATGCACGTAAGTTGCGCCTAAACATTTCGCCTAATTCAGATTGCGATGAGAAAAGACTGTATAATTCTTCAGGAATAGGTGAGTATGCTAACTTTGTCTTCCCTTTCATGCAACAAAAGGAAGGGAATTCAAATTTTAACCGTTTTGCTCCACAATATTCACATGGATTTTGTTCCTTCAAGACACGATGTTCTCTAGGTATATCATTATAAACAAAATCGTACGGATCCTCTTGGAGGATTTCATGTTGGCTCGACATATTGGCATCGGGCCTAGTACAACCTCCTACATGATAAGACACATGAATGTTTACAATAGTAATTAATTTAATTTTTCTCTAGAGGATGTGAAATTAAAAAGTAACTCTAACCTCTGAATACTTGACTGGCAACTTCATCAAAAAGAGGTAAGAGTATACCACGATTACTTTGAATGCCTATGTAAGAAAGAAAACGTAATTTAAAGGAGACTTTAAATGATCAAAATGGTTAAAGAATTAAAAGAATAATAAATGCATGGTTTTACCATTGAAGTTTTGATGTGTCAAATCCGAACATATTGGAGTCGTTCCTTCTTTACCTGTAACACTTGTTCCTTGTGTGTTAACACTTGTTCTATATATGCTATTTTCTTTATTTCGATGATAATAACTTCTGTTAACAATTTCTCTTTTCAGCAATAGTCACTGCACTGACAGGGGTTGTTTCATTGATGTTCACGTGCGACGTCTCCATAAGGGGCGTAGATTGACTACTTCCTTCACCGTTAGCTATTTTCCTCATTTTATTCTTTTCCTTTTGTCGTTCATAATATCGTCTGTTGTATTCCTTTCTTTTTTCTGCAACGATATTATTTTTATATAAATATATATACTATGAGTGACTATATCACGAATTAATACCAAATATTATGATATTTACAGTGAGTATTCCATATACCTTTCGTTATATCTACATCAACTTGCGTTACATCACCATCTGCAATTTTGTCACCACCATCCTCATTGGACACTGTAAATTGATAGAGATAGAATAATATGGTTTTATCTATGAAATTAAGTGTAAATTTTGGAATTGGAATGATCAAAGTTAGGGTAACAAAATTCGAGATTGAACTGTTGTAGGATTATGTGTCATCATCAAAAGGAAGTGATTGATATAATATTTTCCTAGGATTATGTAACAAAATTTATTTGTTTTGTGGTTAAACATCTAATGGATTGAAACATCACTCATTCTTTATTAGGTATCTAATACTTTCCTTAGTCATTTTAATTAATAATTGAAAATATATCATTATTAGACAATGAAGAGACCACAATTAAACTTAAACCAACAATTGAAAATCTATCATTACATATAAAAGATACATAGAAGTTCTCAAATCAAAAAAGACAAAAAATTACATGATAACACTAAGCAAATACCATGACATCCATAGTTATGTATCTCACACTTTCTGTTTTTAATAACCCATGACATCCATAGTAAAATGTCAAGAAAGAGACGCTAAAATGGGCAATATCACCAACCAACCCACCTATATGCACAAGTGCATATAGCCTATATGCACAAGTGCATATAGCCTACTTCAAATGGTAGCTCAATGTATTCATTAATGTAAAACTTTTTATTATGTGTATTTTTAAATGGTTAACCTTTGCTCCCTATTCTATCTCTAAGCTTTCTTTGTTCCTGACCTTTTGTCAAAGTATTAATTCTCCAAAACAACTTACATGTTTACAAGTATTTGCAGAAAGAACAAGTGGATTTTCAATGCAATTTTTCATGCTTTTATCCTATTTTGTCTATCCCAACGACCAAGCAATGCCTATTCCTACTCCATTCTACTTCAAAAAATTTACATGATTCTTTCATTTTTTTATACAAGTTGATTCATTTCTCTTTCATCCTTTTTTATCTTCTGATTGTTTTGCAGTAGTTGATGATGGTCCTGTGGTTCCATATCAAAGAAAACCAAGAAATGGGTCTTCCTACATAAATGGGTCTTCTATACTACTTCATTTCGACCATTACTTATGAAGAATCAGTTGAGAAGAAAACAATTCAGAAAACATATGTATGATGGACCTGATCAAAATTGGAAGCTGGACTATGTGAACTATGTGGTTGTTAGAGACTGATCGGAATTAGAAGCTGGACCTGCACTGCAACAACAACAAAAACAGAGGTAGCCATGATTTTTCAGATGAACCAGCACACAGGTGCAGTTCAATAAAAACAAATTTATGCAGCAAAAAATACCAAATGTGTATGTTTGTGAATCGACATTAGAAACACTAAAGAAACATAAAAGGAAAGAAAAATACCAAATGTGTAAATGGTGTCTCTGAATCGAACTTCTGAATTTTTGAGAGCAACGATAGAGGATATGGATTGTGTTTGGTGTGAGTTAGACCTTCAATGAACACATGAATATATATGGAGGGAGGAGGGAGTTTGAGGTGAGGATACATCAAATCCATTTGATACATCAGATCGATTTGGGGAGTCAAAATCATGAAGATGGGTCTGAAGAATCTGAAGCAGGAAGAAAGCATTCCAAAACCTCCTTAAAATGCAGAGACCTCTGATCGATTTCAGGTGAGAGCTGTAAATAGGGAGGAAGAAAATTGGAAGGTAAAAAGAAGATTTTACAGAAGTCTGTGAAGGGAGAAGCCTGGAACATTTTACTTTCAAGTGAGGTAAAGCAAAAAAGTCGTAAACATAAAAAGGGGAAGTTTACAAAGGTTGCATTGAGGACTTGTACAATATGCATTAGGACATGTAATTAAGAGTTTTTTGAATTTTCTGCATAAAATAGAAGTACCTTGTGCATTATGAGTTGTATTTAAGACTTTTGCTTAAATGCATATTAAAGTAATTATAGATTAAAAATAATATTTTTAATAAAATAATTTGAGCAGAAAAAAAGCTAATGGACTAAAGTTGTAGATTAAGAATAGTTTAGGGACTAGATTTTAAAATTTCTTTTGGAAAACTTTAAAAAGGAATTTATAAAACCACTATGCGCCAAATTAAAAACGGTTTTTTGGAAAAGTTCCGTGATTCCGTCACCGTCAACACGGCAACCAACCTTCCGGCGACCTTCATCCGCCATTATCACTGCAAAGAAAAGTATCGTGTTCTTGCTTTCATCACTGAAGCAATTCATCGGTGTTCAAACGCATCAACACACGTCCTACACGCCACGGAATTCATGATGTTTCCAAAGTTGAAAGTATGTTCGTTCAAATCTGAAATTATACTCCGATTAATCCGATTACGAACGTATAACTGTTCTAGTTCATTGGATCCGAGTTACGATGCTTACAATCACACTTTATCGTCTTTATTTCACACTATTGGATCCGAATTCGAGATTGTAGTCGGAAGTTGATTTCTAGGGTTTGTGGTTTTTTACTTTTTTTTTTAGATGGTAACAAATGCTAATGAATTAGCTTTGAAAACCGTATTTTAGGAATTATTCAAAGCAGTTGCATCACAAAGTAAAAGCACTGCCAAATTCAAAACTCTACTCAAACGCCTCGAGAAAACACTAGGAACTATTGAACTACTGGTTTATGGAAGTGTGAATTTGGGGAAAGTGTTGGATCGTCCAGAAAACGAGATCAAAATGTTCATATTTTATCTGGAGAATGCGAAAAAGTTGGTTCTGATGTGCTCTGCGATCAAATGTTGGAATGTGTACAAGAAATTTGTTCATGCTAATAAGCTCATTCGATTGGATAATGAGCTTCAGAGGTTCTTTCAGATTGGATTGGAGGATAAGATGATGAGTATTAGCAGGAGGGGTCTGATTGAGATTTATGCTTTGGGAGAGAAATTGGATGAAGTTCTTTCAGCGGTCACCGAACGGGCAGGTGGATTTTCCGGTTCTTGCAGTGTTCCAGGGCTCCCAGATGTCATCGTTGGCTTGGATCATCATCTTGAAGAATTGAAGCGTAGTCTGCTCAAAGATGACAACCAGGTGTTGACGGTTTCAGCTCCTGGAGGTTGTGGGAAGACTACATTGGCGAAGATGGTTTGTCATGATCATGAAATTAAAGGTATAAATTATTGAGCTTATTCTTCTTTGTATATCAAATATAATCTAATTCTAATATCATTTGAGTGATTAGATGTGGACCTTAACTTCTTATATCAATTGAATTCAAGTTTGAACTCCTTATAGGTCAAGGTTGTGGGCTACTAATAACTTTCATTTAAGTTGATTGGGAGGTTTTTGGGCCAACCTGTTGTTTTGGGCTATGGGACGTTTCAAATGGTATCAGAGCCGATCCTTTAGCATTATGGTGGAGCAAACCTCATCGAGCATGATGAGTCCCTTAGGGGGTGTTTGTAAGTTGTAACTTCTTGGGGGGATCTCACATCGCTTATGAACAAAGAGCATGCTTGGAAGGCCTGACAAGGTCAATAGAAATTAAGTCGGGGATTTTGTAACAACCTGCACCACATTGATAGAAAATTAATTTTGTGAAGCCAAGGTTGTGGGCTACCGATAACTTCCACCAGGGTTTAAGTTGATTGGGAGGTTATTCGGCCGACCTACTTCTTTGGGCTATCCGGTTGAATTAAATTTGCATCCTTCTATTGGACTAGAAAAGGATGATATTTTGATTCAAAGAATGGGTAAATATGAGATATATGATTAATGTTGTTTTTCTTAATCTTGTGAGATTTTGACAGGAAATTTGATTTGTGAGTATGTAAATTAACAAAAAAAAAAAAAACGATGAATACTGTGACTTTTATTGGTAAAATGTTATAAGATAGATAAATATTTTATATTAAAGTGTTAATTGAAGTAAAAAACATGTTTTTTTTTTGTTTTTTTATCATTGAGCCATTATTTATACTAATTTATTAATATATCATAAATAAGTGAAATAATATGAATATCTATATTATATAAGGGGTTGGTTCTTTTCTTAACTCGATAATTTTTTTTGGAAAGGGTATCCTTGGTCTATGGCCCAGATTAATCCCTGGCAATTAGGGCCTTTGGCCCAGCTGCTAAAGCGTGTAGCCCTGAGATTATCCTCAGTGACCACAAGTGCTGCTAGTGGGGATCGAACCCGGGTTCTTAACTCAATAATTGATGTTAACTTTGTGAACCAATCTTAGCTCTTTATCTTGGAAATCTATGGTTTACATTCATCATTGCATTTTGTAATAAATTAAAATAATATGCGTTATAGATTTAAATGAACACTTGTGAACATGGTTATATTTGGAAAAATCATAAAGATTTTTGTAACGTCCATCTATGTGTAAGTTACTTTTCCGGTAATTAGTCTATCATTTCGCAACCGACATCAATTAAAGATTAGGGATGCTTAGTATGGAATATGTAACTTATGAATTGTGTGAACTATTGAACAACTGTCATATATGAACAATGTTTAATATATAACATTTGTCATATATAGAATCGATAGCTTATGAACAATCTTCACCAATGAAGATAGGGCATCTATGAACATGTTCATTAGTGAACACATACATGAATGAACACATATGTGTGACTGGTGAACAATTTTCACCAATGAAGAAGTTGTCAATGTGAACAATGTTCACTAATGAACATTGAGTGCATGTTCATGTTGATCGTCCATCTTTGTACTTCAATGGTCTTGGGCACTAAGAAACTTAGAAAAAACCGACATAATTAAAATGTCTTAAATCATGGAATCATGTCTACATTGTAACGGTCATATTAAGACATAACAGAAGGATAAAACAGAAATTACCTAATTACCGTCAATCAATACCTACATCCTTTGAAATAACGTACCTTGTTTAAAATTAGTTTCTTATTGGTCTAAAGTAGTTTATAAAGTTAACACAAATGAATTGGTTAAGAAAAAATGTTAACTCTATTATATAATATATAATATATGGGTGAACGTAAACTTCATAACTTGGGGGCAAAAGATAACATTACAAAAAAAATATATGGTTCAAAATGTAATCTATACTATATTATAAAAGAGATATAAAAAACTCTTAATTACAACATTTTAAACACAAAATACAACTAATTAAAGCCAATTACTTAATTTACAATTTCATAATATATTGGTACAACTTATCCGAGCAGAGTATTTCACATCATCATCTATTTGTGGAATGAATACTCATTTAATAATATAAATATTTGTTTATTATATTTAATGGACGATTTCAACAATATTATCTACTATTATCAATATTTATTTTTTATATTTATTGGACGATTTGATCAATATTAATATTATCAATATTTATTTTTTGTTTTATGATTTGCTCTTAATATATCTATATCTATATTAGTTATAATCTCATAACTAATATATCTATACTATATTATAAAAACATGTATTGATCTAATAAATATATTTAAAAATAAATAAATTAGGTAGTTTATTTCATAATGTTTATCATGTATTTAATATGTTTATTTGCAGTTAGTTATACAATAAAAAACATGAGACTTTAATAAGTTATAATTATGTTTCATTAACTTGTAATTTTGAATTTTAACTAATATATCTATACTATATTATAAAGCATTTAAGCTAAACTCTTAAAAACTAATTTTTATGCATTAGGTACCACTTATTAATGCATATTACTTAAAATCCAAAAGTACAAATTGCTTAAACATAAGTACAACTTATAAAAGCTCAATGTTTGAATTCGTGTAACTAACTGCAGATAAACACTTATTTTTATTTTCTAAAATATCTAAATTTTTTAACTATTGATATAACTAATCGATAAATATAAGAAAATTCGATATAAAACACCTTATTTTTTTTTATTGAAGTATGTTATCTTTTTAATTTTAAATATAAAATATCTTAAATATAGTTATCATTTAAATTAAACATTTTTTGACCCGTAACAAAAAATTTTATTATTATTTATTTATAAAAACCATAATTAAACTAAACTAAAATTTATTTTTGTTTTAAATCTAGGTTTCTCAAAATAGTAAAATAAAATAAAAAAAGACTAACAAAAAGTATTAATAATGATCGAGAGTTCGAGTTCTAGATTTCAGAAATCCGTTGCATTGCGAGGGTACATTTCTAGTTTTTATAAAACCTAAATTTATATATTTTTTAAAATTTGAACAATCATATCAATATTGATTTTAGCTTATTTTGGTTTTTAATGTAAATATTTTTTTTATAAAATTTTAATATTTGAAAAGAAATAAAAGATTGTTATTGATAATATTAACATAAATATTAGAAATTATACATATAAGTACTTCAATAATTGAAAGAATCTAACTATTGAAAACTAAATATAAAAAAATATTGATAGTTGAAAGTATTTGTAGTTTTTTGACCACTCTATTCGTCCTAAAATAAATGGTCATATTTTTATATTTGATGATGGCGTTAATGTCAAGTTTATCGGCCATGCAAGCCTGTGTAAATGGGTATCCACTTTTCAGATGTTACAAGATAGCATGTTATGAGTTAAAATGGGCAAGAAAGTTAGAAACTTTGTTACATCGATTTAAAAAAAAGTTATTCATTATACCAAATAGTAATTAAATCAAACTTTTCTATATTTTGATATATTTTATTTTGGTTTATACTTTGAACCATGGACCTTGAACCCTTCATGTCAACATCCACCCCTTTTTGTCATGCCCATATATATATATCAAAGAAACGAGTACTTGGTTGTCTTGCTTTTCAAATTAATTTTCTTGACACACGTTGCCTATGAAATTTAGTTGCACGTATCTTGAACCTTTAACCTTGAACCTTTACATTTAAACTATTAAATTGTTTATGAAAGATCGACTCTGATTTGGTCATACAATTAAGTCATTACAAATCACAAACCAAACAAAACCAATCATAATATTATCCATAACTATATACCGATTAATTTCCACTCTTTACCATGCACTTTCTTCTAACTTTTGGGTTTGGCTTTCACATGACCAATGAACTTGAACCTTCAACTATTTGCACTTGAACCTGAACCTGGAGCCAGCCCTCCACATGTATACATTAATGTAATCCACCCCATCTTTCCAGGAGGCTTATAAATACTCATGAAACAATCAAACCCCAACAATCATAACATCAAATGGATTTCTTAAACATTGACGCACGATATCTTCTTTTACCTCTTGCTCATTTCTTCTTCCAATTTCCCCACTTCACCTCCACCATTTTAACCATATTTCTTCTCTTTGTTTCAATCAAAGTCGTTATTCGCTTACAACTACCCATCGGTTTTCTCCTCCGCTTTCAAGCAATAGATCTCTCGGTCTCAGTGATGGCATGTTTTCTTTGTTTGATCTCTTTGTCAACACAACACTTTTGGATTGTGAATCCCATTCTAATCTTATTATCTCATTGGGTGGATGATTGGTTACATCAAACCCTGAAATCTATTCCTGTGCTTGAATTTCTTTGCGTTTTTAATTGCCGTCATGAGGAAGAAGAAGAAACACAGCAAGAGGAGTTGAATTGGGAACCTGATGACCACTTTGTTGTTGTAAATGTGGATGATGAGCTTGAAGATGACTAAGGGTATGGTGTCATGTGTTTAAGCCAAAGAAGGTTCATAAATTAGTTTTCCAGACTTTCTTTGAGATCGGTTAATTTGTTGTCCGTATTGTTGTTCTATTATATTTCAACTTGAATGTTTGATAACTTTTTATGTAAATATAGTGTTATCTTGGAATTGTACTTCTACATGTATTGTCACATGAATATATAATTTTGAAAAATGGATGAAATTTTATGTCAAAATAGACTTGTTAAACGTATTTAATTGGGTAATAAACCAAAATACACTTGAGTTTTATGGCTAGGAACATATGACACAGCTAAAGAAGCTGCTAAAGGTTACAATGAATCAGCCATGCATCCGAGGCAATAAGGCCATGCTCAACTTCCCTTGGCCACATGGGGCAAATGGGCAGCTGAAATCCGAGACTGCCATTGAGTCAACTCACTCCATGGTGCTTCTTAATTAGGCTTGGAGCCAGAATACTTAAGCCATGGACCTTGAACCCTTCTTTTTTGTTCCCACACAATTGCCATCATCATCATCATTCATCAAAGAATGTGTATGGTTGACTTCTCTTATCAATTTAATTTGTTCTCAACTTTCCATCAATTTTAATCTTTCACTTGAACCTTGAACTAGAATTTTTAGTCAAATAAGTATTTACCAAACTCCAATTAGGTCAAACAATTTTCTGGCTTTTTCTTAATTTTATCAAATATCTAGGATTCTTTTTTAATTTGACGAACAAATAAGTGTACTTTAAATTTAATAGATAAATAATAAATATAGCTTTCCTGAAGAAAAAAAAGCCGCTCTACTCTTCGTTGTAGAGGTCAACTCTGCTTTCATCTCATCCCTTCCGGATCCTACTTTTGAGTGGAGTTTACTAGGATTGTTTGATTTTGTTTGGTTCAGTTTTCCTGGAAAAAACCTGCTTGGTTTACGAGCCGCTTACCCGGTAAGCGCTTACCGGTATGAATCAACACTTTCATTTACCTTACCCGGTAAGATTCTAATTCATTAAAACGACATCGTATGCAACAATTTATCCGGTAAGCACTTACCGGGTAAGACTATTGACCCTTACCATCCTCTTACCGGGTAAGATTCTCGGTCATTGCAATGTTCATCCGGTAAGATAAAGTGACATGGTAAGCGCTTATCGGATAAGCGTTTATTAAACGGCCCCTTAGTTTGGTTTCTTGTTCTTCCCTCTTTTTCTGATCAACAATCTCTTGGTTTGCAACATCTTGATTGTGTCTTCGATTCTGCATATTCGAACTAAACTAAGCAGTCTGTATTATCATGCATAGTACCAACTATCGTAAGTTAAGGTTCGACCATCCATTGTCCTTTTGGTGGAACCCGTAATCACATTATTATTATTATTTTTTTTGTACGGCAACTTGGGCTATGCCCACTCACACACGCACCCGCGGTATCCGGGCATCCAATTGGGCAGCACCGACTAATCCGCGGCGACCCATCCCAGCCCTAATGGACTGGACCCGCCCAGGTACGACTAAGCCCGGTCAAGACCGAACCCGCATACCCATAGACTGGTATGCCCGTAAACCTGGACCCGAACCGACCCGAAGGCCGACCCAAGGTCTGGGTATCGCCGACGTGCATCCCCCATGCAAAGTGAAAATATTGATGATCAAAATTGGGTGTCTGGCGGAATGACTAAATGACCCAACAATTCATTAGGCAAAATCCCTTTCTGCCCTCTGCTATTTCTACACCTAAATTAAACCTTTTCAAGGATTTTTCACCTTAGCACTCCCTCCATCCTTGACACTTCTAATATATGGTGAATATTGGTACCATAATAAATTAAGCAGATGACCTTTTTAGCATAAACCAACATTAAGCTTGAAATATCATATCAATAAAAGAACTTCGACAATGATCCACAACTCGAAAATGTCATCTCTTAAGCAACAGTAGTAATTTTCTGAATACCAGCCATTTATTCTCAATTTGACTAAGGGGTTGTTTGTTTTTTTTAAAAAACATCTTAATGGCTCTTAAGTCTGAATCATTCAGACCTTTTTACACACCATCTCTTATTAATGATAACTAAAATAAGACTTCAGACTTTAGACCTCTTAAAAAACAAACGACACCTAAAAATGTCTTTAAAACAAATACTACATCCATCAAAATTGCAAATGGGTTAATTTATTTGTTAGAGGATACAATCATATAGAAAACAAACCAACCATGACAATGTAGAATTTCTCATCCATGACTATTTGGTTCAAGCGACTTGATACAATTATATTTGTCGTTGTAGCACTCGCATTTTGATTGTAGTGATATTTAAATTTCTCTGATTTTGTATACATACCTTAATGTCTTCATCACAAGTTAAGGAAACCCAATCGCCATCGTCATCAAGGTATTTGAGCTTATAATTAGCAGGATTCAACTTAAGCCTCTTGCCAATTTCGTTCCCAATAGCTACAAATGTTGCTGATGAGATTGGGAGACGGAATTTGATCAAATCATCGGCATACTCTGCTTTAATGGTCACAGTATTTTCATCCAAATACGTCTCTTTGTTGTTGGCCGAGGGGTATTCAATTGCTCCTCCTTTATCTTCTTCTTCATTCATGTTGCTTTGATTCTTGTACGAGTGTTTCACATTTATCTTCGATTTTCCCTGCCACTTATAAATGCCTAGAGCTTTGCACTTGCGTTTCAATGTAGACAAAGAAACTGAAAAACAACATCATGAAAAAAGAGACGTTTGTTCACTAAGATATGGTATCCAAAGTAATTAGAGACCAAACTTGGGATCAGTTCGAGCATCTCCACAATTGTTCCAATACCATTGTAATTGGAAATTAAAGATTCTGATTACCGTTAAGGTCATTTGCAGCTTCTATCATGGTTTTTCCAAATTGTGGCTGGATGTCTTCTTGAGATAATGGGATCAGAGTTGTCTTGCATTTCTCCTTCCAAGGCGTTAAGCATTCCCCAACCTGTGGTCGCCTTCCTTTTTTTTGTGTTGATAATTTGTTTTTTTGGAAAATCTCAAAATATTTGAATTCGTTTTCATTAGAATTTTCAACATCCAGAATTTGTAATTCATCACCCAATTCTGCACCGGAAGCAAGTTTGAAACTTGACAAGCACGTCTTTAGTGATAAAAATAGTGACTGAAACATGATAAAATTGTTTCGAGTGTTTCTCCAAGAGAATTCAAAAACATAATCTAAATCACCGGTCTTGGTGCTCTTCAGATATATCACAAAATTACAACCCTTAATGTAGAAAGAGAATAACCTTTGTGTTGTAATATGACTAAACTTCCAAGGGTTCTCGATGAAGTGCGGTTCATAGTTTTTAAGTGTACTCCCAAAGATCCCCTCATCAAATTTCAAAGGAATCTTATCACAAAAGTCAGTATAATATTTTAAATCCAAGTACAAATCTTCATCGTCCATCATATTACGATGACCGGTCAATTTGAGCCCTATCATTCGTTTTGTTTGAGTATCCTCATAAGCAATCCAAACCTGAGCTAAAGGTAAGGGAAGCGTCCGGCAAATGATCTTTAATGCCTCATCAATTTCATCCTTGGCATGTTGGAGACTGCATATAGTCTGTTTCATCCGTGTATAAAGTAATTACACATCCATTTTCTAATAATAAGACAAGGAGCTGAAACTACCTTCCCATGTTTCTTGGGGCTGTTTGGTTGGTTTTCCATTAAGTTCTGTATGGATAAAGTTGTCTGTGTGGATTAATCTGTCTGTATAGATTTAGAAGGTTTTTATTTTAGAGAGTTTTTTCATAGATTGAAGGAACGTGTTTTTTAATGAAAATGACTGGTTTGGAAAAAAACTTGGCTTTCTGCATAAAGCTCCCCCTTGAAATCTTATCGAATAAGCCAGTTTCTATATCATTAAACCACTACCAAACAGTCATATATAGCTGACTGAATAAGCTGTAAGTCTCATTAAGCTCATTAAGCTGCAAACAAACAGACCCTTACTACCAAACCGACAACTAAGGTTGCTTTTCTACCTTATTAGTAAGATCACAAATTTCAATAATTGTACAACTTCTTTTTAGATGATACAACTATTTCATTTCAGATTTGATTGACTACTAGCCATTTATTTCAATGACAAAAGAATCATAGTATTACTTATATAAGTTATTTTAGAAACTTACTTTATATGGCAGATGTTCTCGTGGATCAAACGTTTTGACACCCGCTTTCTACAAAGAGAAGTAGCAAGTTAGATAATGTCTTCAATAGGGAGATAAAAATGATTGTGTATGGAAGTTTCTAGCAAGAAACATGCAATATATATATATATATATATATATATATAGAGAGAGAGAGAGAGAGAGAGAGAGATAGAGCTCTATTTCGTTAACATAGGCCTAGAATGATATATATTATGCTAAAATCTATGTTAAGACAATAATTGTTATTTGTTTATATCATTTACTTTTGTACGACAATCAGTTGAAAATTACAAAAAAAGTTAGATGAGGTTATAAAAAATAATGGGATCTATGGCATTGCTTTGAGATTGTTTAAATAAAGTAGTACAACTTTAAATCCAAACCTCCAGTTCAAAATTCAATACATTGAACGCAGGAAGAAGGCAGTCAGGCGAGCTGGTAGAACACTCAACAACACCAACACAGCAGCCTTGAGAAGGATAAAAAACAGGGAGCACAACAGAACAACTCAATTCACACTCAAAAGCAGAAGACTCCAATGGACTCATCAGGTCAACCCTCTCAAGTAAGTACCCTGGCATTCTGTTCAGGAATGCAGTGGCGGGTGTACCACTACTTATGATGGTATTTGTAGGGTCGTCTTCAACTTCAACCTTATCCACCTCAATATTATATTTATACTTCACACAACATGACCTATAATTTTTGAGAAGTTCTATATCATCCTCATCAGGTAGTAGAAAAGGTTGATCGGAAGTTGTAAGAATCCTTCTGCCGGCTATTTTTAAGGGTGCCCAAAACTGAATTAACCAGAATAGACCTTCACCTTGAAGGTTTTTGAATGCATTTTCTATCTTGTCTTGAATATGTCCAATGATTGGAGGATCATCTGTGTAATAAACAATGGTTATAGATGATCGAATTACAATTAAAAGTAACAACTAGTGAAAACGAGAGTTGACTCACTCACGTCCACAAACAATAAGATGCAGATGATGAGTAAATTGAATCTAGAGTTGACTCACCTTCACAAAAAGAAGCAGATGATGGGTGAAGATCCTTGGGGGGAGGGGGGGAGTGTAAAATTGTTTCAATGAATGAGAGAAAATCCTTGTGGAGAGGGGGAGGGGGAAAGTCAGCCATTTGTTCTCACTTAATTAACAGGACACATGTTTATAAAGAGATCACAAGTAAATTTCAACTTTGGTCCCTTTATTTTGTTGATTTTTTTTGTTGTTTTCATCCCTACAGTTTCTTTGTTTCAGTTATACCATTGCCGTAATGCATTTTTGTTCGGATTTGATACATCCCACTATAAAAATGATAAAAAGGACCAAAATATCTTCTTTTGAAGTTAAGCGGCCATTTATATATAAGAAGATCAAATTGGAGCTCCCAAATGTATATCACAGTGACATGATGACATCATTAAAGCGTATATACAAAAACCAAAAAGATCAACACTGTAATTTACTTTCAAGATAATTTTTTAAGGGAAATTAATTAAAATAACCGTATTTGAACATCGTATTACCGAAATACCCCAAATCTCGTCGATTTTGCCGAAATACTCTTTAAGTCCGGGAATCCCGGGGTTATGTCCGGGAAACCCATATATGTATCTCACACATGTACACTTGTTTTTGTAAAACTTCACTCAATTAATAACACGATCCCGGCCCCCAACCCCGGGATTCCCGGACATAACCCCGGGATTGAGTCCTTTCCCGGCCGAAACACAACAACCCCGGGATCGATGCTCATCCCGGCCACGTTTCCTGGACTTAAAGGGTATTTCGGCAAAGTCGACGAGATTTGGGGCATTTCGGTAATACGATGTTCAAATACGATTATTTTAATTAATTTACTTTTTTTTAAAGCATTTTCAACGAATTTTTTAAAATGGAGATTTCTCTAAAAATAATTATTTATTAGAGAGAAATGATTTTTTATTTATTTTACCAATTAAATTGTTTGAAATTAAATGTCTAGGAAAAAAAATTATTTTGTATTGTATTGAATAATTTAATAATATATATAATTAATTGTGTAATCTCCAAATTACAACACTTGTTGAAGAAAAAAGTAAATTTTATAAGATTTTGACTATTTACTTCATTATTTTGAAGAATTTATTGAAGATGCTGTAAAAAAAATTCAGACGCTCTTTCTAGTTGCCAAGTTGCACATTTGTTTCTTAAATAAATTACTATCAATTTTGTATTTGGTTATTCCCTAATCCTCTTTTGGTTGCTCAAATTTTATTTTTCCTTTAATAATTTTAATTGAAACTTTATCCTTTATTTATTGTATCAAAACAAAACCAACATTTTTTTTAAATCTAAAGCAAAATTTTCACATATTTAAGAATCATATTTAACATTTTTAAATTATTCTTTTATCAAGTATTTTTTTTTCCACCTTCACCTAAATCAAAAACATTCTCCTATTTGACTTCGTTTACCGAAATCCCATCAGAAAATTTGTTGTGACCAATTTATAATTTGTAGATTTTTTATGCCACAATCAAATACCAATATGTCATGCTTTATACCATATTAAGGAAAAGCTTTAAGCGAATCTCAGGCATTGTTTGGCAAAAATAAGCTAGCTTATTTTCTGGGTACATGTTTGGATGACCATAAACTAGCTTTTTGATAAACTACTTGGAGTAGCTTATGAGGAGCTTTTTGTAAATATTCCAATTATGCCTCTCATTAATATTCACTATTATATATTAACTTTTAATTATAAATAAATAATTAATGTCCTTTTTGGTAATTTAAATGATTATAAGCTAGTTTTTGCCAAACGTGATTTTTGGAGTAGCTTATAAAGGTTGGATTCTTAAAATATGAAGCAAACCAAAATGGGTTTATCTTTATACAACTTTCCTTTGTTTTTATGTTTTTTTCTCAATTAGTTAATATTAGAGTATATTACATCTTTTTGTTCTTGTGGTTTGTTAAAAAAAATTGCAATTTTTGTTTTTGTGGTTTAGAAAATCCATTTTTTGTTTTAATGGTTTGTAATTTATTACTACTTTCCTTTTTATAATTTACAACTTATAAGTTCGGTCTATGTGTTATACAATTCTTTATTATTTTAGTTTCTTATATTTAAAAGATAGGAATTAGTCCAGACTCAAAAATAACAATAAATTATAAACTATAATGAAAATCACAACTTCTAACCATAGGGGATGAATATTGAAACTATTAATAAACAATAAGGACAAAAATCATAATTTACTCTTAATATAATAATAATTTCCACTCCTCCCCTACTTTAAATCACCTTTTTGACTTAGTCTTCGCCCACTTGAAACTCTTTTTGACTTGGCCTTCCGCCCACTTGCAACTTGACCTTAAATTCAAGATTGGACCTTGGACCTTGAACCCAAGATCCTGAATTTTGAACTTCACGTGACTAAGTATTTTTAGGCTGTAGTTTAATCTTAACAATCGTCTCATTAAACAATAATACATTTTGATATCGATATATAATATGTTCTTCAGATGCGGGTAGGAAGTTTTTTTTAAGTGTTAATACGATTTAATTATAAATAACAAAACTATAGATATTCTTTTACAGGATCATTATTGGTCTGCTAGTACTTAGTAGTTCCCTGCTTTTGGTATGTGAGGTCTTGTGTTATAGTTTTTTATCCTAAACTTATTCAGAAACAATAAATAAACTTGAAATTAAAAGCTAAAAAAATGATATAGATGAGATTTGAACGGGAGAAAAGACCATACAATCCAATTTTGCCAAACAGAAAACAGAAAAAAAAAAAAAAAACCTTATACTAATGTTGACTTAACTTACCTATAGGAGAAGGTTTGATATTGTTTCAAGAAATATTACAGGGTTGCACCTTACAAAACAATTGTTTTCAACATAGTTAAAAACAATTACATACCATGGGTAATTTGTTGCTGAATCGGACATGGGTAAAATTTGGCCCTGAGTAATATGTCATTGATTTGAGTTTTCTAGCATCAATTTACCCACCAACTTTTTGTGACAACTTTGTGACGAATCGCCCATTTAGCGATGGATTTCACAGGGAAATTTTCGTAGGTAAAAGTCTTCCATTTAGTAGTGAATGTGGATGATGAACTTGAAGAAGATTAGGGTTAGGTCATCATGTGTTTAAGGAGGCTTCATTAGTTACTATATGTTTTCATGTGTCTAACGAAACTTTCTTTGAGATTGCTTGATTAATTTGTTGTTTGCATTGTTGTATTTAGTTTAGTTGTCTTGTAGGATTGAACTGTATTTCGTTTTCAAGTGTTGGATTAATGCAATGGTTTTATCACTTTTTACATAATTCTAATGTTATCTTTGAATGTTACATTTAATTGATTTGTCTCTAAATATTAATTACGTGTTGAATGGATTCGAGAAATAAACCAATATAGACTCGTCAAATGAAGCAATCACACGTATCTGAGGCAATGAGGCCAATTAGCTTGACTTCCTTGAGCCACATGGGGTAAATGGCAGATGAAACCTAGATCGTCATTGAGTCAACTCTGCTCATGGTGCATCATGTCAGCAAGGCCTAGAGCATGAGTCAACTCAATTTGATACGTAAAATACTTTATACTTTGAGCCATGGCCCTAAGGACCTTGAACCCTTCTTTTTCTCCACTTCCACAATTGTGAATTGTAATCTTGGTCAAATTAAGAATAACTTGGTTCACTCATCCTCAATTTAATTTGGTCCTCCACCTAAACCTTGAACCTTGAATTTTAAAATCAAAAATTATTTACAAAACTTGATTACCAATGGTTCGTTGCTCAACTCGTATCTAAGCAAATATATATTCACTAATCATGAGTTAGGATTCATTGTTAAAAATATTTATGATAGTTTCTTTTTGTTGTTTTAATTTTCTTAACAAGATAAACAACCAATTAATTAAATTATATATAATAACAGCAATATAACATCCATAAATTAATACTTAATGAATTAATAAATTTATTAAATTATAATTTTGTGGTTCCAACTTGTAGGCCACAAAGGAAATAAATAAATATCTAAAATTATAACAATTAAGAGGGTGTTTGGGATTGCTTATTTAAATGACTTATTGATTTTTTATGTTTTGTCACCGTAGATAAGTTATTTCTAATGTTTGGAATAGCTAGAAAAAAAAAATGTTTATTGCTTTTTGGGAAAACTGATAAGAAATTTTTAATAAGTTAGTCAATAGTGACTTATCAACTTATTTGAAACAACTTATAACTTTTTTGGTTATTTTACATGTATAATTTAAACAATCCAAAATACTTCTAAATAACAACTTATTAGCTTATTACGTTTTGGTACCACAATAAACTACTTCAAACACTTTTTATAAAACTTTTTTTTAAAACTTTTTTTTACCACCACATAAGTTGATAAACATTTTTAAGAAAAAGTGTAAATTGTTTTAAATAAGCAATCCCAACCCTAAATGTTCAAAAAAGAGCACATAGATTTAATTTGTTATTTGTTCTAATAATCTTAGTTTTAATAATAATAAAAAATAACAAATTATTCCTTCAACTGAGCAAGGCCCATGTAAAACTAGTGTTATACCCGTCCGTTGGTCGGGTATACAACACGACTTTAATATAGATTAAGTTATTTGATTAGTCACTCATTAATCTAGATTTGAACTCGTCGTTGCAACGTTTTTCAACCACCGTATTAAAGAAAAGACGACTCAATAAGCTACAACGAAAAATGTTGAATTCAAATTTTGAAATTCAAACTTTTACATCTTGGAAGAAAGGTTGTCTTATATACCTTTCTGACCGCCATTACTTCCGGTGAAATTAACAAAAAAAAGTACAAAGGAAGAAAACACATATTAAGAACCGGTGATGAAGTTAACAAACACACCATTTACATCAATGGGCATCCTATTTTAGAAAGAAGAAAAAAGTCAAGGAAATGATAGTTAACATTTTAACATGTAGAGAGGGCTTGAGTCGTTCAAGATAACTTAAAACAATGAGGATTTCAAATATTCTGTCACAATGATAACATATCTGATGGCATATTTCAAATGTTATATCACCCTTTTCATTGCACCTGTGTTGAACACACTTCCTGTGAGCATACATACCGCATAAACATCGTTCATATACGAAAATTAATAACCACCACAAACATTAAATCATCGTTTTCTACAACTAATAATTTGGATGATGTTCGTTATTCTGCTAGAAAGTCCAAAGGAACAAAGTTAAGGACACGATTGATTACCTTAAAACTACCATTGCAAGCAAGAATCAGTGGTCCAAGTACAATCTTTCCCTTTCTTACTCCATTGATTAAACAACTAAACCAAAAAAAGAAAAAAAAAACACCACCAACTACAAAACTAAAATCAAACTTTCATAGTCACGAACTAAATTGCAACAGAAATCCCCAATTACAACACCAAAAATCACCTCCAATATCCAGTGCCAAATGTGATATATCATCAGACTGATTCAGCAACAGAACTGTAGGATCTCTCTCTTCAAAATTCCCTTGAATTGCTGCACCACTAAGATCAAGCAACGGCCGTGAAGTTGACCGCTGAATTGAAATCCCCACCTGTCGCACCATCTGCACTCCGCCCTCTTCTCAACTCTTTCCTTGATGTCTTCTTTAAAAATAAAGCGAGAAGTTGATGTAAAATTAAAGAACCCTAGTGCCTAGATTGAGAGATGAAGAGGAAGATAGAAGGGGTACATGGAAAAGAAAAGAAACACACAATCTACAAAAAAAAAACCAAAATTCATGTTTAAACAAAATGGAAATATAATCGTCTTTGTACCATGAAATTTGCAATCTTTACCTTGGAATAAAGTTTAATGGCAAGTAAATTTAACCAAGAACTTCCCAAACTTTTCTTTTTGCTTCCAACTTTCATGGGACTGAGGTATGGAATATATTGAAGTTTAAGCTATAACCCTCTCACTTGATTCCCCCAAACTTGTTCCAACTCATGCTGGATTGCCTTTGTGACACATAGAGATCCTTGTGCCATCTTCCCATAACGTAATTCAACCCTACAAAATTTACAGCCCAGGTTTGCATTAGCATGTCATAAGAATACCTCATATTCATAATCAGTATAACGATAAACAATGATTTTGATAGAGAAATTAAAGGCGGGTAATAAGCAACAAAGGGCAGTTGTTTTTATTACCCAACTACGAGCCACTCTCGAAGTACAAAGAGGAGCACGTTGATCAAAGCCATATGTGGGTCCGTTTGGGAAGAAAGTTTGAACTTGGATTTCCGACTCTACACAAAATACCCATATTTTGCCAACTTAATCTCAACTTAACATAAAGACCTTATTATTTAAAAGTTAATTAATATTAATATTTATAGAGGAAAAATATGAGTAAATTTGATCCTTGTTACCTAATTAATAAACTTCCCAAAACATAAATCTTTTTGTACCCTTTTTTTCTAATGTCTCGAGCTTTCCAAAACCTTTTCTAAATCTTTAAAGTGTCACTAAAACTTATGCAAGTCAGAGGTTTTCATGGAATTCCAGTCTCTCTGTCCCTGGAGGTGGAGGTATTGTTTGTTTACGTCTTACCCTCCCTATCTCTACTTCCGTGTATTTTCTGGGTACGTTTGGTTTGTTTATATTCTAGTAAATACGGTAAAAGCATACAAATGCAAGTTATTCAAGAAACTTAATATCTTTTCACACTACAAATTTATCATTCAGGATCTAGCATAAACTTACACGTATGTCCTGACATAGAAATATCACCATTCAACTACACTTTTCACCTACAAAACAAAGATAGAATGTTAAATTTTCACTGTTCATCCAAATATGATACATTTACCATATGATTTGAATAGCCATTGTAAACAGAAGTTTCAATTTTCAAAGGAGGTGTAACACCACCAGCAGTCACAACAGTAACGAAAAGAACAAACCCCACGCAAGACTTCGGGGGGGGGGGGGAGGAGCATAAAGATGTAATTTGTGAGAATATCCGTGAGATTTCATTTTATAATTTTACTACAGGCATAATTGGCATACCATTCTACCAAATCTTTTTTTTAATTCCCCTATTATCTCTCTCAAGAAATTTTCTATTAACCCTACAGTAGAGCTTCAATTGCATTTGAAAAGATTATATGGAAAAGCGGTCAATCAAAGATTTCACCAACTTATTTGATCGATCGTGCAAAATATGAACTACATTTAATTCAAACCCCAAATCAATCATATTATATGCAGACTCTTACAATCAAAGTGGTGGTGTTGATTTTTCTCCATGGCAAGATCAAACAGACTTTTTAACACAAATGCAAGTCATTCATAAGTCGTATCAAGAAGTAGGGCAAGCCACGATTTGACAGCAGCAAGAGCAATCTCTGTAGCTGCTTTAGCAATTCCCCTTCCCCCTCCTATTGGTAAGCACTTACACGATAAGCGTTGGATAAACAGCCACTAAAATAAACTTTGCTCCCAATGGTTTAAAGACAATTAATGTGGAATAAAGGAAGTAGTCATGATAATCCACATTTATAATCAGCGATTTGAATGTAGGGCAAGCCACGATTTGACAGCAGCAAGAGCAATCTCTGCAGTTGCTTTTGCAATTCCCCTTCCCCCTCCTATTGGTAAGCACTTACACGATAAGCGTTGAATATACAACCACTAAAATAAACTTTGCTCCCAATGGTTTAAAGACAATTAATGTGGAATAAAGGAAGTAGTCATGATAATCCACATTTATAATCAGCGATTTGAATGTCCTCAATTTATTGGTAGTGGTACAATTGCTATAATAAATATAATAAATAAGGGTGTACAATATCATCTCTCTTAACAACTCTGCATCTATGCATCATGATGCTCACTTCATCTCCCCAACATTAGATAATAGCTCCTAGGGAATTAAGCTTTTTAGGCCCAATGTGTACATAGGATTTTGATTTTCTAGAGCGGTGCTAGGAGGTGATCTCTAAAGTAATATGCATCAGAATATGCAAGTAAACAACAGGTACTAGTTCCCAACATAATAAAAGCTAAAACTTTTGCTCGTAATTAATTTAAACGATGTTAGCAACATTCAGGGTTGATTAGTTTGGTTTTATATAATTATAACATCACTTTTACATTACTTAAGAATATTGAGGATTCAAATTCTACAACTTTGTGTTTAGTACTTGATATTTTTATTTAATAAGCCTTTGGAAGATGTGATGCTAAAAATAAGAAAATATGCAAAGTGACCTTACAATTGCTTTCGAGGAAAAGAAAAAAAATCTTAAGAAATTGTGAAAGGAGTAAAGCCTTATTAGCAAATCAACTATTACTATATTCATGAGGAAAAGAAAAATAAAACTTTTTGAATGTTCAAATTTCTTCAAATCAACTATTACTTTACAAAGAGGCAGGGGGATGCTTCCAAATGAAAATGATCTTAGAGATGTGTGAAAGGGTTGAGACCTTATTAGCAAGTTCTTAGCTAGAAACACTACAATTACCGAAAATAGGAACCAAATACCAAAAAAATTACCCAAAAATAATCAAGAACCTCAACAACCTGAACATATCAGATAACACCAGATCAAATTCCTAAATAAAAGTGACGTAATTTGCAAAGATAATGGCAGAAAATAAGATTGGTATTAGTACACATGATGAATCTTGGCAAAAACAAACCCTTAAAATGCACCTCTGAAAAAAAACCAAAATATACAGACCTCAAAAGTTGTTTATAAATATTTGCTTAAAGTAATGAGAAATGTTGAGAAATTTTGGCATAATTCCGGAGAAGAACCAATATATCGAAAGCATATGGAGGAACAAAAAGGGAATTTGACCGTTAAACTATTGGCTACTGCTCATAAACTGTTTCAGTTGTTTTTTAGTGGATGGACCTCATAAAAGGCTTGGTTGCTATTTTCAGACTGTAACAAAGCCACATACCACTATCTCTTCCTGCTTTTCCACATTTTGCCATGGTATAATTGCTTTAAACGAAGATACAATTTGGAAAATATATACAACTAACGTAAGTTACTTAGTATGGTGTGACCTAAAGTATTGAGATAATGTAGGGCAGTTAGATTAACAAATGTGTTTATTCATATATTGCACAAAGTGTATGTATAGAAAATGCTCTGAACGTTAATCTATGCATCAATAAGCACATTGTTACAGGTTTACTATCCCTTGCTGGAGTGATATGTCAATTCAAAGGAAAAATTGGACAAACATGAATAATGATGCATATAGTCCCTCCAGTCCCACCTTGAAATTTAGTTTTTTTTTATCTTGCATCGTTAGTCGGGTACACGATGTGACTTTAATCTAAATTAAGGTATAAATCCTTAAGTGTCATTCTATATTATATTAATCTTTTTTTTTTCAAATTCATGTGATCAATGAATCCAAATTAATCTAGAATACTTCCTCGATTGTAATGAACATTCAAATAAGTCAATAGAGAAACTCTCAACTTTATTTTAGATGCAGATACAAGTAATGATTTCTTTCTGGAGAAGTGAGAAATCCTCAAAGTAACCTATGAACCTATCGAGTATAAGTAATCAGCTGAATTCACTTCCCCAACAGCAACAGAAACTTATCCAAGAAGTAAGCAAATTTAATTAGAGAAATATATAAATGATTAAAACATTAATATTCTTACAGCTGTTCTAATCTTCGCAAATTTCCAAGTTCAGATGGCAGGGAACCGTTGAAATTGTTTGTCCCAAATCCCCTGCAACATAAAAAAGTTATAGAAGATAAAATTGCAATCAACAAAGAATCAAACAGTAGAAGAAGTTGATGGTTCATGACACAAATACAAATAAAGTAGGAAACGTATACAGCGATCTAAGGTCCGTAAGCCGCCCTAACTCAGGTGGAACCTCCCCAGATAATGCATTAATGCTGGCAGTCCTGTACAACATTTGAAATTCATCGTCATAAATTCAGATGTATTCTTAAAGATGTAGAGGTTGAAAATGATCGCCAAGTTTAAAATATGAAGGAAAAAATAGAAGGATGGCTTACATGTACAGCATCCGAGTTAAATTACCAATGGAAGGTGACAAGGAACTGTCAAGTAGTTCTGGTCCACCTTGCTGTAGCAAATACTTGATTATTTAGCAGAATGAAGCATAGGCATTCATAAAAACCAGTTTATATGTGTGTGCACGTATATATACACACACAGATAAAATAGTTGTAGATTTTAACTTCCTATAGTTACCGAAAATAGTAATCAACATGGTTTTTTAACCACGTTAATTGTATGTTTTACAACTAACCATCGTATTTGTTAAAATATACAAGATAAAATAAAATATCCCAAGGTGAGTTATTCAATCTATCATACTTCTCATTACATTATTAAAAAAACCATTCGAAACCATCTACATTCACTCATCACCGGAAGCAGCCCTAACACGGTGGATCGAACCACGGGTATGAACAACGACCCGAGGGACTTGAACGCGGGTAGATGTCGAGTCCGCAGTGTCGGTCAAGTCTTCATCAACGTCAGCATCGAGGTCAATGACTTCATCCCACTTCCATTTGATGAGAGCTTGCACACGTTTTGCGTGCTTTTGAAAATCACGCAACTGAAAAAAGTACTTCATTATTATTTGTACATCAAATATTAACATGGGCATGGAATATATAAGCAAAATTACCTCATCGCTTAGCTCACGGGCTAAGTGGGATTGGTAAGGTTGAAAAGCCTCACCAAATGATATTATCTCCACACTTGCAGATTTTTTCGGTCGAGGATGAACACCGGCTGCATCCCTCTGGATGCTTGTTTCAGTAGAAACTTTGTTCACACTTACAGAATTTTCTGGGCGAGGATGAACACCGGCAGCATGCTTGTTTCTGTCGGAACTTTGCTCTCCATGTCTGATAAATAAACATAAAAGTTGAAATTTAAAAAAGAAACATAGACGGTGCACCTACCCCCCCTTCCTCTTACACACTTACACCTTGCTATAAACTGAAAGCTTAGACAAATTCATTATAACACATATAGAAAATATATTTCAAAAGTTCTAACCTCAAATGAAAGAGTAAGAACTTTTGATGGTTCTTTGGTCAAGATTTGAGAGATTTGACGGTTCTTTTGATAATGTAAATGAACGTATATGAATGTACCCGGATGTATTTCATTATTACAAAAACTGTTAACATTTGAAATTGAGTTTATATGAATGTAATTGAACTAAGTGAACATAATTGGACTGAACTAAATTTCATTTGAATGTTTAAATGAATTTAAATTGAACGTACGTTACACTGAAAGTAATTGAACCTAAAATGACACAATCTTAACTGATGAAGAGGTTAATATATTGAAAATACTTGATTGAACATATTCAAACATCACTGAGATTTATTCAGAATATCAACAAATGTTAATATATTGAGCATACTTGAATCACATATCTCCATCAATTCACTAATTAAAGTCTTATTTAAACAATATTGAGATTAATTCAGAAATTGATAATGAATCAGAATGAACTTATAATAACACTTCTCTAAACCTCCATTAAAATCCCATACAGAAAATCGTATATGAATATTACAAGGAGCGAACATACCTCAAATGAAGAAATCGATTAGCACCTGCTTCCTTCTGATTCTTTCTTGTGAATTCCCTTGGTCTTCTTAGGCCTATTTTCTCCCTCACCTAGAAAGAGAGCGAGATAGAAGCAGAAAACAAGTCATGTTTATTCAATTCAAACGGTTTCAGGTATATATTTGTTCTTCGCTCAATTGAGCACCCATTAGAATCAACTTAAAAAAAATTAAACCGATTGAAATAAACATAAAACCCAATAAATGGTTGTATTGATATAAATACCTAAAATAAACTTGAAATTAGGGTTTAGACGCTCACCAGATGTCGAATGTGAAAACGTTGGATGTGAAATGTTATGTTGCAGATGGTCAATCGCCAATTTATAGATGCAATCTGGAGGAGTTGAAACTCTATTGAAGGCGAGAGTGCAGTCGTGGAGGAGTGAGGGAATTCCGATTGAAGGGGAGGAGTGGCCGATTAGGGCTGGAACTCCGAAACAGGTATGAGGGGAGAGCTCGTGGAGGTTGAAGGCGAAGACGTGGAGAGAAGGGAAGTGGGCTGGATCGTGATTTGGGGGTGGAGGATTAAGAGGAGTGCGCAGGAGATAGAATCTGCCGTGAAATTAGGAATTTGAACGGTGCAGATCAAAAGTTGGCTGAATTTAAACGGACCAGATTAACTCAAATGTGGTTACACTCGTCTCCATCCATATATATATATATAATATTATTTTAGAATGTTACTTGTTTTTTTGGGGAACCACTTGAACCATGGATCTTCAATCCTTCGTGCCATCGACTTGGCACCATCACCATTCAACCCTTCAGACCTTGAACCCTACACGTCATCAAATCGGCACCAACACCCCTTGAACCTTTAGCCCTCCATGTCATCAACTTAGCACCATATATCTATCACCTAGAAGAATTTAATTGCCGAATACTTTCTTCTTTTGTATTGCAAGCTTTGAAGGACCTGATAACATAATTCAACAACAATTCCCAAACTCACAATTTGAGAAATACTCTATGGTAGCGTTTGTTTTTTAAGAGGTCTGAATTCTTGTTTTGCTTCTTATTAATAAGAGGTGGTGCTGAAATTTAAAATCTGAATCAATAAGACTGTTTGTTTTTGTAATGTCTGGAGACGTCTTAAGAGAAATAAGAGCATATGAAATGAGACGGTGATAAGAGATTTTAAGAAGTTAGGTCACCACTTCTTAATTCAAATGTATTTAAGAGTCATTAATGTAATAACTGGGTAAATTTGTATATTTTAAAAGTTGGGTGTGAGTTGGTCAAGACTCAAAGATGAAAGGGGGTAAGATGTAACATTAGAATAAAAATGGATTTTAACCCTAATGACCTCATTCTTGGTATCACTCGGCGGCTGAGAAAGAGAAGGAAAAGTTAGGGCGATTTTGGCGATCGAAGCGAGGGAGGGGACGTCTTGGTTGAGAAATTCAAGTTCCTTTGATTCTTCGTTAAGGTAAACCTCCCTCTCATCAATATCTTTATTGTTAGATAATGTAGTATTAGTTTTGAGTTGTGTTTGGTTTGGTTGTCTATTCTGTTGATTGGGGAGTTGGGGTTTTGTTGTTAATTTGGCTTATGTGAAAGATTTAAGCGAAGAATACCAGGTGAGTTTTCTAAACTAAGTTTTATTAACGAAAACTTATGAAAATGTTGTTAATACTTTCTTTCATTACGTTGGCTTGCTCATGATGAATTTGTTAAAGCGTGTTTATAAATTGTTGATATTTAAATGTATGCATACATTATTTATGGAAGTGGTGACCTAAGTCGGGGAATGTGGCCCGCCTGCTCATACCGGGGAGTGTGGCCCGCTTATGCCATTGGGGGTGTGTCCCAAAATTAAGGCAGTGCGAGTTAGACACACCGTTTTCGACGGTAGTGTGGTCAGTAGTGTGAATTACTCATATGTTGCTTATAAATCTGTTTGATTAAAGTTGATGTTTGTATTGTTGCTTAATCGTTAGAGGGGACTCACTAGACCTTCGGTCTAACCCTCGCCCTTTTAAAACTAAAAATCTTTTCAGGTAGGCGTGAGCTAGGAAGTGCCGATAGGGGCAAGGAGAAGGTGTAGCGGGAGTGGCTAGAAGATCTTCACCTTAGTTATCTTTCTTTTATTATCTCAGTTGTGTATAGGTTGCAATTGCAAACCTTGAATTAAATTGTAAGCTTGGGGTCGTTTCGGCGTGGAATATTATTATGATTTTAGTATCGTTATTTATTGTCTTGGTTGGGTTGTTACAATTAAGATGCTATGAAAACTGGAAAAAAACAAACAGTATGAATGTCAAAAGGTCTGAATGATTCAGACTTAAGAGCCAGAGGTATTTAAAAAAAAAACAGACAGCCATGCAATCCCTCCAAAAAAAATCTTCAAGTTAAGACATAAACTCAACTTCTAATCCCTTTTGCTCAAGTATAGTGGATGATATAAGTGATGGGAAGAAAACACTAACAGCTAGTCGCTACTGAAGCTAATTAAGTAAAACTAACTAATCCCGGAATTACTTACAAACATGTGATTTTACCATTCTATCCTTAGTAGTCCAATCCCTTGGGTATCCCTGCAACTGTACCCTGGCTGCTTGTGTTTCATCCATCTCTGCAACAGATGTAGGCCTCCTCAGGTTCATTGCAGAAAATTTAGTTGTATCACTCCGCTTCCAATGTCTTCTGCAATGATTGCAACAACTTTGTTATCTTGTCCATTAGCAGTCATTGGCAAGTTAATCTTTTATTTGCGGCGCATATAAGGGTCTTTGATCAGCTGCTTCTTGAAAAGAGACAGGTGGGCTGTGTAATCTGTGGATTTCCAAGATTTTCTGGACTGTGTGAGACAACATCAAGAAATAAGAGACATTTGTTATTTGGACATTAAGCATTGTATCCAAATGGTTCAAGTGACTAGATACCAGACTTGGAAATAGTCTGAGCATCGCCACAGTGATTCCAGTTATGTCCAACTAAGTATAAATGGACACAAAATATCATCATTACCGTTAAGGTTTTTTGCCGCCTCTATCATGCCCTCTTGAGATAATGGGATTGGTTTTGTCTTGGATTTTGCCTCCAAAGGCGTTAGATATTCCTCAAACACACATCTTTTTTCCAATGCTTCAAATGCCGATGATGATTGCTTTCCTTGGAAAATTGTAAAAGATCCATTTTCTCTTTCTGTAGAATTCTTAACATTTGTAATTCATAATTCATCACCAAGTTCTGCACCAGAGGCGACATATTTGAAATTGGGCAAACATCTCTTAAGTTAAGTGACAACAATAGTGATTCCAACAAGATAGCATTGTTCGGACCACCTCACCATAAGAATTCAAAAACGTATTTTAAATCACTAGTCTCGGTTCTCCTCAAGCAAATCACAAAACAACTACATTCAAATATTTAGGGAGGCCATCATACTTAGAGCAACGAACTAACATCATTGGCTCATTATCACTCAACTTCAAAACCTTTTTTAACAAGTGTGGTTCATTTTTGAAGCATCTTCCCAAATAAGATAAGACAACCCTATTAGTCAAACCTAAATGCATTTTATCCACCTTTCTTATAAACAATAACTTGTTCCAAACTTTCAAATCTCACCAATGTGGGACAACTTAAACTCAACAACAATTGACCATTTGAGAATACTCAATTAGTCAATTCTCTCATGATGTCACATCAAATCCCCAAACTTTTTCCTTATATATATATAAAGAGAGAGAGAGAGTGAGGTTCAAATGAGAATAATACATATTTAAAAGAATAAGAGAATAATTTTAGGCCAATTATTTTATTAAATAATACCTTAAATAAAATTTTCTTAAAAATCGCCTAAAATGACATATGTGTCATTTGTTGTATACATATTATATATGAAAACTCATTTATTATATATAGATTATATAATAAAATTAATTAAGGTATTTATTCATGATTTTTTTTAGTTTACATGATTTAAACATGATTAATTAATTAATTATTTATTTATTATTTTTTACAACATTAAAATAAGTGTGAATTAGTTTTCATTTTAAATATTTATTTTTATTGAGTTAGTTTATTTAAAAAAATTCTACAATTTTCGTCAAAAATCACATGTGATATCCACAACAACTAATCGACATTTTTTCCTAAAAAAGATTCGCTAGTTTTCATCGATGTATCACATGTGATATTGATCATAGTAGAAGAGAAATGTAAGGTGTTTACAACATTACAAGTGATATGTGTAAATTATGAATTACGTTTTAAATCATATGTGATCTTATGCATTTTAAATTTGTTTTGCTACACATCACATATGATTCTGTTTTCACTATTTTTTTTAACAAATGTTTAATTTGAATCGTTGCTTTTCAAATTCTAAATCAAATATGATTAGGAAAACATTTTGAAACAAAGTTAATTCATTATGAATCACATGTGATTTGATGAAAATTTATGAATTACATTTTGAAATACATGTGATCTTATACATATTTTATGTATTTCACTACAAAATTTTCGACCTTTTCCGACGGCCAAATCCGCCGGAAATCCGCCGGAAATCGGCGTTTTCGGCGGATTTGGTCGGCCGGAAACAGGGGCGCCGCAAATCATTTTTTTCGGCGGCATTTTCGGCGGATTGAGATTTTCGGCGGATTTGGCCGTCGGAAACGGATCCGATTTTTTTTAAATTTAAATGATTTGATTAATTAAGAAAATTAATTTTAACAATTTGCGGCGGATTTTCGGCGGAATATTCCGCCGAAAATAGTTATTTATTTATTTTTATTTGTACTTAATTAATTTATTTATTTTTATCAAAAAAATCTTTCGGCGAAATATGTCGGCAGATTTTCGGCGGAATATTCCGCCGAAAATAGTTATTTATTTATTATTTTCAGCATAATACCAACGATACGTTATTTATCGACGATCAGTATTACCGACGGATTTTAGCGACGGATTAACGACGACTACGTGACAGCGACGTTTATAGACGGATTACCGACGGAACGTTAAAAAAATAATTAAAAATACAAAAAATCTGTATAAAAACCTATTAAAAACCATTGATAATTCATATGCAAAAACCATTACAAAACACTATTGTCTTTAATACAATATCATCTCAAATCTGTAAACTAAATTCAATGTAGTCTGTAAACTAAAACATTGGTAATGGTAAGTGGTGTTTCGGGTCTTCTCTTTCGTTATGAGCTCCATCTTAGCTTTGCAAGCCCAATCGATCTGCAACCACAAAAATAGAATATCTATGTTAATCAAATAAGATCTTGAATTATTCCAATTAACAATCAATCATTAATTCGAGATTCTAGTACAACCGTACACAGTTAACGGTAATAATTCAAACATACCAATTTGGTATAACATCAAAATAATAACCATTCATCAATATATGCGTTTCAGTTCGAAAATGGTTAAAAGAAAAACTCACCTCGATGACGACAAACGAGGAATTTAAACTTTAACCGAGACGACGATCGAAACCGAACACTTGCACAAACTTTGAAATAAAATGTCAAAAAAGAGACGCTAAAATGGACGATATCACCAACCATCACATATGATTATGTATTTAATTTGCTACACATCACATATGATTATGTTTTCATTAATTTTGTTTTTTACGTTTAATTTAAATTATTGTTTTTCAAACTTTAAATCATATATGATTAAGAAAATATTTTGAAAAAAATAATAATTCATTGTGAATCACATGTGATTTTGATAAAAAAATTATTATTTTTAAATATTGTTCTAAATAAAAAATGGATTCTTTAAATGAAAATTAAATAAATTTATTTTAAATGAATTAAATATAAAAAAATGGGAATTTAATTAAAATGCCCTAAGTTGAAAAATCAGTACCCAATATGCCCCAAATCTTGTTATTTTTGCCAAAATACCCCTTATGTCCGCGTTTTTTTTGCTTGAAACGAGGACTTGGTCCGCGTTTTGTCCTCGTTTCACTGTTACAGGCGGCCTTAGTCCGCGTTTTGTCCTCGTTTCACTGTTACACGCGGCCTTGGTCCTCGTTTTGTCCTCGTATTGTCCTCGTTTCACTGTGACACGTGGGTTGGGTCCGCGTTTGCTTTTTGGGTGCAATTCAATTCAATTGAATTGGAAATTTATTATATATTTACATTTTATACCCCTATAATTATTTAGTTAGTTTATTTTATACCTTTTACTTTTCTATTTTTCATTTTTCATTTTCATTATATTAACACATAAAATCGTATATCAACTAAAATACGTTAAAATAATACGTTTTAATTTTAACAAGTTACACCATTATAATCGTCTCTTCGAAACCTTCGAAATGAGCCCAATATTGAATATTTTTGGATTTAATTATTTAATTATATATCATATGTACTACATAAAACGTATGAAACGTATGCATATGCTATTTTTCCTTTTACCATAAAAAATAAAACGTATTATATATCATATATACTACATATTTTCTGGCTCAAAGTATTGGGTACCAAATGTGCATATGAATTTGAAGCCAAGAATTGGTACCTTTTTTCAGTCTTATCAGCAAGCTATTTCAATGTATGAAAAGTATGCTGAGAAAGGTGGATTTGATGTTAGACTTTCAACAACTATTAATGGTCAATATGGTATTGTGAAGATCAAGTATGTTGTTTGCAGTAAAGAAGGGGATCCACCAAAAAAGAGTTTTAATACTGTTCATGATAGTATTGAAGGTAAAAGTCATCGTAATTCAACTACGAAGAGGACAGGTTGTAAAGCATGCATTAGGGTGCGTTTTGTACCTTCAAAATCATTGTATGAGGTTTATCACTTTGAGGAGAAACATAATCATATGCTTCTTGATGAGAATGATATGAGTATGTCTCGAAAACGAAGGCAGTTGTCTTTAACCGATCAAGTTTTTATTCACAATGCTGCAAGTTGTAATGTTGGAACAACAAAAGCGCATACATTGCACATGTCTTTGAAAGGTGGTTTTGATGTTTCTGGTTGTACTGTTAATGATTATAAGAACTTTAGGAGAGATTTGAATGCATTTGTTGGTGCTGTTGATGGTGAAATGGTTCTTGGTATGTTGGAAGATAGATCAAAGGATGATGTACAGTTTTCTTTTGAATACAATCGGCAGGATAGTGAGTTATGTGGAATTTTTTGGGCTGATGAAATTGCTAAACTGAATTACCATGAATTTGGAGATGTTATTTCATTTGATGTTACGTTTCGCACAAACCAGTAAGCTTGTCAACTGTAATTCATTTTTTTAGATTATTTATATGTTGGTTTTTATGTTTATACCTTTTGTTTTTTTATATCTTTTGTTTTATAGGTATAGAATGGTGTTTGTTCCGTTTACTGCTATTGATAATCATAAAAAATATGTCACGGTTGGTGCTGCTTTGTTGTCTGGTGAAACTCTTGATAATTTTAAGTGGCTTCTTGAGGCGTTTTTGAAAGCACATTGTGGGAAGCAACCTAGTTTGGTTTTAACAGATCAGTGTTTGGCAATGAAACAGGCTATTCCATTGGTTTTTACGCAATCACGTCACAGATTATGTATGTGGCATATTATGGCCAAAGTTCCAAACAAGGTTAGTATCTATTCATATATGAATTGTTGATAAATGATTTAAGTTCATATATGAATTAGTGTTTAGTTAGTATTAAATCTGTTCATATATGAATTATTTTTATATAATTAAAATTCATATATGAATTATTGTTTACTTAATATTGTTTTCATATATGAATTATTTTCATATAATGATAGTTCATATATGAATTATTGTTTAGTTATTTCATCATGAAAGTTCATATAAAACGTTATTTCTTTATGCCAATTTTGTAGGTTAGCACAAGGATACACAGGGAGACAGATTTTAACAAACGCTTTAATAAACTTGTTTGGAATGTTCAATTAGAGCTTGAAGAGTTTGAAAGTATGTGGTTGGATTTGATTAGTGAGTTTAAACTTCAGAAGAGCAAATGGTTTTCATACATGTTTCATATTCGTCAACGATGGATTCCTGCTTATTTGAAGACTATTCCTTTTTGTTCATTGATGAAAACTACATCAAGGTCGGAGAGCATAAATTCCTTTTTCAACAAATTTGCTCACCATGGTAACAACTTTGTAACATTCATGCTTGGATTTGATAATGCAATGCGTAAGCAAAGAAATTCTCAACGTAGGCTTGATCATATGACAAAGACAACTATTCCTCATATGTGCACTCCGAAGGCTATTGAGAAACATGCATTTGAAGTTTACACACGATGTATATTTTTGGAAGTTCAAAAAGAGATAAATAAAGCAGCTTGGTCATGTGTTCTGCAGAATGTTGTTGAAAAGGATGGATGCCAAGTTTATACAATTCAACAAAATGATAAGGATAATAAAAAGAAGCAGTTCAAGGTAAGAATTGTTATTCATATATGCATTTTTATTATTATTTATTAACACGATTACATTTTATTGTTCATTTTTGTTATAGGTTGTGTGGAATCAATTGGATTCAACGTTTGAATGCCAATGCAATCATTTTGTTCAACATGGATATCTATGTCGTCATGTTTTCAAAGTGCTTATGAATGAGAATTTTGATGCCATACCCGAGAAGTATATATGTCGTCGTTGGAGAAGAGACTTGATATCTTTTAATCTTAGGCACATTTCATGGAGGCAAGGGGATCCAAATGGTGAATTGGCAAGAATTAGCTATGATGCACAAACAACTTTGGATTATATTTTGATGAGTCTTAGAAATGACAAAGAGAAGCTTAAAGAGGTTGTTGACAAAATTCACAGTATGAAGATTGATGTAGATGCTCACGTTCCTTACCAAACCAGATTGCAGAAGAAGAATGACACTATAAGAAATCTTATTGGTGTGAATCCACTGGACAAAATTGATATTCATCCACCATCTGGTATCCGCAATAAAGTTTGTGGAACCGGAAAACGTTGGATCGGTGCAGGTGAGAAAGCAGCAAAACAGAATCAAAAGACCAAGAGGTTGTGTAGAAATTGTCAAAAGATTGACTATCATGATTCTCATAATTGCCCATTGAAGATTGTTGATTAGTTGATAGATACATTTTATAGGTCATTTTTCTAATTCAATAATCATTGTTAATTGCAATAATTTCATGAATAAATGACAATTCTTTTATTGTGAGCATTCAATTTTATTTTTATAGTTGTTTATGTATTAATGTTCATATATGAACTCAAAGTTTCATATATGAACACAGTTGTTATTGAATTCTTATTCATATATGAATGTGAAGGTTCATATATGAAGCTTTTCTTCATATTTTGAATATGTAGCATTAATTCATATATGAACTCAAAGATTCATATATGAACACATTTGTTATTCAATTCTTGTTCATATATGAACGTGAAGGTTCATATATGAAGCTTTTATTCATATTTGAATATTTTATAACTCTTGCACTTCATATATGAATAGCATTAATTCATATATGAACTCAAAGATTCATATATGAACACAGTTGTTATTCAATTCTTGTTCATATATGAACGTGAAGGTTCATATATGAAGCTTTTATTCATATTTGAATATTTTATAACTCTTGCACTTCATATATGAATAGCATTAATTCATATATGAACTCAAAGATTCATATATAACACAGTTGTTATTCAATTCTTGTTCATATATGAACGTGAAGGTTCATATATGAATTAAAAATATATCAACAACGTTTAGAAAGTGTAATATTATAGACATCATCATACTAAAACATACAAAATGTGCCAAGATGTATCAAAATATTGTTCATCAACCAAACATGAAAAGAATACAATATTGTTCATAAACCAAACATATCACCGATACCCATTACTTGAATTGTTTATAATGCAGCCTGCCTGTCTTTCTTATTTGATTTTGCAATTGATTCAAGGTACTTCTTCTTTTCTTCATCAAAGGAGTCGAACTCAATTGCTTGATCAATCACCATTTTCTTGTACAAATTCCTCTCCGATAGCAACAATTTGGTGGCATATTTGTACCGCAGTCGGTAGATCTGTTGTTTCTGTGATTTCTCATTTGATAAAAATCCACAATCCCACTTCTGTATGTCTTGCCCTGTGTAGTGTTCCATGTGTCGCATGATAAAGATTCCACAGTCAACTTTGCTTTTAGTTGAGCACCACTTCATAATGTGTCTATTTGGATGTAGTGGGGCAACTACTTCTGTTTTTGGGTGCTCAACTGACCTCAAGTATGCTGTAAACAACTCATGCTGCATAATATTTCAAGTCATATAAGTAATTTTGATAATATGTTCATTTATTAACTTTTTAAAAATGTAAACAGTTTTATGCTTACCAGCCTTTGTGGTATGATTCCATATTTGCTTTCTATGGATACATTTGTGACATGTTGTCTATCACCTGGACTTGTGGGTTCTTCAAGTTGTATACAAACAGAAAAAAAGTGTTCTGATTGGATAATTGGGAAGAATATATGTTTCATTTTATAAATAGAAAATGATTAAAAATTGAAAAAAGTAATTAGTATTTTTTTTTTGAAGATTTATATATTTTAGATACATACCAAATCGTAATCTCTCAAATTAATCAATTATGCTTTCTCCCTCAATGCAGCTGTAATGTTTGATTTGAAAATTCCGAATCTTTCATCATGAGTAGTGTTGTTACCCAATATCCCATCCGGCTAAGTAAACAAAGTAATTAAAATATTAGTTCATATTTTAATCAAACCTGCTAGGAGATGTTAACTTGAAAATTATGCATATATGAACCACCAAAGAATGATTATATTAACTCATATATTCATTCATATATGTATTTGTTAATAACAATTTATATGTGAGGTATACCATTTTTTTTTGAACATGGCAGTTATTGTATGACTTGATTCATATATACATTTTATGTTCTTTCTCAAACATAAATATAAGGATTCATATATGAACATTAAGGTTCATATATGAATGTAAACGTTTGTGTTCATATATGATCCCAAAGGTTCATATATGAATTCATATATGATCCCAAAGGTTCATATATGAATTCATATATTCACATATGAATTGGTATATGAAATCATATTTGAATATATATGAATTCATATAAGCATTGATAAATGAATATTTAGAATATGGTAAGTTAAACCATTCATATATGAATCAAAACAGTTAGAAAATATGAACATAAAACTCAAGTTAATATGAACTAGTTTTTAGTTAAAGTAGTTGGATAATCTTACCAATACCCCAGTGTTAAGGAATAGACGGTGAGGGGATTCCCTGCTCCTCAATTGCTCTTCATTATTCAATAATGCTGCCCCAAGCGTCGATAACATTTGCAACAACATAGGTGTTAGGCATTAGGCTCTCAGCTGCCACCCGTATCATGTATACATCATCGCTTGTTGCATAAATGATATCACTATAAAGCAAATAGAATCATGATTAAATAATGAAGCAATTTAATATATATGCATATCATAAAAGTGAAATAGTAAAGGTTATACTTACTGGTTTCTCCTGTCAATGCAAATAACCATCTTCCAATCTTGTTTTCTGTTTGTGACAGACATTTTGTTATATGAACAAGTCTGTCAATGTATGGTGACTTTAGGCTCTCTGTCATTTTCACCTATCTCTTCCCCAAATGTTTCTCCTCTTCCCTTTCCTTGATCTTTTTTTCATCTTCTTCCCTTTCCTTCATCCTTCTTTCATCCTCTTCCTTTTCCTTCATTTTCTTTTCATTTTCTATCTCTTCATCTTTTTTTTTTTTTTTTCTGTAATTCATCTTCTTCTGATGATATTCCCAAACTGAAACTTGGTATATCAAGTATGAAGATGCAATTTTGGCCACATCTGGTTTTTTTTCATCTATCTTCTTCTTATCCTCTTTGTTAAGTTTGTCATATGTTACTTATCGTGTGTCTGCAATTATCCCATGGTACGATTTTTTCCCGTCAGTACATGACAAAACAGTTAAATTTTTTTATAAAAAACATTTTTTTATTAAGTCTAAATTAAACAAATTTATAAAAAAAACATTATTACCTTCTCAAAACCATCTAAAATCTTATTGTAAATCAGCAAAAAAATAAAAAAAAATAAAACATTAAAATCGTGTATCAGTGTAAAGTAATTCATATATGAAATATAAAATAATTCATAAATGGATTCATATATGAATCCATTGTACTTATTGAATTCATATATTCAATTGATATTCATATATGAACTCAATTTTCATATATTAACAGTAAGCTTCATATATGAATTTTAAAGAATTCATATAATGATTCAATTCATATATGAATATTAACTCAAGTTTCATATATTAATATTATGGTTCATATATGAAGCTTTATCTTCATATATGAAAAATTATAAATAATGGACTCATATATGAATCTTATTCATATATAAATGTTATTCATATATAATGAATTCAAAGCTTCATATATGAAGATTTATGTTCATATATATATATATATATAGTAAGCTTCATATATGAATTTTAAAGAATTCATATAATGATTCAATTCATATATGAATATTAACTCAAGTTTCATATATTAATATTATGGTTCATATATGAAGCTTTATCTTCATATATGAAAAATTATAAATAATGGACTTATATATGAAGCTTATTCATATATAAATGTTATTCATATATGAATTCAAAGCTTCATATATGAAGATTTATGTTCATATATGAAAAAGTATAATCAAAGATTCATATATGAACTATATAGAATAAATATATGCCAAAAACATATGAAAAATACTATCAAATATACCAAAACAGATTAAATATACTAAAGCATATCAAATATAGCATGAAATATACCATCAAATATATACCAAAACAACCCACTATGACTATACAAAATGTATGTTCACTATCACCAACCCTAAATGTAGCAGAAAACATTGTTTTTACCAATCCCCCATCATTCAAAAACAAACACCTATACCAACAAACAAACATTGTTCAACAAACCCATCATTACCTATAACATCTCTTGTCTTTCATTCTTTTTTGTCTTTGCAAGAGATTCAAGATGTTTCTTCTTTGTTTCATCGAATGAGTCAAACGTGTTTGCTTCATCGAATGAGTTAAACGTGTTTGCTTCATCGATAACTTTCTTCCTATGCAAATTCTTCTCAGAAAGCAACAACTTTGTTGCATATTTGTATCTCAACCGAAAGATTTATTGTTTTTGAGGCTTTACATTTGTATTAAAACCACAATCCCACTTCATGATATCTTGTCCTACATAGTGCTCCATATGCCGCATGGTGAAGATCCCGCAATCAATTGTGTTTTTTTTTCTGAACACCACTTCATTATATGCCTTAGTGGTTGTAGTGGTGCCATCTCTTCAGCTTTTGGATGTTCAACTGATCTCAAATACTTGATAAACAATTCATGCTGCATAATATTATTATTCATATCAGTAAAATTCATAATATATTCAGTTATGAAGTTTATGAAAATTTAAACAGTACTATGTTTACTGGTACATGTCCATATTTGTTTTGTATGGAGACATCTGTAGACATGTTGTCTATAACAAGAAATTGTGGTTTCTTCAAGTTGTAAACAAACAAGTAGAAGTGGTTTGATTGTATGATTGGAAAGAATATCTGTTTTCATTATAGAATTGAAAAATAAATTAGATTTCATCTAACTATGTATGTTGTGTATATAATATTTATACATACCAGATCATACTCCCTCAAGTTTGCCATATTTTCATTGTTCTTTAACATATCCTTGATGTTAGAGCTGAAAATCTTAAAACTTTCTTCTGTTGTGGTCTCCTTCTTCACAACTCCATCCGGCTAAGTAAACAAAGTAATTACATTTGATTTTTTATTTTCACAAAAATTTTAAATGTGAAGACCAAAGTTGAAATTCATATATGAACCCAAAGGTTCATATATGAAAATTAGGCTTCATATATGAACCTTTGGGTTCATATATGAACTCCAACGTTTACATTCATATATGAACCTTAACGTTCATATATGAATCTTTGTATTTATGTTTGAGAAAGATTATATGAACCCAAAGGTTCATATATGAAAATTAGGGTTCATATATGAACACCAATGTTTACATTCATATATGAATCTTTGTATTTTATGTTTGAGAAAGATTATATGAACCCAAAGGTTCATATATGAAAATTAGGCTTCATATATGTTGGGAATTAAAGAATTGCTTAAGTATGGTTAATGCTGCTAGCACAACTGATTACTACTGCTAGTAGATTTAATACTGCTTCACAAGTTAGTACTGCTATTTCAAAAGTTAGTACTGCTTGGAGAGTTAGTACTGCTAGTAGTTAGTACTGCTGAAGTTAGTACTGTTAGATCAAAGTTAATACTGCTGAACACAATTACTACTGCTGAGGATTTTAATGCTGCTGAAGATAGTTAATACTTCTGAAGAAGATTAGTGCTGCTTATGAGATGAAGACTCAATATGGAATGAAGACAGCTGTATAGAAGACTTGCTAAAGTAAAGGAGATAATTATGGATTGAAGATCAATTGTATTTTGATAATTATCTTGTAATATGTCTTGTATAAATAGTATAGAAGTCTATGATAGAATTAACTTTTAAATTCTGAACTTTTATTTTGATAAGTTCTTATAGAGAGAATTAACCTCAAGGTTTATAATCCTAATTCTAGAGAAGTAGAATTCGTATTGGTGAGACTGTTCATCAATATTGAGGTTTTGTTTGAAATCTTGTAACTTTAATCATTCAATAAAGTTTACAAGTTGTGATTTCTGATTCACTGTTACATTGATTGTTGAATATTAAAGTGTTATTCCGCAACTCCTTTAATATTGTTTCTGAGTTCATTATTCTTGTTAAGAATTAGATCCTGACAAGTGGTATCAGAGCTAGTATTCTCAGAAACCTTCATTCATCATGGAAAACACAGTTGAATCAAACAGTACTCTTGTCTCAAAGGTTCCAATGCTCAGATCTAATGAGTTTGACATGTGGAAGATTAGGATCAAGCAATACATTCTCCTCACAGATTACTCTATGTGGGACATCATTGAGAATGGCCCATCTGATGAAGGAAAGATTGATGCAGATGGAAAAAGAATCCCACCAAAGACGGATGCAGAAAGGAAGACAAGGCAGACAGAGATGAAAGCCTTGAGCACACTGCTCTTGGATATTCCCAATGAGTATCAACACCAATTCTGCAATTGAAATGATGCACAGATGCTTTGGAATGCTCTAGAGAAGAGATTCTCTGGTACCAAAAGTACCACGAGAAATCAGAAGGCAATCTTGAAGCAACTGTATGAAAACTTTATGTCAACTAAGAATGAGTCCATGACTCAAACTTTTGACAGGTTTAACAAGCTGATTGGTGAACTAGCTACTATGGGAGTACAGATTGATCAAGATGATTTAAACAGAAAGTTCTTAAGGTCCCTTGGAGATGAATGGACCATGTATACTGTTTCATTCAGACAGAATGAACAATTGGAAGAAAAGGAACTAGATGATATGTACAATGATCTGAGAGTGTTTGAATCTGAGGTGGAAGCAAAGAAGAAGCCTATTGGATATGTTCATAATGCTGCACTCCTATCAGCATCAATTGATTCTACTACTAACCCTGAATCAGTTAATGCTGCTAATGGAGTAAATCAAGAAAAAGGCACTGAATCTATTTTTGAAGCCTTTCTTTCCAGCCATGGAAACTCCTCTTTAATCAATGATGACTTGAAACAGCTTCATCCTGATGATCTTGAAGAGATGGATATTAAATGGCAGATAGCCATGCTTTCTATGAGGGTGAAGAAGTTCATCAAGAGGACTGGGAGGAACAATTTCTCCCAAAGATGAGAAGATGGAGCAGGATTTGATAAGTCAAAGGTGGAGTGCTATAAATGTCATCTGAAGGGACACTTTGCCAGAGAATGCAGAAGTGGAGTGTCTCACAATCACCAACAAACTCAGACTGGAAGCTTCAACCAGAACAGAAACTCTGCTCAAGCTCTTGTTTCTCAATAAGGAATGGGGTTTGACTGGAGTGATCAAGCAGAAGAGGCTATTCAAAATCAAGCTCTCATGGCAGAGGTATCTGATCTCCCAACTGAGGTACTTTCTAATCTCTGTTCTCAAACTTGCATTGACACTGTTAAAAGGTACAGGGATCACAACCAGAATATGAGTGATGACCTTAAGAGGTTAGAAAAAGATATAAAAGACCATGTGAGAATTGTTGAGAGGTTTGAGGAACAAATTAAAAGTTTCCAAGCCAATGAACTTCAACACTCATATGATACAAATTACTGGAAGTGGGAGAAAAATGACCTAGAAATCCAACTGACCAAATCTAAAGAGGAGAATGAAAAGTTGAGAGGAGAGCTAGACAATGTTAAGCTAGATGTAGAAAAGTTTTCCAATGCTTCTAAAGCAATGGACTCTTTACTACAAACTCAGTTTCATGACAAACTGAGAAGAGGAATTGGGTACAATACCACACCACCACCATACAACAACAACTACATCCCTCCTAAATTAGACCTGCTAGAGACCAAGGATAGGAAGCACTTACCTGAGGGATCCACTAAGATAGATCCCTTAGATGAAGTAGTTGTTAAGGACAAGACTGAGAAAGAGGCTAGTAAGGGTAAGGATAATACTGTGAGTGGTGAGATTCCTTTAGAGAATAATATTATCACCAATGAGGATTGTGGAAGGAACTGGGTCAAATCTAAGGACATAGAGAAGACTGAGGGAAAGTCCAAAAAGGTTCATTACAAACAGACTACAGTTGTGAATCCTGTTCCTTGCAAACAGTGTGCATGTAAGGAGTCTGAGCCCCTAAAACATGATAAAAGGAGGGGAAATCAAAGGAGTTGATCTGAGTAGTATCATCATACCAAAACCTTGTTTCATATGTGGCAAATTGAATCATCTTGCCAAACACTGTTAATTTAATCCCATTAACCAAAGGATAAATTTTCAAAGATCTGTTCAAAAACCCTTTGGTTATAGGAAAGATAAAAGGAACCATGTGGCTAAGAAACCTGCTAAATCTAAAAGCCACATGAAGAAAAAGACTGTAAAAGAAAGTGTCAAGATGTGGATTCCTAAAAGCACTAAAACTGTTAGTAATGCTACTACAAATAGTGCTGCTGACAAAGTTAGTGCTGCTAGAAGCAATACTACTGCTATCAATGTTAGTGTTGCTAACATTGTTAGTACTTCTTCAAATATTAATACTGCTAACTCTGTAAGTGCTTCTAACAAGGTTAGTACTGCTAAACTTGTCAGTGCTGCTAACTCTGTTAGTACTTCTAAAATTAGAACTGCTTCTAGTGTTTGTGTTACTAGACCTATTATCTGGACAAAGTACTCCAGTAAAGAGTGCTCTGATTTTAAAAATCTCATCAAAAAGGAATGTAAATACTTTGATGAGAAAGGGAGACCCAAGACCACTTTGGCTTGGGTTCCCAATCAATACTAATTGTTTTATCTTATGTGCAGGGCAATCAGCAGCTCAAGGGGAAGAGCATTTGGCATGTTGATAGTGGTTGCTCTAGGCACATGACAGGGAACATGGCTTGCCTCAAGAATTTCAAGAAAATTGATGGAGGACATGTTGCCTTTGGTAATACTCCAGATGGAGGTAAGATCAGTGGTAAAGGAGATGTAACAAAAGGTAAGATGACCTTTGAGGATGTTTTCTATGTTGAGCAGTTAAGGTACAACCTGTTAAGTGTATCACAGGTTTGTGACAAACATCATAGTATATTATTCACTAATTCAGAATGCATTATCCTTGCTCCTGGATTCAAGGTAGTTGATGAAAAGATGATACTACTAAGAACTCCCAGAAAGGATAATGTCTATTGTTAGGATATGGAAAATGTGTCAACTGATTCATCCCTAAACTGTCTTGTTTCAAAAGCTTCCTTGGATGAATCATCACTTTGGCATAGAAGGATGTGTCACATGAACTTTAAAACAATGAATAAACTTGTTAAAAACAACCTTGTAAGAGGTTTGCCTTCAAAAGTCTTTTCATGTGATGATCATTGTGTTGCTTGTCTCAAAGGCAAACAACACAAAACTTCTCATAAGTCCAAAGAGTTGAACACAATTTCTTCTTCTCTTCAGTTGTTGCATATGGATCTGTTTGGTCCTACAAATGTTATGAGTATAGGTAAGAAATCATATATACTGCTTAGTTATTGTTGATGATTACTCTAGATTTACTTGGGTATATTTTATAAGGACTAAGGATGAGACAAGTGGACTGATCAAATCCTTTATTCTAAGAATTGAAAACCAAACAAATCAAAAGGTAAAAGTCATTAGGTCAGACAATGGTACTGAATTTAAAAATCTTGACCTAAACACCTTTTGTGAGGAAAAAGGAATTGAGAGGCAATACAGTGCTCCTAGGACTCCTCAACAAAATGGTGTTGCTGAGAGAAGGAATAGGACACTGATTGAGGCTGCTAGATCTCTGTTGGCTTATTCAAAACTTCCAATTACTTTCTGGGCTGAAGCAGTTAATACTGCTTGTTATGTCCAAAACAGAGTTCTTGTAGTCAAGCCTAAAAACAAGACACCATATGAGCTTTTAAATAAAAGAAAACCATTTATTGGATTTTTCAAACCTTTTCGGTGTCCTTGTACCATTCTCAATACCAAAACTCACTTAGGAAAGTTTGATAGCAAGGCAGATGATGGTTTTCTTGTTGGTTACTCATCTCAGAGTAAGGCCTACAGAGTATTTAATTCTTCTTCTAGAATAATTGAGGAAAGTGACAATGTCAAATGCAATGAGAACACACCAAATCCTATTGGTTCAGGTCCTCAGTGGTTGTTTGACATTGATTCACTAACTAACTCTTTAGGTTTCAGTAGTGATGAGCATGCAGGTTCAGGAAGTGGAGGATCAGGGGATGTACAAGTACAAGACATTATTCCTCAGTCTGTGATCTTTACATTACCTACAATGGACCCTGTTGAAATATGTGAAAAGGAAACTGTTACTGAACCAATTCAGAGTGAAGAAGAAAGAGGAGAGGAGGAGAATCCAGAGCATGAAGAGCCAGAAGCAGCTGATGTGATTCCCTCAGCTGACTTAAATGATTCCAATCTAGAAATGGGAATCAATGAAGAACCTAGTCATCAAACTAGAACACAAAAGAACCATCCTCCAAGTTGGTAATAGGAGACATTTCTTCTCCTATGATAACTAGAAATCAAAGCAGACTTCAAGAGTTGCAGGATCAGCAACATACAGTACTTTCTTGCTTTCTATCTCAGATTGAGCCTAAGAAGGCCTATGATGCAATGAAAGATTCAAGTTAGATAGAAGCCATGCAAGAAGAGTTGCTACAGTTTGAGTTGCAAGATGTTTGGGACTTGGTGGACCTTCCAAAAGGTCATAGAGCTATTAGCACCAAGTGGATCTTCAGAAATAAAAAGGATGAGAGAGGAATAGTAATCAGAAACAAAGCAAGGCTAATGGCACAAGGGTACACTCAGGAAGAAGGCATAGATTATGAAGAAGTCTTTGCTCCAGTTGCAAGGGTAGAGGCAATTAGGCTATTTCTAGCCTATGCCTCATACATGAAGTTCAAGGTATATCAAATGGATGTGAAGAGTGCCTTTCTATATGGTACAATTGATGAAGAAGTATATGTCTGTCAGCCCCCTGGATTTGAAAATCCATCATATCCTGACAGAGTATACAAACTGAAGAAAGCACTTTATGGTCTACATCAAGCCCCAAGAGCATGGTATGATATATTGTCTACCTATCTCTTAGAGAATGGGTTTGAAAGGGGAATAATTGACAAGACCCTCTTCATTAAAAGAAGTAAGAAGGACATCCTACTTGTTTAGATCTATGTGGATGACATCATCTTTGTACCTACAAAAGAACAGATGTGTACAGACTTTGAAGAGTTGATGCACAAGAGCTTCAAAATGAGTGCAATGGGTGAACTCACCTTCTTCCTTGGGCTTCAAATGAAACAACAGAAAGATGGGATTTTCATCAGTCAATCAAAGTATGTGAAAGACATCCTGGACAAATATGTTTTATCAGACTCAAAGCCAACAAGCACCCCTATGGAAACACACAAACAGATCACTGCTGATCTTGAGGGGGAGGATGTTGATGTATATCTTTATAGATCAATGATTGGATCTCTCATGTATCTCACAGCCTCAAGACCAGATATCATGTTTCCAGTGTGTGTTTGTGCCAGAATCCAAGTCAAGCCAAAGCAGTCACATCTTCAAGCAGTTAAAAGGATTTTCAGATAGTTAAGACGGCAACCTAGATTAGGTCTTTGGTATCCTTATGAATCCAACTTTGACTTGATTGCTTATTCAGACAGTGACTTGGGTGGTGCTAATATGGATAGAAAGTCTACTTCAGGGGGATGTCAGCTTTTGGGTGCAAGACTAGTATCTTGGCAGTGTAAGAAGCAAACCACAATGTCCTTATCAACAACAGAAGCTGAGTACATTGCTGCTGCAAGTTGCTGCTCTCAGGTTCTATGGATTCAGAATCAAATGCTGGACTATGGGGTAACCTTTCTTCACACTCCAATCTTCATTGACAATAGCAGTGCTATAAGCATTGTTAACAATCCTGTCAAGCACTCCAAAACAAAGCACATTGAAATTAGGTATCACTTTATTAGAGACTGCAATGAAAAGAAGCTTATTCAAGTTGCTAAAGTTCATACTGACAACCAGTTTGCTGATCTATTCACTAAAGCTTTTGATGTGGGTAGATTCACCTTCTTGGTCACAAGTGTGGGCATGATCAACTCTGAATGAGCTCATGTTTAAAAAGTGATTGTATACCTGTTATTTGGTTGCTGTTGGTGTTACTAATCATCTTTCTCAGGAAGTATATTGCCTTGATCAGACTATCACAAGCTTCAAAAAGTGTAAGTATAGTTACTACTGCCAGTGTAGTTTTAATGCTGCCAGTGCAAAGTTACTACTTCAGGTATCAGTTAATACTGCTAGTGGTTAATACTGCTCTCAGTTAATACTGCTAGTGGTTAATACTGCTCTCAGTTAATACTGCTAGTTAGTTAATACTGCTTGTGGTTAATACTGCTAGTTAGTTAATACTGCTTGTGGTTAATACTGCTCTCAGTTAATACTGCTAGTTAGTTAATACTGCTAGTTAGTTAATACTGCTAGTGGTTAATACTGCTTCTTTCCCGAATCGTATAAATACCCTCTTTGCCCGCCTAAAAGCTCATAACGACTCTTTGAATACTATTCATCTTCTCTCTAACCTTTTTCTCTCAAGCACCTAGTGAATTTCAGTCCAGTTTACTCAAGCTCGATGGCATCAATGGCGTTTATTGATGAACACAATGAAATCGCGATGCTTCAAAAGCCAAAGCAAGCTGCTGGATTCCATCAAATAGTGGATTTTCTCAAGTCCAGCCATATCGCTCATGCTCTTACAGTGTCACCATCAATCTACATTGAGCACCAGAAGCAATTTTGGGCCAATGCCACCGCTATTACTGAAAATGGTGAGAAGGTTATCAAAACAAGGGTGTGTGACAAACCCTTGACAGTTTCTGAAGAGGTAATTCGCATCAGTCTACGTCTAGACGATGCCTCAGGTATAACATCTATCTCTAATGATGATCTGTTTTCCACTCTAACTAGAATGGGGTATGGAGGCCCATTGGGTGTTTTCAAGTTCTCAAAAGCCAAATTTTCACCCCATGGCGTTTCTTTATCCATACCCTTATGCATTGTATTTCCAGAAAAACTGCTGGATGGAGTGAGTTCAGTAGTACCATTGCTTATGCTTTGGTCTACTTGGCCACTCCCAGAAAGTATAATTTTTCAAAAATGATTTTCAATGACCTTGTGTCAAACTTGGGAAACAAAAAGAGTTTTTATATGTACCCAAGATTTGTCCAGGCAGTTATAACCAATGAATTGACGGATATGCCTCAATTTGATGAGGTATATGTACCTAAAATCCCCAAGGGCAAGGTCTTTTAAAATATGAAGAGGTCTCCCTTGGACTCGGAAGGAGTTGACACCCCATTGTTCTCTACAATGATGGTGGTGTCCCACAATCAAGATGGTATGGCTTCAGGGTCAAGACCCTCATTAGACCATCCCACTGAAAGCCAATCCCAACCTTCCATCACTATATCAATCCCACAGTCCCTTCTTCAAAAACCAACTTCACCAATCACCAATACTTACATAAGGAAAAAGGTAAAGAAGGCTCCTTCCCTTCCTGTACCTTCACCCACAAAGCCTCTAATCCCTCTAATGGAGAATTCTTCATTAGAGAATATCTATAGGGAAACCACCAGGGTGTCTCCCAACCCCAAGGAGGTGATCACTGAGGAGATGTATGAGCATATGGGTGAGAAGGCTGCCACTACTCCTGCTAGCACAGAGGAGGACAGTGGTAACATCAATAAGACCTCCCCCATGGCAACTTTGAATGAGCAATCATTCAAAGGTCCCAGGTGCCAAGAAACCAAGGGGGTGGAGGGTGCTTCTGCTAGGCAGAAGACTTCCACTACTAAATGTTCCAATGATCCTTCAAAAGGGGGTAACACTCCTGGAGAAGGTGAGGATAGATATGACTACAATGAATTGATGGAAACTATGGGCAACATTTATCTGGATGTCATCAAGCAAGGCAAAGACATAGAAGAGATGAAATTGGTAATTCTGTCTCAAGAAGTACAGATTACCAAATTGAAGAAAATGGTGACAAGATTGGTGCACAAGAAGAGGAGACGACAGTTTGTTTTGAAGAAGAGAACAAGTGCTAATGATACTTTCAACAAAGGGGAGAATCCAGAGGCTGAAGCAGAAAAGGAAAGTACATTTGAGATGGGATTTGATTTTGAGGGTGAGAAAGAAACAGAAACAGAACCACAAGCAACAGAAACAGATGAGGTTCAAGCAGCAGCAGAAATAGATGAGGTTCAAGCAGCAGTAGAAACATAATCACAAGCAGCAGTAACAGAACAGGTAGCAGCAGTAACAGGGCTATCTGTTGAAGAGTTGGAAATTGCAGAAACATTGGATAAAAGCCAAGAATGACACTCCTAAGGCTACTCAAAAGGCCAAGGGAGTGGTCATTAAAGAAGGAGGGCTTGAGCAGAAAACAAGCAAAGAGATCAGTGAGGCAGATTTGAAAAAGAAAGGAAAAGCTAAGATGGTTGAATCTGAACAACCCTTAAAGAAGAAGAACTAGTTGGAGTTAGATGAAGAAGTGGCAAAACAACTTCAAGCTGAGATGGAAAAGGAAGAACAACTCCAATCAGAAAAGGACAGAGAGCTTGCACTGGAGATGGCCAGAAAGCTCAATGAAGAGTATCAAAAGAGCATGAAAACTGTCGTTGAGGCCAAGAAAATACCAGTGAAAGCATCCAAGCAAAGAATGCCAGTCAAGAAGTAGAAAAGACAACCTTCCAAGACCTTTTTGGCCAATCAAGAAAGGAGAAAAATGATCAACTTTCTGAAAGGCTCAATTGGTGTCAAAGGAGAGATGTTCACCAACATGGCATACAGCAAAGTAGAGGATCTGTATAAGAAGGAAATGACAAAGCTTCAAGGGGATTCCTCTCAAAGGGAAGAAGCTGAAAGAAGGATGAAAGAGAGACATGATCTCAACATCCAACAACCATTCCCTGAGGAAACCACACCTTCAAAGGAAAAGGTTGAAGAAAAGAAGGAAGAGCAAGAGAATGTTGGAATGGAAATGAAATCTGCAAAGAGAGTAAATACCATAGCTTCCAAGAAACAATCCAAGAAGCCAAGGATTGAAGAAGCAGAAAAAGAGGCAGAATCTTCTGTTCCACCTTCAGCAGAACCAGAGCAGAATCCAGAATCATCTGTGGCAGATCATACAGAGCAACCTAGTCAAAGTGCACAGCAAACAAGTCAGTCTGATGAACATGTGGGGCTTTATATGACTTTGATAGAACCAGTACAGGCTGTTCCCATTTCTGTGAAGGCACCAGAAATCATCTTTTGGGATATTTTGAGGGACAAAAGAAAGAAGTACTTCAGAATCAAAAGAGTTGGTGATGTGTTTGAAGTCTACTCAACTTGGGGGAAAGTGATCAGAAGTTGTTCAAGGGCTGATTTGGAGGAAATGCACAAGGTGGGAATCAAGTTATATGAGCCTGTGATAAAAGGAACTGAAGAAAGTTTACTCAAGATTGCAATGGAATACCTTTGTATGATGTTTGAACCAGAAAAAGTGGTGTACAGGATAAAGGATCTACATCATGAGTATGGGTTTAAGAAGATTGATAAGTGGATGCTATTTGAAAACTGTGGTGTATACATGATCACAATAGATAACTGTTATCATGAATACTACCTGGTGGACAAAGTATATGATCATAGCAAGGAGAAGCTGAATGGGATGCTGAAAGCTAAGCTAGTGTGTGCAAAGGAATAAAAAATGGCTAAAATTGTGGTAAGAAGGACAATCAATCAAAGTCTGGGTCTGAATCCAAATTTGGGCAACTAAGATGAAGTGTTGAAAGCATCTTGAAGACCATAATTGAAGAACTTGACTTCTCTTCCTAAAAGTCAAGTTAGGGGGAGATTGTTGGGAATTAAAGAATTGCTTAAGTATGGTTAATGCTGCTAGCACAACTGATTACTACTGCTAGTAGATTTAATACTGCTTGACAAGTTAGTACTGTTATTTCAAAAGTTAGTACTGCTTGGAGAGTTAGTACTGCTAGTAGTTAGTACTGCTGAAATTAGTACTGTCAGATCAAAGTTAATACTGCTGAACACAATTACTACTGCTGAGGATTTTAATGCTGCTGAAGATAGTTAATACTTCTGAAGAAGATTAGTGCTGCTTATGAGATGAAGACTCAATATGGAATGAAGACAGTTGTATAGAAGACTTGCTAAAGTAAAGGAGATAATTATGGATTGAAGATCAATTGTATTTTGATAATTATCTTGTAATATGTCTTGTATAAATAGTATAGAAGTCTATGATAGAATTAACTTTTAAATTCTGAACTTTTGTTTTGATAAGTTCTTATAGAGAGAACTAACCTCAAGGTTTATAATCCTAATTCTAGAGAAGTAGAATTCGTATTCGTGAGCCTGTTCATCAATATTGAGGTTTTGTTTGAAATCTTGTAACTTTAATCATTCAATAAAGTTTACAAGTTGTGATTTCTGATTCACTGCTACATTGATTGTTGAATATTAAAGTGTTATTCCACAACTCATTTAATATTGTTTCTGAGTTCATTATTCTTGTTAAGAATTAGATCCTGACAATATATGAACCTTTGGGTTCATATATGAATCTTTGTATTTATGTTTGAGAAACAATATATGAACCCAAAGGTTCATATATGAAAATTAGGGTTCATATATGAACCTTTTGGGTTCATATATGAATACCAACGTTTACATTCATATATGAACCTTAACGTTCATATATGAATATTTGTATTTATGTTTGAGAAAGAACATTAAATATATATATGAATCAAGTCATACCATAACTGCCGTGTTCAGATAAAAGCGGTGTGGTGATTCTCTGCTTCTTAATGGCTCCTCCGAATTCAGTAATGCAGCCCAACTATCAATCACATTTGCCACTACATACGTATTTGGCATTAAACTTTCAGTTGCCACCTTAATCATTGATGCTCCATCATTTGTTTCATAGATAATATCACTATAAGGCAATAAAATCAAATTAAGTTCATCATATATGCAGATCATAAAATTTTAAAGTAAGATATTTAAAATTTTAATATCAACTTACCACCATTCACCGGTCAATGCAAACAACCATCTACCAATTTTCTTTTCATCTATTGATAATCCTTTTGAGATTAGGACCACTCTATCAAGGTATGGTGACCTTAGTGTTTCGGGCAGTCTCACTTCCCTTTTGCCCATAGCTTTCTCCTTTTTTCTTTCCTCTTCTTTTCCTTCTTCCTCACTTCCTTCCTTCTCTTTCACTTCCTTCCCTTTTCGTTCCCTTTTTTCTCTGTCCTCTTCTTTATTTTCATTGTTATCTTCATTGTTTGCATCATCATCTTCTGATGTCGTTCCCAATCTGAAACTGTTTGATGCTTCAAATATGAAGATGCAATTTTTACAACATCTGGTGATTGTTCTGTTTCAACTTCTTGTTCAACACTCTTCTCTACTTCTTCTACCTTCTCTCGTTCTACCTTCTCTCCTACCTCTTCATCATCTTTTTCAATTGTTTCTTCTTTGTCTTTCTCCTCTTCTCCCAACTCATATGCCTCTTTCATGACCTCTTTTTCTTGTTCATTTGGATCATATACTTTCATTATCAATTCATCTTTCCCACAAGTTTTTGGGTTTTGTGAGAATTCTGCATCCATCATAGTGGTAACAGTTGTCATTTACAATCCTTCATCATCATTTCTCTCCAACTTTTGCTTTTCTGATAACAAAAACTCTTCTTCTTCAACCACAACCATAAGTTAATCTGTCATCTCATCTTTGTTTTTGAACAACTGCTCGAATTCTAATTTGTATTTCTTGAAAACCTCATTATTTGGAAATGTTTCCAAAGCTCGTTTTAGTCCTCCTTCTATGATTATTGTATCAATCCGTATCTGATCCAGTTTTTCCTTTATCATAAACTCTAGAGCCTACATTGTGCATAAAAACTATGATAAATTATTAAAAGATTCATATATGAATTTATGTGTTAAGATGAAATTGAATTCACAAGTATATACAATTCATTTATGAATTCATATATTAATTAAAATAAGACTTCAAATAATAATTCAATAACTTTGAAAGATTCATATATGAATTCATTAACTATATATGATTTAAATGTGAATTCATATGAGAAATGATATATATGAAGTATTCATATATGAATTCATATGAATTTATATGTCAATTCATATATGAATTCATATATGAGAACTCATATATGAATTAAATTAATATTCATATTTGAATTCATATGGTATTTCATATATGAATTAAATTAAGATTCATATATAAGATTCATACATGAATTTAATAAGTTTGAAGGATTCATATATGAAAATTCATTAAGTATATATGACTCACATATTAATTCAAATGAGAATATGAGAATTGATATATATGAAGTATTCATATATGAATTCATAAATGTTTATACTATACTTACTTCTTCTTTTTCAGCATCTGTTACAATCTCTTCAAGAAGCTTCCCCCTACCAAATCCACCGTTTTCTATCTCATAACCTTCTCTTCTTCTTAGTCTCTCAGCTGTCCACATCTGAATCAATAGTCTTTTTCTTTTTACACTGACAGCTTCACATTCGATATTATCAACATACATGAGCTGCATATAAGAATCAATTAAAATAGTTAATACATTAATGTAAGATATATTTTTAATTCAAAAATATTATAATATACTTACAATTAAGTATGTGATGCATCCAACATAGAAACTCATGTCAGAGTCTCTAACCCAACCTTTCTTGCTTCTAATTAAACAACCATAAATGTAAGAACACCAGTTTATCTTTGCAATCTCTGTTTCTGGGTTGATGTAGTTTACCACAGCCAGATTGCATGTACCACTTTTGTTGCCTTCTGCCATCGTGTTGCAGAAGAGTGTAATGAAGTTCAATTTGAAATTGAAGTCAGCTTCATTACTGTCAATGATCTTTTGTTTGATGTCAGTTGGTCGTATGTTTGCTTTGGTAAACTGTGATCTCCAATTGACAATGATATTGTTGTCATCACTCACATACTTGCCATCAAATATTTCCTCTCCTTCATTTGGAACTCCAAGCATGTCATGAATTGATTCTTGAGTTTTCTCCCACTTTCATCTCCATGTTTTCATCATTGAAGTTATCAACAACATAAAAACCAAGCTTAGATGGAATTCCATCCATCTTCATCTCCAGTAATTGTTCGAAACCCATGTCTTTTACACACTATTTCTGCTCTTTTCTTAAAGCTTTTATGGCTTCAAATAGTGGCTTTGGAGAAGTTCTTACCTTTATTACTGGGTAATTTACTTTTCTTTCTCCTTTTTTCCCTCCTTCTTCACCCTTTTACTCTTTTGCACATATAAATCATCATCTTCATCAGCAAGTGTTATAGCTTTCTCTCTGTTTGTTCTGGGCTTTTTTTTTGTTTATCTGTTTATAGACATTGGTTAATATAGTTAATGAAACAACATTTTAATTTAAAATGTTATCATTGTGTATTATGGTTTACTTACATAAAACCATTTGTTTTGCTTCTTCAGTCTTGTTTCCTTCAACAGAAGCATGTTGTTCTTTTATGTTTGAAGGTTCTACATCACCTGTTAATATGCAAGATATTGATTTAAGTAAAAAACTGAATAAACAAACATTCAACACATTCATATATGAATTATACAATATTCAACAGATTCATATATTAACATTCATATATATTCAACATATTCATATATGAACTTTGATTTATTGAACATTCATATATGAACTATGCAATATTCAACAGATTCATATTTGAACTATACAATATTCAACAGATTGATATATGAACATTTATATATATTCAACATATTCATATATGAAGACTCATATACATTCAACATATTCATATATGAACTATACAATATTTAACAGATTCATATATGAACATTCATATATGAATATATATTCAACAGATTCATATATGAACTTTGCATTATTGAACATTCATATATGAACAATACATTATTCAACAGATTCATTTATGAACAATGCAATATGAATCTGTTGAATGTATATGAAGTATACAATATTCAACATATTCATTAATGAACAATACTAAATTCAACAGATTCATATATGAACATTCATATATGAATAAATAATCGAAGAAACATTCAAAAGATTCATATATGAACATTCATATATGAATATATATTCAACAGATTCATATATGAACTTTGCATTATTGAACATTCATATATGAACAATACATTATTCAACAGATTCATTTATGAACAATACAATATGAATCTGTTGAATGTATATGAAGTATACAATATTCAACAGATTCATATATGAACTATACGATATTCAACAGATTCATATATGAATATGTTGAATGTTTAATAATGCAATGTTCATATGTGAATCTGTTGATTGTATATGAACTATACAATATTCAACATATTCATATATGAACTATACAATATTCAAATATTCATATATGAACATTCATATATGAATAAATAATCGAAGAAACATTCAAAAGATTCATATATGAACTATTCAATATTCAAAAATTAAAAACCCTAAATTCAAAAAATTCATATATGAACTATACAATATTAAACATTCATATATGAACCATCGAATATTCAACATTCATATATGAATGTTGCCATCTAAAAACCCTATATTGAACAAGAATAACGCATTCATTTATGAACGAATACACCTTCAGTATTTTGTGCTTTCTTCTTACTTCGTATTTTCAGTTTTGGTATACCATCTGCATTTGTCGCTGTAATAAAAAAACAGAACAACATTATTAAACCCTAAATTTTTCTAAATGATTTCGTCCACTCGTTAAACATATAATCACTGTATATGATGATACTTTATGATAATCATTCAAACATTATACAAAAAAATATGTATAAGTACCGTCTCTAATTATAGTTATCAATGGTTCATTATCGCTCATTTGATTTTCTTCGTTCTCTCGACTTTTTGATTGTTGTTGTTGAAGAATCGGAGTATCATTACTTGGTTTTGCCATTGCTTCAGATTCAAGATGAATAAGCGGTGAATTTTTTGATGTTTTTGTTGATGAATCAGGGTTTCTGGAGAAGAATCTGGAGAGTCTCGATGGTTTGTTATGAAAAAAATCGTGCATAGTACTGTTATGATTAAGTTGTCGCGTATTTTGATTTAGTTGTGTATTTTACCAAATTGCCCTTATGTTGTCCTATTTTTTTATTGTGCGACCGAATTTATCCCGTGTTACACATTTGACCCCTCAATTAATGACCCTTGATCATTTAAACCAATGGCCATGATCACTTCTTTATTTCTCATATATTTAGTGTTTCTCAAATGAACCTTTCCCTATATATGTATATATATATATATAGAGAGAGAGAGAGTCTCATTCATTTGTTAACCATGACATTGGTATTAACCGTGTTAACCAATTATCAACCAATCAGATTCATTTTTAATTGCATGTCAATATACAAGCCTAATCACAAAGAAATGAGTAATATTGGAATTTTCTTTTACACGCCTAATAACTACCTTTCCATGTTTTAAGGAAGCCTCTAAATTGGTATTGATATCTTTATTTATTAAATACAATAATTTAAAAATTAAAATTGTAACTTATCTCTAATTTGGAAGTTATCTACTTTTCCATATTTTCAGCAAATTTTAATAAGGCAGTGCATATCTCTTTTTAAAAAATGGAGCAAACCGTCGATCCGCTACAACCACTTCCAATATCTGCCCCCACCACCACTGCCACAACGGCAGCCACCACTACCACCGCTACACACCCTGACTCTGTAGAATCCTCACCTCGTTCCCGAAAAAACGATTTATGGGGCAAAGAAAAGCCTCTATACCCACCAAATAACGGTCCTACAACGGCGACGACGGTGGCTGGTGGTTTGACTAAGCTCCGACTGATGTGCAGCTACGGCGGTCACATAGTCCCTCATCCTCACGACAAATCCCTATGTTATGTCAGCGATGATACACGTATCGTCGTCGTAAACCGCCATACCACACTTTTCGACCTCACTCACCGGCTTGCCAAAACCCTATTCCGATCACCTATCTCGTCCACGACGGGGTCGTTTACACTTAAAATTTGTGCATATGTGCATATGCATGAATGTGCATTTGTGCATATGCATGAATGTGCATTTGTGCATATGTGCACAAAAAGACATAACACTTTATACTCATTGACAGTGCACGTAGGCACATTCTACAACATGTGCACATATGCATATTACTCTCTTATGAACTTATGCATATTAAACGATTTTATCTATAATATTGACAAAAATATCTAATTTGGTAATTATCTTTTTATTTGGTAATTATCTCTTTATTTATTAAATATAATAATTGGTTGATGTTCAAATCCCTAATTTCTCTACTGTTTATATGGTAACTCGTGGACATTAATTGGATGGGTATTTGTTATTTTACATATTTACCGATGTGCTCATATGCATCTTTCTTTCCAAACCATCTAATTTATTATTTCTAAACTAAAAATTCTAATTAAATGTGAACCATAGATGTAAATAATCAACGATGAAGATTAGTTAACACGGTTAATATGAATGTCATGTTAACAAAAGAAGAGAACCATATATATATATATATATATATATATATATATATAGAGAGAGAGAGAGAGAGAGAGAGAGAGAGAGAGGTGGTTTCAATTGAAACCATATTATATTGGAAAATTTGGAAACCGTTAATTTCATTTGTTAAATTAATGAAGTTGGTTCATAAATTTGTTTAATATGATCAAGTTGTTTCATATAATTCTTTTGTTAATGAAATTGTTTCATATATTTGTGTTTTTTATGTAGTTTCATCTATTTTTCTCATTCCGATGAAATTATTTCATGCATTTTCACAGTATGATGAAACTTTTTCATTTTTACATAAAAAACACAAATATATGTAACGATTTCATCAAAAGAAGAATTATATGAAACAATTTAATCAAATTAAACAATTTCATGAAACAATTTCATTAACTTAATCAATGAAATAGAGGGTTTCCACGGTTTTCAAAATTAAAGTGGTTTCCATTTTATCGCTCCTATATATATATATATATATATATATATATATATATATATATATATATAGAGAGAGAGAGAGAGAGAGAGAGAGATTTGTGTTATTTTCATGCTTTTCTTATAAATTTATTTTTAATTAAAAAGTTTTAAACATTTTCATTTAACACATGTTTTAAACAAAATGATTTCAAGATATATTTTTATCTAAATATATTTTAAGTCTTTTGTCAGATTTCATATATTATATTGTTTTATGTAACTTTTATATATTGAAGTTATAATAGTTCATGTTTTTGCCATGTTATTAGGGGTGCTCAAAAACCCAATCAACCCAGCACAACGTGAGATAACTCAATCTGAAGCAACCTTGTTTAATTGAGTTGTAAAGATCTTCAAACCATAGATATTTTGTTACTTTTATTTAAACCCAACCCAACCTAATGAACCCGATATCTTTTTGTTTCTTGGATTTAATATGATTGTTGAGGCTCTATTAATATGTATATTAAATAATTACATTATCACATACCCTCTTCATATACATATTTTTTCAATCTACTTCCGATCTCTATATAACTCTTTTGTATATATATTCAATAACTGTGAACATACACACACACATATATATATGTGTGTGTGTGTGTGTGTATGAAAATTGAGAAAATTAATTGAATGTGATAAACTTAAGATTTAAGAATATGTATAAGTTGTACCAAAACGTTGATGATGAAAAAGAAATTATGAGTAGATAGAAAAAATAAGTTAGGATAATATTTTGATGTACCAAAGTATCAACCTGACCAACCCGTACGGGTTGGGTTGCACTTTGGTTTGGGTTACATCAAACATTATTTTTGCTTTATGTCGATGACATTGTTGTGACTAGTAGTAGTGATCAGTTCCTTCATACCTTTATTGAGCGCTTGGGTCGAGAATTTGACATCAAGGACTTAGGTCCTTTGCACTATTTTCTTGGTTTACATGTCCACAATAATTTAGATGTGTTTCACATTAACGAGGTCAAGTATGCTCATGACCTTCTCTCCAAGCATGATTTACTACTTAGCAATCCCGTCTGCACATGTATGTCGACCAAAGCTAACATTCACTCTTGAAATATTGTTCTTCTTACTGATCCTACGCTATATCGTGAAATTGTTGGTCCTTACAATATCTTGCGATCATGTGCCTTGATAATTTATTTTATGGTTCATTGTTTTTCACAATCAATGAATTAACCTCAGGATCATCATCTCGTTGCCGCCAAACGCATCCTCCACTACATCAAACGTACTCTAGGTCACGACTTCATATTTACTCCTCAACGTCAAAAAGTGTGCTTGAAGCCTACTCTAATGCTGATTAGGCCCGTTGTCGAATAACGTACGTCATTATACCAATGGTGTTTTAAAAGCAGCCAACAGTAGCATGATCGAGAGGGGAATCTGAACATCATGCCCTCTCACATGCTTGCGTAGAAACTACTTGGTTAGGATATATGCTCTATGAACTTGGCGCTCATATTGATTTTCATGTACATCAATAGTGATAATCTCAGCACCACGTACATGGCCTCCAATCCCGTGTTTCATGCTCGCACAAAACATATTGAGCATGATTACCATTATGTCCGTGAAAATGTTTCTAGGGGTACTCATCGTGTATGCTACTTCCTGTCCAAAGATCAACCTCCATATCTCCTCAAAAAGCCATTCCATACGAGAGGCGGACCTACTAAGGACCGAGCAGGGTCTCGTACACCCGCACACTTGATTACCGCAAGGGAAAAAATTATGAAGATTAGGGGTGCTCAAAAAACTGGCCAACCTGATCAACCCAACCTAGAAAAAAATCAACATGAGGTATAATCGATACAAAATTAGGACAACCCGAATCTATTAGGTTGATATTGGGTTAGGCTCAAAGTAACCCGACCAACCCGATAAACGTTTTAGCGACTTTTTTAAAATTATTTATATTTCCCTTTAATATGTACAAGTTACCAAAAACAACTCGGCAATAACGGACAATGGAACTCATAAGAGGACATTATTGGAAAGTTATATGTAATACCTAAATATTTGATGAACTTGCATATTCTTTTGAATGATGGATGTGTGTTCCAGATTCTAGTTTCTAATACAAAAACAATCAAACAAACAAGATTCAATTCAAAGATTACCTGTTTGATTACTCTTTAATTCTCAATTTACACTCTCTCTCTAGAACTCTCTCTCTAAAACGTATTCTCTCAAATCTGATATTACAATCTGATCACTTCTACTTGAAATACAAAGAGAAAAAGTATTTATACTACCACAAATACAAGGAAAACTAAACTAATATAAAAACAAATACAATTGACTTTTATTAAGAGACTTTGACTTTTAATGAGATTTGACTTTCTTCAGCTTTGACTTTTTCAACTTTGACCTTCAGTCTTCTTGATCTTGTATCCAACAGATTTATGCTCTAACAATCTCCCCCTTTGGATTCAAGATCACTTTTGAAAGATCTAGCAATTCAGTCTTCAGTTTAAACTCTGTCAGTACAATCTCCCCTTTTTCTTTAACAGTCTTCTTTCTAAAATTATCTTCAGACGATTAACAATCTCCCCAAAACTTTCATATAATACTTTCAGACTTTGGAAAGAAAATTATCTTCAGTTGCTTTAACAAATAATCTTCAAAGAAAATTTCCTTAAAACTTCAGAAGTTCTTTGATTGTCTTCAAATCTTCTCTTTGAACTTTCTGACTTGAACATTTCAAAAAATCAACTTCACAAAACTTTATCAGATCTTGATATCATCTCTTCCAAACTTCAAAACTTTAACATTTCTTCATATCATCTCCCCCTTTTTGATGATTTGAGCATCTATATCATCAAAACTTTTCGTCCAAGAAATGTCTTTGACCATTCTGATCTGTCATACTGAGCCTCTGATTCGGTAACCATAACCAAGTATTCAACTAGATCTTTGCAAATCCAGACAAAATAAGAATAGGTAACTCCTGAATCAACAGATGAATCAACAGATGAATCAACAGATGAATCAACAGATGAATCAACAGATGAATCAGTTAAAATGTCTGTCAGTAACACAAAGTCACTGTGTGTAACGAATACACAATATATAGGAGCTTTTTGATGTTCACTCCCCCAGGGCTTCCATCCAATCATCGAAACACCACAAAGGCAATTTCTATGAATGTTATGACAAAGAAACAAATTCTTTGTGTGTTCGTGCATGTGTAGAAAGAATTAAGCACGAATGATTGCTTTTTAATAAGGCTCAACATTGTGTAGACCACTGAGACAACAGTAGATAAACACAGACTCTAAGTGCATGATTGAAGTGCGAAGGTGGGGCAGACTTCCTTCTTTTTCAATATCCATATTTTCCAAATGAAAACCAGATAGATTATATGCTGCGTCCCCAGAAAAATATGAAACATTTTCTTTTTGAGAAGAAAATGAGTAGTTGGTGGGGTTTAAGCAAGAGTTGGCATGGGCTATTTGCCTGTTTCAATAACGTTCACCAAAGAGTTGTGAAACGCTAGTAATGTGGCTGCCCGGCTCAGAAAGTAGTTGGTGCAGAGTTTGATATTCTTTTACTCTGATCTCACACCCTCTTTCTTTTTAATCAATAAGCTCACTACTAACCAAACTCTCTTTTCCATTTTACCTCATCACACCCACACTCATTTCTTTTTGACTCCTCACACTCAATCTCTATGGATTAACTTCTTGGGTAGAAATAACTGGTTAACGTGATTTCATAGAAGTTTAGTTAATTCCTAGCACAAAGAACCCATATTTTTTCCTATAAAGCATGCGTTGCTCAAAATGGTTTAACTTTATCAGTTAAAGCTCAATAATACAAATGTCAGATGAATGTATGCTCAAAATATAATCATGAAGATATGAGCATTTTAAACATTGAAGTATTTTCAAACAAGTATATTGAATGAATGAACATGAATGCAAAAAGGCTTGTTTGAAAATCTGACATTGTATGAAAATGATCAGAAATGAATGATATAACAATCAAAGCTTATGGTCAATAATAATTGATATTTGTCTATACGAAACAAAATATAGACATTCTTGAAATGACCGTTTCGAAATGAAATATCGCTCAAAATTCTTTTGAATTACAAGCGGAGTGTCTTACCATCGAAGAAAAATTGTTTCAATTTAGAGACGTGGTAAGAACATGATGAACAAAAATTCAAACCGGTGTGGGTGAATACTTGAAAGTATATAAAAAAGATAATACACAAGTATTTATCTTTGGATACACACGGTTTGTTTATCAATTAAGCACAAAAATAAAATGAAAACATTTAAAATCACACTTCCAATTCATGAAATCTTTTTAAAGAATCGGGAAGTGGTTTGAACATTTTAAAATGTGTTTTCTATATCTGAAAGTTGTCCTTCTTTCAGATATATTTGAGATTAAGATAAGAAATTTACCTTTTCGCGCAATCTTAATTCTCAGAAAGTCAAGCTGTAGTCATTTAGATATGATCTTGTCAACTTCTCTCATCCTGCAAGTCTCAAAGTCTAGTCAAAAATTTATTCACAAAATTTATTCTAAAAGAAAATGACATAAGCAATAAAACGATTAATGTACGAGTTCTGATTTGAAGTAATCAGAAATCATAGTCTTACTCCTTTTGACTTATAAGCTCCCCCTAAAATCATGCATCAGAAAAATTTTGTCAGTTAAGTATAATGCAGAAATTTGTTATGCTCCCCCTCAAATGAATGTAGATCATCTAAAATCTTCTCTAACTCCCCCTGAGATCATGATCAAACAATTAAAGTGCAGATATCTTTCAGAAATAAATATAAAGAAAATGATGAAAAATAACAATTCGTAACTTTAGTAAGTAACAACCGATTACGTCTTAAGATTTAACATACCAAGCTTAGAGACAAGAAAATTAAATCTCTTTTCATCTAAGGGTGTGGTAAATAAATCTGCAAGTTGATAATCTGTTTTTACAAAATAAAGTTCAATTGTTCCTTTTTCTACATTATCTTTTATAAAATGATACCTGACATCAATGTGTTTGGTTTTCGTATGCTGGACAGGATTAGCAGATATGGCAATCGCACTCTTCGAGTCACAGTAGATTGGAATTTTTTCATACTTGAATCCATAGTCTCGTAGCTGTGTTCGCATCCACAAGACTTGAGAGCAGCAACTGGCAGCAGCTACATACTCTGCTTCAGCAGTCGATGTGGAAACGCATAACTGTTTCTTTGATGCCCAGCTAACAAGATTGTCTCCAAGAAATTGAACATGGCCAGAAGTACTCTTTCTGTCCAACATGCAACCTGCATGATCTGCATCTGAATATGTAGTCAGTTGAAACCCAGTATCCTTAGGATACCACAAACCAAGGTCTGCAGTCCCCTTCAAATATCTAAAAATCCGTTTGACAGCAGCCAAATGGGATTCTTTGGGAGCAACTTGATATCTAGAACATAAGCATGTTGAAAACATAATATCTGGTCTACTCGATGTAAGATACATTAATGAACCTATCATACATCTATAGTTTCTAACATCAACACTTTTACCCGAAGGATCAGTGTGAATCTTAGTACCAGGTGCCATCGGGGTTCCAATAGGTTTACAATTTTCCATTTTGTACTTCCGAAGAATGTCCAAAATGTACTTAGATTGGTTAATGAAAATCCCCGTAGAAAACTGTTTAACTTGTAATCCGAGAAAGAAGTTCATCTCTCCCATCATACTCATTTGAAAACGTGACACCATGAGGTTAGAAAAGTTTTTGCAATATTTTGGATTAGTATAACCAAATATTATATCATCAATATAAATCTGAATAAGAATAATATCAGCTTTTTCCTTCTTTATGAATAAAGTGGTATCAATCTTACCTTTAGAGAAACCAGACTTGACCAAGAATTTGGATAAAACATCATACCATGCTCGAGGGGCTTGTTTTAATCCATAAAGGGCTTTGTCCAATATGTAGACATGATCTGGTTTATCTGGATTGACGAACCCTTCTGGTTGAGACACGTACACCTCCTCTTTAAGAATGCCGTTCAGAAAAGTTGTTTTCACATCCATCTGAAAGACTGTGAAGTTTTTATGAGCTGCGTAGGCGAGAAACATTCTGATTGCCTCGATACGCGCTACTGGAGCATACGTCTCATCATAATCTATGCCTTCCTCTTGCTGGTAACCTTTGGCAACAAGTCTAGCTTTGTTCCTTATGACGATACCATCTTCATCCTTTTTGTTCTTGAATACCCATTTAGTTCCTATCACGATCTTTCCTTCTGGTTTAGGAACTAATCTCCAAACCTTTAGGGCTTCAAACTGATTGATCTCTTCTTGCATTGCAGATACCCAGTCCGAATCAGCAAGAGCCTCAGATACTCGTGTTGGCTCAATCTTGCTGAGGAATGAGTCATGCATACATTGGTTTAGAGTCGCTGACCTAGTTTGTACAGGCTTGTTGAGATCTCCAATTACTTGATGTAATGGATGCTCTTTGGTCCAGCGATGCTCATGAGGGAGTGGAGTAGATGAAATTTGAAAATGATCATCATCTAGAAATCCACTTTCATATTCTTCAGCTTGAATAACAAGAGGGGGGTTTTCAGTTGAAGTCTCAGTTGCAGAAGTATCAGTTGGTACAGCAGATTCAGGCTGTTGAGTAGACAATGTATTACACCCAACTAAAACAGTTACTTTTGGCTCAACATTTGCTTGTGCATCTTCAACTGTAGGAGTAGATGTTGGAATGTTAGTTTCTGTCTGAACAGGGGATGCTTGTTCAGTTATGACATCTGAAGTGACTGGATGATTACAAGTTGTGTCTTCAGACCTGTTAGTCACAGTAGATTTAGATACATTAGTTCCAAGAAACTCATCATAAAAAAATTCAAATAACAAATCTAAATCAGTTAAATGTGAAGTAGATGTAGAAGCGTTATCCGAATTTGTCGTTGTAGAAGCAGGTTCTAGACTGATCTGCCCAGAAGCTAATACTCCTGTGATAACGGGTTCTGAACTGATATGATCAGAAGCCATTTCTTCATCAAATGTGACATTGACGCTCTCGATAACTGTCTTTGACTTCTTTAGATAAACACGATATGTAGCAGATGTTGAAGAATAACCGATAAAGATGCCTTCATTTGCCTTAGCACTGAATTTATTCAGACTCGCTCTGTCATTAAGCACAAAACATTTACACCCAAATACGTGAAAATATTTGATAGTTGGTGTTCTATTGTTGATCAACTCATATGGAGTCTTCTGAAATCGGCGGTGTATTATTGAACGATTTTGAGTATGGCATGCAGTCGACACAACTTCTGCCCACAAAAATAGAGGTAAGTCTGATTGGCTAAGCATAGTCCGAGCGGCCTTGACTAGCGTTCGATTTCGCCTTTCGACTACTCCATTTTGTTCAAGCGTTCTAGCAGCAGAATACTGATGTGAAATCCCAACTGATTCGAGATATTCATCAACAATCTTGTTCTTGAATTCTGTGCCATTATCAGTACGAAGAAACTTGACTGGTCGCTGCATTTTCACCTGGGTCGTCTTTAAGAAAGTAATGAGAACTTCCGGCGTCTCAACTTTTGAACGAAGAAATTTGACCCACGTGTATCTTGAATAATCATCCATAATAACCAACACGTATTTCTTTCCTCCCAAACTCTGAGTTCTCATTGGACTACATAAATCCATGTGTAGCAATTCTAATGGAGAACTAGTGCTTGGTTCAGGCTTCGGTTTGTGTACGGCTCTCTTCATCTTACCCTTCTCACATGTTGCGCATAAGTGTTCTCGTTCATATTTCAGCTCAGGAAGTCCTTTGACCAATTTCCCACTAACCAGCTTGTTGATGTAACGAAAGTTCAAGTGAGATAAACGTCTGTGCCAGAGCCAACTTTGTTGCGTTGAAGCTTTAGTAATTAAGCATACTTGACTGTCAATCTGAACTTTGGAAAGATTGATGGTAGAGGTTGGTCTTTCGATTTCCAGATAAGAGTTCTGTTCCATCTTCAGTGCGAACTGAGCAACTCTTAGACTTGAAGTTGACCTCTAACCCTTTATCGCAGAATTGACCTATGCTGAATAAGTTGTGCCCCAAGCCTTCGACATAACTCACCTTACTTATCGTTATGTTATCTTGAATGATGTCACCATATCCTAAGATAGGTGAAAGCTGATCGTTTCCAAATCTGACATTTCCACTGAATTTCTCTGTATAGTTAGACAATAAAGCTTTTTGCCTAGTCATATGCTTGGAACATCCACTATCCAAGTACCACATATGCCGGGTCTGCAAGAGAAATCAGACAATAATAGATTTAGGTACCCATTTAAAAACGGGCCCTATCAGTTTAGTACAAGATTTTGGTATCCACTTGAAAATGGATCCTCTGTTCTTTTGAAAACTTTGAAAAACATTTGATCTCGAAGAATTAACGTGATAAGATCCATACCAATCAGAAGAATTATAAGAATAAGCAAAATCAGTTTTTCGATAATTAGGACGAGATTTAGTTGTAATAGGAGATAATTGAATCAATTGCTTTATTGAGTAACGCTTGTAAGAAGTTACAAGGTTTTGTTTATGAGAAGCACATTGACCAACTATATCAGAATCACTACTAACAGATTTAGTACAAGAATTATCAGTAACTGATTCAGCTATCTCAGCATCCTTCTGTTTTGGTCTCCATTCAAATTGAGCTTTCAACTTTTTCTTCCTTAAATCTGAAACATAAGATATAGATTTATTAGGAAAAGCAGATTTCTGAGACTGAGTTTTCTTTTGTGTACCAGTGTATTTCTGTTTCTGTAATCGTTGTTTCTTATGTTTCTTACCATGGGCATAGTAATCAGCAGTTACAGAAACTGATTCACCAACATTAGTTGATGATTCAACAATATTTACACCACTTGGTAACACTTTGTCATTTTTAAGACAAGTAGAATGATCAGGAAGTTTAGAATGGACATCAAACATATCAGATTCTTCCATGCACCCATCATCAGAATTAAAAGAATCATTTGCAGACTCAAATAAGTCATCAGAATTATCAGAGAAAGTTTGAGGTGCCTTAGAAACTTTATAACACTTTGTTGATGTAGCTTGAAAAACAGTGTTCTTTAAAACTGTAGAAAATACACTTTGTTGAATATCAGCCAAAAGTTTTTCATCAGATAAAACATTTTCAAGCTCGACTATTTTGCTTTCAAGAATAGATGTAGGAACATAAACCTTTGCAATTGCAGGTTTTGCCTTAATCTCAGAAGCAGAATAACTAACAAAATAGTCGTTTGAAAGATAACTATCATTTAACTTTACATAGTTAAACGGTAGTTGCATTTTCTTTTTATTCTTTCTATTTTCAGTTTCTTTGGCCTCAACTTCGTCTGGCAATTTGGTAACAAATTTGGGTTTTAAATGAGTATGTTTACCAGCACAAGCAAGAAAATCATAGTTATAAAGTGTCGGTTGTTTTCTGATGGCTTTCTTAAGATAATGGGGGTTTTCAAAACCAAGTCCCCATTTCTCTTTAACATCAGCCTCTTCGTTGTTAGGTGCATTTAGAAAAATGGTTTGATCTGTTTGACCTCTCGCATAAAGTTTTGCTTCCAGACCATTTACCTTCTTATTCAAATTCTTGTTTTCAACCTGCAATTTATAAACAGTTAGTGCAGATTCATTCTTCTCAAACTCATATTTAGACACTTTACCTTCAAACTCAGAAATCTTCTTTTCAAAATAATCTACTTGAGATTTAGAATCAAAATAAGACTTGCGTAAAGAATCAATCAGATCTTTGTTTCAAATAACAGACGTATTAAGCTCAAAGATCTTCTTGTTCCTTTTAGCAACTCTTTCTTTTTCCTTTTTCAGATTATTTTGTAAATTTTGAAGCTCAACCATTATGGTTTCCATTTTGGTAATAAAATCTTTTTCAGTTAAATTTAATACCTCATCAACTGCCTCATCATCTGACTCGACATCCTTTACTTCTTTGCCCATGAGACAGATATGAGCTGTTTCTTCTTTCTCTTCACCTTCATCTTCGGAATGATCAAGCCAAAATTCATCCTCGGCCATTAGAGCGATTCCTGCTTCTTGTTGTTTGGCCAAGAGAAGTTTGTTCTGATAGTATTGAGAATTCCGAACTTTTGGCTTTCTACAGTCTTTTGCAAAATGACCAATCTTGCCACAGCTGTAGCATTTGATTGAGTCAGTTGCTGGCTTTGCAGTAACAGTGTAGTCATTCACGAACTTCTTCTTCTCATCCGGTTTCTTCTCCACATATCTATCCTCTACATACCTCTTTCCTTCCACTTTCTGTCGATGCTCGTGGTTCTTTGTACTGGATGAAGAATAGCGTTGAGAATTGGATCCCGGCTTCTTGTAAAATTTCTTCTGGAATGCACGGGTCAGCAATATCATGGCTTGTTTCAGACTTTCGCCATCATCACTACCTGTAATTGAATCTGACTCAGAACTGGTAAGAACTATCTTATTTTTCTTCTCTTTCTTTTCTTTCTTCTTCTCTCCAGCTACTAAGGCAATAAGATCAGGAACTTGTGCTGCCTTCTTCTTCTCAGCTCTTTTCTCTTCAACCTCTTCCTCATTCTGCCTCAAGGTCTCAAATACCTCATGTAGTAGTATTTCATTCAAATCCTTCATCTGTTTCATCCTTCTTGTATGCTTTTTCCATTCCAGACGTAGTATACTCAGAAATTTGACATTGTTTTCCAACTGCTTCTTTTTGACTTTATTCTTTGTCAGCTCATTCAGAAGCAATAAAAACCTCTCATATGTATCTTCCAAACTCTCATTCTCCTTAGCTTTGAATTCCTCATAACTATTGATGAAGTTTGCCACTTTCATTTGATTTCCAACCTTGGATCCCATCATCATCTTTCGCAACTGATCCCACATCTTCTTAGCATTGGCTTTATAGCTATCAATCTTGATGTAGATCTCGTTTGGAATGCTTTGAAGAAGTAATGATCTCGCTTGTTTATCTGCTTTGTATCGGCTTTTCTGATCTTCAGAATATTGAGAAATATCCACTGTTACTGTTTTCATCTTTTGCTCTCTTTCCTCAGTTCCATCTTCACTATCAGAAGAATCAACATCAGGTACTTGAACTGTTATTGGAGCCATTGGACCTTCAGTGATAGACAGAAGAATATTCTCTCCATTTGAATGCCGATCTATGAAATCCAAGAATCTGTCCTTCCATTGTTCATACTCGCCTGAGGCTTTACATCAGTGCCAATTGAAAGTGCATCTTTGGATGTCATCTTATTTAAACCTGTTTGAAAAATATATCAAATAAGAAACTAGAACTGATCGTTAGTCCAAAATATGAAATCACAAGAAAAATTTTGAAATAAAATTTCAGAGATTTTGAACACAGAAAGAATTTTTGTCCCCCTCCGCAGACTTAGCACGGGGGTCCCGCTAAGTATAGAAACTCGCAAGTCATTATTCAATGTGAAACTCGCAGACGCTTAAACTCGCTAAGCCCTATTCACTGTGAAACACGCAGATCGAGACTTGCGCGTTTGATAAACTCTTAAGTAAACTCGCAAGCAAACTCGTAGACAAACTCGCAGGCAAACTCGCAGATCAAACTCGTATATGATGAAACTCGCAAGTGCCTAAACTCGCTAAAAACTGTTCACGCTGAAATTCGCTAACAGAGGCTTGCGCGTTTACTAAACTCGCACATCGAAGAACTCGCAAACCACCAAACTCGCACGTCGAAGAACTCGCTAACCACTGTTCCTCTCCAAACTCGCTAGCTTCGATTAGTGCGTTTGGTGAACTCGCAGATCACTACGTGCGCGTTCTGGTCCTTAGAAAAATTTCCAGCTTTTCCAAACTCGCAGACTTCAATAGCGCGTTTTTAAAACTCGCTAGTCGTTACTTGCGCGTTTTGACCAAAATCGATTCCTTTGACTTGCGCGTTCTAGCTGATGAACCTTGCGCGTTTGACGAAGAACTTGCGCGTTTGATAGATCTAGCGCGTTCTTCCTTCTGTCGACCCAAAAACTAACTTTTCCATCTGAAACCGATCTAATCTTGTCCAAATGATCTGTAACTTTGCAGAATCCTTTGTAATTAACCCAAGAACAAGTTACAATACAAGATTTTTACAATTAAACACTTTCAAATCACAAAGATTGATGAAACAGTGACTTACGACTTTGTGTACAAAACTCAACAAAAATTACGAAATTCGTGTGATTTACAGTGCAAAACTAAAATTTGATTACAAGAACTCGATCTATTACACTTTTCGACCACTTCCTAAAAAATCTGCTCCAAAAACACTCTGAAATTCAGAATTCGCATTTTCTTGAATGAACAGTGACGAACAATCCACACTTTGATTTTTCTTGATTCGATTTCACTTTGGATCTGCTCTGATACCAATTGTGTGTTCCAGATTCTAGTTTCTAATACAAAAACAATCAAACAAACAAGATTCAATTCAAAGATTACCTGTTTGATTACTCTTTAATTCCCAGTTTACACTTTCTCTCTCTAGAACTCCCTCTCTCTCTAAAACGTATTCTCTCAAATCTGATATTACAATCTGATCACTTCTACTTGAAATACAAAGAGAAAAAGTATTTATACTACCACAAATACAAGGAAAACTAAACTAATATAAAAACAAATACAATTGACTTTTAATGAGATTTGACTTTCTTCATCTTTGACTTTCTCAACTTTGACCTTCAGTCTTCTTGATCTTGTATCCAACAGATTTATGCTCTAACAATGGATCATATTTCAAAGGAAAACTTCCTTATTTTTATGTTTTCAATATTGTTTTTACTTTGTTTAAACACAACCCGACCAACCCGATGGGTTGAGTTGCAATTTTGTTTGGGTTGGGTTGAGTTGCACTTTTGTTTGGGTCGGGTTGGATTGAAAATTCTTAAACCGCCAACATTAGGTTGGGTTCATGAAATGCCTTCAACCCGTGAGCCTCCTAATGAAGATGCACCCGCTTAATTTTGAGAGTGCCCTCAAATATTTTAAAACCAACCTTGTAACAAGATTAAAGCTTGTTGGGATGGTCATGGGTGTGCAAACTAAACCGCCTCCCTAGGAGGTTTTGGTTTATATCCTCATTTACAACAAATAATTAAATTTCATATTAGCAACTAGAGATTCAATAACCTTTATTTCCACTTTTACCTTTTTTATTATTATCATAAACCACAATAACTTCTATTTCCACTATCACATTTTTCAATCATAAATCACTTTTACAAAAGCCAACATTAAATACTCTATTCATTTCCATTTTTTTCCTATTTTTTATTATCTATATCCTCACATCCTCTTGTAAATTATCATGTTCTTGATAATTAAGTTCCTCGAAAATATGAGCTTTTTTGATTTGTTTGTATTTTGTAATTTTTTTATTTATTAATTTGAGTATTGTTAAAATCTTATATCAATACGGAAACGAAATAAGATGCATATTTTGTGAAACATCTTAACAGTAGGTTCTAGATGCATAATAAAACAAAGTTGAAAAACCTAGAAAAAAAACATAGAAGAATGATATCAAAAAATTAAAATTGGAAAGTTTTATAAAATCAACCAAAAACTCAAATAAGTTCGTCGTAACGATATAATTCAACTAAAAACATGTCGGATGTAAGACGTAGAATTGTGTTTTACTCAAAAGGTCAAAATTAATTCACATTGAAAAAGTGTATTATCTCTTAAATCGACATAATTGGTTTTCCCTCAGATCAAATCGCGTCGACTATTGCCAATGATCAAACCCTCGATTTTACGGGCCTTTGGTCGACCTTAAATGGTGCACTCGCTCAAGAAAATTGTTTGGTCCGCCACTGTCCATACATCGCACCATATGTTCTTCACCAACAAATTTGTCCTCCAAAAACGGTCAAGTTTGCGGAGGGATGTTGAAGCAGATCCTGAATCATCTCATTAATAGCCTAATATCTTTGTAATCATGCTAATCATGGTGTGATATCACATCAATGATGTAGGATGATATGGTGAATCAAATATGGTTATTAATTGTATAGATATAGGTTGATATGGTGGATCATATTTGTGCATTAATTTGTATCGATACCAACTGGCTACTATATAAAGCCATGTAATATTGTACGAAACAAATAAGAAAAGTTACATTTTACAATTGCAAAGGGGTTTTGGGTGGTGGATCGGTGCGAATATGTGTAAATAACATAAAATCATGGTTTTAAAAAGCATGAGAGCGTACGCCTCGAGGCGGTCCAAAATCGCATCTACAGCGATGCCTCTCAATCCCAGACCTAGTTGTCAGAGGCGGTGAGGCATGAGGCAGTGGAGAGGCGTACGCCTCAATACTGAAGCTAAATTATTTTTAAAAATAAGCAAAAAGTTTCTCTATCTTTTTTGAAAACCTTGTGATTCTCTAGTTCTCCTGAGCCCAATCTGGCTCTGCTACTCGTCTGTGTCTTTCCTGAATTCCAATTTTCTCCCATTCTCTTTGCTTTCTCTTCGGTTCACTAGAGTATTATGATGTATATACTCGATATAATTCTTTTATATTTAGTTTCTACTATGTGTCAAAGTCACAGTCACAGTCACAGTCACAGTCACAGTCACACTTCTACTCCTACTTTGTTCATATTTAATATTTTTTACTTTATGAGTTGTGAACATATTAATACATGTGAGCATATTAATACATATATATATATATATATATTATGAATAGATCAATATTTTTTTCTTTGTCACAATATCTATATTTCGTGATTGAAAAAAGTGTATGTAGATTCTTTTAGTAATCAAGTATGATACGTATATAATATAACATGTTAGTTTTTTCTAACATAAAATTAGGTAATATGTTAAAAATATAAAAAAAGTCCCGTAGTTAACAGTTGAATTTTTAAACCGTAACAAGTGTAATCATAATTTTTGACATACCGTGATTTACTTAGACCAAAATGAAAGTTACGAGATAGATGAGGGACGTTTTCTATCAAGAGTAATAATATCTATTTCTTTATAAAAAGAACGTATGCATGAAATATTTCAACGATTATTCAAAAAGATCATATGGCTTCGTCTCCTTCTCCATCCCCCACTAATTAACTCGTTCATTCGTGGAAGCTTTCGTTTCGAGGATGTTGCTTCTCCTCCTTCCATTCCTTTGATGGATTTTTTCTCCACAGATGTTGCCTTCCCCCAATGAATTTCTCTACACATTTCTTGAAACCAGTCCAACCCCACTTCACTCATCATGTTCGTGTTCCAGACTTCCAGTGAGCTAAGGGTTTTCTCCGGCCATGGTGAGTAATTAAACCTTAGATTTAATTTCAATCATCTATCTATTAGTTAATTAATTATAACAACTCATATTTCTTAATGAATTACACAGATGATCCACCAATTATTCATGACAAGATAAGATACGCATTTGGAAACCAAGTTCGTTACTATGTAGGGATAAATCAGTTCTGGGCTCGTATAAAAACCGGTAGCAGACAACTTCTAATTAAATCCGTCGATATTTTTAATTAATCAATTGATTTTTGGAAATAATTTTTAATTCAAATTTTTGGACTTTAAATTTAAAAACAAAATTTCAGAAAAATCCGCCAAAAATTCGGAAATTCGTCGGTAATATTTCTGATGGAAAATCCGCCAAAAATGGTGGTCGGAATTACTCCTTTGTTTAGTAGTGAATTATATAAAAAGTAGTTAAAACAGAAGAACTCAACTAAATACAAATTAACCAGTCCCAAAAAAAAGTTATGCATAATAAGACAAATGAAAATATATACTAACTAATGAAGCCTCTTTAAGCACATGACGACCAAACCCTAACCATCTCTTCAAATTCATCATGGACAATATTCACAACAACAAAGTTGTCATCTAGCTCCTGCTGATCACCTGTAATTCTTCTACTTCTTCCAGATCATCATGACAAACAGCCATTAAAAATGCAAAGAAGTTTGAGCCTATATAGGAATAGAGTTGAGGGTTTGATAACACCAATATATCGCCGACAAAATGAGATGATAAGATTAGAATGGGATTCTCAATCCAAAATTGTTGTGCGTACAAGGAGATCAAAGACAAAAAACATGCATCATCGAGACCGACATGTCTAATGCTTGAAAGCGAAGGAGAAAACCGAAGGGTAGTTGTAAGCGAATAACAACTTTGATGGAAACATAGAGAAGAAATATGGTAAAAACGATGGAGGTGGAGTGAGAAAAAGGGAAGAGGAGATAAGCAAGAGGTAGAACAAGGTATCCAATGTCTATTTTCAAATCTAGAAAACGTGTTTTTTATAAAACTATTTCTGATGGAATTAGTCGCCACTAATACCCAGAAATGTTCTAATTCACTTACCCTAACACGAGCACACACCCCATTCTTCCAAACACAACAATCATCCCCCCCTCCACCCGATGTAGGATTAATCTTATTATGTTTATAAACTATAGTATAAGTATTTTATATAGATTAGGATAAAAGGTAGTTATTTATGGAGAGTCACACCTCTTCATGAAAAGTCACAATTGTTAGAATAGTTATAACACTTAGCGAACCATCACAATGGTTCAAGAGATACCTTTTCGGTATCTATATATATGTAGCGATTTGTACATTCCAACATAAGTGAATTATCAATAAAGTTAGTAGAATTCTTGGTTATATTGTTCTATTCGATCCAACATTTGGTATCAGAGCAATAGGTTCATAACCAAGATTTTCATCACTTACCGTTTCAACAATTATCAAGAGATAGTCACCAACACCGTTAGAGATTAACGATTGTCACCAGAGAGTGGGACAAATCAGAATCTCAAACTGATACACGGGGTGGCCAGAATCGTTCACGAAAACTACCGCCAACCGGCATCAAAACGGTATCGGAAAACTTCCGGCAAAGCCACTTGGTCAAGGACGACCATTACCAATATTTGGTAAACAGACAAAGTTGATTTTGAATCAACATAGGGGCACCAAAATTTGCAGAAAAAAACCCCATTTCATCAAAGCAATTCAGAAATTTACATCAAGGAATATTCCAACAGAACCCAAAGAAATCGTTTAACACGATTTTAAGGCCGAAACAAAATAAGTCAGAAAATCGATTCTGATTTTGTTTCCAGAAACCCAAAACAGAAAACATCATCGAGATTCACTGCAGAAAACAGAAACAATACTGCAGAAAACAGAAACAATCGAAAACTTGTTTCTGATAATCGATAACAGATTTGATCAAAGAACCTATTAGGGCTCAAAATCGGCACCAAGAAATAAGAACAGAAGAGAAAGGACATCGAGAACCGGCGCCACCAAAGGTTATCACTAACGCTGTGTTCTCTAATCTGGAGAGAAAAGAAAAGAAAAGAAATGGATGGAAAAGAAAGGAAGGGAAAAGAAAGGGAAGAAAAATAATTTTTTCATTTGTGTTCTCGAGATGGAAAGAAAAAGAAGGAAAGGAAAGGAAAGAAAATAGTTTTTTATGTTCTTGAACAGGAGAGAAAGGAAAGGAAAGATGTCAATTTTACAAATATACCCTTATAAAAATATATTCTTTATAATGAAAGATTGGGTAGTTTTGTAATTTTAATAATTTCAGTAATTTTTTTAAATTATTTTAATTTCTTTCTCTCACTTTCCTTCCCTTTCCTCCCACATTTGGGAGGAAAGGTTTGGAAGGAAAGTTATCAATTCTTTCCTTCCATTTCCTTTCCTTTCTCTCCTAAAAAAGTTTCGAGAACACGAGATTTTTTTACTTTCCTCCCCTTTCCCTCCCTTTCCTTTCCTTTCCTTTCCTTCGTTAAATGAGTTTCGAGAACACAGCGTAAGCACCACCAATTAGGGGTGTACAAAAAATCGTCAACCCGCGAAACCCGACCAACCCAACCCGCTCCCAACCCAATTAAACCCAACCCGCGAAACCGCGAAACCGCCAAAACCCAAACCGCCAAACCGCTAATTAGAAGGGTTGAAATTGGGTTAGAAAAACTCAACCCAACCCAAACCGCCAACCCGCCGCTAATTTTTTTTTATAAAATTATATATATATATATATATTTATAATATATATATATATATACACATATATATATATATAAATAAATAATATTTACAGCCATGTTAAATTTAGTCTAATACTCATTTATCTAATTCCTATCTCCTAAACCTATATTAATAACTCAATCTGTGAATTTTTAACTTTCTGTCCCTGTTTTCAAAAATTCGTATAAAATCAACCGTAAGTCCAAATATGCTCAAATTTGGCAGTTATAAAGATCTTCCTGTCCTTTACAACTTTGTAGTTTGCACCAAGACCTGAATCTAAGTCGAAATTGCTCAAAAACACAGTTTAAGCCGCTGGTCTGCAGCTATTCAACCATTTTTACAATTCTGTGAATTTTTAACTTTCTGTCCCTGTTTTCAAAAATTCGTATAAAATCAACCGTAAGTCCAAATAAGCTCAAATTTTGCAGTTAGAAAGATCTTCCTGTCCTTTACAACTTTGTAGTTTTCACCGAGACCTGAATCTAAGTCGAAGTTTCTCAAAAACACAGTTTTTAGCTGCTGATCTGCAGCTACCGTTTGATAAGTATATTTTTTTTATTTTCATTCTTTATAGATGGTTTGATTTTCATTTTAGAGTATATTGTTTGAATGTTTGAATCTAAATATATGCTTAATCAATATTTATAGGAGTAATGGAAAATACTCCTAAATCTCCAAAAATCGAAGACATTGATGAACAAAATACGTTTAAAAAAAGGGGTGGTAGAACTTCAAACGTTTGGGGTCGGAGAGGTCGAAGTCGGTCGTAGTTGATTGAGATATTTGATTGCTATCATCTAGACTTTTGAAGTTTAACTTTAAGACTTGTGGATTTTAATATATATTTGGATGATTGTAATAACTAGTAACTTTGTTAAGAATACTTTTAGTAGTATTTATCGTATTCCATTCTATAATTTTATTTAGACTACGAAACCGCCCAACCCGTCATAACCCGCAAGGGTTGGGTTGGGTTGGGTTATACTTTTGAATGGGCTGGGTTGAGTTGAGATTTTCCAAACCGCCATAATTGGGTTGGGTTGTAAAAATGTCCCAAACCGCCCAACCCAACCCGCGTACACCCCTACCACCAATCGTCACCACCCTCCTTGAATCGTCGCCTCTCTCTCTCAAACTTTTGGTACACGTAAACCCTAAAACCCTTTTGTTTTTTTTCCTTTAAACCAGCCGCTAACTTTTAAAAAAAAATAAAAGAAAAAAAAACATTTTTCTTTTCTTTTATTTAAGGAATCAAAAGATTTTAATATTGTTTAGTTTTGTTTATTTTTGGAAAATAAATAATTGCTAATAATTATAATTTTATTTTATTAATTTAAATAAATAATTATTTATTTATTTAATTTTTGAACAAAATCACTTTTAAAACAATATTTTGTTCGCTTTAAATACAATATTTTAATTTAAAAATGACGGGAAAAGAAAACGAAGGAGGAAATTCAAAAACCACCAAGGAAATGGGTCCTAATATCCATTTTCAATGTCCAATGTTAAATTCAACAAATTACACAACTTAGGCAATTCGGATACAAATCATACAAGTAGCAAACAACCTTTGGGACGCAATTGAAGCAGAACCAACCTCAAAGGAAGATATAAGAAGAGATAAGACTGCTATTGCTTATCTCTATCAATCATTACCAGAAGATCAATTACTTCTTATTTCAAAATACAAAACTGTAAAAGCAGTTTGGGAAGCACTAAAGGCCAGACACATAGGAGTAACCAGTGTCCAGAAGGCAAGACTGCAAACACTCAAGACAGAATTTGAGATGACGCAAATGAAAGAAATGAACCAGTTGATTCATTTACTATGAAGTTGACGAGTATTATAAACAAAGCAGCAAGCTTGGGACAGACCTACGAAGATTCCACCCTAGTTCGGAAGTTACTTAATGCAGTACCCGACAGGTTTCTTCAAATTGTAGCGTCCATTGAACAATACTCAAACTTAGACACCATGTCTCTAGACGAAGCAATCGGGAGACTAAAAACCTTTGAAGAAAGGATTAAACACAACAAAGAACGAGTTTTAGATACTCAAGACAAGTTGATGTTCACGCGACATGAACATCGAGGCCAACCATACAGAGGACGAGGACATGGTAGATTTAACCAATCACGAGGCCGAAACTTTAACAGATTCAGACCAGAAAGAAAGAACTGGGAATCTCCACAAAGTGGCTTCAAGAAAGAAATGAACAACACTGCAAGGAAATTTACTCTAGATAAGAGTAAGGTACAGTGTTACAAATGCAAGAAGTTTGGACATTTTGCACCAAAATGTCCACAGAACAATGAAGTAAAGGAACAGTCCAATCTTATTGAAGAGGACTTAGAACCAACATTACTTATGGCAACCATTGAAGAAACTCAGAGAGTTTATTTAAACGAAGAAAATGTTGACCCAAGTAAGACAATTTCAAATGATGAAAGTCTATGGTACTTGGACAACGGTGCAAGCAATCACATGACAGGAGTCAAAGAACTTTTCAAGGAAATTGACGAGAAGATTACTAGAAATGTAAAGTTTGGAGATGGATCATACATAGAGATCAAAGGAAAAGGATCTATACTATTAGAATGCAAGAACAAAAAGCAACGGATCATCTCACAGGTATATTACATACCAAACCTAAGGAGTAACATACTCAGTTTAGGACAGTTGACGGAAAACGGTTGCAAAGTAGTTATGAAAGAAAACTTATTACTACTATATGACTCAAATAAAGATATTCTACTAAGAGTCACACGATCAAAGAATCGATTATACAAGGCAAACTTGAAGATTGGTAAACCTGTATGTTTACTAGCAAACCTGCATGATAAAGCATGGCTATGGCATGCAAGACTTGGCCATTTGAACTTTGGCTCAATGAAGATGATGGTTTCAAAGAAATTGGTACAAGGGATACCACCTATTAAGCATACGACAAGTATTTGTGACATATGCTTAATAGGAAAGCACAGTAGAGCACCATTTCCACATCAAGCAAATTTAAGGTCAGAAGCACCACTGGATTTAGTATATGGAGACCTATGTGGTCTAATCTCACCACCAACATCAACTGGTAAAAGGTACATATTTTTACTAGTAGATGATTATTCAAGATATATGTGGGAATACTTTTTGGACTCAAAAGATCAAGCCTTTGGGATCTTTAAAGAATTTAAACAAAGAGTAGAAAACGAATTTGGAATCAAGTTGAAGATGTTCAGAACAGACAGAGGAGGAGAATTCATTTCAAATGAATTCCTCCAGTACTGTAAAGACAATGGCATCTCAAGGCAATTAACCGCACCATACTCCCCACAACAAAACGGAGTTGTTGAACGAAAGAATAGGACAATTCTTTCAGCAACAAGATGCATGATGAAGGCAACAAACCTTCCACAAAATTTTTGGGCAGAAGCAGTTAGACATGCAATACTAAACTGCACACCAACAAAGTCATTAGAAGATGTTACACCATATGAAGCATTAATTGGAAGAAAGCCTAGTCTACATCATCTAAAGATTTTTGGTTGCATCGCATATGCAAAGGTACCCTCACAACACTTGACTAAATTGGATGATAGAAGTATACGAATGATATACTTAGGCAGTGAGCCTGGATCAAAAGCATACCGTCTATTTGATCCAACAAACAATAGAATTTTCGTCAGTCGAGACGTGAAATTCAACGAAGATGAAACATGGAATTGGGATGAGTACAGTAGAAATTTCAACCTAGACAGTCCAGAATGGACAAATTTCATTATAGGGAATAATGAAACTCCTGTTACTCAACACACCTCAAATGAGAATGATGTTACATATAGTAACAATGATTGTAGAAGATGAACCAAGAAACTTCAAAGAGGCAGCAAAGGACAACAAATGGATTGAAGCTATGAAGGCAGAAATTGATTCCATCAACAAAAATAATACATGGAAACTAACCACCTTACCAATGGATCATAAAGCAATTGGCTTAAAGTGGGTATTCAAGACAAAGAGAGATGCTGAAGGGAGAATACTAAAGTACAAAGCACGACTAGTAGCCAAAGGATATATTCAAAAACATGGCATAGACTTTGATGAAGTCTTTGCACCAGTAGCACGGATTGAGACAATACGACTCATATTGGCTCTAACAGCATATAACAAATAGGAAGTACACCATTTAGACGTAAAGTCAGCATTTCTACAAGGAGAATTAAAGGAAGAAGTTTATGTCTCACAACCAGAAGGTTTTATACAGAAAGGAGACGAAAGAAAGGTTTATAGACTCATTAAAGCACTCTATGGATTAAGACAAGCACCACGAGCATGGTACACCAAATTGGATAACACATTAAAGTTACTGGATCGTCAAATAAAGATATTAAATCTTTCAAAGGCCAAATGAAGAACAAGTTCGATATGAGTGATCTAGGATTACTTGCTTACTACTTAGGCATTGAGGTTACACAAAAGGCAGGTGAGATCTCAATAAAGCAAACTGGCTATGCAAACAAGATACTTACAGATACAGGATTGTTAGATTGCAACGAAGCAGAGATACCTATGGAACCAGGTCTCAAACTTACTAAAGAAACACAAGGAAAATCTATAAACACCACAAAATATCGAAGCCTGATTGGATATCTACGATACTTACTTCACACAAGACTTGATTTAAGTTTTTCAGTCGGATTACTTAGTCGCTTTATGCAAAACCCTCAGGAGCAACACATGAAAGCAATCAAACAAGTATTACGCTATATCAAAGGAACAAAAGACTATGGTATAACCTATGGACATGAAGAAGGAAACAAGATACAAGGCTACAGTGACAGCAGTTACGGTGTTAACACACAAGAAGAAAAAGGCACAACTGGGATAGTTTTCTATTTTTGGAAACTCACCTATAAGTTGGAGCACTCAGAAACAAGGTACAGTAGCCCTATCCTCATGTGAATCAGAATTTATTGCCGCAACAGCAGCAGCAACACAAGCATTGTGGTTGAAAAGACTACTCAACAAGATTACGGACACAAAAGAAGGAAAGATTACTATCTACGTGGATAACAAGTCAGCAATAGCACTAATGAAGAACCCGGTATTTCATGGAAGAAGTAAACACATTGATACAAAGTATCACTTCATTCGAGAATGCGTTGAGAATGAAGACTTAACAGTTGAACACATTAGTGGAGAACTACAACGAGCTGACATCCTGACAAAACCACTACCAAGGATACGTTTTGTCATCATGAGACAACTACTTGGAGTTCAAGAAACCTTACAACATAATAGAGATTAAGGGGGTGAATGTAGGATTAATCTCTTATTATGTTTATAAACTATAGTATAAGTATTTTATATAGATTAGGATAAAAGGTAGTTATTTATGGAGGGTCACACCTCTTCATGAAAAGTCACAATTGTTAGAATAGTTATAACACTTAGCGAACCATCACAATGGTTCAAGAGATGCCTTTTCGGTATCTATATATATGTAGCGATTTGTACATTCCAACTTAAGTGAATTATCAATAAAGTTAGTAGAATTCTTGGTTATATTGTTCTATTCGATCCAACACCCGAGACCTCTTTGTCCAAACACCTGACACACCCGACGAACAGTTGTTGTCACGTCGCCACTCCTACCTCCCTCTTTGGCGTCTCACTCTCCAGCAATTTCTCTTTCTCTTTCTCTTTTTTTTTTTTTGGTAAAAACCCTCTTTTCCCATTTTTCTTTCTAGATGTGTGTGTATGTTATGTATGTATGTGAAAACCATCTTTTCCCTCTATGTTTTACAATATATATATATATATATATATAATGTATGTATGTATATGTAGGGTTGGGTCCGGTGAGAAGTTGAGTTAATGGTGAGACGCGTGAGAAATGATTATCAACCGTTGGATGAGAAATGGACGCACATTAGGATGAGAGACAACGGGGTAATTAAGCCGCAATTCATGTGAGAGCTTGAGATTAAAAGAGATTAACGATTCACATCCTTTTCTCACGCTTCTCACCATTAACTCAACTTCTCACACGATCCTTCGCCTGTATATGTAAATGTAAATGTGTATGTATATAATGTATGTATTTAGACAATGTAGATCTAAATGTAAATGTAAATGTGTATATATATATATATATATATATGTGTGTGTGTGTATGTGCAAATTTTTGGTAACCTGATTTATTATGTGTAAATATGTATGTAGATAATGTATCTATGTATGTATATGCACGACCGTCCCTGGGGGAGGGCGGGTCGGGCACACGCCCAGGGCCAAAGGAGAAATAGGGGTCCAATTTGTTAATTATATACTATATAGTAGTAATAGTTAAAAAATTGTAAATAAAAAAAACAAAAAATTTAGTATATAATAGGACCCAAAAAGAATTTAACATTATATTAAGGACCAAACATGTATTAATTAATTACATTTGATAATAAAATTTGTAAAAAGTTAATTGGTCTTTCAATTTATTGTATTGCTTATTATTTCTCTAATTTTTTTTTATCTAGTACTAATATCTAAAATTGTTTTTGCCTAGATATCTTGATATATACTTCATTACTCATCTTCCACATACTATTTTGATTATTGCATATGCATTAATTTTATTTTTGTGTTAGAATATAGTAGATTTCTTGTTAATAAGTAAGAAAACTTATACCTTGTAAAAAAATTACCAAGACGACCCAACTTATTTTCTATGTTTACGATTTCAAAACTATCTACTTCTTTTTTTCCATACATTATTGACTATTTATTACCTAATGTTTAGTGCATTAATCTTAAGTACCCACTTATCTCTAAAATAAAAATAAGATCTCAAACTATAACCAACATGGACTTTTGATTCTAAGATTGATAGTTCACAAAAAGTTTGTTTCAACTCCAAATGTTTAAAATGGTGATGAAAACCATTAGCATCAGGTAACATGTAAAAAATCAACCAATTTATATTGATTTACTTAAAGTGTTACTCCGAATGGTCAACATAGTGACCTCAAATGATTTCAATTTATATATTAAAAGTATATCATAAGATGTCTTTGATGGTGGAACGAATTGACGATGATATGTGTAACATCCTAAAATTTGGTAAATTTTAAAATTGAAAATTTGGGGTCTGTAACTGATATAAACCAATCTACCCAAAAAGGGAGATCCAATCACTTGTAAGATAAGAGTGTAACAAACTAATCCAATGTACGTCAACCCAACACGGGGAACCAAGTATGGCTATTACAACCCAAGAACAAGTAAAGAACACAATTCAACAACCTAGTAATCAAACTTGTGTAAGCAAGATTAATGTCGGGTGTCGCTATTCTTCCAAAAGGTATAATCTCTATATACTTCAATATCGGTCACTAAGTCATCAAAAAGACCGCTCTCGACCCCAAGGCCGTCCACTCAATCCCGACATGTCCCACCGCTAGAGTGACCTGCCATACATGACAATCACACAAGTATTAGGCTAGATCATAGTGAGAACATATAAGCGGAAAATAATTTAAACAATAAACCTGATTGAAGTCATGTAGCCGATCTAGCCGTGAGCTAAATCAAAACAAATCCAATAAACCATTAGCATCCAATAATTACCGATAACAGTTCAAAACCACATAGCGAGCTCAACTACTCCAAGTCTATCGCTCGAAAACATCAAGTCAACCACTCCAGGTCTATTCTTGAGAGTTCCAGCAACAGGGAAACTCGAGCACAATGAGATTACCCCTTACTTTCCATGGGACGCTGCTCGACCGTATAGGCCCACACCCTACTTACCATGGAGCCCGATGCCTATCCCGTGCCAAGGGTAACCAAATGTCCGGACAATACATTAGGATACCGTGCCGATGGATCCATTGCACTATACCAAATACCAAACATGCTATTACAACCATATTTAATCATGCATGTACTTCATGAGACTAATTCCTAATTATAGGAGTTACTAACATGACTCATTTCACATTAGTTAAGAAAACTTCATAACACAATCTCCATCAATAATAATACAATAATCCCGTTTCAAAAGTCAACATGCCCCATAATTAGTCTAATACACAAAATAATCCCAAAACCCTAGTTTTCTTTTCATATGATATCAAAATACCGAATAATAAATATTAGTTATCAAATAAGTGGGTAAACATGGAAACCATTAGTTTCTTTAAAATACCATCCCATAAAACTTTGTTTAATACAATAACCATAATATCTCCAAAACTCATAGTTAGGTCAAAACCCAACAAAACCCAAATGTGATTAGAAAGCAAGGGTAAGATTACAAACACATAAACCCTAGCATTTATATTAGACAAATGGTTCAGAAAACTCACCTTAAATAGTTGCAAAGAAACCCTAAGTTACCACACTTGAGGGTAGAATGAGGAAGGAAACATGTAATTCTAACCACAAGATCTTAATCACCTTCACCAACCTAAACAAACCCAAATAAATGCCAATGATGATCCTTTCTTAGAGCAATAAATGAAAGGGAGTGAAACCCTACCTTTTCTCTCTTCCAAAATCGCACCTTCAAAGCTTGCCAAAAGAACAAATGAGGTAAAAGTTCGGACCAAAGCATTTAAAGCCTTGGGACCCGATCATGACATTGCCTTGCGAGAATGACATGGTCATTATCGTGTGGCATAGTCACCCGCGTTCAGTACCTCGTGGTACATCCTCGACGACATTGCCCTGCGAGAATGACACATGTCAATCTCGTCGGGCATTGTCGCGCCTTCGCCACAACACACTATACACCCTTCGCGATTATGCCCCACGAGAGTGACCTTTGTCACAATCGCGAGCATAGTCTCCTAGATGCCCCTAACCCGTTTTCTCTTCTGTTTTTGACCCAAGGACCCTGATCTCGAACTTTTAAAATAATTCCAAGGGAAAGGTCAGAGTTGAAAACATACCTCAAACACGGGTGTTACAATCCTCCCCGAATTGGAGAAGATTTCATCCTCGAAATCTAGGCTAAGGAAATAAGTGAGGATATCTTCGCTTCATATCCTCCTCCGCTTCCCAAGTTACGTTGGCACCCCGATGGTGCTTCCACTGAAATTTGACCATTGTGACTTCCTTGTGGCGTAGCTTCTTCGTCTTCTTTTCCAAAATTCCCTCGGGTTCCTCTACGCATCGGTTCCCTTCATCAACTCTGATCTTGGAGAGTGGAATAACGCTCTCCTCCTCCGCTAGACATTTACGGAGGTAACATACGTGAAAGTTGTTGTGAATTCCGCTCATTTCTGGAGGAAGTTCTAACTGGTAGGCTTGTTGCCCTACTCGTTTAAGCACGGTGAAGGGCCCAAGGAAACGGGGACTCAACTTCCCACGCTTTCCAAATCGTATAATCCCCTTCCAAGGAGACACCTTCAGCATAACACGGTCTCCCACTTGAAACTCTAATGGCCGCCGCTTCTTGTCAGCATAACTTTTCTATCGATCTTGAGCCGCCTTTAAGCGTTCACGTATAACTTTCACCTTATCCGCCATTTCTTGTACTATTTCAGGTCCGGCGAATTGCTTCTCCCACACTTCTAGCCAACATACGGGAGTTTGGCACTTGCGACCGTATAAAGCTTCAAACGGTGCCATTCCAATGCTTGAATGATAGCTATTGTTGTACGCGAACTCCACCTAAGGTAGGTGCGAGTCCCAACCACCCCCAAAGTCAATTACACAAGATCTCAACATATCTTCTAGTGTCTGGATTGTCCTCTCACTTTGACCGTCGGTTTGAGGATGGTAGGTTGTGCTTAACTTCACACGCGTGCCCAATTCCTTTTCTCAAAAGTGCGACGTGAACCGACTGTCGCGATCGGAGACAATGGATAGAGGTACACCATGACGAGAGATCACCTCATCGATATACAATTTCGCTAGCTTGTCCATAGGTAAGGTCTCCCGCATGGCCAATAAATGAGCACTCTTGGTCAAACGGTCCACTACCACCCAGATGGTGTCATGACCACGCAAAGTCATTGGAAATTTCATCACGAAGTCCATCATGATATGCTCCCATTTCCATTCTAGAATCTCTAGAGATTGCAAGTTGCTGTAAGGTCGATGGTGCTCGACTTTCACTTGTAAGCAAGTAACACATCGCTCAACATAACGTGCACCATCGAGTTTAATAACTGGCCACCAATAATGTAACTTTAAATCCCAGTACATCTTCGTGCTCCCCGGGTGGATAGAATACTTCGATTTGTGGGCATCCTCGAGGAGAAGTTCTCGATTGCCCCCGATCTTAGGCACCCAAACTCGCCCATTGAAAAGCTTTACTCCTCGGCCATCCTCCGTCAAGAGTAGATGTTGTTTTACCATTACTTCTCCCTTGAGGTTCTCTTTTATCAAGGCTTCGGATTGCAACGCCTTAATTCAATCGATGAATGTAGACGTCACCTCGATTCGCGTGAAAGCAGCTTTGGAATTTCCTCCATAGTCCTTTCGACTAAGAGCATCGGCGACAACGTTTGCCTTACCCGGATGGTAAAGCAATTCACAGTTGTAATCCTTCAATAGCTCCAACCATCTTCGTTGCCTCATGTTTAACTCCTTTTGATCAAAAATGTGCCTCAAACTCTTGTGATCCGTATAAAGGGTGCACTTTGTGCCATAGAGGTAGTGCCACCACAACTTTAAGGCAAACACCACCGCTGCTAATTCCAAGTCGTGTGTTGGGTAGTTGACTTCATGAACCTTGAGTTGTCGTGAAGTGTAAGCAATCACTTTACCCCTTTGCATTAGAACGCAACCCAATCCCATCTTTGACGCATCGCTGTAAACCACAAAATCTTCCGTTCCATCGTGTAGAGATACGATGGGAGCTTCGCAAAGCTTCTTCTGTAGAGTTCGGAACGCCTTCTCTTGAATCTCGGTCCATACAAATTTCGCGTTCTTTCGGGTTAAGGCTGTCAACGTTGAGGCTATCTTAGAAAAGTCTTGGATGAATCTTCGGTAGTATCCCGACAATCCTAGGAAACTTCGGATTTCTGACGGACTCTTGGGTGGTTCCCAATTCATCATGGCCTCGATTTTAGTGGGATCTACTTTCACTCCTTCCCTTGTGACCACGTGCCCCAAAACCTGCACCTCTTGTAGCCAGAATTCACACTTTGAAAAGTTTATGTAAAGCTTTTCTCGTCTTAGAACCTCTAACACCTCCCGAAGGTGTTGGTCGTGACTCTCCTCGTCTTTGGAATAAACCAAGATATCATCAATGAACACAATTACCGATTTTTCAAGAAATGGCCGACACACTTGGTTCATCAAGTCCATGAGTATAGCCGGTGCGTTGGTTAGACCGAAAGGCATCACTAGGAACTCATAGTGACTGTAACGCGTCCTAAACACGGTCTTTGGAATGTCGTCCTTTGTCACCTTCACTTGATGATAACCCGACAACAGGTCGATCTTTGAAAAGCAACCCGAACCTTGCAGTTGGTCAAACAAGTCGTCGATCCTTGGAAGTGGATACTTGTTCTTTACCGTTACCTTGTTCAGTTCTCTGTAGTCGATACACATCCTCATCGAGTCGTCCTTCTTCTTGACGAACAATACCGGTGCTCCCCAAGGTGACGAACTCGGTCGGATGAAACCCTTCTCAAGAAGGTCTTGAAGTTGAGTCATCATCTCTTGCATCTCGGTAGGAGCCAGTCGGTAAGGAGCTCGGGCAATCGGGGCCGCCCTCGGAACGAGATCAATTCTGAATTCTGCAAGTCGATCGGGTGGCAAACCGGGCAAGTCTTCCGGGAACACATCGGGAAACTCGCGTACCACCCTTACTTCTTCTAGCTTCCTTTTCTCGAGTTTGGTGTCGATAGCATAGGCCAAGAAGGATGAGCATCCTTTCGCCAAAAATTTCCACGCTTTGATCATTGAGATAATCGCCACTTCGCCTTTCCTCTTTTCACCATAAATGATTGTCGCCTCTCTGTTAGCTACGGGTAAACGGATCATCTTCTTGGAACACACAATCTCGGCGTGATTCTCTGATAACCAGTCCATCCCTATTACTACATCAAACCCGCCGATTTGCATAGGCATCAAACTAACCGGAAACTTTCTGCCATCAAACTCAAGAGTGCAATCCCTTACTACATCCCGAATTATCACTTGGCCCATGTTAGCTATTCTACTACAATAGCTTCTTCTAAGCTACTCATAGGCATGGCAATCTTTTGATAAAATGCTTCGGTTATAAATGAGAAGCTAACACCCGAATCGAACAATATACGCGTAAGTACGGAATTTAGGAGAAACGTACCCGACACCACATCAGTAGAGGCCTTAGATTCTTCGGAAGACATTTGAAAAGCTCTTCCGGTCGCTTTTGGAGGATCCTCCTTCTTCCCGCCACTTCCGTCGGTCTTTAACTTCGGGCATTCATCTCTATCATGACCCAACTCTTTGCACTCGTAACACAAGCGCCCCTTGACGGGAAAATCCTTATAAGCATGTCCGAGCTTCCCGCACTTAAAACAAGCCCCGGGAACGAGGTTGCATGGGCCAAAATGTTTGTTTCGGCACTTGGAACACCACTTAGCCTCGGGCCTAGAGTCGTCTCTCCGTTGGTAGTTGTTGTTGTTGAACGGTCTTGGTTTCTTGGAGGCTAGGGAGTTTCCCTCCCACTTTCTCTTCTCGGCTAGGCGATAACCTTCTTCCTTTTTCATGGTATAAGCATCCTCCATTAATTGTGCTTCCTCTATCGCCTCTCGGAGAGTAGAAGTCTTCGACACTCTCACCATCGACATCATGTCGGACGGAAGCCCTTTAATGTAGTCCTTGATTTTCTCCTTCTCTGTCGGAACCAGGTGTCCCACCAATCCCAACTTGTCCATAAATAGTCGGGTGTACTCTTTCACTGATCGGTTATCCATCTTCAAATTCTAAAACTCTTCCTTTATTCGGTTCATCGACCTCTCGTTACAGTACTCTTCTAGTAGCTTTTCTTTGAACGTTGCCCAAGACAATTGGGCCAAGACAGTCGCCTCGAGGGAAGCGGAATATACATTCCACCAAGTGAGGGTCGTCCCTCTCAACATTTGTGAGCCAAAAATTGCTAAATGTCCTTCACCACACTCGTTCGAATGGAAGGCTTGCTCCATCTCCCGAATCCATCCCACACAGACTGACGGGTCGTCTGAACCTTTAAACTCCGGTGGTCGGCAACCCAGAAAGGCCTTGAATGTGCAAGTTTTCGCCGTTTGCCCAACCCTCGGGTTTGTGGTAGCATTAGTAGGGATTACGGGTCCGGTACCCCCAGATCCCGCCACGACGATGTTCTCGTCCACTGTTTCATGCCTACGGTTGTTATGGTTGTCCCGATCTTCTAGGAGTTTTAAGAATAACTTTTGTTGTTGCGCCATAGCTCGATTCATGGCTACCATCATTCTGTCCATCATCCTTGTCTCCGCCATCACTTCTTCCAAAATAGGCTCTCTTGGTTCTAAAGTGCGCCGGGGAACGTGTTCGGGTCGCCCACCTAACACATTAACCGGACGTGAGGGCTCTTCCACCACGGTCACCCATGGTTGATCGGCCGTGGATGTTGTGGCGTCTTGCCCTTCTTGTCTATTCCTAGTGGTAACCATTCCTGCCACACAAGGCCAGATATAGAATGAGAGGTGAACCACACGAATAACATTAGGAAACGTACTATTACATTCACCAATTATCATAACAACAGTAGATCAAGTATGCTCACGTAAAACATATTCATAATAACGTTAGCTAAGTGAAATTACGAATACTTGATACCTAAGAGTTCTCATCACTATCGTTACAACTTTCAATTCATGTAGGTTCCGTCGACTTGAGACCTTCCTATCTTAGGAGTTCTACCCAAATCTCACAAGTCATAACTTAAAAATCTTAGTTTAAGTCTAGGCATCTTACATTCATACCTAGTTCCCTTAAACTAATGCTCTGAGACGAACTTGTAACATCCTAAAATTTGGGGTAAATTCTAAAATTGAAAATTTGGGGTCTGTAACTGGTATAAACCAATCTACCCAAAAAGGGAGATCCAATCACCTGTAAGATAAGAGTGTAACAAACTAATGCAATGTACGTCAACCTAACACGGGGAACCAAGTATGGCTATTACAACCCAAGAACAAGTAAAGAACACAATTCAACAACCTAGTAATCTAACTTGTGTAAGCAAGATTAATGTCGGGTGTCGCTATTCTTCCAAAAGGTATAATCTCTATATACTTCAATATCGGTCACTAAGTCATCAAAAAGACCACTCTCAACCCCAAGGTCGTCCACTCAATCCTGACGTGTCCCACCGCTAGAGTGACCTGCCATACATGACAATCAAACAAGTGTTAGGCTAGAGCATAGTGAGAACTATAAGCGGAAAATAATTTAAACAACAAACCTGATTGAAGTCATGTAGCCGATCTAGCCGTGAGAAAAATCAAAACAAATCCAATAAACCATTAACAGTTCAAAACCACACAGCGAGCTCAACTACTATAAGACTATTGCTCGAAAACATCAAGTCAACCACTCCAGGTCTATTCTTGAGAGTTCCCGAAACAGGGCAACTTGAGCACAATGGGATTACACCTTACTGTCCATGGGACGCTGCCCGACCGTATAGGCCCACACCCTACTTACCATGGAGCCCGATGCCTATCTCGTGCCAAGGGTAACCAAATGTCCGGACTAGACATTAGGATACTGTGCCTATGGATCCATTGCACTATACCAAATACCAAACATGCTATTACAACCATATTTAATCATGCATGTACTTCATGAGACCAATTCCCAATTATAGGAGTTACTAACATGACTCATTTCACATTAGTTAAGAAAAATTCATAAACACAATCTCCATCCATAATAATACAATAATCCCGTTTCAAAAGTCAACATGCCCCATAATCAGTCTAATACACAAAATAATCCCAAAACCCTAGTTTTCTCTTCATATGATATCAAAATCCCGAATAATAAATATTAGTTATCAAATAAGTGGGTAAACATGGAAACCATTAGTTTCTTTAAAATACCATACCATAAAACTTTGTTTAATACAATAACCATAATATCTCCAAAACTCATAGTTAGGTCAAACCCAACAAAACCCAAATGTGATTAGAAGGCAAGGGTAAAATTACAAATACATAAACACTAGCATTTATATTAGACAAATGGTTAAGAAAACTCACCTTAAATAGTTGCAAAGAAACCCTAAGTTACCACACTTGAGGGTAGAATGAGGAAGGAAACTTGGTATTCTAACCACAAGATCTTAATCACCTTCACCAACCTAAACAAACCCAAATAAATGCCAATGATGATCCTTTCTTAGAGCAATAAATGAAAGGGAGTGAAACCCTACCTTTTCTCTCTTCCAAAATCGCACCTTCAAAGCTTGCCAAGAGAACAAATGAGCTAAAAGTTCAGACCAAAGCATTTAAAGCCTTGGGGCCCGATCGCGACATTGCCATGCGAGAATGACATGTCAATCTCGCTGGGCATTGTCGCTCCCTCGCCACAACACAGAGTACACCCTCCGCGATTATGCCCCGCGAGAGTGACCTTTGTCACAAACGCGGGCATAGTCGCCCAGATGCCCCGAACCCGTTTTCTCTTCTGTTTTTGACCCGAGGACCCTGATCTCGAACTTTTAAAATAATTCCAAGGGAAAGGTCAGAGTTGAAAACGTACCTCAAACACGGGTGTTACAATATGTAAAAATGATATGGTAAATAATATTAATTTAGAAATAATTATTGATTAATCATGCGCTAGGAATATCGGGAAAACGGTTTTATATAAAATAGTATTTCTTGAATTTAATGTTATCTTTGATGATACAAATAATATATTGAAAAAAAATTTGTAGTTATCAATGGCTCATTTTTACATCTCGCCAAGGCATATAAAATGTCATGAACGGGCCTGTGTATGTGTAAAATTTGGGTAAAATCGATCAATGTATCTATGTATAAATGTGTATGTATGTGTAAATATGTGTGTATATATGTATGTGTAAATGTGTGTGTAATTAAATTTTATTTCATTATATGTTTTGGTTTATTTATAAAATTTTATTGTACAGGACATTTAAAAAAGTGTCTTATTAGACTAGGTTTAATGGAAGTGTTCTATTGTACTTGCTTTTATAAAAACATTCTTAAAAAGGTGTTTTTAGAAAAAGTGTTTATAGGACGTTTTTAGAAGAGTCCTATTAGACTTGATTTTATAGGAACCTTTATGCAAAGTGTCCTACTATATTTGGTTTTATATCACGGTGTTAAAAAAATGTCATGTTTCATATTTTGAAACAGTAGAACCTTTAAATTAAGTATATTGCTGACTATTTTTATAGGACGTTTTTTTTGAAAAAAAATGTTATAGTAGACTTTACAATATAGGACGTTTTTCGAGAAGTATCATTTTAGATTTTAATAATAGGATGTCATACTAGGTTAATAAGACTCATAAATTAAGTGTCATGCCATGTTATAACAACGAGGACACATAAAATAAAGCATCATAAAAAGTGGTTTATATCATGCTTCTGATAAAGTAACCTAAAAATGTGTCCTATAAACCTCTTTTTGTTGCAGTGGTTAATTGCATCTTTCTTGCTAACAACTTCCATAAACCATCATTTTATCTCCTCATTAAACACATTTAATCTAATCTGCTACTTGTATATATTTGCAGAAACAGGGTCTCATAACATTTGATGCACGACAACGTCTGGCATGCAAACTAAGTTCCTAAAATTTAATACACATATAATATGATTCCCTATCGTTGACCATAGACGGTACTAGTTAGTGCCACAGTCAATCGGATCTTCAATGAAATAGTTGTATCAAATAAAAACTGTTATACTATACACCTACTGAAATGTGGGAAATTTTTTTAGCTCCTTGTCTAGTTATTAGAAATTGGATATGTGTATAACTAAATACTTTATACCCATGAAACATACTATATGCGGTCTCCAACATGTGAAAAATGAAATCGATGAGACATTACAGAGCATTTGGCATATGCTATTGTTACCTTTTGTTCGCTTACCTTTTGCTCAAGTGTGGATTCCTTATGAGGATGAGGATCAGGGGCCTTCTCACCTTCTTTGCAGGACACCGGAACAAAACGAATGTCATGGCTCAAATTGAGTGGTCATTGTATTGTTACTGTGGTCGATGAGTATTTAGAATGTTTGAAAGATTATAGTAATGCTTGTTATAGGATTCCTTTGAAAATTCAAGAAGAATTTGCCGGGAAGATGCTTGAAAATTATGAACCACACTTGGTCCAAAACATTTCAGAGTTGAGTGATAATAAGCTACAAAAGGTACTATCTACCTCCTTTGACTGTAGTTGCTTTGTGATATACTTGAGGAGTACCAAGACAATAGTTTATGTTTTTGAATTCCTATAGAAGGACCTACAGACAAAGTTATCTTGTTGGAGTCACTATTATTAGCATTAAAGAGGCTTTTGCCAAGCTTCAAATTTGCTTATGGTCAAGAACTTGGTGATGAGATAGATATTGTAAATCTTTAGAATTCTACTGCAAGTGAAAGAAAAATTATTAAGATTTTCGAAAAAAAAAATCTCACTAATAAGAGGAAGGCAGTCAATGGTTGAGGATTGTTCGAGGCCTTTGAAGGCAAAAGGCAAGACAACGCCTATCACATTAACTCGAGAGTAGATAGAGTCACAATTTGGTCAAACCATGGAAGAAGCTGCATCCAAGCTTAACGGTAATAACAATCTTTTAGTTTTTAAGTTACACTTGTTTGTACACATATAATTGGAACGATTATAAGTTTTGCCTCTAATCACTTGAATCCTTTGGTTAATAATAACAAACGTCTCTTCTTTCTTGATGTTGTTTTACAGTTTCTGTGTCTACATTGAAACGCAAGTGCAAGGATAAAGGCATAAGGTGGAAGGATAAGATAGAAGAGTAGTTGAAGACCCCTCGACCAACATTAGAGAGACGGGTTTAAAAGAAGATATGGTGACCATTTTGTTAGGACAACCTTGGGGGGGAAGGTTGTTTTACGTCTAAAAATCGTTCTTAAAATATTTTTAAGAAAATATATAGCAATACACAAGATGAATTCTTTTTGTTAAGGTTTAACACAACAAACAAACAAATAAAATATAAAGAGATAGGGAAAAGAGATACAAACAGATTTAGAGAGGTTAACCCAAAACCGGGCCAATCCTCTTTGTTGAGTGAACTCAACGAGACGTTCCACTATATTGTTCTTTTAAGGTAGAAACACACCGTATGAACACTTGATTACACAAGATTTGAATACTTGAAAATGAACTCAAGCTCTAGCTATATTCCACACCACAATATGGATGCTAGTTGGATCTATCTCACACACTTACTAGAGTGTGGAGAATATTTGTGTTTTATGCTTGGTATCACAAATTTTCTTTGATCTTGAAAACAAGAAAAGATGAAGTATGAAAGAATTGTGAGTTGAGAATGAAGTGTTAGAAGAATTGAGAATGTTTTAGAAAAATAGAGCTCTTAACACTTTGATGTGCTTTTACTTGTGAAGACATGGGATATATATATACATTCAAAAATGTATATATTAAAAATATAAAATTAATTTTAAAAACATTGTTGGATGACATTTCAAAATTTGAATTTGAATTTGAATTGGTGGTGGTGTCAAATCAAATGATGTTGTCTCAATTTGTATCCAATGCTTAGACAGTGGAAGAGATTTTATAAAAAAAAATTAAAAAATAAAATTAAAAAACTTGGATTTGTAAATACATAAAGCAAAGAATAAATAAGTATTGTATACTACAAGTATAAAGGTTTTTGTCATTTTGTAAAAGTTTATAAAACACCAATTAAAACCAACTCAAATAATTTTGGTTTAAATCAAAAGGTTAAAAAAATATTCTTACAAACTCATCATTTTATAAAATATGATTTTGTGAAAAACATTTTATAAAAAATCACTCTCAATTTTTATAAAAATAATCGGTAAAAATAATCGGTAAACCGATCGAAGTTGGAATACCCAGTATGAAACAATTGTATTCCCACATGCCGCTTGAATATTCCCGTTCCGTTGTATCTTCTCGGATTTGATCATTAATTTGAGGTTGGCACGATTCCGGAGACGACAACGTGTATTTCCGTAAAGTATATATATGCACATCAAGTACAATGTTAGATAAACAATATAATACGGTTTGTTTGTAATCATCAAAATAATTTTAGAGATGCAGCACACTTGCATCAACATATTAGTGAAAAATATGCAGGTGATGAGGCCAAGTTCACTCTTCCAATATCATCAACAACATTTGAAGTTATTGAGAAGGAAATTGGCTAGAGATTTAAGTCGGAATTGGATCCTACTACTCATTTAAAGCTCAAATACCTTGATGATGAAGATAACAACAAGTGGATTTTATTTACTTGTGATCAAGACGTGAAGTTGTGCACAAAAAATAAGATAAATATCCGGCTGCATTTGTTCCCACGAGATCCATCTCGTACCTATCAACCTACTTGAATTGAGAAGTGAAACGACAACAACGTTTGTTTTTTCTTGTATACATGGTGTAGTTAAAAGAAAAGCCACGTATATAGTTAGTTAATCAATTAGATGGAGGCTAGAGTTATATACAAAGTGATGCAATCCTCATGTTTGTGTAGAGTAACAAATACAACTTGTTTTATTTTCTTGCCCAAAATTCCTCCTCCATTCTTGATTACCTGTTTCAGTACTTTTGGAGACCGACTTTGTTTCTAAACTATGGTTTTAGTTTCTTTCAGAACTTAAAGTACTTGCCTTCTTTGTCTTGGTGAAATAGAGTTCCCATTAAACCTACATTAAACCACCTACAGTTGATGGGGGGTTAGTTCTGATTATTGGTACATGCACATTTTCATACCTAAAAAACATTTTCTAACTCTCGACCAATTTATGAAGTCTGGATATAGAGTTGTAAAATCTGTTTAGTTGTGGATGCGCTTTGGTTTTCAATGACCATTAATTTGCCAATTCTGGATCAAAAAGCTTCAATCTTGGTTCTTTGTTGTTTATTGGAGGGACAAGGATGATTGGAATCTGTTTTTGCCATTTCAGAAATAACAAATCAAGTCAATTATGTGTTCTGGTTCCATTGGCTCAAATATTGGTTTCGTTGGTATGAATCATTTGGTTCAGGGGAGGGATACCACTTTACGGTCTTGATCCTGCTTTTAATGCTTATTGTTCAAGTATCGGTGGTCTCTTTCCGATGGAAGGTTCTGTTTTGGTCTTTGGCAAAATAATACATGTTTTGGAATCAGACTTACCATATTGGTGCTCTATTTTGCTTGAGTCGTTTCAAAATTAAAGTAGTATTCTTAATAGGAGATGTAACACCCTAGAAACTGCGGAAATAAAATTTTAAAAGAAACAATTCGGCAATAGACTAACTTGCGGAATAAGGTGTGACAATTTCATTATACAGTCAACCCAACGGGTATAGAGTAGCCAATATTGAGGTAGATAACTGAAGTATAAAACGACATCCTATTAATCTACCAAATATCTAGATTAGGGACGGGAGTCGCTACACTTCCAAAATAAATCTTCAAAAGAATCTCTCACGACCCCATGGTCGCTCCCTTATCCCCGACGAGCCCCACTGCTAAGATAACCTGCCAACATGACAACCAAGAGCAAGCGTTAGGCTAACGCCTAGTGAGAACAAGCTAAATAAAAGAGAGTACTAAACCCAATTGGTGCCACGCGGTAGTATAGCCATGAGCTAAGTCAAGAAATCCAATAAACCATTAGTGATTAAACATGGTATAAGTAATACCCACAAATCACATAACGAGCTCAACCCCTCTAGATCTGTTGCTCAAAACATTCAAGTCAACCCCTCTGGATCTATCCTTGAGAGTTCCCAAAACAGGGGAACCCAAGCACCAAATGGGATTACACCTTACTGCACCATGAGACACTGCCCGACCGTATAGGCTCACAGCCTACTTATCATGGCAACCCAATGCCTATCCCGTGCTAAAACGTGAACCAAATGCCCAAAACATGGGGCATAGGGGCACCGTGCCTATGGATCCATTGCACTAAGACTCAAAGCCAAAGCATGTCATTTCAGAGCATACTCATATTAAATCAGATATACAGGCAATTCATATGAACAACGGTTCAATTCTATAAATTGTGATTCTTGAAAATGTGAAATCTTTAGAAGGTATTTCCCAACAGAATCAGTTACTTTGAAACCAGGTTTTTCACATTTAAATAATACGTTTATCACATAGCATTCGTAATACAGACCGATTTAGCTTAAGGACTCACCTCAGATTTCTTCCTGATTATATCCTGCTTCTGACGATTGCTACCTATGACAACACCGATAATCGGTAAGCCAAAATAAAGACAAATTAATGACTTAAAACTCAAGAATAAGAACACAACACACTGCCAAAACACCGATCCGGTCGAGTACCAAAAACCGGTCGAACAACAGTTCCGGTCGAACAGGGTCCGGTCGAAGGAACTACCCGGTCGAACGATCCCACCGGTCGAACAACCCCACCGGTCGAACAACCACCCGGTCGAACAACCACCCGGTCGAACAGGACTTCGGTCGAACATGACCATCAGTCGATCATGACCATCGGTCGAACATGACTTCGGTTGAAAGACCATCGGCTTGTTTAATCAAGAACATCAAGAACAGATCGATGCAGAACCCAGATCCAAAATGAGAAATACTCGGATCTCACAATGGAACGGTTTAAAACCTTCACAACGAGATTATACGCGGCTAAAAGCATTCAGATTAAAGCATTAAGCTAGATTTGTACCTTGATTTGGAGAAAACCCGAAGACCTCAACCTGCTCCTTCTTTCTCTCTGACTTCTCAAAACCAAAATGGTATATTGTGATATTTCCAAAATATCTAAAATCTGATTTATTTTTATATAACCCAAGTTAAATTTTACCCCCCTGAACTTTGGGTAATAGTCAACTTTTCACCCAACCCCAAAATAGCGGGTGTTACAATCCTCCCCAACTTGGAGAAGATTTCGTCCTCGAAATCTCGGCTATGGGAAGAGGTGAGGGTAGCTCCGCCTCAAGTCCTCTTCCGCTTCCCAAGTCACATTGGCACCTCGATGGTGTTTCCACTGAACCTTGATCATTGTGACTTCCCGGTGACGAAGCTTCTTCGTCTTCCTTTCTAAAATCGCCTCAGGTTCTTCAACGCAACGATTTCCCCCATCCACTCTGATCTCGGAGAGTGGAATGACACTCTCCTCCTTTGCTAGACACTTTCGTAGATAGCACACGTGGAACGTGTTATGAATTCCCTTCATCTCCGGAGGAAGTTCCAGCTGATAAGCTTGAAGTCCTACCCGCTTAGTCACAGAGAACGGTCCAAAGAAACGGGGGCTCAACTTCCCACGCTTCCCAAATCTAATAATTCCCTTCCAAGGGGACACCTTTAACATAACTCGATCTCCCACTTGGAATTCCATTGGCCGTCTTTTCTTATCGACGTAGCTTTTCTGTCGATCTTGGGCTGCCTTCAAACGTTCGCGGATGCTCTTGACCTTGTCCGCCGTTTCTTGTACAACTTCCGGTCCGGCGAACTGCTTTTCCCCGGCCTCGAGCCAACATACGGGAGTTCGATACTTGCGACCGTATAACGCTTCAAACGGTGCCATCCCTATACTTGAGTGGTAGCTATTATTGTATGCGAACTCTACCAGAGGCAGGTGCGTATCCCAACTACCCCCAAAGTCGATCACGCATGATCTTAACATATCTTCTAGCATCTGGATTGTCCTCTCGCTTTGCCCGTCGGTTTGAGGATGGTAGGTCGTGCTCAACTTCACACGTGTACCCAATTCCTTTTGTAAGCCATCCCAAAAATGCGACGTGAATCGACTATCCCGATCAGAGACTATAGATAGCGGCACGCCGTGCCGGGAAATTACTTCATCGATGTACAACTTCGCCAATTTATCCATTGGTAACGTCTCCCGCATGGCCAAGAAGTGAGCGCTTTTGGTCAAGCGGTCAACTATAACCCAAATGGCGTCGTGACCTTTCAAGGTCTTTGGTAGCTTTGTCACGAAATCCATCGTGATGTGTTCCCATTTCCATTCCGGAATTTCCAAGGATTGCAAACTTCCGTAGGGTCTTTGGTGCTCAGCCTTCACTTGCAAACAAGTCACACACTGCTCCACATAGCGCGCCACATCGAGCTTCATGACTGGCCACCAATAAAGCAATTTCAAATCTCTATACATTTTCGTGCTTCCCGGGTGAATGGAGTATTTTGACTTGTGGGCATCTTCGAGAAGAAGTTCTCTATTACCCCCAATCTTGGGCACCCAGACTCGCCCATTGAAAAGCTTCACCCCTCGACTATCTTCAGTCAACAAAAGATGTTGTTTCGCCATGACTTCTCCTTTGAGGTTTTCCTCTATCAGGGCTTCGGCTTGCGATTCCTTGATTCTATCAATAAGCGTTGAAGTTACTTCGACCCGTGCAAAGGTAGCACGAGAATTTCCTCCGCAGACTTTCCGACTCAAGGCGTCGGCAACCACGTTTGCCTTACCCGGATGGTAGAGCAACTCGCAGTCATAATCCTTCAACAACTCCAACCATCTTCGCTTCCTCATGTTTAGCTCTTTCTGATTAAAGATATGCTTCAGACTCTTGTGATCAGTATAAAGAGTGCACTTCGTACCGTAAAGGTAGTGTCGCCACAATTTCAGTGCAAACACCACTGCTGCCAATTCCAAGTCATGAGTAGGGTAGTTGACTTCGTGCACTTTAAGTTGCCTTGACGCGTAAGCGATCACCTTCCCTCTTTGCATCAGGACGCAACCCAAACCCATCTTCGACGCATCGCTGTACACCACAAAATCCTCCGTCCCGTTTGGTAAGGATAGGATAGGAGTTTCACAAAGCTTCTTCTGTAAGGTGCGGAACACCTCTTCTTGCCTCTCGGTCCACACAAATTTCACGTTCTTCCGGGTCAAGATTGTCAACGACGAGGCTATCTTCGAGAAATCTTGAATGAATCTCCGGTAGTATCCTGCCAAACCTAGGAAACTTCGGATTTCAGACGGATTCTTGGGAGGTTCCCAATTCGTCATTGCCTCGATCTTTGCGGGATCCACCTTGACTCCTTCTTTTGAAACTATATGTCCCAAAAATTGAACTTCTGGAAGCCAAAAGTCGCACTTTGAAAACTTTGCGTAGAGTCTTTCTCGCCTTAACACCTCCAACACTTCACGGAGATGCTGCTCATGCTCTTCTTCATTCTTGGAGTAAACTAAGATGTCATCGATGAACACGATTACTGATCTGTCGAGGAACGGTCGACACACCCGATTCATCAAGTCCATAAATATCGCCGGTGCGTTGGTTAAGCCGAATGGCATCACCAGAAACTCGTAGTGCCCATAGCGAGTTCTAATTGTTGTCTTCGGAATGTCGCTCTTTGCTACCTTCACTTGGTGATACCCCGATCGAAGATCAATCTTTGAGAAGCAACCCGCTCCTTGAAGCTGATCGAACAGGTCGTCGATTCTTGGAAGTGGATACCTGTTCTTCACCGTCACTTTGTTCAGTTCCCTGTAGTCGATACACATTCTCAATGCACCGTCCTTTTTCTTGACAAATAAAACCGGAGCTCCCCACGGTGACGAGCTCGGTCGGATGGAACCTTTCTCGAGAAGGTCTTGAAGTTGATCCACCATCTCTTGCATTTCGGTAGGAGCCAAACGATAAGGAGCTCGAGCAATCGGAGCCGCTCCTGGAATGACGTCAATACGAAAGTCCACAACACGATCGGGCGGCAACCCGGGCAAGTCCTCCGGAAATACATCGGGAAACTCGCGCACCACCCTAACATCTTCCAATTTCCGTTGGTCGAGTTTGGTATCGATGGCATACGCTAAGAAAGATACGTATCCTTTCGCCAAACACTTCCTAGCTTTGATTACTGAAATAATCGCCACATCGCCTTTCCTTCCTTCGCCGTAGATTATAGTTGCTTCTCCGTTTGCCATCGGTAAACGGATCATTTTCTTGGAACACACTATTTCGGCCTGGTTCTTAGATAACCAGTCCATACCCACCACCACGTCGAACCCGCCAATTTGCATAGACAGTAAATTAATGGGAAATTTCTTTCCCTTAAGCTCTAACATGCAGTCTTTAAGGATACTACGAATTATAACCTGACCTCCATTTGCTATTTCTACCACAACAACATTTTCTAACATACTCATAGACATAGCAAGCCTTTGACAGAACAATTCGGATATGAACGAGTAGCTAGCACCAGAATCAAATAACACACGTGTAGGTACAGAATTTAGAAGAAACGTACCCGACACTACATCGGTCGATGCTTTAGCTTCCTCTGACGACATCTGGAAAGCCCTTCCAGTCGACCGCGGCGGTTCCATCTTCTTCCCGCTAAATCCCCCAGTCTTGAGCTTCGGGCATTCCGCCCTTACGTGCCCCGGTTCCTTACACTCGAAACATAATTGCCCCTTTTGAGGGCAATCTCTGTACGTGTGACCCGCCTTCCCGCACTTGTAGCACACTCCGGGAACAAAGTTGCATGGGACGAAATGTTTGTTTCTACACCTGGAGCACCACTTGGCATCAGGTCTAGGATCAGCTCCTCGCTGAGCGCTGTTGTTGGCATAAAAGGGTTTCTTTGAGGGCATCAAACTTCCCTCCCATTTCCGCTTCTCGATTTGGCGAACACTTTGCTCCTTGCCGAGACTGTAAGCATCTTCCATAAGTTGAGCTTCTTCCATTGCCTCCCGAAGGGTAGAGGTCTTTGTCACACGAACCATCGACATCATGTCCGATGGGAGGCCCTTGATGTAAGCCTTGATTTTATCCTTCTCTGTCGGGACCAGATGTCCCACAAAACCCAGCTTGTCCATGAAGAGACGGCTGTACTCCCTCACAGACATACCTCCCTTCTTCAAGTTCTGGAATTCATCCTTGATTCGGTCCAACGACCTCTCGTTACAGTACTCCTCTAGCAGTTTCTCCTTGAAGGTAGACCAAGGCAATTGGTCCAGAACAGTCGGCTCCAGCGAAGCAGAGTACACATCCCACCATGTAAGAGCTATTCCCCGCAGCATTCGGGAACCAAATATCACCCTCTGTTCCTCCCCACATTCGCTTGAGCGAAAAGCTTGCTCCATCTCTCGGACCCATGCCATACAATCTTGCGGATTGTCTGAGCCTTTAAATTTTGGCTGTCGGCAACCCATAAAAGCCTTGAACGTGCAAGTCCGCGCCGTTCGACTGACGCCCAGGGTTGCAGTCACCACCGGAGAAATTACAGGTCCAGTACCCCCGGATCCTGCCACAATCACATTTTCGCCAACCGTTTCGTGCCTACGGTTGTTAGCGTCTCGGTCCTCAAGAAGTTTCAAGAATACTTCCTGTTGTTGAGCCATGGCCCTATTCATGGCCAACATCATACGATCCATCATTCTCGTCTCTGCCGTCACTTCTTCGATAATGGGCTCATCAGCCTCCAAATTACGCCGAGGAATATGCTCGGGTCCTCCACCCAACACATTACTCACACGTAACGTTTCCCCCACTACGGTCGCCAGCGGATGGTCGGCCGTAGGTATGTCGGCCTCCTGGCCTTCCGGATGACTCCTGGTATTAACCATGGTTCTGCTGAACGCAATCATGCAAAAGAACGGGATAAGAATTATGGAAAACACAGAGAACGTACTTCTACACTTATCAATCGTTATAACAACAGTAATTTAAGTATGCTCACGTAAGACATTTTCATAATAACGTTAGCTAAGTGAAATTATGAACGCATAATACGCAAGAGTGCTTATTACCATCGTTACAACTTTCAACTTGTGCAATTTTCCGTTGACCCTAAGACCATCCTATCTTACAAGATCTACCCCATCTCACGAGTCGTAACTTAATAGTCTCAGCTTAAGTCTAGGCATCTTACAGTCATACCTAGTTCACTTAAACCAAGGCTCTGATACCAACTTGTAACACCCTAGAAACTGCGGAAATAAAATTTTAAAAGAAACAATTCGGCAATAGACTAACTTGCGGAATAAGGTGTGACAATTTCATTATACAGTCAACCCAACGGGTATAGAGTAGCAAATATTGAGGTAGATAACTGAAGTATAAAACGACATCCTATTAATCTACCAAATATCTAGATTAGGGACGGGAGTCGCTACACTTCCAAAATAAATCTTCAAAAGAATCTCTCACGACCCCAAGGTCGCTCCCTCAGCCCCGACGAGCCCCACTGCTAAGATAACCTGCCAACATGACAACCAAGAGCAAGCGTTAGGCTAACGCCTAGTGAGAACAAGCTAAATAAAAGAGAGTACTAAACCCAATTGGTGCCACGCGGTAGTATAGCCATGAGCTAAGTCAAGAAATCCAATAAACCATTAGTGATTAAACATGGTATAAGTAATACCCACAAATCACATAACGAGCTCAACCCCTCTAGATCTGTTGCTCAAAACATTCAAGTCAACCCCTCTGGATCTATCCTTGAGAGTTCCCAAAACAGGGGGAACCCAAGCACCAAATGGGATTACACCTTACTGCACCATGAGACACTGCCCGACCGTATAGGCCCACAGCCTACTTATCATGGCAACCCAATGCCTATCCCGTGCTAAAACGTGAACCAAATGCCCAAAACAGGGGGCATAGGGGCACCGTGCCTATGGATCCATTGCACTAAGACTCAAAGCCAAAGCATGTCATTTCAGAGCATACTCATATTAAATCAGATATACAGGCAATTCATATGAACAACGGTTCAATTCTATAAATTGTGATTCTTGAAAATGTGAAATCTTTAGAAGGTATTTCCCAACAGAATCAGTTACTTTGAAACCAGGTTTTCCACATTTAAATAATACGTTTATCACATAGCATTCGTAATACAGACCGATTTAGCTTAAGGACTCACCTTAGATTTCTTCCTGATTATATCCTGCTTCTGACGATTGCTACCTATGACAACACCGATAATCGGTAAGCCAAAATAAAGACAAATTAATGACTTAAAACTCAGGAATAAGAACACAACACACTGCCAAAACACCGATCCGGTCCAGTACCAAAAACCGGTCGAACAACAGTTCCGGTCGAACAGGGTCCGGTCGAAGGACACCCCGGTCGAAGGAACTACCCGGTCGAACGATCCCACCGGTCGAACAACCCCACCGGTCGAACAACCACCCGGTCGAACAGGACTTCGGTCGAACATGACCATCGGTCGAACATGACTTCGGTCGAAAGACCATCGTCTTATTTAATCAAGAACATCAAGAACAGATCGATGCAGAACCCAGATCCAAAATGAGAAATACTCGGATCTCACAATGGAACGGTTTAAAACCTTCACAACGAGATTATACGCGGCTAAAAGCATTCAGATCAAAGCATTAAGCTAGATTTGTACCTTGATTTGGAGAAAACCCGAAGACCTCAACCTGATCCTTCTTTCTCTCTGACTTCTCAAAACCTAAATGGTATATTGTGATATTTCCAAAATATCTAAAATTTGATTTATTTTTATATAACCCAAGTTACATTTTACCCCCCTGAACTTTGGGTAATAGTCAACTTTTCACCCAACCCCAAAATAGCGGGTGTTACAGGAGATGTATAAGGAGACATAAGGAGATTTTTAGGGTTTGGTTTCATAACAACAAAGGATAAATAAAAAGGATAATTGGGGAGACATTGTTTGATTGGTTGTGGCAGGCAGGGTATGGATTTGGTCGGCTAGGCAGCTTCACTATGTTCTTCCATTATATTCTATTCATTGCCTCAAGTTGTTTTTGGTCATGGACTAATTAATATTCAAGATGAATTATGTTTATGGCATATGGGATATGTTGATCCGGGTCTTAATAAAATCATTTGGGTTAATGAATTAGATTCCCTGGATTTAAATTGGTGGGCTAATTATAGTTAGATGGATCACTATGGCGGTGGCCTAGTTAGACATGGCCAAAAATCGGTACCAAGTTGGACTGGTCCGGTCTCATCGAAAAATGCTAGGCAAGGTTAAGGTTTAGTGTAACTAGTCACGATCGCCGGTGGCCACCTACTCTCGATACAAACTCGGCGAAAGTGTCGGCGAGAGTGTCAATGGCACAATCGCCCGCGTCGTAAGTCGCGTTTAAAACCCATTTTGACTGATTTCATCCCTATTAATTACAAAAATTAGATTTGGAACTACTCTCTACCTAGGGTGTGATTTTCTTCATCCTCCCACCTCCCACCTCATAAATGCTAACCTAGGGTTTGTTGGGAGCTCTTTCGGTCCATCAAAGTCATTAGGGAGCATTTATTGTGAAGCTTTCAAGCTAAGGATTCAAGTTGCAAGCACTCAAACCACCATGTCATATCTTTTAGGGTTCTTCCAACTTTTCAAGGTTTTGAGCAAAACCTAGATCGCGAATTTTTCTAAAACTCTTGTATAAAGTAGATACACACCTTTACTTGCTTTATCATCATTTTTCTATTTACTTGGTGAAAACTCTCATTTGTTGGTGATTAAATAATATTAGCGATACATGAGTAATATTTGTTAGGGATACATAAGTGATGTTTGAGTAAGTTGAAATGTCACACGTGGAGAAGGTAGAACTTATTCATAAATGCTATTTATACATGGATGACCTCATTTCTGTAACCTTAGACTTGTTATGTTGTTCGACTGAACTCATTGGTTCCACGTCCACCGAAAGTAGGTTTGAAGATTTTTTTAAAAAGTTTATAGCACAACAAAAACAATTAAAACCTAAACTTATTCACCAGCGATCAGTCGTAGACTTCATGTCTATAGAGTGCACCACATCATCAACTCCTTTTTCTTCTAGTAAAGTCGCCGAATATAGTTGTTACTAATAAGATAGAAAAGCAAGGTTAGATGTCGGTTTGGTAGTAAGCAACATCGGAAGGTAGCAAAACGAAGTATTGCAAGACCTAATTGTTTGTAAATGACTTTATTTTTTTTGTAGAAGGGCTCATGGTAGAATTGTTGGGATTATATTGAATGGTGACAATCGTGTAACAAGTTAATATGAATATATTGGAATGATATGAGAAAAACCATTATATCCCATTGATGTCTTGGCCCAAGGTCATATATGTTGATTTTATATGACTCTCTTATGTGCCATTGTGGCTTATGGTTAAAATGGAACTTTTCGAAGAACGACACTAGAAGGACATAGTCTTGGACGCTACCATTATCGTATGTGCCTAGACCTCCGCCATTCGGGGCATTGCCTTCGTTGTACCCCCGGGTGTGCCGGGCCTTGTGGTGTCACTCATTATAGTTGACACAAATGTATCTCGTTCTCTTTGGGTGGAACTTGATTGGTGTTATGGATCTCCCCCATTGACTCCATTGATTGAAGTCGTCATGGAAGGAATGTTATTGGTATTTTGTCAAATGCTTATTTTATATGTTTAACTCACTAGGTTTTTTTTTTTGGCCTAACACTTGTATGGTGTCGGTGTGTATCTCAGGTACTAGCGGTGCTGCCTCTAAGAAGGCCTAGTCGGGTCTATGTGAGCTTGGGAAGTGTTTTCCGGCATTTTTGGTGAAGCCGAACTATGGACTAGAGATGACACTCTTTTGTAATGTTGTTTCTTATTATAAATTAGATTAGTAGGGTGTCATTTATCTTCCTTTAAATTACAACATTGTAATTAAACAAGTTTTATTACTTTTCTCATTTTGGGAGGCTCACACTTTGTCAATTAACCACATTTCCAATTTTTAGGAATTTTTGTTTACTACAATTATTGGGGTGTTATATTAACATTTTAAATTTTTTTTTAATGAATATCCATCTTTAATCCTCAAGAAAAAAACCTTAAAATTTACTTATTTTTGGAATGTCTTGAACCAAAATTGTTGAAGAAACGTGGTCGAAAAGGGGGTAGAATTGGAAAAAGGGTTTTAGGTGATGGATCAGCGCGAATATGTTTTAATAATATTACATAAAACAAAAAAATATAATATAATATGTTACTATTAATTTATTATTTTAACAGAAAATCAGAAAATCCGGTAACAAGTGTAGTCATTATACCATAATTCACTTGGACAAAACTGAAAGTTAGGAGATAGACGAGGGACTTTGTATATCAAAAAGTAATAATATCTTCTCTCTATAAAACAAACGAATGTGTGAAGTAATTATTTAATTTCAACAATAATTCGAAAAATCACTTGGCTTTTTCTGATCCTTCCCTTTCTTCCATGGACTCCTTCATTGATGAAAGCTCTCATTTCGATGTGAATGTTCCTTCCCCCTTTCCATGATCCCTTTGATGGATCTTTTCTCCATAGATGTTGCATCCTAGTCGATTTCCCCCATACATTTCTTGAAACCAATCCAACCCCGTGTTCCGGTAAAGGGTTTTCTCCAGCAATGGTGAGTAAACCCTAGCTACATTTAATTTATTTCAGTTTTTCTTAAGGTTAATTAATTGTTATTAATAATCTATCTTTATAATATATTAGTTAGTTATTTATAACAACGATTGTTTAATTATTTATTACACGTACTGATGCAGTTATTCACGAAAAAAATAAGATGTGTATTCGAGAGCCAAGTTTGTGAGTACGTCGGGACATGACAGTTCTAGGTTCCCATAGAAACCGATGGTAGAGTTACAACGTACTCTCAACCTTTCAAAATAGCAAAACATCGAATGATCCACCACTACCTAGGTCTTGACAAATATAGGTCATTTTGTGTTAAGTATAATGTTGATGTCAATGACCTTCAAGCTGAAGACGACCATACGATCATAAGTAATGGCGCACCTGCCAGAGCATTTCACAACCAACAACCAGAGTTACTTCTACACCTGACGTTTCACGAGACGAGTCCACTGGAATCTTCGACTTTGGATAATGGATTGATGAGTTCGATTATATGTTGCCTTATTTCTATCCTTCTCAAAGCGATTGTGTTGGTGTGGTTGAGTGTGCTACCAGTTCCTCTAGAGAACTTCTTCTAGTGTTCAATGACTTGAACGATGGATTGGACGTATCTATTTCATAAAAGAGTTTTACTAGCTAGCTAGCTAAAAAGAATCTGCACATGATATGCTATGAGACAGAAGAAAGAAACCACAAGTTCTCATAATCGTTTCCCTCTGTTTGAGAGGAACTAAACCTAAAATCAATTTCCAATTGATTATCAAACTAAGCAGTAAATAAAATTTCATATGATCATCATCTAAACAAGAATAAGTATAAGCCAATTGTCCGACAACTAAAAAAAGTTAAATAAATGGCAGTAATTAGCCGAAAAATGATCTATATGCTATGATCTTTCTAAATCAGAGATAACTTTTACTAATAATAATCGATGTGCGGAGAAATTAAAGTTGGTTTTGACCCCTATTTTAGAGGGGCACTTATTTCATACACGTTGTTGCACACACATAATAAATATAGCCATTCAAGACGGTTTAGAAACTCGTAAACTCGTAAAAAATAAGTTTAGGCTTATGTTACGGCGAATTTTCACAAAAGGTAAAAAAATGCAACAAACATATAGAGAATATTGCAAAAATATTGGTTTTCGAGCTTTGGTCTGGCGTTTGATATGCCCGTTCGATGGAATTTCACTTACTATATGTTTGAAATTTTTCTAAAACAAAGAAATTATATCACGCATTTTATAATGTTCATTACGTAGATAACACTATTGGACAACAAGATTGGGCTATTCTAGAGGGCTTACACGATATTTTGGGAGATTTCAAAAATGTAACAACTCTTTTATCCGGTATTTAATATTATCCAACAAGCCATTTACTTTTAAATCAACTATATATTTTGGCAAGTAAAATTTTACAATACGAAGACCATCACGATTGGGGAACGTTGATGGGTTCAATGAAAACAAATTTGTTAAAATATTTTCTCAAGATCCCCTTCTCTTTTTGTTTGTGCCACGACACTAAACCCATATTTAAGTATTACGGGTGTTGAAGTTTTAAAAATACAAATATGTGTGGCGTTTGGTTTAGATACGCCTACCAATAATTGTTTTTTAAGGGAACGCAAACGTTTGTTTAATCATAATTTTAAAGAATTATTTGTTATTTATAAAATTTATCATGGGGGAGGAAGCCAACAAACCTCTACAAGTCAATTATTTACGGCGGGTTCTAGTTCTAGTTCTAGTTGTCATTGCAAAAACCGGGTCGACTTAATGACAAATTTAATGAACGAGGTTTTAAATAAATCTAGTAAAAAAATTAGATTTGATAATAGCGATTTGGGTGAATTAAATATTTACATATGTAATAATTTTATTGCTACATGCACTGTGCCCATCGAAACTTTTGAACAAATAAATTTGTTAGAATTTTGGCAACAAAAACAACCTCAATTCCCGGTTTTGGCATGTATGGCCCGTGGTATACTAACAATCCAAGCTAGTACCGTAGCTTCGGAGTCCGTTTTTCCTCTTAGTGGTAGGATAATTTTGGTACGTCGGACAAGACTAACCCAAAGTCGATGGAGTGTTGCATATGCTTGAAAGATTACTTGGATAGCGTTTAAAAAACCGAAAATTTCATTTACCTAATTTAAATATGTTTAAGAAAATTGGTATGCATGCATAAAAATGATTTCAGTTTAGTAGGTCATAAGAAATTACAAAGCAAACAATACCTACTACTTTACTAAGGGGTCGTTTATTAAATGATTATCTGATAAGTGTTTAACGGTTTACTTTACCTTATCAAATGAAGATGACAAGGATTGAGAATCTTACACGATAAGAGCGATGACAAAGACCAAGAGTTTTACCCGGTAAGTGAGAGTGGTGACTCTTGCCCGGTAAACGTTTACTGGATAAAAAATGTTGCATACAATGTCGTTTTAATGGACCAAAAAATTCACTAGGTAAGTTAAGTAAAAGTGTTTATTATTACGGGTAAGCGCTTAAACGAACCTCCTTAATTTCAAACCGGATCAAAATTAAACCAATTCATTTTGAATACATATCCACAATTACTGATTTGGTTTAGTGATTCCAAAACGATACCATTCTATTTTGAAATGGAACCAATTTGGTTCCATTGGATTTAACTATGTGATTCGACCATTACGTCTCCAAGTTTATAGTTAATAAACAGTATTTTTAAACTTCCATAATATTTTCCATCTACTGTTTAGTTTCTACCGCAACTTCTACCCTTTTACGATGCACCTTCATAGCCTTCACGTGCGTACACTCATGAATTTGAACTTGAACTTGAAGCTTCCTAGAGAATTGGTATACGTACCCCTCCCTAAGCGTTATTATTTAATGTTGTTATGGAATGAGGTAGTAGGGTGATGGTTGTAACCATGAGTTGGTGATGTCTTTATGACATATTTGGATGTGCAAATCATTAAAGTGGTAAGGAGTTTCCTTGAGGATATGTAGTAGTCTGGCATTATTGTTATAGGATGAGTATCCTCGTTCAAAGATCTATGGGGAATGATTGGTAAGTGGTAAGTATGTGGTTGGGATGTTTTGGGTTACGACAAGTTTTGGGCAATATTATCTTATACCCCTAGAATGATTGTTGAAAGTGTCGAACTACTTATTTCAAGGGGGTTGTGTAGTAGATAGGAAATCCATGGGCATGTTGAATTATTCTTTGGGGGTGAAGGGATTCTAGCAGATCGGAAAATCCTGTTTGGCATGCGAGAATTATGCGGCGCTTTCGAGTAGTGGGTAATGTTTTGGAAGATTTGGGTTGATTATCTAGCGTGGGAATTGTGAATAGTCGCGTGAAGCAAAGTATTGTAAATGTGAGTCGGCACATGTGGAAATCATCGAGGATTAGAGTAAGCAATGTTGGGTGAGCAGTGTTTCTTGCAGCGAGAAGAGAGTGAAGATATCATGTCGGAAAGGTGGGAAATCTGAGAGTAATAAGTTGGCAAGTGACTCAAATATGGAAGTATGTTTTTAGTTTCTGCTGGTAGTAAGTTTATAAATCCCTAGCGTGGTTATGAGAGAGAAAAGATGGCGTTTCAGTGCGGTGCGAGTATTGATAAATAAAAATCGTGCGGGTGACCAAAAGTTCACACCACTAATCAGTGAGTCGGACGTTAGAAGTGGGTTTGAAGTCTTCAAGGAGAAAGGTAGAGGTGGTTGGATATAGGGCTCGGAACGAAGGGCCATGATGTCAATTTTGGTAATGCATGAAAAGGGGATTTCAAGTGAGTCAGTTGTCCAGTGTTAAACTACTTGGAATGGTTTGAATGAGCTTGGCCGCTCTATGTTGAGTGGGTAAAGTTGGGTTTTATTGTGCTTTTGGTCGAGTGATTGTGGATGCGATGAGAAAGGGAGGTATGCATCGCATTACTTGGCCAGTTGGAATTGGTGGATTACGAAGGTTTTGAATTGTGGAAGGGTCTACCAATATGTGGGAAGTTGAAGAGATGACGTTGGGGCGATGTATGTTCAGCGTGTAAGATTTGGATAATGCCGAGGAGTTGAGATCAATGTGGTTCGAAAAAGAAAGTGCTTTTGCGTTTGACTTATGTCGTGCTAAGAGGGGTTGCTTGCAAGAGGCAAGTTGTATGATGAAGAAACTCGTGTCTGTGAGTTGTTGGTGATGTCTACAGTTGGCGATATGTTATGTTGGCGAGTTGAGTGAGTATTTGGTCAGAGATGCATGTTGTCGTGGTGTGACTCCGGTAAAATTCTATCGGTTATGGAAGTTGATGTAATCCAGGGGTAAATCATATGGTTACGTATGATTGTGTATTGATCAGAATGGCTTGGGTAATCGAATGGTACTAATTTGGTTAGACTGAGAATTATGAGCCGTTAGTCTCAAGTGGGGACAAATGTAAAGTTACCGGTCTTGCCTTGGAAAGGGTGTGACTCGATTCGGAAAAGTGAAGATTGTAGAGTGAAGAAATTGAGGAGCAAAGAAATCTAACTGGGAAAGTTCCTTGGCAATTCCATAAAGGTCAAGAGGCGACTTGGGAATTGGAGTTAATTATGAGAAATCAGTACCCCAGGTTGTTCAGTGAAGGAATTCCGGGGACGGAATTCTATTAAGGGGGGGATATTGTAATAACCGAGTGTAATTTTTCATATTTTAAAGTTTGGGTGTGAGTTGGGCAAGACTCAAAGGTGTAAGGGAGTAAGTTGTAACATAAGGAAAAAAAAGGGGGGGGTGTTTAACCCTAATGACTCTATTGTGGATGTCACACGGCGGCTGAGTAGAGAAAAGAAAAGAAGCTGGGGCGATTGTGCGATTGAAGAAGGGAAGGAGCCGATTCCTTTGTGATTTGGAGTTTTACCGATTCTTCTTTGAGGTAATCTTTCCCTAATCATTTTCTCATTTCTGGGCTTTGCTTTAACAGTAGTTTGGGGATGGAGGGGTTGAAGAATCTGATATTTCCATGAGTTGGGGTTGTATTGGGATTATGTGGTAATCGAGTCATTTCATTTGAGTATTGGAATAGATTGTAAGTAATTTCTAGATTAATCTACGATTTGCGTTTACCATTTGGGGTTTTCATTCGAAATTTGGGTATCTCGATTTTGGGTTCGATGATTTCGGTCACCGGGTTGAGTGGCACTGGTCGAAAGGTGGCACCGGTTGAAAGTTGGCATCGGTCGAAAGTTGGCACAGTCGAGATTTGGTAATAAGTCGACACCGGTCGAGGGGGGGGGGACACCGGTCGACCCTCAGTCCGGCCAATCCCCACGCCCCGGTCGTGAAGTGGGTAGCAGACTCCGGTCAAGGGGGAGGGGTGACACCCCAGGCACAAAGCACACCGGTCGACCCTTGGGCCCAGGTCAAGAAGCCACACCGGTCGGTCCTTTTTGACCCTGGTCCTTAGATTATCCAATGTGGGCCGAAGCCCATTCTGCAGTTAAATTAATTTAGTGTAAGTTTGTTGAAATTTCTTAAGTGTTGGGCCGTTATAGTTAAGGTTGAGGCCCAATTTTGGATTCAATAAGTTAGTATTTGGGCTGGAGATTTAAGTTAGGCCCACTTGTGTTTTATTTATTATTATCTTAAGGTATACCGTTTTAATTGGTTCCAAAGGGGTTAAGTTTCTAGAGAATAAGTGAAGTGGGAAGTATGGATAAAATTCGTTATAAAGTAGATTGAATTGAGAGTTCATCGGTCAATGTTTCCTTTATAGGTTTCGGACCGAACTATAAGGGTAGACGCGAGATTCGAGCTAAGGGGTGTCAGGTGAGTTTTTTTTAACTAAACCTTTTGGTTAACGAAAACATGTGAAGTTTAAATTTTAAACTTTGATTTAATTACAATGGCCTGTTTATTATGAAATGTTTTAAGTGTGTTATAAATTGTTGTTGTTAAATGTATGCATACATTATATGTGGAGATTGTGACCTAAGTCGGGGAGTGTGGCCCGCCTACTCGTGCTGGGGAGTGTGGCCCGTTTATGCCATTGGGGGTGTGTCCCAAAATTAAGGCAGTGCGAGTTAGACACATCGTCTTTGACGGTCGTGTGGTCAGTAGCGTGTTTTATCTTTATGTGCTTATAAACCTGTTAATTTAAATTTGCTGGAAAGTTATTTCATTGCTTATCTGTTAGAGGGGACTCACTAGACCTTTGGTCTAACCCTTGCTCTTTCAAAACTAAAAATATTTTCAGGCAGACGTGAATTAGGGAGAACAGATAAAGAAAATGAGAAGATGTTGCGGCAAGTGATGGAAGACTGTCTTTATAGATTATGTTTGCTAATATCTCAGTTGTGTATAGGTTGGCTTTGAAAACCTTGAATTTAAAGGTGTAAGCTTGGGGCCGTTTCGACATGAATTTTATTCTATTATTAAAATTTAGATTGCTGTCTTGTTGTTTCTGGTTGGGTTGTTACATTGACATCTTTTCCTTTTTATTTTTTAATATGAGAAATTTCATTACTTTTTCATTCTCAGTTAATCAAAAAATACATCCCAATTTTTCATTCTATTTATAACAAATTACGGCCTCGAACAACATACCCCCCCCCCAACTAAAATTTCTAGTTTCGACCATGTCTACATTGTAACGATCATTTTAAGACATAAAAGAAGAATAAAAAAGAAATTACTTATATATTACCCTCGATCAATACCTACATCCTTTGAAATAACCCTCGATCAAAGAGGTGCTAGCCTAGTGGTAAGGCCCTGGGGGGATAGTGCATGGTATGCCTATCTACCAGGGTTCGAATCCTGGGGGATGCACTTCGGCGATACCCAGACCTTGGGTCGGCCTTCGGGTCCAGGTTTACGGGCATACCAGTCTATGGGTATGCGGTTCGGTCTTGACCGGGCTTAGTTGTACCTGGGCGGGTCCAGTCGATTTGGGCTGGGCCGGGTCGCCGCGGATTAGTCGGTGCTGCCTAATTGGATGTCCGGATACCGCGGGTGCGTGTGTGCGTGGGCATAGCCCAAGTTGCCGTACAAAAAAAAACTTGTTTAAAATTAGTTTCTTGTTGGTCTAGTATATAGAGTTAACACAAATGAACTGGTTAACAAAAGATGTTACCTTTATTATATAATATATAATATATATGGGTGAAAAGTAAACCTCATAACTCGGGGGCAAAAAAAACATTACAAAAAAATCTATGGTTCAGAATGTATTTTTTTTATAAAACCTCAATTTATATTTTTATCAATATTGATTTTAGTTTATTTTGGTTTTTGATGTAAATAATATTTTTTTATAAAATTTAATATATGAAAAGAAATAAAAAATTGTTATTGATAATATGAACATAAATATTTTAAATTACATATATAAGTACTTCAAAAATTGAAAGAATTTAACTAATGAAAACTAAATATAAAAAATATTGATAGTTGAAAGAAATTGTAGTTTATTGTCCACTCCATTTGTCCCAAAAAAGTGGTCATATTTTTATATTAGTTTGTCCTAAATTAAAATTTTATTTTAACCTTAATTATGCGATGAAAAAATCTTTCTATATTATTAAGGTTAAAAGTGTCATTCAATTAATAAAAAAGTGTAATAATTACTTATTTCTAAAATTATGTATCATTTTCCTTGTGGACATTTATTTTGGAATGGAAGAAGTAAAAGAGTTTATAAGGTAAAATGAATCAACATGTAACAAAGTTTAGTAACTTAATGATGGACATTTATATGATATTTTTTTATCCATTTTGACTAGTAAACTTGATGATGACGTTAATGTCAAGTTTACCAACCATCCATTTATCAAATGTTACAAGATAGCATGTTATGAGTTAAAATGGACAAAAAAGTTTGAAACTTTGTTACATCAATTTTGGAAAAGATTATTTATTATACAAATAGAAATTAAATCAAACTTTTCTATATTTTGATATATTTTATTTTGGTTTATACTTTGAACCATGGACCTTGAACCCTTCATGTCAACATCCACCCCTATTTCTCATGCCCATATATCAAAGAAACGAGTACTTGGTTATCTTGCTTTTCAAATTAATTTCCTTGACACACGTTGCCTATGAAATTTAGTTGCATGTATCTTGAACCTTGAACTTGACCTGAACCTTGAACCTTTACATTTAAACTATTAAATTGTTTATGAAAGATGGGCTTTGTTTTGGTCATACAATTAAGTCATTAGAAATCACAAACCAAACAAAACCTATCATAATATTATCCATAACTATATACCGATTAATTTCCACTCTTTACCATGCACTTTCTTCTAACTTTTGGGTTTGGCTTTCACATGACCAATGAACTTGAACCTTGAACTATTTGCACTTGAACCTGAACCTGGAGCCAGCCCTCCACATGTATACAATCTAATCCACCCCACCTTTCTTGGAGACTTATAAATACCCCTCAAACAATCAAACCCCAACAATCATAACATCAAATGGATTTCTTAAACATTGACACACGATATCTTCTTTTACCTCTTGCTCATTTCTTCTTCCAATTTCCCCACTTCACCTCCACCATTTTAACCATATTTCTTCTCTTTGTTTCAATCAAAGTCGTTATTCGCTTACAACTACCCATCGGTTTTCTCCTCCGCCTTCAAGCAATAGACATGTCGGTCTCAGTGATGGCATGTTTTCTGTGTTTGATCTCTTTGTCAACACAACACTTTTGGATTGTGAATCCCATTCTTATCTTATTATCTCATTGGGTGGATGATTGGTTACATCAAACCCTGAAATCTATTCCTGTGCTTGAATTTCTTTGAGTTTATAATTGCCGCCATGAGGAAGAAGAAGAAACACAGCAAGAGGAGTTGAATTGGGAACCCGATGACCACTTTGTTGTTGTAAATGTGGATGATGAGCTAGAAAATGACTAAGGGTATGGTTATGTGTTTAAGCCAAAGAAGGTTCATATATTTGTTTTTCAGATTTCTTGAGATCGATCAGTTAATTTGTTGTTCCTATTCTTGTTCTATTATATTTCAATTTGAAGTTGTTAGGAGTAATCAATCACTTGAATAATTATTGTATATATATAGACAAAATAATAATGGAAATAGAAATTCTTATATATATATATATATATATATATATATATATATATATATATATTTCTATGTAATTAACAAAGTGTAACAACAATCAATCATAAAATACAAATCAAATCCTTACTTGAATAGAAATCCGTGTACAAGTTGAAATCGATTGAGGCCTGCACGTAAAGCAGTGTCCTAAGACAGAAATTCGCCCGTAATGCGTCCGTCTAGAGGATACAACAATCTTATTCAAGTGTAAACTTGAATCTATCGAAATTAACTGTCAGGAAAGCCTCGCGACTTGTGCCGCGGGTGAACTCGCGTGGTAACCCGTGGAACTCACTGTTAACAGAACACTCCGCGAGTTGCTTCGCGACTTAGGTCGCGCCTTAACCCGCGAAATCCACTGTTACCCTGCATCATAATCTCCATCGTCAATCTAACTCGACCCCATCGAGACCCCAAGGCCCAAGGCCCATCTTTGACATTTAATGTATATATTAATGTCAATAAAAGCCTTTCAATCACACCACAATCCAAGTCAATCATTCAAGGAATTCATTTATTGCACAATGGATTGGATTTATTAAGTGATTGAAAGTTTGGCTTGGCTCCTATGTGGGACAATTTCTCCTTTTCTTAACTAAGTTCCAACAATACCCCACATTTTCTATTCAAACCCAAATAATACCCCACATTTGAATAGAAAATAAGCAATATTATGGAACTTATGTTTCTATCACCAAGCTAGTTATAATATGCATCGGAAAAAGGTGTCTTTTGGACTTGAACCTTTCCTAGTGAATACCTATCGGATCTACTTCGTGGATAGTGAACTGAGGTCTTGAACTAGCCACTTTTTGTAGTAAATCTAGACAATAGGTAACACACATATTATATCTATACATACATAGATTCTTACCGTTGTGTTCATTTCGGTCGTGAACACATCCTTTCTTCATGAGAGTTTTAGAAGACGTAGCCATATCCGTCCTCAAAGATGCGACCACACATCAGTCTCACATAGGTAATGCCGATCAAGAATATTCCATTGTATTCTACTAAGAAGCTATCAGCATTATTAAGAATATAAAATTCAACCCTAAATCATCAACGGAAATTACAAAGGAAACATCATAGGAATAGGCGTACCTTTGTTTGTTTGTTGCTTGAGTTGACCCCGACTAGTTTGCCTATTGAACCTAGACCATGGGATCTCCAATTACGCTAGGTTAGGTTGCCGCCGAGGAAACTCATTGTATTGGCTTTAAGCCCATTCCCCTCGATGAAAAGGATACTTGCTCTCTACTTAGGCCTTTTGTCAAAGGATCGGCTATATTCTCCTTTGACTTTACGTAGTCAATGGAAATGATTCCATTTTTCAGCAAGTCCTTAATTGTATTGTGGCGTCTTCTTATATGTCGAGACTTGCCATTGTAAATTTGGTTCTTTGCTCTTGTGAGAGCAGCCATACTATCACAATGAATACAAATGGCAGTCACAGGTTTTGGCCACAATGGAATACCTTCTAGGAAGCTTTTCAGCCATTCGGCTTCTTCAGCGGCTTTGTCTAGAGCGACAAATTCTGCTTCCATAGTTGATCTTGTATTCACAGTTTGTTTAGATGATTTCCATGAGATTGATGCACCACCAAGTGTAAACACATATCCACTTGTGGACTTACTCTCAGAATGGTTGGAAATCCAATTGGCATCACAATACCCTTCTATGACTGGAGGATATTTGGTATAATGTAACCCGTAATTCATTGTGTATTTCAAGTATCTAAGCACTCTCACTAGTGCATACCAATGATCTTTTCCCGGGTTATGTGAGTACCGACTAAGTCTACTCACATTGTATGCTATATCCGGTCGTGTGCAATTCATGATATACATCAAGCTTCCAAGAACTTGAGTGTATTCTAATTGAGCCACACTTTCTCCTTGATTCTTCTTTAACTGACTAGACGGATCAAATGGAGTCACTACCGGTTTGTCATCATAGTGACCGAACTTACGAAGTACCTTCTCAATATAGTGAGATTGGGTAAGAATGTAACCATTAGGATTTCTTTGAATCTTTATACCAAGGATTACATCTGCTACTCCCAAGTCCTTCATGTCAAACGAGGAGTGCAACATCTTCTTGGTTTGATTGATTACATCTAAGTTCGATCCTAGGATTAGCATATCATCTACATACAAACATATAATGACATAGGCATGTTTGTATTGTTTCACATAGACACACTTATCACACTCGTTTATTTGAAACCCATTTGATATCAAGGTGTTATCAAACTTTTCGTGCCATTGCTTTGGCGCTTGCTTGAGTCCATAAAGGGACTTGATCAATTTACAGACTTTATTTTCTTGACCTTTAACAACAAATCCTTCCGGTTGTTGCATATAAATCTCCTCATCTAACTCTCCATTCAAGAAAGCAGTTTTCACATCCATTTGATGGATTTCCAAATTATGAATTGCTGCTATGGCCATCAACGTTCGTATAGACGTTATCCTTGTGACCGGAGAGTAGGTATCAAAGAAGTCTTGACCTTCTTTTTGTCGATATCCTTTGGCTACTAGTCGAGCTTTATATTTCTCGATAGTGCCATCGGGTCTCAACTTCTTCTTAAATATCCATTTATGGCCGATTACTTTATGACCCGGAGGTAGGTCAACCAATCTCCATGTATTGTTTTGTACTATGGAGTCTATCTCACTTTGGATTGCCTCTTCCCAATAAGGTGCCTCGGAAGAACCCATGGCGGCCTTATAAGATAGAGGTTCTCCTTCAACATTAAAAGCCATAAAATCAGGTCCAAAGTCTTTGGCTATTCTACCACGTTTACTTCTCCTTGGTTCCAAATCTTCTTGAACCTTGGAGGTTTCACCTCTTTGTGTTGGATCAAGTTCAATTGTTTCATCTAGAGTGTGTGTGTCATCATGCAATCTTTTCCTTGAACTAGAGGCTTTATCCTCTTTTTCTTTGTAAGGAAAGATATTCTCAAAGAATTCTGCTTCTGCAGATTCGATGATTGTGTTGTTACTTATGTCATTTACACTAGATTTATATACTAAGAATCTATATGCAGCACTATTATGAGCAGGTCCAATATATATACAATCAATGGTTTTAGGTCCAAGTTTAGTCCTTTTTGGCAAAGGCACTTGAACCTTGGCAAGGCAACCCCACACTTTCATCCTTTTGTAAGATGGTAACCTTCCTTTCCATAGTTGATATGGAGTTTTGTCATTCTTCTTGTGGGGGATCCTATTTAGGATCATATTTGCAGTAAGGCACGCCTCACCCCATAAATGATATGGAGCTCCGGACGTGATCAACATTGAATTTATCATGTTCTTCAATGTTCTATTTTTGCGCTCGGCCACTCCATTTTGTTGAGGTGTGTATGGAGCGGTCGTTTGATGCACAATACCATGTGTAGCACAAAATTCTGCAAAGTCATGGGATTCGTATTCTCCTCCCCGATCAGACCTTAGAATCTTGATTTTCTTGTCGAGTTGGTTCTCGACTTCGGCTTTATAAGTCTTAAACATATTTAAAGCCTCATCCTTTGTAGGGATTAAATACACATAGCAAAACTTACTGCAATCATCTATGAAGGTAATATAATAGTTCTTACCTCCTCGTGAAGGTGTTGCCTTGAAATCACATAAGTCTGTGTGAATTAACCCAAGTATTTCATTTGATTTTTCAACGGACTTGTGTGAATGATTTGTGTATTTGGCCTCAACAAAAACCTCACACTTAGTCGATTTGTCAAAGGAACATTTAGGTATCATGTCAAGTTTGATCATTCTTTGAATGGATCTAAAGTTGACATGTCCTAATCTAGAATGCCAAAGATTAGAAGGAACAATCATGTACATGGAACTAGCAGTGCTAGGGCCTGCCTTATTATTATTTACATTGGCGGCATCCAAACTATTTACAACGCTTAGTTTAAAGAGCCCCTCATTGAGGTAACCCTTCCCAACGTACACACCACCCTTGGTGATGACAATCTTATCAGATTCGATTACAACTTTGAACCCTTTCTTACTCAGAACAGGGCCAGAAATCAAGTTTTTAGTTATGCTAGGTACATGTACAACATCAGTTAAAATAAGATCTTTGCCGGAAGTCAGCTTTAAGTTGACCTTCCCTTTTCCTTCAACCCTTGACCCTTGCAGTCGTGGCATTACCCATGAACATCGGCTCCCCATCGCTCACCTTTTGGTAAGATGCAAACATACTTTCCGAATTGCAAATGTGTCGGCTTGCCCCGGTGTCGAACCACCAATCCACCATGTTTGTAACCATATGGGATTCAATGACACCAATGAACTCATTCGGGGAGTGGGTGAGATTGGCATGACTAGAAGATGCCCCATGTCCTCCACCACCACTTCCTCCGGTGCCACCATGGTCACGCTTGTATCGACATTCCTTGGCTCGGTGTCCCGGCTTACCACATACCCAACAATAAGTCATCCTTTTAAAATGTTTCCTTTGTGGGGCCAAGGGGCCTTTTCCGGTATTGAAAGGCCTCTTGGTTACAACTACCTTTCCCTTAAATTTCGGGAACTTAGGCTTGGATGAACTTCCTTCCACCATGTTGGCATGTGGTTCATTAGGAGTGGTATCAGCTTTGTCATTTTGTCGGTTATCCTCCTCAACTCGGATTTTGAGAAGCAGTTGTTCAAAAGTGATTTCCTCCGTGAGATGCTTCAAATACAACTTGAAGTTCTTCCACGAAGGAGGTAGCTTTTCAATAATAGAACCGACCACAAAATTAGTATTCAAGCCCATACCCTCAACTTCGAGCTCGTGGACAAGTATTTGCAATTCTTCCACTTGTTTTACCACTGGTTTTGCATCAATCATCCGAAAATTCAGAAACTTTCCCACTACGAACCTCTTGGAACACGCCACTTCAGTTTTGTACTTGGCATCCAAGGATTCCCAAATCTCCCTTGCCGTTTGGAAGGTAGAATACATATCGTAGAGGGAATCGTCGAGAGCATTGAGTATATAGTTTCTGCAACTATACTCATTCGATCTCCAGTTCTCGACCGTTCTGTTATGTGCGGACACTTGAATTTGCGATGGTGCAGCCCCGTCCGCCCCTTCCGGAAGATTTGCCGGTGGCTCTTCCTCAGTGAGCACGTTGGCAACCCGAAGTGTTGTCAAATAGAACAACATCTTTTGCTGCCAACGTCGAAAGTCCGAACCCTTGAATTTCTCGGGTTTCTCCACATGACTTTTCAATAAGTGTGATTGATCCATCGCTCCACAACAAAATTTCTGTCTTAGATTGTTAGGAGTAATCAATCACTTGAATAATTATTGTATATATATAGACAAAATAATAATGGGAATAGAAATTCTTATATATATATATTTCTATGTAATTAACAAAGTATAACAACAATCAATCATAAAATACAAATCAAATCCTTACTTGAATAGAAATCCGTGTACAAGTTGAAATCGATTGAGGCCTGCACGTAAAGCAGTGTCCTAAGACAGAAATTCGCCCGTAATGCGTCCGTCTAGAGGATACAACAATCTTATTCAAGTGTAAACTTGAATCTATCGAAACATGTATGTTTTAGTGAAGAATGGAAGAGGAGAAACCCAGAAAACTTGAGAGAAAATGATGATAATTCGTTGGGAAAAATGGAGGGAAAAGTGCAGGTTATATAGGTTGTTTCTCCAACCGAAATTAACTGTCAGGAAAGCCTCGCGACTTGTGAATTAAAATTTTGCAGACGCAATTTTTTGAATTGTTGAAAATGTCATCTCTTAAGCAACAGTAGTAATTTTTTTATTACGAGCCATTTATTTTCGATTTGACTAAAAATGTCTTTAAAGCAAATACTACATCCATCAAAAAAGCAAATGGGTTAATTTATTTGTTAGAGGATACAATCATATAGAAAACAAACACAACAAGTAAATTTGTCTTGTAAGGCAAACCCTATTTCTTGGAAATTTCATGCATGCACCAAATAGCATGTTATAAGTTAAAACGGGTCAGAAAGTTTGAAACTTTGTTACATTCATTTACGAAAAAGTTTTTTAGTATATAAAATAAGAATTAAATCAAACTTTGTTATATTTTGATATATTTTATTTTGGTTTATATTTTTATAACAACCCAAACAGACACTAAAAACAGATTAAAAATTATAAGAGTCTTTATGCCAAAAACGACTCCCAATCAACAAGTACAATCATCAAGGTTTACGAAAAGTAACCTATTACATTTGAGATTTTCAAGAAATTAACTAAGTTTGGTCTTCTATTCCGGGATCCGTTCACACCTTCTCATTACCCTTAGATGAACTTCCTGATTCACGACGACCTGAAAAGGTTTTTAATTTTTGAAGAGTGAGGGTTAGACCAATGGTCTAGTGAATCCCCTCCAAAACAGTTCGAAATATATACGATAGAAAAATTTATAATAAACTCAACCCATTCAGCTATGAAATTTAAATCACGTTCAAATACTCGCTTCCGGCACACACTACCGTTACCCGAAGGTATCAGCGTGTCTGTCTCACACTGCCTTTGATGGGTCACACCTCCCAATCGGCATAAACGGGACACACACCCTGGTATGAGTACAGGCGGGCCACACCCGTCTTTGGCCATATAGCTCACAACAACATATGCATACATTTAACCATCAATAAAAACTTACACCGCATTTAAAAATGAAACTCACGTATATAAAGCTCGCGTAAATAAAGATATGTTTTATAATAACTTCCACATATCTTAAACAGTTAAACACCACAAGCATTTTAATGAAAATCCACGTGTATAAATAACTTCATAAACTTACGAGGTTTTAGTTCAGAAAACTCACCTGTGTCCTGAACAAAGCCTCTCACTTGAGAATGGTCCATATCCCAAATTCCTAACGTACAGAGATAACGATGGTAAATCTCACGATAGATCCCAAAACAAGGAAATTCTATAATTCTAAACTACTAAAGGAAGGTTGGACTAGCTTAGAATCCGTCAACCCGAACTACTCGAAAAACTTACAGTTCTCTCGCTTGACCGGGACCGCCCGACCCTATCTCTCTGACCGGGGTCGACCGGGGCGCCCTAGGGCCCGGTATCGACCGGACTGCACCCCCCGGTGTCGATCGGGGACACATCCCCCGGTGTCGACCGATGCCCCTTCTCCCGGTATGGACCGGGACTCCCTCACCCGGGGTCGCCCGACACCTCAAAGCCCGGGGTCCCCCGGTCCTTGCGACAACCCCATCGTCGAATCCTTAAATCCTGAGTTCGGCTATTCTCCAAGACAATCCCAACGCCCTAACGCCGACTAAGGTTGCATCCTAATCCAATAAACAAATTATAACTTCCCCTAAGATCAATTAATCAATAACAGAGTGAACCATGATTCGCCCACCCATTGCCGATTAACTCAGCCCCAAAACCGTACCTCCAGAGAGGATTTCACCAATTTCTCACAGATCTAAGCACCATAAATTAACCAACTAAATTCCAATCTCCCAAAAACAATAGAAGGAAACACGGGACATACCTTCACGATGATGACAATGGATTTCTTTCTTCCTTCAAGATTTTGGTTCTTCTCCTCACAATCGCACCCAAACACACACCAGACTTTAATTTGGTATTCTCCCAAATGACAAAGTAGGCGGCTAAGGTATTGGATACCCCTTTTATGTCAAAATTTCACCTAGCCCCATCCAACTTTGGACTTGATTCAATGAACACCAAACTCTCAAATTTAACAATTGAATCCGGTTATTACAATCTTCCCTCCTCAAAAGAATTTCGTCCCCGAAATTCCATCGCTGAACAGACTAGGGTATTGGGACCTCATATCCGCCTCCCTTTCCCATGTTGCCTCTTGTCCTTTGTGGAAATTCCACTGCACTTTCACCAACCAAATTTCTTTATTCCTTAACTTCTTTACTCTATGATCTAAAACCGCCACGGGTTCCTCGACATAACTTAGTTCCTCATCCACTCGTATATCCTCCAATGGTACTAATACATCTGCTTCCACCAAGCACTTTTTCAAATTTGACACATGAAATGTGGGGTGAATCCCTCGCAATTCCTCTGGTAGATCAAGTTTGTATGCTACCTCACCAATACGTTCTACGATAGAAAACGACCCAACGTACCTTGGTCTCAATTTCCCTTTCTTTCCGAAGCAGATTACTCTTTTCCAAGGCGAGACCTTTAACATGACTTTGTCCCCCGCTTAAAACACAATCGGTTTCCTTCGTTTATTATCGTACATCTTTTGACGGTCCTGAGCCATCTTCAGCCTATCCTGAATTTGAATCACTTTCTCAGTCGTTAATTGCACTATCTCCGGGCCAGCTAATTGACGTTCTCCCACCTCATTCCAACATAAAGGTGTTCTACACTTGCGCCCGTATAAAGCTTCAAACGGTGTTGCTTGAATACTCGCATGATAGTTATTATTGTAGGAGAACTCTATCAACGGTAGATGGATTTCCCACGAACCTTTAAAGTCAATCGCACGTGCTCGAGGCATATCCTCCAACGTTTGAATGATTCTCTCGCTTTGTCCATTCGTTTGATGGTGATACGTCGTACTCAACTTGAGTTGCGAGCCTAACTCTCTTTGTAGACTTCTCCAAAATGATGACATGAAACGAGCATCCCGATCCGACACTATAGACGATGGTACCCCATACTTGGACACTATCTCGTCTATGTACAACTTAGCCAACTTCTCTAATGGATATGTCTCCTTGATTGGTAGGAAGTATGCTGATTTCGTGAGTCGATCCACTATTACCCAAATGACGTCGTGCCCCTTAGGTGTCCGTGGAAGTCCAGTAACAAAATCCATCGTGATGTCGTCCCATTTCCATACTGGTATTTCCAGTGACTGAAGCTCTCCGTACGGTCGCCGATGCTCCGCTTTTACCTTCAAACAAGTCAGACATCGTTCTACGAAATAAGCATCTTTCTTCAAACATGGCCACCAATAATTCTGCTTCAGGTTACGATACATCTTGTTGGTTCCTAGATGCACGAAGTAGCGTGACTTATGCGCTTTTTCCAAAACTCTCTTTCGAAGATCCCCCAGCTTTGGAATCCACACTCTATTCTTGAAACATTTCACTCCACAACTATCAACGATCAGCAAGTCAACGATTCCGACGATTCTCTCATTCTTCAAGTTCATTTCTAAGATCGCTTCATCATGAAATTTTCTGACTTCTTCCAGGAAATTAGAAGTAGCTTCGATCCGAAAGGCCACGACTTTTGTCGCTTCCCCACGCTCTTTCCGACTCAGGGCATCGGCCACTACATTTGCCTTGCCCGGATGATAGAGGATTTCACAGTCGTAATCACTCAAGAGTTCCATCCACCTCCGTTGTCTCATATTCAGTTCCTTCTGATAAAATAGATGTTGAAGACTCTTGTGATCAGTGTAAATCTGACACATAACTGTAACACCCCGATTTTCGAAAGGTATCATCTCAAGTTTATACAGAAACCAATATATTAAGGAAAAATAAGATATTTAAATTTGGACTTGAATCCTAGATTTTATAGTTTAGATATATGAAGTATTCAATTACGAGTCCAACAGTTCTTTTCGGAGCAAAATCGGAGCTATAACGAATAAGTTATGGCCAAAACAGTATCGAGAAGAAAATCAGGGGAAGCGGGCGACTTATGCCGTGACCTAAGGTCGCGAGACAAGTCGCGAAATCCACTGGACGAGCTCAAAACCGATTTCAGCCACCGAACTTCATTTCTTCATAACTTCTTCATCCCAACTCCGATTTGGATGATTCAAGTTGCTATGGTTTCGTTTTTGAGAGATCTTCACAGATATAGCAAGAGATTGGAAGTCTATTGAACTATACTATAGTATTTTGTGGTGGTAATCTTCTCATCTCTCCCTATTCATCTTCTTCACCAAATTTTTCTAGGGTTTCATCCATGCTTTGTTCTCCCTTCCATAGATTGGAGGTTTGTAACCATTTTGGTGAACTAGAGGTGTTTTGGTTGGTGGATTCAAGTTCGGGCTAAGGTAATATTCTATTCTCTTCATTTATAGAAGTTAGGATTTCGGTATCAGTTGAGATATTCATGTAGAAGGTTGGGAAACGATTCTTTGTGGTTGATTATGTATATTCATGGTTGGAACCTTGTGGATCTAGGTTTTGGAAGATTTGGTTTGAAGAACCAAGTTTCTTCAAGGAAAGCTCGAAGTGGGTAAATACTAGATTTAGCTTAAATCTAACAAGGTGAGTTTACTAAGCTTTTGTTAAAACTGGATACACATCATATTTGCTTATTTGTTGTTATTATCACATATTTGCTCAAAATGTTCATCTTTACGAGTTTAAGTAATTGATGGTATTTTCATGAGATTATGTGAGGTATATGTATTAGAAGTATCATCCCATGATTTACTCTCTTCGTGTAATTATTTGGGATTTACATTATGTGTGCCCACAATGGGTATTTGACATGATTAAAGAATACATGTTTGGTATAATATGATGATATATTATTGGAATACCACTTTGGTGTCATATTTATATGCATAATGAATATAATTGTCATTTGGGTTTTTTGTTAGACTTCATGAGGATAGGATGGTAATATTTTACCCGTAGTCGGTATGGAAATATGTTGGGTTGAAATACACCTAAAGGACCTCCTATATGCATTATGTTGGATGAACCAAGTCAGTTCACAAGGAGGATGTAGTCTTGGGCGCCACCGTGATGGTATGTGCTAGACCTCCGCCACTCGGGGAATTTTCCTTTGGAGTATTCTTCGGGTGTGTCGGGCCTTGCGGGTGTTCCTTGTTAAGGGCATCAAGGTATATCGACTCTTGGGGTGGGCTTGATTGGTGCTTTGGGTCTCCCCTAATGACTCCTCATATATTGGACACTGTTAACTGCTGATAAGAATTTATGACTGTTCATGCATGCTTGTTATCGTTCAACTCATTAGGCTTTTTGGCCTAACACTTGTTTGGTGTCGATGTGTATCTCAGGTTTTAGTGGCATCGGTTCTAAGTTGGCATAGTGCTTGAGTGAGAGATTTGGGAATATTGCATTTGGAATTACTTTTGGTAGGAGAACCTTTGGGTCTATAAATGACACCCTTATTTGTAATCTCTTTTCTGGTTATAGAAATTAGATTAGTTGGTTGTTATTTATTGTCCGTTTAATTACGACTGTATTTAAACAGGTTTGTGTAATGTCCCCATTGTTGGGAGGCTCTTGCTTTGGCAATTTTATATACCGAATGTCCGTTTTTTCGGATTTTTGTTATCCCGTTTTTTAGGGTGTTACAAGTTGGTATCAGAGCTCTAGTTTAAGTGAACTAGGCATGAATGTAAGATGTTTAGACTTAGACTGAGTACGTTAGGCAATGATTTGTGAGATGTGTAGAAATTTCTAACTCCGTTTTGGCCATAACTTTTTCGTTATAACTCCGTTTTTGCTCCGGAAAGAACCGTTGGACTCGTAATTGAATCCTTCATCCATCTAGACTATAAAATCAAGGATTTAAGTCCAAAATCAAAAATCTTATTTTTCCTTAATATCTCGGTTTCTGTATTAACTTGGATCGATATCTTTCAAAAATTGGGGTGTTACAGATACGGGTACCCCCGTTGTCGGCCACTATATATTGGATACTTAATTGTCCATTTGGTGCATATGATTTTATAAACCGTTGGAAAATGCATGTCATTGAACTAAGAGTCGTTTTGGAAACATGAAGAGAAAGAGTTCATTTGGAAAACATTTTGTTTCAACCAATGAGAAGTTTTGGTTATTTTGAAATGTTTAGTTTTATGAACATGTCGAGACATCCATTTTGGAATCTTTGAGTATTTTGGTAAATAAATCATGTTGAGATGTTTCCTCGATGATTTTACATATATAATTGGAGTCCAATTGATGTAAGTGTCATTTTCTGTATTTGATCTTATAAACCTTTTTCAGAAAACACATATTATTGTGTTATGAGGCATTTTGAAAACATAAGAGTATGAGTTCATTTGAAAAATGGTTTGTCTCAACCAGCGATGAGATTTTAGTTAATTATACTTTTGGTCATGTTTGCATAATAGTTAGTCAAACGTGTTTCAATACTTATATTGACTTTCATTGGGTATTTACGTAAACTGTTGGGTCGTTGGCTCGGTTTTAACTAAATGGAGTCTTGAAGAAATTTGTCCGGATTAAAAACAGTGGTATTGCTTTCCTTTGAGTTTAGTGGGATCAATTCAGTTGCACATCTCATGTATGCATATATTATTGGAAATTTTCGTCATGGTATTTCAGTCAATGTTTTAAAATAATGAGAGCATGTTTATATTTGGCTTTGAACTCGAAAACGACATAAATTATTTCATGTTTTAACCGGGTGCATATGCATATCAATCTACTAGCTTTGTGAAATAAACGCTCACATGCAAGTTTTGTTGTGAAATCTTACTGCGTGCAACATTGTGACTAAAAGAAAGAAAACTTTAAGAGTTCGATATCATGAGCATGTTGTCTTACGTTTTGCAAACATTTTATTTATACAATTTAGAATTAAACTAAATTACTCTTACAATTGCTCAAATCGCATGCATATGTCTTTACTAAGTTATGGGGAATAAACCGATGTATGCGAGTCACGATGAGAAGTTTTATTTCAAGACATTTCAGGGTGAATTGCAGAAATTTTGAGGTTTGATTTTGTGAATTTCCCTTCTGTAGTTTTGTATGAAAGTCTTGTTATACACTGTTTTAGTACGTAAAACTATTTCTCATTCGTTACCTAAATTATATTGTCGGTGTGAGTAATCGTATAAAAGATTTTTAGCATTTCGGATAGAACTGTTGCCCAGGACATATTTCAGTTATTGATTTTATTGATAGGAGTTTTCCGCAATGCATGAAATGAATTTCCGGTTTGCATGTCGTTGTAGTTACAATTTTGGGTAAGTACGTTTTATCGGTACGGCCCAAATTTGAAACGCGAATAAAATATATATATATATATATATATATATATTATATATATATATATATATTTACTTTCCATTGTGTTGCTACATTTGGGAAATGATCGGATGTATATAGGTCTTGTTGGAAATTTTATCTTCCGACGTTTTGTGTTAAAGTAAAAGATTTTAAAGTTGAAGTTGTGAAATCCTCTTTTGGGAGTTGTACAAACTTTTATTGCACATGTTATAGGACGGAAAGTTATTTTTTTCATACGCATAACATAAATTGATGCATACTAAGACCCTAGTTGTCCGTTTGAAAATTTTGTTACGCATCTTTCGTTATCGTTTTATTAACGTAAGTATTAATCAGATGAGTTTTGAAAATGGTTTTATATGCGTGGCATTGGTGATCAATTTTGAAACCTATCGAATGCACGATAGTGTATTTTCACCGCACATTTAATTATTATAAAACTTATGCATTTGAGAGTTTTATAAATTTCAAATTGACATAGTAGTGTGAAAAACCTTGAACTCATTGGGCTATAGGTGTAAGCCCCCTCATGTTAGAAGTCGATATTAAGGATTAAAAGAGTCCTCGGAGTTTGAAGCGTTAGACATGTGTTTTCTCCCAGTTAGTTAAGTAACGATCTTTATGCTTCGTTAAACCTACGGATTAAAATTGTGTTCGGTTGTTTGGGTATAGTTAGTTTTGGAATTGTGGGATTTTGGTACGACGGCATGCTATGTGTCGGTAGTGTACTATATTGATGGGTATTTGTGAATAATGATGATGTTATGGTTGACTGGTAAGGATGTTGGATTTGGGTGACTACTTCTAAGAGTAGGTGTCAACTTTGAATCGACATTGCTAATTGGAAATGAAATATTTGGTAGTATACCCACGTTTGCAGAATGACCGTCTCGAGGTTAAGTGTTGACACGTAATTTGAGGACAATGATTGTTGGTGTGCTTCAATGTATTTCCGTTAGATCTGGAGCATCTGTAGGACGAGTGGTAAACTTAAGGAAATTAGATGTTGATAATTAAGAAATCAACCATTGGTATATTGATAATTGTCAGGACTTTCGTTGATTTGGAAATCGATGCTTGAGTGCATGGTGGGAGTTTGGTGGTAATGTTTATTGGACAAATTTGGTGAGAATGTCGAGATGGACTTTAAGTACAAATCGATTATCGAGGAGACCTTGATGCGTTGCATTTAGAGGTATCTAAGGGAAATGTTTTCTTTGAGATATTCTTGGTGGAAATGACTGAATAAGGTCGTAAGTTACTCTTGTGGTAATATGAGCAACATAAGGTTGGGAGACAACCGAGATTTAATGATTAATCAGAGACTCAACGTTCATCCTGGCATCGGTAAAATATATTGAACGCTAAGATTTAGTTTGTAACGGTACATTATGAGAAACGCAGCGACAACCTAGACCGGAATGTAATCGAGTCCGTATATGAGGTGAGGTTTCGTAAAGGCATTCCTTTTGGATAATAAATCAATCAATATTTTCAAGTGTGATGTTGGGTGCTTGGTGGTTCCAGATTTCGAGGACGAAATCTCTTTTAAGGTTGGGAGGATTGTAACACCCCGATTTTCGAAAGGTATCATCTCAAGTTTATACAGAAACCGATATATTAAGGAAAAATAAGATATTTAAATTTGGACTTGAATCCTGGATTTTATAGTTTAGATATATGAAGGATTCAATTACGAGTCCAACGGTTCTTTTCGGAGCAAAATCGGAGCTATAACGAAAAAGTTATGGCCAAAACAATATCGAGAAGAAAATCAGGGGAAGCGGGCGACTTATGCCGCGACCTAAGGTCGCGAGACAAGTCGCGAAATCCACTGGACGAGCTCAAAACCAATTTTCAGCCACCGAACTTCATTTCTTCATAACTTCTTCATCCCAACTCCGATTTGGGTGATTCAAGTTGCTATGGTTTCGTTTTTGAGAGATCTTCAAGGATTTAGTAAGAGATTGGAAGTCTATTGAAATATACTAGAGTATTTTGTGGTGGTAAGCTTCTCACCTCTCCCTATTCATCTTCTTCACCAAAGTTTTCTAGGGTTTCATCCACCCTTTGTTCTCCCTTTCATAGATTGGAGGTTTGTAACCATTTTAGTGAACTAGAGGTGTTTTGGTTGGTGGATTCAAGTCCGGGCTAAGGTAATATTCTATTCTCTTCATTTATAGAAGTTAGGATTTCGGTATCAGTTGAGATATTCATGTAGAAGGTTGGGAAACGATTCTTTGTGGTTGATTATGTATATTCATGGTTGGAACCTTATGGATCTAGGTTTTGGAAGATTTGGTTTGAAGAACCAAGTTTCTTCAAGGAAAGCTCTAAGTGGGTAAATACTAGATTTAGCTTAAATCTAGCAAGGCGAGTTTACTAAGCTTTTGTTAAAACTGGATACACATCATATTTGCTTATTTGTTGTTATTATCACATATTTGCTCAAAATGTTCATCTTTACGAGTTTAAGTAATTTATGGTATTTTCATGAGATTATGTGAGATATATGTATTAGAAGTATCATCCCATGATTTACTCTCTTCGTGTAATTATTTGGGATTTACATTATGTGTGCCCACAATGGGTATTTGACATGATTAAGGAATACATGTTTGGTATAATATGATGATATATTATTGGAATACCACTTTGGTGTCATATTTATATGCATAATGAATATAATTGTCATTTGGGTTTTTTGTTAGACTTCATGAGGATAGGATGGTAATATTATACCCGTAGTCGGTATGGAAATATGTTGGGTTGAAATACAACTAAAGGACCTCCTATATGCATTATGTTGGACGAACCAAGTCAGTTCACAAGGAGGATGTAGTCTTAGGCGCCACCGTGATGGTATGTGCCTAGAACTCCGCCACTCGGGGATTTTTCCTGTTGGAGTAGTCTTCAGGTGTGTCGGGCCTTGCGGGTGTTCCTTGTTAAGGGTATCAAGGTATATCGACTCTTGGGTGGGCTTTATTGGTGCTTTGGGTCTCCCCTAATGACTCCTCATATATTGGGCAATGGTTAACTGCTGATAAGAATTTATGACTGTTCATGCATGCTTGTTATCGTTCAACTCACTAGGCTTTTTGAGCTAACACTTGTTTGGTGTCGATGTGTATCTCAGGTTTTAGCGGCATTGGTTCTAAGCTGGCATAGTGCTTGAGTGAGAGATTTGGGAATATTGCATTTGGAATTACTTTTGGTAGGAGAACCTTTGGGTCTATAAATGACACCTTTATTTGTAATCTCTTTTCTAGTAATGGAAATTAGATTAGTTAGTTGTTATTTATTGTCCGTTTAATTACGACTGTATTTAAACAGGTTTGTGTATTGTCCCCATTGTTGGGAGGCTCTTGCTTTGGCAATTTTATATACCGCATGTCCGTTTTTTCGGATTTTTGTTATCCCTATTTTTAGGGTGTTACATTAACTCCGTGCAGATAGCCTCCAAATCTTTAAAGCGAAAATTACCGCTACCAATTCTAGATCATGCGTCGGATAGTTCTTTTCATGGTCATTCAACTGATGAGACACATACGCGATCACATTTTCTTCTTGCATCAGTACACAACCCAATCCCAACTTTGAAGCGTCACTGTAGATCACGAATCCTTCCGATCTGTTGGGTAAAGTTAAGATGGGCGCACTGCTCAAACTTTCCTTCAATTTACGGAACACGTTCTCTTGAGCCTCCGCCCACACAAACTTTATGTTCTTCCTTGTTAGAGCCATTAATGACGTGGCTATCCTCGAGAAGTCCTGGATGAACTTTCGGTAATAACCCGCCAATCCCAGAAAACTTCTTACTTCCGACGGCGATTTCGGCACTTCCCAACTTTTAATAGCCTCAATTTTCGCCGGGTCCACTTTAATCCCCTCCTCCGATACCACGTGCCCTAACAATTGCACCTCCCTCAACCAAAATTCACACTTCGAGAATTTGGCGAACAACTTTTCATGTTTTAGCAATTCCAACACCAATCGAAGGTGTTCTTCGTGTTCGCTCATGGACCGTGAATAAATTAGTATGTCATCAATAAATACGATGACACACTTGTCCAATAGTGGACTACACACTCAATTCATTAGATCCATGAACACTGCAGGAGCGTTAGTCAGACTGAAAGGCATGACTAAAAACTCAAAATGTCCGTACCTCGTACGAAAAGCAGTTTTAGGCACATCTTCTCCTCTCACCTTTAACTGATGATAGCCCGATCGCAAGTCTATCTTCGAAAAGTAACTTGCGCCTTACAACTGATCAAAAAGATCATCGATCCGGGGAAGCAGATACTTATTTTTAACCGTCACCTTGTTGAGCTCACGGTAATCTATGCACGTTCGCATAGATCCGTCATTCTTCTTAACGAACAACACTGGTGCTCTCCATGGTGAAGTACAAGTGTGAATGAACCCCTTGTCAAGAAGTTCTTGCAGTTGTGCCATCATCTCCATTATCTCTGTCGGTGCCAGTCGGTAGGGTGCTCTTGCAATAGGTGTCGCTCCGGGTATCAGATCAATTCTAAACTCTACTTGCCGATCCGGGGGTAAGGTAGTTAAATCTTCCGGGAATACCTCCGGGTATTCTCTCACCACCGGGACCAACTCCAACCCCTTCTTCTCCTTCTTATCCTTCTTAGCGTCTAAAACGTACGCTAAGAATCCCACGCATCCCTTCCCCAGACACCGCCTAGCCTTGATCATCGAGATCAAACACGACTTCCTACTCCGTCGGTCGCCATATACTACCAACTCTCCCTCTTCCGGCAATGCTATACGAATTAATTTCTTATTGCAAACTATATTGGCACCATAAGATGCCAACTAGTCCATCCCCACTATAACATCAAATTCCCCCATACCCATCGGGTATAATCGTAACGGGAACGAATGACCGTCAATGTCAATTCTACACCCCTCATACACCTCCCCCACTAAGACTCGACTATCATCTGCTACTTCTACCTCAAACCCCTGACAAAGATTCTTGGGTTTCACACACAAGTTATGGACGAAGTTCGACGACACAAACGAGCGGTTTGCGCCCGAATCAAACAACACCGTGGCAAAAGTCGAGTACATAGGGAAAGTACCTGTCACCACATCCGGTGCTTCCACCGCTTCATCTGCTGTCATGTTAAACGCCCTTGCTTTTGCTCGGGCAGGTTCCGCCTTCCTTTCTCCTCCTCTTCCTCCATTTCCCCCGATTGCTCCTTTCTTTAGCTGCGGACAATTGGTTTATATGTGATCTGGAGAACCACACTGATAACAAGTCCTCAGTCCCTGGCAATCTCTAGCCATATGCCCTGTCTTCCCACACTTAAAGCAACCTTCCCAATCCATTAGACATTCCCCTTTATGCATCTTGTTACATTTACCACACGGATTAATCTCGAACTTGGTCGTTGCCCACTGCTCAGGTCTAGCACTCTTAAATTTCTTTGGGTCACGAACTGACCCCTCCCACTTTCTCTTTTCACTGTCCTTTTCTATAATTTGGCGAGCCTTGTCTTTCTATGTCATCTCTGCGGCGTTGACGGCCGCTTGAAAAGTAGTAGGCTCTCGTGCTGCAGACAGTTCCCTGATATTGCTCCTCAGTCCAAACAAATACATGTCCACTCACCGCTCTTTAGTTAGCACGTAGATCTCCGCAAAACGAGCTTTTTCCAGAAATTTCGTCATATACTCTCGGACTGTCATCTCGCCCTGGTCCAAGTTCAGAAATTCCTCTTCCAGTTTTTTCACTGCTGCTAAGGGACAAAACTGTTGCTTGAATCTACCGATGAAAGTTTCCCAAGCCATACCCTTTGCTGCCTTCGAACCCTGCCCCCCAGTCTCAGCCTCCCACCAGAACACGACGTTATCCCTCAGCATGGATAGCGCAAACACCACCTTGTCTTCCTTCGCGCACTTACTGGTGTCGAAGGCCAGTTCCCTTTCTCTAATCCACTTGATCACCACAACCGGGTCACATTCTCCCTTGAAAACAGGAGGCTTGCAGGCCGCGAAAGATTTATTGTTGCATCCCTTTTCCGCGACTGATTTAGGTTCCAATACCGGAGTTGAATGAGTGTAGCTTCCCACCATGGTCATTGGTGAAATAGCCATATCCGTTGTCTCCCTCTCTTCACTCCTTCCCCTGCTTTCCGAAACCTCCTTAGCCTGATTTGTCAGAAGCGCCTGCAATGTCTCATGAAGTTTCCCCATCTCAGCAGCAAATGTCTCTTGCGTCTCAAACACTTGGGCCCGACCTCCCCCGTGGTTCCTTGCCGGTCCCCTTCCCCTCATAGTAGCAGAACTCTCCTGACGAGAGGATTCTTGTTCAGCTATTATTTCCACACTCTTGGCTCGACGGGTAGCCCGCACCGTCCTTTTCCCTCGAGCCCTCGCTTCCGTTTCCTCCACTTGAGTGGCTGCCTTCCGAGTTGTATTTCCCTTCCCTTTTGGTCATCCACGCCCTTTTCCTCGTGTGGCGGCTGGTCGAGGAGGAGCAACCGGCCCACCCTCAACAGTTTCATTGCCCGGTGCCGCCTCAACCACCGGCACAGATCTGCTTCTTGTCACCCGCTCCGACATGACTACAGATAAGACACCAACACACCAAGTTCAATATAATAGGTTCAAAGCAATAAGACAAATTAAGTACGCACATGTACCTGTAAATTTATAATCACTGGCCAGATGTAATTTTAAATTTACCTTACATGCTAGTCCTCACTACCCTATCACTAGTCCTCCTAATGTCCTCCTATGATCTCAGTTGTATCCTACCCTCCTAGTTTAAGTCTAGGCTCGTCCGGTCACCGAGATCCCTTAAACTATGGCTCTGATACCAATTATAACAACCCAAACATAAACTAAAAATAAACTAAAAATTATAAGAGTCTTTACGCCAAAAACGGCTCCCAATCAACAAGTACAATCAGCAAGGTTTACGAAAAGTAACCTATTACAACTGAGATTTTCAAGAAATTAACTAAGCTAATAGGTGGTCTTCTATTCCGGGATCCGATCACACCTTTTTCTTACCCTTGGATGAACTTCCTGATTCACGACGACTTGAAAAGGTTTTTAATTTTTGAAGAGCGAGGGCTAGACCAATGGTCTAGTGAGTCCCCTCCAAAACAGTTCGAAATATATACGATAGAAAAATTTATAATAAACTCAACCCGTTCAGCTATGAAATTTAAATCATGTTCAAATACTCGCTTCCGGCACACACTACCGTTACCTGAAGGTATCAGCGTGTCTGTCTCACACTGCATTTGATGGGTCACACCTCCCAATCGGCATAAACGAGACACACACCCTGGTATAAGTACAGGCGGGCCACACCCCCCGTCTTTTGCCATATAGCTCACAACAACATATGCATACATTTAACCATCAATAAAAACATACACCGCATTTAAAAATGAAACTCACGTATATAAAGCTCGCGTAAATAAAGATATGTTTTATAATATCTTCCACATATCTTAAACAGTTAAACACCACAAGCATTTTAATGAAAATCCAAGTGTATAAATAACTTCATAAACTTACGAGGTTTTAGTTCAGAAAACTCACCTGTGTCGTGAACAAAGCCTCTCACTTGAGAATGGTCCAGATCCCAAATTCCTAAGGTACAGAGATAACAATGGTAAATCTCACAATAGATCCCAAAACAAGGAAATTCTATAATTCTAAACTACAAGGAAGGTTGGACTAGCTTATAATCCCTCAACCCGAACTACTCGGAAAACTTCCAGTTCTTCCGCTTGACCGGGACCGCCCGGACCCTATCTCTCTGACCGGGGTCGACCGGGGCGCCCTAGGGCCCGGTATTGACCAGACTTGCACCCCCCGGTGTCGACTTCTCCCGGTATGGACCGGGACTCCCTCACCCGGGGTCGCCCGACACCTCAAAGCCTGGGGTCCCACGGTCCTTGCGACAACCCCATCGTCGAATCCTTAAATCCTAAGTTCGGCTATTCTCCAAGACAATCCCAACGCCCTAACGCCGACTAAGGTTGCATCCTAATCCAATAAACAAATTCTAACTTCCCCTAAGATCGATTAATCAATAATAGAGTGAATCATGATTCCCCCACCTATGGCCGATTACAGGGACGGACCCATAAATTTTTTCATACGGTGGCACCATATGATATAAACAAAAAATACGGTTTTTATCGGCATGTCTTCATCTTTTTAAAGTTCAATATTTTATGATGTGTTTTTAGCCTCATTCCATCATTTCGAGGGATTTCTTAAAGCTTTTTGCTTAATTTCGATGGATTTTTAGGGTTTTTTTATCGATTCCGATGAATTTTTTCGATTTTTTTGGTTGATTTCAAGGGTTTTTTTTCCTGTTTTTTGGTTGATTAACAGACGTTGGGCTAGAATAGAAGTGAAGAATCGGGCTTTCAAATTAGGATTTGGTGCACCTTTGAAGTTTCGAAAATAAATACGGTAGCACATTCGAAAACGATACGGTTGCACCTTTCACGAACGTAAAAATTTTACCCTTCGTCGGAGAAATGATACGGTGGCACGTGCCACCGTCACCGCCCCTCTATGTCCGTCCCTGGCCGATTAACTCAGCCCCAAAACCGAAACTCCTGAGAGGATTTCACCAATTTCTCACAGATCTAAGCACCATAAATTAACCAACTAAATTCCAATCTCCCAAAAACAATAGAAGGAAACACGGGACATACCTTCACGATGATGACAATGGATTTCTTTCTTCCTTCAAGCTTTTGGTTCTTCTCCTCACAATCGCACCCAAACACACACCAGACCTTAATTTGGTATTCTCCCAAATGATAAAGTAGGCGGCTAGGGTATTGGATACCCCTTTTATGTCAAAATTTCATTTAGCCCCCTCCAACTTTGGACTTGATTCAATGAACACCCAACTCTCAAAATTAACAATTGAATCCGGTTATTACAACTTTGAACCATGGACCTTGAACCTCTCATGTCAACATCCACCCCTTTTTGTCATGCCCATATATCAAAGAAACGAGTACTTGGTTATCTTGCTTTTCAAATTAATTTTCTTGACCCACGTTGCCTATGAAATTTAATTGCATGAACTTTGAACCTTTACATTTAGGGGGTGTTTAAGATTGCTTATTTGAGGTGTTTTTTATCTTATTACGATTTGACACCGGAGATAAGCACTTTTGAGTGTTTGGATGGGTAAAATTTAAAATGACTTATAACGGTGCCAAATCGCTGAAAATCACTTTTTGATAAGTCATTTGTTTTTAACTTATCAACTTATTTGAAAAGTGTTTATGACTTTTTTGGTTATTTTATATGTATAAGCAATCTTAAACACCTTTAAATAACAACTTATTAGCCTATTACGTTTTGGTACCACAATAAAATAATCCACACACTTTTTTAAAAACTCCGGTTTGATACCGCATAAGCTAATAAACACTTTTTAAAATAAGCATAAGTTGTTTTAAATAAGCAATCCCAAACACCCCCTTAAACTATTAAATTGTTTATGAAAGATCAACTCTATTTAATTTGGTCATACAATTACGTCATTAGAAATCACAAACCAAACAAAACCTATCATAATATTATCTATAACTATATACTGATTAATTTCCACTCTTTACCATGCACTTTCTTCTAACTTTTGGGTTTGGCTTTCACATGACCAATGAACTTGAACCTTGAACTATTTGCACTTGAACCTGAACCTGGATCCCTCCACATGTATACAATGTAATCCACCCCACCTTTCGAGGAGACTTATAAATACCCCTGAAACAATCAAACCCCAACAATCATAATATCAAATGGATTTCTTAAACATTGACGCACGATATCTTCTTTTACCTCTTGCTCATTTCTTCTTCCAATTTCCCCACTTCACCTCCACCATTTTAACCATATTTCTTCTCTTTGTTTCAATCAAAGTCGTTATTCGCTTACAACTACCCATCGGTTTTCTCCTCCGCTTTCAAGCAATAGACCTCTCGGTCTCAGTGATGGCATGTTTTCTTTGTTTGATCTCTTTGTCAACACAACACTTTTGGATTGTGAATCCCATTCTAATCTTATTATCTCATTGGGTGGATGATTGGTTACATCAAACCCTGAAATCTATTCCTGTGCTTGAATTTCTTTGTGTTTTTAATTGCCGTCATGAGGAAGAAGAAGAAACACAGCAAGAGGAGTTGAATTGGGAACCCGATGACCACTTTGTTGTTGTAAATGTGGATGATGAGCTTGAAGATGACTAAGGGTATGGTGTCATATGTTTAAGCCAAAGAAGGTTCATAAATTAGTTTTCCAGACTTTCTTTGAGATCGGTTAATTTGTTGTCCGTATTGTTGTTCTATTATATTTCAATTTGAATGTTTGATAACTTTTTATGTAAATATAGTGTTATCTTGGAGTTGTACTTCTACATGTATTGTCACATGAATATATAATTTTGAAAAATGGATGAAATTTTATGTCAAAATAGACTTGTTAAACGTATTTAATTGGGTAATAAACCAAAATACACTTGAGTTTTATGGCTAGGAACATATGATACAGCTAAAGAAGCTGCTAAAGGTTACAATGAAGCAGCCATGCATCTGAGGCAATAAGGCCATGCTCAACTTCCCTAGGCCACATGGGGAAAATGTGCAGCTGAAATCCGAGACTGCCATTGAGTCAACTCACTCCATGGTGCTTCTTAATTAGGCCTGGAGCCAGAGTCAACTCAGTTTGATGGGTAGAATACTTGCGCCATGGACCTTGAACCCTTCTTTTTTGTTCCCACACAATTGCCATCATCATTATTCATCAGAGGGTATATAACTTATGGTTGGCTTCTCTTACAATTTAGTTGGTTCTCTACTCACCATCAATTTTAATCTTTTACTTGAACCTTGAACTAGATTTTTTAGTCAAATAATTATTTACCAAACTCCAATTAGGTCAAACAATTGTATGGCTTTTTCTTATTTTTATTAAATATCTAGGATTTTTTGTTTTAACTTGACGAACAAATAAGTGTAGATAAATAATAAATATAGCTTTCCTCAAGCCGCTCTACTCTTCGTGGTAGAGGTCAGCTCTGTGTACATCTCATCCCTTCCAACGGATTTATTGGGGTTGTTAATTTGGTTTAGTTTGGTTCAGTTTTCCTTGGAAAAACCTGCTTGGTTTTAGTTTGGTTTAGGCCTCCTATATTTTCATAAAGACAAACAGATAAATAGAAGGAAAAGATTTAACACGAATCTTCAAAGATAATATACCAAATGAGCAGAAAATAAAAAGGTAAACACCTAACACCAGTCTTCATCACAGAACAGAGAAAATTAGACAACTTCTAAAACCAAAGCTTAGCCATTTCTTTGAACAAGCCTCTGTCTTTGAAGCAATGGTGTTTTCCATTGTTTTTGGTTTCTTGTTCTTCCCTCTTTTTCTCATCAACAAACTCTTGGTTTGCAACATCTTGATTGTGTCTTCGATTCTGCGTATTCGAACTAAACTAAGTAGTCTGTATTATCATGCATGGTACCAACTAACCTAAGTTAAGGTTCGACCATCCATTGTCCTGGAAACCGTAATAACATTCTGCAAAACGAAAATATTGATGATCGAAATTGGGTGTCTGGGTGATGTTTATGCAGCTCCTGCAGCCAAAACATGAGCTACTCCTAAAATTTATAGAACAGTAACCTTTCTTCTAGTCTAAGAATAACCGAATTAAAATTTTGCAGATGCAATTGTTTGATTATGAGCCATTTATTCTCGATTTGACTAAAAATGTCTTTAAAGCAAATACTACATCCATAAAAAAAGCAAATGGGTTAATTTATTTGTTAGAGGATACAATCATATAGAAAACAAACACAAACACAACCATGAGAATGTAGAATTAATTACTCATCCATGACTATTTGATTCAAGTGACTTGATACAATTATATTTGCCGTTGTAGCACTCGCATTTTGATTGTAGTCATATTTAAATTTCTCTGATTTTGTATACATACCCTCATGTCTTTATCAGAAGATAATAGAATCCAATCGCCATCTTCATCAAGGTACTTGACCTTATAATCACTAGGATTCAACTTAAAACTGTCGCTAATTTCCTTCTCAATAGCCACAAACGTTGCTGATGAGATTGGGAGATGGAACTTGATCATATCATCTGCATACTCTGCTTTTATGGTCACAGTATTTTCATCCAAATACGTCTCTTTGTTGTTAGCCCAGGGGCATTCAATTGCTCCTCCTTTATCTTCTTCTTCATTCATGTTGCTTTGATTCTTGTACGAGTGTTTCACATTTATCTTCGATTTTCCATGCCAGTTATAAATGCCTAGAGCTTTGCACTTGCGTTTCAATGTAGACAAAGAAACTGAAAAACAACATCATGAAAAAAGACGTTTGTTCACTAAGATATGGTATCCAAAGTAATTAGAGACCAAACATGGGATCAGTTCGAGCATCTCCACAATTGTTCCAATACTATTGTAATTGGAAATTAAAGATTGTGATTACCGTTAAGGTCTTTTCTAGCTTCTATCATGGTTTTTCCAAAGTGTGGCTGGATGTCCTCTAGAGATAATGGGATTGGAGTTGTCTTGCATTTTGCCTTCAAAGGCGTTACGCATTCCCCAACCTGTGGTCGCCTTCTTTTGGTGTTAATAATTTGTTTTTTCGGAAAATGTCAATATATTTGAATTTGTTTTCTGTAGAATGCTCAACATCCAGAATTCGTAATTCATCACCCAATTCTGCACCGGAAGCAAGTTTGAAACTTGACAAGCACGTCTTTAGTGATAAAAATAGTGACTCAAACATGATAATATTGAGTCGAGTTCTGCTCCAAGAGAATTCAAAAACATAATCTAAATCACCAGTCTTGGTGCTCTTTAGATATATCACAAAATGACTACCCTCAAAGCCAAGAGAGAATAACCCTTGTGCTTTTATATGACTTGACTTCGAAGGGTATTGGATGAAGTGCGGTTCATAGTTTTCAAAGATCCCCTCCACAAATTTCAAAGGAATCTTATCACAGGCGTAAGTATAATGTTTTAAATCGTTGTACCAAACTTTATCGTTCATCGTATTACAATGACTGGTCAATTTGAGGCCTATCTTTCGTTTTGTTTGAGTATCCTCATAACCAATCCAAACCTGAGCAACAGGTAAGGGAAGCGTCCGGCAAATGATCTTTAATGCCTCATCAATTTCATCCTTGGCATGTTGGAGGCCGCATATAGTCTGTTTCATCCGTGTATAAAGTAATTACACATCCATTTTCTAATAATAAGACAAGGATCTGAAACTACCTTCCCATGTTTCTTACCACCAAACCGACAACTAAGATTGCGTTTCTACCTATTAGTAAGATCACAAATTTCAATAATTGTACAACTTCTTTTTAGATGATACAACTATTTCATTTAAGATTTGATTGGCTGTGGCACTAACTACTAGCCATTTATTTCAATGACAAGAATCATAGTATTACTTATATGAGTTATTTTAGAAACTTACTTTATATGGCAAATGTTCTCGTGCATCAAACGTTTTGAGACCCGCTTTCTGCTAAGAGAAGTAGCAAGTTGGATTAAATGTCTTCAATAGGGAGATAAAAATGATGGTTTATGGAAGTTTCTAGCAAGAAACATTATATATATATATATATATATATATATATATATATATATAGAGAGAGAGAGAGAGAGAGAGAGAGCTCTATTTCGTTAACACACAGGCCTAGAATGATATATATTATGCTAAAATCTATTTTAAGACAATAATTGTTATTTGTCAATATCATTTACTTTTGTACGACAATCAGTTGAAAATTACAAAAAAAGTTAGATGAGGTTACAAAAAATAATGGGATCTATGGCATTGTTTAAATCCAAACCTCCAGTTCAAAATTCAATAGATTGAACACAGGAAGAAGGAAGTAAGGCGAGCAGGTTGAACACTGAAGGACACCAACACAGCAGCTTTGGGAAGGATAAAAAACAGGGAGCACAACAGTATACATCAATCCACACTCCAAAGCAGAAGACTCCAGTGAACTCATCCGGGCAACCTTCAGATCCATAAGTAACTCTGGCATTCTGTTCAGGAATGCAGTGGCAGGTTTACCACTACTTATGATGGTAGGGTCCTCTTCAACTTCAACCCTATCCACATCAATATTATATTTATACTTCTCACAACATGACCTATATTTTTTGATACCATCCTCATCGGTACCATAATATAGTAGAAAAGGTTGATCGGTAGTTGTAAGAATCCATCTGCCGGCGATTTTTAACGGTGCCCAAAACTGAATTAACCCTCCCAATAGATATTTCATTTGAAGGTTTTCAAATGCATATTTTATCTTGTCTTGAACCAATTGAGGAATTGGAGTTGTTGTTTTAAATTCATGGCATGCATTTTATTCATGAAATCTGAATACGATAAATCACATACCTCCTCTTCTTCATCATCTGAATCAGCTTCAACATCTGATTCTTGCTTTCCCATCAAGCACATGTTGACGACTTCATCTTTCTCTTCATCCTCTTCTTCCTCGTCTGAATGATCAAGCCAGTATTCATCTTCAGCCATCAGTGCCTTACCAGCCTCCTGTTGCTTTGCAAGAAGCATCTTGTTCTTGTAATAATCGGAGTTTCTGACTTTTGGTCTTCGGCAGTCTCTGGCATAGTGACCTGTTTTGCCACAGTTGTAGCACGTTGGTGGTTCTGTCTGACTGGATCCTTCAACTTTAAACTTTCTCTCTTCTGGTTTCCTCTCCTCTATTCTCCTTTCTTCAGACTGATATCTTATCTCTTCAGGTTTCCTCTCCTCTGTTCTTTTCCCTTCAAATCTCTTTCCTTCATATCTACTTCCTTCAACCCTTTCCTTGTGGATGTAGTTGTTCGGACCAGAAGAATATTTCTGACTGTTTGAACTCGGCTTCATGTAGAACTTTTTCTGAAAAGCATTTGATAGTAGAATCATTGCTTGCTTCAGTTGTTCATTTTCATCCATGTCAGAGTTTGCATAAGCTTCATCTTCTTCTGATTCATACATAATTGTCTTGTTCTTCTTCTTCCTGACAACAAGATTAACTGTGTCTTCAACTGTCTTTCCTTTCTGCCTCTTCTCATCTAGAATTTCATCCACCTCTTCTTCATTTTGTCTGAAGGTTTCATACACCTCATGAAGTGGAATCTCATTCAGATCCTTGATCTGCTTCATCTGTCTGGCAAATCTTTTCTATTCCGGTTGTAGAATACTCAGGAATTTGACATTCAGCTCAGTTTGAGATTTGTGGACCTTATTCTTGCTTAATTAATTCAGCAAAGTCACAAACCTGTCATAGGTTTCTTCTAAAGATTCTCCTACTCTTCCTCTAAATTCTTCATAATTATTTAGGCAGTTGGAGATTTTCAGCTGATTCCCAGCCTTCGAGCCCAGCATCATCTTCTCAAGCTGATCCCACATTTCTTTGCCAGAGGCCTTGTAGCTGTCAATCTTTACATAGATTTCGTTTGGAATTCCTTGTAGAATGTATGACTTAGCTAATCTGAGGTTATTATCTTCTAGCTCATGATACTTAAGTTCAACTTGAGTCGACACGGTTCCAACCAAACGAGTCGTCATGACTGGTTTCATAACCCCTTCTTTTATAGATTTCCTGATGAAATCACCCAGATCATGTCTGTCAACAAAGTTCAGAAACCGATCTTTCCACTGTTCGTATTCTCCTTTAAAGAGAACTGGTGGCTTGGTGTCAGTTCCGATTGCAAGGGCTTCTCTGGATGTCATTTTGAAGAAAAAATCTAAGTCTGGAAAAAACTTTGCGTTTTGAGAAGGTTTGAGCAAGAGGTTGATGGCGCAAAGTGAGGTTTGCGTGTCAAGTAGGTTGCGCAAACTGAGGTTTGCGTATCACGTGCGTTGCGCGAAGTGAGCTTTGCGTATCACATACGTTGCGCAAAGTAAGCTTTGTGTTTCCTTGTTGTTGCGAGAAGTAAAGTTTGAGGTTTGCGTGTTGCTTGAGTTGCGCAAAGTAAATTTTGTGTGTCCTGTTGGTTGCACAAAGTAGGCTTTGCGTAATACGTTGGTTGCGCAAAGTGGACTTTGCGTATTCAGTTGATTGCGCAAAGTGTGTTACGCAAAGTGGGATTTGCGTAAGTTCTTCCCTTGGTTTGCGCAAGTTCGTCCTGTACTTCGAAAATCAACTGAAAACTTGTTTCTGTATCGATTAGCAGTACCAAACTCTACCAATATGTCTAAAAACACTTCTAGAACTGAATGTGACCACTTGATCTCGATAAAATTCATTTTTTCTAAAATAAATTGATGGCACAGTAACTTTTGAAAACTCGAACTCAGACCACAAAATCACCAAAATGGAACTCGATTAAAGCTCAATACTGAAATTAATCACTCACAACTCGATCTAGCATGTATATCGATCACAACCTGATCGATTTTAACACCTAAAACACTCTAAATCTAGAAATCGATTTTTCAAACAAGAACACAGAGTCGTTTTTCTTAAAACTTGATTTTGATCTCTTATCAGGCTCTAATACCAATTGAGGGTCCTCAATACTTATCAAGTTTATATCAAACAACACATTAAATGATTACCAACCTGTATTGATATATAACAAAGGTTACAAGGTTGATCGATTCAAGCTCTAGATTGTGTTCTCTGTTTTTCTCTCTTTTACACCTTTTAGTGTGTTGTTTTTGTGTCAATATTATCTGATTAAGAGAGATGAGAGATATCAGAGATATTATCTCAAGTGTGTCTAACACACTACCTAAAACAACTTGCAATATTAAACTAATAAACCTACATAATATCTAAATGAATATCTTATGAATTGACGAATCAGAGGCTCTAACTGAAGAACATTTCTTACAAAAAAGTTTTGATGAAGTCGTTGCACTTATCATCAAAAAGGGGGAGAATGACTACACAAGAAATGGCAAAGATCACATGTTTCAAGAATCACGTCCAAGATTGAACTCTTCAAAAGCAAGTATTCTGAAGACATGTTGATTTCAGAACTAGAGAAAGAGATTGCATCTTCTGAGCTGAAGAAGAAGACTGAATTGCTAAATCTTTTTAGTAATGATCTTGATTCAAAGGGGGAGATTGTTAGATCACATATCTATTGGATTCAAGATCATCCAAACTGAAGATCGTAATCTGAAGCTAAAGTCAGAACGTCGACTCTCGATATTAAAGTCTAATGCTTATTTGTAATAAATGTCAAAGTATTGTTATTGTTATTTAGTTTACTTAGTTAGTTAGTTATTAGTTAGATATTAAGTTAGTTAGATATAATATCTAAATGTTAGATATTATGTAGGTTTATTAGTTTAGTATTGCAAGTTGTTTTTTAGGTAGTGTGTTAGACACACTTGAGATAATATCTCTCATCTCTCTTAATCAGATAATATTGACACAAAAACAACACACTAAAAGGTGTAAAAGAGAGAAAAACAGAGAACACAATCTAGAGCTTGAATCGATCAACCTTGTAACCTTTGTTATATATCAATACAGGTTGGTAATCATTTAATGTGTTGTTTGATATAAACTTGATAAGTATTGAGGACCCTCACCATGGAGTTGCTTCATCTTGCTTCAACTCTAGATCCTAAAAATGCATATGAGACTTTTCGAAGTGTTGATGTACGTCAACTAGTAGAGAAGTTCTATCCTGAAGATTTCAGTGATCATGAGAAAATGATTCTGAAAATGCAACTTCAACATTATGATATTGATGTCGTGCAACATTCAGATTATAAGCAATTGACATCTGTTGCGGAATTGTGTCAATGGTTGGTAAGGACTAGAAGAGAAACCACTTTTGATATGATTTTTCGGGTAATCAATCTATTACTTACTCTCCGAGTTTCTACTGCGACAACCGAGAGATCATTTTCAGCAATGAATATTGTGAAAACAAGGCTAAGGAATAAAATGGAAGATGAGTTTCTAAACGACTCGTTGGTTTTGTTTATCGAAAGGGAAGTTGCTGAGAAGATTAGTTTGGAGGAAATTGTGGAAGACTTTGAGGCCACGAAAGATCGACAAGTTCCACTTTGATGAACGATATTTTGAAATTTTCATATTTAACGTTTAGTATTAGAGTTTACTATGTTATGACTTTGGACAATGTTTTTTTTGTATTTTTAAAAATATATGATATATTAGGTCCGCCCCCACGGTTGGAAAGCTTGTGTTCCGCCCTGGTTTCATACTAACATCTTTTGCCAACCAAGAGCCCCAAATCAACTAAACAACTTTTCCCATTTAAACGTAAACATTTATCTGAGATGGTCTCTTAAACGAAGAAAAAAGAATCGACAACCACTGTTACTATTGCTACTGCTGCTACTCGTATGTTTTTGCATTTGTTTTGATTGTTTTTACTTTTTAGTGAAATTGTGAGGTATGAATTTCCGACTTCCTCTGCTTGTGGTTTGTTTATTAGAATTATTCTTTTTTTTAATTGAAGCTTTTAGGGTCTCATACAAGAAGATGAATCCTTTATGTGTACCTTTTGCATCTTAATATCCATTTGATATGTGACTTTAAAGATGGTCATTCGTGTAAACTACTCTCGTATGCATATCACACGTCAGGAAAGGCTGTATGTGCTTCCATGATATATTTTTCAACACAGATAAACAATGGCCACTTGCAGAGAAGAAACAATTTAAAAATAGTTATTTGCTCCATTGGTTATCGACACCGTTGAAAACCTTCCAGGATATATGCTCAACATACATGTGCAAGCTACTATTGTCTTCAGGAACAACAGTTTCAAGTACGTATCCATTCTCTGAGTTCAATGCTTCTTTGATTTGCTTATAACTGTTCTATTGATGTTCAGGTTAGGGCATTTTTTGTTGCAACAACAATGGCCTATAATTGAAGCAACTTACTGTGCTAACCTATGCAAATGTTCATTTCTTTGGATCTGGTCATGGTGTTTTCGAGTTCTTTTCGAAGGTTTGAATGTGAAACATCTGCTATTGCTCCCTAAAGCTGGCATGGTAATATATATTTCATGATTTCAACTACTATTCAAGATTATCAAGCAACTATACTATTTTGCATTTTGTTGTGCATGTTCCTCATGTTCTGACATTAATGCTTCATAATATGATCCATCTTGAAGTACAATTTATTGATAATTGGGAGTTCATATCTTCACCAAATTTGCAAGTACTTACCTGTGAAAAGGTTAACTTTTCAGGAGTGTTACCCGGTAGATGTGAGAATCGACTCTTACCCGGTAAGCGCTTACCGAGTTTAAGATACTTACTGACAATCCACTTTTATAACCAATTATGTAATAGTATAAGGTAAATAAAGGTGAATCTCTTGTCGGTAAGCGCTGGTAAGAATTTGGTAAATGGGCCCTAATTGTGCTTTTGCAAAATTGGTTATACTTCTCTTTGTAAACATATAACTGATTTCTAGCATTAATTTTTTCCTTCATACAACACGTTTTTAAGATACAACAAGAGAAATACAACAAAGAGGAGATTGACCGGAGCTACATAGAGTTTATAGACAACAAGGACATCCTAGATTTTATTAAAAGGGTTGTACATATAAATTTAGATTTGCTTCTTTGGATCAAAAAATATTTTGAATGAGTCCATGCCTTTTCAATGCCAAAGGCTTAATAAGTCCTAAATTGAATTTGGTGAATTTTAAAGCAACTTGGAGTTGATGTTTGTGGTCTTGAATCAATTTTCAAGGACATAAGTCACCATTAGCCTTTTTTTTCTTAAATTTTGATTCAAGTTTTAATAATTTTATTAATTTCCGTAACATTTGAAAATGCTTGTTGTATGTTAAATTAGGAACTTTCTTTTTCCTTCTTTTCTTCTCTACTGTCAAATGTAAGCTGATAAAAATCTTCACTTCATTGTTGCACAGAGTTGTTTCATGAAGCAAGATTCATGGGAATGTGACTACAAGAAAGAGCTAAGAATATTAAGCAACGCTAATTTTTTTTGTAAATGTTGTTAAAATTATCAAGTTGCTGATGTTTGTTTGGCACTATTTTAATTTGTACTCCCATTTTATGTTATGTTCTTTTTAAAGTTTCTGGTCTTTGCTATACCTTGGTTATTATCGGGTGAGGTTCTCGGTCCTTGCTATATTCACTCGGTAAGGAAAGTGATACCGTAAGTGACCCGATATATGCTTAGTAAACAACCCCTAAATATAGTATTAGGGGACGTTTACCAAACATGTGCTTGTCAGTAAAATTCTAACGTTGTCACTTACCGACCGAATAAGATTTTAGTCCATTAAAACGACATTGAATGTAACAATTTACCCGGTAAGCGCTTAGCATGGTAAGAGTTGTCTCCCTCACTTACAGGGTAAGACTTTTGGTCTTTGTCTCGCTCTTACCGGGTAAAATTCTTGGTCCTTACCATATTCATTCGGTAAGGTTACCTGACTTAGTAAGCGCTTACTCGGGTAAGCGTTTAGTGTTTGTATCATTGGCCATCATATTTAGTTTGCAGCATCAAACTAGAAAAGTTGAAGGACTTGAGATGCAACTAAGGGCGTGTTTGGTTTGCAGGAAAGGATTTCGTTGACCGGATTTCAAATCCGTTGACCATTTTAAAATCCCTCATATGATGGATTTGGGCTTTGGGCCTGGATTTGAAATCCAAATCCGACGGATTCTAAAGCGTGATCCAGACCAATGTTTTAAAAAACGGTTTTTTGATTGACCCGGTGTGGTAACCTGGTCACGGTTCAACCGGTTCAACCCGGTTTCAAGAATTTATTTGTATTTTTCATTTTCATGCATATATATATATAACCAAACTATTGATGTCCACAAGTTAAAACATTAAAAAAACACATAACAAGAAGTTTTACATCAATCCAAAAACATTAAATAAACACATATAAGCATAAGTTTTTCATCAATTCAAATACATCCAAACGAAATATAACGATCAAACCTAATCATGGATCTTGAGACATTGGAGTGTTGGTTTTTAACGCTAATACGTATTGCCTATTGGACTAATCGTTTTTAACTTTTGTTACCCGGGTCAACCGGTTCGATACCGGTTCGTTATGACCGGTTCAACTGGTTTTTTAATAGAACCGACCGGTTCAATCCGGGTCATAAAATGGCATAAACCCGGTCTCTTCACCCGTTCGACCCGGTTTTTAAAACATTGATCCAGACGTCAAATTGTATCGATCTAAATCTGACGTTTACCAATAAAAATAAATTATTTATAAAACAAAAAAATAATTAAAAAAAACTCAATCCAAATCCAAATCCTACAAACCAAACAAGACTTGTAAAGGAATGGATTTGAAATTCATTCCAAATCCTACAAACCAAACACATGAAGGGATTTCAAATACTCTCAAATCCAAATCCCTCCAAATCCAAATCCCTCCTTGAAATCCAATCCATTCCATTCCAATCACGCAAACCAAACGCGCCCTAAGGATACAATGCATCGATAGAAATCTATATCTATATCTATATATATATATATATATATATATATATATATATTAAAAGAAAACCCATAGTTGATGAGGTGGTACAATGAGGATGGAGTATTTGTCAAATGGAGAATTGTGATGAAATTTTGATTGTCCCACATTGGTGAGAAAGTGAAAAGTTTAGAAGAGAAAATGATTATATAAAGAAGTAGATGACAACATAGAATGTTGATCCAATTTTAGGTTAAATTAAATAATTATTTAATTAAATGGCAAAACATTTCATGTAATAGTTAAAATTTTCATTTTCATTTTATATGAACTAATCTTATATATATATATATATATATATATATATATATATATATATATATATATATATATATATATATATATTAAAAGAAAACCCATAGTTGATGAGGTGGCACAATGAAGATGAAGTATTTGTCAAATGGTGAATTGTGGTGAAATCTTGATTGTCCCACATTGGTGAGAAAGTGAAAAGTTTATAAGAGAAAATTATTATATAAAGGAGTAGATGACAACATAGAATGTTGATCCAATTTTAGGTTAAATAATTATTTAATTTAGATGACAAAACATTTCATGTAATATTTAAAATTTTCATTTTCATTTTATATGCACTAAGTTTATATAATTGAATGAAATCTAGGTTGATGACCCCAGTACAATGAAAAATGAAGTATTTGTCAAATGATGAACTATGATGAAATCTTGATTACCTTACATCTATATATCTTTAAGTAAGATCCACGAGTAATGATATGACATCCTAAAAGTTGGTATTATATATTTATACTATAATTAAAGCCAAAGAAGGGGACAAAGGAAATGAAAACTTCACATATTTCTGTGTTGTTAACCTCTGTTTTCTTGTAATTGTATAGGAGGTTTGGTTTGTATTAACCCATACATCTCAAATCTAAATTGATTTTTACCTTCCAACTATTCTTTAGTTTCAAGTTTCAACTTGAAACTTTCAAATTGTTTTATCCATTAAATGTATTAGATAAAACCAAATCAAACATAATATATTCAAGGTAGGGTATAAAAAAATTAGAAAAGTGAGATCTACGCAAACCTTACCTTCATGTTAACAGTTGAACGGCTATTTCATTAAACTATGATGTGAATGCAAACTAAGGGGTCGTTTACCGGGTAAGCGCTTACCCTGTGTCACTTACCTTTCGATAAGCATTGCAAGAATCTAAAATCTTACTCGGTAAAAGGCATAACAAAGACCAAGAATCTTACTCGGTAAGTGAAAGGAGAAGACTCTTACCCATTAAACGCTTGCCCAGTAAAAAAACGCTTATCGACAATCTGTTTTGAAAGCTGAGAATGTTACCTAATAAGGTAAATGATGACGGTAACATTGCTAGTTATCACTTACCACGTATGCATATGGTAATCAACTCCTAAGTAATCATGCTTGTTGATAGATCCATAATAAACACAGTTACAAATACAACCTTTTGGTTTTTAAGAAAACAATATTTTTTTTGGAAAGGGTATCCTGGGCCTATGACCCAGACTAATCCCTGACAATTAGGGTCTTTGGCTCAGCTGCTAAAGCGTGCAACCCTGAGTTTATCCTCAGTGGCCACAAGTGTTGCTAGTGGGGCTCGAACCCGGGTTAAGCGCTATGAACTCCCCAAGCCTTTACCACCACACCACAATCCTTGTGGTTAACAATATTCATAATTGTTATACAATAATTATTCATCTTTATTTTACAATAAAATGTTACATCTTGTCACTTTACACATGTACATAACTAATTATGACTTGATTGTTAAGTTTCCTTCAATTCCATTTCGCATTTATTGATGCGCTTCAATGGGAAAACCCTTCCCCTTCCTTGGGTTTAAGTGGCTGTTGATGAGGTGGATTGGAATAATAGTGGACGAAATCCAACTTGAAAACGATGTTGTTGGTAAGTGGGTTCAACACGGTAATAAACCAAATTATTAATAACTATTATAATGCTTTTTATTAATTTAGTTTGAGTACATTTTTTAATTTTAATTAATATTTCTACTTATTATTTATCAGATCCTATACCACATTTATATTATTGTGATTTTAATCAGATATTTAATATATAACTTTAAATGAGATTTTAATTAATTTTATAAATTTTAGTGACGATAAAATTATTTAGTTTCTAAAAGCTCACGAAATCATAAATTTTGTTTAAAATTTCATACTTAAATGACTTGATTTAATTTATATTTTTGTAATTGAAATTAATACTATATTTTTATTATACATTCAACACTGTTAAATATAAATTAAATGTTTGTCTAAAAGTAAAAAAAAAAAAAAACTAGTAGTATTTTTATAGGCACGTGTAATAAGTAGAATTAAGGTAAGAAGTGTAAGAAGGGAATTGGTGTTTGATCATTTTTAATCTCAAAGCATAACTCATGGATCATGCGAGAATTAATCAGATGCATCTCGGTGCATTTCATCCTAATGTGACTATAATTTTGTTTTTCACCGAAACCCAAACCTAATTTTACATTATTATTTTTTAGATTCCCGTATTATTACTTTTTGGGCCTTGTGTTCCATTCTAGACAATCGGTAAAGGTTGCCCAAAAGGAGAGGAACGATTGGAGTTAATAAAAAGGGGATTGGGAACACTACAAAAGTAAATAATTTATTTAATAGATAAAAGTGCAACTTAACATATAGATGAGGGACGTTTTCTGTGAAAGACAAAACATGTGCCTTATTTATTTGTGCAACCGGGCAACACAAAGTCAACGTTCAAATGGCTGATAACAGCCGGAAACCACCAGAGTCATCTCCAAAGCCCAGTAGTAACTTTGGACGATCGTATTCCGATTGGTCTTTGTCACCTCCCAGTAGTCATACAACCTTCTCATTCCTTGCAACCTACCCACACGCACTTGATTACGTTGAGTCTCACCTAAGGGTGTTTTGGAGCCATGAACGACCTCAAATTAATTCATCTTCCGGTGAGTCACCTCAATTTCACTGTTTCTTTTAATTGTTATTCAATCATTTATAATGATTAATGTTAATTACACAGATGATCCTGAAATTCCGGACTCTTGGGTGGTTCACAATATGATAAAATCTGCGTTCACTAATGTTAAATGTGAGGATGATTTCATGGATTAATTCAGTTTTGGGCGCCAGTAAAAACCAGCGGCAGACATAATCTAACAACTTCCCATCAACCTTTTGCACTGGCAAATCATAACAACGATGTCTACAAATATCGGTTATATTGTTTGAAATATCGGTATAACCTTGATGTGAAAAACCTGGAAGTTGAAGAGGATCCTATAATAATAAGTGGTGCACCCTCCAGTGCATTTCTGAACCAAATACCGGAGTTCCTTCCGGATCTGAGGGTTCACCGGATGAGTCCTTTGGTGTCTTCTGCTTTGGAGTGTGGATTGGTGTATTCTTTTCTGCTGCCTGTCTTTTATCAAGGCTTCTGTGTGGGTGTCGTTGAGTGTTCTCGGAGCTCGCCTTGCCAACTTCTTGAAGGGTTCAATGAATTGAATATTGCGCTGGAGGTTTGTATTCGAGTTTTACTATTGTTTTTCAACAACCTCAAAGTACTTGCTTAGATCATGTTGCTTTAGCTCATTTAACTTCCATCATGTTTAAAGATAAACATGTGATTGCAAAACAAAAGTAAACAAATAAAGAACAATTATTGCGTTAAAGAAAAGTAATAAAGATGTGATTGTGAAACATTCTATATATAAACAAGGAACAATTATTGCCTTAAAAACACAAATTTTAGCTTAATATCACTCTAGGCCAGAGAGAACATCCATAAACCATCCTTATTTTAATTTGTGGAGGTTAATTTTATCTTCTTATTAAAGACATTCAATCTAATTCGCAACATCTCTTTGCAGAGTGTGGGTTTCAAAACGTTTCATGTACGAGAACGTTTGCCATTCAAAGTAAGTTTCTACAAGAACTCGTATATAATATGATTATCTTTTGTTCAAAGATATGGTGTAGTGTGTGCAACAATCACACGAATCTTGAATAAAATAGATGTATCGTTTAAAAAGTTGTTTTAAAAGTATTGAAATTTGTGACATTTTTCCAGTTCGTTGTCCTACTAATAGAAATTGGATGTGTGTAAACATTTTATATCATGAAACAGACTATACGCGGCCTTGAACGTGCAAGGGATGAAATCGATGAGGCATTAAAGAACATTTTGCAAACGCATCCCGTAGAATTTGCTCAAGTTTTGATTGCTTATGAGGATGAGAATCACATAACCTTTATGGAAGACACCCAAACAAACAGAATGTTAGGGCTCAAATTGATTGGTCATTGTCTTGTTTCGGATGATGAAGATCTTGATCGGCATTCAGGACAGTTAAAACTTTATAATCATACTTGTGATATGCTTCCTTTGAAAATAGGGGAGGGACTTACCCGGAAAACACTTGAAAACTATGAACCACGCTTCTTAAAAAACATTTCGAAGTTGAGTGATGATGAGCCACGGAGGTTACTCCTTAGCTCTTCTCATGGTTTCCGTGTTCAATGTAGTTGTTTTGTTATATGCCTGAGGAGTACTGAGACTAGTGATTTGGATTATCTTTTTGAATTCCTATGGCACCAAACTCCAGACCATATTATCTTGTTGGAGTCACTATTATTAACACTAAATAGGTACTTGCCCAATTTCAAATATGCTTCTGGTGCAGAACTTGGTGATGAATTACATATCCTAGATGTTGAGAGTGATGAATTACGTATTCTAGATGTTGAGAATTCTACAGGAAGAGAAATCGGATCTTTTAAGATTTTCGAAAGAAACAAATCATCATTGGCATCCGAAACATCAAAAGAAAGGAGACCTCTGGTTAAGGGATGTTTAACGCATTTCAAAGGAAAATGCAAGACAAGTCCAATCACACTATCTCTAGAGGATATCCGGTCACAATTTGGAAAAACCATGATAGAAGCAGCAAAAAACCTAAACGGTAATCATAATCTTTTGTTTCCAAATTACACTTGTTTTTACATAATTGGAATGATTGTGACGATGCTCAGACCCATACCAAGTTTGGTACCTACTTGAACCCTTTGGATACCATATGTTAAATATGTCCAAATAACAAATGTGTCTTCTATCTTGGTGTTGTTTTACAGTTTCTTTGTCTACACTGAAACGCAAAGGCAAGGATCTAGGCATTTCCGAGTGGCCCAGAAAAGATTCTTTGAAGAGAAATGTAAACCACTCAAAGAAGAATAAAGAAGATAAAGGAGCATTTCAAGACCCCTCGGCCAACAACAGAGAGACGTATATTAATGAAAATACCGTGACCATAAAAGCAGAGTATGCAGATGATATGATCAAATTTCATCTCCCAATCTCGTCAGCAACATTTGTATCTATTGAGAAGGAAATTGGCAAGGGGTTTAAGTTGAATCCTTCTAATTATAAGCTCAAGTACCTTGATGAAGATGGCGATTGGATATTATTAGCTTCTGATGAAGACATGAAGGTATGTTTACAGAACTGGAGAAATTTAAGTAGCATCGTTCGACTACGTTTGCTACCATGACAAATATGTGAATCATATCATACCTATCAAGTCACTTGAATCAAATCTTATGAATTAAGAAGCTCAGCTCTGTCATGATTGTATCCTCTAAAACAAATATAGAACTCATTTACATTTTTGATGTAATATTTACTAGTCAAATTGAGAATACTATTTTGTAGTTGAGCATGTGTTGGCTCTTAGAGTACCTCCAAAGTAATCCATTTCTTAGCTCTGATTTCCCACATTGTGATTTTTATCCATTGGGTTCCACAATTATGTCATATATTTTCTGGCTACCGATACTCGATTAGGCGAAGGATCCTGTGAGACATTGAGGTTAATGTGAGAAGAGTGAGAAGTGGATCTGAACCATTAATTAATCACTTTTAATCAAATGTCCTCCCATGAATTATGGCTTGAAGGGAATTGATCCGGTGCATCTCAAGGCATCTTATCATGGTGCATCTCATCCTAATGTGCATCCATTTCTCATCCAACGGTTGATAACCACTTCTTACGTTTCTCACGTTAACCTCAACTTCTCACTGGAACCCAACCCTACTCGATTAATAGATCTTGTTTTTACATCTCTGATCCGGTCCTGCAAAGCTTGCAATTCAAATCTGTTTTAGATGTAGTTGCACAGTGGCAAAAGTTGCAGTGATCATATAGAAATGGCATATATACTTGCTTCCTGGTTCACTTTGCAAAACTGTGTTATTATTCTTAGACTAGAAAAAAAGTTTAATTTTCTATAAATTTTGCAAGTCCGAAAGAAAGTGGCAATCGGAGGGACCAAATCCAAAAACAAAGTGAAAACTACAATTATCAATAGTGTAATTAGTTCAAAATAGAAACAAAGAATTAAATGACAACCACATGGACCGAAAATATAATTTACTCAAGCAATAATGTATTGACAAAATAATTTATGACATAACTAGTATTATTCAGTTATTTAAACTTATTGATTGTAGGTTCGACTCTCCTGATAACAAGGTATATATATATTTTGGTCAATTATTTAACCTTATAATCTCTTTAAAACACATGTTTAACCTAATAATCTCTTACAGCGATATGAATCATATGATAACTTATATATTTAATTCAAACAATTTTTCCGAAGTATTTAATGCAAATTAGACAAGGTCGAAATTTTGTATGACCAAAACAAAGTGCGACAATTTGATATATGGCCGGCCATGACAATTAAAGGGGGATGTTGACATGAAAGGGTTCAAGGTCCATGGTTAAAAGTATCAATTAGGACAAAATGAAGCAAAATTTCGTGTAACGTTTTTTTTTTCTTAATCAATTTAACAAAGTTTTAAAATATTCTATTTTTTATTCATTTTGATTGATACAAGGCTTGCTGATCTTGTAACATTTGATAACGTGAATACCCGTTTACAAAATATTTAGGGAAGCGTTATGTTGAAGTGGACGATAAACTTGACATTCATGTTATCAAATGTTAGAAGATCAACAATTACCAGTCAAATTAAATGGTAGGAAAAATAGGAAACTTGAAAATTTTGTTACATTAATAAATATAACTTCAAAACTTTGTTACATCGATTGAGAACGATTTTTTTATTACACTAAATATAAACTAAAAGAAGTTCGTTATATTTTGATGCATTTTACATGATCAACCAACTGCAAATTTATGTGATTTCGTTTACTTAAAATCACATACAAATAAGTTGAACTTTCAATTCACTCAAATTACACACACTACAAAACAGATGACTTTTACCAACAAAAATTACTCATGAAATTTCAGTCGGTGATTACAGAAAGATCATCCACAAAATGCCAATGTTTCGATTGAATCCGATGTTTTTCAATAAAATGTATAAATCAAGGTCCTGGATAATCTGTCGCTAATTTGAGCTTTCCACCGGCAATTTATTCACTAACTTTTGTGACGGTGTGATGAATCGTTATTTTAGCGACATATTTCTCTAGGAAAAATCCGTAGATAAAAGTTTTTCATTTAGTACTGACATTTGATTAGCACACATCTGATCTTGTTCCATGGTCTTCTTTGGCCAAATGATTGTGTACTCTTGCTCAACTAATTTTTCACTACATATTATGGTGTGTGTGAAGTCGTCGTAAGAGTGAAATAAGAGTGTCTAGTCGAACTTTTCAACCAAAAGTGCAAATAAATTTATTTTGTTTTTTACCTTTCAATTTCAAATTTATTTTGTTCCTGAAAAAAATTAGGATTAAAAACTCGAACATGAGACCTTACATAGGAAGAACAAGGAACTACCAACAAACCAATGATGATCCTATAAAAAGATATCTGTAGCTTCGTTTCTTAAAGGTAAATCAAGCTAACACTTTATAAAATTCCGAAGTCTGGCTTAGAAGAACAAATCATATATAGATGTTAATGTGACGATTATTAATATTAGACTATGTCTATGTGTATCTACAAGTGGAAGCCTAAAAGTACAAAGTTACGTGAAGTTCAAAGTTCAAGGCTCAAGGTTCAAAGTCCAAGGTCCAAGCTCGAATTTAAGGTCCAAGTTGCAAGAGGCTCGAAGGCTAAGTCAAAGAAGGTGACCGACAGTGGGGAAGGGTGGAAAATTGGAAATCAATATTATAGTAAGGGTAAATTATGATTTTGGTCCCTTGTATTCGTTAATAATTTATAATTTTCATTGCCATAGTTTACAGTTTATTGTTAATTTTGTCTCTCTACTGATTCTTGCCTTTTTAAGAGACCAAAATAGTAAAAAAAAGTAAATCACACAGACGCAAACAACAATCATAAAAACAAATATAGTAATAAATTAAACTATAAGAACAAAAACTGCAATTTCTAAACCACATGAACGAAGTCACAATTTATAACAAACCACATGAATGAAAAACGTAAAATTGTATAACAAATAACCCCATTTTGGTTTGATTCATATTTAAGAATTCAACTTTTAAATTTTTTAATATTAGGGCTTACAATAAATACTTTATTTATTTATAAGTCTAGTTAACAATGACATGATTTAAATAAGTGTCAACTAAAATTTTATGTCATATTCAAAATTTAAATCTAAAATATTGGTTTGTCGTCATTAATTATGACATACCACATTTTTTTTACAACTAAAAATTACATTCATATTAAAAAATATCTAATTTTTTTTTGGCTTAACCCTTCTCACATGTTTTCAATTGAATAAAAAAAATAAAATATGGAGGTCATCTAATTTAAGTTTTCTTGAATTTTCATCTTCATAATCAAGAAAAAACCCCCAAAATTAAACCAATACCAAAGGCCATAAAATAAAATTTAGAGGTTTGCTTAAAGCTTTTCCTTGATGTGGTGTAAAGCGTAACATAATTGTGGCCTACTCACATGCTACTGGTTATAAATTGGTTGCAACAATATTTCTAATGCAATATCTGTAAACTAAGTCCAATAAAAGAATATTTTTGATTTAGGTTTGTATAACAAAATTGTTGTTAGTGATGGTAGAAAAATAAAGACTCGAATAAAAAATAATTAAAAAATGTTAGAATAACTGTGTAAACATGATTCTTAAATATGTGAAAATTTTGCTTTAGATTTTAAAACAAAAATTTTGAAAGTTGATTTCACAAGAACGAAAATCGCAATTTTTAACAAACCACATGAGAAAAAAAAAACGTAATTTACACTTATATTAATTAATTGAGAATAAAACATAAAAGTAAAATGGAGTTTCAATTAAAGTTGTTATTAAAAATTAAATTAAATTAAACCTGAAATTTTGGAGGCCCTGTGCGAAAATCTAGACGAGTTCTTAATTTTTTATTTAAATTATTTATTAAATTAACTTTACTACATGTCAACGTTTATTTCAAGGAAAAAATAGATTCAACTCAAACAGTAATTCTATTTTAGTAATTTCAGCATTAGTTATATTATTAAAATCATAACACATTTAACCTTACTATTGGAACAATTAAAACAAAATATATTTTTGCTATTAAGTTTTAAAAGTATCTACTTTTTCTATTTTCTTATTCTATTTTAACATACATTTAAAGTTAAAGATGATCTAAATTCTTAAAACTAGAACTTTCAAAAACAAATCCAATGAAGATCAATGAAAATAAAATTAAGAATAAAAATAAGAATTAATACTTTTAGAATTTGAACATGAAAAGTAAATTACAAAAATAACTTACTAAAAAAATTATTATCCAATTAATAAAAATTAGGGAAAATAAATTAAAAATGTTTATATATTTAAGTTATCTATAAAAAAGAATTAAAAAAATCGTTTAAAATTTGTATATTTAATCCGTTCCAAGGAAAATTTGTAATAAAGCAAAAATAATTTTAAAAATTAAAATGCATGTCTAAGGACTCGAACCTGGGTTGGAAGATGCAGAATGGATAACTACATGCCAACAGCTTTCCAGTGCGCTGTGGACAACTTTGTTTATAAGTTTATATTAATTAATTTATATATCAATAATATTATAGGTAAAAAATGAAAAAAAATTCGGAGGCCCCCGACGAGCGGGGGCCTGTGCGGTAGAACACTTTGGAACACCCTAAGGAACGGTCCTGAAATTAAAGCAACCAAAACAAGATTGGGGAACAACCAAACATGAAATTGATAATTTATTTAAGACACAAAAGTGCAACTTGGTAACCAGAAAAAGAGATGATTCTCTGTAATTTTCTAAAAGATTATCTGTAGAATAAATTACGGTTTTGGTCTTCTGTGTTTTTGTCTTTACGGTTTATTTGTTCTAATTATATCATTATGATATACATTTTTTGCTCCAATTTGATCTTCTTATTAATAGCTGTTAACTTCAATCCCTTTTTTAGGTTATTTTGGTCTTTTTTTTCATTTTGTTAGTGGGATGTACTGAATCAGAAAAAAGTGCATTATGACAATAGTATAATTGAAACAAAGAAACTTTAGGGACTAAAACAAAAAAGCGACAAAATACAGGAACCAAATCTGTAATTTACTCTTATGTCTTTTATAAGCAGGTGTCGTGTACTCCTGTTAATTGAGAACGATTGGCTGACTTTCCCCTTCCCCTCAAGAATCTTCACCCATCATCTGCTTCTATTTGTGAAGGTGATTCAATTTACTCATCATCTGCTTCTAATTGTGAAGGTGAGCAGTCCCGTTCCTGAAATTTTTTAGGCCCTGGACGAGATGTAAAAATGGGTCCCCGATAACTACGAAATTATTTTCAATATATTGTTTATATATCAAAATAACATTGAATTCAAGAAATATTAATAATTCATATAAAACCGTTTCTCGCGGTATTCGTAGCGCAAGAGATCAATCAAAAATCGTTTCTAAATTAATATCATCTACCATATCAATTTACATAACATCGTCAATCAGTTTCACCGTCAAAGTCATCTTATGATATACCTTTAATATATAGATTGAAATCATTTGACGTCACTATGTTGACCATTCAGAGTAACACTTTAAGTAAGGGGTTCTTTGTTTACCTCTTAATGGTTTCATTAAGAGGCAACCTCTGAATCGATAAGAGGTAAATCCTGTTTGGCAAAAAAAAGGGTTGCCTCTTAATGGTTCCAAAATCCTCTTAATGATTTTGTATCCTGACCCTCCCTTAACCATTAAGAGCCCTTGTTTCATTATGAACAATTAGCAAACAACCATATTTCATTTTACACTATGTCATAAAAAACTCTTAATCATTCAGACCACTTAATCATTTTGCACTAAATCATTCAACAACTGCCAAACAACCCCTAAATCAACATAAATCAGTTGATATTCCATATGTTACCTGATGTTAATGTTTTTAATCATCATTTTAAACTTTTATGGATGAAACAAACTATTTAAGAACCATCAATCTTAGAATCAAAGGTCTATGTTGGTTATAGTTTGAAATCTTATTCTTGTTTTAGAGATATGATAGTATTTAAGATTCGTGCACTCAATATTAGATAATAAAGAGTCAATAATGTATAAAAAAAAGTATCTTTGAAATCCTAAATATAGATATATGTTGGGTGATCATCTCGTATAGCTTGGTAATTGTTTTTAAAATGTATGAGTTTTCTTAGTTAATAAGAAGAAAACTACTATATTCTAACATAATAATATAATCCGTGTGAATGAAATAATGTAAAGAGTATGCAGAAGATGAGTAATACTAAGGATTATAGGCAAAGAGTATGTAGAAGATGAATAATGAAAAGAGTATGTAAAATTCATGTAGATGGAATAGTAAAATTCAAGGATTGGCAAAATTAGTTTTTAGATATTAGTATTAAATAAAAATAAAAATAAAAAACTTAGAGAAACAATAAGTAATACTATAAAATGAAACACTAAAAAACTTTCACAAATTTTTTCTTGTCCAATGTTATTAATTAATACATGTTTGGGCCCTTAATATGATGTTAAATTCTTTTTGGGTCCTATTATACACTAAATTTTTTTTGTCTTTCTTATGTACAACTTTTTTAACAACTCATATATAGTATATACTAAAAAAATTTGGGCCCTTATTTCCTTTGGGTCCTGGGCGTACGCCCGGCCCGCCCTCCCCTAGGGACGACCCTGAAGGTGAGTCACCTCTAGATCCAATTGATCACTCATCATCTGCATCTTATTGTTTGTGGACGTGAGTCAACTCTCGTTTTCACTAGTTGTTACTTTTAATTGTAATTCGATCATCTTGTTTATTACACAGATATTATATCTAACTAACTTAATATCTAACTAATAACTAACTAACTAAGTAAACTAAATAACAATAACAATACTTTGACATTTATTACAAATAAGCATTAGACTTTAATATCGAGAGTCGACGTTCCGGTTTTAGCTTCAGATTGCGATCTTCAGTTTGGATGATCTTGAATCCAATAGATATGTGATCTAACACATGGAACTAACACTGAAACGATGATCCAATTCCATTAGTTGACAATTAATTGCTTCATAAAAAATATCAACTCGGTAATGATGCTCAAGTGTATGATCACTATGTTCATTATGAGCCCGAGTCCCTCTACTAAAGTAGGATGAAGACAAATCAGGAATATCTATGTTGCGTATCTGACAAGAAAATAAGTTATAAGTTAGGAAGAAGACAAGTTAGGAAGATTCACTTGATAATGATGTTCAAGTGTATGATCACTATGTTACGTACCTGACAAAATGACTTAACAAGGCAAAGCAAATCATCCCAACTTTCATCCTTCATTTTTTGCAATAACGTCTTGGTAGATGCAACTAGCCTCAATGCGTTAAAAATATCTTGATCTTTTTTTTTTGTAAAGCCTGGCAAAGTATATCGGTGATCTCCATTATTTCTTTTTGGAGATGCAAGACAAATATGAACTTAAATGTCGTCATTGCCTCATATGTTGAATCTGCATCTCCTTTGATTGAACTGTCCCATTATGAACAATTTTGAGTAAAACCTCACATGTTGGACTAAACATCTTAATTAGGCTCGAAACGGGTATGAGATGAGAACTCCATCTAGTATCTCCAGCTCGTTGTAATGTACCAATTTGATTGAGACTTCTACCGGTCTCCAATTCATCAATAGAAATCACGTATGCATTTTTCTCAACTTGTGCATCTCGTAGTTGGTCGGTGCGTTTGGAGGAAGCACTAACAACATTGACAACAAAAGACAATTGCGTAAAAAACTTACGCAACTCTATAACTCCTTGAGAGGCGGCCATTAAAACCAATTGCAACCGATGAGCAAGACAATGAACATAATATGCATATTTACAATCTTCTAAAATCAAGGCTTGCAAACCTTTGAACTGACCTCGCATATTGCTTGCACCATCATACCCTTGTCCCCGAATAGACTTGACATCAAGATTGTAATGTGACAATAGAGAATAGATTCCATCCTTGAGAGTTTGTGCTGTAGTGTCACGTAAATGAACAAGTCCAAAGAAACGTTCTATAACGAAGCCCTCTTTATTAACAAATCTCAAAACAACAGACATTTGCTCTTTGTGAGACTCATCATGTGCTTTGTCAACAAGTAAACAAAACCTTCTACCACCAATCTCCTCACAGATCATTCGCCTCACCTTATTTGAAATAAGATTCAAAATTTCCTTTTGAAGCACCGGTGATGTATATGATGCATATTTGGGAGCACGACAAAATATCTCTTTAAGCTCGGTGCTGAATTCACAAGTGCCTCCAACATTTTAAGAAAATTCCCCCTGTTAATGGAATCTGGTTTTTCGTTATGGCCTCTAAATGCAACTGCTTGAAAGGCACACCAACGAACGCAATAAATAGAAGTTGTCAATCTTAATCTGTTTTTTCTCACGCTCTTCTGTTGTGATGTAACACCCCGAATTTTCGTTTAGCCGTTTAGTGAAGTTGTATTGAGGAAAAAGGAAGATTTTCGTGTTGTCTACAGGACGCACGGGTCGTGCGTCCTCCTTCATAGAAAACGCACGGGTCGTGCGTAGGATCCAGGGCCGAGGCACAGTGCTAGCGCACGGGTCGTGCGCATTTCCTTCTTTGAGGGCGCACGAGTCAGAATGCTTTTTGAAGTTGCTTTAATATCTTGATTTAGGAGATATTTCTCAAAAATATCAATCTCATTTTCTCTCTCTCTCTTCTTTTCTCCTTTTTATTCTTTTGATCTTCAAGGCTAGTTTAGTTGCTAGTTTTCGGTGTTTCTAGCAAGGGGTCGGTGTTTTAAGCTTCACCTCTACGTCGTGGTCATTATCTGGTTTTCCGGGTTTTATTCTAAAAACCTACCGGTGAGTTCCTACTATCATTTTACAAACTTTATACATGTCAAAACTCTTATTTGCGAAATCTAAAGTATTTCTACGGTATGATTTTATGTTCTCTACATTTTGGTGTAAATAAAGATTTTGGTGATTCTCGGGGTTCTCGGTCAGTTTTGACCAAAATGACGGGTTCCGCCTTATTAAAGTAAAATGATGTTTTACTTGCACATTATGTGGTCGTTTGAAAAGAATGATTATGAACTCATTTTAATGGTATTCGTTCTTACCAGAAGTTGAACTGGAAGTAGCATTTTGTTTATAAAATGTACTTGTTACCATATATTTATTTATGGTAGGTCACATATGTTGTTGTGACAAGTCCGTACCATTTCTAGTGGATCCCTAGGTTTTGGAGTAGACTGTTTTGTTGGGAGGCTATATTCCCCAAATTGTAGCTATGGATCACATGTTCCATGATGAGTTTATGGTACGGTTATGTGAGGCCGGTTACTAGCCATGGTTCATGGTGATCCTAGTGAAGGAGTATACACTGGGTTCCCTTGGGAGCGCGATCTCACCTCGTAGCACGAACTCTAATTTTACAAACTTTATAAACATGTCAAAACTTTATACATGTCAAAACTCTTATTTGCGAAATCTAAAGTATTTCTACGGTATGATTTTATGTTCTCTACATTTTGTTGTAAATAAAGATTTTGGTGATTCTCGGGGTTCCCGGTCAGTTTTGACCAAAATGACGGGTTCCGTCTTATTAAAGTAAAATGATGTTTTACTTGCACATTATGTGGTCGTTTGAAAAGAATGATTATGAACTCATTTTAATGGTATTCGTTCTTACCAGAAGTTGAACTGGAAGTAGCATTTTGTTTATAAAATGTACTTGTTACCATATATTTATTTATGGTAGGTCACATATGTTGTTGTGACAAGTCCGTACCATTTCTAGTGGATCCCTAGGTTTTGGAGTAGACTGTTTTGTTGGGAGGCTATATTCCCCAAATTGTAGCTATGGATCACATGTTCCATGATGAGTTTATGGTACGGTTATGTGAGGCCGGTTACTAGCCATGGTTCATGGTGATCCTAGTGAAGGAGTATACACTGGTTTCCCTTGGGAGCGCGATCTCACCTCGTAGCACGAACTCTGGGTTCATTGCTGAGGACTCTAAGTGTTTAGCTCGTAACTCGGTTTGTTGGCCTAACTTTGTGTTTCGTCACTCTCCTTGGTAAAATGGTCCTTTTATCACCGTTTAAGAGTTTTGGACCGAAGAGGCCCGGTTGTGGCGAAATGTTATCTTTACGAACTAAACCTTTATGAAAAGACTTCTTTAAGATATTGATGTTTATATCTTTTGAGCTTTATAAACTGTATGTTCTCACCAGGCTTTATAGTCTGACACTTTTTCTCAAATGATGTGTATAACAAGTTTCCATTAGCAAGGTGGGTGCCGGGGTTTTTGGAGAGACGAGTTTTGAGTCTCGAGGTTTTTGGAGATATTTTAGTATTAGTGTTGGGCATTGTTAAGTCCCATTCTTTTGATGAAATCCTTGTATAGAATTGCATAGTCTTAAGGACTGATCCCATTTATGGGAAGTTATTGGATTTACCTTCGTTATTTGTGAGGTTTTCGATGTTTTAATTTACTCTGAATTTTAGAGCGTTACAAGTTGGTATCAGAGCTCTAGTTTAAGCGAACTAGGCATGAATGTAAGATGTCTAGACTTAGACTGAGTTTGATAGGCATTGATTGTGAGATTTGGGTAGAACTTCTAAGATGGGTTAGTCTTAGAATCGACGGAGGTTATGTTAATCAAACGTTGTGATGATGGTAACAAGAACCCTTATGTGTTATATGTTCATAATCTCACTTAGCTAATGTGATTATGAGGATATTTTACGTGAGTGTAATTGGTTTGCTAAAGTTGTGACAATTGGTAGACGTAGCGGTACGTTTCTTTCGTGCGTGTTTCAGTTAAACTCTTCCTTACCCTTTCTCGTGCTTGTGTATGTCTGCTCTACCTTAGTATGTTGACCATTAGAGTAGTGCGAAAGTTTCTAAGCGAGTAAGCTAAGGAATGATTGTTGTTTATAGCAATGTCTCTTTGGAATTATAGTAAGTGCGTGGAACGCATTAAGTTAATCATCTTGAGCCAGATTTGTTGGTGGAATTAGAATTATATCTTGTTATATCGATTCTATTTCGAGGAGATTTGTAAGTTAATAAATGGGATGGTTGCCCTATGATGCCTAAGGCATCCGGTTGATTATAGAACGTCGGAATGTTGGGAAGCGTAGTATTAAGATGTGAGTGCCGACCGAATTCATGCATAAAATTTATTTCTAAAATAAGGTTGCATAGATTGCTTTTCATGAGCGCCAACCATGAAGTAAATTACATTATAACGTTTTGGCAAGACATTTAGCACTCATCATATTTTAAACTATGAGCATAAGCATGCTTAAAATGGCTTTGTTGCACCTGATTTCAATTTTTTATCAAAACTCTCTTTATTCACGTCTTGTGTTTAAATGTTATTTATGGATGTCGTAATATCTGTGTTTTAATGATTTTTGAGTTAATGGGCAATTAGCTATGGAATTCTGACCTTGACATTGGATCTCTTCCACGTATGTCAATGGTTTTAAAGGAAGAGCTATTCCCATGCTTTTGAGTCAGAGTTTCTTGGGAATTTTAGTTGTGTGAGTTTTGTTGAATTCTTGGAATTTTGTTTTACGAATTCTTGTGTCGCATGAGTATATTTTGTGATGCATAAGTTTAATTTCATTGCGTGCAAGTTATGAGTTCTTTGGGCGTCGTGTCTCATCAAAAATCTTGTCAAAATGGTCGCCTTATCTTGTGTTGCAAAATGGGAATTTGGACACCACTTGATTTTAGCATTAATGAGTCTTATAAAATCCAGTTGGATTAGGGTGTCTCATCTTACGACTTTTGCGTCGCGTAAATAATTTTGAGAGGCATGTGCGTGTGCATCATTATGTGTGTTAATCTTGGGGTTTTATTATCAAGTATCATATGTCGTGTACTATGTGCATTGGATTTAAGTATAACGTTGGTGTGAATGATTGTTTAAACGATTTATGTTATTTTTAAAAACAGAACTTTCGTTCTGATCATATTCCATCATTAACTCTTACTGTTAAAATCTCCGCAAAACATTTAGCGAATTAGCGGTATTTTTGTCATTGTAGTTTTATTTTGGTCAAATGTGTTTATCTTTACAACGTGAAGCTTTAAACTCGATTTGAAATTTTATTTGCATCCCCGTTATTTTACCGCCCTTTGGGGAATAAATTGTTGCGTATGGGGTGAGTTGAAAATCCTTTTGCTGCAACGCCTCTTGGTTATAGAGGAGAAATTTTAAAGATAAAACTGTGACTTTTCACTTTGGAGTTATACAAACCATTGTTGCACATGTTAAAATGCAAGAATCTATTTTCACGTTTATAGCGTAAATTATTGCGTATGTTTTACTCGGTATTTCTCAAGGTGAAAGTATTTTGATAAGTTTTGTATTCGGTAATTTGGATTGTTTTAACAACATAAATTGCTCATGTCGAGCTTGAATATTTCAACAAGTAAATAGCGTGGTTTACATGTTCTGGGTGATTTTGTACACGTAAAATCTACATTATGATTTTGTGCATCTTAGTATAATTGCATTCATAAACTTTCGGAAAATCTTTGGCCTCAATACGTGTTGAGTTTTGAGAAATCATGTTCTGGTGGTGTGTGTTTTCATTAACATTGTTTAAAGACATTGCATTATTTCGGAAAACCGTTAAATGTTGGTTAAAATGTGTTTTAAGGTATACGAGACTTTCATTGGAAATTTTCGTGAAGTATCGGGTCTTTGGCTCGGGTTTTGACTGAATGAGTCGTGTGGACATTTGTCCGGATTTATAACCGCAATGAAAGATTTTCGTATGATGAAGTTTATTAGTGTTTTGGTATGTTAAAGTTGATTTGTGAAAATAGTGTACATGCTAAAATGTTTAGTTTTATGAACATGTGAGTCACCCATTTTGGGATCTTTGGTTATTTTGGTAAATAAATCATGTTGAGGTATTCTTTGATGATTTTACGTATATAATTGTAGTTCAATTGACGTAAGTGTTGTTTGGTGTATTTGATCTTATAAACATTTTCGAGAAAATGCATAGTATCGTGTTATGAGACCTTTTGAAAACATAAGGGTATGAGTTCATTTGGAAAACGGTTTGTTTCAACCAACGATGAGATTTGAATTAATCATACTTTTGGGTCATGTTTGCATAATAGTTGGTCAAACGTGTTTCAATATTTTTTTCGGCTTTCATTTGGGTATTTACGTAAACCGTTGGGTCGTTGGCTCAGTTTTGACTAAATGGAGTCTTGAGGACATTTGTGTGGAATTTTGGAGTACGATTGCGATTGTTTTATGCCATTGGGAGTTACATGTTTTGGGAACTTTGGTTTTTCAGTTGGAGTCATGTAATGTTAGACAGTCTGTCTGTTTTGTAAAGCCTGAGGTTTTGGGTTGCACTTAGTGACCGCTCGGGTTTACTAGCGAGTAGACAATAGGTGGCACGAGCCACTAAGTTGGAACTCGTCTAGATTGGGTAGACACTCGTGTCCGTAAGCCCTTGAGATGGAACTCGACGGAGTATGGCTAGAGGCGACAAACGATTTGAAGTTGTGATGTCTGGTATGACGTGGGAACTAAGATCGGGATACGTGGTGAAATCCAATAACATCACGGGTGGCCCCATTCAATTGTTCTCGCCACCCAAGATGGAAACGTTTAGAGGTCATGCGAGGAAGTTGTATGGGCGGCCTACTTGCGTGTCCTTCTATTCTCTTTGTGTACAGGTCTCTCCGTCGTAGACCCGGGGTATTTTAAACACTAATGTCATATTTTTACCAACTTTGGTTATGTGGAGTCGACGGTAAATGATGGCTTTAATATTGGGTTTTCCCCACGTATATTAAGGTTTGAATGAAATGTGTTATTCGTGCATGTTGATATTTAGTTTTCTTTTGTTTTTGGTCGTGTGAGTATTGGACCTAGTGTCCATGTTTTCGGACGTACGACTTGGATAGTGTTACTAATATTTCATACTTCGAGTTATACAAATTGTGTCAATTTATAAAACGTATTTGCAATGAAGTATCCGTCTTTGAAAGTGCATGACTTTGAAAAGGAGTTGTTTCTATGTTTTAAGGTTCATCATTTGAAAGGTTCTGATTTAAAGAGAAGTTCATCAATTTAAATGCTTTTACTAATGTAAAACTCTTGAGCTCTCTAGGCGTTAAGCTTAAACTTTTATTTATTTATTTATCTTCATGTGCATCATTTCCTGTCGGGGGGTCGGTTCTAGCAGTGCTTTGAGGAGTTGGGCGTTAGCCTTGAGCTAGAGTAAGTTGTTGGTAAAGTCTTCCACATGTTGGAGTTAGTCTACGCATGAGTTTCTGTAGCGCCCATCCTTTATAAGTCCAAATGTATAGATTGGTGGTATGTTTAGAAGTTAATCTTTATAATGTGGTTGTAGACGGGGTATTTATGGAAGTATTAAGAAATTCGAATAAGGGTTATTTCCAGATTTGGTGTCGGATCGGAGTTGAGTGATAGCAGAATCTGTGTTAACTGGTTTCCGGAAAGACGCTTTAGTGCGCCTTGTAAGAATATCTTTAGCGATATTAGGAATGAATCAGTGAAATCTGAGAGTTTTGGGAAGATTAGCATCGACCGTTGGCTTTGAGTTCGGAACCGTGCAGTTTGAAAGAAATTGGTAGCTGGAAAGTTAAGGTCGCTAATTTCCTGGAGATAGTAATTGTCACCTAAGGTTGGGAGGCAACTGTAACCTTGAGAGTAAAAGGTTACTTTGAAGTGTTGAGTATTCGCTCGGTTAGGAGAGGTTTATGCCCAAGAAGGGTAGCTAATGTGGATGTCGGTATTAGGATCTCGTTAATGTTTCTAGTATTTAGGTTTGAGTCGATATTTTCTGCGATCAGTATTCCATTGAGAAGATTTGATTTCGAGGACGAAATCATTCTAAGGTTGGGAGAATTGTAACACCCCGAATTTTCGTTTAGCCATTTAGTGAAGTTGTATTGAGAAAAAAGGAAGATTTTGGTGCTGTCCACAGGACGCACGGGTCGTGCGTCCTCCTTCATAGAAAACGCACGGGTCGTGCGTAGGATCCAGGGCCGAGGCACAGTGCTAGCGCACGGGTCGTGCGCATTTCCTTCTTTGAGGGCGCACGCTGTCAGAATGCTTTTTGAAGTTGCTTTAATATCTTGATTTAGTAGATATTTCTCAAAAATATCAATCTCATTTTCTCTCTCTCTCTTCTTTTCTCCTTTTTATTCTTTTGATCTTCAAGGCTAGTTTAGTTGCTAGTTTTCGGTGTTTCTAGCAAGGGGTCGGTGTTTTAAGCTTCACCTCTACGTCGTGGTCATTATCTGGTTTTCCGGGTTTTATTCTAAAAACCTACCGGTGAGTTCCTACTATCATTTTACAAACTTTATACATGTCAAAACTCTTATTTGCGAAATCTAAAGTATTTCTACGATATGATTTTATGTTCTCTACATTTTGGTGTAAATAAAGATTTTGGTGATTCTCGGGGTTCTCGGTCAGTTTTGACCAAAATGACGGGTTCCGCCTTATTAAAGTAAAATGATGTTTTACTTGCACATTATGTGGTCGTTTGAAAAGAATGATTATGAACTCATTTTAATGGTATTCGTTCTTACCAGAAGTTGAACTGGAAGTAGCATTTTGTTTATAAAATGTACTTGTTACCATATATTTATTTATGGTAGGTCACATATGTTGTTGTGACAAGTCCGTACCATTTCTAGTGGATCCCTAGGTTTTGGAGTAGACTGTTTTGTTGGGAGGCTATATTCCTCAAATTGTAGCTATGGATCACATGTTCCATGATGAGTTTATGGTACGGTTATGTGAGGCCGGTTACTAGCCATGGTTCATGGTGATCCTAGTGAAGGAGTATACACTGGGTTCCCTTGGGAGCGCGATCTCGCCTCGTAGCACGGACTCTGGGTTCATTGCTGAGGACTCTAAGTGTTTAGCTCGTAACTCGGTTTGTTGGCCTAACTTTGTGTTTCGTCACTCTCCTTGGTAAAATGGTCCTTTTATCACCGTTTAAGAGTTTTGGACCGAAGAGGCCCGGTTGTGGCGAAATGTTATCTTTACGAACTAAACCTTTATGAAAAGACTTCTTTAAGATATTGATGTTTATATCTTTTGAGCTTTATAAACTGTATGTTCTCACCAGGCTTTATAGTCTGACACTTTTTCTCAAATGATGTGTATAACAGGTTTCCATTAGCAAGGTGGGTGACGGGGTTTTTGGAGAGACGAGTTTTGAGTCTCGAGGTTTTTGGAGATATTTTATTATTAGTGTTGGGCATTGTTAAGTCTCATTCTTTTGATGAAATCCTTGTATAGAATTGCATAGTCTTAAGGACTGATCCCATTTATGGGAAGTTATTGGATTTACCTTCGTTATTTGTCAGGTTTTCGATGTTTTAATTTACTCTGAATTTTAGAGCGTTACAAGTGAACTTCTCAAACACATTTCGTATATCTTGCGCTTCATTCAATAAATCATCCCATGCCTTTTGTGCAACATTGTGGAAAGATGTACATTCGGTTCCATATGCATCAATAAAACACATTTTTCCCACCCACTTTTTTCCAATTTTAAAACCCATCTCTAGTAAATGCTTGTTGGCCATAGTATCCGAGTCTAGATGACGGCTTGTTAAATAGAAAACATGGGAAACAAAATGCGGCATCTAAGGTCTTTGAATATTCAATCCAAGGAAATAACCTAAACCAAGAAGCTTGAAAGCTACGTTTATGAGTTTCTGGTCCAGATTTAGGATAAACAGAAAGTGTTGGTTGAAGAGGACCAAGATTCATGTAATCTCTTCGAATTGTATCTTGTTGATTGAGAGGATAATCATAAACTTAAGAACGCAAACCAGGGTATCGTTCTAGTGTGCTAAGATCAATATCATTACTTTTTATTTGAGCTTTTTTGCAAGGGTTTTCAGTAACCGGAACACTAGATACAGGGGTACTATCTACATTCCTTGTCTCTTCGGGATCTTGAGAAGAAGAACTAACATGTTTTTTTTTTTAAAACCCATGAATAGTAGATTGAGTTTTCATCTTCAACTACAGTCAAACAAAATTGATAAAATGAATATATCCTTAATTCAACAAGTTCTTTAATCCAAATATGACAAATATACATATAGAACCCCAATCAAAAACATAAACAATTTCAAACGATTTCAAACAAAATTAAACCCAATCAAACAATTTTAAACATATTAATCACTAATTAAACAAATTCAAACTCAATAAAGCAATAGCATAATATTGTAAATTTGTACTTGTATTCAAAATTTGAAATAGAAAACTTGAATAAAATGAAAAAAAAACCCTGTTAGGCAATGACGGATGCCCTATAGGGCTGCAGGGGCCTTGGCCTGTGCTTTTTGAGGTAGCAAGTGTAGTATGTATAATGATGAAGTATAAAAACAATTATATTTTTTGTTGGGTCCCTCCATTTCAAAGCCTACGTAAATAGAGTAGTAAGTAAGTCCACTTAACTTTTTAAAAGATAGTCCACTAACTCTAGGCCCATTTTTAACTTATTTTTTTTACTAAAAAAAGCCCATCCATTTAACCATCTAGACCTAATAAACTAAAAAAATTCAGCCTCTCCAACTAAACATCAACGTCAAAATTCACACTCTCGCCTCTCTGCCTGTCCAACTAATCTCGCACAACATACATCAAAAATCAAATTCTCATTCTGTGTCAGCGTCTACCTTCATACTTCCAGTCCAGTTTCTCCAATAAAATCTCCATGAAAGAGCCAGAGGAAAGTCGACCACGAAATCTAAATGCAAGTGGAACCCCTATGATTGTAACTTCATCTTCATCAAATACAACCCCCAAATCACACGTTTTTTTTTTCATTTTATTCAAGTTTTCTATTTCAAATTTTGAATACAAGTACAAATTTACAATATTATGCTATTGCTTTATTGAGTTTGAAATTGTTTAATTAGTGATTAATATGTTTAAAATTGTTTGATTGGGTTTAATTTTGTTTGAAATCGTTTGAAATTGTTTATGTTGTTTGATTGGGGTTCTATATGTATATTTGTCATATTTGGGTTAAAGAACTTGTTGAATGAAGGATATATTCATTTTATCAATTTTGTTTGACATGTAGTTGAAGATGAAAACTCAATCTACTATTCATGGTTTTTTTAAAAGAAAACATGCTAGCTCTTTGTTCTCAAGACCCCAAAGAGACAAGGAATGTAGATAGTACACCTAAATCTAGTGTTCCAGTTACTGAAAACCCTTGCAAAAAAGCTCAAACAGAAAGTAATGATACTGATCTTAGTACACTAGAACGAGACCCTGGTTTGCGTTCTCAAGTTTATGATTATCCTATCAATCAACAAGATACAATTCGAAGAGATTACATGAATCTTGGTCCTCTTCAACCAACACTTTCTGTTTATCCTAAATCTGGACCAGAAACTCATAAACGTAGCTTTGAAGCTTCTTGGTTTAGGTTATTTCATTGGATTGAATATTCAAAGACCTTAGATGCCGCATTTTGTTTCCCATGTTTTCTATTTAACAAGCCATCATCTAGACTCGGATACTACGACCAACAAGCATTTACTAGAGATGGGTTTCGAAATTGGAAAAAAGTGGGTGGGAAAAAAATGTGTTTTATTGATGCATATGGGAACCGAATGTACATCTTTCCATAATGTTGCACAAAAAGCATGGGATGATTTATTGAATGAAGCGCAAGATATAAGGAATGTGTTTGAGAAGTTCACAACAAAAGAGCATGAGAAAAAACAGATTAAGATTGACAAATTCAATTTATTGCGTTCGTTAGTGTGCCTTTCAAGCAGTTGCATTTAGAGTCCATAATGAAAAACCAGATTCCATTAACAGGGGGAATTTTCTTAAAATGTTGGAGGCACTTGGTGAAGTCAGCACCGAGCTTAAAGAGATATTTTGTCGTGCTCCCAAATATGCATCATTTACATCACCGGTGATTCAAAAGGAAATTTTGAATCTTATTTCAAATAAGGTGAGACGAATGATCTTTGAAGAGATTGGTGGTAGAAGGTTTTGTTTACTTGTTGACGAAGCACGTGATGAGTCTCACAAAGAGAAAATGTCTGTTGTTTTGAGATTTGTTAATAAAGACGACTTTATTATAGAGCGTTTTTTTGGACTTGTTCATGTACGTGACACTACACCACATACTCTCAAGGATGAAATCTATTCTCTATTGTCACATTACAATCTTGATGTCAAGTCTATTCGGGGACAAGGGTATGATGGTGCAAGCAATATGCGAGGTCAGTTCAAAGGTTTGCAAGCCTTGATTTTAGAAGATTGTAAATACGCATATTATGTTCATTGTCTTACTCATCGGTTGCAATTGGCTTTAATGGCCGCATCTCAAGGAGTTATAGAGTTGCGTAAGTTTTTTACGCAATTGTGTTTTGTTGTCAATGTTGTTAGTGCTTCCTCCAAACGCACCGACCAACTACGAGATGCACAAGTTGAAAAAAATGCATACTTGATTTCTATTGATGAATTAGTGACCGGTAGAAGTCTCAATCAAATTGGTACATTACAACGAGCTGGAGATACTAGATGGAGTTCTCATCTCAGATCCGTTTCGAGCCTAATTAAGATGTTTAGTCCAACATGTGAGGTTTTACTCAAAATTGTTGAGGATGGGACCGGTTCAATCAAAGGAGATGCAGATTCAACATACGAGGCAATTACGACATTTAAGTTCATACTTGTCTTGCATCTCCAAAAAGAAATAATGGAGATCACCGATGTACTTTGTCAGGCTTTACAAAGAAAAGATCAAGATATTTTTAACGCATTGAGGCTAGTTGCATCTACCAAGTCGTTATTGCAAAAAATAAAAGATGAAAGCTGGGATGATTTGTTGTGCCTTGTTAAGTCATTTTGTCAGCTACGTAACATAGTGATTATACACTTGAACATCATTATCAAGTGAATCTTCCTAACTTGTCTTCTTCCTAACTTGTTTTCTTGTCAAGTACGCAACATAGATATTCCTGACTTGTCTTCTTCCTACTTTAGCAGAGGGACTCGGGCTCGTAATGAACATAGTGATCATACACTTGAGAATCATTACCGAGTTGATATTTTTTATGAAGTAATTAATTGTCAAGTAATGGAATTGGATCATCGTTTCAGTGATAGTTCCATGGAGTTGCTTCGTCTTGCTTCACCTCTAGATCCTAAAAATGCATATGAGACTTTTCGAAGTGTTGATGTACGTCAACTACTAGATAAGTTCTATCCTGAAGATTTCAGTGATCATGAGAAAACGATTCTGAAAATGCAACTTCAACATTATGATATTGATGTCGTGCAACATTCAGATTATAAGCAATTGACATATGTTGCGGAATTGTGTCAATGGTTGGTAAGGACTAGAAGAGAAACCACTTTTGAAATGATTTTTCGGGTAATCAATCTATTACTTACTCTCCCAGTTTCTACTGCAACAACCGAGAGATCATTTTCAGCAATGAATATTGTGAAAACAAGGCTAAGGAATAAAATGGAAGATGAGTTTCTAAACGACTCGTTGGTTTTGTTTATCGAAAGGGAAGTTGCTGAGAAGGTTAGTTTGAAGGAAATTGTGGAATACTTCAAGGCCACGAAAGATCGACGAGTTCCACTTTGATGAACGATATGTTGAAAATTTCATATTTAACGTTTAGTATTAGAGTTTACTATGTTATGACTTTGGACAATGTATTTTTGTATTTTTTAAAATATATGATATATTAGATCCGGCCCCTGCGGTTGGAAAGCTTGTGTTCCGCCCCTGGATTTGGGGGTTGTATTTGATGAAGATGAAGTTACAATCACAGGGGTTCCACTTGCATTTAGATTTGGTGGTCGAATTTCCTCTGACTCTTTCATGGAGATTTTATTGGAGAAACTGGACCGGAAGTATGGAGGGTAGACGCTGACAGAAAATGAAAATTTGATTTTTGATGTATGTTGTGCGAAATTAGATGGAGAGGCAGAGAGGCGAGAGGGTGAATTTTGATGAATTTTGACGTTGATGTTTAGTTGGAGAGGTTGAATTTTTTTTAGTTTATTAGGTCTAGATGGTTAAATTTATGGGCTTTTTTTAGTAAAAAAAATAAGTTAAAAATGGGCCTAGAGTTAGTGGACTATTTTTTAAAAAGTTTAGTGGACTTACTCACTTACTACTCAATTTACATAGGCTTTGAAATGGAGGGGCCCAACAAAAAATATAATTGTTTTTACACTTCATGATTATATATATTACACTTGCTACCTCAAAAAGCACTGGGCTAAGGCCCCTGCAGGCCCTATAGGGCATCCGTCATTGTATGAAACAGTAAAGAAAAACAAACGCAAAAACATACCAGTAAAGAAAACGAAACTATAAAACATTGACCCAAATACAAGGTTTAATTGGTTCTTGAAGAAAAAGAACATGAGCCCCTGTCAAAATATTACCCAGAACATGAGTTAAGAGATATATGGAGATAGAGGGAAAGAGAGAAGGAGAGAGAGAGAGAGAGAGAGACCTGAGATTCATGTTCATTCTTTGTCTAGCTCCTTTCAGATTCATCTTCGGACGAATATCGGCGAAGACGACGGTGAGTCAGGATATGATTTGATCTATAGAGAGTAAAATGGAGTTCGACCCTCGGGAAACTCAATAGTCGGAATGGAAAAAACTTGGGGAAGATAAACTTATGTTGGGAATACAAACTTGGAATGATAAAAGTCCGAGTAAAAGGTATTTGTTGGTCCCGAAGGTGCTTAACAAGTTTGTAGAAGGGGGGGGGGGTTGAATACAAACACAAAATTTAAAGTTTAATAAATTGTTTATTGATAAATCAAACACAATTTACAAGTCTGTTGCGGAATAAGATTAAGTAAAACTCAATCTAAACAAACTTAAGAAAACACTAAGATGGTTGCACAAGAATATAGAGAATGGGAGATTAGAGAGTATAGAAAACAAGGGTTTCTATATTTTATAAAGATGAAGGTTGGAGGTGCATTCCTTCTCCAGATGGAGAGGTAATCTTTCTATTTATACCCTATGCATTAAAAGCATGGCAGGGCACTTTACATGTGTCCTTCATTGATTGGTAGAGAGAGTCTGACTTTGGGAGACATGCTTTCGACCGTATCATGAACAGTGAAGTTGACAGAGTTGTTGTACGAATTGTGGCAGAGGTATGTCCGTTCTGACACATCGTACTTGGTGTGCATGGAAAGACAAAAGAGACTTGAGGCATAAGCTAACTGATCATCGATCGCTGAATATCTCTTTCTTCAGAGATACAAAGAAGTTCAGCTATCGCTGAAGCTTTTCCTCAGGTTTCTTCGCGTATGAGTAGAGTCGTCTTTGCTTCACTGATATCCGCATCAGGTCACTAGTAGACTTGTCTTTGTTCAGCAACTTCGTCTTCGATTCAGCTATGAACATCTGTTGACGCGAAACTTGTCTTCAGGGATTACGTCTAACTATTTACATCAGAAATCATCAGCGATAACTGAACAGACTCAGTCCTGATCGCTGATAGTGAAACACTAATACATATGAATGTTTACAAGAAAGATCATCAGTGATAACTGAACATACTCAGCCTGATCGCTGATGGTGAAACACTAATACATATTAATAAACGTAATTTTCACTAAGTAGAAGAGGGTCGTTATCAAATCACTGAGGTAGCGTTTGATATGCAGACATGATTGGACGGGACTGGACAGGACAGGACAGGACAAGAGGCTAGGACTGGACTGGACAGGACAGGACTGGACAAGACAATTGTCTGTCTTGTGTTTGGTACGACTAGGACTGGATATGACAGAACTGGACAAGTTTCCCTAAAAGTTGTTTGATGATTTTGTATGTCATATAATAATTATAAATAACACAAATAAAGTATATCTTTAAATAATTTAATTAAAAAACATTTTTATTTTTTACACAATTTTCATACATATAAATACTTACAAAAACAATGGTAGAAAATTTGAATGAAAAATCAGAAATAATTGATAATAGTTCGAAAAAATCCGATTTATATAAAGAAAATATAATATTTTGGTTCAATTTGGAAGATCTTAATGAATTGGTTGATGCATAGTTAAAGCGACACGTAAAGATAAAGGCGATGGGTGGTCGGTGAAAGACGGTAGTTGTGAAAAACGTAAAAGATAGTGGATAGTGGTGGTGCAAGAGGTGGTTGTATTTGTGGTTGATGTCGTAGAATTTTAGGTGGTCGACGAAGATAGTGGTGGTGGCGTTGGACAGTGGTAATAGAGGCTATTGTAGTGGAGGAAGAGGCGGAGGTCACCGACGGTGGTTGACGACGAGCGACGGTGGTTGGCTGTGAGCGTCGGTGGTGGCGGCGACAATGGGTGGTGGTGATCGGTGGAGGTGGCGATGGGCGATGGTGGAGGAAGTTGTTGTAGTAGTGGAGGAAGAGGTGGAAGTGGTCGACGATGGTTTGTGGTGGCTACCGGTGGCCGTCGATAGTGGTGACGGCCATAGGTGGTGGTGATCGGTGTTAGTGGAGGTGGTCGATGATGGTAGTGGAGGTGGCGATGGCCGATGGTTGTGGAGGTGGTGGAGGAGGTTGTTATGGTGGAGAAATAGATGGAGGTGGTTAACGGTGGTTGGCGGTGGCTACTGGTGGCCGTCGATGGTGATAGTGGCGGTGATGGGTTGTGGTGAGCCTTAAGACTAATACCATATTAGGATTATATATCAAATGACGTTAGATTAGTGATTTTTAGTTTCTGTCTCACTTTTGTCCCATGTTGTTCCACCTATTTTGGTGGAACAAGAAAATACCATTTTTTGTCCCATCTTGTCCTACTCTGTCCAGTCCTTGTCCCTGTCCCATGTCGCACCAAACGTGGGACAGTGAATTTTTGTTCTGTTCCATGTCATGCCAAACGTGGGACAGTAAGTTTCTGTCCCGTCCCGTCCCACCCAGTCTGCAAACCAAATGCACCTTGAGAGAGTCTGGATCAACAGTATCGCATTGATAGTTTGTACATTATGTTTCTTAATTTGTAATTAAGAGATTTAAGACTTTAAGCATTAAGATGTAGTACTTTATGCATTAGATCTTGTTTTTAAGACTTTAAGTTAATAAATAGTACTTTATGCATTAAGACTTGTGTTTAAGACTTTTGAAGAATTTGCTTTATAAGATAGTATAGATAAGGTGTTTAATTTTAATTTAAAGAAAAACTTTGAAAAAACCCAACAAATGCAACACTATGTATATCATCAGGGCCGATCCATGTACTCGGCGAGATGGGCGGAGGCCCAGTGCAGCACAACCCAAGGGGCATCACAGCCCAAGTATAAAGTGCTTTTAGTAGGTTCATTTCCAAAAAACTTTAAAAAAAAAAAGAAATAGTTGGCTCTCTCTCTCTCCCTCTCCCAAAACCTCGTTCTCAAATCCACAACACGAACGAGTCCAGGCACGAAGATCAAACGAGTACAAATCTTAGAGGACCGACGACACACCACCAAAATCCACCATCGACCATCGTCCTGTAACCTGTTCGTGAATCGTGAGCAGGTCACCAAGAATACAAGTCCGATTTCGGACGAAATCTATCGAGAATACAAGTCCGATTTCGGACGAAATCTGGTTTTCAAGGCCAGGGCGTGATTTTGCAAGAGTCTGAGTCTGAGTCTCTCAGTCCCATGTGTTTTCTTTCTGATTTTGCTCCCAAGTCTTAGCATCTTGGTTATTTGCATATTTGATGAATTAGTGATTTTCATATTTCATATTTGGTGCTATTTGTTTGGTCTTGAAAGTTGAATTATTGGTTATTTGCTTGGTTATTCACTTATTTGCATATTTGGTGATTGCTTCTTGTAATCTTGTAATCTTGTTTGCTTATTTAGTTTTTTTTTATGTTATTTATTTCTAGGTTTCTTCATTTGTTGATAAATCTTTTTGATGATTATTTGTTTCTAGGTTTCTTGGTTTGCTTATTTGGTAATATGCTTATTTCCTTATTATTAGGTTATTTGTTTATTTAGTTTTGGTTTTAGGTTATTTGTTTACTGCTTATTATTAGGTTATATGTCTATTTGTTTATAATAAGCATATGATAAGCAGATTTGACACACAAAAAATCCAGCCTCTAAGGTGATTTTCTTGCTATGTTGATTATCGTCGAATTAAACGTCGTCGACGATGGTATCACCGACGAAATTATCGATGGATCCATCGGTAATTACCGATAGATATCGACCGTCAGTAATATTTCATAGGATTTGCTCATTTATTTTGTAGTGATTGTTCTATAAATTTTAGGACTAGCTCTTGTTTGGCTGTAGGGAACTGCATAGACATCGGTAGGACATAAAGTAGGTCTGGGAGGGATGAATTTTACGCAAACCTTAATGAAGAATAAAGTCGTTTTTTTTCAGGAAAACTACATTTATTATTAATCTATTAGTTTAAAGTTGTTATGAATAACTGAGAGTAGAGAGAGATGGCGAGATTGAGAGAGATGGAGATATGAGAGCCAAAAGCTTATTCTCTTATTCAATAGATGATACATATATATAGATACATATTGCTTATCTACCAAGAAACACAATACATATATGGTACATATCTTTACCAAATAAAAAGGGGATTGACATCCATTCCATATTCATTCATAACACTCCCCCTTGGATGTCTATCAAGAGTACTATGCCTCGTTAAAAACCTTACCAAGTAAAACCCTGTGGGAAAACTTAGTGAAGGGAAAAGAGTACATAATTACTCCAAATGTGCTTGGGGTTGTTGCCTCGTTAAAAACCTTGTCAGGAAAACCAGTGGGACAAAACCATGATCAAGGGAAAAAGAGTGCAACGCGTATTTTCTCCCCCTGAAAATCACATCACTTGAGCTCTTTCAGTCAACGCATCCCAATATCACGAACCAGCCTTTGAAATGTTGAGTTCGGAAGTGACTTGGTGAATAGGTCAGCTAGGTTCTCACACGAACGAACTTGTTGAACACTGATGTCGCCGCTTTTCTGCAAATCATGTGTGAAGAAGAACTTTGGAAGTATATGCTTGGTTCTGTCTCCTTTAATGTACCCTTCCTTGAGTTGAGCGATACAAGCCGCATTGTCTTCATACAAGACTGTTGGTAACTCCTTATCAAGAATAATACCGCAAGATCCACGAATGTGTTGTATTACATTTCTTAACCAAACACATTCCCTACTGGCTTCGTGGATAGCTAAGATCTCAGCATGATTGGATGAAGTGGCTGTTATAGTCTGTTTTGTGGAGCGCCAGGAAATCGCTGTTCCACCAACGGTAAACACATACCTGGTTTGTGATCGACCAGTATGAGGATATGACAAGTATCCAACATCTGCAAAACCAATTAAACCTGTTTTTGATGGGTTAGCGAAATATAAACCCAAATCTTTAGTACCCTGAAGATATCGAAGTATTTGCTTTATTCCATTCCAGTGCCTCTTCGTTGGACACGAACTATATCTCGCTAGTAGATTCAAAGAGAATGATATGTCCGGTCTGGTATGACCAGCGAGAAACATAAGTGCCCCAATAGCACTTAGGTATGGTACTTCAGGATCAAGGATATCTTCATTATCTGTTGGAGGTCGGAAAGGGTCCTTCTCAACATCAAGCGACCTCACAACCATAGAGGTGCTCATTGGATGTGATTTACCCATATAAAACCTTTTCAACACCTTCTCTATATAAGTTTCTTGATGCACAAGAATTCCACCTTTAAGGTGTTCGATTTGTAGCCCTAAACAAAACTTTGTCTTTCCAAGATCTTTCATTTCGAAACCCTTTTTCAAGTATTCTATTGCCCGAGGAAGCTCACCAGGAGTCCCTATTATATTTAAATCATCCACATACACGACAATTATGACATACTCGGGTCCAGATCTCTTTATAAAGATACACGGGCAAATCGAATCATTCTTATAACCTTCCTTTAGTAAATATTCACTAAGGCGATTGTACCACATACACCATGACTGTTTCAAACCATATAATGATTTATTTAGCTTGATTGAACATTGTTCTCGAGAACTTACTTTACATGATTCAGGAAATTTCAATCCTTCGGGGAGTTTCATGTAAATATCAGTGTCAAGTGACCCATATAAATAAGCTGTCACGACATCCGTTAGACGCATATCAATCCCTTCTTGTACTACCATACTTATAAGATATCGGAAAGTAGTTGCATCCACCATGAGAGAATAAGTCTCCTCATAATCGATTCCGGGTCTTTGTGAGAATCCTTGTGCTACTAGCCATGCTTTATATTTCACAATTTCATTTTCTCATTACGTTTCCTTATGAAGACCCATTTATGCCCGACAGGTTTTATACCTTCAGGTGTACGGACGACAGGTCCGAAAACTTCCCGTTTCATTAGTGAATTCAGTTCTGCCTGCATTGCGTCTTTCCATTTTGGCCAATCTTTTCTATGCATGCATTCATTGACAGATTTTGGTTCTTGATCCTCCTCATTTTCAATCACATTCAGTGCTATATTATATGCAAAAATATCATCGACGTCGGTTTTGTTTCGATTCCATACTTTTCTAGACATGATATAATTTATTGAGATCTCTTCATTTTCAGGTACCTGAGGTTCTTCTGGAACCATCATGTCTAGTGTCTCTTCAGGAGACTCTTCTGGCGTTTCTCTTACCTCGTTTTGACCATCTTGGCTATTAGCTCCCCTTTTATTTCAAGGATTTTTATCTTTGGAACCGATTGGTCTACCACGCTTTTGGCGTGCTCTAGACTCATTGCTTAAGTTGTCTTGCCCTTTGGGATATCAATTTTAACGGGAGCATTAGCGGCTGGCACATGTGACTTTGTCACTTTCTTTGGGTCAGTGAATGCGTCTGGTAATTGATTTGCAAGTCCTTACAAGTGAATTATCTTTTGAACTTCTAGTTCACATTGTTTAGTTCGAGGATCAAGATGAGATAATGATAATTCACTCCAACTTATTTTACTTTGATTTTCCAGCTGTTTAGTCCCTCCCTCTAATGCTGGGAATTCTGATTCATTAAAGTGACAATCAGCAAATCGAGTCGTAAATAAGTCCCCCGTTGATGGATCTAAATATTTGATTATATATACTGATTCGTATCCGACATATATTCCCAACCTCCTTTGAGGTCCCATCTTTGTGCGTTGTGGTGGAGCAATTGGAACATAAACCGCACATCCAAAAATCCTTAGATGGGAAATATTAGATTCCTGACCAAACACCATTTTTAAAGGGGAGGAGGCGTTATAACTTGTTGGCCTGATGCGAATTAGTGTTGCTGCGTGCAAGATAGCATGGCCCCAGGCGGAAACTGGTAATTTAGCTTTCATAATCATTGGCCTGGCTATCATTTGTAGTCGCTTGATAGGCGATTCAGCAAGCCCATTTTGCGTATGAACGTGAGCTACAGGGTGCTCGACTTTTATCCCAATAGACGTACAATAGTCATTAAATACTTGGGATGTGAATTCACCAACATTGTCTAAACGAATTGCTTTGATAGGGTAATCTGAAAAATGTGCTCTCAATCGTATTAATTGGGCAAGTAATCGCGCAAACGCCAGATTGCGACTTGATAATAAGCACACATGTGACCATTTGATTGATGCATCAATTAAAACCATAAAATACCTAAATGGTCCACAAGAGGGGTGTATTGGCCCACATATATCCCCCTGTATCCTTTCCTATTAAAAATTAAGGGATTCAAACCCTACTTTGGCTGGTGATGGGCGAGTGATTAGTTTTCCTTGTGAACAAGCAACACAAGTGATATTATTAGCTTGAAGGATTTTCTGGTTCTTCAAAGTATGCCCACATGATTGTTCTATTATTTTTCGCATCATTACTGACCCGGGATGGCCCAACCGATCATGCCAAAGGATAAATCTTTCTCGGTCCATAAACTTCTGGTTTATGACCACATTTGATTCGGTTGCACTTATTTTAGTGTAGTATAAACCGGAAGAAAACATAGGCAATTTTTCCAACACTTGTTTCTTTCCTGTCATCATACTTGTAATGTGAATATATTCAGTATGTTCTTCTGTTGTAGTCTCAATATGGTATCCATTCTTACGGATATCTTTGAAATTCAGTAAATTTCTGTGAGACTTGGGGGAATAAAGTGCACTTTCAATTTCCAAATTAGTACCGCCTGGTAATAGCACATGTGCTTTTCCAAAACCTTCAATTATATTTGTACTTCCGGATATTGTGTTGATATTTGCCTTTTGCATAGATAAGTGAGAAAAATAACTCTTTTTCTTGAGGATTGTGTGTGTTGATGCACTATCCACCAGACATATGTCCTCGTCATCAATATCCAGTTGTTTTAAGCAATCCATATTTTCTAAAAGGAAACATTAAAATTTCATAAATTTCCAGCAAGTAAAATAGAGTAGGTTTTGTTGGATTGTATAATAAATGACTACAATGTCAAGGTGAAACAGTGAGTCGTGCGGGTATACCCGCGGCTTTGCCCACGGTATGAGTCGCGCAACTTACTGTTTGATTATTTTTTTTCAAGTTTGTATAAGATGAGAATATTGTTTTAGAAATTCATACAATATGATGTTCATCACTAAATTCCATAAATATCTTTCTCGTTTACTAAAATAGGAAATACATGAAAACAAAAGAAGAGAAAAAAAACTTGACATATTTCTTAATTTTGGGATAGTGCGCATTCATTGATAATAAAATCTCCAACATCCAAGTGAGTTGCTTTGTTGTGGTCTTCAGGATCATCAGGGCTTTCGTTTTGCTCATAAGTGTAATTCACTTCTGCCCCTTTCCTCTCATTCTTGAGGGATTTCTGATAAAGTTCAACCAGATGCTTTGCTGTTTGACATGTCCGGGCCCAATGATTTTCCATGCCACAACGATTGCATGTACTACTTGTCGGTTTTTCTTTCTTCTCATATGAGTTTTTCTTTTCATGGGTATGTAGATTTAGGGTATTAAATTGGACACCAGGATATCCTCCACGACCACTTCCTCAACCGCGACCGTGACCACGGTCTCTACCACGACCCCGACAATGACCCCGACCGCGTCCTCTAATTCTGTTTTGATCATTATATGTTGCCGCATTCGCTTATGGGAATGGGGCGGTGCCTGTAGGACGGGTCTCATGGTTTTTCATAAGGAGCTCATTGTTTTGCTCAGCTACTAGTAAGCATGAGATCAAATCACAGTATTTCTTAAATCCCCTTTCACGGTATTGTTGTTGCAATAGCATATTAGAGGCATGAAAGGTGGAGAATGTTTTTTCTAACATCTCCTCATCATTGATCTTTTCCCCACATAGGGTTAATTGAGAGGTAATTCTAAACATAGCTGAGTTATACTCGCTTACTGACTTGAAGTCTTGAAATCTTAGATGAACCCATTCATAACGTGCCTTTGGCAATATCACGGTTCTTTGGTGATCGTAGCGGTCTCTCAGATTTTTCCAGAGGATGAGTGGATCTTTTATAGTGAGGTATTCAGTTTTTAGGGCTTCGTGTAGATGATGGCGTAAGAAAATCATCGCCTTTGCCCTATCCTAGGTAGTTTCCTGGTTTCCCTCTTTGATTTTTTTCCGAGGCCCTTAGCATCCAGATGTATTTCAACATCCAATACCCAAGACAAGTAGTTTTTCCCGGTGATATCCAAAGCCAAAAATTCAAGTTTTGCAAGATTTGCCATGTTTAACTTTAAAGGTGAAACCCTAGGGGATTTGAGCGTTCTTGTTTCGTCGTTTGCTTCTCCTTGGTGTCACCTAGTCTCCTTCGTCAAGAGTCTCGTGCTGATAACGTGTTATGAATAACTGAGAGTTGAGAGAGAGATGGCGAGATTGAGAGAGATGGAGATATGAGAGCCAAAAGCTTATTCTCTTATGCAATAGATGATACATATATATAGATACATATTGCTTAGCTACCAAGAAACACAATACATATATGGTACATATCTTTACCAAATAAAATGGGGATTGACATCCATTCCATATTCATTCATAACAAAAGTATACTTATTTGTCTGTCAAATTAAAAAAAATCCTAAATATTAATTAAAAATAAGAAAAGGAGAGACAATTGTTTGACTTAGATGAAGTTTGGTTAATAATTATTTTATCTAAAATTGTAGTTCAAGGTTCAAGTAAAAGATTAAAATGCAAGGTGAGTAAAGGGCAAATTGCATCAAAATGGAACCAACTTTATCATGGTTCCTATTTTAGGGAACCAACTTTTAAAATCACCATTTAAGGGTCTGAATCAAAGTTTACGTTTATTTAAGGGACTCGTTAACTTGTTGACCTGTTAACAATGACTTGGCATAATATACTTTTCCAACTAAAATCTTATTAATTTTTGGAAGTTGGGTGAAAGGTTAAACGAGACCCAAAGTTCAGGGGATTATTTGAAACTTTGGTTATTTATATAACCATTACCCTAAGACTGTGTTTTGATAACACAAGCCTGATAAATTGTTGAAATCGACTTAAGAGAAAGAGAAGAAGCGAGGCAGAAGTGAAAGCAGAGAAAGGTTGTGAAGGATCGTTCAGTTTTTGTCAAATAGAGGTATGATTCTAGCTTAATACTTCTATCTGAATGTTATAATCGGTAAATAGTCTTGTTATTCAAGCTTTTAACCGTATAATTGATCGATTTACAAGATTTGAAGTTTCTGGGTTCTTCTGTCAAGTAGCCGACTCTGTATGAATATCGGACCGGAACGATGGTTTTGACCGATATAGTAGGTCGACCGGTATGTTGATTGACCGGTATAGCTCGTTGACTGGTATAGCTCTTTGACCGGTATGTTGATGACCGATATGTTAGTCGACCGGTAAGATGTAGTGATCGGTATCATAGTCGACCGGTAAGATGTAGCGACCGGTATAATTGGTACGACCGGTGTATGTATCGACCGGTATTATGTTAACCGGTCGTGGTGTTGAACGTAGTGGTTTTGACCGGGTCGCACAGTGTGTTGAATTATTTAGAAAAGGAAAGATTTTAGTCGCAAGTTAGCTTATCTTTGTATTTTGATAACATCGTAGGTGGTGTTAACCGTTAGAAGACAGAGGTTAAGCAAGAAGAATCAGAGGTGAGTCTTTCAAACTAAATCTTTTATGATTTTGACAGTTATTTGATAAATATGGGTTTTATAAACTACACGTTTATAGTATTGAAAGTTATGCAAATTTATTGAAAAAGGTTGATTTAATCAGTTTGGCATGTTTATGCTCAGTTTATATAAACTTGTTTATATATAGTTAGGACTAAGTGTATGCAAACATTTGAGTCAGAAGTCTGACCTAAGTCGGGAAGTGTGACCCGCCTGCTCGTACCGGGGAGTGTGGCCCGTTTATGCCATTAGGGTGTGTCCCTAAAATAAGGCAGTGCGAGACAGACATACCGTCTTTGACGGCAGTGTTTGTCAGTAGCTTAAGGTACGCTTGCGAAGCGTAAAAAGTGGTCAGTGATGGCCAGTAGATTGAGTTATGCCTACGTAGCATAAAGTATTTTCATGTTTGATTAAAAGAGCAAGTTATGTTTTTGAGATATCAAGTTTTGTTTAAATGTTTTAAATAATATTTGAACTGTTGCAGTAGTGATTGGAGGGACTCACTAGACCATTGGTCTAACCCTCGCTCTTTCAAAATTATAACCCTGTTTCAGGTTATCGAAAGGTAGCAGGTACAGATAAGGGTAAGGAGAAGATGTGAGGTATTTCCAGGAGCTAGAAGACTTCCTGCAATAATTTACTTTTTGACTCAGTTGTGTAATAGGTGATAGTTTTAAACCTTGTACTCTGAAATGTAAGCCTGGGGCAGTTTTTTTAGACAGAAATGTTATTTTGATATATGTATAAAGATACAGGTTGTTACAATTGGTATCAGAGCATTAGTTTAAGGGATATAGGTGACCAGATGGCGCTAGACTGAAACTGAGATAGTAGAAGCACAACTGAGAAGTAGGAAGGCCGTAGGAAGATAACATTAGGGTAGTAAGGACTAGCATGTAAAGTAAATTTGGAATTTCATCTGGCTAGTGTAATTGTGAATTTACAAGTACATGCTTGTGCTTAACTTACCGTAATGTGTAGCATGTTAGATTGAATGTCTTATGTTTCTTCTTATCAGAAGTATGTTTGAGCGAGTGTCAAGGAGTAGGTCTATGCTGAATCCTGAAATTGAGCCAGATAATGAAGTCGTTGCCGAAGAATGAACGACTGCTGTCAACCCGACTGCTAACCAAGGAAAGAGTCGCGGTCGTCAAGATGAAAGTGTAGAGGTAAGATTTGAGCAAGAAACTTCTCATCAAGAAAGTTCGGCTTCTGTGAGGGGTCAAAAACAGACAGAAAACCGTGGTGGAGGTAGAACACAAGGTTTTGTTACCCAAGAAACCTTCACTGCAGAAATGGGAAAATTACAAGAAACGTTGAACGCTTTATTGGCTCAGCGTAATAATGAGGTTTCGTCAAGCAAAGAAAAGAGTGAAGAAAAAGTGGAGACAGAGGTAGCAGAATCACCAGTAACTGTAGGAGGTAGCCACCCTCAGTCAAACCCCATTGTGACCACTAAAATGGTAGTGGGGAGAGGATGTAGTTTTAAGGAGTTTGCTGCTTGCAAGCCTCCTACCTATAAAGGGGAATGCGACCCAGTGTTAGCACTGAGATGGGTAAAAGGGATGGAGCTAGCATTTGATACTAGTAAATGTGCTGAGGAAGATAAAGTAGTTTATGCTTTGTCAATGTTGAAAGATGAAGTTGTAATGTGGTGGGATGTTGAAGCAGGAGGTTAAAGTTCGACGGTAGCTAAAGAAATGTTTTGGGGTGAGTTTGTGAAAAGATTTAAAGCATAGTTTTGTCCTCTGGCGGCAGTTAAAAAGTTGGAAGAAGAGTTTCTGAGTTTAGAGCAGAAGGGGATGTCAGTTCGAAAATATACTACAAAGTTTATTGAAAAGTCTCGATTTGCAGAAATTTATGTGCCTAATGAAGGAAGACGAGTAGAACGTTTCGTCTTTGGGCTGAGAAGTGATATTCGAGAATTTGTCTCGAACAAGGAACCGTCTACTTTTCAAGTGGCAGTAAATGCAGCTGAAATGAGAGAAAAAGAAAAGAATTGGCAAGCTACTGAAAGAAGTGGAGATAAAAGAAAATGGGATGGAACAGTTCGTGACTCCAAACCGTTTAAGTCTGTAAAGTTTGATCAGCGTTCTGTTAATAAGTTTGAAAGTAAGCCCTGTAGCAAGTGTAACCGAAGGCATAAAGGAGAATGTAAGATTGATCAAGAGGGCTGTTATAATAGTGGGAAGATTGGGCATTTGGCTAGGGATTGTTAGAGTTCGAGGTCTTGTTATCAGTGTGGATCTCCTGATCATATCAGGACTAATTGTCCACAATTGAAAAAGGGATCGGTTGGAGGATATGTAGAAAAGGGAGGTGAGAAAAAGGTGGAGCCAGCCAAAGCGAGGGCTAGAGTTTTCAATATGACAGCAGAAGAAGCGGCGGAGATACCTGATGTAGTGACAGGTACTTTCTTTATAGATTCAAATTATGCAAAAGTATTGTTTGATTCAGGCGCAAATTGTTCGTTTGTGTATCCAAATTTTGTGCATAAATTGAATGAGAAACCCAAGAAGCTTAGGCATGAATTGAAAGTAGAAGTGGCCGATAATAGTCAAATCTTAGTGGAGGAGGTGTATGATGGGTGTAGTATTGTCTTAGATGGGCAGTCATTTCCACTTCGACTGTACCGATGGGTATGGGAGAATTTGATGTTATTGTGGGAATGGACTGGTTGGCTTTTAATGATGCTCATATAGTATGCAATAAGAAATTAATTCGTATAGCACAGCCAGGTAAGGAAGAGATAGTAGTGTTTGGAGATCGGAGGGATAGAAAATCGTGCTTGATTTCAATGATTAAGGCTAAGCGGTGTCTAGTAAAAGGGTGTGTGGGGTTCTTAGATTATGTAATAGATGCTAAGAAGGAGAAGAAAGGATTAGAGTTAGTTCCGGTAGTAAGTGAATATCCAGAAGTATTTCTGGAAGATTTAACCACTTTGCCTCCTGATCGGCAAGTGGAATTTCGTATTGATTTAGTACCTGGAGCAACGCCGATTGCAAGAGCACCGTATAGACTGGCACCGACAGAAATGAAAGAAATGATGACTCAACTGCAAGAGTTGTTAGACAAGGGGTTTATTTGCCCTAGTACCTCACCATGGGGAGCGCTAATATTATTTGTTAAGAAGAAAGACAGGTCTATGAGAATGTGCATAGACTATCATGAGCTCAATAAGGTGACTGTTAAAAATAAATATCCGCTTCCCAGAATTGACGATCTTTTTGATCAACTTCAAGGAGCGAGCTATTTTTCGAAAATAGATCTACGATCTGGTTATCACCAATTGAAGGTGAGGGAGGAGAATGTACCTAAGACTGCCTTTCGTACGAGGTACGAACATTATGAGTTTCTAGTTATGCCATTTGGTCTGACTAATGCGCCAGCAACTTTCATGGACTTGATGAATAGAGTGTGTAGTCCGTTTTTAGATAAGTATGTCATAGTCTTTATAGATGATATACTGATTTATTCCCGGTCCAAAGAAGATCATGAAATTCATTTACGAGCGATTTTAGAATTGCTTAAACGCGAGAAATTGTACGCCAAGTTCTCAAAATGTGAATTTTGGCTGAAAGAAGTTCAGTTTTTAGGTCACGTGGTGTCGAAAGATGGGATTAAGGTTGATCCGGCTAAGATTGAAGCCATTAAAGGGTGGGAAGCGCCGAAAACTCCATCAGAAGTAAGAAGTTTTCTAGGATTGGCGGGTTATTATAGAAAGTTTATCCAGGACTTTTCAAGGATAGCTACGCCATTAACAGCGTTAACTAGAAAGAATGTCAAGTTTGTTTGTGAGGAAGCTCAGAAGGAAGCGTTCAGTAAATTGAAAGAGAGTCTAAGTAGTGCTCCTGTCTTGTCTTTACCCAACGGAACGGAAGGATTCGTAATTTATAGTGATGCTTCAAAGTTGGGTCTGGGATGTGTGTTAATGCAAGAAGGCAAGGTAATTGCTTATGCATCTCGTCAGTTGAAAGAACATGAAAAGAATTACCCAACGCATGATTTAGAGTTGGCAGCGGTAGTCTTTGATTTGAAAATTTGAAGGCATTACCTGTATGGGATCAAGTGTCAGATTTACACAGATCACAAGAGACTTTAATATCTTTTCAATCAGAAGGAGCTTAATATGAGGCAACGTAGGTGGATGAAGTTGTTAAGCGATTATGACTGTGATATTATGTACCATCCAGGCAAGGCCAATGTAGTAGCGGATGCTCTAAGTCGTAAGGAGCATGGAGAAATAACAAAAGTGGTGGCATATCGAGTTAATGTTGTTTCTAATTTCTTAGAAGAAGTTATAAAGTATCAAGAAGAAGCAATGTCAAAGGAAAATTGGAAAAGTGAAAGAATAGTTGGAATTGTTAACTCGTTAGTTGTTGACAATCGCGGAGTAAAGTGCTTTAATAAGAGAGAATGGATTCCAAAAGCAGGAGAACTGCGGCAGAAAGTATTGGAAGAAGCGCATAAATCCCGTTACTCAGTACATCCGGGAACCAACAAGATGTATAGAGATCTGAAACAAAGCTATTGGTGGCCAGGTTTAAAGAAAGATATTGCTCACTTCGTTGAACGATGTCTGACATGTTTGAAAGTTAAAGCTGAGCATCAGAGACCTTATGGGGAGCTTCAATCGTTAGAAATTCTAGTTTGGAAGTGGGACAAGATTATGAGGGATCTTGTTACCGGGTTACCTCGATCACCTAAGGGGCATGATGCCATTTGGGTGATAGTGGATAGACCCACAAAATCAGCTCATTTTCTACCGATCAAGAAGACGTACTCACTAGAGAAATGGGCTCGATTGTATATCGACGAGATAGTAACCAGACATGGAGTACCGTCGTCAATTGTGTCAGACAGGGATGCTCGTTTTACATCAGCTTTCTGGAGAAGTTTGCAAAGGGAATTAGGCTCTCAACTTAAGCTGAGTACGACCTATCACTATAACAACCTAAAAAAACAGAGTAAATTAAAACTTCGGAAGATAGGCAAAATAACGTTCGCATTTGGTATAAACCTTTACAAAACCTGAGAATGGATAAGGAAATCAACAACAAACTAATCTTAATACATCTATCTAGATTACATCGATTGACGACCCAAAATCACCAAAAGATGGGACTTAAACAATGCCCAACAATGACTACTAGTCATCTAAAAAATGCCTCTAAGACATGCTCGACACTCACGACCTTGGCACCCCACCGCTAAGGGAACCTGTTATACATATCATTTGAGAAAAAAGTGTTAGGCTTAAAGCCTAGTGAGAACATACAGTTTATAGATTTCAAAGGATATAAACAATAGAAACATAAGTAAATCTTTTCAAGAATTTTAGTTTACAAATGAAAATCTTTATCAAGAAAGGACAAACGGTCCCAAAAGTTTATCTCGCGACGACGGGGGATACCCGATTTACCAAGGATGGTGGCAGAACACAAAAGTAGGCCACGATCCGAGTTGTGAGCTAAATACTTGGAATCCATGGCTACGAACACTTCGGTCCGTACTAAGATGTGAGGGAGGGCCCCCGAGGAAACCAAGTCATACTCGTTCACTAGGACTACACTTGACCGATAGCTAGTAACCGGTCTCACATAACCGTATCAAACGCTCCCGAGGATCAAACACATCCATAGCTACAAAAAAGGGGAAAAGACATCCCAATAATATAAGTCGACTCAAAACCTAGGGATCCACTAGTAATAGTCCTAAACTTGTCACAATAACATGTGTGACTCACCAAAGCTAAACGTATAGCTTCCAAAAACATTTATAACCAAAATGCCTTTTTCAAGTTTAACTACTGATAAGAATGAAAATCATTAAATGAGTTTATAACCAAAATGCCCAATAAATGGTTCTAATCCGACCCGAAACTGACCACTTAATGCGATCACCATACTTACCGTCACTCCAAGTAACGAAAAAAATAAAATCATTAACTTTTTCTAACAATTACCCATTCAGAAGCTTTCTTACCTCTCCTATGGTCGCCATACCAAGGCAGTTCACGTAAGTACGAGAATGAATAAGGAGGAAATTAACATAATTGAACACGAAGGATACGTACTACTACATCTACCAAATATCATAACATTAGTAAACCAACACAAGAGAACGTACCACTACATTACCAATTGTCACAGTAACGACACTTCAAGCACCATCACGTATAAATATCCTCATAATAACATTAGCTAGGTGAGATTATGAACATATAATACATAAAGGTCTCGTTACCATCGTCACAACGCTTGATAACCATAGTTTCCGTCGACTCTAAGACTAACCCATCTTAGAAATTCTACCCATCTCACAATCATTGCCTAACATACTCAGTCTAAGTCTAGACATCTTACATTCATCCCTAGTTCACTTAAACTAGAGCTCTTATACCAACTTATAACACCCTAAAAAAATAGACTAAATTAAAACTTCGAAAGATAGGCAAAATGACGTTCGCATTTGGTATAAACCTTTACAAAACCTGAGAATGGATAAGGAATTCAACAACAAACAAATCTAAATACATCTATCTAGATTACATCGGTTGGCGACCCAAAATCACCAAAAGATGGGACTTCAACAATGCCCAACAACGACTTCTAGTCATCTCAAAAATGCCTCTAAGACATGCTCGACACTCACGACCTTGGCACCCCACCGCTAAGGGAACCTGTTATACATATCATTTGAGAAAAAGTGTTAGGCTTAAAGCCTAGTGAGAACATACAGTTTATAGATTTCAAAGGATATAAACAATAGTAACATAAGTAAATCTTTTCAAGAATTTTAGTTTACAAATGAAGATCTTTATCAAGAAAAGACAAACGGTCCCAAAAGTTCATCTCGCGACAACGGGGGATACCCGATTTACCAAGGATGGTGGCGGAACACAAAAGTAGGCCACGATCCGAGTTGTGAGCTAAATACTTGGAATCCATGGCCACGAACTCTTCGGTCCGTACTAAGATGTGAGGGAGGGCCCCCGAGGAAACCAAGTCATACTCGTTCACTAGGACTACACTTGACCCATAGCTAGTAACCGGTCTCACATAACCGAACCAAGCGTTCCCGAGGATCAAACGCATTCATAGCTACAAAAAAAAGGGAAAAAATATCCCAATAATATAAGTCGACTCAAAACCTAGGGATCCACTATAATTGTCTAAACTAGTCACAATAACATGTGTGACTCACCAAAGCTAAACGTATAGCTTCCAAAAACATTTATAACCAAAATGCCTTTTTCAAGTTTAACTGCTGATAAGAATGAAAATCATAAAATGAGTTTATATACATTCTTTCAAGTAATCCACATAGATGTGAAAGTAAATTTCCATTTTACTTTCAATAAGATCAAACCCTTCACATTTCCGGAAAATGATTAGGAACCCTAAAATATCCCCAAAACTCAAGTTAGGTCAAAATGCCATAAACTTAGATCCAAAACCATGGAGATATATAGGAGTTCAAAATGTAACCTTTGATATGTATAAAGTTTGTAAAATAGTAGTAGGAACTCACAAAGTAGGTTTTTAGAAGAAAACCCAAAACATAGACTTGAACACTTGGGGAAGATGTAGATCTTGAAGGATGCTTCATTGAAATCACTTGGAAGAACCTTCTATGATGGTTTAATACTCTTATCAACCCAAAATCTAGAAAATATAAGGTAGGAGACAAAAACCCCAAAATCAAGCTTTTGGATACTTGAAGAAGATGAAGATGGAGATGGTGATGAAGCTTCCAAACCGAACATTTGGATGAAACACCCAACTTCTAGTAATAGATGATGCGATTTGGGTGAAGAAAAAAAATCCTAGAATCGGTTTCTATGAAGGGAAGGAGAAGAGAGGAGAAATAAGGATGAAAAATGAGATGAGAATAATAAAAAAATGAGGCTGAAAATCGATTTAAGCTGCTGGACTCACTGATGGGGCGCACGACCCGTGCGCATCCCATGAAGGAAAAACGCACGGCCCGTGCGCATGAGGCAGAAGCCTCAATCCCTTCTCAAAACATGATTTGGCCATAACTTCTTCGTTATAGCTCCGTTTTCGCTCCGGAAAGGACCATTGGACTCGTAAATGAATCCTTCATCTAACAAGACTATAAAAGCAAGGATTCCAGTACAAAGTCAAACATCTTATTTTTCCGTATTACATCGGTTTCCGCAATAACTCAAAATGATAACTTTCGAAAATCGGGGTGTTACAATACTCCCAACCTTAAAAGAGATTTCGTCCTCGAAATCTAGCACCAACCAATCACCCAATAACGCCCTTGGCGAGGTCAAATGTTTCCCTATCCAAAAGGAATACCTTCACTAAACCTTACCTCATATACGAACTCGATTACATCCCGGTTGAGGTCGTCGCCGCGTTCGTTATAACGAACCATCGCCAACTCAACCTCAACTTTCTATATAACTCACCCAAAGCGGGATGAACGTTAAGTTTTGGCTTAATCACATTCTTGACATTAAATCTCGGTTGTCTCCCAACCTTATGTTGTTCATATCACCTCAAGAACAACTTACGACCTTAATCAATCATTTCCACCAAGGATACCCCAAAGCAAACATTTCCCTTAGATACCTCTAAATACGACGCATCAAGGTCTCCGTGAAAATCAATTTGTACTAAAAGTCCACCTCGACATTCCCACCAAATGTATCCAATAAACATTACCACCAAACTCCCACCATGCACTCAAGCATCGATTTCTAAATTAGCGAAAGTCCTGACAATTATCAAAATACCAACGATTGATTTCTTAATTATCAACATCTAATTTCCTTAAGTTTACCGCTCGTCCTGCAGACGCACCAGATCTAACGGAATTACATTGAAGCACACCAACAGTTATTGTTCTCAAAATAGAGTGTCGACACCTATCCTCGGATTGACCATTATGAAAACGTGGTATACTACCAAATATTTCATTCTCGATTAGCAATGTCGATTCAAAGTTGACACCTACTCTTGGAAGTAGTCGACCAACTCCAATCTCCTTACCAATCAACCATAACATCATCATTAATCCAATTACCCAACAATATAGTATACCACCGACACATAGCATGTTGTCGTACCAAATTCCCAAAATTCCAAAATCAACCATATCCGAACTACCGAACATGATTTTAATCCGTAGGTTTAACGAAGCATACAGATCGTTACTTAACTAACTGATAGAAAGGACTTGTCTAACGCCTCAAACTCCGAGGACTCTCTTAATCCTTAATATCGACTTCTAACACGAGGGGGCCTACACCTATAGCCCAATGAGTTCAAGGTTTTTCACACTACTATGACAATTTGAAATTTATAAAACTCTCAAATACATAAGTTTCACATCAATTAAACGTGCGGTGAAAATACTCTATCGTGCATTCGATAGGTTTCAAAATTGATCACCAATGCCACGCATATAAAACCATTTTCAAAACTCATTTGATAAGTGCTTTCGCTAATAAAATGATAACGAAAGATGCGTAACAAAATTTTCAAACGAACTACCAGGGTCTTAGTATGCATCAATTTATGCCATGCATATGAAAATAACTTTCCGACCTATAACATGTGCAATAAAAATTTGTACAACTCCCAAAAGAGGGTTTCACAATTTCAACTTTAAAATCTTTCACTTTAACACCCAACATCGAAAGATAAAATTTCCAACAAGACCTATATACGTCCGATCATTTCCCAAAATTTAGTAAAGACATATGCATGCTATTTGAGCAATTGGAAGAGTAATTTAGTTTAATTCCAAACTGTATAAATAAAATGTTCCCAAAACCCAAGACAATATGCTCATAATATCGAACTCTTAAAGTTTTCTCTCTTTTATTCACAAAGCGGTACGAAATAAGATTTCACAACAAAACTTGCATGCGACCGTTTATTTCATAAAGCTAGTAGATTGATATGCGAATGCACCTGGTTAAAACATGAAATAATTTATGTCAGTTTCGAGTTCAAAGACAAATATAAACATGCTCTTATCGTTCTAAAACATTGGCTGAAATACCATGACGGAAACTTCCAATAGAATATGCATACATGATATGTGCAACTGAACTGCTCCCACTAAATTCAAAGAGAGACAATACCACTGTTTTTAAACTGGACCAATTTCCTCAAGACTCCATTTAGTTAAAACCGAGCCAACGACCCAACAATTTACATAAATACTCAATGAAAGCCAATAGGGGCATCGAAATACGTTTGACCAATAATTATGCAACTACTACGACCCAAAAAGGTAATTAACCAAAAACTTCTCATTGGTTGAAACAAAATGTTTTCCAAAGGAACTCTTTCTCTTCATTCTTCCAAAACGACCCATAGTTCAATGACATGCATTTTCCAACGGTTTATAAAATCGTATGCACCAAATGGGCAATTATATAAATGACCTCCATTTATGTATTACATCGTCAAAGGAATATATCAAAATGATTCATTTAACAAAATAAGAGAACAACTCATTTACTACTAATATGCATTTTATAAATGGATGCCTCAACGCCAAAATATTCTTTTATGGAATAATGAAATCCCACACTTATTCAAAATGAGAATACTGGTAATACTCGAATAATGACATTTGAGTAAGCTCTATAAAATAAACATCAAAATATAAGTAAACTCAAGTTTCTAAGATTATAGCATAAGAGAATAATCTCAGACTTAAAAGAAATAAACTAACGCATTCCAAAATATGAAATTCCCAAATACGATGCAATAAATACAAATCATAACGAGGCGCTCTACAATAAGCTATCAAAACAGGACAAGTGTCCCCAAGACCCAACTAAATCCAAAGACCCAACGTTGAAAATCATAAACTTAACTCAAAAGTAAATGGCCCAAAATAATGCAACCCATGCTTCAACACACACGAATAACTCCAACATGATTTAGATTGGAACCAAACATTTTCCAAGTGGATTTATACCATTTATCCTTTCAAATCATCCCATGACCCCCAATAAAATGCATTTATACTCAAAATATGCTCCATGCAATAAATCGTTTAAATACCAAAATTGTATGATTTATTTATCAAAATGCTCAAAATCCTAAATGTGGGTGTTTTATAAGTTTATAAAGTTGAATACTTCCAATTAACCAAAACTTATCAGATGATTTGCATTTAACAATTTTTACATAAAAAATGCAAACACTTTAAAATAGACATTTTGGCATGTACACCGTTTTCACAAATCAGCTTGAACTCATGCTCCTTGATTTCTCTAGTTAAACTATCGTCCTCCTGATGCTCAACATCTTAAGGCAAAGATCACGGACTTCATAGGTTCACTTCACCATTTCTCCTCGAATACATCGATTCAAAAGTCTATGGTTCTAATCCGACCCGAAACTGACCACTTAATGCGATCACCATACTTACCGTCACTCCAAGTAACAAAAAAAATAAAATCATTAACTTTTTCTAACAGTTACCCATTCAGAAGCTTTCTTACCTCTCCTATGGTCGCCATACCAAGGCAGTTCACGTAAGTACGAGAATAAATAAGGAGGAAATTAACAGGATTGAACACGAAGGATACGTACTACTACATCTACCAAATATCATAACATTAGTAAACCAACACAAGAGAACGTACCACTACATTACCAATTGTCACAGTAACGACACTTAAATATCCTCATAATAACTTTAGCTAGGTGAGATTATGAACATATAATACATAAAGGTTCTCGTTAACATCGTCACAACGCTTGATAACCATAGTTTCCGTCGACTCTAAGACTAACCCATCTTACAAATTCTACCCATCTCACAATCATTGCCTAACATACTCAGTCTAAGTCTAGACATCTTACATTCATGCCTAGTTCACTTAAACTAGAGCTCTGATACCAACTTATAACACCCTAAAAAAATAGACTAAATTAAAACTTCGGAAGATAGGCAAAATGACGTTCGCATTTGGTATAAACCTTTACAAAACCTGAGAATGGATAAGGAAATCAACAACAAACAAATCTAAATACATCTATCTAGATTACATCGGTTGACGACCCAAAATCACCAAAAGATGGGACTTAAACAATGCCCAACAACGCCTACTAGTCATCTCAAAAATGCCTCTAAGACATGCTCGACACTCACGACCTTGGCACCCCACCGCTAAGGGAACCTGTTATACATATCATTTGAGAAAAAGTGTTAGGCTTAAAGCCTAGTGAGAACATACAGTTTATAGATTTCAAAGGATATAAACAATAGTATCATAAGTAAATCTTTTCAAGAATTTTAGTTTACAAATGAAGATCTTTATCAAGAAAGGACAAACGGTCCCAAAAGTTCATCTCGCGACAACGGGGGATACCCGATCTACCAAGGATGGTGGCGGAACACAAAAGTAGGCCACGATCCGAGTTGTGAGCTAAATACTTGGAATCCATGGCCACGAACACTCCGGTCCGTACTAAGATGTGAGGGAGGGCCCCCGAGGAAACCAAGTCATACTCGTTCACTAGGACTACACTTGACCCATAGCTAGTAACCGGTATCACATAACCGTACCAAACGCTCCCGAGGATCAAACGCATCCATAGCTACAAAAAAAGGGGAAAAGACATCCCAATAATATAAGTCGACTCAAAACCTAGGGATCCACTATAATAGTCTAAACTTGTCACAATAACATGTGTGACTCACCAAAGCTAAACGTATAGCCTCCAAAAACATTTATAACCAAAATGCCTTTTTCAAGTTTAACTGCTGATAAGAATGAAAATCATAAAATGAGTTTATATACATTCTTTCAAGTAATCCACATAGATGTGCAAGTAAATTTCCATTTTACTTTCAATAAGATCAAACCCTTCACATTTCCAGAAAATGATTAGGAACCCTAAAATATCCCAAAAACTCAAGTTAGGTCAAAATGCCATAAACTTAGATCCAAAACCATGGAGATATATAGGAGTTCAAAATGTAACCTTTGATATGTATAAAGTTTGTAAAATAGTAGTAACTCACAAAGTAGGTTTTTAGAAGAAAACCCAAAACTTTGACTTGAACACTTGGGGAAGATGAAGATCTTGAAGGATGCTTCATTGAAATCACTTGGAAGAACCTTCTATGATGGTTTAATACTCTTATCAACCCAAAATCTAGAAAATATAAGGTAGGAGACGAAAACCCCAAAATCAAGCTTTTGGATACTTGAAGAAGATGAAGATGGAGATGGTGATGAAGCTTCCAAACCGAACATTTGGATGAAACACCCAGATTCTAGTAATAGATGATGCGATTTGGGTGAAGAAAAAAACCCTAGAATCGGTTTCTATGAAGGGAAGAATAAGAGAGGAGAAATAAGGATGAAAAATGAGATGAGAATGAGAAATGAGGCTGAAAATCGATTTAAGCTACTGGACTCACTGATGGGGCACACGACCCGTGAGCATCCCATGAAGGAAAAACGTACGACCCGTGCGCATGAGGCAGAAGCCTCAATTCCTTCTCAAAACATGATTTGGCCATAACTTCTTCGTTATAGCTCCTTTTCGCTCCAGAAAGGACCGTTGGACTCGTAAATGAATCCTTCATCTAACAAGACTATAAAATCAAGGATTCCAGTACAAAGTCAAACATCTTATTTTTTCGTAATACATCGGTTTCTGCAATAACTCAAAATGATAACTTTCGAAAATCGGGGTGTTACAATCACCCACAAACTGACGGCCAGCGTGAGAGAACCATACAGACATGGGAAGATATGCTTCGTGCATGTGTAATTGATTTTAAAGGTTCGTGGGAAATTCATTTACCGTTAATTGAATTTTCTTACAACAATAGTTATCATGCTAGCATTCAAGCGGCCCCGTTCGAAGCATTGTATGGTCGTAAATGTAGAACACCTTTTTGTTGGAATGAGGTGGGTGAAAGACAGCTAGCGGGACCGGAAATAGTACAGGTGACAGCTGATAAAGTCGACCAGATTCGAGCAAGATTAAAGATTGCTCAAGATCGTCAGAAAATGTATGCTGATAAGTGGAGGAAACCGATAGAGTTTCAGATAGGAGAGAAGTTAATGTTGAAAGTTTCGCCCTGGAAAGGGGTAGTTCGATTTGGAAAGAAAGGAAAATTAAGACCAACGTTTGTTGGACCATTTATTATCACATGACGTGTTGGTGAAGTGGCCTACGAACTTGATCTACCAGAAAGTTTGCGTGAGATTCATCCCACATTTCATGTGTCAAACTTGAAGAAGTGTTTGGCAGAAACAAATGTAGTAGTTCCTTTACAAGACATTCAGGTAGATGAAAAATTAAGTTATATTGAGGAGCCCGTAGCAATTTCGGACCTCAAAGTAAAGAAGTTGAGAAACAAGGAGATTCGATTAGTGAACGTACAATGGAAATTTCACAAAGGACAAGAATCAACATAGGAAGTAGAAGCGGACATGAAATCTCAGTATCCCCATTTGTTTAGCGATAGAATTCCGGGGACGAAATTCTCTTAAGGGGGGAAGATTGTAATATCTGGATCTGAAATTTTATTAAATTTTGGAAGTTGGGTGAAAAGTTAAACGAGACCCAAAGTTCAGGGGGTTATTTGAAACTTTGGTTATTTATATAACCATTACCCTAAGATTGTGTTTTCATAACACAAGCCTGATAAATTATTGAAACCGACTTAAGAGAAAGAGAAGAAGCGAGGCAGAAGTGAAAGCAGAGAAAGGTTGTGAAGGATCGTTCAGTTTTTGTCAAATAGAGGTATGATTCTAGCTTAATACTTCTATCTGAATGTTATAGTCGGTAAATAGTCTTGTTATTCAAGCTTTTAATCGTATAATTGATCGATTTACAAGATTTGAAGTTTCTGGGTTCTTCTGTAAAGTAGCCGACTCTGTATGAATATCGGATCGGAACGATGGTTTTGACCGGTATAGTAGGTCGACCGGTATATTGATTGACCGTTATAGCTCGTTGACTGGTATAGCTCTTTGACCGGTATGTTGATGACCGATATGTTAGTCGACCGGTAAGATGTAGTGACCGGTATCATAGTCGACCGGTAAGATGTAGTGACCTGTATAATTGGTACGACCGGTGTATGTATCGACCGGTATTATGTTAACCGGTCATGGTGTTGAACGAAGTGGTTTTGACCGGGTCGCATAGTGTGTTGAATTATTTAGAAAAGGAAAGATTTTAGTCGCAAGTTAGCTTATCTTTGTATTTTGATAACATCGTAGGTGGTGTTAACCGTTAGAAGACAGAGGTTAAGCAAGAAGAATCAGAGGTGAGTCTTTCAAACTAAATCTTTTATGATTTTGACAGTTATTTGATAAATGTGGGTTTTATAAACTACACGTTTATAATATTGAAAGTTATGCAGATTTATTGAAAAAGGTTGATTTAATCAGTTTGGCATGTTTATGCTTAGTTTATATAAACTTGTTTTATATATAGTCAGGACTAAGTGTATGCATACTTTTGAGTCAGAAGTCTGACCTAAGTCGGGAAGTGTGACCCGCCTGCTCGTACCGGGGAGTGTGGCCCGTTTATACCATTAGGGTGTGTCCCTAAAATAAGGCAGTGCGAGACAGACATACCGTCTTTGACGGCAGTGTTGGTCAGTAGCTTAAGGTACGCTTGCGAAGCGTTAAAAGTGGTCAGTGATGGCCAGTAGATTCAGTTATGCTTGCGTAGCATAAAGTATTTTCATGTTTGATTAAAATAGCAAGTTATATTTTTGAGATATCAAGCTTTGTTTAAATGTTTTAAATAATATTTGAACTGTTGCAGTAGTGATTGGAGGGACTCACTAGACCATTGGTCTAACCCTCGCTCTTTCAAAATTATAACCCTGTTTCAGGTTATCGAAAGGTAGCAGGTACAGATAAGGGTAAAGAGAAGTTGTGAGCTATTTCCAGGAGCTAGAAGACTTCCTGCAATAATTTACTTTTTGACTCAGTTGTGTAATAGGTGATAGTTGTAAACCTTGTACTCTGAAATGTAAACCTGGGGCAGTTTTTTAGACATAAATGTTATTTTTATATATGTATAAAGATACAGGTTGTTACAATTAATAAAAGAAAAATAAAGATGACCTGTCACGGTTGGTTCTCCTACCAAAAAAAATCTTTCACCCGTTTCCGGTGGTCACTTCGGCGGCCTCCTCTTCTTCTCCGGTGCCCCTTTTTCAACCCAAAATAAAGTCCTTAATGTGTGCATTCGTCACTCTTTTCATCCCCCAAAATAAACACCCAAACATATTTTCGAAGAACTAGGAATTTAACAAATGAGTTATTGCTACAGAAAAACAAGATCACCTGGAAATTAGCATCTAAAAAGCAATATATGAATTGAGCGATTATGAAAAATAGTGAAGAATATAAAGATATGGTAGGAGAAGTGAAAACCTAACAAATCTAAATAAAAATCTAACAAATCTAAATAAAAAATCTACAACAATGAGGGTAGGAGAAGAAACCCGACGTTAGGGTTTCAGTTTCGACTTACAGCGATTGAGCGATAAGGGAGGGAGAAGAACACTGAAATTAGGTTTTTGGTTTCGATTTACAGCGATGGGGGAAGGAGAAGAACACCGACGTTGGGTTTCGAACCTTTGGTCGTCTCGTAGCCGGCGTTGACTTCGTAAACATAAAGTCGAGACCCGCATTTGTGTCTTCGTAGAAGGACGAAGGTGGAGTGTCGGAGAAGAGGAGGGCACCATGTTTGAGAAGATGAGGACGCAAATGATGTAGGCTAGTGATGAAGAAGAAACGAAGGTGGTGGCAGATCACCAGGGAAAAAAATGGAGGTACAGTGGTAGGTTGATAAAGAATAAAGGACGAGGAAATGGAGGTGAAGCATGTGGGTTGTGGGGTGTTTGGGTTAAAGTCTTTTTTTGCTTTTGCTTTTTTTTTTCTAAATCTTTATTTATTTTTACATAAACATCCGATGATATGGCATTATGATATTCCACATAATATCTCTTTAATTTATTATTTGCCACATCATATTAAGGTGACCGGTTACTTATTCAACCGGTAAACGAGACCCTTAAATAAACGTAAACTTTGATTCAGACCTTTAAATGGTGATTTTAAAAGTTGGTTCCCTAAAATAGGAATAATGATAAAGTTAGTTCCATTTTAATGCAACTTTCCATCGAGTAAACAACATGTTAATTTGAAAGAGAAGTCAACAAATCAATTATTTGACTTAAAATTGTAATTATTCTTTGATGATGATGGCAATTGTGGGGACAAAAAGAAGAGTTCAAGGTCCATGGCTCAAGTATATATTTTACCCATCAAACTGAGTTGACTCAGGCGGCTCCAGGCATAATTGAGAAGCACCCTGGGGTGAGTTGAGCATGGCCTTATTACCTCAGATGCGTATGGCTGCTTCATCGTAATCTTTAGCAGCTTCTCTACTTGTGTCATATGTTCCTAGCCATACAACTCGGTCTATTTTGGCATAAAATGTAACACCCTAAAAATGAGGTAAATTTAAAACTTAAAAATTTGGCAATATGAGGGTTAATAAAACCTGTAAACATGAATGACTAAAACCCAATAAAGTCGGGATAGTTGCAACAATAAAGTAGCGGAAGGATAAGACATAATACATGACAACCTATCTAATTTAGAATATTTATCAAACTAGATTAAGGTGGGTGTCGCTATGACTTCAAAACGCTCTTCACACAAATTCCCAAAAATGCCCGGTCCTTCAATGGTCCTAGGTGCGCGTCCGGTGAAACAAGGTACATGCACACCACTAGAAGAACCCGTGAGTCATTAAACACCGAAACAAGTGTTAAACCAAAGTCTAGACACGTTATAATAATTTAACAGTTAATGATGTAAACAATGACTATGAAATTAAGTGTCACCGAAGCATCCGATGGTTGGACCAATGCCAACATTCATTTCGTAAAAATGTTCCAAGCCTGTACAAATACACAAGAGATACCTCTTGAAAGACGTGGGGAGACCTGTTTCCATCTTGGGTGACGAGAACACGTGAATGGGGTCACCCATGTTGTTATTGGATTTCATCTCATATCCCGGTTCTAGTTCCCATGCCATAAAAGATATCACAATCCTCAAAACGTTTATGCCTCTATTGCCTACTCCGTCGAGTTACACCTCAAGGACTTACGGACATGGGTGTTGTAACACCCGTAAAATTTATGGTACGTTAGGGGTCTTTCTTATGAGTCTAATTGTTAACCTCGGGGATTTTGCTAATATAGATTCATTTGGAACTTTGAAGATTAGAATCGTGCCTTGGTATTGGAATTGAGTTTTGGGGCTTGGCTGAAAGACAATGAGTTACGTGGGCTAGGGCGCGGCCTTGAAGTCGTGGCCAAAGTCGCGCGACTCGCTGGGTGTTTGGGCCTCTGAAGCATGCGTGGGTTAGGGCGTGTAAATGTAGCTTTTACGAACGGTTTTGTTAGCAATAATCGCGTACAAAAGTGACCCTTTCGTACGCGGTTTTTAGTAAATAACCGCGTATAAAAAGTAACCTTTATACGTGGTTTTATGGATGCAACCGTTTGTAATTGTCGAGTACCTTTTTTAAACTGTTTTTAATCTAGAATCATGTATAAAACCATATTTTTAGCAACGGTTCAAATTGAACCGTGTAAAAAGGTTCCAGATTCGTCCTTTATACGCGGTTTTTGTAAAAACAACAAAAAAACGTTTATAATTAGGCGCGTATAAAAGTCATATGTAGTAGTGTGTGATCATATTTCAAAATTTATTATTTTGTACTCATTTTGACCAATAATATGCTATCTTGTAACATTTGATGAGATGGATGCCCGTTTACGTACGGTAGATTTCCCATGTAATGTCGATAAATTTGACATTGATAACCACTTGGGTTGCACGTGGTGTACTGGTTAAACTTTAGGAGGATGTAGTGGAAGATTCCATCTACCCTAGGTAAATCCAGGCACTGTCGAAGCCCTTGTGGCCATGGAGGTTCACCTGCGATGACTCCAGGTCATTTGTGATTACTCGAGGGATTAGCCGATTCGCGTAAGCTGGTCTGAAATTGCTCGAGGGATTAGCCGATTCGCGTAAGCTGGTCTGAAACCTACAGCTACCAAAAAAACTTGACATTGATGCCATCATCAAGTTTACTAATCAAAATAGGTTTAAAAAAATAGGAAATTTGGAAACTTTACATTAAATAAAGAACTTTCAAACACCATCACTAAATAAAATTCATTGCATTTGTAGATTCATTTTACTCTATCAACTTTTACTTCCCCCGTTCCATATAAATGGCACAATGGAAATGACACACAATTTTTGAAATATGTAATTATTATACTTTTTTAATTAATCGAATGATACTTTTATCCTTAATAGAGAGAGGAATTCTTTTTTCATCTCATATTTGAGAATAAAATGGAAAATAGACATTTATTTTGAGACATATCCAGAAAAATGTACAATTAATTTGGGATGGAGGGAATGGCCAAGAAAGATGTTATAATGAGGAAAAAGAGCACTTTTCGAAAACTATAAACGGTAAAGTTGAGTTAGTGGCAAAATGATGGATTAGAGAGAATGAGAGGTATTCAACAACATTTAATCATTGTTTAAGAGAATTAGGCGCCTTTTATTAAACACTTACCGGGTAAGTGTTTATCGATATCATTTATCTTATTGATTGAGCATGACAAAGACCGAGAAACCATCCTACAAAAGAGTGGCTCCCTCCACCCATCTCCACAAAGAAATACAAATGAAGACATCCATGGCACCACTGCACCATCATCGTCAACGACGTGAAGATGTTTCTATGGAGGTTTACAAGGTCGTTGTCATTGATGATGATGGCTAAGGTGAAGGAAACAACAGGGATTGTCGGTCTCGAGGTGGTTCCGAACGCCAAGGAGGTATTAATTGGTCTTTACGATAAAGCCCTAAAGGAAATCCAGCGTGTACCTGAAGATGAACGTTACCGTAAAGCCATCGAGAGTTTCACGCGCCACTGTCTGAAGGTATGTGAAGAGGAAGATGATTGGGAAGCCATCGAGAAGCGACTTGGTTGTGCTCAAGTTGAAGAACTCATCGAAGAGCCATGTCAGAAAAGCCCTAGGCGACGGCGATGATTTGGTGGTGAAGAGGATCATGTTCCAATTGATTTCTCAATTGTGGAAGAAAGATGAGGAGAAAGAGGCGGTTTTGAGATCAAATTACAAGGTTACCCTTAAACTTTTAAAACTTTTACTAATATTACAAAAAATGTCATCCTTTTTAATGACCTTTGGTTAAAACTCATGAATGATTGAGATTAGTCCTCACAGTCCTCAATTTTTTACGGTTCTCATTTGATTACCGTCCTATGTGTATATATATATATTGCATATATTTTTTGAGTAGAAGCACTGGATTCATATAAATATATTGTGTAGTGTATATATATATATATATATATATATATATATATATTTCTGCCTCGGGGATTACGCCTCGGTCCTCCTCGAGGCTTACGACTCGCCTCGTTGAGGGAAAACGCCTTGAGGCACGATTCCGCTTTTTAAAACCTTGCATAAAATAAAAAATATAATATAACATATTATTGTTAATTTTTTCTAATAGAAAATTAGGTAATATGTTAAAAAGATCAAAAAGGTCTCGTAGTTAACAGTTGAATTTTAAATCGTAACAAGTCTAGTCATAATTTTTGACATACCATGATTTACTTAGACAAAAATGAAAGTTAGGAGATGGATGAGGGACGTTTTCTGTCAAAGAGTAGTAATATCTATTTGTTAATAAAAAATGTACGCTTGAAGTATTTCAAGGACTATTCAAAAAGATCACATGGCTTTGTCTTCCTCTCCATCCCCCACGAACTCGTTCATTCATGGAAGCTTTCGTTTCAAGGATGTTCCTTCCCCCCCCCCCCCCCCCCCCCCCCCCCCTTTGTTCCTTTAATAGATTTTTTTCTCCACATATGTTGCATCCACATTGTCTCCCTACAATGACATTCTCTACATATTTCTTGAAACCAATCCAACCCCACTCCACTCATCACCTCCTTGTTCCAGTGAGCTAAGGTTTTCTCCGGCCGTGGTGAGTAATTAAACCCAAGATTTAATTTCAATCATCTATCTATTAGTTAATTAACTGAAAAACTCATGTTTCTTAATTAACTACACGGATGATCCTCCAACTATTCAACACAAGATAAGATATGTTGGTGATTTTAGTGTCACCGGCCATTCAAGTGTAATAGGATATAACACGAGTGCTAGTGGGTTTCAAATTGTAACCTAATACAAGTTATAAGACGAGTTTGATCCCAGACACGACGAAATGGCAAGGGTCAAGGGGGTCGTGCCCCTTGCGAGGTCTAAGGGGCAGAACTCTTGGCGGTGGTCCTGCGGGATTGGGGGCAGCACCCCAAAAGCTCTTCAGAATTTTGCACTTGGAATGCAGTTGAAAAACTCCATCAGAATGAAGAAAGCTTTAGTTCTAATCAGTTTGGAGATTAAGATTAAGAGGTGTAATTTTCAAACTTAGTTCTGAAAATTGAACTTCGTTATCTCTGAGCCATAGTCGACTATCTCTGGATTAGCTATCTTTGAACCAGAGTCTGACTATGTCTGGTTTGCTATCTTTGGACCTGCAGTTACTGAACATTTATTGCTCAGTTATTTCCAACCCATGATCTTACCTAAAACGGTTGTAACCGACCATTATTGCTAATAATTTGTCATTATTGACGTTTCAATTATTTTCCTTATTTTACGAATGAGACTACTATATATACCCTATATACTTACGAATTTGAAAAAACTTCATATACTTTCCAGTAGTTTTACTATCGTTTTTATGCCTAAAAACGATAGTGAAGTCTTGTCCCATATTAAATTTCGTGTAACCCAGGCGCGCATAGGGTGAAATATCAATTTGGAAAGTGAACTCACACAATTCTCAAGAAATCTGATTGCCTAATCGACTCTATTACCCTCTTTCTCTAACAAAATACGCATTTGGAAACCAAGTTTATGAGTTTGTAGGGATAAATCAGTTCTAGGCTCGCATAAAAACCAGTGGCAAATAACTTCCTACAACTAACTATCAACCTTTTCTCTTGGTATCTATATAATGTTGGTGTACAAATACAACAGAAAATGAACTAGGTTGAGTTATTCGACTTCCTTCCACCCATGCATCCTTCTAATAATCACAAGACATTATCCAATGTTTGTTTCTAGTATATATTAGAATAAATTAAAAGAATAACAAGTGTGTTATAATTAAATATAATTAAGTTTTTGGCTAAGTAAGTTGTATGAAAAAAATATATTTTGTGTGATTTTACACTAAGATCACAATCAAAGTCGCCTTGAATCAAATGTGATTTTACACTAAGATTACGTGTAAAATCACATGTGATTCAACCATTTTTATGTTCTCTTATATAATTATTGTCCTCGTATAAATGTGAATTTTCCTAATTATAATAGCTGAGAATACACCTACTTCTCACTACGACTAAAATATTACATTTAACTCTTTATGCTTTTTGTGATATTGTATAAATGACTTCCTCACATTTCAGTTATTTTTTAAAAAAATTAAAATTACTATAGTATTTTATATTACAAAAAGTAGTTTTTTTTTTCAGGTTTCATAAGAGACTTTCTAGAAGTATCTTAAATAATACAAATATAATTATTCTCATATTAAATCAATAAAAATTTACTAGGTGTTGAAATGTTGGACATCATAAGATGTTTCTAGGGGTGCTCAAATTTCCAATCAACCCGACCAACCCAACTCGAAAAAAACGTAAAAAAATTCAAACCGAGGTAACCCGATACATAATCGATACAAAAACCGCATCTATTGGGTTGGAAACGGGTTGAGCCCAAAGTAACCCGACCAACCCGTCAACCCGACCAAACTTGTACATTTTTTTATTATTAATGATTTTAGACTTTTAGCGTTTTCTTTCTATCAATTCTCAAGTCTTCATATCTTAGTCGTAGTTTAGACCATTCTACGAGACCATGCCTGTTGGGGCTAAAATGAACCAAGTCTGGTTAGTGCTGCTAGAGTATTGAAGATTACTACTGCTGAAGTCTTTAGTACTGCTAGTTGAAGGATTACTACTGCTAGCAGAATTTCTAGTGCTTGGAGAGTTAGTACTGCTAGTAGTTAGTACTGCTTGAAGATTACTACTACAAGCATGTTAATACTGCTGAGGATTGAAGATTAATGATGTTGGATGATTAATACTGCTTATGAAGATAAGGATGCTTAAAGCGAAAGACTAGGAGCTGGAAATAAAGATAAAGACAATTATGGAGTGGATTATGAAGATCAATTTTGTTTTGATAAGTATCTTGTAATTAATTATGTATATATAGTCTAGAAATCTTTGATTGAGATATAGTTTTTGATATACGTTTGTTTGAGAGAGAATTAACCTCAAGGTTCTTTGTAGTCCTTTCAATAGAGAAGTATTGAACGTCTGTTGAGCTTGTTCAACAGATTGAGGTTTGGTCTGTAATCATTAAGTTAAATCAATAAAACTTGTGGTTTGACTTCATATACTGTTTTGATTGATTTATTGTTAAAGTGTTTTTCCGCGACTTCTTTAACATAGTTTCTGAGTGTTTATTAAATTCTTGTTTCGAATTTCGATCCTGACAAGTGGTATCAGAGCCTTCAACTCAGAAATCAAAAATTATCATGGACGGATCTCATGACAGTGTTCTTGTTTCAAAGGTCCCCATGCTCAAACCCACTGAGTTTGACATGTGGAAAATCAGAATCAGGCAGTACATTCTTCCTACAGATTACTCAATGTGGGATATCATTGAGAATGGTCCCTCTGATGGAGGAAAGATGGACGTAGATGGCAAGAGACCTCCACCAAAGACTGATGGAGAAAGAAAGATGAGGCAGACTGAGATGAAAGCCTTGAGCACTCTGCTCTTGGCAATTCCTAATGAGCACCAACATCAATTCTGCAACTGTTCTGATGCTCAAATCCTGTGGAATGCATTGGAGAAGAGATTTTCAGGAACTAAAAGCACTAAGAGGAATCAGAAGGCAATTCTCAAACAACAATATGAGAATTTTATGTCTACAAAGAATGAGTCCATGACTCAAACCATTGATAGATTCAATAAGTTGATTGGAGAGTTGGCCACTGTTGGTGTCAAGATGGACCAGGATGATGTCAACAGAAAATTTCTAAGATCTCTTGGTGAAGAATGGGTGATGTACACTGTATCCTTCAGACAGAATGATAATCTGGAGGATAAGGAACTTGATGATCTCTACAATGATCTAAGGGTATTTGAAGCAGAAGTTGAATCTAAGAAAAGGCCTTCTGGATACTCTCATAATTCTGCCCTCCTATCATCTACTACTGATTCTACTGCTAATACAGAATCAGTTGGTGCTGCTTATGGCTCAAAACAGGATGGGTCCAATGATTTTGTTTTGGAGGCATTCTTTGCTAGTCATGCTAAATCTGCTCTTATCAATGATGATCTGGAGCAGATCAATGTAGATGACCTTGAAGAGATGGATATCAAGTGGCATATGGCAATGCTCACCATGAGAGTCAAAAGATTCATCAAAAGAACAGGTAGGAACAATTTTGCCATGAGAAGAGAAGATGGTGTTGGATTTGATAAATCCAAGGTGGAATGCTACAAATGCCATAATCTGGGACACTTTGCCAGAGAGTGCAGAGGAGGAACTGTTCAACAGCATGGAAGCAATAATCAACAACCAAAGCCCACCAACTATAACAAAAATTCATCTCAAGCTCTTGTCTCACAAGAAGGAATGGGCTTTGATTTGAGTGATCAAGCAGAGGAGGTAATTCAGAACCAAGCATTGATGGCTGAAGTTTCAGAGTCATCAAGCACTACAATCCCCACTGAGGTAAATTCTAACATTTGCTCTAAACCCTGTCTTCAAACTGTTAAAAAGTACAGGGATCACAATCAGAGCATGTGTGATGACCTTAAAAGGTTAGAGAAAGATAGAAGAGAGTATGTTTTGATAGTTGAGAAGTTTGAAGAACAAATAAAGGCATATCAAGCCAATGAACTTCAACATTCTTATGATCTCAACTATTGGAAGTGGGAGAAGAATGAGTTAGAGAGTAAGCTAGAGAAGTCTAGAGAGGAGTGTGAAAAAGTTAAGAGTGAATTTGAGAAGGACAAACTAGACATTGAGAAATATTCCAATGCTTCTAGATCAATGGACTCTTTACTTAAATCTCAAATTCATGACAAACTGAGAAGAGGAATAGGCTACAACACCAGCCTTCCACCATACAACAATAACTACATTCCACCCATCTCTGACCTCTTAGAAAGACAGGATAAGAATGACTTACCTACAGGAGCCACAAAAGTAGATCCTTTAGACAAAGTAGTGGTTGAGGAAGATTCTGAAGAAGAAGACTCTGAGAGTAAGAATGAGGAAGACCATAAAGATATTCCCTTAGAAAACCAAATTCTTACAAATGAGAGGGGAGGTAAACCATTTATCAAAAGTGATAAAGTGGAGATGTCTAAGACAGAAAAAGAGACTGTTAAGAGTGAGAAAGCTGAGACCTCCAGGAAAGGAAAGGAAAAGGTACAGGGAATTCACTACATGCAAACCTCTGTTATAAATCCCTGTAATTGTCAACAGAACAAGCCCCATAAACATGATAAAATAAGGGGAAATCAGATAAACAGAAATAATCAGTGGGCTCAAAAACAGGGAATCGATCTAAGCAAAATCAATAGACCAAAGCCCTGTTTTATCTGTGGCAAATTGAATCATCTTGCCAAATACTGTTATTTCAATCCTATTAACCAAAGAGTTACTTTTCAAAGACAAACACAAAATTCTTTTGATTATAGGAAGCAATCAAGAAATCACATGGGTGCTAATATGAGAACAGTACCAATGAAAACTGGGACTGCAAAATCTCATATTCAGAATAAGTTTGCTAAATCAAAAGAAAATACTCCAAGCAAGTCAAGGAGTAACTCACAGAACAATAAAGCAAACAACTTTGTCAAGGTTTGGGTTCCAAAAGTCAAGAAACCTGTTAGTACTGCTACCTCAAATAGTACTGCTAACAGAAATAGTACTGCAGATAGCAATACTACTGCTAACCAAGTTAGTACTGCTAACCAAGTTAGTACTGCTAACCTAGTTAGTACTGCTAACCCAGTTAGTACTGCTAGCAAGGATAGTGCTGCTACCAGTGTTAATGCTGTCAAGCCGATAATTTTGACAAAGTATTCCAGCCATGAGATTTCTAACTCTGATCATCTCATCTAGTCTAAGATTACTGATTATAAATATGTTGATGAGAAAGGGCAACCCAAGACCACTTTGGCTCGGGTTCCCTCTAAAAACTAACTGTTTTATCTTATGTGCAGGGCAACCAACAGCTCAAGAAGAAGAGCATTTGGCATGTAGATAGTGGTTGCCCTAGGCACATGACAGGTAACATGACCTGCCTTCAAAACTTCAAAAAGTTTGATGGAGGACATGTTGCGTTTGGTGACAATCCAGCAGGAGGTAAGATCAGTGGAAAAGGTATGGTATCAAAAGGTAAGATGTCCTTTGAAGATGTATACTATGTTGAGCAATTGAAACACAACCTGTTAAGTGTATCACAGGTCTGTGATAAGAAACATAGTATACTATTTACTGAGTCTGAATGTATTATCCTTTCTCCAGGATTCAAGGTAGTTGATGAAAATATGATACTACTTAGAACTCCTAGAAAGGATAATGTTTATTGTTTGGATTTAGAGAATGTAACATCTGATTCATCATTAAACTGTTTATTTTCAAAAGCTTCCTTAGATGAATCATCTCTTTGGCACAGAAGGATGTGTCACATGAACTTTAAAACAATGAACATTCTTGTGAAAAACAACCTTGTAAGAGGTTTACCTCAAAACGTTTTCTCATGTGATGATCATTGTGTTGCCTGTCTTAAAGGCAAGCAGCACAAAACTTCTCATAAGTCCAAAGAAATAAATACAATCTCTTCTCCTCTTCAATTATTGCATATGGATCTCTTTGGTCCTACAAATGTGATGAGTATTGGTAAGAAATCCTACTGCTTAGTCATTGTTGATGACTTCTCTAGATTTACTTGGGTATATTTTCTGAGGACTAAGGATGAGACAAGTGGACTGATCAAATCCTTTGTTCTTAGGATTGAAAACCAAACTAATCTAAGGGTTAAAGTCATCAGATCTGATAATGGAACTGAATTTAAAAACAATGACTTAAACAACTTTTGTGAGACTAAAGGTATTGAGAAACAATACAGTGCTCCTAGAACTCCTCAACAAAATGGTGTTGCTGAGAGAAGAAATAGGACACTAATTGAGGCTGCTAGATCTCTGTTGGCAGATTCAAAATTACCAATTACTTTCTGGGCAGAAGCAGTTAATACTGCTTGTTATGTCCAAAACAGAGTTCTAGTAGTCAAATCTCAAGGCAAGACACCTTATGAACTTTTTAACAAGAAGAAACCATTTATTGGATTTTTCAAACCTTTTGGGTGTCCTTGCACTATTCTCAACACCAAATCTCACTTAGGCAAGTTTGAAAGCAAAGCTGAAGATGGATTTCTTGTTGGATACTCATCTCAGAGTAAGGCTTATAGAGTATCTAATAGTTCTTAAAGGATTATAGAGGAAAGTGACAATGTCAAATGCAATGAGAACACACCAACTCAAATTAGTACAGGTCATGATTGGTTGTTTGACATTGATTCACTAACTAATGCATTGGGTTTTAGTAATGTGCAAAATGCAGGAACAAGATCAGAAAAGGTACAAGCATAGAGTTCAGAGTTTGTGTTGTTCCCAATACCTAGAGTAGATCCTGTTGAATTTTGCCAGCAAGAAAAGAATGATGCTTCAGAATCAGAAGATTCTGATCCAGACCAGGATGAAGATGTTAAAGCAGAAGAAGAGGACAAAGGTGATGAAGAGAATAAGAGTGATAAAGAGGATGCTCATAATTCAGGAAACACAGGTCCTGAGATGCCCATACTGTCAGAAGAGGACAGTCATGATCACAATTCTTCAGTGTATGGTGGAAGCACTCCAGAAAAGAATGACACCAACCTTGAAGCAAATCATAAAGAGGAGGCTGTCAATGCTACAAGAACTCAGAAGAATCATCCTCCTCAATTTGTGATTGGTGACATTAATTCCCCAATGATCACAAGGCAACAAAGCAAGTTAGGGGGATTGAAAGACATACAGACAGGCTTGTTATCTTGCTTCCTATCCCAGATTGAACCCAAGAAGGCCTATGATGCAATGAAAGACCCAAGTTGGATAGAAGCAATGCAAGAGGAGCTACTGTAGTTTGTGCTGCAAGATGTATGGGATCTGGTTGACCTTCCAAAAGGACACAGAGCAATTGGCACAAGATGGATCTTCTGGAATAAGAAAGATGAGAGAGGAATAGTAATAAAGAACAAGGCCAGGCTTGTGGCACAAAGGTACACACAAGAAGAAGGAATATACTATGAAGAAGTATTTGCTCCAGTAGCCAGAATTGAGGCAATTAGGTTGTTTCTAGCCTATGCTTCTTTCATGAAGTTCAGAGTTTATCAGATGGATGTCAAGAGTGCATTCTTATATGGGACAATTGATGAAGAAGTATATGTTTGTCAGCCTCCAGGGTTTGAAAATCCTAAATTTCCTGACAGAGTATACAAATTAAAGAAGGCACTCTATGGGCTACATCAAGCTCCAAGAGCATGGTATGATACTCTGTCTACCTATCTCTTGGAAAATGGTTTTGAAAGGGGAATAATTGACAAGACTCTATTCATCAAAAGGAAGAAGAAGGACATCCTACTTGTGCAGATCTATGTGGATGTCATCATCTTTAGATCCACAAAAGATTATATGTGCAAGGAGTTTGAGGAGCTAATGCACAAAAGATTCAAGATGAGCTCTATGGGTGAACTTACACTCTTCCTTGGGCTACAGGTTAAACAGAAGAAAGATGGTATCTTCATCAGCCAATCCAAGTATGTGCATGATATACTTACAAAATTTGGATTTTCAGATTCAAAGCATGCAAGCACACCTATGGAAACACACAAACAGATCACTGCAGATCTTGAGGGGGAGGATGTCGATGTTCATCATTATAGATCTATGATAGGCTCACTCATGTATCTAACAGCTTCAAGGCCAAATATTATGTTCGCTGTCTATGTGTGTGCCAGATTTCAAGTAAGACCTAAGCAATCACATTTTCAAGTAGTCAAGAGGATCTTCAGATATCTCAAAGGACAACCTAGGTTGGGTCTTTGGTATCCTCATGACTCACCATTTGATCTACTTGCATATTCTGATAGTGATTTGGGTGGTGCAAACTTGGATAGAAAGTCTACATCAGGAGGATGTCAGTTTTTGGGTGCAAGACTAGTTTCATGGCAGTGTAAAAAGCAAACCACAGTGTCCACCTCTACAACAGAAGCAAAGTTCATAGCTGCTGCAAGTTTCTGCTCACAAGTGCTATGGATTCAGAATGACATGCTGGACTATGGTGTTACTTTTCTGCACCTTCCAATCTTCATTGACAACAACAGTGCCATAAGCATTGTTAATAATCCAGTGAAGCACTCAAAAACCAAGCATATAGAAATAAGGTACCATTTTATTAGAGACTGCAATGAAAAGAAGCTAATTCAGGTTTTGAAAGTACACACAAGTAACCAATTTGCTGATCTATTTACCAAAGCTTTTGATGTGGGTAGATTCACACTCTTGGTCATAAGTGTGAACACGATAAACACTGAATAAGCCTCCTTTGATTTTCTTTCTGTACCTTTTCTGTATAGATTCCTTCCTGCTTACTTTCTCATATTTTATTGCGCATGGTCCTGCTAACCTTGTGTGCTTAAGTGTTTCAGATTGCTTCAATTGGATACTTGGTACTTCTAGTTCAGTTAATATTGATCTCTATATTACTCATGATGTCAGTTCAAATATGGTTAAGTATGGTTACTACTGCTAGGTGGTTTATACTGCCAGTGCAAAGTTACTACTGCTTGCCTTATTTCTACTGCTAATCAGTGTTACTACTGCTGGTATGTGTTAATACTGCTAGTCTGTGTTAATACTGCCAGTATGCGTTACTACTGCTAATATGAGTTAATATTGCGGGCTGGTTAATGCTGCTAGGTTACTTAGTACTGCTTCTAACTGAAACCCTCTACCTATAAATACCCTCTCTGACCGCCAAAATCCAAACGGCTCTTTGAATTTCCTACGAGTGTTATTTCTTTCTCTTTCTCTTGAATTCTTACTTACCAGTGCATAACCCTAGTTTCGACTAATCGATCAAGAAGATGGCAGGACTGGTGTTCGTTGATGATCACAATGAGTTGGCAATGCTACAGAAACCCAAGCAAGCAGAGGGTTTTCATCAGATTGTGGATTTCCTAAAATCCTCACATATCGCCTACGTATTAACTGTCAATCCCACAATCTATATGGAACTCATGCGACAGTTCTGGGCAAATGCGTCCATCCAGAATGTTGAAGGAAATCAGGTCATTCATTCAAGGGTTTGTGATAAACCCATCACCATCACAGAGGAATGCATTCGCACTCATCTACGAATAGATGATGCCTTAGGTATTACTTCTTTACCTAAGGAAGATCTCATCCAAGTCCTTAGTCATATGGGGTATGAAGGTCCCACTGATGTATACAAGTTCTACAAGAACAGATTTTTACCTCAGTGGCGATTCTTTGTTCATACCCTACAACACTGCATTTTAAGAAAAACAACTGGATGGAGTGAGTTCAGCAGTACCTTAGCTTATGCTCTAGTCTGCTTAGCTACCTCTAGAAAGTTTAATTTTTCTCAAATGATTTTCAATGATTTAATGTCAAACCTGGATACCAAAACCAAAAGCTTTTATATGTATCCAAGGTTTGTGCAAGAAGTACTAAATAATGAATTGACGGATTTACCTTCTTTTAATGAGGTGTATGTACCAAAACCTCCCAAAGGGAAGGTATTCTCCAACATGAAAAGACCAAGTAAGGACTTTTTCTGGACAAGAGACACCATTGTTCTCTACAATGATGGTTATGTCTCATTCCCATGGTGAGGCATCAGGGTCACAACCCACATCTAACCACCCAACTGATGACCTACCCACACCATTCATTTCAGTTGATACCCCTCAGATCCCTATTGTCAAGCCAAAATCCCCCATCACCAAAACCTATATAAGGAAAAAGGTACAGAAGGTTCCTCCCCTTCTTGTATCTTCACCCTCAAAGCCTATAAGCCCTCTGATGGAGCATTCTCCATCAGAGAATATCGAAAGGGAAACCATAGGGGTGTCTCACAACCCCAAGAAGGTGCTCTATAAGGACAAGGATGAGCATGTGAGCAGCAAGGCTCACACTACTGTTTCTGCACAAGGTGTAGGACAGGCCAGTGTGAACATCTCTAAGACCTTCTCCACGGCAACTTTAGATGAGCAATCATCTAAAGGTCCCAGGTGCCAAGAAACCACGGGGGTAGAAGGTGCTTATGCTAGGCAGAAGGCCTCTACTAAAAGATCCAAGAATCCTTCAAAGGTGGTAAACACACCTAAAGGAGGTGAGGACAGATATAACTACGAAGAATTGATGGATACTCTTGGTACATTAAGTCTGGAAGTTCACAATCAAAACTTGGAGATAAAATATAAGCAAAAGGTGATATTGTCTCAACAAGAGCAGATAGCCCATCTCAAGAAGCTGGTATTGAAATTAGTGCACAAAAAGAAGAAAACCAAATTTGTTTTGAAGAAGAGGGGCATTGTTCATGATGCTTCCAAAAAAGGGGGAGACTCAAGCAACTGAAGATGAGGAGGAGAATCCAGTTGGAATGGAATTTCATTTTGAGGGGGAGTTGAAAAGTGAAGCAGAAAAGAAACAAGCAGCAGAAACAACAAAAGAAGTAGAAACTACATCAGCAGCAGAAACTATTGTGAAAGCAATAGTAAATGAGGCAGAAGCAGAAACTGAACAAGAAGTAGTAACAACAGAAGTAGAAATAGAGAAAGTTGCAGCTGAAACAGGTATGTCTGCAGAGGAAATAGAAATTGCAGAGACTCTAGTGAAGGCAAAGACTGACACTCCTAAGGCTACTCAAAAGGCTAAGGGAGTGGTAATCAAAGAAGATGTTTCAGAAAAGAAAAGAAAAGAAGTTAGAGAGATAGAGATCAAGAGGAAAGGGAAAAAAAGGTGGTTGAATATGTGAAGACATCAAAGAAATCATCACAAATAGCCCTAGATGAAGAGTTAGCAAAGAAGCTACAAGAAGAGATGGAAAAGGAGGAAGAAATCCAATCTGCTAAAGACAGAGAGATTTCTTTGGAATTGGCTACTAAGCTTAATGAGGAATATCAAAGGAGCTTAAAGACTGTTGTTGCTGCTAAGAAAGTTACAAAGAAGGCATCAAGGCAAAGGCTGTTATTAAAGACAAGACAAAGACAACCATCTAAAACATTCCTAGCCAATCAAGAAAGAAGGAAAATGATAAATTCTCTGAAAGGAGCTATTGGAGTTCCTAAAGGAATGTTTACCAGTATGTCTTTTGGAATGATAGAAGAGCTATACAAGAAGGAGATGGCCAAGCTGAAAGGGGACTTCACACAAAGGGTTGAGTTTGAAAGAAAAATGAAAGAAAGGCATGATTTGAATATTCAACAACCATTCCCTGACAGTGAAGAAGACACTCCTATCAAAGACAAGGCAGAAGTGAAGAAAGAAGAGACCTTAGCTCAAAATATTGGAGCCATTAAAAGAAAGAAGTCCATTGCCACAAAACCAAAGGCAAAAAGGACTAGGACTGAAGAAGGAAAGAAAGAGCTGGGAAGTGAACAAATGGAAGCTGAATCATCAAAGCAGCAGAAACAGGGTGAACAGGTTGAAACTCAAAAGAAGAGTCAAGAGCAGTCTGATCAACAATCTGATGTGTAATTTGATTTGTACATGACAGTATCTGATAAAGAACCTCTGAAGGTTGATCCTATTTCAGTGAATGCTCCTGAAATCATTCATTGGGATATTTTGGTAGACCAAGGCAAAGAATACTTCAGGATCAAGAGAATGGGTGATCACTATGAAGTGTATGCTACATGGGGTAAAATTATCAGAAGTTGTTCCAGGTCTGATTTGGAAGAAATGCACAAAGTTGGGCTGAGCTTGTATGGTAAAGTGTTGAATGAAGCTGGGATGAGTCTAACAAAGATGGCCATGGAATACTTGTGCATGATGTTTGATTCTGAAAGAGTGCAGTATGTTATTAAAGACTTGCATCTTGAGAATAAATTTAAAAGAATAGATAATTGGATGTTATTTGAGAGATGTGGAGTCTATGCCATCACTATTGATAAAAGCTATCATGAGTATTACGTGGTTGACAAGTTGTACGACCACAGCAAGGCAAAGTTGCAAGGGATGTTGAAAGCAAAGTTTGTCTGCCCGAAAGATTCAGAAATGGCAAGGATAGTGATCAGAAGAACCATTAATCAAAGTCTGGGACTGGATCCAAATCTTGGGAATTGAATTGGAGTTTTGAAAGCATCATGAAGACCCTATGCTCAAGAACTTAACTTCTCAATTTGAAAAGTTAAGTTAGGGGGAGATTGTTGGGGCTAAAAAGAACCAAGTCTGGTTAGTGCTGCTAGAGTATTGAAGATTACTACTGCTGAAGTCTTTAGTACTACTAGTTGAAGGATTACTACTGCTAGCAAAATTTCTAGTCCTTGGAGAGTTAGTACTGCTAGTAGTTAGTACTGCTTGAAGATTACTACTGCAAGCATGTTAATACTGCTGAGGATTGAAGATTAATGCTGCTGGATGATTAATACTGATTATGAAGATAAGGATGCTTAAAGCGAAAGACTAGGAGCTGGAGATAAAGATAAAGACAATTATGGAATGGATTATGAAGATCAATTTTGTTTTGATAATTATCTTATAATTAATTCTGTATATATAGTCTAGAAGTCTTTGATTGAGATATAGTTTTTGATATACGTTTGTTTTAGAGAGAATTAACCTCAAGGTTCTTTATAGTCCTTTCAATAGAGAAGTATTGAACATCTGTTGAGCTTGTTCAACAGATTGAGGTTTGGTCTGTAATCATTAAGTTAAATCAATATAACTTGTGATTTGAGTTCATATATTGTTTTGATTGATTTATTGTTAAAGTGTTTTTCCGCGACTTCTTTAACATAGTTTCTGAGTGTTTATTAAATTCTTGTTTCGAATTTCGATCCTGACAATGCCGATTAAAATCATATGGATCTAACTTTCAAGTCTTAAAAAATCTTTAACATCATATGAAGACTTGAAAGTTAGATTCATATGATTTTAATCGGCATGGTCTTGTAGAATGGTCTAAACTACGACTAAGATATGAAGACTTGAGAATTGATAGAAAGAAAACGCTAAAAGTCTAAAATCATTAATAATAAAAAAAACGTACAAGTTTGGTCGGGTTGACGGGTTGGTCGGGTTACTTTGGGCTCAACCCGTTTCCAACCCAATAGATGCGGTTTGGACAAAATTTGTATCAATTATGTATCGGGTTACCTCGGTTTGAATATTTTTACGTTTTTTCGGGTTGGGTTGGTCGGGTTGATCGGAAATTTGAGCACCCCTACAACTTAAGCAATAATACTTCTATAATTCTATTAAGTTAAAGCCCAGGATTTTTGGCCCATGGTCAAATCCCCCAAAAAAATTGCATATGAATTATGAAAGAGGGGTAGCCATAATTCTATTTTGGGAAAGGTTTGAAAATTTCAAATTTAGCTTGTCGGTTAAAGTTATTCAAAAAATGGATTAATATGAGATATACTATTAATGTTGGTTTTCTCAATCTTGTGAGATTTTGACAGGAAATTTGATTTGTGATTTATGTAGATAAAAAAATAAAATAAAAAAACAATGAATACTGTGACTTTTATTTGTAAAATGTTAGAAGAGAGATAAATATTTTTTATTACAGTGTTAATTGAAACCAAAAACTTGTTTTTATTTATTTATTATCATTGAGCCAAAAACTTGTTGTGGGCTTAAAGCTCGGTTGTCGTTGGTGTCGGGTCTTGAGGACTTTTATCCGACTTTAATAACTTAAAGTGAAGTTTTAGGTGGGAGTCGCATTTATTGCGCTTTATTTTGGAGAATACATGTTTGAGTGCGTGTGCCATTCTTTTGGAGTCATGTATTTTAGACGGTGATGCATTGGGTCCATTGGCATGTAAGTCAGTCGTAGTTAATGGTGAGGACTCTTGGCATTCTCATCTTGGGTGATATGTCGGGTTGGCATTGTTGTTGTCTCGGTTGTTCGGCGGAGATGAACCATTATGGGTTGTACTCCGGGACCATGGGTTTTGTGTTGAGATGTTCTAATTCTTGTGCACGAGGGTTAGACATCATGAGTTATCAAGTAAGAAGTTGTGGCTCCTATCTTGAATGCTAGGGAATAGGCGCTAGGGGTCGAATGAGTACCCTGAGGATACTCACTCCACTAGAAACCGAACAAGCAATAAGATCGTGTATCCTTGAGGTGTAGCTCGGCGGAGCAGGCAATGGGGGATACAGTGGTTTGGGACTTAGATAAAGTCCGACTAGAGGTGTAGCTCGGCAGAGCATGCAATACAGTTACGATCTGAGGTGTAGTTCGACAACGTGGTTAGGTGGCTTAACTTTGTGTTCCGCTACATACAACGGAATCAGGTCTCCCCTGTCACCGGAAGGTGTTAGTTGGGTATTAAATAGTAGTATTTTATTATCCATGTTTTCGGTGGCGTTTTGTATATACAGATTTTATTTATGATTTATGGGCCAAGTATTATGCCCTCCCGTGTTTGGGTGTTTCGAGAAATAAATTATTGTCCGCAATTTTATAAATTGGGATTTTAATTACTATTCATGTTTTGGGTGAGTTCGGGATTGGAGTAGTTTTACGAAGGAATGTATGTGTTGGGTTACGTGTCTTTAAAGGTGTGAATTATTGGAAAATGAGTCGTTTGTTAATTAAAGTAAATCCTTTTGAAAAGTTACGATTTAACTGTACTCTTTCATTTAACAAATGTATTTGTTTCTTGTTGAAAACTCTTGAACGCACTAGGCGTTAGCCTAACATTTTTATTTGTCTGCATGTGTACCAGGTCCGGTGGGGGAATTGGTTCTAGCGTTTCTGCGAAGTGATGAGTGATAGATGTCTGTGCAAGAGTGAGTGACTTGATGAAGTCTTCCGCTTTAGTGTTGAGAAGAGCAACTTGTATTTGGGTTTAGTAACACCCGACCTTGTGTTAGTCTATATGTAAGATTTTATTTGTGTTGTTCATAGAGAATTCTAGAATTGTATTTTAAGTACGGACTTGTCACATGAAGTTTTGTCCATTTTTTGAGGTATAATTGTAAACTTTAAATTAGTTGCTTTTTCCAAATATGAGGGTGTTACAAGTTGGTATCAGAGCATAGTTTGAGAAAATTAGGTGTTGATTTCGGATACTGAGACTCAAACTAGCATTCTTCTATGTATGTGAAAGTGAGATTGCACTACTAGACACTCTAAGATAAGGTATTTTGAGGTCGATAGAGTCACTAGAATCAGGAATCATGGCGAGGGTAGCAAGGATAATCATACGGTACGTTCATAATTACACCTGGCCAGTGTCGTGGTGAACTTACATGTTACATGTGTATGCTTGAATCACCCTTATGTGAGGATCGATGTGGTAGTGGATGAGTTTCCGAGGAGTAGTGGCTCAAATAAGTTAACATTCATAGCGCGGTCACTTGTAGTGACGGTTAAGGATGAGGAATACATTAAGTCGACCATTTGGGTCGGGACAATTGGTCGTAGTAGAACCCTAGACTTATGGAATTGACATTATTTGAGGAGAAATTATAAGGTGAACGATGATATATTCGGGTATTGCTTTAAGATGTTGAGTATCCGGATGACAATAGTATGAACTGAGGAGCATGATTTCGAGATGTCAGTGCTGACCAATTTTATGCACGAAATTTATTTCTAAAATAAGTTGCATCAATTATTTCTCATGTTTCCCAAATCATAAAGTGAGTTATGTTATGAAATATTGGAAAAATGTTTGGTACACGCCAGATTTTAAGTCGTGGGTTTAAACATGCATGAAATTGTTTTATTGTTGCAAATTGCCAATGAAAATATCTTCATCCCCGTTTCTTGTCTAACGCTATTTTTGGATGTTTTGATATCCGTGTTTTAATGTTATTTGGAGTATTGGGCAAATAATTGTGAAATTTTAACCTTGACATTGGATCTCATCCACGTATGTTAAGGTTTTAAAGGAAAATTTATTCCCATATTTTTGCGTCTGAGTTTCTTGGGAATTTTGGTCTGTACGAGTCCTGTTGAGTTTATAGGATATTATTTTGCGAATTTTTTCGACGCGTGTGTGAACTTTGAAATGCATAAGTTTCAATTATGTTGCGTGTAAATTTACAAGTCTATTAAGCGTCGTGTCTTATGCGAGTTTTGTTGAAATAAAAGGGAAACTCTTAGAATGTTGGCATTTTAGACATATCTTCGTTTTATGTTTATTTTATGTTTGGAAACGAAGATTCTGACACCGCTTGTTTTAGCGTCATTGAGTTTTATGAAAATTTAGTTGGGCCTTATGGAGTTTTGTTTTACGACATTTTGCGTCGCATTAATGGATTTTGGAACACGTATATTGAATTATTGTGTGCATTAACGTTTGGGTTGTTAATTGACATTTTTGTCTCACGCGGGTTTTGCATGTGTCATTTTGCAACCGCACAAGGCGTCTTGAGAGTCTTCGTATTGCATAGTTGCGCTTTTGGGTTTTTATACAAGGGTATTCAGTGTTGAACTTTTGCTTTGAACACTTGCCGGTTGCTGATTTTACTGTTATATATGTCACGCAATGCATTAAATGAGTTACCGGTATACATGTCATTGTAGCTACTATTTTTGGACAAGTGCATTTTATTTGTGCGGCCCAAGGTTTGAACCCGATTTAAATTTATTTACGTGTGACCAAATCACACACACGTATCGTTTTACGAAGTTTGTGAAATAATCTGATGAATGTGGGTCTCGCAGATAAGGTATTTCATGATATTTCATGGTTAAATGAAAGGTTTCAGAACTTGATTATGTGAATTTCCCCTTTGGGAGTCTTGTGCAAACGCTATGTTGTACACTGTTTTAGTGCGTAAAACTATTTCTCATCTATGGCGTAAACTAATGCATGCTAGGACCATAGTGGTCCATTCGAAAAGTTTGTTATGTACTATTGTTTATTGCCATTATTAGTTTGGGTAATGACTAAACGTTTTCAAAATAGTTTTATGTGTGTGACGTTTGAGACCACTTTGTGCACCTACCAAGTAAATGTTAGTGGATTTTTTTATTCGTATGACTATTTGTTATAAAACCTTTTCATTTAGAAGTTTTATAAAATTTCAAACTGGCATACTAGTTTGGAAAACCTTGAACTCATTAGGGCTACATATTTAAACCTCTATCGTGGAAGGGTTGTAATTAGGGGCTAGAGAAGCCCTTGAGAATTGAAGAGTCGGAAGATCCGACTTGTGGGCAATTTTGGATTATGGGTTTCAGTTTATGAATCGATGCGCGCATGGCTAATTGAAGTATTAGATTTATGTTTTCTCCTAGTTAACTAAGGATGATTTTTTTTACTCCGGTAAATCCGCGGGATAAGGTTTTGTGTGACTATTTGCGTATGGTTGGATTTGATTTGATGGGCTACTTGTTTGTTCGATGTTATGTTAGGTGTTGGTGGGGTATTACTTTAATGAGCCTTGGGAATAAAGGGAACATTGTGGTTCGTTTGTTAGAGATCTAAGAGTGGAACCTTAGCGCCATGTTAGTTGTCAACTTTAATTTCGACAATATTAATCCGGGACGAAATATTTGGCAGTACAACCACGTATTGCGGTATAGTCGTTTTGAGGATAGGTGTGGACCTTTGATTTTGAGAATAGTGACCGTTGGAGTGCTTCAGAACATTTTCGATAAATCTTGTGTGTGTTTGCAGTTTAAGCGGTAACTTTAAGGATATCTGACGATAGTAATTAAGTATTGGTGATTAAGAATTTTTATATGGTAAATGTGTAAATCGACTAGATGATTGATGTCTATGTCTAGGTTGGGAGTTGCGAAATCTCCAGATTTGAATAAACCGACCCCGTGGAGAGTGTATTGGTTCCTCCTTGGGAGGAATACCTTACCAATATCAAGGATAAATTATTAAGGAATTTTGGGAATTCCTTGGGTCGGGTGTTGATCATCGGAATACAGATCCAGAATCGTATTGAACTGGTTCGGATTTGTCATAGAGGGAATGAGGTTACAAACTACCCTTGAGGTAGTATGTATCACCCAAGGTTGGGAGACGATCGTAGTCTCGTGGTTAAAGGATACTTTAGTTAGTTAAGCGTTCACTCGGATATAAGTGTAATGTGCCCAAAGTTCACTCGGATATCAGCATAAAGTTATCGTGGTAGTTCCGGCAAGTGGATTAGAGAAAATCTAATATGCGGGCAGCGTTAAATGGGAATCTAGATTTTGAGGACGAAATCTCTTTTAAGGCTGGGAGGATTGTAACACCCGTAATTTTCGGTAAGTAAAGGTCACCCGGACGTTTTTGTAATGTAGAAATGGCGGGAATTTTGTTGGGAAATCATTATTTTAAGTCCTATAGAGTATCGGGGGTATTGGCGTTGAAAAAGTCGAGTTTCGAAGCTTGGTACGGGCACGGCTACAATGCCCGGCGACTATGATAGTGTCATAGTCGCACCTGACAAAGTAGCAGCAAGAAACAGAATGAGGAGGGGGGGGGGAGGTCTGGCGACAATGACCAGTGACAATCGCTGGGCATTGTCGCACCACGGGAAAAGTGGCCTGTCAAATACGGGATTTTGTTCATTCTTCATTTCTCACTTCTCCTTTTCACTCCCAACCCTCTCTAAACTCTCCCAAGAACACCTACTTTCATCTATGGTGTTTTTGGAGCATCTTTGGCTCAAATCCATTGGTATTGTGGGGATAAACCATCATCAAGTGGTAGATTGGAAGCTATGACCAAGAGTTCACCATCTCCATCTTCAACCTCAAGCTCCATTTTAGGGTTTTTTAGGTTTTCATCAAAACCTAAGTGGTAAGTGTATCTCTTCCATTTCTAAACCTTAATATAAGTTATAAATGCCTTCTTGATGGTTCCCTAGTGTTTGGTTTCTCTATTTTCGGTTTGGAAGATTTTGGAAGATTTAGGTCAAAATTAGGGTTTGGCCAAAATGGAGATTTTGATGTAAAAGGGATTGGGGAACTATTCTAAATGGTTGAATATGTTTATTAATGGGTGGAAACTTGTGAATCTAGGTTTTTTTGGTAGTTTTGGCTGGAGGATTCAAGTTTCTACAAGGAAGCTCAAAGCGGGGTAAAATCTATATTTAGCCTAAATCTAGCAAGGCAAGTTCAAGCAGATTTGTGAAAACGATTTACATGCCAAAATGTTCATTTTAAAGTGTTTTGTGATTTACATAAAATTGTTAACTGCTGATCACCTGATAAGTTTTGGTTATTTGGAAGTGTTTAACTTTATAAACTTATAAAACACCCATCTTTGGGATTTTTGGGTATTTTGATAAATGCATCAAAATGAAAATGCTTCAATGACTTATTTACCTTAATAGGGAATATTTGGTGAAAATGCATTTTTATGATTATTGGTATAACGCGTATTTTTGTATCATGGAATGTTTTAAAAATACCAACGTGTGAGTCATGGGCGCTTGGCCCATCCCAATCTTGCAAACGTTTCTGAAGTTGTAAACCTTTTGGTTTTGGGAAAAGATGTAACTCAAATATTTTATACAGTAAACCGGTGATATTGGTATTTAAATGATTTATCGTACGAGCGTAAATCTCTTGAGTAATTGCCATTTATATGTGTGTCATGGGACGTTTTGGAAAGGGTAAATGAGATTATAAACTTGTTTGGGAAGATGACTTAACTCAATCTAAAGTATGTTAGAGGTTATTCATGTAGTTGTAGCATGTGTTTGCATAAATTTTGGTCGTTGCATTTTATTGCATTTTGTGGGCTTAAAGCTCGGTTGTCGTCAGTGTCGGGTCTTGAAGACTTTTATCCGGCTTTAATAACTTAAAGTGAAGCTTTATGTGGGAGTCTCATTTATTGCGCTTTATTTTGGAGAATACATGTTTGAGTACGTGTGTCATTCTTTTGGAGTCCTGTATTTTAGACGGTGATGCATTGGATCCATAGGCATGTAAGTCAGTCGTAGTTAATGGTGAGGACTCTTGGCATTCTCATCTTGGGTGATATGCCCCCGTTGGCATTGTTGTTGTCCCGGTTGTTCGGCGGAGATGAACCATTATGGGTTGTACTCCAGGACCATGGGTTTTATGTTGAGATGTTCTAATTCTTGTGCACGAGGGTTAGACATCATGAGTTATCAAGTAAGGAGTTGTGGATCCTATCTTGAATGCTAGGGAGTAGGCACTAGGGGTCGAATGAGTACCCTGAGGATGAAACTCTACTAGAAACCGAACAGACAATAAGATTGTGTATCCTTAAGGTCGGCGGAGCAGGCAATGGGGGATACGGTGGTTTGGGACTTGAGATAAAGTCCGACAGGAGGTGTAGCTCGGCGGAGCAGGCACTACAGTTACGATCTGAGGTGTAGTTCGACAACGTGTTTAGGTGGTTTAACTCTGTGTTCCGCCACATACAACGGAATCGGGTCTCCCCCGTCACCGGAAGGTGTTAGTTGGGTATTAAATAGTAGTATTTTATTATCCATGTTTTCGGTGGCGTTTTGTAAATACGGATTTTATTTATGATTTATGGGCCAAATATTATGCCCTCCCGTGTTTGGGTGTTTCGAGAAAAAAAGTCTTGTATGCAATTTTATAAATTGGGAGTTTAATTACTATTCACGTTTTGGGTGAGTTCGGGATTGGAGTTGTTTTACGAAGGAATGTTTGTGTTGGGTTATGTGTCTTTAAAGGTGCGAATTATTGGAAAATGAGTTGTTTGTTAATTAAAGTAAATCCTTTTGAAAAGTTACGATTTAACTGTACTATTTCATTTAACAAATATATTTGTTTCATGTTGAAAACTCTTGAACTCATTAGGCGTTAGCCTAACATTTTTATTTGTCGGCATGTGCATTAGGTTCCGGTGGGGAAATTGGTTCTAGCGTTTCTGCGAAGTGATGAGTGCTAGATGTCTGTGCAAGAGTGAGTGACTTGGTAAAGTCTTCCGCTTTAGTGTTGAGAAGAGCAACTTATATTTGGGTTTATTAACACCCGACCTTGAGTTAGTCTCTATGTAAGATTTTATTTGTGTTGTTGATAGAGAATTCTAGAATCGTATTTTAAGTACGGACTTGTCACATGAAGTTTTGTCCATTCTTTGAGGCATAATTGTAAAATTTAAATTAGTTGCTTTTTCCAAATTTGAGGGTGTTACAGGTTGGCACAACTTTATGTCAACGAGATAGTTACAGGACATGGAGTACCATATCAATAGTATCTGATAGAGATGCTAGTTTTACGTCTCGATTTTGGACAAGCTTCCAGCAGAAAATGGGGACACAGTTACATTTAAGTACCGCCTACCATCCCCAGACTGATGGCCAAAGCAAGAAGACAATTCAGACGTTGGAATATATGCTACGTTCATGTGTTATCGACTTTGGAGGTAACTGGGACAGTCATCTTCCATTAATAGAGTTTTCCTACAACAACAACTACCACTCTAGTATCAAGGCGGCGCCGTTCGAGGCATTATATGGCCAGAAAAATGCAGAACACTGGTATGATGGGCAGATATTGGAGAGAGACAACTAATTGGTCCGGAGTTAGTTCAGCAAACTTCTGATAAGATTGTGCAAATCAGAGACAGATTAAAGGCTGCACAAGATAGGCAAAAGTGTTACGCGGGTAGAAGACGCTGGCCTCTAGAGTTCTGAGTAGGCGACAAGGTGTTATTGAAGATATCGCCATGGAAAGGAGCCGTGAGGTTTAGGAAGAGGGGTAAATTAAGTCCAAGATATATCGGACCCTTCAAAGTAATTTCGAGGGTAGGGGCGGTAGCCTATCGCTTAAAATTACAAGAGGAACTAAGTGGGATTCATGACACATTCCATGTGTCAAATTTGAGAAAATGTTTGGCCGACGAATCAGCTATTGTGAATCTCGAGGATGTTGAGATTAATAACAAACTAGCATATGTAGAAGAGTCCATCAAAGTCTTGGACATGAAGACCAAAAGACTAAGAAATAGGGTTATACCCTTGGAAATTCCACAGGGGGCGGAAATGACTTGGGAAGTCGAGAGGAAATGAGGGTCAAAATGGAGATTTTGAATTTTTTGGAGGATTTTATAAAAATAAAAGAAATATATTGGAATCTTTTATTTTTGGTGGGTATTAATGGAGGAATAATTATTTAAAAATAATTGAATTATATTATAGAAACAATTCAAATTTTGGGGTCAAATCGTCAACATATATTGACGAGGGGCATGTTTTGCCAATCTTGAAAAATGAAATAGGGAAGGGTTTAATGATAATAATGGTGATTCCTCCTTCCATATTTCGGTGGAAAAATCCGACTATATATACATGGGGTCAGTTGGAGGTTTTAGTGTTTCTCGTTGTCGGCATTTTGGGGAGAGTTGGCGTTGGAATATCGACGAACGGTGCCACGAGGAGGAGTCTCGAAGTGTTCGAAGTTCGTTCGTTTTCGTTAGCGATCCGCCAGGTTAAGGTATGTATTCTCTATAGAACTAGAAAATAACTACATGGAGATGTTAGGAATGGGTAAAGGTAAAGTCAAATACGTTTTGAAGCCGATTGGATAGCCGAAAGGTTGTTAAATCAATCAAAACATAGAAATTATCGTTTTCGGTAAAAACCGGAACTTTAAACAGGAATATGTCCCTCAAAACTCGATGTTTTTGTGCGATTCTTGTTTCTAAAAGATGAGGAATCGAAAAACTAAAGTTTAGGAAAAAGAATCGTCGAAAACGGATGGGAAATGAAGCCACACGGTCCAAAACAATGGGCTCGTTGAAAAACCGACGTTCGCTGGCGTCGGCGACGTCCTCCGGCGACTTTCCGGCAAGGGGTGGCTGATGGGCTGATAAGGGAGTTTTGGGTCTGATCTGGTGGGCTTTGGAGGGGTCCAAATTGGTTTAAAATTGTTTCTTTTATTTTAAAAAGCCCAACGATATTTGGTGTAAATTAATTAATTGGTTGAAATTAATTAATTTAATTTTGGTAAGGATTTATTAATTAAATAAATTACTAAAATTTATATATATTTAATTATATATATTCTGTTAGTATTATTTAATTATTAAAGGAGTAACTCCACATTATTAAGGGATCTTTTTATTATTGGGACATCGAGATGTCGTGACGTTAATGATTTGACGCAAGCAAATTTGGGGTCAGTTAATTATAAAATTTTAGTGGACAATTAGGAGTATAATTAAGGGTTGACCGAGCTTAATCGTTAGTTGACTTTTGGATAAAATATAGACGTTAATGGGTATTATTGAGTCTATAATTGTAGGTTGTTATTTGGAGAGAAGTTCTAGCGAACCGACATTATCAGGTGAGTTTTTCACGAGATTTCACTAGGATGTATACATATGTATAAATTATTTTTACATGTATGAGGTGTGATACTATATGTATGTTTGCTGATGTGTTAATTGCACGTTATTTTTAATTGGTGATCTACGTGCATTTAATTTTTATTTATGGTGCAAGCATGATAGTTTTGTTATATTCATTAACATAAATTGCATGCATATGGTTGGGGTTTGAGGTTAACATGGTGCGTTGACCGGGGTATGGGATATCGGCTCGATATATCATATTTAGGGGAGACACGACCCGTGATGGGCGATTAGTTCTTTGTGAACCTATAACACGCCCAGGGAATGTCTGTGACATGGCAGGTCCCTACCTAACGGATTGGAGTTGAGATATCTCATTGGGTTGCATAAATCTTGCATGTCACTCTTTATTTGGTATTTATATGGTTAAGGTGTGTGATTGCATACAAACCGTGAACTCACTGAGCTATTTAGCTGACTATAGTATACATCTCAGGAGCAGGAGGTTCTGGAATTGATAAAGGCAAGGGACTCGCCTAGGATTCTATACTTTAATTGTTTCGATGTAATTTAATTAATTTGGGTTGGTTTTAGTTACCTGGTATGAGACGGGTTAACTTTTATGATTGTTTATTTCGACGTTTAGACTTCCGCTATGATAATTTATCATGCTCTACATGTGGACGAAGAACAAAGTAAGTGCAACCAAAGACACGTAAAGATGAATAATCAGGGAAACAACCATAAAGTTTTTCAAAGGGAGATAAACCTGAAGTGATTGAGGATGGAATTTTGTTGATCAGATTGACAGCAGTAAGAACGGCTTCACCCCATAATTGATTAGGAACCGAAGAAGACAACAAGAGAGAGCGGGCGGTTTCAAGGATATGTCTATGTTTTCTTTCAGCAACACCATTCTGCTCAGGAGTGTATGTACAAGAGGTCTGGTAAATAGTTCCATCTAAAGTAAGTAATTCGCAGAATTTATTGGAAGTATATTCACCTCCCAAATAACATTGGAAACATTTAATTACAGAATTATGTTGGGTTTTAACATATGCTCGAAAACGACAATAAATATCAAATAATTATGAACGATGTTTCATGAGAAAAATCCAACAAAACCGAGTATAATCATCAATAAAAGAGACATAATATCGAGACCCTCCTTTTGTAGGAACAGAAGATGGTCCCATACATTAGAATGAATCAAATCAAAAGGTGCAACAGAAAGAGATTTGCTTAATTTAAAAGGTAAAGTTGAAAATTTTGCAAGTTTACAACCACTGCAATTAAAATATCATGAACTTGCAAATTTCCCATATTTCCAGAGGAAGCTAAGTATTTTAAATGAGAAGCTGAAACATGTCCAAGGCGTGAATGCCATAAATAAAAACTAGATGACTTAGACGACAAACGAAAAGAAGACAAATCTGCACTATGAGCTACTGCTACTGGTAACCGCCGGGAATTGTAGTCTTTAATTCCTTTGGAGGCTCTGCGTGAACTCATCCAACACATATAAGCCCCCACGCCTATGGCCGGTCCCAATCAGCTTCTGAGTACGTGGATCCTGCACATAACAAGAATCAGGAGAAAAGGATACCTTATAACCAGAATCAAATAATTGACCAACAGACACAAGATTCAATGAGAGTTTAGGAATATGATATACATTAGGAAGGGAAAAGTTCGAACTCATAATAGAACCAATGCCTGCTGATGGCATAGAAGTACCATCAGCAGTCATGACAGGCACAGATGGCATAGGATTTAAAGAAGCAAATAATTTAGAATTCGGAGACATATGAAAAGAAGCACCATAATCTAGAATCCATGTAGTTAGATGCATACCTGATTCGTTATTAATAGACTGACCTATGGGAGAAGATACAAACATGGCATGAGACGGAACATCAAGAAGCTTCTGGAGTTGTTAAGTTATAGATGCAAGAGTAGGATTAGTAGTTGACCTAGATGGAGGAACGGAGGAAGCAATGATAAATTGAGGAGGAAAATGATGAGATTGTCATGGATTACCAGAATGTTGTGATTGATTTCGACCCATAAGTTCTGGACATTGAAACTTCCAATGGTCTTTTTTCTTACAAAAACTGCATTCATCAAACCTAACTCTTGGACGGCAAGGGCTTATGAGGAACAACCAAAACAGAAGGACTTGGGTTTGGAAGAATACCCTTTCTTGCTTGTGTCTTTAGATGAGTTTCATCGGCTAACAATTCACTTACTACTGAATCAACGAAAGGGAGTGGGGTGCGATGCAAGATGTTACTACGAAGTCCTCCAAAGTCACTTCTCAAGGCCATAAGGAACTGGACCAATATATGTTCTTCCCTACGAGTAACGTAGGGTCCAAAAGCACGCAATTCAGCAGGTTCAGTAAGAGCTAACTGATCCCACAAATCGGTCATTGTTGAGTAGAACTCCTGAATACACATATCTCTCTGTTCGAGTGCTCGAATATCAGCTTCTAATTGATATTGTTTTTCAAAATTAGACTGTTTATACAGTCTCTCAAGATGATCCCGTGCTTCCTTTCCTGTTTCATATTTTGCCAATTGAACACCAATCGAATGTTCAACATAATTGTTTATCCAAGTAATAATTTTCGAATTATCCACTTCCCAAGATTCCAAATCTTTTGCTTCTTTCGGTTTCACAATAGTGCTAGAAATATAACCCCACATCTTTTTGCCCTTCAGAAAAATTTTCAAGACATAACTCCAATAGAAGTAATTTTTTCCATCCAAACGAACACTAATGGCTTGGAGAGAATCGTCCTTTCCAGCCGTTGCAAACGAGAAATAAAAGTAAGGAAAAGAGAATAGAGAGTATAGAAATACCGTATGCCAAAATCAATCTTCGAACAGAAACCTTGAACAAGAATCAAGACTGCTAGATCTAGAAAGAAGTGTCGAACAAAAAAGAAACCCTAGCGCCATCGAAGAGAAAATAGCATCGTCGAACAGAAAATAGCGCCATCGAACAAAAGAAAAGTTGGATCCCCGCACAATAGTGCTTGAGATTAACAGTACTTGAGAGAAGAAAAGAGATTAATCTTGCTCTGATACCATGATAACTTTAAGAGACGAAAGGAATTGCCAGGAAACGGCTAGGGTTTTCATTAGAAGAAACCCTAAAAGAAACCGAAAATATACAAAGTACAAAACAACCCCTATACTATCTATCATTTTGAACTAATTACACTTTTGATAATTGTAGTTTTCACTTTGTTTTTGGATTTGGTCCATATGATTGCCACTTTCTTTCGGATTTGCACTAAAGAGTAATGGGTTTTAGAGAAGGAATTTTCACGGAAGGATTTAGAATTGTATATAAAAATAACTTTTAGAAAAAGATTTGATCAACAAAAGTGAAAAGTGTAACTAAAAGTATGACAATTTTTAAAGAAGAATTTTGAGCCAAAGCATACACTATCGAAAATGTCTTTAAAGTCTAACCAAAACCTTTAGAAACACTTTACTAAGCTTCTCTAAAACCTAAACTATTTATTAATTTTTTTAAATAAATAGTCTTATTAGTAATGCTTGTATCTGAAAAAGCCTTAGACCTTTTTTTTTCCTTTTAATACAAATCACAATTATAAAACTTACAAAACTTACAAAACTTTATGGGTGTGTTTGGGATTGCTTATTTGAAGTGCTTATTAACTTATTCTAGTGTGGTACCGGTAATAAGCAGTTTTTAGTGTTTTGATGAGAAAAAAAAATGCTTATACATGTTTGGCACCGATGATAAGAAGTTTTTGATAAGTCATTACATTCTAACTTATTAACTTATTTGAAATAACTTATCAACTTTTTTGTCATTTTACATGTATAAGCAATCTCAAAAACCCCAAAAGCACAACTTATTAGCATATTATGTTTGGGTACCACCATAAGCTAATCCAAATACTTTTTATAAACCTTCGGTTTAACACCACATAAGTTGATAGACACTTTTGCAAAAAAAGTATAAGTTGTTTTAAATAAGCAATCCCAAACACCTCGCTAATTCTTACAAAGCTATAGAGCCCTAATTGATTATCCCTAATGTCCCTACTGCCCCTACGAAGCCCATGATAGACATACGTCTCCTCTGCTCCCGACTATACTCCACCATGGTCTCCTCTGCTCGAGACGTACCACTACCAATTTTCACCATCATCCTTCGTCCCTCTCTTTTGCACCATCGACACACATATTCTCAAATCTGGAAAAGGTAACTTAGGTTCTAAATTTCATATTTGATTGTGTTTTAGAAATGATTGTCTTAGATGTTTTATTTAGAAAATCTATTCAATATTTACATGTCTGATGTTAATCATACATTATTAATTTAGTATTATTCTTGATCTTTGTTCGTGGTGATTGATTTTCGATTATGTGTGATTTACATGTCGGTATCGATTCCTATGTTCAAACTTTGGATGTTCGATTGATACACAGTAAGACCTCATTGAAAATTGATGAAAAATAAGAAAGGAGTACAAATAAATCAGATGAAACAAGATCTATCTCACTTGCTTGATCAAGATCGTACTGCACGTATTCTAGTACGTTATTTCTTTACCTGATTTCAATTGTTCATTTGAATGATGATGGACCATTGAACTTTTTTATGATTACTTCTTTCTGTACCCTGACCCTATATCTTCTTATCATATGATTGTGAATCACTAAGACATGTTGTTTTACATGCCCTACTAATTCAATCTAATGCTACTTGTTTGTATGCATGTTTTTTGTGATTATGACCAGTGATTGAGATTGTAATCTCCACATTGAAATTTGAAATTGTTTAAAAATTTGTTAATGCTCTCAACAAAATAAGAATGTTTTTGTTACAAATTATTTGAACTAGTTATGTACCCGTACAATGCAGTGGGATGTAAAATTCAAATATGTTGGAGATGGTCTTATGTTTTGTGTACTTAAACATGAAAAAAGAAACATAAATTAATGAAAAAGTTAGACCATGATTTGATGTTGATAGTTTTAGTGTAATGAGATATTTGGAAGTTAGGAATATTTTTGTTTGAGAGAACTTTGATAGATGGAAGGAACATATATATATACATATATATATATATATATATATATATATTTAATTTGGAGGAAGTTGTAGTCCAATTTTTCAGTTACGAACATAAGATCTATGTGTTTTACCCTCGTTTTCTAACTAAAAACCAAAGTATGAATTAAAATTATCCCCAAGTAAATTCCCAAAACGGTAATGGTATCGAAATATTACTTACAAAACGTGTTATGTGTTAGGTATGATCAACCCCACACCAAAAGGTGTATATATATATATATATATATATATATATTTATGAATAAAAAATAACAAAAACAAGCTTCTTTTACAAATTTATTTAGAAAAACATAAAAACAACATAATCATAAAATCTCACTTGTATTCGAAGATTCGTCGTTTCAATGAAATCGATCGAGGCCCACGAAAACGCAGTGTCCTAAGACAAAATTTCGCCCGGTGTATCGGTGTTGTCTTGAGGATACAACAATCTATTCAAGTTCGTAACTTGAATCTTGCGAATTAAATGATGTTTGATGATGGATTATGAAGAGAGAGAACCCATAAAAAGATGAATTTTCGTATGATTATGGAAAAAATGCAGCAATTTATAGGTTGCAGTTTGTAACCGAATTAACTGCCAACGCTCCGCCCAACTTCTCGCGTGGAGACCCACGCCAGACTCTGGACGCCAAAATATCCAGTGTTCCGCACGCCTAGCACCGTAGGTATGGTCGTGCCGTAACCCGCGTCGGGCTCTGTCCACAGAGCACCACACATGCATTCGCGCCGTGACCCGCGCTAAGCACTATCAAGTCTGCATCACACTTTCCACCGTCAATGAATCTTGATCACACTTTAATATGTATATATTAATGTCAAGGAGATCCCACCGATCACACCACAATCCAAGACCAAGCAAGGTTCCTATGTGGGACAAGGTTCCTCTATTCTACATTAAGTTCCAACAATACCCCACATTTTCTATTCAAACCGCAATAATACCCCACATTTGAATATAAAATAATCAATATATATTGGAATTTATGTTTCTATAACCAAGCTAGTTATAGCATGCATCAGAAAAGGTGTCTTTTGGACTTGAACCTTTCCTAGTGATTACCTATCGGATCTACTTCGTGGATAGTGAACTAAAGTCTTGAACTAGCCACTTTTTATAGTAAACTGAGACAATAGGCATCACACATATTATAGCTATAACTAATTTAATTCTTACCATTGTGTTCATTTCGGTCGTGAACATATCCTTTCTTCATGAGAGTTTTAGAAGACATAGCCATGTTCGTCCTCAACGATGCGACCCCACATCAGTCTCACATAGGTAATGTCGATCAAGAATAATCCGTTGTATTCCACTAAATAGCTATCAACATTATTAAGAATGTAGCATTCAACCCTATATCATCAATGGAAAAATACAAAGGAAACATCATAGGAATAGGCATACATTTGTTTGATAGTTGCGTGAGTTGACCCCGACTAGTTTGCCTATTGAACCTAGACCATGGGATCTCCAATTTTTCTAGGTTAGGTTGCCACCGAGGAAACTCATTGTGTTGGCTTTAAGCCCATTCCCTCGACGTGAAGGATACTTGCTCTCTACTTAGGCCTTTTGTCAAAGGATCGACAATATTCTCCTTTGACTTCACGTAGTCAATGGAAATGATTCCATTTTTCAGGAAATCCTTTATAGTGTTGTCGCGCCTTCATATGTTTCGTGACTTGTCATTGTAGATTTGGTTCTTCGTTCTAGGGAGAGCGGCCATACTATCACAATGGATGCCAATCGCAGTCACCGGTTTAGGCCACAACGGAATACCCTCTAGGAAGCTTTTAAGCCATTCGGCTTCTTCAGCGGCTTTGTCTAAGGCGACAAATTATGCTTCCATAGTTGATCTGGTATTCACGGTTTGTTTAGAAGATTTCCAAGATATCGCTGCACCACCAAGTGTAAGCACATATCCACTTATGGACTTACTCTCGGAATGGTTGGAAATCCAATTAGCATCACAATACCCTTCTAGAATGGGAGGGTATTTTGTATAGTGTAACCCATAACGCATTGTGTATTTCAAGTATCGGAGCACTCTTACTAGTGTATACCAGTGGTCTTTTCGTGGATTATGTGAGTACCGACTAAGTCAACTCACACTATATGCTATTGTTGGGTCATTTGAAGATGACTTCCCGATCTTCCATTTTGTATCATCCTACTTAGAATATTTTGAGGTTCTTACTTGCAACTTTTTTTCTATACAAATGTTTGGTGAAGTCAAAGATCAGCCGAAGAAGACAAAGAAGAAGTATATATCTTAGAGCGGATTGAAGATGGACTTCTCAGCCTAAAGCCAAGCATGCCTATTTGATCAACACCATTGGCCAAGATGGTGCCGATCTCACATCTTCAGGAGCCCGAAGATTTCTTAATCTTCAAGAGCCCGAAGATTTCTCAAATCTTCAGGAGCCCGAAGATTTCTCAATCTTCAAAAGCCCGAATATTTCTCACATCTTCAGGAGCCCGAGGATTTCTCAAATCTTTAAGAGCCCGACGATTTCGCAATCTTTAGAAGCCCGAAGATTTCTCACATCTTCAGGAGCCTGAATATTTCTCAATCTTCAAGAGCCCGAAGATTTCTCACATCTTCAGAAGCCTGAAGATTTCTCACATATGCCGACTTGTCTCTTTACTCACCAAACTTGTCTCTGATAGGTTTTGGTGGGAAAAATATCATCGGCACAAACACAGTATACTTTTATGAGAAAGTATATTTGTGATATCTTGTATTGACGTAGACCTCATCTGAAGATCAGAAAAAGTGACTTTTGTCTCATACACTCTTTTGAGGAAAGGTCTACACCATCCTCTGCAGGTCAACAGTTCAAGACAAAATTACCTCAAGACAAAAGGTACATCCTGTACCATGCTGAAGACCTGTGTCCATCCCTTGCTCAACAGGTGTCCCATCCATTAAATGCATGAGGCACTATAAATATGATAGATGCTTCAAAATGCAAGTTAACCAGCTGAGCTAACTCTACAACCTTCAAGTTCTCTAAGTGGCTGGAAACTTTCTCTCTACGAAGAACAATTGTTTTCTAAGTGTTTTACGATTGTTCTTCATTCTCTTTGTGTAAGATTGTTTGAACAGATTTCATTTGTTCTCTTCCGCAACAATCAAAGTTTTCTATGTGTAATTCTTGATTTCAAATCAATAAGAATTAAATTAAGTGAAAAACTGTGTGTATATTCAACCCCCTTCTACAATACATGTCTTGTTTACTTACTGCTATTTGGGACCAACAAGTGGTATCAGAGCCAATTAAAAAAAAAGTTATAAACCTTTTGGGTGTAGCCGAATAAAAAAAAAGAAACCAAAAAAAAAAGGTTAGTTTTTTTTCACATCGAGCGGCCGATTTGGTTTTCAAGACAAAAAACAAGGATTTCTTTTAAAATAGGTGGCCGATTAAAATTTAAACAGAAACCACTTTTTTTTGGCCGATTGGAACTTAACAATAAGGAAAACCAAATTGTTTTGAGGGCTATCCTCCCTCCCTATTTCTTTTTACTCACTCACACCCTCAATCTCTCACTCTCACAACTCCTTATTTCTCTTTCGACTTCCTCTAGCCACCGAACCACCACCTAAGGCCTTCCCCTCTTCGGCCCAATAATTCCACCGAAACCCCCCTCACTTCCCTACCCCTACACCCCCTTCGGCTCCTTAACCCCTTCGGCCCCATCCTTCTTCGTCCCCTACTTCACCAAGAAGCCGAAGACCCTCCCCCCACTCTCTTTTTTTTCGGCCTCCATCCCAAGCCGAAACCAAACACCACCACTCCTATTTTTTTTTTGGCCTCAACCCCCCTTTTTTGTCCTTTTCTTTGCCACTTCCTAGCCTACTCCCTTTCCAAAAAAAATTCAAAATCTTTTCCCTTCACAACATTTTGCCTATACATCCCATCCTAACACTCCTTCCCTTTTATTTTTATCTATATTTACCCCTCCCGTCTTCCTTTTTACCCATACTTCAACACCCTTTTTTTAACTTCTTCTTATATTTACCCCTCTCTTTTTTTTCTCACATCTCATTCCCTCACACCTCTTCGGCGTCACACTCTTCGGCCCCTAGGACACCGAAACCCCCCCTTTTTCCGGCCAAGCCGAACCCCCTTCTCTTTTTTTTCCTTTTCTTAGTTGAACACCCCCCACCAACGGTTTGTCTTCTCTATCTTTATTTTCTTCTCGATTTTCTCTTCCCGTTTTTTTCTTCATGTATTAAAAAAAAGATATCCGAAAAAGAGCCCAAAAAAACAGACTATTGAATTTATGAGTTCTTCTTGTCTCGTCATTTTTCTGAGTGTCTGTACCAATTTTTTTCTATGTGTTGGTGTCATCATCAAATAGGGGAAGAAAATTTGTTGGGTCTCAAATTGATTTGGTCATGACTCTCCTACCAACACTTAGAAAGTCAAGAAGACATATCTCAACAAGGGATATCTATCCACCAATCGAGCTCTCAGCCCAGGTATGATTTCCTTCATAAAATTCTCCCGATCTACAATGGGGTGATGCTCGTGACACTCTGGTGTCCAAGGCTCACTCATCTATAGTGGCCCCATCTGTCCCGTCCCAAGTGAATCCGGCTAGCAAAAAAATTCCTCAAAAGCTTCCGGCACCTCCGCACTTGCTTCGATGACCATACGACTGAAAGAACCTTCGGTTGTTGCCCTGGTCACACATCCCTCTTCAAAGCGGAGGCACTCACCTTCTTCCCCTCCCTCTCCCCTCAAGAGGTCGAGGAAGGTTTCAAAGGCCAAGTCACCTACTCCACCCACGGGTTCTTCAAAATCGGCAGGTGTTAAAATTTTCCTATCAGGGCCCGGGGACTCTGCTAAACCAAAAGCCACCTCCTTTGTATTCTCCCAAAAGAATACAATTGTAAAATCGGGGACCCCTATTATTCCCTCGTCAACCTTTTCCTTGGTTGATAAGGATGACTTGGACACATCCCCAATCCAAGGTGCTTCTTCTCCACCTCATAGCCTATCACCCGGGATTCTCAGTCCCGATGCTTCTGCACGATCCAAGGATGAATTTGCCTTTCCAGAAGCAGGTTCGAAGGATCCCGAAAACCTTCTGACTTCTTACTTACCGACACCGTGAATTAGTTAAGGGGGGGTATGAGTTGAGGGGGAGCAACTAACACTCAATCTTAAACTCTGTTGAAACTAATATTGCAATGGATTGTGTGATCAAAGCCAACAAACATTAGTTGAGGAGGAGTATGAATTGAGGGGGAGCAACCAACCACTCTAGTTCAAACAATTCCGGCTACTGTCTCCAATATATTTGTATATATTTATTTGCTTTCTCATTATTTATTCATTGTACTTATTTATTCGTGTGTACAGCTATATTTTTTCATTCATTTGTAAATGTCGGATGTACTTAAAAAATCCAAAAGAACAAAAACAATGGTCTATGTGAAAAGAACCCAAAAAGAGTAAATATGAGTCAAAATGAATTATTCAGTATACTCTTCATTTTATTCTTAAGTATGATGTCATCCTCAAATAGGGGGAGATTGTTGGGTCATCTGAAGATTTGAAGATGACCTCCCGATCTTCCATTTTGTATCATCCTACTTAGAATATTTTGAGGTTCTTACTTGTAGCTTGGTTTCTATACAAATGTTCGGTGAAATCAAAGATCAGTCGAAGAAGACAAAGAAGAAGTATATCTTTCAAAGCAGATTGAAGATGGACTTATCATACTAAAGCCAAGCATGCCTATTTGATCAACACCATTAGCCAGGATGGTGTCGATCTCATATCTTCAGGAGCCCAAAGATTTCTCAATCTTCAGGAGCCCAAAGATTTATCAATCTTCAGGAGCCCGAAGATTTCTCAATCTTCAGGAGCTCGAAGATTTCTCAATCTTCAGGAGCCCGAAGATTTCTTACATCTTCAGGAGCCCGAAGATTTATCATATCTTCTGGAGCCCGAACATTTCTCAATCTTAAGAAGCCCGAAGATTTCTCACATCTTCAGAAGCCTGAAGATTTCTCACCTATGCCGACTTGTCTCTTTACTCACCAAACTTGTCTCTGATCAATTTTGGTGGGAAAATATCATCGACACAAACACAGTGTACTTTTCTGAGAACGTATATTTGTGATATCTTGCATTGACGTAGACCTCATTTCAATATCAGAAAAAGTGATATTTGTCTCATACACTCTTTTGAGGAAAGGTCTACACCATCCTCAACAGGTCAACACTTTAAGACAAAATCACCTCAAGACAAAAGATACATCATGTACCATGTTGAAGACCTGTGTACATCCCTTGCTCAACAGGTGTCCCATGTATTAAATGCATGAGGCACTATAAATATGATGGATACTTCAACATGCAAGATAACCAGCTGAACCAACTCTACAGCCTTCAAGGTCTCTAAGTGTCTGGAAACTTTCTTTCTACGAAGAACAATTGTTTTCTAAGTGTTTTACAATTGTTCTTCGTTCTCTTTGTGTAAGATTGTTTGAACAGATTTCATCTGTTCTCTTCTGCAACAATCAAAGTTTTCTATGTGTAATTCTTGATTTTAAATCAAAAAGAATTAAATTAAGTGAAAATTTGTGTGTATTTTATTCAACCCCCCTTCTATAATACTTGTCTTGTTTACTTACTACTATTTGGGACCAGCAGCTATGTCCGGTCGTGTACAGTTCATGATATACATCAAGCTTCCAAGAACTTGAGTGTATTCCAACTGTGCCACACTACCTCCTTTATTCTTCTTCAATTGGCTTAAAGGATCAAATGGAGTCACAACCGGTTTGTCATCATAATGACCGAACTTTCGCAGCACCTTCTCAACATAGTGAGATTGGGTGAGTATGTAACCATTTTGATTTCTTTTAATCTTTATACAAAGGATAACATCAGATACTCCCATATCTTTCATGTCAAATGTGGAGTGTAGCATTTTCTTGTTTTGGTTTATCACATCCAAGTTTGATCCCATGATGAGCATATCATCAACATACAAGCATATGATGACATAAGCACTTTTATATTGTTTCACATAAACACATTTATTACATTCATTTATGTGAAAGCCATTTGACAACATAGTGTTATCAAATTTCTCATGCCACTCTATTGGCTCTTGTTTATGTAACACCCGTAATTTCCTAAAGAACGGTCAGTGGCCGACCGAGAGAAATGGGCGGGGAGCGATTTAACACGAAGCGTGAGAAGGCACCACAGGCGACACGCGCGGCTTGGCTAGCGGCCTCAAGCCGCGGCTAGGCCCGTGTAAGTCGCTGGGATCCGTGGCTCAAGAACACGCGCGGCTTGGCCTGGGACTTGAGGTCGCGGCCAAGGCCGCGAGAATAGTCTGATCGACATAAAACCCAAATTTTTAGGGTTTTCTCTCATTCTTACTCCCACATCCTACATTCCTCTCCATTAGGGAGATTTTTGAGAGTTCTCATCTCAGATTTGGAGCACCCATATGGTGGATTGTCCAAAGGAAGCTCAAGGGTTCGGTATTTGGGAGCTCGGGTTGAAGAGTGGATGGTTTGTTTGGATATCTTTGGGTGGAGAGTCTCAATATCTTAAAGTGGTAAGTTTCCTTGAATATTCCAAGTTCTAATATAAGGATCTTGTTAGAGCATAAATTTGTTGGATACAAGATCATGAAGACTGAAGACTGAAAGTCAAGCAAGTCAAAGCTCAAGTCTACTCTCAAGCATAAAAGTCAAAGCCTATTTATAATAAAAGTCAAAGTCAAAGTGTTATATTTTGTTTTGTGTTTTGTTGTGTTGTGTGTTGTTGGATCATAAATTGTATTCAAGATTAAATTATAAAAAGGGGTCTAGTTTGTAATAGTGTTTAATGTATGTTACTGACAGGCATTCCAAACTGAGTAATTTGTTGATTCAAGGTTACCATCTTTTTATTACTTATTTGAATCTGAAAAGATTGAAATAATCACTCTCTCTATCTGGGGGAAACTGCTCTTATTTCCACACAGGGCTCTATACATGAATACTATGCTTAATTAATGATTTGGGGAGAAAATTTCTACTTTGTTTTGTAATGTTTTGATGATGCTGATTCTCAACACTCATCAAAAAGGGGGAGAATACAAAAAGAAGGAGAATACAAGAATAATTGATTGAAGACTGTTGAAGAATTTAAAGATATCAAAGTGTCTGAACTTATTTGATTTATTAAAAGTCTGACTGAAGATGATCGTCAGAAAGACACTTGCATTCAAAGAAAGAGGAAGATATCTGCTATGATTTTCAAGAAAAGTGAAGACCCGAAGATAATTGAATTTTTTTAAATATTGAATCCAAAGGGGGAGATTGTTAGATCATAAATTGTATTCAAGATTAAATTATAAAAAGAGGTCTAGTTTGTAATAGTGTTTAATACCCTAGGGGGTATTTTAGCTGATAGGTAATATTAATTAGGTCATGTTGACCTAAGTATAAATAGCTTTATTCTCTAGATTTCGGTGGTGAGCATTGGTGAATAGGAGGACGCATAATTCAAGGTACACACACAAGAGGTATTCGGTACACCAAGAACACACACACGAATTTATCTGATTAATCAAGATATCATTGGTATATTGTTAGATTTATTCATCTCTTGTTCTTTATTGTGTTGTGATTTTTTATCAACTAATCTGGGTTTAACATGTGTGCATATAAATAGGGATATGACTTTAGTTTGAGTAGAACTCTTGTAAGAACTACGCAGACATAGATTCTAGAGAGAGAAAGTGTTAGAGAGCTTTGTATACGAAATCCTTGATTTGAATTGAAAAACAGGTTGATTGTTTAATTGATTCATATTATCTTTGTTGTTGTTAAACTGTGATTAGAACTTGAAATATTGGGATTAATAATTGGTATCAGAGCAGAGTTCAAATTGAAATCATTCAAGAAAATGGTTTTCGGCACTTTTCATTGAGTTTCGATCGAGTTTAGATTTTTAGAGTGTAATTGTGGTTGTAATTGAGTCAATTGAGTTCGTATTATGTTTTAGACAAATCTTGTATGGGTTTGAGAATGATTTGCACTATAATTTTGATCAATTGGTAGGATTTTACGAGTTTGAAGGTCACGAGTTCGAAGGCACTGTAATATATTCAATTTGTACCTTTGAGTGAATTTTGTTGAAATTCATTGATTGAATTCAATCCTAGAGGTATTAGTGATCATATTGTCAAAGTTTCAGATCGTAATTCGAAGATTTGATGGGTTTTTGAGCCGATCAGAGTGATTTTTAATCGAGACCTCAAGAACTCGCATAGAACCTCAAGAACTCGCATCAAGAACTCGCAGATCAATAGATTTCACATAATTTCTTGTCTAAAACTTTCACAAGTGTAGAATTCGCATGAGTGTGATATGTGAAATGTGCTGAATTCGCATGTGTGTGTTGTGAGAATTCCTCAGAATTCGTACTAGCCTGTATGCGAAATGTCATAATTCGCATAAGTTCTTTATACAAAAAGTTTTGTGAAAAGTATTCTAAGGAAAGAATTCGCATATGCTTGTATGCGAAAAGTAAGGAACTCGCATAAAGAAGGATACAAATTCCTAAGAATTCGCATCTAGCTTCATACGAATTCCTTAGATTTCGCATAAGAAGATTGAAACTTTTTCTAAGTCTAGAATTCGTATGTGTTTGTTATGCGAATAGTTTATGCAAAAAGTTGTTTTTCAAAATTTCTCTAAGTCCAGATTTCACATAGTGTTGTGTGCGAATTCTGTTGCGTGCGAATTCTGAAATTTATGCTTGTGTGTGAATTCTGAAGATAGTATGTGTGCGAATTGTGGCCTACGAATTCTGTAGTGTGCGAATTCTTGGCTAATTTTGCTTGTGTGTGAAATATGTGTGCGAATTGTGCTTGTCTTATTGTAGTGTGCGAATTCCATACCTGGTAAACTTTTAGAAATTTTATTTTCTGAAAATTCTTTCTAAGATATTATGTATTCTGATTTCTATTGAGCTAACGATCATTTCAAGTTCTTATTAAAACAGTTTTCAAAACAGGATGACTTCAAGGGAAACATTAGCCATTAGTACGGATGTGAAGCCACCGGTGCTATTCAAAGGTGAATACGAACAGTGGAAGGATCGCTTCCTGGACTTCATAGATCGTAATGATTTGGGTGACTATATCCGGCTATCTCTCAAGGAAGGAGTGATGAAGCCTCCTATGAAGGTTCATGTTGTTGAAAATGAAGGAAAGGAAGGTGAACAGAAGGAATACCCACTTCCACTGGAAGAATACACAGATGAGCAAAGGAAAAAGGTCAAACCTGATAGACTGGAAAGGTATTTTATTCTACAAGGGATTCCGAATGAAATATACGTAAAGATTGATAGCTACAATGCCACGGGAAAACAAATGTGGGATCAGCTCGAAAAGATGATGCTAGGATCCAAGATCGGCAATCAACTTAAAGTCTCTAACTGCCTGAACAACTACGAGGAATTCAAGGCTAAGGAAGGTGAATCTCTGGAAGCTACATATGACAGATTCGTGACTTTGCTGAACGAGCTCAGCAAGAACAAAGTCAGGAAGTCTCAGATAGAGCTTAATGTCAAATTCCTCAGTATCCTACAACCAGAATGGAAAAGGTTCACAAGGCAGATGAAACAAATGAAGGATCTGAACGAAATACCACTACATGAGGTATACGAGAGTTTAAGGCAAAACGAGGAAGAGGTAGAAGATATTAAGGATGAAAAGAAGAAGGCTGAGAAAGTTGTTACTGATCCTGTTGCCCTGGTTGTGAAGAAGAAAGAGAAGAGGTCTGTGAGCCTAAAGAAGAAGAAGAAGAAGGTTATAGTTTCTGAATCTGAGGAAGCTGACAGTGAAGAAGACTCTGACTCAGATGACTGTGAGAATCTAAAATAGGCAATGCTATTATTGACTAAAGCTTTTCAAAAGAATTTTTACAAGAAGCCTGGATCTAACAGTCAGAGTTATTCTTCGGGTTCGAGAAACTACGAACACAAAGAGAGAATTGAAGGAAAGAGAATTGAAGAGAAAAGTCTTGAGGAGAAGAGGTACAGATTTGAAGAGAAGAAGAAAGAGCCCAAGCCAGTTAAATGCTATAACTGCGGGAAACTCGACCATTTTGCAAAGGATTGCAGGAATCCTAAGGTCAGAAACTCTAAGTATTACAAGAACAAGATGATTTTGGCCAAGCAACAGGAGGCTGGCAAAGCTCTTATGGCTGAGGACGAATACTGGCTCGATCATTTGAAAGATGAAGAAGAGAAAGAAGAAAAGCCCACATGTGTTTTATGGGTAAGGAAGAGAATGAAGCTGAAGCAGATTCTGACTGTGAAGACACTAAAGAGGTATGTGATATGTCTGAATCATATTTTCTTAATCAAATGCAAGCCATGATGGTTCAACTCCAGGTATTAGAGTCTAAGCTTAAACGTGAGAAAGGTATCAATAAAGAGAAAAACCAGTCAATACCGAAACTTAGCAAGGATATTGCTGAGAAGAATGTATTGATTGAGGCTTTGCACAAAAACATTGATACCAGCGCGAAAGAAAAGACTATAATTCATAATGAACTATCTAAAACTACTTCCAAGTATAAACTGTGTGAATTTGAAGCTAAAGAAATTGGGAAAAAGTGTTCATCTTTAAAGAAAGAGAACAAATCTTTCTCTGAAAAAGTGAATGTTTTGGAGGAAAAACTTGACACTTTGGGTCAAACTGAGCAAACCATTCACCTGAACAAACCCAAGGAGAGTAGTGAGTGTTGGGGTCTTGGTTATGAGAACCCACACTATCTCAAAAAGGGTATTTCTAAAGTGCATGCCTTATACGATTTTGGATTTCTAAAACTGACACCACAATACCCTGAACTTAAAGTTAAGTGGACTAAACTTTCAGAAGAGGATGAAGCTAAGGAAAGAGAGAAAAGAATGAACAAAACTAAAATGAAACTTCCATTTCGATATGAGAGGTTGAATTATAGTTACATTTCTGATCAGACAAAATTTCTTTCAAATGACTATTTCCAAAGTTATTCTACAGAGGAGTTAGAGGCTAAACCAGTTGAAGGTAAAATCTATGTACCTCCTCTCGTGTTAGAAAGTAAAATTTCTGAACTCGAGAACACTCTGGCAAAAGAAAGGATTTTGACTGATCTAGAACAAATTGTATTTTCAACTGTCTTTCTTAATTCTGATTTTTCAAACACTTCCAAAGCTTCAAAATCGGATGATGTTAAAAGTCTATTTGATGAAGAGTTTGATTTCTTAAACTTTGATGGTGATTTAGATGATTGTATTGCTCAATTTGATTTCAATGCAAAACTTCCTGATCATTCACATTTTATTATCAATTCTTTTGGATTACCAAGTGTGTTCGAGAAAGGTGAAACATCAACGAAAGTTGATGAACCAGTTTTTGTGAATACCAAGAATGCTAAAGGTAAATAGAAAAGAACTCGACATTCACAGAAACGGACAACCACTGGTAAGCCAAAGAACAAGCAAGCATTCAAATCTCACCGTTCTAACTTTAAAAGTTCAAATGTTTCAGATGTGAGAAAGAAAAAGGTTGGAGTAAAATCAGAGTGGCTACCAAAGAAGAAGATTGATGAGACAGCAAAATCATCTTCTGATATTTCTTGTAATAGAAAAACTAATAGTAAACATGATGTAATTGAGAATGTTGCTTTTAATAAACAAAAACTTGTAACTTTTTACAAGAAATATTCAATAAAGCAATTATTCCAATTATCTCCGTCAGCTAGAAAATCTTCTACTTATCATAGAAATGATTTTGCTTCTCGGCAATATTCTGATGTTTGGTTTGGAACATATCATGTCTATTCTTATAATTCTCATGCTTCAAGTGATTTTCAAAATAAAAGAGGATCCAAATTAAAATTGATGCCAAAATCTTGTGTTAACATGTTAGGGTCCATCTATCAATGTGTAACACCCCAAATTTTCGGTACATTTATTCTTTTCCTCGATCTATTTTCGTGCTTATTTTCGATGATTATCCGTAAGTTTGGAGTTACCTCGAAGTCCAGTTGTGGCGTGAGGATTTCGGGAGTGTTCGTCTAACTTTTTTCGGCCTGGCACCGCTAGGGCTACATTGCCCGGCGATTGTGACATGGGCATTCTCGTCGTGTCACTGTCGCCGAAGTTGGGGACCCCACGGTACTTGTGCGACGACAATGCCCCGTGAGAATGACAAGGGCATAGTCGCCGAGGGGCAACTGAGGGTTTAAAGACTCTTTCTTCTCAATCATTTCTCATAACTCTCTTCACCAACCTCAATTCTCTCTCTCATTTGGCGATTTTTAGGCATTTATTGTTACTTCAAGATCCTTCAAGTCAATCAATCTTGGTTTCCAAGTGTTTCTTCATTATTCATCTAAGAGTTCAAGTAGGGAGCTTTAAATCATCTCCTCCATTGTCATCTTCTCCAAAGGATTAACTAGGGTTTTGGGTTTTATTCAAAAACCCACTTGGTGAGTTCCTACTATCATTTTCTAAACCTTATACATATCAAAACTTACATTTTAAACTCCTATATATCTCCTTGGATTTTGGATTTAAGATTATTACATTTTGACCTAACTTGAGTTTTGGGAGATTTTAGGGTTTTTGCTATATTTTGCTAAAAGGAAGGGTTCCATTTTATATGTGGTAAAACATAGTACTACTTGCACATTTTGGTGAGGTACTTGAAAGAATGCATGAAATCACATTTTATGATTTTTCATTCTTATCAGCAGCTAAACATGTAAATGCATTTTTAGAAATAAATGTTATCGGGAACTATATGATTAACTATAGTTGGTCACAAATGAAATTGTGACAAGTCTAGACTATTACTAGTGGATCCCTAGGTATTGAGACGGCTTATATTTTTGGGATGTTTTTCCCCATTGTTGTCGATTTCCCATGCATCTCTACAGGTTTTTGTAAATGCTTACGCTTTAACCCTTTTTGGGTGGCTTGCTCCAATTACAAATGTTATATTGCTGAAATTTCAATTTTTAAAATTACCCGAATTTTTAGGGTGTTACAAGTTGGTATCAGAGCTTTAGTTTAAGTGAACTAAGCATGCATGTAAGATGTCTAGACTTAGACTGAGTATGTTAGGCAATGATTTGTGAGTTGGGTAGAACTTCTAAGATGGGTTAGTCTTAGAGTCGACGGAGGTTATGTTCATTAAGCGTTGTGATGATGGTAACAAGGACCCTTATGTGTTATATGTTCATAATCTCACTTAGATAATGTTATTATGAGAATATTTTACGTGAGTGTACTTGGTTTGATAATGTTATGACTATTGGTAGATGTAGTAGTACGTTTCTTTCGTGCTTACTTCAGTTAATCTCTCTCTTACTCTTTCTCGTGCTTGTGATGCAGCCATTATTCCTTATGGTGAACACTTGTAGTCGTCAGTTAGGCGACGGAGACATCCGCGATGTTAGTTCACCCGATCGAAACCCGGTGGTAAAGGCGCCGGTTGTCGTTCCTACTGGTATGCCACCGATATTCACCAGGGAGGTGGAGCAGGTGCCTAGGGTGGAATTGGAATCCACGAACCCGGTTATTCAGGAGGCAAACCCTCAAGCTGGCATGATGGCCAGCGTCATGCAGATGGTGACGTCGGCTATGGAGAAGCTGCAAGAGGCGTTTATGAAGATGATGGAGGACCGTGATACGAGCCTCAGAAGGCACGAGGAAGTGGAGGAGAATGTGTTGGTTGGCTCTGGAGGCACCGGGAACAGAATCAGAACTGAAGAGCACAGGGTTGTTGGTGCTCCGATAAGTGGGAAGAGTTTCTTCTACAAATATTTTCTCGGTTGTGGACCACCAGAGTTCTCGGGTTCTGACGACCCGGTTGCGTGAGTTAAATGGATCCAAGCGGTCGAACAGGCTTTCGGCTCCTCCGAGTGTGGGGACGATCAGAAAGTGAGATTCAGCTCTCAGTTACTCAGAGATACGGCACTCTCATTGTGGACTGTCACTCAGGCCACCCTCTCTTCTACTATGTTAGCTCAGCTATCGTGGTCCGAGTTGAAGAAGAAGCTTTTGGAGGAGTACTGCAGTGAGACGGACATGGATCGAATCAAAGCGGAGTTTCGGTCGCTTGAGAAATGAAACTTAATGGTGAGGGAGTACACCCGTCAATTTATGGAGAAGCTGAGGTTAGTGGGACATGTGGCCCCAACTGAAAAGGAGAAGATAAAGGCCTATCTGAAGGGTCTGTCGGAGAACATGATGTATATGGCCCGCAACTCGAAGGCTTCTAACCTTCGTGAGACGATCGAAGAGGCGCAGTTTATGGAAGAGGTTTACGCGAAAGGTAAACCGGAGAAGGCTGTGGTGGTTGTTGACAAGAGAAAGTGGGAAAGCAATTTTGTATCTCCCAAGAGAACTCGACCTTTTGTCGGAAACCGAAGCTTCAACGGTTATCAAGAAGCTAGATGGTGCCGGAGGTGCCATAGCAAGCACCATGGCAACTGTAACCCCACTTCTCAACCTTGCAGCAAGTGTGACAAGTCTGGTCACGCCACCAAGGATTGCCCGATCAGAGGACTTATCTGCTTCGAGTGCAAGGCACCGAGGCATATGAAGAGAGATAGCCCAAAGCTCAAGTCGGGTAGCACACCGGATAAGAAAGAGAACCCATCTAGGGTTCCGGGTCGATCTTTTCATATGACGTCCGATGAGGCCAAGGCATCCGCCTGTTGGGAACTGAAGAAAAGCTTAAGTATGGTTAATGCTGCTGGTTCAAAGATTACTACTGCTAGTGTTCTTCAAGGTTAGTACTGCTGAGTATTACTACTGCTAGTAGAATTAATACTGCTAGTCAAAGTTAGTGCTGCTTGAACAAAGTTAGTACTGCTTAGCTAGTTAGTACTGCTAGTGGTTAGTGCTGCTTAGTAGTTAATGCTGCTAGAACAAAATTAATGCTGCTGAAGATTAATACTGCTTATAAGATGGAGATTCGCATGAAAGAATAACAGCTGGATGGACTGAAGATATTCATGGAATGCTTAGAGATATACATGGAAGATATACTGAAGATTTGTTTATTTATTGTAATTATCTTTTTCGTTAGTATATGTATAGAAGATATAGAATAGTTTTAAAAATAACAATTTTTCTTTCATTCTAAGTACTAGAGAAATCAACCTCAAGGCATAGATCCTAATTCTAGAGAAGTAGAATTCGTATTGGTGAGTCTGTTCATCAATATTGAGGTTGAGTGTGTAATCTTGTAACTTCAAAGCATTCAATACAAGTTTACAGTTTGTTATTCATATTTACTGTGTGTTGATTTACTGTTTCATTGAATATCAAAGTGTTATTCCGCAAACTTCTTTGATATTGTTTCTGAGAATTAATTCTTGTTGAGAATTCGATCCTGTCAAGTGGTATCAGAGCCTGATCTCTCAGAAACATCTATTCATCATGGAAAATCTTGCAGAATCAAGCAGTACTTTGGTCTCTAAGGTTCCAATGCTTAGACCCAATGAATTCGATATGTGGAAGATCAGAATCAAGCAGTACATACTCCTTACTGACTACTCTATGTGGGACATCATAGAAAATGGTCCTTCTGAAGAAGGAAAGATTGGTGCAGATGGAAAGAGAACACCACCAAAAACTGATGCAGATAGAAAGATCAGACAGACAGAGATGAAAGCCTTGAGCACCTTGCTCTTGGCTATTCCCAATGAATATCAACATCAGTTCTGTAACTGCACTGATGCAGAGATGCTCTGGAATGCTCTGGAGAAGAGATTCTCTGGTACCAAAAGTACCAAGAGAAATCAGAAAGCCATTCTGAAGCAACAATATGAGAACTTTATGTCAACCAAGAATGAGTCCATGACTCAAACTTTTGACAGGTTCAACAAACTTATTGGTGAACTAGCCACAGTGGGAGTACAAATTGATCAAGATGATCTGAACAGAAAGTTTCTAAGGTCCTTGAGTGATGAATGGACCATGTATACTGTGTCTTTCAGACAGAATGATCAACTGGAAGAAAAGGAACTTGATGATCTCTATAATGATCTAAGAGTTTTTGAATCTGAGGTAGAGGCCAAAAAGAGGCCTTCTGGGTATGTTCACAATGCTGCACTCCTCTCAGCATCAACTGATTCTACATCCAACCCTGAATCAGTTAGTGCTGCAAATGGAACAAACCAAGAGAAAGGCACTAAAACTGTGTTTGAGGCCTTTCTGGCAAGTCATGGAAACTCTTCCCTCATTAATGATGACTTGGAACAACTCCATCCAGATGATCTTGAAGAGATGGACATTAAATGGCAGATGGCCATGCTCTCCATGAGAGTTAAAAAGTTCATCAAAAGAACTGGGAGGAACAACTTCTCCCAAAGAAGAGAAGATGGAGCAGGATTTGACAAGTCTAAGGTGGAATGCTACAAATGCCATCAAAAGGGACACTTTGCTAGAGAATGCAGAATTGGAATGGCTCAGAATAACAACCACCAACAAGCTCAATCTGGAAGCTTCAACAATAACAGAAACTCTGCACAAGCCCTTGTCTCTCAACAAGGTATGGGGTTTGATTGGAGTGATCAAGCTGAAGAGGCTATCCAGAATCAAGCTCTAATGGCAGAGGTGTCCGATCTCCCAATAGAGGTAACTTCCAATCTTTGTACTCAAAATTGCATTAACACTGTTAAAATGTATAGGGATCACAACCAGAACATGAGTGATGACCTTAAGAGATTGGAAAAGGACATAAAAGATTATGTGAGGATTGTTGAGAGATTTGAAGAGCAGATTAAGGGTTTTCAAGCTAATGAGCTTCAACACTCTTATGACACAAATTACTGGAAGTGGGAAAAGAAGGACTTAGAGCTTCAACTGACCAGATCTAAAGAAGAGAGTGAAAAGCTAAGAGGAGAGCTAGCTAAAGTCAAACTTGATGCAGAAAAGTTTTCTAATGCTTCCAAAGCTATGGATTCTTTGTTACAAACTCAGATTCATGATAAACTGAGAAGAGGAATAGGGTACAATACCACACCACCACCCTATAACAACAACTACATCCATCCTAGTTCAGATTTGTTAGAAACAAAGGATAAGAAGGATCTACCTAAGGGAGCAACTGAGATAGATCCCTTAGATAAAGTGGTTGTTAAGGATAACACTGAGAAAGAAGTTGTCAATGATAAGGACAATACTGTGAGTGGTGAGATTCCTATAGAAAACCACATAATCACCAATGAGGGATGTGGAAAGCACTGGATCAAGTCCAAAGAGATAGAAAAGACTGAGGGAAAGAACAAGAAGGTTCACTATAAGCAGACCACTGTTGTGAACCCTATCCCTTGCAAGCAGTGTGCATGCAATAAATCTGAGCCCCAAAAACATGATAAACCAAGGGGAAATCAGAGAAACTGGAACAATCAGTGGGCACAAAAACAAGGGGTTGATCTGAAAAAAATTAATAGACCAAAACCCTGTTTTATCTGTGGAAAGCTGAACCACATTGCCAAATACTGCTACTTTAATCCTATGAACCAAAGGATGAATTTTCAAAGACCTACTCAAAAATCCTTTGGTTATAGGAAGAAAGAAAAGAACCATGTGGCTAAGAAAGTTGTTAAAACTAAAAGCCACATGAAGAAACAGAATGTGAAAGATAATGTTAAGATGTGGATTCCAAAATGTACTAAAACTGTTAGTGCTGCTACTACAAATAGTGCTGCTAACAGTGATAGTACTGCTAGAAGCAATACTGCTGCTAGCAATGTTAGTACTGCTGACATTGTTAGTACTTCTGTAAATGTTAATACTGCTAACTCTGTTAGTACTGCCAACACAGTTACTGCCGCTAACACAATTACTACTGCTAACAAGGTTAGTACTGCTAAGCATGCAAGTGCTGCTAAGGCAGTTAGTACTTCTAAAACCAGTACTACTTCTAGCAAAAATGTTTCCAAGCCTATTATTGTGACAAAGTACTCCAAATATGAGGAGTTAAAGTTCAAAAATCTTGTCAAGAAAGAATGCAAGTATTTTGATGAGAAAGGGATACCCAAGACCACTTTGGCTTGGGTTCCTATTTCATACTAACTGATTTATTTTATGTGCAGGGCAACCAACAGCTCAAGGGAAAGAGCATGTGGCATGTTGATAGTGGTTGTTCTAGGCACATGACAGGTAACATGTCATGCCTACAGGATTTCAAGCATATCAATGGAGGACATGTTGCATTTGGAGATAATCTTACTGGTTGTAAGATAAGTGGAAAAGGTAATGTCACCAAAGGTAAGATGACATTTGAGGATGTCTACTATGTTGATCAGTTAAAGTACAACCTGTTAAGTGTATCACAGGTTTGTGACAAACAACATAGTATATTATTTACAAATACTGAGTGTATTATCCTTGCTCCAGGGTTCAAGGTAATTGATGAAAGCATGATACTACTTAGAACTCCAAGAAAGGACAATGTTTATTGTCTAGATATGGACAATGTTGATAATGATTCATCTCTAAATTGTCTTGTTTCAAAAGCTTCTATAGATGAATCATCTCTTTGGCACAGAAGGATGTGTCACATGAACTTCAAAACCATGAACAAACTGGTTAAAAACAATCTTGTAAGAGGTTTACCTTCCAAAGTATTTTCATGTGATGATCATTGTGTTGTATGTCTTAAAGGCAAACAACACAAAACTTCTCATAAGACCAAAGAGATAAACTCCATTTCTTCTTGTCTCCAGTTATTGCATATGGATCTATTTGGTCCTACAAATGTTATGAGTATTGGCAAGAAATCTTACTACTTGGTTATTGTTGATGATTACTCAAGATTTACTTGGGTATATTTTCTAAGGACTAAGGATGAGACAAGTGGACTGATCAAATCCTTTATCCTAAAAATTGAAAACCAAACTAATCAAAAAGTAAAAATCATTAGATCAGATAATGGGACTGAGTTTAAAAATCTTGATCTAAACACCTTTTGTGAGGAAAAAGGCATTGAGAAACAATATAGTGCTCCTAGGACTCCTCAACAGAATGGTGTTGCTGAAAGGAGAAATAGAACACTAATAGAGGCTGCTAGATCTCTGTTGGCTGATTCAAAGCTGCCAATTACCTTCTGGGCTGAAGCAGTTAATACTGCTTGTTATGTCCAAAACAGAGTTCTAGTGGTCAAACAAAAGAACAAGACTCCCTATGAGCTTTTAAATAAAAGAAAACCCTTTATTGGATTTTTCAAACCTTTTGGGTATCCTTGTACCATTCTCAATACCAAAACTCACTTAGGTAAGTTTGATAGCAAAGCAGATGATGGATTTCTTGTTGGTTATTCATCTCAGAGTAAGGCCTACAGAGTTTTTAATTCTTCTTCTAGAATAATTGAAGAAAGTGACAATGTCAAATGCAATGAGAACACACCAAATCCTATTGGGTCTGGTCCTCAGTGGCTATTTGACATTGATTCACTAACTAACTCTTTTGGTTTCAGCAGTGATGATTATGTAGGTTCAGGATGTGGAGGATCAGGGACTACACAAGTTCAAGAAACTATACCTAAATTTGTGATCTTTCCCACACCCACAGTGGATTCTGTTGAAGACTGTGCCAAGGAACCATCTGCTGGATCAAGTCAGAGTGAAGAAGAAAATAGAGATGAAGAGACCCAAGAGAATAAAGAATCAGAAGTGGCTGCTGAAAACACTTCAGTTGAGTTGAATGACTCTAATCTAGAGGTAGGACTCAATGAAGAACCTAGTCATAACACCAGAGTTCAAAAGAATCATCCTCCACAGCTGGTAATAGGAGATATATCCTCTCCTATGATGACTAGACATCAAAGCAGGCTTCAAGAAATGCAAGATCAACAGCATACAGTGCTTTCTTGTTTTCTATCCCAGCTTGAGCCTAAAAAGGCACATGATGCTATGAAAGAATCCAGCTGGATAGAAGCAATGCAAGAAGAACTGTTACAGTTCAAGCTACAAGATGTATGGGATCTAGTAGACCTTCCTAAAGGTCACAGAGCAATTGGCACAAAGTGGATCTTTAGAAACAAGAGAGATGAAAGAGGAATTGTCATAAGGAACAAAGCAAGGCTGGTGGCTCAAGGGTATACTCAAGAAGAGGGTATAGATTATGAAGAAGTTTTTGCACCTGTGGCTAGGATAGAAGCAATCAGATTATTCCTAGCCTATGCTTCTTACATGAACTTCAAAGTCTATCAAATGGATGTAAAAAGTGTTTTTCTCTACAGCTCAATTGAAGAAGAGGTATATGTCTGTCAACCACCAGGGTTTGAAAACCCAAGCTATCCAGACAGGGTATACAAATTGAAGAAAGCTCTTTATGGACAGCATCAAGCTCCAAGAGCATGGTATGACACTCTGTCATCCAATCTCTTGGAAAATGGCTTTGAAAGAGGAGTCATTGATAAGACTCTATTTATCAAGAGAAAGAAGAAGGAGATCTTGCTGGTCCAAATCTATGTTGATGACATTATCTTTGGATCCACAAGAGACGTGCAAGGAGTTTGAGGACCTAATGCATCAAAGGTTTAAAATGAGTTCCATGGGGGAACTTACTTTCTTCCTTGGACTCCAAGTTCAACAGAAGTAAGATGGTATCTTCATCTGTCAATCCAAGTATGTGCAGGACATTCTAACCAAGTTTGGTTTCTCAGAATCAAAACCTGCCAGCACACCTATGGAGACACACAAACAGATAACAGCAGATCTGGAGGGGGAGGATATGGATGTGCATCATTATAGATCCATGATTGGCTCTCTCATGTATCTCACAGCATCAAGGCCAGATATAATGTTTCCAGTCTGTGTGTGTGCAAGATTCCAAGTTAGGCCAAAGCAATCTCACTTTCAAGCTGTTAAGAGGATATTCAGATATCTCAAAAGGCAACCCAGATTGGGACTTTGGTATCCTCATGACTCACCCTTTGACCTAATAGCATACTCAGACAGTGATCTAGGTGGGGCAAACTTGGACAGAAAATCTACTTCTGGAGGATGTCAGTTTTTGGGTGCTAGACTAGTTTCATGGCAGTGCAAGAAACAAACCACAGTGTCCACATCTACAACAGAGGCAGAGTACATAGCAGCTGCAAGTTGCTGTTCTCAAGTCTTATGGATTCAGAATCAAATGCTGGATTATGGGGTAACCTTTCTACACACTCCCATTTTTATTGATAATAGCAGTGCTATCAGCATTGTGAATAATCCTGTCAAGCACTCTAAGATAAAGCACATTGAGATCAGGTATCACTTTATTAGAGACTGTAATGAAAAGAAACTGATTCAAGTTGTAAAAGTTCATACTGACAACCAGTTTGCTGATCTATTCACCAAAGCTTTTGATGTGGGTAGATTCACTTTCTTGGTAACAAGTGTGGGAATGATCAACTCTGACTAAGCATCTTTTCAAAAAGTGTTTAAAAACCTGAATATTATGGATTCTTGGTGTTACTAATCTTCCTTTGCAGGGCATAAATAGCAGTACTCAATTTCGCTCAAGCTTCAAAGAGTAAGTATGGTTAATACTGCTAGTTAGTTAATACTGCTAGTAGTTAATACTGCTCGCAGTTAATACTGCTAGTCAGTTAATACTGCTAGTAGTTAATACGGCTCGCAGTTAATACTGCTAGTAGTTAATACTGCTCGCAGTTAATACTGCTAGTCAGTTAATACTGCTAGTAGTTAATACTGCTAGTAGTTAATACTGCTCGCAGTTAATACTGCTCGCAGTTAATACTGCTAGTCAGTTAATCCTGCTAGTAGTTAATACTGCTCGCGGTTAATACTGCTTGTCTGTTAATACTACTCTAGGTTAATACTGCTTATGTCCCGAATAATATAAATACAATTTGCCCGCCTAAACGTTCATAACGACTCTTTGCATACTGTTCACTTGCACTCTAAACCTTTTTCTCTCAAGTACCAAGTCTTTCAGGCAAGAACATCCCAGTTCAATGGCATCCATGGCATTCATCGACGAGCACAATGAGATCGCGATGCTCCAAAAGCCAAAGTAAGCTGCAGGATTTCATCAAATAGTGGATTTCCTCAAGTCAAGCCATATTGCTCATGCTCTTACTGTATCTCCTACAATCTACATCGAGCATCAAAGGCAATTCTGGGCTAATGCCACCATTGTTGCTGAGAATGGTGTGCAAATGATCAAGACAAGGGTGTGTGACAAACTCTTAACAGTTACTAAAGAAGTTATTCGCATCAGTCTACGTCTAGACGATGCCTCTGGTATAACTTCTATCCCAAATGATGAATTGTTCTCTTCTCTTACAAGAATGGGGTATGGAGGCCCATTGGGTGTATTCAAATTCTCTAAAGCCAAATTTTCACCCCAATGGCATTTCTTTGTCCATACTCTCATGCACTGTATCTCCAAAAAGACTACTGGATGGAGTGAGTTCAGCAGTCCCATTGCTTATGCTTTGGTCTGTTTGGCCACTGCCAGAAGGTACAATTTTTCACAAATGATTTTCAGTGATCTTGTATCAAACATGGGAAACAAAAAGAGTTTCTTTATGTACCCCAGGTTTGTCCAAGAAGTTATTACTCATGAATTGACGGATATACCTCAACCTGTTGGGGTATATGTACCTAAACCCCCCAAAGGCAAGGTTTTCTCAAATATGAGAAGATCTGCTAGGGACTCGGAAGGAGTTGACACCTCATTGTTCTCTACAATGATGGTGGTGTCCCAAACCAATGAAGGTATGGAAGTAGGGTCAACGCCCCCATTAGACCATCCTACTGCTATCCAATCCCAACCTTCCCTCTCAAAATCTATCCCCCAGTCCCTTCTTGAAAAACCAACCTCTCCTATCACCCAAACTTACAAGAGGAAACAGGTAAAGAAGGCTCCTTCCCTTCTTGTACCATCATCCCCCAAGCCTTTAAGCCCTTTAAGGGAGAATTCTCCTTTAGGGAATATCCATAGGGAAACCACAGGGGTGTCTCCCAACCCCAAGGAGGTGCTCTCTGAGGAGGAGGTTGAGCATATGGGTGATGAGGCTGCCACTACTCCTGCTAGCACAGAGGAGGAAAGTGGTAACATCAATAAGACCTCCCCCATGGAAACTTTGAATGAGCAATCATTCGAAGGTCCCTGGTGCCAAGAAACCACGGGGGTGGATAGTGCTTCTGCTAGGCAGAAGACATCCACTAATAAAAGATCCAATGATCCTTCAATAGGGGGTAACACTCCTGGAGAAGGTGAGGACAGATATAACTATGATGAATTGATGGAGACAATGGGTAACATCAACCAAGATGTCATCAAACAAGATAAAGAGTTAGAAGAAATGAAGCCGGTAATTCTGTCACAACAAGTACAGATTGCTAAGCTGAAGAAGATGGTGATCAGTCTGGTACAGAGGAAGAAGAGAAAGCAATTTCAGTTAAGGAGAAGGAAATCTGAGAATGATGCTCCCAAAAAGGGGGAGATCAACATGGAAGAAGCCACAAGAGAGGGGGAGCTTGATGGAGAGAAATTTGATGTTGAGGGGGAGCAGGAAGCAGAAACAGAAAGAAATTCAGTGCAAATACAAACACAAGAAGCAGCAGAAACGGTTACTACTCTGACATAAATAAAGCAGCAGAAACAGTGAAAGAAGTATTGACAGATCTTGAGATTGCAGAAACCTTACTTAAAGCCAAGAATGATACTCCCAAGGTCACTTCAAAGACCAAAGGAGTAATCATCAAAGAACAAGGTGAAGTGATCAAGAAAGATAACAGTAAGAAGGCAATGAGCAAAGACAAAGGAAAAGCAAAGATGGTGGAATCTGATCAACCAGTCAAGAAGCAAAGGTTAGTTGAATCAGATGAAGCCTTAGCCAGGAAGATGCAAGAGGATATTGAAAAGGAAGAAAGAGTTCAGGTGGAAAAGGACAGGGAGATGGCAAAGGCTCTAGCTGCTGAACTAAATGAAGCTTATCAACTGAGTCTGGTAACTGACATTGCACAGAAGAAAGCTGCACTTATGAAGAAATCAGTGGTGAAAGCAGTTGTAAAGAAGAGACAACCTTCAAATACTTTCCTAGGTACCCAAGAGAGAAACAAGATGATTATATTTCTCAAAGGTGCTGTAGGAGTCAAAAAGGAGATGTTCTTAAAGATGTCTTTTGAGAAGATTAAAGAGCTATATGATTCAGAGATGAGAAAGCTTCAGGGAAATGAAACTGCTAGGGTGGAGATGGAGAAGAGGATGAAAGAAAGTAATGACTTTGATTTTCAAAAGCCATTTCCAGATGAGCAAGAAACACCCCCTAAGAAAGAGGCCACTCTGGGGGAAAGTCTAAGGACTTTAAAGAGAATAAAGATGATGGCTAGGAGAAAGTCAATCAAAAAGCCTAGAATAGCTGAAGGAGAGGCTGAGAAGTTTGCTGAAGAAGAAGAGGCACCTGAGTCATCTAAACAGAAAGAGCCATCAAACTCAGATGATGTGAATTTGTATATGGTAGTGATGGAGAAAGTTCCTGAACCAATTTCAGCAGAACCTGTTGGTATAAAGCCTTCTGAGGTCATTCACTGGGATACATTGACAGTGGATGGAAAGGAATATATAAGGCTGAAAAGGAAGGATGAAAAGTATGAAGTGTTCAACACTTGGGCGAAAATTGTCAGAACATGCTCTAGGTCAGATCTTGAAGAGATGTTTGAGATAGGAATGAAGTTGTATGCAGATATACTGAAAGCTCCAGAGATTTCAATTACAAAACTGGTAATGGAGTATCTGTGTATGATGTTCAAACCTGAAGAAGTAGAGCATGTGATCAAGAATGTCTTCAAGTCAGTCAACAGTTAGACTCTATATGAAACTAGTGGAGTATATACAGTGACTTTGGATCTGAATCATACTGAATACTTCCTAGTGGATAGAGTGTATAATCATAGCAGATTAAAGCTTCATGCCATGCTGAAAAAAAAGCTAGGGTGCATTCCAGATTCAGAGATGGCTAAATACTTGATTCAAAGAACAATCAATCAGAGTTTGGGATTGGATGCAAATACTGGAATGTAGGCCATCATGAAGTTTTGGGATCATCTTGAAGAATATTTGAAGAACTTGACTTCTTTTCCTAAAAGTCAAGTTAGGGGGAGATTGTTGGGAACTGAAGAAAAGCTTAAGTATGGTTAATGCTGCTGGTTCAAAGATTACTACTGCTAGTGTTCTTCAAGGTTAGTACTGCTGAGTATTACTACTGCTAGTAGAATTAATACTGCTAGTCAAAGTTAGTGTTGCTTGAACAAAGTTAGTAATGCTTAGCTAGTTAGTACTGCTAGTGGTTAGTGCTGCTTAGTAGTTAATACTGCTAGAACAAAATTAATGCTGCTGAAGATTAATACTGCTTATAAGATGGAGATTCGCATGAAAGAATAACAGCTGGATGGACTGAAGATATTCATGGAATGCTTAGAGATATACATGGAAGATATACTGAAGATTTGTTTATTTATTGTAATTATCTTTTTCGTTAGTATATGTATAGAAGATATAGAATAGTTTTAAAAATAACAATTTTTCTTTCATTCTAAGTACTAGAGAAATCAACCTCAAGGCATAGATCCTAATTCTAGAGAAGTAGAATTCGTATTGGTGAGCCTGTTCATCAATATTGAGGTTGAGTGTGTAATCTTGTAACTTCAAAGCATTCAATACAAGTTTACAGTTTGTTATTCATATTTACTGTGTGTTGATTTACTGTTTCATTGAATATCAAAGTGTTATTCCGCAAACTTCTTTGATATTGTTTCTGAGAATTAATTCTTGTTGAGAATTCGATCCTGTCAAGGCCAATGTGATATCGAGTACATTTCTTCTAAACTCCGTACCTGCTCGTGTACTGTTCGATTCGGGTGACAGTTTCTCTTTTATCTCTGAGTTGTTTCGTCAAAAGCTTGTTATGCCCACTAATAGTCTAGAGAATGCGTTAGTGGTAGAGATAGCGAATGGTAGTCAAGTTCTAATCCGCCATGTTCTGAATAAGCGTACTCTCAGAATCGAAGGGAAAGATTTCCCGATAGATTTGATGCCGATGTTTATTGGAGGTTTTGATGTGGTGGTCGGTATGGATTGGTTGGCGAACAATCATGCCGAGATCATATGCTCCAAAAAAATAATTCGACTTCCCAATGTGAAGAAGGCAAAGCTTGAAGATGTGAAGATAGTGAGGGAGTTTCCCGATGTCTTTCCGGACAACTTGCCCGGGTTACCACCCGATTGTGAAGTTGAGTTTCGGATTGATCTCATGCTGGGAGCGGCTCCTATTGCTAGAGCCTAGCAAGACCCTTACCGGTTGGCACCATCGAAGATGCAAGAGATGATGGCTCAACTCCAAGAGCTTTTGGAGAAGGGTTTCATAAGACCGAGCTCGTCTCCTTGGGGAGCTGCGGTCTTATTTGTCAAGAAGAAGGATGGCACAATGAGGATGTGCATCGATTACCGTGAGTTGAACAAGGCAACAGTGAAGAACAAGTACCCGCTTCCGAGAATAGACGACCTGTTTGATCAACTTCAAGGAGCGGGGTGTTTCTCCAAGATCGACCTACGTTTGGGGTATCACCAAGTGACGGTGAGGGGTGAAGATGTTTCGAAGACGGCCTTTAGAACGCGTTATGGCCATTACGAATTCCTTGTAATGTCGTTTGGCCTAACAAACGCACCGGCGGTGTTTATGGATTTGATGAATAAGGTGTGCCGACCATTCCTCGACAAGTCATTCATCGTATTCATTGATGACATACTCGTATATTCCAAGAGCGAGTTAGAACATGAACAACATCTTCGTGAAGTTCTAGAAGTGTTGAGAAAAGAGAGATTGTACGCCAAATTTTCCAAGTGCGATTTTTGCCTTGAAGAGGTACAATTCTTGGGTCACGTTGTCACTCGAGAAGGAGTGAAAGTGGACCCCTCCAAGATTGAAGCCATGATGAATTGGGAGCCTCCCAAGAGTCCGTCCGAAATCCGAAGCTTCTTGGGTTTGGCGGGATATTACCGGAGATTTATACAAGACTTCTCAAAAATCGCTTCTTCCTTGACGGCTTTGACTCGGAAGAATGTGAAGTTCGTGTGGACCGAAGCGCAAGAGAAGGCATTCCGGATTTTACAAAAGAAGTTGTGTGAAGCTCCAATCTTGTCGCTACCCGAAGGGTCGGAAGACTTCGTGGTCTATAGCGATGCTTCGAAAATGGGATTAGGATGCGTGTTGATGCAAAGAGGCAAGGTGATCGCGTATGCCTCGAGGCAACTCAAAATCCACGAAAAGAATTATCTTACCCACGATTTGGAGTTAGTGGCGGTGGTGTTCGCCTTGAAGCTTTGGCGGCATTACCTCTATGACACGAAATGTACTCTCTATACAAATCATAAGAGCCTAAAGTATGTCTTTGATCAAAAAGAGCTAAACATGAGGCAAAGGCGGTGGCTCGAGTTGCTCAAGGATTACGATTGTGAGTTACTTTACCATCCCGGTAAAGCTAACGTAGTGGCTGATGCGTTAAGTCGGAAGGACTATAGCGGAAGTATTCGGGCTACCCTTTCGAGAATCAAGTTAGTGTCAAGTCTAGTTGAGAAGATCAAGGCATCTCAAGTGGAAGCATTGTTGGAATAAAATCTTAAGGATGAAGTGATGACCAAGCAACGATTACTCTTAACGGAAGATAGCTGTGGGGTGAAACTGTTCAACGGTTGTGTGTGGGTGCCCAAAGTTGGGGGTAATCGGGAACTACTTCTTGAGGATGCCCACAAGTCCAACTATTCCATTCATCCGGGGAGTACAAATATGTATCGGGACTTGAAGTTGCATTATTATTGGCTGGTAATGAAACTTGATGTGGCGCGCTATGTGGAGCGTTGTGTGACGTGCTTACAGGTAAAGGCTGAACATCAACGACCGTATGGGAGTCTATAATCCTTAGAGACTCCCGAATGGAAGTGGGAGCATATTACCATGGACTTTGTGACGAAGTTGCCTAAAACTCTTCGAGGTCACGATACCATTTGGGTAATAGTCGATCGATTGACTAAAAGCGCTCACATTTTAGCTATGCACGAGACCTTGCCAATGGACAAGTTAGCTAAACTCTACATCGATGAAGTGGTCTTGAGGCATGGGGTACCCTTGTCGATCGTGTCGGATCGTGATAGTCGGTTTACTTCGAACTTTTGGGATGGTTTTCAGAAGGAGCTTGGTACACGAGTAAAGTTGAGTATGACTTACCATCCATAAACCGACGGTCAAAGCGAGAGGATGATCCAAACGCTCAAAGATATGCTAAGGTCTTGTGTCATCGATTTTGGGGATAGTTAGGACTCTCACCTACCTTTGGTGGAGTTTGCTTACAACAATAGCTACCACTCGAGCATCGGAATGGCACCTTTTGAGGCGTTGTACGGACGGAAGTGTCGGACTCCTGTGTGTTGGCTAGAAGCGGGAGAAAAGTAATTCGTTAGACCTGAAATTGTGCAAGAGACAACCGATAAAGTGAAAAGCATTCGAGAGCGCTTGAAGGTGGCTCAGGATCGGCAGAAGAGCTATGCCGATAAGAAGAGGCGGCCGATGGAATTTCAAGTGGGCGACCGCGTGATGCTTAAAGTCTCGCCATGGAAGGGCATCATTCGGTTCGGAAAACGGGGGAAGTTGAGTCCTCGTTTCCTCGGACCATTCAAGGTGCTCAAGCGTATGGTCTTGCAGGCCTACCAACTGGAACTGTCGCCGGAGATGAGCGGAATCCACAACACGTTCAATATATGTTACCTCCAGAATTGCTTGGCGGAAGATGAAAGCGTCATTCCTCTCTCCGAGATAAGAGTGGACGAAGGTAACCGATGTGTAGAAGAACCCGACGCTATCCTAGAGAAGAAGTCTAAGAAATTGCGTCACAAGGAGGTCACTTTGGTCAAGGTGTAGTAGAGGCATCATCGTGGGGCCAATGTGACATGGGAGGCTGAGGAGGATATGAAGCGTAGATATCCTAATCTCTTCGAGTAGTTGGGATTTCGGGGACGAAATCATTCCCAAGTTGGGGAGGATTGTAACACCCCGAATTTTCGGTACGTTTATTCTTTTCCTCGATCTATTTTCGTGCTTGTTTTCGATGTTTATCCATATGTTTGGAGTTACCTTGAAGTCCAATTGTGGCGTGAGGATTTCGGGAGTGTTCGTCTAACTTTTTTCAGCCTGGCACCGCTGGGGCGACATTGCCCGGCGACAATGCCATAGGGCAAAGTCGCGGGGAGAACGACCCACGCGGTACATCCTTAGCGACTACGACCGGCGATTGTGACATGGGCATTCTCGCCGTGTCACTATCGCCAAAGTTGGGGACCCCGCGGTACTTGTGCGGCGACAATGCCCCGCGAGAATGACAAGGGAATAGTCGTCGAGTCATTCTCGTCGGCGGGCAACTAAGGGTTTAAAGACTTTTTCTCCTCATTCATTTCTCATAACTCTCTTCACCAACCTAAAGTCTCTCTCTCATTTGGCGATTTTTAGGCATTTATTGTTACTTCAAGATCCTTCAAGTCAATCAATCTTGGTTTCCAAGTGTTTCTTCATTATTCATCTAAGGGTTCAAGTAGGGAGCTTTAAATCATCTCCTCCATTGTCATCTTCTCCAAAGGATTAACTAGGGCTTTGGGTTTTATTCAAAAACCCACTTGGTGAGTTCCTACTATCATTTTATAAACCTTATACATATCAAAACTTACATTTTAAACTCCTATATATCTCCTTGGGTTTTGGATTTAAGATTATTACATTTTGACCTAACTTGAGTTTTGGGAGATTTTAGGGTTTTTGCTATATTTTGCTAAAAGGAAGGGTTCCATTTTATATGTGGTAAAGCATAATACTACTTGCACATTTTGGTGAGGTACTTGAAAGAATGCATGAAATCTCATTTTATGATTTTTCATTCTTATCAGCAGTTAAACTTGGAAATGCATTTTTAGAAATAAATGTTATCGGGAACTATATGATTAACTATAGTTGGTCACAAATGAAATTGTGACAAGTCTAGACTATTACTAGTGGATCCCTAGGTATTGAGTCGGCTTATATTTTTGGGATGTTTTTCCCCATTGTAGTTATGGATGCATTTGATTCTCGGAGGCCCTTTGGTACGGTTATGTGGGACCGGTTACTAGCCATGGATCATAATGTAGTCCTAGTGAACGAGTATGACTTGGTTTCCTCGGGTGCCCTCCCCCACATCTTATTACGGATCGGCGTTGTTCGTGGCCATGGATTCCAAGTATTTAGCTCACAACTCGGATTATAACCTACTTTTGTGTTCTGCTACAATCCTTGGTAAATCAAGTATCCCCCGTCATCGCAAGATGAATTTTGTACCGAACAGTCCTTATGTGGCAAAGTTTTCAATTGTAAGCTATATGTTCTTGAAAATATCTCTCTTCATTGCAATTGTCTATATTTCTTTAAATTATAAACTGTATGTTCTTACTAGGCTTTAAGCCTAACACTTTCTCTCAAATGATGTATATAACAGGTTCCCTTAGCTGCGGGTCGTCGAGGGGTTGAGAGAAGAACGTGGACTCTCGAGGGCATTTTTGGTTGATTAGATATTTTGGGAGCATTGGCGTTGAAAAACAATTAATTCATTTTGGTTTTGGGATGACAACCTATGTAATCTAGATAGAAGTAGTTTAGATTAGTTTTTGTTGTCGATTTCCCATGCATCTCTACAGGTTTTTGTAAATGCTTACGCTTTAACCCTTTTTGGGTGGTTTGCTCCAATTACAAATGTTATATTGCCGAAATTTAAATTTTTAAAATTACCTGAATTTTTAGGGTGTTACACAATGGGTTCCTAAACTCCTTTCGGATAATTACTGGTATGGTTCTTATTCTCTTACTCCTAACAGAAGTGCAACTAACAATCATGGACCCAAATACTAGTGGGTACCAAAGCCAAAAGATTCTTCTGTGTTGCAGGCTCCTCAAGTCAAGGGGGAGTAAAAGAACCTAGACTTCTGAGTAAATCAACTCAGAACTCGAACCTCAAAGATCAAGTTTGACTTCTAAACACAAAACTCCTTTCCAATGTGTATCTGTTACACACAGTGACTTCGTGTTTCTGACAGGCATTTCTAACTAATTCATGTGTTGATTCAGATGTTACACTCATAATTTGTCTGAATTTGCAAAGATTCGGATGAATATCTTTTTGGATCGATAGATGGTCAGAGGCTCTTGTGAAAGATCAGTGGTCAAATCAGAATGTTAAGGACATTTCTTGTGAAAGTTTTGATGATTTCTATGCTACAATCATCAAAAAGGAATGTGGGAAATGTTAAAGAGATGTTGGAGATTTAAAGGAGAAATCATTTCGAGAAAGAGGGTCTGAAGAAAGTTAATTGAAAGTTTGTGTCAAAGAAATGCAGTTTTGTGAAAAGATTGTACAAGTTTGGAAGAGCAAGTTCAAAGAATTCTGAAAGCAAGCTGAACTTTACTAAAATTTTCTTTGAAGATAATTTGTTGAAGCAAACAGAGCTGAATTTGAAGATAATTTCTTTCTGAAGTCTGAAAGATGTTTCTACAACCTTTGGGGAGAATTGTTACTGTATTTTTGTTTAGCTCATTTGTGTTGACTTTTGTTAGCTTTTCTTTATTTCTAGTTTAACCTATAAATAGGTCTTCCTTGCTTTGTTTAGAAGGTAACTAGTCATTTTGTAATCTGAGAGAAAATCCTTTGAGAGAAACCTTGTAACCCCTTTCATTTGTGATATCAATACACTTGTGATTTCCTCTTGATTTTCATTGTTCTTGATTGTGTTCTTATAATGATTTGATTGGACTTTATCATTTGGTATCAAAGCAAACAAGAAGAAGCATATTTGAATCAGATTTGATACGTTTTTGAATATTTTTTTGGCGGACTAGTTCTTGTTACTGTTTGATTTTGTATTTTCATGTTTTTGCACAATTTAATCAAGAAATTGATTAGGTTGTGTACGTTTTATCATTAGGAACAAGTTTTATTCAGATCACATAGCCAAATTCGCACTCTAGTTTGATCAATTTGATCAAATTGTTACTTTTGTGAACAGTAACTTCGAACACTGTAATTTGGATGAAACACTGTAATTTTTGGTTTCTTTTGAAAATTCAATGTTGTAATCTTGTTCAGATTGATATCGTAGACTAATTGTGTGTTTTGCAGATAAAAAATCAAGTTTTACCCGATTTTTGATCGAACAGTGAAGAACTCGTAAGGAAACCCAAGAACGTGCTAGATCCATAAAACGCGCAAGTTCTTCCCAAGAACACGCAGATTTCGTGAAACGCGCACGTTCGTCGCTAGAACGCGCAAGTTGGAGATTCGACCTTAAACGCGCTAGTCGAAGTTAGCGAGTTTCCATAACGCGCTAGTCGAAGTTAGCGAGTTTCTATAACGCGCAAGTTAGTCAGCGAGTTCCGTATATCTGCGAGTTTGTCTGCGTGTTTGCCTGCGCGTTTGTCTACAAGTTATCATCTGCGAGTTTCATAAAACACGCACAGTTCAGCTAGCGAGTTTCTTCGAAACAGTACTCTGCGAGTTTTCTCGGTCTGCAAGTTTTCTCGAAACAGTGTTGTGCGAGTTTATTGGTCTGCGAGTTTCAAGCAATTCTGTGGTCTGCGAGTTTGAGTACTTAGTCATTTTTCGTCCGTTGTTTCAAATTTGATCAGTCTTCAATTTTACACACCAAGTGTAATCTGCATTTCTTGAACGATCATTTCAAATCATATTTCAGTCACAATCATGTCTAGAGATCTACTCAGCATGGGTTCAAATCCAAACCACCGGTTCTTCAAGCTGATGAATACCCACAGTTGAGGATAAGGATGATTAATTTCTTCAATAATCAAGATAAGAAATTAATGGATTCGATTCTAAATGGTCCACATTTTCCACATGTGACAGTTGCAAGAATTCCTGCTACTGGTAATAATCCTGAAATTCCTGAAAGGATTGTAGCTAGAAATCCTATTCAATACAGTGACACTGATAGGGAGTTAGTGGAAAGGGATGCAACTGCATTGACATATCTGATTATGGCCATTCCTAATGATATTTTCAATTGTGTTGATAGCCGGGAATCTGCTAAGGACATTTGGGATGAGCTAGAAAAATAGTTCATGGGATCAACAAAATCTGTCAAGACTAAAAGGAATCAGAGTATAAATGCTTATGAAGGATTCAAGGCAAAAGAAGGAGAATCTCTAATTGCTCAAGACAAGGGAAAGACAGTTAAGTCAAGTTCTGGTTTGGGAAAAAGTTTGAAAAAGAAAGCACTGATCACCAGCATGGTCAACAGTTCAGACAGTTCAGAGAATGATGCTTCAGATGATTCTGATGATGAATTGAACGAATTTGCAGAAAAGCTTGCACTTCTGACTTCTAGCTTCCATAAAAGATTTGGTCGGAAGAAATTTTATAACAAGCCGAAGTTCGATTCCTACAAGTACAGCAAGCATAAAGACAGATTTGAAGAAAAGAAAGAGAAAGAGAAGAAAGAGGAGAGAAAAGAAGAAAAGAAAGAAGAGAAAGAAAAGTCGGATAAATGTTTTAACTGTGGAAAGCCCGATCACTTTATCAAGGACTGTCCAGAGAAGCGTGTCAAGAATTACGAGTATTACAAGAAAAAGGCTCAATTGGCGAAAGCTTTGGAAAAGGGCACAACTTTAAAGGCAGAAGATGAGATATGGCTTGGCTACTCCGACGATGATGAAGAGACTAAGGTTGCTAAAGCGAATCTGACTCAAGTCCATTACAATTTGATGGCACATTTGAATGATGAGTCAGATTCTGAGGTAAATTCTCATTCTAATTTTTCTGATAATTCGGAATTCTTAAATGATGATGATGAAGCAATGAACTTGATATCCGAGCTTAATCAGTTGAAATCTAAGTTTTTGAAATTAAAGAAAGATTTCAAACAACAAAGGAGTACAATACAAGGACATCAAGATCAGGCTTACATCTTCAAAATCTTGGCTGAAGAAAAAGAAGAAGAGAAAAATGTTCTGAAATTGGATATAATCAAACTTCAAACAAGAATTTCTGAACAACAAAAAGAAATCATGTCTTTAAAAGAAAAAAATCTTGATCTAACAATTCAGTATGATATTGTTTTGAAAGACAGGACGGAAGCTTACACAAAGATCAAGGAATTGGAAGATCTAAATTACAAAAGAGGTCAAACGGAACAGACTCTTAAAATTCTAACCAACAATCAGAAAGACACTCGTTTCTATAAAGCAAAACCAGGTTTAGGTATCTCTGATGTGGATGTGTTGAAAAAGGCACCCGAAAATCTTTATAATTTTAAAAAGTCGGGTGATGAACCATTTGTTTTAATTCCACACATCATAGAAACATTTGTAAAACCTGAGACTCCTGAGCCTGAATTTCCTAAGACAGAAAAGGAAGAGACAGTAGAAGAAAAGACAGAAATTGAAACTGAATTAGAAACTCAGTATTTTAAATCTGTTAAATTTTCATATGATGAACTAAATACTTCTTACAAAAGTAACAAGGATTCGTTTGTAGAATATGAAAATATCTTTAAAGAAAAACCTGAGTCTTCAAGATCTAATTCAAATTCTAACAATTCTGATTCTGAAAATTCTGAAACTGTCTTGACCTGCTCAATCTTAGAAGATAAAAATGAAAGTGTCATTTCTGATAGGTCTAATTCCGTTTGTACTTCTAAATTTTCTGATCTTGAATATCAACAAGCCTTGGATAAAATTGAAGTTTTACAAAGGCAAATATCTTATCTCAACAACACAATTGTTGAATTGGAAGACGCAAATGAAAATTTTGGGATGGAACTAGACTCAAGCTTTAATCAAAATGAATCTTTGCAAAAAGAAATCAGAAGTCTAGAATCTCAAATTTTCAAATTATCAAAAGGCAAAAAGGTTATTGTTGATAAAGATATTCCAATTTATGTGATCAAATGTGAGTCTTCATCTGAATCTGAATATCTTTATGTACCATCTGTTAACATTTCTAAATCTGTTTCTATTTCAGATGAAACTATGAAGAAAGACTGTTTGGAGCAAAAGAAGACTGTAGTGGAAAAGACTATGAATGAAATGGATAAATGTCAATGTAGTAGAGTAGATAATGCTTGTTCTTCTGTCAAACAACAAAATTTCAATAAAACGAATATCTTTTCCCGAAAAGAGTTGTTGACGCAAGCTACTACTAAATTGCAATGTTCATACTGTCTTAGTAGTTCATTTTCTTGGAAACAAAAGTCTTCAAAGAAAAATAAACATATCCAATTAAAGAACATAAAATCTCTTAATCATTTTAAAGCCAACAATGCTGAGATTTATTCTTTAAAAAAGAAAAATAATGATTTTTGTGTTAATAAACTTGCTGATGTGAAGTTTGTGTGGAAATGGATTCCAAAAGCTAAGCTAAACACACAAACTCCACCAAAAGGACCAAGATTTGAATGGAAAATTAAAGGGTCATCAGCGACTTTAAATACTGTTAAAAGTACTAACAATAAAGGACCCATATTCATATGGGTACCTAAAGTTAAGTGATTTTTGATTTCAGGCGTGTCATGTGTGGATCATTGATTCTGGAGCTTCAAGACACATGACAGCGCATAAACACCTGTTGTTCGACTACGTAGATCATTACGCAGGTACAGTAAGTTTTGGGAATGAGATGAAAGGATACGTCAGAGGTTATGGGACTATCAAGAATAGTTTGATCACAATATCAAAGGTGTTCTGTATGTGGAAGGCTTGGCTTACAATTTACTCTCCATAAGCCAATTTGCAGAAAAGAAATGCAAGATAGAATTTGATGCGGATTTTTGCTACATTAAAGATCAAAGTGGAGCAGAACTAATTAAAGCTGGTAGAATGGGATTGTTATATAGTGTTCACTTTCCAACTCTGAAAGCTTCAAAGCCTGTATGTCTAATCTCAAAGACATCAACAGAGGAAAGTTGGTTATGGCATCAGAGACTTTCTCATCAACATTTTCGTGATTTAAACAAGCTGAGGACACAACAGTTAGTGACTGGACTTCCTGAATTGAAGATTGAACAAGCCATACTTTGTTCAGTCTGTGCAAAAGGAAAGATGAAGAGAAGTTCACACAAATTAAAGATGTTATCAAACTGTAATAAGTGTCTCAAGCTAATTCACATGGACTTGTCTGGACCTATGAGAACTCAATCCATCAACGGAAAGAAATACATATTAGTGATGGTGGATGAATTTTCTCGGTATACTTGGCTAGAGTTTCTAAGACAGAAACCTAAGGCTCCTGATCTAATCATCAAGTTCATCAAGAAGATTCAAGTTCTGATGCAAAGCCCTGTAAAGCAACTGAGAAATGATAATGGAACAGAATTCAAGAATGCTACCTTGCAAACATTTCTAGAATCTGTTGGCATATCACATAATTTTTCTGCTATGATGACACCTCAACAAAATGGAGTTGTTGAACGTAAGAATAGAACTTTGGTTGAGGCTGCACGGACAATGTTGGCATATTCAGAGCTACCAATGTTTCTATGGGCTGAGGCTGTAGCAACTGCATGCTTCACACAAAACAGGACTATTATCAATAAACATTTTAATAAAACCTCTTATGAATTGATTAATGGTCGTAAGCGTAATGTCAAATTTCTTCGTGTGTTTGGTTGCAGGTGCTATGTTCTTAATGATCGAGAGAACTTATCTAAATTTCAACCAAAAGCCGATGAGGGTATATTCATTGGATATACTCTCCAGTCCAAAGCATACAGAGTCTACAATACTCGAACGAAGACGGTGATCGAAAGTGCAAACGTAACCTTTGATGAAAGACAGACAAGGACTTCTGAACAAAATAGTTCAGAACTCGGATCTAAAGAAAAAGACAAAGCTTCCACATCATCCAGTGTGGAACCTGCTCCAAAACAGACTGAGATTTCTAAATCTTTGACTGATTCAGATTTAGATTTACTGTTTTATGATGCTTTTGATGAATTTCAGAACATACAAGATAAAAATGACATACCTATCACTGATACATCTACTACCACTGCAGATATATCAGGACCCTCTGAAGATAATGGAGAAGCTTCTACATCTCAAGTACAAGAAGCTTCTACAACCTCAACAAATGATGAAGATGTTCCATCTACACCTGAAGGAAATGTGTTGGAAACTCTCACTGAAGAAGTTGTTCCAGTGCAAAACACATCAAGTCCAATTATATCTTCTTCAGAAGGATCAGAAATTCAAATTACTTCAACTTCTAAAGAACCAGCAATACAAGATGAGTTTGATTCTTCTAATAATCAAACAGAGGTTGATGTATTACGAAGCTCACACAGATGGACAAGGGATCATCCTCCAGAAAACATAATTGGTGACCCGTCTGCTAGAGTGACTACCAGATCTGCTTTTCCACCGGCAACAGCCAATTTCTGCATGTGTTCAAGTTTTCTGAGCAACCTTGAACCAAAGAAGCCGTCAGAAGCTTTAAAAGATCCAGATTGGATAAATGCAATGCAGGATGAGCTGAATGAGTTCAAAAGAAACAAAGTGTGGAGATTTATACCAAGACCCAAAGACAAATCAATTGTTGGAACAAAGTGGGTCTTCCGAAACAAAAAGGATGAGGTTGGAATTATCATAAGAAACAAAGCAAGGCTAGTTGCAAAAGGGTACAATCAACAAGAAGGGATTGATTATGACGAAACCTATGCACCAGTTGCTCGGATTGAAGCCATAAGGATATTTCTTGCTTATGCGGCTCACAAGAATATCAAAGTCTATCAAATGGATGTGAAGTCTGCTTTTCTCAATGGCATTCTTCATGAAGAAGTCTATGTGAGTCAACCTGAAGGCTTTGTGGATCCAAAATTTCCAGATCATGTTTATGTTCTTGATAAGGCACTGTATGGATTAAAACAAGCGCCAAGAGCATGGTATGAAACGCTTTCAGTCTATCTAACTGATACAGGTTTTCGGAAAGGTACAATCGACACTACTCTTTTTCTCAAAAAGAAAGGTAAGGATTTAATACTTGTACAAATTTATGTTGACGATATAATTTTTGGCTCTACTTCACAAGAATTGTGCGTAGAATTTGAAAATATCATGAAAAAATGTTTTCAAATGTCAATGATGGGTGAACTCACATTTTTCTTAGGCCTGCAAGTTAAGCAAACCCCGGAAGGGATTTTTATAAATCAGGCTAAATATATCAGAGACATGTTGAAGAAATTTGACATGAACTCTACTTCACCTATTGTTACACCCCAAAAACCAACCGGGTCGTAACGAAACGTCAATACTTAAAATATACGTTTTTTTTATAATAAGTCGCAGCGGAATATTAAACATTACATCGGATAGTCTTTTAAGAAACATACGAAATACTAATCAACAACTTAAGAACATAAACTTAAATCCAAATTCAAGCAGTCTGCTACATAACCAGTCCTCATGCCAGACCTTTGCTCTTATCGACCCCGACCTTTCCTGATGCTGAGATACACGCTAAAGTTAGCTTTACGCTAAGTGAGTTCATGGTTTTCGCATCGTCATCCATCAATCATAAAAATAATTCAGATACAAATAGTCATATCATAATTTACTCACAACGTATCATGCATTTTAAAACATATCTTGCAATTATGAGAAAAATGCAGTGTGCCATCACTTTATATATTTACGTCCATTGGCATGGTGGGGCTCCGTCATCCCGTCCATCTATAGTCAAGCTCAGAGGTGCTCTCAAGCACATGTCTTGACCACCGTCCCATAGTGCAGTCCAGAGGTGCCCCTTCCGACACATGTTCTGACTATATTCGTCATCTGTGGTTTCCCGCCGTCCAATACCGGCGTCCCGGTAATGAGCCCCACACTTATAGCCACATCACATCGGTTCAATTTAATCAATCACAACACACGTCGTACGTAGCATGCATTTCGTCCAATATTTAGAATAATGACGTACCCAGATAACATCATACATGCACTTGTGCATATAAATACTTATAAATAAACTTTGTATGCATATCGGTCACAACAAAATGTAACACGTTCATGTAGTCGTCATTCCATGCGTCATCCAAAAACTAGCATGCTTTTCATATTTAAAAAGATTATAGCATGCTCAACAAAATCATCATCAATATAAAGAGAACATACTTTTGTACATGCGTGTATCCCAGTTAAAAGTCACAAGAAACTCACCTTGATTAGTGTAAGGTTACCCGCTACTTGGGAGCTCCAAATCCTACACGAAATCATAACGTTTCTCTAAGTTTTCACATTTTAAACAAACACGTCGTCCCATTATCGAACTATCAAGCAAGTCCTTAAAACTCGATCCCATTATTTCTACACCGATAAATTAACGAGAAATTTTCACCATTTATTCCCCTTTGACCGTCTCCTAAAAACTTATATACCTAATACTTTCACGCATATTTATAAAAATTTGTATATATATATATATATATATATATATATACATACATACAAATATATACAAATATATATATGTATATATATATATAAATATGCACCTACATCACCAAAACCCAATTGGGGTTTTCATCTCATCATTAAACGTGGCTTACACCGTGCACTGTACATACATAATATATATATATATATATATATATATATATATATATATATATACATATATATATATACCATTTAAAATAGTGTTCCTAATGCTTACTGCACATATGCAAGTACAAGTCTATATTACTCATGTGGTTGTCCTCTTCCTCCTTTAAAAAATAATATTGTGCATCAAGTCCAACATGCCTATCAAGGCTACTGGACAACCCCATCTTCCAAGGCTACCATTCTTATGCCTCCCATGTACGTGTATATATATATATATATATATATATATATACACCATTTTTTTTTGGCAACAATATGTATCCATAACTGCATATACAATTACGCTTGACCCAAAAATGACTTTTAAAATTGATTTAGTAGAAACATGGGTGGTGTGCAGTGTGTGAAGAGGCCTCGCAGAGCCCTTCTTCTTCTTCTTCCAGTCCTGTTCACGACTAACACATTGCATATGGTGGATTTCCACCGGCGCACAATCCCCCTCCCATCTCGACTTGGGCTCAATTTGCCTAGTCACATCCACCACATAACTTCCAAACATAATCAAACCACATTAAAATCATCGAATTTACCCAAAATCTCACATTAAACCACAAACCATACAAACTTCTGAGATTGGGTTAATTTCTTATTTTCTTCTTCTTCTTCTTTATCACAGAAATATAACTTACAATATTGCACCATGTTACTGACTTATAACCCACGCATCAATCTTTAATCGACTCAAATAAAATTTTAACACATTAAGCATTATTGGAGAGCACCATTTCGAGATTTCATCGAAAGTTTCTTACCTCTCGTTACTGAAAGTCGGCCAAGAACATAACCCCCTTTCTGCTTCCTTCCTACAATCGTTTCTTCTCTTGTACTCTGTTTTTCGTGTGGCAATGTCAAGGAGTAGGAGAAAATGGTGTTCCTCCCCCATCTGCTTCTTAAATCAAGGACCTATACCGCCTTCAACCGTTGCCGCTCCCAGATTTTCTCAACTCCTCACACCCACGTTCAACTTGAAGATGAAGAAAACCTAAATCCTATTTTTTTTTTTTTGCTATTCACCTCCCAAATTTCGAGATTTGCTCAAATAACCCCCAATATTTTGTCAATTAATTATTTTAAGCCAAAATTATTGGGTTGTTACAACTCTCCCCTACTTATAAGAATTTCGTCCTCGGAATTTACATTACATTAAATAAGTGTGGGTACTTCACTCTCATCTCAACTTCAGGTTCCCATGTCATGTCTGATCCTTTATGGAATTTCCATCTAACCAGCACCAAAGGAATGCTTTTATTCCTTAGCCTTTTCATTTTTCGATCCATGACTTGTACGGGTTCTTCTATGTAGCTCAATTTATCGTCTATTTGAACATCGTTTAGTGCCACTATTGTCGTCTCATCGGCTAAGCATTTTCTTAGATTTGATACGTGGAATGTATTGTGAATTCTCCTTAACTCTTCTGGTAACTTGAGTCGGTATGCCACTTCACCAACTCTGGCTACAATTTCAAACGGTCCAACATATCTTGGACTTAACTTTCCCCTCTTACCAAATCTGACTATCCCCTTCCATGGCGATATCTTTAACATCACTTTATCCCCGATTTGAAACTCTAAAGGTCGTCTTCTCTTGTCTGCATAACTCTTTTGTCTGTCTTGGGCGGCCTTTAGCCTATCTCTTATTTGGACCACCTTGTCGGTCGTCTGCTGAATGATTTCTGGACCAGTGAGTTGCCTTTCCCCAATGTCGGTCCAACATATAGGTGTTCTACATCTCCGTCCATATAACACTTCAAAAGGCGCTGCTTGGATGCTGGTGTGATAGCTATTATTGTAGGCGAATTCTACCAATGGTAGGTGACTATCCCAATTGCCTCCAAAATCTATCACACAAGACCGTAACATGTCTTCTAGTGTTTGGATCGTTCGCTCACTCTGCCCATCAGTCTGTGGGTGATAAGTTGTGCTCATATTCAATCTCGTACCCATCTCTTTCTGAAAGGTCGTCCAAAATCTTGACGTGAACCTCGTATCTCTATCAGATATAATGGATAACGGCACTCCGTGCCTTGTCACAATCTCATTGACGTATAACTGGGCTAACTTTTCTAAAGAATATGATTCCTTGATCGGCAAAAAGTGCGCAGACTTTGTCAAACGGTCCACGATTACCCATATCGCGTCATGACCTCTCAACGTTCTTGGTATCTTGGTGACAAAATCCATAGTAACCCGATCCCACTTCCAAACGGGAATTTCTATCTGTTGCAAGCTACCAGAAGGTTTTTGGTGTTCTGTTTTTACCTGCAAACATGTCAAACACTTCTCTACATATTCGGCCACAGACTTCTTCATTCCTGGCCACCAATAGCTTTCCTTAATGCCTTTGTACATCTTATCACTTCCGGGGTGCATCGTATACTTAGACTTGTGTGCCTCGCCGAGCACCGTTTCCCTCACATCTCCTAACTTTGGGATCCAAATCCTGTCCTTAAATCTCCTAATTCCATCTTTCCCAATCTCGAGTAGCTTAATTTGCCCGACCATTCTTTCACCTTTGACATTCTCATCTAGAAGAGCCTTTTGTTGCCATTCTCGAATCTGATCAGCTAGATCTACTTTCACGTCTACCCTCATAGCACGTAGTCTCAATGGTTCAGCTCTCTCTTTCCTGCTTAAAGCATCAGCGACCACGTTTGCCTTACCGGGGTGGTAATGGATCTCGCAATCGTAGTCCTTTAACAATTCCATCCATCTTCGTTGTCTCATGTTCAATTCCTTCTGGTCAAATAGGTATTTTAAGCTCTTGTGATCTGTAAAGATCATACATTTCGTCCCATATAGGTAGTGTCGCCATATCTTTAATGCGAACACCACGGCTGCCAGTTCTATGTCATGCGTTGGGTACCTCTTCTCGTGTTCCTTCAATTGTCGAGATGCATAGGCTATCACCTTTCCTCGCTGCATCAAGACACATCCCAGCCCTTGGTTTGAGGCATCACTATACACGACGAAATCTTCCATCCCATCTGGTAGTGACAACACTGGTGCACTACTCATTCTTTCAATTCTTGAAATGCTTCATCCTGTTTATGGCTCCATTCAAACTTTGTAGCTTTCTTCGTCAACATTGTTAACGGGGTGGCTAACTTCGAGAAGTCTTGAATGAACCTTCTATAGTATCCAGCCAATCCTAAAAAGCTTCGAATCTCTGACGCCGACCTTGGAGGTTCCCATTCCATCACTGCTTGGATCTTTGCTGGATCTACTTTTATACCGTCGGCATTCACAACATGTCCTAAGAACTGTACTTCTCTAATCCAGAAATCACACTTTGAAAATTTAGCGTACAATTTTTCCCTCTTTAGCAACTCTAAGATCGTTCTTAGGTGTCCTTCATGTTCCGTTCGACTTTTCGAATAAATAAGGATGTCGTCTATGAATACGATCACAAACTTATCCAAGTACGGTTGGCACACCCGGTTCATCAAGTCCATGAATGCTGCGGGTGCATTGGTCAAACCAAAAGGCATGACCAGAAATTCATAATGACCGTACCTTGTTCTAAAGGCAGTCTTTGGAATATCTGCTTCTGACACCCTTAACTGATGGTAACCCGACCTTAGATCGATTTTGGAGAAATAACTTGCCCCCTGAAGTTGATCGAATAGATCGTCGATCCTTGGTAGTGGGTACTTATTCTTTATCGTGACTTTGTTCAACTCACGATAATCGATGCACATTCGCATCGTACCATCCTTCTTCTTAATGAACAGGATCGGAGCTCCCCAAGGTGAAGAGCTTGGCCGAATGAATCCCTTTTCCATCAGTTCTTGTAGTTGTTTCATCAGCTCTTGCATCTCAGTGGGTGCTAGCCGATATGGTGTCTTCGCAATCGGTGTTGCCCCTGGCACCAAGTCAATCTTGAACTCAACTTGCCTTTCTGGTGGAATTCCAGGCAAATCTTCCGGAAACACTTCTGGATACTCCCTCACAATAGGAACATCCTCCAATTTATGTTCTTGAGTCATGTCGATGGCATAAGCCAAATAGGCATCACATCCTTTCCTCATACACTTACTAGCCTTAATCATTGAGATAATTCCAATCTCACCTTTCTTTCTTTCGCCATAAACATGCAACATGTTTCCATTCGGAGTCAGTATCTTAATTAATTTCTTATTACAAACAATTTGGGCCTCATGGTTAGACAACCAATCCATGCCTAGAACTACATCAAACCCACCTAGGTTCATAGGCATTAACTTAACCAGAAACTCGTTACCGTCAATGTTGATCGTGCAATCCTCAACAATCTCATTTATTTTTATCTGACCCCCATCAGCAGTTTCTACAACATAACTTTTATCTAACCTCTTGGCATCTCTATTCAAATAAGGGAGAAAAGTAGTGGAAACGAAACTTCTAGTAGCACCAGAATCAAACAGAACATGAGCATATTTGTCATTGACAAGAAACATACCTGATACGACGTCAGGTGTTTCCTTAGCCTCGTCGAGTGTCATAGTGTATGCTCGTCCCTTGGCCCGCGGTATTTCCTTCTTCTCGTTACCATTTTTACTTGAACTTCCCCCGACTGACTTTAAACTTCCTACTGGACCCTTCTGAAGCTTCGGACAGTTAACTCGAATATGCCCTGATGCTCCACATTCATAACATGTTCGCTGGTTCGTCCATTCACGTTGTGTATGCCCTGGTTTCCCACATTTGTAGCAACTGGTGGTACCCACTCGACACTCACCCAAATGCCATTTGTTGCACTTGTTGCACGGGGGACTCCTTATCTCACTCCCCTTAGATCTCAGTCCCGATCCCAGCTTGCTAACCTTCATTCCTTTACTCGATCCTTCCCATTTACGTTTCATGTCTTTCTTTGCTTCAGCTGGGGCATCACTACTCTTCTCAGATATTTTTGCCGTCTCCACCGCTTGAAGAAATGTCTTCGGGTGTGTTACTTCCACATAACGTTTGATATCCTTCCGAAGACCCTGAACGAAGCGATCTACTTTTCGTTGCTCGGTTGAAACTTGATGGATAGCAAACCTCGATTTCTCAGTGAACTTATTGGTGTATTCCTGCACCGAATCTGGACCCTGTTCCAACTGTAGGAACTCCGTCTCTAACTTCATCACGTCAGTCCTCGAACAATACTTTTCAGTCATTAATTCCTTCAAACTTTCCCAAGTCATCGAGGTTGCCTCCGCAATTCCTCTAACGGCTTGTTCCGAGCTCCACCAATGTAAGGCGGCAGTCTTAAAGGTGGTAACAGCAAACCGCACCTTCTGTTCAGGTGAACATTGGCATGTCTCGAAACGGTTTTCCATCTTATTGAACCAATCCATCAAGTCAAGTGGACCCTCCTTACCGGTAAACTCTTGTGGGCGTGTGCTCGAGAATGTTTTATAACTACATCCTCTCTTCCCATAATTGTCAACCTTGTCCTTTACTATATCACTTTGTTTGTTTTGGGTCTCATCTGAACCTTCCTTACTCTTATCATCATTTTCTCCCTTACGTCTCATCTCGTCCATATTTACCATCAGTGTTGGCAAGGCGTTTTGCAGAGCCTGGGCAATTTCGTTTGCTAGGTCAGCACGGGTAACGGGTTCATCATCCCGCCTCTCACCCCGTCCTCGACCTCTTCCACGTCCACGTCCACGACCAGATGTCGAGCTCGCTTGCATTGAGAGGGTTGCACCCTCACTTCCACCCCGGCCTCTGCCTCCCCTACCTCTGCCCCTCCCTCGTCCTACGGGCACACTCAGTTCGGGATCGTTCACACCCACATCAGCATTCATGTTTCCTTCACTGATCGATGCTATCCTTCCCGATCGTCTAGACATCTTGAGTTACTGAAAAAGAATAACATACATTTTATTTCATAACCACTCCAATCTCATGGTTCTAGATAACATTATAACACAAAATCATATGCTCAAAACAACATTTCCATTACACCTAACTCATAAAGTTTGTACATTGAACACGAATAATAAGAAAGTACATCCAAGAAACCAAACGTTTAACATTGATGATCAAACACCTAAACTAGAAACTAACATCTCCTACTGAAACTGTAAAGACAGAAAGTCCATAGGCACTATCTTATATAATCCATCACCATCCGTCATGCCCGTCATCCTCATCATCATCATCATCCTCATCGTTCTGTTGCCCATGGAATGCCGGCTCCTCAACTCGGTAGTATCGCATGTTGAGCCATTGCTCGTAAGGCTGAATTGGGTTGTACAAGTATGCAAACTCCGCATGGGGTCCCTGTTGGAACCATTCAATCCATTGACTGACAAATATTGCCGTCATTGAGTATGCATCATGTACGACCTCTCTAAGGTACCGAAACCAATCAACAATCCTGGTCAACATCGACCTTGCCGCTATGCGTGCCTCTCTCCTAGCCATCCGGTAAGCAGTAACATCCATAAAGTTGCGAAACTGCAGCTCTTCTATGTAATCATTATAATGTTGGATCACATTTACTGGGACCAAAATCCTCCTTGCCGCATGCTCGATTGGTTGGTCTACAGCCTCATACTCGATACCGGCCTCTATCTGGCTCTCTAACATCTGTCCCTCCGAGCTATCCGCCGAGTGAGTCATGCCTACCATTTTCCTACAAAAGAAAGTAAATTAAGTCACTAACTTGATTAAGACTTAATATGATCACTATCAGAGTCATTAAACTCAAGTCATAAGGTTTAAGCTTAGGCTAGATCATAACCTATTTCTCTTAAACCTAGGCTCTGATACCAACTTGTTACACCCCAAAAACCAACCGGGTCGTAACGAAACGTCAATACTTAAAATATACGTTTTTTTTATAATAAGTCGCAGCGGAATATTAAACATTACATCGGATAGTCTTTTAAGAAACATACGAAATACTAATCAACAACTTAAGAACATAAACTTAAATCCAAATTCAAGCAGTCTGCTACATAACCAGTCCTCATGCCAGACCTTTGCCCTTATCGACCCCGACCTTTCCTGATGCTGAGATACACGCTAAAGTTAGCTTTACGCTAAGTGAGTTCATGGTTTTCGCATCGTCATCCATCAATCATAAAAATAATTCAGATACAAATAGTCATATCATAATTTACTCACAACGTATCATGCATTTTAAAACATATCTTGCAATTATGAGAAAAATGCAGTGTGCCATCACTTTATATATTTACGTCCATTGGCATGGTGGGGCTCCGTCATCCCGTCCATCTATAGTCAAGCTCAGAGGTGCTCTCAAGCACATGTCTTGACCACCGTCCCATAGTGCAGTCCAGAGGTGCCCCTTCCGACACATGTTCTGACTATATTCGTCATCTGCGGTTTCTCGCCGTCCAATACCGGCGTCCCGGTAATGAGCCCCACACTTATAGCCACATCACATCAGTTCAATTTAATCAATCACAACACACGTCGTACGTAGCATGCATTTCGTCCAATATTTAGAATAATGACGTACCCAGATAACATCATACATGCACTTGTGCATATAAATACTTATAAATAAACTTTGTATGCATATCGGTCACAACAAAATGTAACACGTTCATGTAGTCGTCATTCCATGCGTCATCCAAAAACTAGCATGCTTTTCATATTTAAAAAGATTATAGCATGCTCAACAAAATCATCATCAATATAAAGAGAACATACTTTTGTACATGCGTGTATCCCAGTTAAAAGTCACAAGAAACTCACCTTGATTAGTGTAAGGTTACCCGCTACTTGGGAGCTCCAAATCCTACACGAAATCATAACGTTTCTCTAAGTTTTCACATTTTAAACAAACACGTCGTCCCATTATCGAACTATCAAGCAAGTCCTTAAAACTCGATCCCATTATTTCTACACCGATAAATTAACGAGAAATTTTCACCATTTATTCCCCTTTGACCGCCTCCTAAAAACTTATATACCTAATACTTTCACGCATATTTATAAAATTTTGTAATATATATATATATATATATATATATATATATATATATATATATACATACATACAAATATATACAAATATATATATGTATATATATATATAAATATGCACCTACATCACCAAAACCCAATTGGGGTTTTCATCTCATCATTAAACGTGGCTTACACCGTGCACTGTACATACATAAATATATATATATATATATATATATATACATATATATATATATACCATTTAAAATAGTGTTCCTAATGCTTACTGCACATATGCAAGTACAAGTCTATATTACTCATGTGGTTGTCCTCTTCCTCCTTTAAAAAATAATATTGTGCATCAAGTCCAACATGCCTATCAAGGCTACTGGACAACCCCATCTTCCAAGGCTACCATTCTTATGCCTCCCATGTACGTGTATATATATATATATATACACCATTTTTTTTTGGCAACAATATGTATCCATAACTGCATATACAATTACGCTTGACCCAAAAATGACTTTTAAAATTGATTTAGTAGAAACATGGGTGGTGTGCAGTGTGTGAAGAGGCCTCGCAGAGCCCTTCTTCTTCTTCTTCCAGTCCTGTTCACGACTAACACAGTGCATATGGTGGATTTCCACCGGCGCACAATCCCCCTCCCATCTCGACTTGGGCTCAATTTGCCTAGTCACATCCACCACATAACTTCCAAACATAATCAAACCACATTAAAATCATCGAATTTACCCAAAATCTCACATTAAACCATAAACCATACAAACTTCTGAGATTGGGTTAATTTCTTATTTTCTTCTTCTTCTTCTTTATCACAGAAATATAACTTACAATATTGCACCATGTTTCTGACTTATAACCCACGCATCAATCTTTAATCGACTCAAATAAAATTTTAACACATTAAGCATTATTGGAGAGCACCATTTCGAGATTTCATCGAAAGTTTCTTACCTCTCGTTACTGAAAGTCGGCCAAGAACATAACCCCCTTTCTGCTTCCTTCCTACAATCGTTTCTTCTCTTGTACTCTGTTTTTCGTGTGGCAATGTCAAGGAGTAGGAGAAAATGGTGTTCCTCCCCCATCTGCTTCTTAAATCAAGGACCTATACCGCCTTCAACCGTTGCCGCTCCCATATTTTCTCAACTCCTCACACCCACGTTCAACTTGAAGATGAAGAAAACCTAAATCCTATTTTTTTTTTTTGCTATTCACCTCCCAAATTTCGAGATTTGCTCAAATAACCCCCAATATTTTGTCAATTAATTATTTTAAGCCAAAATTATTGGGTTGTTACAACTATGAAGACTCCCATGCAAGCCGGCAGTTTATTAGATGTTGATATCTCTGGAAAATCAGTAGATCAACAAATCTACAGAAGCATGATTGGATCTCTTCTTTATTTGACAGCAAGTAGGCCAGATATTATGTTTGCAACATGTTTTTGTGCAAGGTATCAGGCGAATCCTAAAGAGTCACATCTGTCTGCTGTCTAAAGAATCTTGAGGTATCTGAAAGGCACTCCGAATTTGGGTCTTTGGTATCCAAAAGATTCCAAGTTTGAATTAATTGCATATACTGACGCAGATCATGTAGGGAATAAATTAGACAGGAAAAGCACATCTGGAGCATGTCATTATCTCGGAGATAAACTGGTCAGTTGGTCATCAAAGAAACAGAATTGTGTATCCACATCTACAGCTGAAGCGGAATACGTCGCGGCTACAAACTGCTGCTCACAGGTTCTGTGGATGAGAACCCAGCTGAGAGATTATGGATACACATTCCATAAGGTACCAATCTACTGTGCAATAGCCATCACATCATATCCTGTACAACACTCAAAAACGAAACACATAGATATCAGGTATCACTTTATAAAAGACCATGTTGAAAAAGGTGATGTAGAAATGCATTTTGTTTCAACTGACTTCGAGGTTGCTGATTTATTTACAAAACCTCTTGATGAAAAGAGATTCAATTTTCTAATCAGCAAACTTGGTATGTTGAACCTTAATGAATAGTTACATCATTCTTTATATTTCTAAGGGGGAGAATTTCATTTACATCTGGTATGCTAGTGTAATACATATTCTCAATTTCAAGAAGCTGGATACTTTTAACAAACCTGGACTCATGCTCAATGAGTACCAAAAGTTTTATCTGTTTTCCAGGTTTTGTACTGGACTATGACTTCTGATCAAATCAGACCAGGACTCATACATCATGATTTGTGCTTGACAGCAAAAATCAAGGGGGAGAAATTAAGATGTGTGCATACTTCAAGGGGGAGCTTAATGGAAAAGTTTGTAAGTTTGTATGTAAGTTTGAAAGTTCTGAAAAGTTTGAAAAGTTTTTCTTGAGAAAAATACTGATTTTGTGCTAAAAAGTCAAATTTTGAAAAGATCTATTTTTAGAAAGTCAACTTTTTCATTTTTGGAAAGATTTCATTTTTTCTGAAAAATTTCTCAAAATTTTCCTAAGTAAGGAAACGCGCAAAGCACTATGCATAGCTTAAGTGAAAATCACACACCTATTTGTCGATTTTTGAGACAAATACCTTGTTGTTGTTGATATGAGAGGAGAAAAACTCAAATCGTGCGTTGTGTGCTAATTTAATTCAAATGAACAATACCTTGCGAGTTCTTTGAATGAACAGTGGCTAGCGAGTTATGTGACTAGCGAGTTCTATGAATGAACAGTAGCTAGCGAGTTCTTTGACTTGCGAGTTCTGTGAATGAATAGTGACTTGCGAGTTATTTGACTAGCGAGTTTTGTCGAGTATATATATATATGTGTTCAGCTTCATTCTCTCTCATTTCAACTTGCGGATTTAAACACTTAGCGATTTTTTCTCTCTGATTTTCTTGCGACTTTCAACTTTTCAGTTCTTTTCTTCGAAGATTCAAGTGCAGGTGGTTATTTTTATCATCATTTGAATGTTTGTTCCTAGTTTTATCGATTCTAGGGTTTGTTTTTTTTTAGTATTGTCGATTGATGTTCTTATCTGTTCATTTTCTTGTTCTATTTTTTTTTGACATAACACAAAAATTGTTGGATTTGTTCTTTCAAAATAATGTTAGTATTGAAAATCATACTTGATAGAATCTGGGATTGCTCTATATACTGATTTTGTTTGCAGGTTTCCATAACTATTAGATTGTTTTGAACCGAACAGTACACTAATTTTGGACTGAACAGAACCGTTGTTCATATTGGACTGAACAGAACTCGAACCATATACTGGAATTGAACTGATATTCTGAAGAACTCTAATCTGGACTTAAAAGATGAACGCATAAATTCATAATCCTTATTCATCTTGTTCAAGATTAAAAGAAGCATAAATATCATTTTTGAAATAAGGTGCAAAATTTGAGTTTTGAAAATCAAGTTTGAATTTGAATTTCAAAATTTTTTTTAAATAAAAAGAATATTACAAAGTTTGTGTGTTGGAGTTCATTTCAAAATATGTCAAACAAAGAGACAAAAGTTTTTGGGTACCTTTGCAAAATCAGTATGATTTTTTTTAACATTAATTTGACAGAACAAATTCAAAAATATGAAGTGTTATTGTCATTTTTTTTAAATTTTTTTTGTGTGTTGTTGTGTAAGTTTGTTCATACAAAGTTGCAATTTGTTTTCTGCAACTTACTGTGCTTTCATTGCAAGATCTCAAGTACATTGTTCTGTACTTCAATTTTTTTGAAAAACAGGTTTTTGGAGTTATACTGACATATTGGATTTTATCCAATACATTTTTATGATTTTTCAGGAAATCAATGGCGGAGGAAAATTTTCATGACCAAAGTGTTCAGATGGATGAATATGATCCAAATGTTTCATGGGAAATGCCCATGCCTTCTTCCCGATCTCATTTTTCTGCAGTTGATGCTAATCCTGATCATCAATTGATCAATCCTCAAGAATATCTTTCTTTGTCACCAAATAATCATCATGTAATATTTGAAAGTCTCATGGTCAAGCCAGTGATAAAGGAGATACTGAAAAACCATCCAATCTGTACTGCTTTAACTACAACTGCTACTGTGCCAATGATCTATTTACAACAAGCGTGGAGAACCATTGAGCATGTAGTGCAAAGCAACAGAAAGTATTTCACCATTCGCATTGACAACTTCACATCCATCCTGACCTTTCAAAGACTTCGTCTGCTTCTTGATCTACCTTTGCCAGATTCCAGAGAAGGAAAGACAACTTTTGATCCTTATCCGTCTGATCATGAAATGTTTGCTGGTATTCGTACTCTTGGTTATGTTGGAAATCTTACAAAGATGAGTGACTTTCGGAAGTCAAACTTGCCACCATTCTACTATCAGTTTTTCTCAGTGATCAACAAGTGCTTGACTTCACGACACTCTGGGCACGACAATACAAATATTCATACTCTAAGACTGTTCCATGCCATCATTTATGATCTGCATGTTGATTATGCTGTGGCCATCAGGACTGAACTGTATGAGAAAGTTCTGAGCAAGAGACATACAAAGAAGCCAAAATATGTCCCTTATCAGAGATTTTTACAAATTATTGTCCGAGGCATTTTGAGATGCAACCGAGATGTTCCAAAGAGATCACATCATGAAAGTGCCCCAGAAAATGAAATGACTCATCTTCAAAAGCAGAAGCAATCCTTCCCTTTTGAGATGCCAGTCCCTGCTGCACTACTTGCTTATGCCCATCAGAATGCTCCGAGTGTTAGGCAATATAGGGAGTCCATGGGATTTCCAGAGCCGGAGATCCCTACCCAGGACTCAGAACATGTTAGTCGAGCGGAGTCAGTGAGGGTTCAACATACTACGGGAGTAGTTGAACGGGAAAGTGAGCAGAGAGAAAATATAGAGAGGGGTTCAGGAGTGGGTCGGACTTCTGTACTGGAGGGTGTGGGAACACAGGCACAATCTGCCACGCATTTAGTGATTCCTACATCTCAACCTGAGATTGCCATCATTCCTCAATTGGGCACTCAGGAAGAGAATCCCAATGAAAGCCAAAACTCTGAGAAAACAATATCGGTTGGACAAGCAAGTTCTTCTAGTACTTCGGTACCTTCAGCAACATCAGCACAGGATGCAGCAGATCAAGAAAATGATCAAAATGTTAATACTGATGATAACTTGGGTCATAGTTTTGGACTTTTGGAAAATGTTTCATTACACCAAAGTCTTGGTTCTACTGCAAGAGATCCTAACTTGGAAGGTGTTGATTCAATAATCAGGAACATTATTTCTGACTCTGGTGTTATAAGGCAGGAAGAGGGAGTAATAGTTGAAAATGTGAGGACTAGTGTGAATGTAGAAAAAGAACATGGTGAGAGTGTGTGTATCCGAACTTACCATTCTAGAAGGGTAGCCACATCCACTACCTCGCCGCATGTGTTGCGAGCAAGAGGTATTGAAACAGACATTAGTCGCCCACTAATGCATATGCACACCTCAGCCAGCCATTCTATTGCCTCTCAACAGGCTATAGTCTCAACTTTTCACGGGGAATTAGCACATACTCTATCTGCCTTTCACTCGGAAATGGCAGGTATTGAAACAAGAACTCAGTTGCCCCCGAGTTTGACTTCTTTTAGTGCACCATTGAGTCTAGAGCCAATTGTTACATCTATTTTTCTTCCTAGGACACAACCAATTATATCTGCTATCACCGGTCATCTTAGTGACCCGGTCGGAACATCTGTAGTAGATCCGCAATCCGGACTACGAGGATCAGGTGGAAGTCCTGTCATTGCTAACGTCATGCCAGCTTTGAGCACAGGCCACACTGTTGTATCTTCAACAGCTGTGTTAACGGGAAGCTTGAGTAGCCCCGGTGTTACGTTACCCGAATTCGTTTCAAGGGAATTTCTCAATGACGCCCTAAAGGTCGTTGAAACCTCTTTATTGCAGAAATTTGAGTCGGAGATGAGTAAGGCATCTGAAAAGTTTGAGGAAGAGATTGGAAAGGTGATGAGGATGTTGAAAGGAAAAAATCCAGTTATTGATGAGCCTGAGCAAACAGTTCCACTACCATCTGTTACACAACCACCACCAGTTCAATTAGTTTCTGAGCTGAAATCTCTACTTCTAGCCCAACTGTTATCAGAAGCTCCAGCAGATCAAGCCGAAGCAGATCTTATTGGTTTACTGAGGCAACAATCCCAACCAACTGTTCCTCAGGTTCCAGTAGATTATGTCAAACAGTCTCAGTTCAACATGTTCAAAGATTCGGTAGAGAAGCACTTACAGGATCTAACCACAACAGTTCAACTTTCTTGCAAGGCTCAATCTGATGCAGTTTTAAAGAAAAGACATGATCGTGATTCTGATCAAGATCATGAGGGGGAGATGAACAAGAGATTGAAAACTGCGGGAGACACTGTTATTATCACTGTTGAGGAACAGGGAACTGAAGTAACTGAAACTATTCATGGAGAACAGTCAGAAAATGAACAAATGGAAGAGAATGTTCCAGAAGCTGAAGTTGAATTGATGATCTATGACAATACGGAATCAAGGGTTGAAAAGCCTGCGATTGCCACTGTTGAGGAAGTAATGCAGATGTTAGGAGTTAATGCTGATAACTTTGTCAACCTAGACGACTATGAAAGTGATGATGATGAACAGGCTGCTGCTAGGTATGACAGTTACTGGAAAGTTAAGGAGGAAGGAATGAATGTTATTGAGCATAATATTGAAAGTGATGGACCTGATCCAGAGAATTCAGTTACTGTTGAAGAATTTGTACAGAATTCTATTGCACAAGGAAATCTGAGTCAAGGAGAGAATGTGCTGGATGACTTGTTTGGAGAAACTTTAGATGAAAATTTTGATGATCTTGAAGATGAAGAGTTTGTAGATCTTGATCAAACGTTTCCAGTTCAACAAGCCAAAGTTGTGGAGGTTGCACAGTTTGCTGGTACCATTGATTATACTCCACCATCGTACAGATTGTTTGATGAAGACGAGATCTTGACAGCTATTCCGATAGTCTCTACCACAAGAAACTTCTATGTCCCTGAAACCATTGATGATTCTGAACCAAGAGTTGCTATTCCTTTGCCTAAAGATTTTGATTCTGAACAACCAGTTGATCAACCCAAGCAAAAACCAAAAGCTGACAAACCCAGAAAGTCAAAAAGATCAAGAATTCCTACCCCAAAGCCCAAACCAAAAGATCTTGAAGAAGAAAGGCCAATCATTATTGATATTCAAGACTTCAGGAATAAGCTGTACAAAGAAAGAAAACAAAGAGAAAAGGAGGAAAGGCAGATAATCAGAGAAGCTAAAGCCGAGTTAAGAAAAGAGGAAGAGGAAGCAGCCAGAGCAAAAGAAAGTGCACTTCCTTACATTCGAAACCCAGATAGTCCAAAGATTTTAAGTGCAGCTGAAATCTCTATACAGTTAAAGCCAAATCCTGTTTTTCTTACTCCTATGGAAGTGGAAGAATTCTCTAAAGCTCACGGTCCAGAACTTGAAACAATGCAAGCAGAAGAGCTCTTTACTTATGAAATCAGCAATTTGGGAAAGGTGACGTTCAAAGGAGATGTAAGAGTTGGTGTTGTTCCATATACTGGATATGATGTTGAAGGAGACTCTTTAAAGTTCATTGAGATCATTAGAAAGTCACTTAAAGTACCGTTTCTAGAAGAGTCAACCAAAAACTTTGTTTCTTCTCTGCAGCCTGTTGATGAAGCCTGTTTTTATGGTGTTGGAGATAGAGACAAGGTTTATTAGGTCAACTACATCAGATTTATGAAGACTCATAGCAGAATGTCCCCATTTGCTAAAAGACAAGAGATTCTGCAGATCAAAATGTTCATATTTGAAAGGTTCTTAATGTCTACTATCCAAAGTTCACAGTTCAAAGGAAAGACATGAAGATTAGTACTTTTTCTGAAGCTGATTTTGACAACTTGAACATCTCAGACATTATGTTCATTGTGAATGAGTTCAGAGACAGGAGAAACAGAAGAAGGTCACAAGCTGATGCTTATGCTTTGGATGCTATTAAGAGATTTATGACAAGGAGTGTCTACAACGCTTATTCATTTGACTTTCAGCTTGGCATTGAAACCAATCAGAACAGAGTAAACCTGCTGGCACCAAACTTCAACCATCCTAAGATCAGAATTCTAGAGCCTTTTCAGATATCCAAATATCCAGAGTTGGGTGTGATGTATGTTAACACCAAGACTCACAAGAAGCAGTTCATGCGAGCATCAGAATTGGCTAAGTATTCAGATGGTACTTTGAAATATGTGCGGAAAGTGCTCGAAGATAAACTGTTTCTGTCTGAGCAGGAAAGATTTAGAAAGAATGAAGCTGTAAGAACTGTTGAGTCTTATAACATGGAAGCTATGTTAGAAGAGATCAACAAGAAGATTGATTTCAGAGAATACATCAGGAGGTTTGAAGCATACCTTGGCATCAGAAGAATCTGCTTTAGAAGATGGGACCAGAGCAAAATTGTCAAATGATCTAAAAGGGGCAGATTGTTACTGTATTTTTGTTTAGCTCATTTGTGTTGACTTTTGTTAGCTTTTCTTTATTTCTTGTTTGACCTATAAATAGGTCTTCCTTGCTTTGTTTAGAAGGTAACTAGTCATTTTGTAATCTGATAGAAAATCCTTTGAGAGAAACCTTGTAACCCCTTTCACTTGTGATATCAATACACTTGTGATTTCCTCTTGATTTTCATTGTTCTTGATTGTGTTCTTATAATGATTTGATTGGACTTTATCAAGAATGTTAAAGCGGATTGGAAAAGATGTTGTACAAAGGTTTTTAGAGAGATTACAGAATGATTGAAGTTTGATTATGAAAAAGGGGAGATTGTAATTTTGTGATTCAATGCTGGTTTGCTGAAAGAAATGTAAAAGGGGGAGATTGTATTGCAAAATCTTTTTGAAGATGATCTTGATCCAAAGGGGGAGAATGTTAGAGCATAAATTTGTTGGATACAAGATCATGAAGACTTAAGACTGAAAGTCAAGCAAGTCAAAGCTCAAGTCTACTCTCAAGCATAAAAGTCAAAGTCTATTTATAATAAAAGTCAACGTCAAAGTGTTGTATTTTGTTTTGTGTTTTGTTGTGTTGTGTGTGCGTATAAATAGGGATATGACTTTAGTTTGAGTAGAACTCTTGTAAGAAGTACGCGGACATAGATTCTAGAGAGAGAAAGTGTCAGAGAGCTTTGTATACGAAATCCTTGATTTGAATTGAAAAACAGGTTGATTGTTGAATTGATTCATATTATCTTTGTTGTTGTTACTCTGTGATTAGAACTTGAAATCTTGGGATTAATAGATCTTTGTAGATCTAAAGGTTTTACTTGTTATTGGTTCATTTCTAGAGTTGAAGAAATGTGTTATTTGGAAACCCTAGTTTATTGTTGGTGATGACTTGAAAATGGTGGAATCTACATTATTGGAGGCTAATGGTTGGATTTGGAACCTAGGCTTAACTTAACCTAGCAAGGTGAGTTCAAGTTGATTTGTGAAAATGGTGTACATGCCAAAATGTATATTTTAAAGTGTTTATATGTTTTACATGAAATTATTAACTGTTGAGTTATTTGGCGAATCTTGATTATTTGAAGTGTTTGATTTTATAAACTTTGTAAAACACCAACATTAGGGGTTTTGAGCATTTTAACAACTAAATTATACACATTGGTATTTTAAGGATTTATTTCATAATGTAGAGTTTGGGTATAAATACATTTTATTGTGTTTCTTAGATTAGTGTTTGATTTTGTGTCATGGGACGTTTTTGAAGGAATAAATGATGGAAACTCACTTGGAAAATGATTTGTCCCAAACTAAACTATGTTGGAGTTATTTATATAATTTGGAGTATGGATTTGCATAAAGGCGGATTGTTTACGTTTGGTCTCATTTTATGATTTTCAACGTTGAGACTTTGTATTTGTTTAGCTTATGGCTCGGTTTGAATTTTGTTGGGTTTTGAGGACACTTGTCCGATTTTAATAGCTCAATGTAGAGCATTTGGTTATGATTTTCAATTATTGTATCTTATTTGAGAGTTACATGTTTGGAATACGTTAGTTCATTCGTTTTGGAGTCATGTAATGTTTTAGTTAGTGCCATGGATCCATAGGCACAATGTTCTTTTGTCCCGTTTTGGACAAGTTCACACTTTGGCACGGAATAGGCATCGGGTCACCATGGTAAGTAAGGTGTGGACCTATACGGTTGGGCAGGGTGCCATGGGCAGTAAGGTGTAATTACAGTATGTGCATAAGATCTCGTTTTGGAACTGGGTTCCCCTGTTTTGGAACTCTCAAGGATAGACCTGGAGTGGTTGACTTGATGTTTTCGAGCAATAGACTTGGAGTAGTTGAGATCGGTAGGTTTTATGCGTATAATCTATACGTTTTGGTTTTCCACTTCGGTGTTCCGTCATGTACCATGTAATCGGGTCTCCCCCGTCACCAAAAGGTGTTGATTTGGGTATTGAGTTTTATAATCTATGTTTTGGTGACGTGTTGAGTACAGGTGGTTATCCATGTCTAAGGTTTTGAATATTGGATCTTATCCATGTGTTTTGGATGTTTTGGAAGTTGGAATTTATCTTCGTTTTCAGTATTTGATTATTAAAATGTCAGTTATGTTTTACGTGAGTTTTGGGTTTTGGATTTATATTCGAAGAGGCGTTTTGCTTGTAATTTTAAATCATGAAGAGGGTGAATGTTGAAAAGAGATTATTCTCAGATTTATTGTATTTCATTTTGGTTTCTTTTAGATTGAACGTATTTCATTTTGGAAATCCCATTTTAAATAATGTTTTAAAAATTAATGTTTTATGTATATTTAATGAAAACTCTTGAGCTCACTAGGCGTTAAGCCTAACCTTTTTATTTGCCGGCATGTGCATCAGGTCCAGTTGGGGTTTGGTGCTAGTAGTGCTTTGGGGAGATGAGCTCTAGATTTACCCGAGGGTAAGTAGTTTGATGAAGTCTTCTGTAGTTGGAGATAGCGACTGTTACTGGGTTTTAGTGACATTCGTACCTATTACAGATCGTGTATAGGGATTGAATTGTGTTTATTGAAGTTAAACCTTAAATTGTTGTTGTAGTTGATTCAGTTATCGATGTATTTAGAAAATTTTTAATTAGTTGCTATTTCCAGATTTGAGGGTATTACAGTTTAAGTCCGTATAGAGACTTAATCAACTTGTAGACTTTGTTTTCTTGGCCTTTTACAACAAATCCTTCCGGTTGTTGCATGTATATTTATTCTTCTAGTTCACCATTTAAGAAAGCGGTTTTTACATCCATTTGATGTATCTCCAAGTTATGGATAGCTGATATTGCAATCAACGTCCTTATAGACGTTATCCTTGTAACCGATGAATATGTATCGAATAAGTCTTGACCTTCCTTTTGTCGATACCCTTTGGCGACTAGTCGAGCCTTGTATTTCTCTATAGTGCCATCAGGTCTCAACTTTCTTTTGAAGATCCATTTGTGTCCAATGACCTTATGACCCGGAGGCAAATCAACCAATTTCCATGTGTTGTTTTGCACAATAGAATCAATTTCGCTTTGAATGGCCTCTTCCCAATAAGGTGCCTCGGAAGATTCCATGGCGGCCTTATAGGAGAGTGGTTCTCCTTTGATATTGAAGGCCAAAAATCTGGTCCAAAGTCTTTGGCGACTCTTCTGCTTCTTCTTGGTTCCATTTCTTCTTGAACCTTGGAGGATTCAGCAGCCCTTGATTGATCACTCTTATTTAAATCAACAGGAGAGTAAGTATCATCAATCGGGCGTTTTCCAGGATTAGAGGTATTGCCCTCCTTCTCCTTATAAGGGAATATCGTCTCAAAGAACTCTGCTTCAGCAGATTCTATGATCGTGTTATTGCTTATGCCATCTACATTAGATTTGTAAACTAAGAACCTATATATATAAAAAATCAATCGTTTTAGTTCCAAGTTTAGTCCTTTTAGGCAAAGGCACTTAAACCTTCGCAAGGCAACCCCACACTTTCATCCTTTTGTAAGATGGTATTCTACCTCTCCATAGTTCATATGGAGTTTTATCACTTTTCTTGTGGGGGATCCCATTAAGGATCATATTTGCAGTAAGACACGCCTCGCCCCATAAATAGTGAGGAGCTCCGGACGTGATCAATATTGAATTCATCGTATTTTTCAATGTTCTATTCTTCCGCTTAGCCACTCTGTTTTGTTGAGGAGTGTATGGAGCGGTAGTTTGATGTATAATGCCATGAGTTGCACAAAATTCAACAAAGTCATGGGATTCATACTCTCCTCCACGATCTAACCTTAGAATTTTGATTTTCTTATCAAGTTGATTCTCAACTTCAGCCTTATAAGTCTTAAACATGCTTAAGGCTTCATCGTTAGAATGGATTAGATAAACATGGCAATATTTACTGCAATCATCGATGAAAGAAATATAATAGTTCTTTCCTCCTCTTGTAGGAGTTGCCTTATAATCGCATAAATCACTGTGGATTAACCTAAGAATTTCATTTGATTTCTCTACCGATCTATGTGGGTGGTTTGTGTATTTTTCTTCTACAAAAACCTCACACTTAGATATTTCATCATTAGAGCATTTAGGAATCATGTCAAGTTTGATCATTCTTTGTAATGACCTAAAATTGACATGTCCTAATCTTGAATGCCAAAGGAAAGAAGGATCCACAATATACACTGAAGCAGTGCTAGTGCCTGCCTTATTAATATTATTTACAATGGCGACATCAACAGTATTTACATTGCTATTTACATAGAGTTTGAAGATTCCTTCATGGAGGTAACCCTTCCCCACATATGCACCACCTTTGGTGATGACAAATTTGTCTGATTCAAATACAATTTTGAACCCTTTCTTACTAAGAATAGGCCAAAAATTAAATTCTTAGTTAAAGTAGGTACATGCAAGACATCAGATAGCACAAGATCCTTTCCGGAAGTCAACCTCAACGTGATCTTACCCTTTCCTTCAATCATCGCGGTAGATGCATTGCCCATGAACATCGATTCCTCTTCCTTCACCTTTTGATAAGTATCAAACAATCTTCTCGAATTGCAAATGTGACGGGTTGCCCCGGTGTCGACCCACCAATCTTCAACATTGGTCACCATGTGTGCTTCAATGACTCCAATGAATTGGTTTGGGGAGTGATTGAGGTTAGCATTATTATTTGCCCTACCGGCTCCTCCACCACCATTTCCGCTAGCACTACCATGATCGCATCTATGTCAACAATCCTAGGATCTATGACCCGGTTTCCACAAACCCAACAGTGCATGACTCTCTTGAAAGCTTTTCTTTGAGGGGCCATCGGGCCTTTTCCGGGAGGGAAAGGCCTTTTAGTCATAACTTGTTTCCCTTTGAACTTAGGGAACTTTTGCCTCGAAGAGCTTCCTTCAATCATGTTGGCGTTTGGTTCCAAGGAAATGGCATCAACCTTTTCATTTAGTCGATTGTCTTCCTCCACTCGCAACTTGAGGACCAATTGTTCAAAGGTTATGTCCTCCGACAAATGCTTCAAGTAGAGCTTGAATTTTTTCCATGAATGAGGAAATTTGTCTATTATCGACCCAACCAAGAAATTTTTGTTAATGCCTATGCCTTCCACTTCTAGCTCGTGGGTAAGAATTTGCAATTCTTCAAGTTGCTTCATCACCGGTTCGAATCCACCATCCGATAATTCAGAAATTTCCCTACAGTGAATCGTTTGGGACACGCAACTTCGGTCTTATACTTCGTGTCCAAAGATTCCCAAATCTCCCTTGCCGTTCCAAAGGTAGAATAAATATCATATAGGGAATCATCGAGGGCATTCAGAATATAATTGCTATTCATTTGTTCTCCATGCCTCGATAGCTTTCTCATGTGCAACCACTTGAATTTGAGTGGGTGGAGTCCCATCTTGGTTTACAGGAGGATTCGGTGATGGTCAGCCTCGGTGAGGACGTTGGAAACACGAAGTGTTGTTAGATAAAACATCTTCTGTTGCCAACGACGGAAATCCGATCCTTTATACTTTTCCGGTTTCTCCACATGATTTTTCAACATGTTCGATTGATCCATCTCTCCTAACAACAAATTTTGTCTTAGATTGTTAGGTATGATCAACCCCACACCAAAAGGTGTATATATATATTTATGAATCAAAAATAACAAAAACAAGATTCTTTTACAAATTTATGTAGAAAAACATAAAAACACATAATCATAAAATCTTACTTGTATTCGAAGATTCGTCGTTTCAATGAAATCGATTGAGGCCAGCGAAAACGCAGTGTCCTAAGACAAAATTTTGCCTGATGTATCGGCGTTGTCTTGAGGATACAACAATCTATTCAAGTTCGTAACTTGAATCCAGCGAATTAAACGATGTTTGATGATGGATTATGAAGAGAGAGAACCCAGAAAAAAGATGAATTTTCCTATGATTATGGAAAAAATGCAGCAATTTATAGGTTGCAGTTTGTAACCGAATTAACCCTCGACCCCAAGAGCCCCGAGGCCCAAGGTCCAATCTTTGACATTTAATATGTATATATTAATGTCAAGGAGAGACCACCAATCACACCACAATCCAAGCCTAAGCAATTAAATGATTCATGTAATGTTCATTGATTGGAGTTTATTAAGTGGTGTAAACTTTGTCTTGACTCCTATGTGGGACAAGGTTCCTCTATTCTACACCAAGTTCTAACATTATGTACATGACTTCATATTCCATCGAAGTCGACACCGATACACCTTTACTTCTAACAATCAATTGGTTGAACACATCGCTGATAATTACATTTGAGCGTCAAGGTAAAATTTTGAGCATTATTTAATTAGAGACAACTTATTTTGTAAACCAATGAAATTGTGTAAACTATGAAACCTAATCATGGTCGTTGATCTGAAAAATGGATGGATTTGATGAAAGTTGTGGCATTTTTGAAAATTGTGTATGAAACAGGGGCACAATCGGAATGGAAAAAATGGTGAAAGGGTAAAGGGGGAATTTTGTTTATCGTTTAGATTAGGAAGGTATGAACGACGGCGAAATTGTAGGGATTCAAAAATTTTTAGAGAACAATGGCCGAGTAAAGCGGAGAAACAAATCAAATCAGTTTCGTCCGAATACGATCAAAAAGTTTTGAAATCTGGTGTATATTTGCCAAAATTATACGAAATCAATAACCAAAAATGGCGGACGAAGGCTCGCCTCCAATTCCAAGAGGTTAGGTTTTAAAAAATTTAAATCTGGGGATATATTTGCACGAAATCAACATACAGATGAATGTAAAAATTATGCAGGACGAAGGAAGAGTGAAAGAATACATTTGCTAACTTCTTTCTCAAGGCTCATATAATATTTCAAATAATATCAAAAAATCTAATAAAAATCTATACATATAATAAATAAGTAACTAGAATGACACGTGTCGCCTTCTGGTGAGCCCATTTTTTTCATTTTCCCACCTAAACATGTATCTGGACGCATTTTACATTATAAGTTCATTTAGCACACATCTACATTCATTCTTTCTTAAATCTTTCCTTAATTCAATTTTTTTAATTTTTTTCTTATATATACTACCCTTATAATTAGGTATGTAGTTTACTTTTAATCCCTTACTTTTTTATTTTTCATTTTAGAATTTTATCATATTAACATAAATAATATATATGAATTAAAATGCATTAAAAAACATTTTTATTTTTTACAAATTATACCATTGTAATTGCTTCGTCAATATCTTCGAAATGAGTCAAATATTGAATATTTTTGGATTTAATTATATTATTAAATATCATAAATATATACGAATTAATGTGTTGTGATTAGTATGAGATTTGTTAAAATTAGTATGAGATTTGATGCGAATAATCACTAAATTGTCGTGATTTTCTTTTTGCAATTTCAAATCGATTTTAACTATGTATTTTTTCATAATTTCATTTACGTTCTATTATAAATTTTGTTTTATAAATTCTTAATATTTATTCATATTTTTTATTATTTTTTTGTAAAACATCATTTGTAAAAATTGGCTAAAACAAAGATATTTTGTAACCAACTATAAAAAAACAACTCTGAAGGGGAAAAAAACTTGAAAAAGTAGCATCGTATTTTCGATTATCATTCATATCTGTAAGATAAGTTTTCTGGCATTATTTAATTTTTTAAATTACCCCGTGTAATACACGGGGTCGAACCTAGTTGATTTTTCATATACAAAATTCAAAGAGTATCATTGTAACAATGTTTCATATGAGAGTAACATAAAATAACACATGACAATACAAAATTAAAAAAAAAACAAAGAAGTTTCACATAAAATTTTCATTTACATTCGACAATTTAAACAAGAAATCAATATTATATAAATCCAACGATAAAAAAGATACCTAATCTTGATATTTCATATATAACATTCAAAGAGTTTCATAGTTTCATCGCGTGCAACTTATTACCCTATTTTACAAGCGCACAAAATCCGAACAAACAAACTATTTTTTAGTAACACAACTAACCAATTCCATCCTCGATGCCTTTCTTCACAAGACTACGATTGCATTGACCTTCTGTCGCATCATAACTTAAATCGTCGTCTTCTTGCATGTAAACTTCAACGGATTATCAGATAACAAAAAATCATCAAAACCATCAACTTCCTCCACTACACATTCCATCGTTTCAGAATCAACTCCGTCCATATCGATCCACTAACTAAGATACAAACACAATGAAAATTGAGATCAAAATATGAATGTTTCGATTGCCAAAAGAAAAAGGAAATTATAATATTCATGTTTATTGTTTCCTAAAATAAAGGATTCTCTCAAAAATAAACAAGATAACCGAAAATAAAAAATTATGATAATGACCAATATGCCCTTCACGAAGAAAAAAAGGTAAAATAAAAAGAAATAAGAAATCAAGGGCTAGGATGAGTTTACATAGGTTACACAATTTCATTGGTTTATAAAAGAAGACCCCACTATTTAAATATTATGAAATAACAAAAGTTTAACTAATAACAAAATAGCTATAAAATCAAACATACACAAATGGTATCATCATTCATGTCGTTTTCTCTCCAATTCCCAGTATAACAATAAAATTTCCACAAAAATAATATCATCACCATCTAGAAACCAAAAAAAAAAATTAAAAAAAAAAGAAAAAAAAATTAATCTTCTTAACAATAAGAATGCATCTACATAGAATATATGATTATGATCTACATGTCCTCTTTTCTGGAATCACTTGTGCAGGCCAGAACAATGATCTTCTTGCGAGCCAATGAACTAGTGTTCCCATTTTCTTCTTCATTCACAACCCTACTTTCTGGTTCATTCTTCTGAAGATTCGTGTTTCCCTTGTATATGAACTCTGGAAGTTTAATGAGGAGAGTCAATTGTATCTTATTTTAGAATAAAAATCTCCTGTCCCAATTTATCATGTTCCATTCATGTCCACCAATCACATAAATACACGTCATTGGAGAGAGAATATAAACTTAAATTAAATAAAATCAAAAATATATGAAATTTGATGTGTCTTAATTTTATTGGTCGGACATGAATGAGACATGTGATTTTGAGACAGGAGATTTTTATTCTTCATATATATCAACATCCAGTACTTCATTGTCTTTGCTTTTCAAATTAATTACTTTCCTTCACACACCTTAGCATTGAAATTTAGTTGCATGTAATTCGAACCTTGAACTTGAACTTGAACTTGAACCTTGAATCTTGATATTTAAACTACAAGTCGTTAAATTCATTTTCATACATGATTATAACCTTTACGAAAATTGATTGGCTCTGTTATGCTCATACATTCTTGACTTTGTTGATTTTTTCATTATATATCTTATTTGAATTTAATACATAAACTATCATGTCTTAAAAAGAGATTAATTATAAGGTTAAACAATTATTAGAAAAACATACATATATATATGCCGTGTTATTCATGAGAGTTCAACCCACAATTAGTAGGTTTATATTATAACCGAATAAAATATTAGTATAGTCAAAAACTACTTATTGATAAATAATTACTTTTTTGACTAGTATTTTAGAAACTTAAAGTAATAGTATTTCACTATTTCTAATAGGGCAAATTGCATGAAAAATGCAACCTACTTGGTTTTGATTCCTGTTTTGGGAAACATACTTTCAAAACTTTCGTTTTGGTACCTAAGATGTGATATTTCAAACTTATAAGTGTCTGGTTATTAACTTACGTTGACATGGCAGATGACTCATTATTATTTTTTGATTTAGTCAAAACAGTATCCAAAACAGGAATCAAAACAAAGTAGGTTACATTTTTGACAAGTACTGTAGACACTTAAGTAATATTATTTCACTATTTTATATATATACATGATATTTTCTTGTATAAATCATTACAATTAATACTTTATAAAAATAGAATTAAATACATATAATAATAATTACAAAAAAAAACTATACACCATTTTTATAATTGTAAAAGCTATCCATACCCTCTGTTTTTTTTAGATCCACCTCTGTCTTGAACTATGAACCCTCCATCTAACCGCATATCAGCTCACATTATATACCTATTATTATTAACCGAAGAATTAAACGAAGGATTATGTGAGAAAAATAATTAGGTGAGGAGATAAGAAGAGATCTGGACCTTCGATCACTTTTAATCTCACCCCACCCCCATGAATCGTGCCATATACAGGAATTGATCCGGTGCATCTCATCCTAATATGCATCCAAAGGCTGGAGATATCTTCTTACCCTTTTCACTTAAACTTTCATTTTCATCGGAACACAACCCACTATTCGGATGCTAACTTTCATTAGGAGTAACTTTGCTTATTTTCACAAAATATTGAAATTGTTGTATTTGTCCAACAACGGACATCCTTTAGAGGAACCAAATTAACCAAACCCGACCAGTAAAATTTCGTTCAGTTCTTTTTGATTTCATGTCGTAAATTTCTTTTTTACAAATACATATGAATATGAATATAATAAACTATTTAACTACCAAAACTCAAAATAACTCAAAATGTACAGTATATACCTAAACCAAAATTCTTTGTTTATCTAAATCAACATCCATACCATCGTTTAGGCAAAAATGATCAACGAATATATGGTTCGGTTAGATTCAGTTCATTACATCATTAAAAATTAACCACAAACCAAACAAAACCAGTTACTTGCTTCTTTTTTTCAAATCAAATCAAAATCAAAGCGGTGGTTTACTTTCATCAATAATTATCGATTTGATTCCAAAACGACACCATTTATTTTGAAATGGAACCAAATTGGTAATTTGGTTCCATTTGCTTTAATTATGCAATTTGACAATTCAACCATTTTATTTTTTTGAAAACTTTTATAATATTATCCATTAAGTGTATACAGATTAGTTTCCACCCTTTACCATGCACTTTCTTCAACTTTTGGACTTGCCTTTCACATGAACTTGAACCTTGGACCTTTAATTAGCACTTGAACATGTGGAGCCCTCCACATATATATGACATAATCCACCTCACCTTTCCTGAAGACTTATAAATACCCATGAATCAGTCAATCCCCAACAATCATAACATCAAATGGATTTCTTGAACATTGACACACGATATCTGCTTTTACCTCTTGCTCATTTCTTCTTCCAATTTCCCCACTCCACCTCCATCGTTTTAACCATATTTCTCCTAATTGTTTCCATCAAAATCGTTATTCGCTTACAACTACCCATCGGTTTTCTTCTCCGTTTTCAGGCAATAGACTTGTCAGTCTCATTGATGGCATGTTTTCTGTCATTGATCTCCTTGTCGACACAACACTTTTGGATTTTAAATCCCATTCTAATCTTATCATCTCATTGGGTGGATGATTGGTGTTATCAAGCCCTGAAATCTATTCCTACCCTTGAATTTCTTTGCATTTCTAATTGCCGTCATGAGGAAGAAGAAATACAGCAAGAGGGGAGTTGGGAACCCGATGACCACTTTATTGTTGTAAATGTGGATGATGAGCTTGAATATGACTAAGGGTATAATCATGTTTAAGCTAATGAAGGTTCATATATTAGTTTTCCAAACTTTCTTTGAGATAATTGGTTCATTTGTTGTTTGTATTGTTGGTCTATTTATATTTCAATTAGAAGTGTTGTATTAATGTAATGTTTTATAAACGTTTGGTGAAGGATCATGTGAGAAGTTAAGGTTAAAGTGAGAAGTGGATCTGAACCCTTTATCACTTTTAATCTCATGTCCTCCCATTAATTTCGCTTTATATGGGAATTGATCTGGTGCATCTCATCCTAATGTGCATCCATTTCTCATCCAACGGTTGATAACCTCAACTTCTCACTGGAACCAAACCCTCTAATGTTTTACGTAAATATAGTGGTATCCTAGAATTGCATTTCTATTAGTATTGTCAGATGAATAATTTTGAAAACTGGATGAAATTTATGTCAGAATAGACTGATGGACTGTTTGGTTTGTAGGAATGGAATGAGATGGAAATGATTTCATATAAGGATTTGGATTTGGAGGGACTAGGATTTGAGAGAATTTAGAATTCTTTTGTGTGTTTGGTTTGTAGGATTTGAATCGATTTGAATTCCATTATTTATAAAAAAATTATGAAAAAATATAAAAGTAACTAAATTACCTTTTATTTAACTGATTATTAGAAAACGAGTGTTTTTAACATAATTTTAAACATAATTATATACAAAATCCGTTGAAATCCGTTGAAATCCTAGTCATTCCCTTGGGATTTCAAAATCCTATGTTGGAGGGATTTCAAAGAAATCCTAGGATTTCAAATCCGGACAATCCTGCAAACCAAACACGGGATTGGAATGGATTTGAAATCCAGATCCCTCCAATTCCAATTCATTCCGACAAACCAAACGCGCCCTAAGTTGTATGGCTAGGAACATATGACACAATTAGAGAAGCTGCTAAGGATTACGATGAAGCAGCCACACACATCTGATGTAATAAGTCCATGCTTAACTTCCCTCAGCCACATGGGGCAAATGGGCAGTTGAAATCTAAGGCCGCCATTGAGTCAACACACCCCATGGTGTTTCACAATTAGGCTTGGAGCCTGAGTGATAGCAACCACTTGGTTTTGATGTTCAATTCACACAGAGAACAACTCTGATGCTTTTCATATTCACTTCATGGAATTGTAAAAGGATATCGATTACAAGAGGCTAGCCTTGCCTTAAATATGCCAACTGAGAGGCATTCCAAAAGACTATTATTAAAGGGCATTACTACCCATCATATGGCAGTAAATGGTCCAGCATAAAGAAAGAAACTCAGTTATTTATTGAAATAGCTAAAAATGTAAACGACTTGTATCAATACTCTCCCCTTCAAAATATCCTTGACCTCAAGGATAGTAGTGAGCCCATATATCAAACTCCAGAAAATGCTTCTGCAACACATCAAAGTCTGCCCAAGTACTGTCTTCAGGTTCAGAGTTAGCCCACTGAACCAATACTTCCGATGCTGGCTTATTATCCTCAGTGGAAGGCGAATAAACTCACCTGTAACTGAAGGACTTGAAGTTGAATGGTTCCCTATCCTCTTTTTTAGCAAGGACACATGGAACACATTGTGGATTCTCGATTCAGGGGGAAGCACTAACTTATATGCAACTTCGCCTATCCTTTGTACAACTTTGAAGGGCCATAATACTTTGCAGCAAGTTTGTGAAAAGATCTCCTGTTCACATAATGTTGCCTGTAAGTTTTTAGTTTTAGATAAACCCAATCCCCAGCAGCAAGTACCCTTTCACTCCTATGCTTGTCAGCTTGTACCTTCATTCGTTGTTGGGCTTTAGTTAGATTTTCCTTGAGCAGTTGGACAGCAACCTCCCTCTCTTTAAGCATGGAATCAACTGCTTGATTATTAGAATCCTTCAGGTGATAATGAATATAATTAGGGGGGCTTTAGCCAAAAAGAGCTTCATAAGGAGACATTCCCAAACTAGAGTGATGAGAGGTATTGTACCAATATTGAGCCAAGGGAAGCCACTTAACCCATGAAGTAGGAGCCTCCAAGGAAAAACATCTTAGATAATTCTCAAGGCATCGATTCACGACTTCCGTTTGACCATCTGGGGTGATAAGCAGTTGAGTAGGCCAAAAGTGTCTTGTGGGCTTGGAAGAGTTCCTTCCAAAAGTTGCTAAGGAAGACTGAGTCTCTATCGGATATAACCTTATCAGGCATTCCGTATAGTTTGGAGATATGTTCCATGAAATTTTTTGTGACAGAGGCTGTTGTATAATGGGTGTTTCAACGGCAGGAAATGGCCGAACTTGCTCAATTTGTCAACCACCACTAGTACGGTTGTGTAGCCTTAGGATTTGGGCAAGCCTTCAACGAAATCCATAGAGATTACGGACCAAAACGTTTCTGGAATGTCGATAGGCTGTAGTAACCCCGGAGAAGTTGTGGTTTCATACTTACATTGTTGGCACACATGACAGCTTCGCACAAACTCTTACCTGACCCTGCATACCCTTCTAATAGACCACCCGAGATAGCGGTTGGTTTGTAGCGTGTATACCCGAATGACCACCCATGGCGCTATCATGAAAGAATTTGATGAGATCTGACTTAAGCTCATTACCCACAACCATTCTCCCCTTTCTTAGTAAAACCCCTTCTTCCAACCGGTATTTGTTAGATACCATAGGATTTTCCTTAATAACATCAATTAAAGCTTGAAGCTTCCCATCCATGGTAACGCTGAGTGAAATTATGTTTTTCCACCCTGAAATCATACTGGAAATAGCAAAAAATGAGCAGAGATTAACATCATTTGGTCTCCTCGAAAGTGCATCTGTAACTTGATTATTACAGCCTTTATTGTAGACAACCGTATATTGCAGTCCCAACAACTTGCTAAGCCACTTCTGAAGTGTGGGATTACACTCCTGATGATCTGTCTTGATGATGAAGGGTTTACCCAACAAATATCCTTTCCATCTTTGAATGGCAGCAACTATTGCTAGCAACTCTTTTTCACAAGTTGCTAAATGGAGGTGTTTAGGTCCCAATGCCATGCTAAAAAAAGTTATGGGGTGTTTTTCTTGAATTAACACAGCTCCGACGCCTACCCCCGACGCATCGGTCTCTATAATAAAAGGCTTCTCGAAATCAGGAAGAGCTAGTACCGGTGTTCGTGACACGTCTTCCTTTAACTTTTGGAATGCAATATCAGCTTCAGCTGTCTAAAAAAAACCCGCCTTTTTAAGCAAGTCAGTTAAAGGCTTGGCTATTTTTCCATTATCTCTACCGAATCTTCTGTAGTATCCCGTGAGCCCCAAAAAAAACCCTGAGCTCCTTTAATGTAATTGGTGTTGGCCAATTCACCATGTCTTCTATTTTTTTTTTATCTGCCATAACCCCCTCTCCGCTAATTACATGCCCAAGGTAGTCCACCTGTTTGCTACCGAAAGTTCATTTAGAAAACCTTGCAAATAACGAGTTCTTCCGAAGGATTTCGAGAACTGCTTGGAGGTGTTGTAAATGGTTATCCCAGTCTTTACTGTACACCAGTATGTCGTCAAAGAAAACGAGAACAAATTTTCTCAAATACGGCTTAAAAACAGAATTTATCAGATTCTGAAAAGTTGCAGGTGCATTGGACAGCCCAATGGGCATCACCACAAATTCATACAACCCTTCATGTGTCCGAAAGGTTGTCTTCCCAATGTCCGCCTCCTTCATTCAAATTTGGTGGTACCCGCTCCTTAAATCCAGTTTAGAAAAGTAACAGCTGCCATGTAGTTCATCAATTAGCTCTTCCACTATCAGAATAGGAAATTGATTTCAAACGGTTAACTGATTGAGCTTCCTGTAATCGACACAAAACCTCCATTTTCCATCTTTTTTCTTGACCAAAACGACCGGTGAAGTGAAGTTGCTGTTGGTGGGTCGTATCACTCTGGTACTCAACATTTTCTTTACCAATTCTTCAATAATGTTCTTCTGTAGAGCTCCATATTTGTAAGCTGTCAGGTTGACCGGACTGCAGCCATCTTGTAACGTGATACCATGATCAAGGGACCTCATAGGAGGAAGACCGGTAGGTGAAGCAAACACATCTTTGAAGGACTTGAGAAGTGCATTTAATTCCACCCATTTTGCATCATTTGCGTTTCCCAAATCAACAGGGACTAAGTTGATTGTCCATAACTCTGAGCACCTCTGATCAGAGCTCAAAATGTAGGCTTGATCTTCAGTCCAGCTTATCCCCTCCTATTTGTTTTTGGTCTCGGTTATAGTTCCGCTCTTATCGATTCCCTTTAGTTTGATTATTTGATCATTCCACGAGAATTCCATGTATAGTTGATTAAAGTTGCACCTGATGTCTCCCAACGTGGATAACCATTGTATCCCCAAGACCACACCATATCCTCCGATGAGCATCACTAAGAAATCGTCGCAAAAATCAACTCCTTTTACCGACCAATGAACTCCCTTACATGCATATTGAATCGGAAGTTTGAACCCATCAGCCACAGTAACTTCCTTTACTTTGATGGGGGTCAATCGTAACCCAAGTTTTTTTGCCAAGCCCAAATCTACAAAATTGTTTGTACTACCGCTGTTGATCAACATCAAAACCGGTTGTTTTTTGACTAACCCGTTGATCTGAATTGTTTGAAGGCCAACAGATCCCAGTAAGGTGTGTATTGAAAGTGACACATCCTCCGCATTTCCGTTGTCGTCATCTTTCAGCTCCCCCTCAAACACTCCTCACCAACCACGACATCCTCCTGATTTTCGGGCCATATTAACATTTATAACATGTTGTTTCTACATTTATGACAAGGCATATACTTTTCATTACAGAAGAAACATTGCTTGTTCCTCCTTTTTTCTTTATATTCCTGTTTTGTTAGTTGTTTGAAAAGAGTGGTCTAGTTTAGTGACTTTTGGGACGTATTAGTTTGGATTTTGACAAAAGGTTTATTGGAAGACTGACTAAAAAATGAATTCCGATAAAGAGACCCTTTATGGTTCAACGGGTTCTGGGAATTTGACGGTAAAAGTTTTGGTGTCGATAGAGACGTACGGGCAGGGATTTAAGTGGCTCTAAACCCCACAACTCATAATATGCCCCCTCGTGAATTCTTGCTAATTCCATTGCCTGATTCAAGGTCTCCAGGTCCATAAGTTGTACCGTGTGCATGATCTCATTTCTAAGACCTCCAATGTACAGATCCAACAATACCTCTAAAGGAACATCCACTTGATTCCTTAGAGCATTAAACTGAGAATTATAATCACTTACAATTGTTGTATGCTTTAGGTTTCTGAGTTCTATGAGGGGCTTTGAAACAATACCCCCACAAATTGTTCTCGGAGTTCTGCTAGGTAACTTTTCCAACTGATCTCGTTTCCCTCCACCTCCTTCATAAATCCTTGATGCCATTGCAATGCTCTCCCCCTCAAATGAATTGCCACCAGCCGAACTTTCATTTTCTCAGGGGTGTTATCTAGTTCGAAAAACTGATTACATTTATAATGCCAATCTTTGAAATCATCACCCTTAAATGACGGAAACTCTAATTTGGTCATCCGATTAACAAGCTGATACCCCTGATTAAGTGGTGGTAGGGTGTTGTCTTCTTCATCTTCCTTAAAACCAGGATTACCTTCACCCGAATTGAATACATACGAATTCTCCTCATTTTCTTGAATTGGCTTTTTGCCTTGAGCCACCACCGGAAGTTTCACGGCCTCTGTTAAATCGGAGATGTTCTGCTGCATCTGTTTAAGAGTTTCATCTTGGCTTTTAAGCTTCTGTCTCAATTCTTCATATTTCTCCATGAGTTTAGAATTGCTTACACGAACCACACACCACACAGGAGAAGGACGCAGCTCTGATACCACTGATAGCAACCACTTGGTTTTGATGTTCAATTCACACAGAGAATGTTCTCTGGTGCTTTTCATTTTCACTTCATGGAATTGTAAAAGGATATCGATTACAAGAGGCTAGCCTTGCCTTAAATATGCCAACTGAGAGGCATTCCAACAGACTATTATTAAAGGCCATTACTACCCAAGTACCCATCATATATATGGCAGTAAATGCTCCAGCATAAAGAAAGAAACTCAGTTATTTATTGAAATAGCTAAAAACGTAAACGACTTGTATCACTGAGTCAACTCACGTTGATGGGTAAAATACTTGAGACATGGACCTTGAACCCTCTTTCTTTGATCTCACAATTGCCATCGTTTTCAAAGAATAAGGGACCATTTACCAAATCTTACCCGGGTAAGCACTTTACGGTGAAACTGAACACTATCACTTACTTACTGGATAAGATTTTAGTCCATCAAAACTTAAACGGTATCGTATGCAACAATTTCCCCGGTAAGCGCTAACCGTGGTAAGAGTCTTCGTCTTCACTTAATTATTGGGTAAGACTCTCGGTCCTGTCTTAGCTCTTACAGGGTAAGATTCTTGTCCTTGCCATATTGATCCGATAAGGTAATGTGATTTGATAAGCGCCTACCCGGGTAAGATTTTGGTAAACGCTTCCTAATTACTTATGGTTGACTTCTGTTTCAAATTAATTTGTTGTCTACTCACCATGCATTTTAATCTTTTACTTGAACCTTGAACTAGAGTTTTAAATCTAATAATTATTTACTAAACTTCATTTAAGTGTCTGGATTTTTCTAATTTTTTTTAAATATCTGGGTTTTTTTTTAATTTGACGAACAAATAAGTATACTTTAAATTTAGTAGATAATAAATATAGTTCTCTTGAAAAAAGTCGCTCTACTATTCGTGGTAGATGTAAGCTCTGCATACATCTCATCCCTTCTAAATCCTACTTTTGAGTAGGATTTACTGGGGTTGTTTGGTTTGGTTTGGTTCGGTTTTCATAAAGACAACCAAATAAATAAAAGAAAAACATTTAACACCAATCTTCAAGACAGAATAGCAAATGAGCAGAAAATAAAAAGGTAAACACTTAACACCACTCTTCATCACAGAACAGAGAAAATTAGACAACTTCTAAAACCAAAGGTTAGCCATTTCTTTGAACAAGCCTATGTCTTTGAAGCAATGGGGTTTTTCCATTGATTTTAGTTTCTTTTTCTGATCAACAATCTCTTGGTTTGCAACATCTTGATTGTGTCTTCAATTTTGCATATTCAAACTAAACTAAGCAGTCTGTATTATCATGCATCGTACCACTAACCTAAGTTAAGGTTCGACCATCCATCGTCCTGGAAACCGTAATCACATTCTGCAAAACGAAAATATTGATGATCGAAATTGGGTGTCTGGCTGATGTTTATGCAGCTCCTGCAGCCAAAACATGAGCTACTCCTAAAACTTATGGAACAGTAACCTTTCTTCTAGTCTAAGAATAACCGAATTAAAATTTTGCAGACGCAATTCTTTGAATTGTGGAAAATGTCATCTCTTAAGCAACAATAGTAATTTTTTGATTACGAGCAATTTATTCTCAATTTGACTAAAAATGTCTTTAAAGCAAATGGGTTAATTTATTTGTTAGAGGATACAATCATATAGAAAACAAACACAACCATGACGATGTAGAATTACTCATCCATGACTATTTGATTCAAGTGACTTGATGCTTGATACAATTATATTTGCCGTTGTAGCACTCGCATTTTGATTGTATTGATATTTAAATTTCTCTGATTTTGTATACATACCCTCATGTCTTTATCAGAAGTTAATAAAATCCAATCGCCATCTTCATCAAGGTACTTGACCTTATAATCACTAGGATTCAACTTAAAATTGTCTCTAATTTCCTTCTCAATAGCCACAAACGTTGCTGATGAGATTGGGAGATGGAACTTGATCATATCATCTGCGTACTCTACTTTTATGGTCATGGTATTTTCATCCAAATACGTCTCTCCATTGTTGGCCGACAGGTCTTGAATTGATCCTCCTTTATCTTCTTCACTCGTGTCGTTTTGATTCTTGTACGAGTGTTTTACATGTCTAGATCTCTTCAAATAATCTTTTCCGTGCCACTCAGGTATGCCTAGAGCCTTGCACTTGCGTTTCAATGTAGACAAAGAAACTGTTATTTATCAAGAAAGAAGAGATATTAACATATTGAAACTTGGGACGAGCCCAAACATCACCACAATCATTCCAATTATTTAAAAAACAAGTCTAATATGAAACAAGATTATCAATACCATTGAGGTTTTTTGCAGCTTCCATCATCGTTTTTCCAAACTGCAGCTTGATGTCCCCTTGAGATAATGGGATTGGAGTTGTCTTGCATTTTGCCTTCAAAGGCGATAAACATTCTTCAACCTCTCGTCTCCTTCCTCTTTTTGGTGTCACAGATACAGGTGATAATTTGTTTGTTTGGAAAATCTTAAAATATTTGATTTCACTTTCAGTAGAATTCTCAACATCTAGAATATCTATTTCATCACCAAGTTGTGCACCAGAAGCGAACTTGAAATTTGGCAAACACTCCATTAGTTTTAATAATAGTGACTCGAGTAAGATAACTCTGTTTCCACCTTCTATCCATAAGAATTCAAAAACATAAACTAAATCACCGGTCTTGCTGCTCCTCAAGTATATCACGAAACAACTATAGTCATAGCACATAGAGAGAAACCTTTGTGGCTTATTATGACTCAACTCCGAGATGTTTTGGATGAAGTGTGGTTCATAGTTTTCTAGTGTCTTCCCAGAAAGCCCTTCATCCATTTTCAAAGGAAGACTATAACAAGCTCTACCATAATCTTTCAAACGTTTTTGTTGCAATTCAAAATCTTCATCGTCCAATATAACATGATGACCAGTCAATTTGAGCCCTATCATTCGTTTTGTTCGAGTGTCCTCCAAAGAAGATGTAAAGGCCACATGACTCTCTTCCTCACAAGCAATCCAAACTTGAGCAGAATCAAAACTGTGCATCTCCCAAAAGGACATTAACGCATCATCGATTTCATTTTTGGCATGTTTAAGACCGCATATAGTCTGTTTCAAGGGTATAAAGTATTTACACACATCCAATTTCTAAAAATAGGACAAGGAATTCAAAAAAGGTGACAGATTTCAATAGTTGTAAACCATCTTTTCATATGATCAACTACTTCATTCTGTACTCAAGTGACTCCACTAATTTATTCCAATAAGAACCATATTACATCTGAGTTTTTAAGAAACTTACGTCGTATGGAAGATGTTCTCGTGCCTGAAACGTTTTGAGACCCACTTTCTGCAAAGAGAAGTAACAAATTAGATTAAATGTGTTGAATAAGTAGATAAAATTAGTCTGTGGACCACAAAAATGATGGTTTATGGAAGTTTTCAGCAAGAGACATGCAATATAATTTGTTACTGGAGTGATATATATATATATATATATATATATATATATAGTTAGCTAAAATGTATGCTAAGGCAGTAACTTTTATTTGTTTATATAATTTACTTTTGTACCACAACCAGTTGAAAAATTAAAAAAGTTGAACAAGCTGCTAAAATTATATGATGGGATCTAAGCAATTGCTTTGAGATTGTTTAAATAAAGTAGTAAAATAGAAACCTCCAGTTCAATATTCAACTTATTGAACACATCAAGAAGGTCGTGAGACGAGCTGGTAGAATACTCAACGACACCAACACAGCAGCTTTGGGAAGGATAAAAAACAGGAAGCACAAAAGAATATATCAATCCACGCTCCAAAGCAGAAGACTCCAATTGACTCATCCGGTCAACCCTCAGATCCGTAAGTAACTCTGGCATCCTGTTCAGGAATGCCGTGGCTGGTGCAGCAGGACTTATGATGGCAGGGTCCTCTTTAAATTGAAGGTAATTCCCATCAATATTATACTTATACTTCAAAGAACATAACCTATATTTTCCAAGAAGTTCGTCATCTTCATCTACCAGAAAAGGTTGATCGGAAGTTGTAAGAATCCATCTGCCAGCGTTTTTTACCGGTGCCCAAAACTGAATTAACCCTCCAAAAACATCAACTTTAAGGTTTTTAAAGGCATATCTTATATATCTTCTCTTCAATAGATTCTGGAATTGGTGGATCATCATGTATAATAAACCATCGTTATAGATGATCGAATAACAATTAATTAAAAGAAAAGGTGAAATTGATAATCTAGAGTTGACTCAGGTTCAAAATAAGAAGATATATATATAGATGATAAGTGAAATGAATCAAGAGTTGACTCACAATCACAATAAGAAGCAGATGATTAGTGAATTGAAGGAGGATTGGAGAGAGGTTGCAAGGTGTATGGAGAGAAGATCCCTTGGGGGAGAGGGAGTAGGAAAAATGAATGAGAGAAAATCCCATTACTTCTTTATTTAACAGCACACATCTTTATAAAAGTTATGGTTTTGGTCCCTCTAGTTTATGGATTTTTGTTTTTGTTTTCAACCCTACGGTTTTCTTGTTTCAATTGCACCATTGCTTGGATTTGGTTTATCCCACTATAAAAAATGGAAAAAAGACCAAAATATTTTTTTTAACAGATTAAAGTTAACAACCGTTAATAAATAGATCAAATCCAAGTAAAAACCATACCATAGTGACAAAATTAAAAAAAAGCTGTATAAACAAAAAATCCAAAAAGTCAAAAGAAAATAAAAATTAAAAAAATAACACGACGACCAGACCTATATATGGTTTACTCTAGAAATAATCTTTGATAAAATTACAGAAAACGTCTCTCTTCTGGTTGACAAGTTGGACTTTTGTTTCTTTAATAACTAGTGTGGGGTCTTAGGGTTGTTTGGCAGTTGCTGAATAGTTTGGTGCAGAATGATTAAGTGGTCAGAATGATTAAGAGGCTCTTATGATATAGTGCAAAATGAAATATGATTGTTTGCTAATTGTTCAGAATGAAATCAGAGCTCTTAATGATTAAGGCAGGGTCAAGATACTAAATCATTTAGAGGGTTTTGGAACCATTAAGAGGCAGACATTTTTTTTGCCAAACAAGATTTACCTTTTAACGATTTAGAGGTTGCCTCTTAATGGAACCATTAAGAGGTAAACAAACAACCCCTAAGCTTTGCATGGTCATAAATTTTTAAGAGGGTATTGGATCGAGTTAAAATGAAACATAATTTCTCAGTTAACGATTAATGTAATACAATGTAAAAAAATAAACGTATTTTCATAAGTAGTTAACTTGCATATTGTTAATGCCAAAAACTACTCTTCAGGATAACTTAAGGCCGCACTACAAAAAAACAATAATTTCCAACGACTTGATCCGTCGATAATCCATCGGTAATCGCCGTCGGAAATTATCTCGTAGGAACTTGATTTACCGACGGTTAACCGACGGATTTTATGGACAGATTACTGACGGCCTTATTTTACCGACGGATTACTGACGGACTTATTTTACCGACGTATTACCGGCGGACTTATTTTACCGACGGTTTAGCGACAGATTTGCCGTCGGTAAATTTATTTAAATTAAATTATTTTAAATATTAAATTATATTATTTAAACATTACCGACGAATTATCTGTCGGTAATGAGTCGATAATTTTTATTTTAATTAAAAATACAGAAAAACTATATAAAAACCTATGCAAAAACGTTGGTAATTCCTGTTCAAAAACCCTTACAAAACACTATTGTATTTCATACAATATCATCCTAAATCCGTAAACTAAATTCAATGTTAGTTATCTTAATACACAACAAACTAAACTGGGGGGAGCGGGGGAACTGTTTCACTTTCTCCTCCAATGTTTTCCTTGCTTCTTTGTCTTGTCTCGCGTCCTCCTCCATTTTGAGTCTCGCTTCTCTTTCTTGTTGTACCTCCTATTTAAGCACATCCCACTGAAATTCAACATTTGACAAACATAAAACAATGTTAGACGACATTTGACAAACATATAACTATTACACATTTGACAAGCATACATACCTCCTCTTCGTGATGAGAGTTCCCGTTCGCAGCGGCACCTGAATCACCGGACATAGCATATTCGGGATCCTGAGTCCCGAATCCAAAAATGCGGCCCTTACGTCGTCCTCCGACACTACACTTCCACAACTCAGTGTCATTGGGTGGAACGACATCGGGAGGTAAGTCGGGGTACTCCTCCGTCCTAATTTGTCCGTAGTTACCTGATAGTTTAACCAAAACAATGTGTTAACATATAGAAAATTCGACATCATTTCGACTGTAATTTGAACATATCTATTATATGTGTAGTATCAAAACAATCCTGTCGTCTGCCCAACAATGGCAACCCAAACTAAATGAATCAAATTACACAAGTTTGTAACAAATTTTGCTATCATTTCTATCTATCTTGTAAAACAAATAAATATATACATAACCAATACATGTATATATATATACACACACATACATATACAGTAAAACAATCTAATAGTATAATGGAACTTACTGCAAAGTCAGCCGCCTTTTGGTAAGGGTAGATCGGAAGATCCATGGACGGACCGGTCGCACCCGGTAGTCCGGTACAAGCTTCCTGTTGGTGCAGTGCGTCCTCTCATTGACCTCCCCAGTAGTAGGCTCACGACCCCATGTCTCTCTCTACAATATACAACTTCAAATGTCAATAGGTAACAAAATCATGTATATATAGGTATATATACGTTTATATTCATAAACTATATACATTTAGTGTGGTGGATGATAAATTACCATGTGGTCCCAATGCTGAGCGGTAGAAATAGATCCGCAACAGTGTCTCGATGTCATCCCCCCATACTTGGTATTACGGTTTGTAACCCCCCCGAATTTCCGTTGTGTAATTTTGGTATTCTCGTGGTTAAGTTTTATCGTTAGCTCCGTGTTTGGTTTGAAGTTGTTTTGGATTTTGTGAAATTTGGGGGTCAAGCAGTGAACTACGCGAGTTACACCGCGACTAGAGGTCGCGGCACAACCCACGTAACCCTCTGTTTAATATGAGATTTTGGGATCTACGCGAGTTACACCGCGACTAGAGGTCGCGGCATAACCCGCGAAACCCACTGGATTTTTAGGGTTTTTGGGACACGGGCGAGTTATGCCGCGAGTTGAAGTCGCGGCATAACCGGCGTAGTTGCCTGGCCGACATATATTGAGTTTTCTCAAAATATCTCATTTACTCTCAAATCTCTAAATCTTTCCTCTCTCTCTCTCTCTAAAATCGTTCTCCCTCTCTCTCTAGAGTTTGGTAGCATATATCAAGTATTTGATCCGAGGTTTCGGTGTAGAAAGCTTCGGTTTGTCAAGAGGGTCGATATCTGATTCTTCGGGTTTTCGTATAAACCTATTGGGTGAGTTCCTACTACATTTTACAAACTTTATACATATCAAAACTCTTATTTGCGAAATCCGAAGTATTTCTACGGTATGATTTCATGTTCTCTACATTTTGATATAAATGAAGTTTTTGGTAATTTTCGGGGTTCCCGATCAGTTTTAACCAAAATGACGGGTTCCGCCTTATTTGAAGTAAAAATATGTTTTGCTCGCACATTATGTTGGTTATGGGAAATAATGTCTATGAACTCATTTTAATGATTTTCATTCTTACCAGAAGTTGAACTGGATATGATATCTTGTTTATAAAAATGTGTTTATACCATATGCTTATTTATGGTTGGTCATATATGTTGTTGTGACGAGTTTGTACCATTACTAGTGGATCCCTAGGTTTTGAGTCGACTGTATTATTGGGAGGTTATATTCCCCATTTTGTAACTATGGATGCATATGTTCCTAGAGGGCAACTTGGTACGGTTATGTGAGGCCGGATACTAGCCATGGTTCATAGTGATCCTAGTGAAGGAGTATACATTGGTTTTGCTTGGGGCTAGGTCTCACACTTTAGCACGAACTTATGTGTTCGTATCCTCGGATTCCAATTGTTTAGCTCATAACTCGGATTTTGGCTTACTTAGTGTTACGCCACCATCCTTAGTAAAATGGTCCTTTTATCACCGTTTAACGAGTTTTGGACCGAAGAGGCCCGGTTGTGGCGAAATGTTATCTTTACGAACTAAACCTTTATGAAAAGATTTCTTTATGATACTGTTGTTTATATCTTTTGAGCCTTATAACTGTATGTTCTCACCAGACTTTAAGTCTGACACTTTTTCTCAAATGATGTGTATAACAGGTTTCCCTTCGCGGTGGGTTGCCGGGGTTTTTGAGAGTCGGGTTTGGTCTCGAGGCATTTTGAGATGATTAGTATTGTTTCAGGGCATTTGTTAAGTCCCATTCTTTTGGTACATTTATGGATCGTCAACTGATGTAATCTTGATATAGGTGTTTAGATTAGTTTGTTGACAAACTCTATTGATACAGGTTTTTGTAAAGTCTTAAGGACTGATCCCCTTCTTGGGAGTTTATGATCAATACGAATGTCATGTTGCCAAGCTTTGCAGGTTTTAATTTACTCTGATTTTTAGGGTGTTACAGGTTGGTATCAGAGCTCTAGTTTAAGCAAACTAGGCATGAATGTAAGATGTCTAGACTTAGACTGAGTATGCTAAGAAATGATCGGCGAGATTGGGTAGAACTTCTAAGATGGGTTAGTCTTAGAGTCAACGGAAAGTACGTTTATCAGGCGTTGTGGTGATCGTGACGAGAACTTTTATGTGTTATATGTTCATAATCTCACTTAGCTAATGTTATTATGAAGATATCGTACGTAAGTGTGCTTGAATTTCTATTGCTATGACAATTGGTAATGTGGTAGTACGTTTCCTTTGTGTTATTCAATCTCTCTCTTATCTCTGTCTCTGTTCTGTGAAGCAGTTCAGTATGGTGAATACGCGTGGTAGATCGCGTACTCGTGTGGATGGTTTGGAAGCGACAGCCTCCACCGCCGACCAGCCGGAAGGTGTTGAGGTTGTGGTGCGTCCACCTATTCCACAAATACTAGGTGGGGGGCCAGAGGTCATTCCGCGTGTGGACCTGGCTTCGTCCCACCCAGTAATCAGGGATGCTAGTTCCCCGTCTGAGTTGATGGCCAGCATGATGTTGGCAATGAGGGAAGAGATGGCAAAACAGCAAGAGTTTCTGCTGAAAGTGATTGGGGACCGCGATGTGAACAATCGTAGAAGTGAGACGGTTGTGGAAAACATCGTAGCAGGTTCTGGAGGCGCTGGTACAGGGGTCAGGGTTGAGGAACGCAGGATTGTTAATGCTTCAGGAAGTGGGAAAAGTTGTTCCTACAAATCCTTTCTGGGTTGCGGACCACCGGAGTTCTCTGGTTCCGACGACCCAGTCTTGTGTATGAAGTGGATACGAGCGGTCGAGCAAGCTTTTGGCTCTTCCGAATGCGGAGATGATCAGAGGGTGCGGTTCGGTACCCAACTGCTGAGGGATACTGCACTCATTTGATGGAATGTCATCCAATCCACCCTAACTCCTGCTGTGATGGCTCAGTTGTCTTGGGCCGAGTTCAAGAAAAAGTTGTTAGAAGAGTTCTGCAATGAAAGAACCATGGACCGAATCGAGAAAGAATTTCGGTCTCTGGTAAAGGGAAGCCTGACGGTGAGAGAGTACACCAGTCAGTTCATGGAGAAGCTAGATCTGGTGGGGCATGCTGCCCCAACAGAGAAGGATAAGATGAAGGCCTATCTGAATGGCCTACCTGCGGACATGCAACCTATGGTCCACAATTCTAAAGCTTCTAACCTCCGTGAAATGATTGAAGAAGCTCAATACATGGAAGAGATGTTCGCAAGGAACAAAGTTGAGAAAGCCGTAGTGGTGACTGATAAGAGAAAATGGGAGAGCAATTCTGCTCACCCCAGGAGATCACGACCTTTTGGCGGAAACCGAAACTTCAGCAATCAGCAGGAAGCTAGGTGGTGCCACAAGTGTCGAACCAAACACCACGGTGACTGTTTTACCACTTCTCAAACTTGTTATAAGTGTGGGAATCCTGGTCACACTTTCAGAGATTGCCCGGTCAAAGGACTCGTCTGTTATGAGTGCAAGGCACCGGGGCACGTGAGAAGAGATTGCCCGAAGCTTATGTCGGGTAGCACGCCAGCAAGGAAGGAGAACCCGCCGAAGGTTCCGGGTCGAGCATTTCAGATGACGGCCGAAGAGGCCAGGGCATCCACTGACGTGGTATCGGGTACTTTCCTTATAAACTTTGTACCTGCTCGTATTTTGTTCGATACGGGTGCTAGTTTCTCTTTCGTATCCGAATTGTTCCGTCAGAAAATTTCTATGCCTACTACTAGTCTTGAGGATGCATTAGTGGTAGAAATAGCCGATGGTAGTCAAGTTTTGATCCGCGAGGTCCTGAAGCAGTGTACTCTTAGTATCGAGGGGAGAGAATTCTCAATCGATCTATTGCCGATGTTAATCGGGGGTTTCGATGTTGTGGTCGGCATGGATTGGTTGTCAAACAATCATGCCGAGATCGTATGTTCCAAGAAGTTGATTCGACTTCCCAACCTCTCTGGTGAAGTCGTTGTCATCTATGGCCAAAAGAGAAAGGGTGAAGTGGCAATAATCACAATGGCAAAGGCACGCAAGTGCTTAGTAAAAGGATGTTCGTCTTTCCTATCCTATGTGATCGATGCCAAATTAAAGAAATCAAAGCTGGAAGATGTGAAGATCGTGCGTGAGTTTCCAGATGTCTTTCCGGACGACTTGCCCGGGTTACCACCCGATCGCCAGGTAGAGTTTCGGATTGATCTTGTGCCTGGAGTAGCACCGATTGCTAAAGCACCTTACCGTTTAGCACCATCGGAGATGCAAGAGATGATGGCACAACTCCAAGAGCTATTGGAGAAAGGCTTTATAAGACCGAGTTCGTCACCTTGGGGAGCTCCGGTTTTATTCGTCAAAAATAATGATAGCACAATGAGAATGTCCATTGACTATCGTGAGTTGAATAAAGCTACAGTAAAGAACAGATATCCGCTTCCAAGAATAGACGACTTGTTCGATCAACTTCAAGGAGCGGGTTGTCTTTCCAAAATCGACTTACGTTCTGGTTATCACCAAGTGAAGGTAAGAGAAGATGATGTTCCTAAGACAGCTTTCAGAACGCGTTACGGCCGTTACGAATTTCTTGTAATGCTCTTTGGTCTAACGAACGCACCAGCTGCTTTTATGGACTTAATGAATAGAGTGTGTCGACCATTCCTCGACAAGTCGGTCATTGTATTCATTGATGACATACTCGTGTACTCCAAGAGTGAGTCAGAGCACGAGCAACATTTGCGTGAAGTTCTGGAGGTGTTGAGAAAGGAAAGGTTGTACGCCAAGTTTTCCAAGTGCGAATTTTGGCTTAAAGAGGTACAGTTTCTGGGTCACGTAGTCACTCGGGTCGGAGTGAAAGTAGACCCCTCCAAGATTGAAGCTATGATGAATTGGGAGCCTCCTAAGAGTCCGTCCGAGATCCGAAGTTTCTTGGGTCTGGCGGGATACTACAGGAGATTTATCCAAGACTTTTCAAAGATCGCTTCTTCCTTGACAGTTTTGACTCGGAAGAATGTGAAGTTTGAATGGACGGAAGCCCAAGAGAAGGCGTTCCGGATCCTTCAAAAGAAGTTGTGTGAAGCTTCGATCTTGACGTTACCTGAAGGGTCAGAAGATTTCGTGGTATACAGCGACGCTTCAAAGATGGGACTGGGTTGTGTGTTGATGCAACGAGGCAAGGTCATCGCTTATGCCTCGAGGCATCTCAAATTACACGAGCAGAATTATCCAACTCATGATCTGGAGTTAGCGGCGGTGGTGTTCGCTTTGAAACTTTGGCGACATTACCTCTATGGCACGAAATGCACTCTATACACGGATCACAAGAGCCTGAAGTATGTCTTTGGTCAGAAAGAGCTAAATATGAGGCAAAGGCGGTGGCTCGAATTGCTCAAGGATTACGACTGTGAGTTACTTTACCATCCTGGTAAGGCAAACGTGGTAGCCGATACGTTGAGTCGGAAGGACTATAGCTGTTGTATTCGGGTTACCCATTCGAGAATCGAGTTGGTGTCTAGTCTTGTTGAAAAGATCAAGACATCGCAGATGGAAGCACTGTTAGAAGAGAATCTAAAGGATGAAGTCATGACGAAACAGCGTCTACTTCTAACGAATGATAGCCGTGGAGTAAAACTGTTCAGCGATCGTGTGTGGGTACCCAAGATTGGGGGTAACCATGATCTGTTGCTAGAAGATGCACACAAGTCCAAGTATTCTATTCATCCGGGGAGTACAAAGATGTACAGGGACTTGAAGCTTCACTATTGGTGGCCGGTAATGAAACTTGACGTGGCGCGTTACGTTGAGCGTTGTGTGACGTGTTCGCAAGTTAAGGCCGAACATCAGCGACCGTATGGGAGCCTTCAGTCTCTAGAGATTCCCGAGTGGAAGTGGGAGCATATCACTATGGACTTCGTGACAAAGTTACCTAAAACTCTTCGAGGTCACGATACCATTTGGGTGATAGTTGATAGATTAACAAAGAGCGCTCACTTCTTGGCCATGCGCGAGACATTACCGATAGACAAGCTAGCGAAACTGTACATTGATGAGGTAGTCTCGAGGCACGGCATACCATTGTCGATCGTGTCGGATCGCGACAGTCGGTTCACTTCGAACTTTTGGGATGGGTTTCAGAAAGAGCTTGGTACACGAGTTAAGTTGAGTACGACTTACCATCCACAAACCGACGGGCAAAGCGAGAGAACGATCCAGACATTGGAAGACATGTTGAGGTCTTGTGTCATTGATTTCGGGGGTAGCTGGGACTCTCATTTACCTTTGGTGGAGTTCGCTTACAACAATAGCTACCACTCGAGTATTGGAATGGCACCTTTTGAAGCATTGTACGGGCGAAAGTGTCGAACTCCTGTATGTTGGCTTGAAGCGGGAGAAAAGCAGTTCGCCGGACCTGAAATCGTGCAAGAGACGGCCGATAAGGTCAAATGTATTCGTGAAAGGTTGAAAGCGGCTCAGGATCGGCAGAAGAGTTATGCCGATAAGAAGAAGCGGCCGATGGAATTCCAAGTGGGCGATCGTGTGTTGCTTAAGGTATCGCCGTGGAAAGGTATTATACGGTTCGGAAAGCGTGGGAAGCTGAGTCCCCGTTTCCTCGGACCTTTCAAAGTGCTCAAACGGGTGGGTTTGCAAGCCTACCAATTGGAACTGCCGCCAGAGTTGAACAGAATACACAACACGTTTCATATATGTTATCTTCGGAAGTGTTTAGCGGAAGAGGAAAGTGTCATTCCTCTCTCCGAGTTAACAGTAGACGAGGGTAACCGTTGTGTGGAAGAGTCCGACGCCATTTTAGAGAGAAAGTCTAAAAGGTTGCGTCACAAGGAAATCACTATGGTCAAGGTGCAGTGGAAGCATCATCGGGGAGCCAATGTGACGTGGGAAGCTGAAGAGGATATGAAGCGAATATATCCTCATCTTTTCGAATAGTTAGGATTTCGGGGACGAAATTATTCCCAAGTTGGGGAGGATTGTAACCCCCCCGAATTTCCGTTGTGTAATTTTGGTATTCTCGTGGTTAAGTTTTATCGTTAGCTCCGTGTTTGGTTTGAAGTTGTTTTGGATTTTGTGAAATTTGGGGGTCAAGCAGTGAACTACGCCAGTTACACCGCAACTAGAGGTCGCGGCACAACCCGCGTAACCCTCTGTTTAATATGAGATTTTGGGATCTACGCGAGTTACACCGCGACTAGAGGTCGCGGCATAACCCGCGAAACCCACTGGATTTTTAGGGTTTTTGGGACACGGGCGAGTTATGCCGCGAGTTGAAGTCGCGGCATAACCCGCGTAGTTGCCTGGCCGACATATATTGAGTTTTCTCAAAATATCTCATTTACTCTCAAATCTCTAAATCTCTCTTCTCTCTCTCTAAAATCGTTCTCCCTCTCTCTCTAGAGTTTGGTAGCATATATCAAGTATTTGATCCGAGGTTTCGGTGTAGAAAGCTTCGGTTTGTCAAGAGGGTCGATATCTGATTCTTCGGGTTTTCGTATAAACCTATTGGGTGAGTTCCTACTACATTTTACAAACTTTATACATATCAAAACTCTTATTGGCGAAATCCGAAATATTTCTACGGTATGATTTCATGTTCTCTACATTTTGATATAAATGAAGTTTTTGGTAATTTTCGGGGTTCCCGATCAATTTTAACCAAAATGACGGGTTCCGCCTTATTTGAAGTAAAAATATGTTTTGCTCGCACATTATGTTGGTTATGGGAAATAATGTCTATGAACTCATTTTAATGATTTTCATTCTTACCAGAAGTTGAACTGGATATGATATCTTGTTTATAAAAATGTGTTTATACCATATGTTTATTTATCGTTGGTCACATATGTTGTTGTGACGAGTTTGTACCATTACTAGTGGATCCCTAGGTTTTGAGTCGACTGTATTATTGGGAGGTTATATTCCCCATTTTGTAACTATGGATGCATATGTTCTGTAACACCCTAGAAACTGCGGAAATAAAATTTTGAAGAAACAATTCGGCAATAGACTAAGTTGCGGAATAAGGTGTGACAATTTTCATTACACAATCAACCCAACGGGTATAGAGTAGCCAATATTGAGGTAGATAACTAAAGTATAAAACAACATCCTATTAATCTATAAAATATCTAGATTAGGGACGGGTGTCGCTATACTTCCAAAATGAATCTTCAAAAGAATCCCTCACGACCCCAAGGTCGCTCCCTCAGTCCCGACGAGCCCCACTGCTAAGATAACCTGCCAACATGACAACCAAGAGCAAGCGTTAGGCTAACGCCTAGTGAGAACAAGCCAAATAAAAGAGAGTACTAAACCCAATTGGTGCCACGCGGTAGTATAGCCATGAGCTAAGTCAAGAAATCCAATAAACCATTAGTGATTAAACATGGTATAAGTAATACCCACATATCACATAACGAGCTCAACCCCTCTAGATCTGTTGCTCAAAACATTCAAGTCAACCCCTCTGGATCTATCCTTGAGAGTTCCCAAAACAGGGGGAACTCAAGCACATAATGGGATTTCACCTTACTGCACCATGAGACGCTGCCCGACCGTATAGGCCCACACCTTACTTATCATGGCAACCCGATGCCTATCCCGTGCTAAAACGTGAACCAAATGCCCAAAACAGGGGACATAGGAACACAGTGCCTATGGATCCATTGCACTAAGACTCAAAGCCAAAGCATGTCATTTCAGAGCATGCTCATATTAAATCAGATATACAGGCAATTCATATGAACAACTGTTCAATTCTATAAATTGTGATTCTTGAAAATGTGAAATCTTTATAAGGTATTTCCCAACAGAATCAGTTACTTTGAAACCAGGTTTTCCACATTTAAATAATACATTTGTCACATAGCATTCGTAATACAGACCGATTTAGCTTAAGGACTCACCTCAGATTTCTTCCTGATTATAGCCTGCTTCAGACGATTGCTACCTATGACAACACCGATAATCGGTAAGCCAAAATAAAGACAACTTAATGACTTAAAACTCCAGAATACGAACACAACACACTACCAGAACTCAGTACCGGTCGAAGGACACAACCGGTCGAACCCTGACCTCGGTCAACACGACCTCGGTCGAACCACGACCTCGGTCGAACAAGACCTTCGGTCGAACATGACCTCGGTCGAACAAGACCTTCGGTCGAACATGACCTCGGTCGAACAAGACCTTCGGTCGAACATGTGTCCAGTCAAAGGACACATCGGTCGAACGACCAATCGGTCGAACGGCCAACCGGTCGAAGGACCATCGGTCAAATGACCATCGTCTTGTTTCATCAAGAACACCATAAACAGATCTATGCAGAACCCAGATCCAAAATGAGAAATACTCAGATCTCACAATGGAACGGTTTAAAACCTTCACAACAAGATTATACGCGGCTAAAAGCATTCAGATCAAAGCATTAGGCTAGATTCGTACCTTGATTTGGAGAAAACCCGAAGAACCACTTCACTGCTTCTTTTCTCTTTCTCTCTCTGATTTCTCAAAAACTGATATTTGTGATATTTCCAAAATATCTAAAATCTGATTTATATTTATATAACACAAGTTACATTTTACCCCCTTGGACTTTGGGTAATAGTCAACTTTTCACCCAACCCCAAAATAGCGGGTGTTACAATCCTCCCCAACTTGGAGAAGATTTCGTCCTCGAAATCTCGGCTATGGGAAGAGGTGAGGATACCTCCGCCTCAAGTCCTCTTCCGCTTCCCAAGTCACATTGGCACCTCGATGGTGCTTCCACTGAACCTTGATCATTGTGACTTCCCGGTGACGAAGCTTCTTCGTCTTCCTTTCTAAAATCGCCTCAGGTTCTTCAACGCAACGATTCCCTTCATCTACTCTGATCTCGGAGAGTGGAATGACACTCTCCTCCTTTGCTAGACACTTCCGTAGATAGCACACGTGAAACGTGTTATGAATTCCCTTCATTTCTGGAGGAAGTTCCAGCTGATAAGCTTGGAGTCCTACCTGTTTAGTCACAGTGAACGGTCCAAGGAAACGGGGGCTCAACTTCCCACGCTTCCCAAATCTAATAATTCCCTTCCAAGGGGACACCTTTAACATAACTCGATCTCCCACTTGGAATTCCATTGGCCGTCTTTTCTTATCGGCGTAGCTTTTCTGTCGATCTTGGGCCGCCTTCAAACGTTCGCGGATGCCTTTGACCTTGTCCGCCGTTTCTTGTACAACTTCCGGTCCGGCGAACTGCTTTTCTCCCGCCTCGAGCCAACATACGGGAGTTCGACACTTGCGACCGTATAACGCTTCAAACGGTGCCATCCCTATACTTGAGTGGTAGCTATTATTGTATGCGAACTCTACCAAAGGCAGGTGCGCATCCCAACTACCCCCAAAGTCGATTACACACGATCTTAACATATCTTCTAGCGCCTGGATTGTCCTCTCGCTTTGTCCGTCGGTTTGAGGATGGTAGGCCGTGCTCAACTTCACACGTGTACCTAATTCCTTTTGTAAGCCATCCCAAAAATGCGACGTGAACCGACTATCCCGATCAGAGACTATAGATAGCGGCACGCCGTGCCGGGAAATTACTTCATCGATGTACAACTTCGCCAATTTATCCATTGGTAACGTCTCCCGCATGGCCAAGAAGTGAGCGCTTTTGGTCAAGCGGTCAACTATAACCCAGATGGCGTCGTGACCTTTCAAGGTCTTTGGTAGCTTTGTCACGAAATCCATCGTGATGTGTTCCCATTTCCACTCCGGAATTTCCAAGGATTGCAAACTGCCGTAGGGTTTTTGGTGCTCAGCCTTCACTTGCAAGCAAGTCACACACTGTTCCACATAGCGCGCCACGTCGAGCTTCATGACTGGCCACCAATAAAGCAATTTCAAATCTCTATACATTTTCGTGCTTCCCGGGTGAATGGAGTATTTTGACTTGTGGGCATCTTCGAGAAGAAGTTCTCTATTACCCCCAATCTTGGGCACCCAGACTCGCCCATTGAAAAGCTTCACCCCTCGACTATCTTCAGTCAACAAAAGATGTTGTTTCGCCATGACTTCTCCTTTGAGGTTTTCCTCTAGCAGGGCTTCGGCTTGCGATTCCTTGATTCTATCAATAAGCGTTGAAGTTACTTCAATCCGTGCAAAGGTAGCACGAGAATTTCCTCCGCAGACTTTCCGACTCAAGGCGTCGGCAACCACGTTTGCCTTACCCGGATGGTAGAGCAACTCGCAGTCATAATCCTTCAACAACTCCAACCATCTTCGCTGTCTCATGTTTAGCTCTTTCTGATTAAAGATATGCTTCAGACTCTTGTGATCCGTATAAAGAGTGCACTTCGTACCGTAAAGGTAGTGCCGCCACAACTTCAGTGCAAATACCACAGCTGCCAATTCCAAGTCATGAGTAGGGTAGTTGACTTCATGCACTTTAAGTTGTCTTGATGCGTAAGCGATCACCTTCCCTCTTTGCATCAGGACACAACCCAAACCCATCTTCGACGCATCGCTGTACACCACAAAATCTTCCGTCCCGTCTGGTAAGGATAGGATAGGAGCTTCACAAAGCTTCTTCTGTAAGGTGCGGAACGCCTCTTCTTGCTTCTCAGTCCACACAAATTTCACGTTCTTCCGGGTCAAGATAGTCAACGACGAGGCTATCTTCGAGAAATCTTGAATAAATCTCCGGTAGTATCCTGCCAAACCTAGGAAGCTTCGGATTTCAGATGGATTATTGGGAGGTTCCCAATTCGTCATTGCCTCGATCTTTGCGGGATCCACTTTGACTCCTTCCTTTGAAACTATATGTCCCAAAAATTGAACTTCTGGAAGCCAAAAGTCGCACTTTGAAAACTTTGCGTAGAGTCTTTCTCGCCTTAACACCTCTAACACTTCACGGAGATGTTGCTCATGCTCTTCTTCATTCTTGGAGTAAACTAAGATGTCGTCGATGAATACAATTATCGACTTGTCGAGGAACGGTCGACACACTCGGTTCATCAAGTCCATAAATATCGCCGGTGCATTGGTTAGGCCGAATGGCATCACCAGAAACTCGTAGTGCCCATAGCGAGTTCTAAATGCCGTCTTTGGGATGTCGCTCTTTGCTACCTTCACTTGGTGATATCCCGATCGAAGATCAATCTTTGAGAAGCAACCCGCTCCTTGAAGCTGATCGAACAGGTCGTCGATTCTTGGAAGTGGATACCTGTTCTTCACCGTCACCTTGTTCAGTTCCCTGTAGTCGATACACATTCTCAATGCACCGTCCTTTTTCTTGACAAATAGAACCGGAGCTCCCCACGGTGACGAGCTCGGTCTGATGAAACCTTTCTCGAGAAGGTCTCGAAGTTGAACCACCATCTCTTGCATTTCGGTAGGAGCCAAACGATAAGGAGCTCGAGCAATCGGAGCCGCTCCAGGAATGAGGTCAATACGAAAGTCCACAACACGATCGGGCGGCAACCCGGGCAAGTCCTCCGGAAACACATCGGGAAACTCGCGCACCACCCTAACATCATCCAATTTCCGTTGGTCGAGTTTGGTATCGATGGCATACGCTAAGAAAGATACGTATCCTTTCGCCAAACACTTCCTAGCTTTGATTACTGAAATAATCGCCACATCGCTTTTCCTTCCTTCGCCGTAGATTATAGTCGCTTCTCCGTTTGCCACAGGTAAACGGATCATTTTCTTGGAACATACAATTTCGGCCTGGTTCTTAGATAACCAGTCCATACCTACCACCACGTCGAATCCGCCAATTTGCATTGGTAATAGGTTAATGGGAAATTTCTTCCCCTTAAGCTCTAAGATGCAATCCTTAAGGATACTACGAATTAGAACCTGACCTCCATTTGCTATTTCTACCACAACCGCATTCTCTAACATACTCATAGACATAGCAAGCCTTTGACAGAACAATTCGGATATGAACGACTAGCTAGCACCAGAATCAAATAACACACGTGTAGGTACGGAATTTAGAAGAAACGTACCCGACACTACATCGGTCGATGCTTTAGCTTCCTCTGACGACATCTGGAAAGCCCTTCCAGTCGACCGCGGCGGTTCCATCTTCTTCCCGTTAAATCCTCCGGTCTTCAGCTTCGGGCATTCCGCCCTTACGTGCCCCGGTTCCCTACACTCAAAACATACCTGTCCCTTGAGAGGGAAATCTCGGAACGTGTGACCCGTCTTCCCACATTTGTAGCACGTCCCGGGAACAAAGTTGCAAGGACCGAAATGCTTGCTTCGGCACTTGGAACACCACCTAGCATCACGTCTATGGTCAGCTCCTCGCTGAGTGTTGTTGTTGGCATAAAAGGGTTTCTTTGAGGGCATTGAACTTCCCTCCCACTTTCTCTTCTCGACTTGGCGACCACCCTGATCCCTGCCGAGACTGTAAGCATCCTCCATGAGTTGAGCTTCTTCCATTGCCTCCCGAAGGGTGGAGGTCTTTGTCACACGAACCATCGACATCATGTCCGATGGAAGACCCTTGATGTAAGCCTTGATCTTATCTTTCTCTGTCGGGACCAGATGTCCCACAAAGCCTATCTTGTCCATGAAGAGACGGCTGTATTCCCTCACAGACATACCTCCCTTCTTCAAATTCTGGAATTCATCCTTGATTCGGTCCAACGACCGCTCGTTACAGTACTCCTCTAGCAGTTTCTCCTTGAAGGTAGACCAAGACAATTGGTCTAGAACAGTTGGCTCCAGCGAAGCAGAGTACACATCCCACCAGGTAAGAGCTATTCCCCGCAGCATTCGGGAACCAAATATCACCCTCTGTTCTTCCCCACATTCGCTTGAGCGAAAAGCTTGCTCCATCTCTCAAACCCAGGCCATACAATCTAAGGGATTGTCCGAGCCTTTAAATTCTGGTGGTTGGCAACCCAGAAAAGCCTTAAACGTGCAAGTCCGTGTCGTTCGATTGACGCCTAGGGTTGCAGTCACCACGGGCGAAATTACGGGTCCGGTACCCCCGGATCCAGCAACAATCGCATTCTCGCCAACCGTTTCGGGCCTACGGTTGTTAGTGTCTCGGTCCTCGAGGAGTTTCAAGAACACTTCCTGTTGTTGTGCCATGGCCCTATTCATGGCCAACATCATACGATCCATCATTCTCGATTCGGCCGTCACTTCTTCTATAATAGGCTCATTAGCCTCCAAATTTCGTCGAGGAATATGCTCGGGTCCTCCTCCCAGCACATTACTCACACGTACAGTTTCCCCCACTACGGTCGCCAGCGGATGGTCGGCCTTAGGTATGTCGGCCTCCTGGCCTTCCGGATGACTCCTGGTATTAACCATGGTTCTGCTGAACGCAATCATGCAAAAGAACGGGATAAGGATTATGGAAAACACAGAGAACGTACTTCTACACTTATCAATCGTTATAACAACAGTAATCTAAGTATGCTCACGTAAGACATTTTCATAATAACGTTAGCTAAGTGAAATTATGAACGTATAATACGCAAGAGTGCTTATTACCATCGTTACAACTTTTAACTTGTGCAATTTTCCGTTGACTCTAAGACCATCCTATCTTACAAGATCTACCCCATCTCACGAGTCGTAACTTAATAGTCTCAGCTTAAGTCTAGGCATCTCACAGTCATACCTAGTTCACTTAAACCAAGGCTCTGATACCAACTTGTAACACCCTAGAAACTGCGGAAATAAAATTTTGAAGAAACAATTCGGCAATAGACTAAGTTGCGGAATAAGGTGTGACAATTTTCATTACACAATCAACCCAACGGGTATAGAGTAGCCAATATTGAGGTAGATAACTGAAGTATAAAACAACATCCTATTAATCTATAAAATATCTAGATTAGGGACGGGTGTCGCTATACTTCCAAAATGAATCTTCAAAATAATCCCTCACGACCCCAAGGTCGCTCCCTCAGTCCCGACGAGCCCCACTGCTAAGATAACCTGCCAACATGACAACCAAGAGCAAGCGTTAGGCTAACGCCTAGTGAGAACAAGCCAAATAAAAGAGAGTACTAAACCCAATTGGTGCCACGCGGTAGTATAGCCATGAGCTAAGTCAAGAAATCCAATAAACCATTAGTGATTAAACATGGTATAAGTAATACCCACATATCACATAACGAGCTCAACCCCTCTAGATCTGTTGCTCAAAACATTCAAGTCAACCCCTCTGGATCTATCCTTGAGAGTTCCCAAAACAGGGGGAACTCAAGCACATAATGGGATTTCACCTTACTGCACCATGAGACGCTGCCCGACCGTATAGGCCCACACCTTACTTATCATGGCAACCCGATGCCTATCCCGTGCTAAAACGTGAACCAAATGCCCAAAACAGGGGACATAGGAACACAATGCCTATGGATCCATTGCACTAAGACTCAAAGCCAAAGCATGTCATTTCAGAGCATGCTCATATTAAATCAGATATACAGGCAATTCATATGAACAACGGTTCAATTCTATAAATTGTGATTCTTGAAAATGTGAAATCTTTAGAAGGTATTTCCCAACAGAATCAGTTACTTTGAAACCAGGTTTTCCACATTTAAATAATACATTTGTCACATAGCATTCGTAATACAAACCGATTTAGCTTAAGGACTCACCTCAGATTTCTTCCTGATTATAGCCTGCTTCAGACGATTGCTACCTATGACAACACCGATAATCGGTAAGCCAAAATAAAGACAACTTAATGACTTAAAACTCCAGAATACGAACACAACACACTACCAGAACTCAGTACCGGTCGAAGGACACAACCGGTCGAACCCTGACCTCGGTCAACACGACCTCGGTCGAACCCTGACCTCGGTCGAACACGACCTTCGGTCGAACAAGACCTTCGGTCGAACAAGACCTTCGGTCGAACATGACCTCGGTCGAACATGTGTCCGGTCAAAGGACACATCGGTCGAACGACCAATCGGTCGAACGGCCAACCGGTCGAAGGACCATCGGTCAAATGACCATCGTCTTGTTTCATCAAGAACACCATAAACAGATCTATGCAGAACCCAGATCCAAAATGAGAAATACTCAGATCTCACAATGGAACGGTTTAAAACCTTCACAACAAGATTATACGCGGCTAAAAGCATTCAGATCAAAGCATTAGGCTAGATTCGTACCTTGATTTGGAGAAAACCCGAAGAACCACTTCACTGCTTCTTTTCTCTTTCTCTCTCTGATTTCTCAAAAACTGATATTTGTGATATTTCCAAAATATCTAAAATCTGATTTATATTTATATAACACAAGTTACATTTTACCCCCTTGGACTTTGGGTAATAGTCAACTTTTCACCCAACCCCAAAATAGCGGGTGTTACATGTTCCTAGAGGGCAACTTGGTACGGTTATGTGAGGCCGGATACTAGCCATGGTTCATAGTGATCCTAGTGAAGGAGTATACATTGGTTTTGCTTGGGGCTAGCTCTCACACTTTAGCACGGACTTATGTGTTCGTATCCTCGGATTCCAATTGTTTAGCTCATGACTCGGATTTTGGCTTACTTAGTGTTACGCCACCATCCTTGGTAAAATGGTCCTTTTATCACCGTTTAACGAGTTTTGGACCGAAGAGGCCCGGTTGTGGCGAAATGTTATCTTTACGAACTAAACCTTTATGAAAAGATTTCTTTATGATACTGTTGTTTATATCTTTTGAGCCTTATAACTGTATGTTCTCACCAGGCTTTAAGTCTGACACTTTTTCTCAAATGATGTGTATAACAGGTTTCCCTTAGCGGTGGGTTGTCGGGGTTTTTGAGAGACGGGTTTGGTCTCGAGGCATTTTGAGATGATTAGTATTGTTTCAGGGCATTTGTTAAGTCCCATTATTTTGGTACATTTATGGATCGTCAACTGATGTAATCTTGATATAGGTGTTTAGATTAGTTTGTTGACAAACTCTATTGATACAGGTTTTTGTAAAGTTTTAAGGACTGATCCCCTTCTTGGGAGTTTATGATCAATACGAATGTCATGTTGCCAAGCTTTGCAGGTTTTAATTTACTCTGATTTTTAGGGTGTTACACGGTTGGACTTATTAGCCTTACATGTGCTCCTGATTACGTCGTTGTTCCATGCCTGTTAAAAAGAAGACATACATCAAATTGTACAACCAGATTAAAATATTCAACAACGCTTACCCGATCAATCATCTGGATCCAATACCCATTCATTATGCACCCAGGGGGTATGGGCTAAGCATCTGGTAGTCATGATTATCGAACTCTATACCATCGATAGCTTTTAGCTGATCGACGGCACGCTGACGGGCATCACATATCATATCTGAATACCTACTCATCACGGTACGGCAGCGGGCAAGTAGAACGTCGACGTCCATATGAGGCGACCAACTATAAAGCAACTGCATACACATTGTTTGGATTAAGTAAAATTAATTAAAGCAAGTAGTTTAATGAACTAAAATACAAACCCAAAGACGATCCAACATCATCGTGAAGTGTGAATCAGGGACATCCTTATAGTGAGCCCACGAACCGGTGAACGTGGTCCGAAAGATTTTCATGGCCCTCTGGGAAACCGTCGTGTCCCTAAACCTTCTCAATTGCAAAATATACAATACAAAAAACATTAGGACCAGTTTATTATGTACTAGGATTAAACATATACCAAATCTACTTACCCGTCGGCTACAGACAACTCGAACAACGGTCATGAACCCTGAGGTTGAGCCGTCTTAGATGAAGTATTGATGCCTCTAACCCTCAAATGAGATCCAGGTGACGGCGTCACAACCACGTCATCCACAACCTGGAACTGGTCTAGTCCGTCGGTACCTGCGATGAACTCAGAATTATCCATTGGCATGTCGACGTGGGAGTCACCACGCCTTGCGGATCTGGTACTCCCAAACCTAGAGCTTCTACCCCCTTTACCTCGATTACTGTGTCCCGACATTTAAATATATAAGAATGGTTCAAACACGCTAGTTGTCAATGTTTGAAGTTGTAGACACGAAGATGTAATACATAAATCATAAAACACACTAGTCATCGGATGAATTTGCAAACACAAAAGATATAAGTGTACAACATATAAAGAAGTAAATTTGCAAACACAAAAGAAATAATGTCTACATAACTAAGACATGCTATTCATTAGACGAGTGATTAGATAACATAGGATCGTTTTTGCTATATGAATCGTCGTCCACGTCTTCAAATTCTTCTCCTCGTCGCTAGCTTTGTGATCGGGTGCATCTTCACTATGTGTGGAAACTACGGTGACCTCCCCTATGACAAGACGGATGAAATCGAGGTCCTCATTTACCCACCCGTTCGTTGATTTGAAAGAATGGGTCTCCATCCGCATTATCATCATCCAAAACATCAATAGCACTTTCTGCAACTTCATATATTGCACGAGCTTTGGTCTTCACAACAGCCCACCAGTCCTTTAAATCCTTAGTGTCTGCACGATACGGTGTATAATACACTTGTTCCACCTGTGATGCTAGGATGTAATAGTCGTCACCTCTGAGTCTGGACTTGTATTTGATATCAATCAACCCATGTTTAGGATCGACTTTAACCCCCATGTACTATCAAACCAGGTACACTTGAACATAACTACAACGCAATGGCGTACACCGTAATATTCCACCTCTAACACTTCGTCCAACAATCCGTAATAGTCGGTCTCAGAGTCGTCATAACAAGATCCTCTAACACATACACCACTATTATGTCACACACGCCCATCAGCATGTGTTATCGTATATAACTTGTACCCATTGACGAAATATCCCTTATGTGACAAAGCATATCGACCCGGTCCACGTGCTAGGGATTTCAAATGATCAGTGAAGTCGGCTGATCCGAGCATTACCAAAAAAATAACAAATAAGATATTAAACACACATGTATAACATTACATGTGTAAATTTCATATTTGTATACTCACATGTTGTTCAAACCATGTAGAAAACCTTTCATCTCGAGCTTTATCTCGTCCAGCTTCATCAAGATGAGGTTCTGTTTGTTGTATCCATGCATCAAAGGTCTATTGGAAAGGCTGAACATCTTTGCAATTCAACAACACATACATGTGGATCTTGTAAATCTCGGCGGGAGTCAAGATGGCATTTTTTCCGCCATTCTCGAATAATCTACGAGAAGGAACCTTGAATATGCTCAATCGATTGTCTACTTCGAAAGAAGTTAGAATATCGGGGGGCAAAGGTTCTTGACTCTCGATTATGTCGAGTTTATATCTGTGGATCAAAATACATAGAGCACTAGGTGGAAAGTTCATTTACTAGATAAGAATCAACGATAGACCCCTCCACCATTGCTTTGTTTCTAGGTAACCGTTCTCTTCAACAACCCAAGCTTCCTAAACAACGATAGAAAATACATGTTAGTAAATAAATGAGTGATATACAAAATTTAATGAAAAGTGTTTTTGAATGACAGGTTCATCTACCTCTCATAAAGATACATCCACCTATATTGGACCGACCCACTATTTATGGCCTCTCGTGTCAGATGTATCACTAAGCGTTCCATAGAATCAAATAATCTGGACAGGAAGACTTTTTCGAACTTACAAATTGTTTGAACGATACTTGTTTGCAATGGAATCAGGTCTTCTATGTTTAAAATGCTTGAGCATAATGCACGAAAGAATGTGCATAACTCTGTTATCACATCCCATATCGGAGTCAGTATCATCCCTCGTAAAGCAATAAGGAGCAATCGTTGGATAAACATGTGACAATCATGACTCTTTAAGCTATAAAAGCTATAGTTTGCAATGTTTACATACCCCCAATATTCGAAGCATACCCGTCCGGAAACTTCAGCGTCTTCAACCATTTACATACTTTTATTACCTGTTGTTTGCTCAAAGTGTACGATGCCTTCGGTTTCACTACTTTATTGCCTGATGTGGCAATGTGCAAAACCGGTCGGTTGTAATAAATCTCTACATCACTCCTTGCTTTTATATTGTATTTAGTTTTCGACGTGTCCATGACAGTGTTAAAGAGATTCTCAAAAACGTTCTTCAGTGTATGACATCCATGTTGTGTCGGATTACCAATGTCTTCCAATATGGCAACTCCCAAAAGATGTTTCTCTTTCACCCAATTATGAGTGATACTGAAGCCGCTAATTTTTCTATTGGTCGATCAGAACGGGGAGCCCTCATAAACAGTTGGAATATGGAAGACCTATTTGAAACAAATTATGACTTATTTTTTTATTTTACATGTATAAACAATCCCAAAACCCCTAAATATCAACTTATTAGCTTATTACGTTTTTGTACCACAATAAGCTAATCCAAATATTTTTTTATAAAATTACTTTTTGTCACCACATAAATTAATAAGCACTTGTTAAAAAACATAAGTTGTTTTAAATAAGTAATCCCAAACACCCCCTAAACAAGAGTTTGACTATTTTTTTTAACATTATTGAAATTTTAAAAACTTTTTACATTATTTAACTTCTCTCAATAAATGTTAAATTTATTATGTTAAAAGTTTTTTTACATTACTGAAACTCTCAAAACCCCCACGCAAGAACCTTTTCAAAACCCTAAACCTAAAAATATTTCACCGCCTTCCTCATGATGCACGTGTCGTTAAACGCACAACAAGGTTTAAATTTATAAATCTAACTCAAACCTAGTGATAAGGTAAGTAGGGTATCGTTCTTCTCAGGGAGTCAGTGGTTAAATTAACGATTTGTATTAAAATCGAATGACGTGTGTCACAAAGATACGCTACTGAACTTATCAATTAAGCTCAAAAATAATCTAACTAAAAAACAAATCTAATTATTACAAATAACACTACTTCAAAAGATTTGAATTGAGAGTTAAATTAAACTGTTAAACAAATAATAATTAAAACTTTACACTAGCACAAAAAAGGTCTTTAGTGATGGTTAAAAACCGTCACCATAGATATACGGTAACGGTTTTCGTGGACATAAAAATCGTCACCTTACTTGCCGTCACTTTTGATACACTTTTGGTCACGTTACGAAATCACATAAAAAACGTTACAATAACTTAAAACCGTCACTTTAGGTCTATAAAAAATTAATGTTTTTCCTCAAATCGTCACCATAGCATGTCATATAGTGACGGTATATTTTCAAAACCGTCATAATAGCATGATATATAGTGACATTTCTTTGTCAAAACTGTCATCATAGCATGACATATAGTGACATTTATAAGTCAAAATCGTCATTGTAGGATGACATACAATGACCTTTATTTGTTAAGATTGTCACGGTAGCATGACAAACAGTGACGTTTAATTTTCAAAACTATCACCATACCATGACAAATGGTGACCTTTATTATTCAAAATCGTCAATATAATATGACTTACGGTGACGTTTATTATTCAAAACCATCACTGTAACATAACATACGGTGACGTTTATTTTTCAAAACCGTCACCGTAGAATAATATACAGCGACGTTTATTAGTTAAAGTTGTCACTTAAGCATCATATACAGTGACATTTATTTATCAAAACTGTCATTGTAGCATGACATACGGTGACGTTTATTTATCAAAAATGTCACTATAGCATGACATATGGTGACGTTTTTATTTTTAAAATCGTCAACTTTTCATGACATGGTGACGTTTATTTTTCAAAACCGTCACTGTAGAAGTTCATATGGTGACGTTTTTTTGTTAAAACTATCACCATATTAAGACATATGGTGACATTTATTTTTCAAAATCGTCATCGTAGAATGACATGTGGTGATTTTTATTTGTTAAAATCGTCACTGTAGCATAATATATGGTGACGTTTATTTTTCAGAATCGTCGCTATAACATGACATACGACGACGTTTATTTTTTAAAACCGTCATTATAGTATGAATACAGGGACGTTAATTATTTAAAACTGTCACCGTAGCATGACATATGGGATGTGTATTTTTCAAAATCGTCATAATATAATGACATACGATGACGTTTGTTTTTCAAAATCGTCAAACTTTGAATTATAAAACCACAGGTCGCTCTTTCAAAAAATCACCAAACATTAAAGACCAAAATTGGAGTTTACTCTTAATTTATTTAAATAATTAAGTATGTACGGTGAAAATTGATGGTTTGAGCTTTAAGTTTATATGGATATGATTTCCCCTATATATGGACATTCTTTAAAGAATTTTATACATATTTAATAGTTAGTTGACCGTTTGTCATTATACCCATCATTGTAAATAAAAAGGTATAGAAAATCCTATTTTATTACCCATTTATTTTTTTTAAATGTTAACGAGATATATTGTGATTTTATAAGTTTTTTTTAAATATTGTTATATTATTGAATAGAGTAAATTACAAATTTAGCCCCTGTGGTTATATGTACTTTTGGATTGGATCCTTAAATCCTCAACTATCACTCTATCATGACAAACGATGAGGTAAATTTCTCAAAACCGTCACTGAATCATGACATTCGGTGACGTAACTTTATCAAAACTGTCACTATAAAATGACATACGGTGACATTTATCATTGAAAACCGTCATCGTAACATTAGATACCTTGAGTAAATTTTTCAAATTCATCGCTACATGACATACGTTGACATAAATTTATCAAAACCGTCACCATAACATGACATACGGTGATGTTAATCATTCAAAACTCACTTTATCCTTCCACACTGTCACTCTAGTATGACAAAGGGTGAAGTTTATTTTTCAAAACCTTCACAGTAATATGACATATAGTGATGTTTATTATTCAAAATTGTCACCTTAGCATAACTTATAGTGGCATTTATTATTCAGGAGCATCACCGTAACCTAACATACGGTGACATAAATTTATCAAAATTGTCACTGCATTATGATGTACGGTGACATAAATTTATCAAAATTGTCACTGCATTATGATGTACGGTTACTAAAAGGTCTTATATGCCAACGGTTTTTAAAAACCGTCACAACATAAAGCAACGGTTTTACGAAACCGTCTGAAACCGTTACGTTAGGGAACCTTTTATTACGTTTTTATCTAAAACGTTGCTTTATGTTTCTATGTTTTTTTTGTAATAGTAGTTTCTTTATTAAAACTGTTACTAATACAATTCTATAATTTTTTATGTGACCTTTTGTAACGGTTTTTTATCAAGCCGTTACAAACCTATTTTTAAAAACCGTCACAAAAAATCATTTTTGTACTAATGTTTTTGAAAAGTGTCCTATTGTACTTGCTTTTATAAAAACGTTTTTAAAAAAGGTGTTTTTAGAAAAAGTGTTTTATAGGACGTTTTAAAAACAGTCCTATTAGACTTGATTTTATGGGAACCTTTTTGCAAAGTGTCCTACTAGTCTTGGTTTTATATGACGGTGTTAAAAAAATGTCATATTTTGAAACAGTATAACCTTTAAATTAAGTATCTTGTTAACTATTTTTATAGGACGTTTTTAAAAACAAAATGTTCTAGTACACTTTACAATATAGGACGTTTTTCGAGAAATGTCATTTTAGATTTTAATAATAGGATGTCATACTAGGTTAATAACACTAATAAATTAAGTGTTATGTCATGTTATAACAACGAGGACACATAAAATAAAGCATCATAAAAAGTGGTTTTATAGCATGCTTCTGATAAAATAACCTAAAAATGTGTCCTATAAACCTCTTTTTGTTGCAGTGGTTAATTGCATATTTCTTGCTAACAACTTCCATAAACCATCATTTTATCTCCTCATTAAACACGTTTAATCTAATTTGCTACTTGTATATATTTGCATAAACAGGGTCTCATAACGTTTGATGCACGACAACGTTTGGCATGCAAACTAAGTTCCTAAAATTAAATAATCATATAATATGATTCCTATCGTTGACCATAGACGGTACTAGTTACTGCCACAGTCAACCGGATCTTCAATGAAATAGTTATATCATATAAAAACTGTTATACTATACACCTACTGAAATGTGGGAAAAAATTTCAGCTCGTTGTCTTGTTATTAGAAATTGGATATGTGTATAACTAAATACTTTATACTCATGAAACAGACTATATGCGGTCTCCAACATGCGAAAAATGAAATCGATGAGGCATTACAAAGCATTTGGCAGATGCTTTCATTACCTTTTGTTCGCTTACCCTTTGCTCAAGTGTGGATTCCTTATGTGGATGAGGATCAGGTGGCCTTCTTATCTTCTTTGTAGGACACTGGAACAAAACTAATGTCATGGCTCAAACTGAGTGGTCATAGTCATGTTACTGTGGTCGATGAGTATTTAGAATGTTTGAAAGATTATAGTAATACTTGTTATAGGATTCCTTTGAAAATGGAATAAGGATTTGCTGGGAAGATGCTTGAAAATTATGAACCACACTTGATCCAAAACATTTCAGAGTTGAGTGATAATAAGCTACAAAGGGTACTATCTACCTCCTTTGACTGTAGTTGCTTTGTGATATACTTGAGGAGTACCAAGACAATAGTTTATGTTTTTGAATTCTTATAGAAGGACCTAGAGACAAAGTTATCTTGTTGGAGTCACTATTATTAGCATTAAAGAGGCTTTTGCCAAGATTCAAATTTGCTTATGGTCAAGAACTTGGTGATGATATAGATATTGTAGATCTTTAGAATTCTACTGCAAGTGAAAAAAAATTATTAAGATTTTCCAAAAAAACAAAATCTCACTAAAAAGAGGAAGACAATCAATGGTTGAGGATTGTTCGAGGTCTTTGAAGGCAAAAGGCAAGACAACGCCTATCACATTAACTTGAGAGCAGATAGAGTCACAATTTGGTCAAACCATGGAAGAAGTTGCATCCGAGCTTAACGGTAATAACAATCTTTTAGTTTTTAAGTTACACTTGTTTTTACACATATAATTGGAATGATTATAAGTTTGGCCTCTAATCACTTGAACCCTTTGGTTAACAATAACAAACATCTCTTCTTTCTTGAGAAACATTTGGCGTTCCCACGAGATCCATCTCGTACCTATGAACCTACTTGAATTGAGAAGTGAAACGACAGCAGCGTTTGTTTTTTCTTGTATACATGGTGTAGTTAAAAGAAAATCCACATATATAGTTAGTTAATCAATTAGATGGAGGCTAGAGTTATATACAAAGTGATGCAATCCTCCTGTTTGTGTAGAATAACAAATACAACTTGTTTTATTTTCTTGCCCAAGATTCCTCCTTCGTTCTTGATTACCTGTTTCAATTACTTCTGGAGACCGACTTTATTTCTGAACTGTGGTTTTAATTTGTTTCATAACTGAAGTACTTGCCTTGTTTGTCTTGGTAAAATAGAGTTCCCATTAAACCTATATTAAACCACCTACAGTTGATGGGGGGGTTTGTTTTGATTATTGGTACATGAACATTTTCATACCTAGAAAACATTTTCTAACTCTTGACCAATTTATGAAGTCTGGATATAGAGTTGTAAAATTTGGTTAGCTATGGATGCGCTTTGGTTTGCAATGGCCATTAATTTGCCAATTCTGGATCAAAAAGCTTCAATCTTGGTTCTTTGTTTTTGAATGGAGGGACAAGGATGATAGGAATCTGTTTTTTCCATTTCAAAAATAGCAAATAAAGTCATTTATGTGTTCTGGTTCCATTGGCTCCAATATTGGTTTCGTTGGTATGAATCATTTGGTTCAGGGGAGGACTACCACTTTACAGTCTTGATCCTATCTTGATCCTGCTTTTAATGCTTATTGTTCAAGTATCGGTGGTCTCTTTCCGGAAGGTTCTGTTTTGGTCTCATACAAAATAATACATGTTTTGGAGTCAGACTTACCATATTGTTGCTCTATTTTTCTTGAGTCGTTTCAAAATTAAAACATTATTCTTAATAGGAGATATATAAGGGGACATAAGGAGATTTTTAGGGTATGGTTTCATAACAACAAAGGATAAATAAGGAGGATAATTGGGGAGACATTTTTGATTGGTTGTGGCGGGCAGGGTATGGATTTGGTCGGCTCGGCGGCTTCACTATGTTCTTCTATTCTATTCTATTCTATTCTATTCTATTCATCGCCTCAAGTTGTTTTTGGTCATGGACTAATTAATATTCATGATGAATTATGTTTATTGCATATGGGATATGTTGATATGGGCCTTAATAAAATCATTTGGGTTAACGAATTAGATTCCCTGGATTTAAATTGGTGGGATAATTATAGTTAGATGGATCACTATGGTGGTGGCCTAATTAGACATGGCCAAAAATCGGTACCAAGTTGGACTGGTCAGGTCTCGTCAAAAAATGCTAGGCAAGGTTAAGGTTTAGTGTAACCTGTCACAATCGCCTGGTGCCGCTCTCGGTACAAACTCGGCGAAAGTGCCAATGGCACAATCGCCTGCGCCATGAATCGGGTTTAAAACACTTTTTGACCGATTTCTTCCTTATTAATTACAAAAATTTGATTTTGAACTACTCTCTCTACCTAGGGTGCGATCTTTTTTATCCTCCCACCTCATAAATGCTAACCTAGGGGTTTGTTGGGAAGCTTTTTCGGTCCATCAAAGTCATTAGGGAGTATTTATAGTGAAGCTTTCAAGCTAAGGAATCAAGTAGCAAGCACTCAAACCACCATCTCTGTAATTATTTCAACGATAATTCAAAAAAATCACATGGCTTCTTCTGATCCTCCTTCCCTTTCTTCCATGAACTCCTGCATTGAAAACTCTCATTTCGATGTGAATGTTCCTTCTCCCCCTTCCATGATCCCTTTGATGGATCTTTTCTCCACGGATGTTGCATCCCCATCGCTTCCCCCCATACATTTCTTGAGACCAATCCAACCCCGTGTTTCGGTGAGGTGAGGGTTTTCTCCAGCAATGGTGACTAAACCCTGGCTACATTTAATTTATTTCAGTTTTTCTTAAGGTTAATTAATTGTTATTCAATCATCTATCTATATAATATATTAGTTAGTTAATTATAGCAATGGATTTTTAATTATTTATTACTCGTACAGATGATCGTGCGGTTATTCACGACAAAATAAGATGTGCATTAGAAAACCAAGTTTGTGAGTACATCGGGATATCTTAGTTCTAGGCTCCCATAGAAACCAATGGCAAAGTACAACTCCTTACAACGTACTCTCAACCTTTCAAAATAGCAAAACATGGAATGACCCACCACTACCTAGGTCTTGACAAATATAGGTCATTTTGTGTTCAATATAATGTTGATGTCAATGACCTTCAAGTTGAAGACGACCATACGATCATAAGTAATGGCGCACCTACCACGTCTAGAGTTACTTCTGCACCTGACGTTTCACGAGACGAGTCCACTGGAATCTTCGGCTTTGGATAATGGATTGATGAGTTCGATTATATGTTGCCTGATTTCTATCCTTCTCAAAACGATTTTGTTGGTGTGGTTGAGTGTGCTACCAGTTCCTCTAGAGAACTTCTAGTGTTCAATGACTTGAACGATGGATTGGACGTATCTATTTTATAAAAGAGTTTTACTAGCTAGCTAGCTAAAAAGAATCTGCACATGATATGCTATGAGACAGAAGAAAGAAACCACAAGTTCTCATGACTGTTTCCCTCTGTTTGAGAGAACTAAACCTAAAATCAATTGCCAATTGATTATCAAACTAAGCCGTAAATAAAATTTCATATGATCATCATCTAAATAAGAATAAGTATAAGCCAATTGTCCAACAACTAAAAAAAGTTAAATAAATGGCAGTAATTAACCAAAAACGATCTATATGCTATGATCTTTCTAAATCGGAGATAACTTTTACTAATAATAATCGATGTGTGGAGAAATTAAAGTTGGTTTTGACCCCTATTTTAGAGGGGAAATTATTTCATACACGTTGTTGCGTACACATAATAAATCTAGTCATTCAAGAAGGTTTGGAAACTTGTAATAAATAGGTTTAGGCTTATGTTACGGCGAATTTTCACAAAAGGTAAAAAAAATGCAACAAACATATAGAAAATATTGGGAAAATATTTGTTTTCGAGCTTTGGACCGGCGTTTGATATGCCCGTTCGATGGAATTTCACTTATTATATGATTGAAAATTTGCTAAAACAAAGAAATTATATTCACACATTTTATAATGTTCATTACGTAGATAACGCTATTGGACAACAAGATTGGACCATTCTTGAGGACTTACATGATATTTTGGGCGATTTCAAAAATGTAACAACTCTTTTATCTGATATTTATTATCCAACACGCCATTTACTTTTAAATTAGCTATATGTTTTGGCAAGTAAAAATTCACAATACGAAGACCATCACGATTGGGGAATGTTGATGGGTTCAATGAAAGCAAAATTGTTAAAATATTTTCTCAAGCTCCCCTTCTCTTTTTCTTTGTGCCACGAAACTAAACTTGTATTTAAATATTACGGGTGTTGAAGTTTTAATAATACAAATATGTGTGGCGTTTGGTTTAGATACGCCTACCAATAATAGTTTTTTAAGAGAACGCAAAGGTTTGTTTAATCGTAATTTTAAAGAATTGTTTGATATTTATAAAATCTATCATGGGGGAGGAAGCCAACAAACCTCTACAAGTCAATTATTTACGGCGGGTTCTAGTTCTAGTTCTAGTAGTCATCGCAAAAACCGGGTCGACTTGATGACAAATTTAATGGACGAGGTTTTAAATGAATCTAGTAAAAAAAAGATTTGATAATAGCGATGTGGGTGAATTAAATATTTACATATGTACTAATTTTATTGCTACATGATCGAAACTTTTGAACAAATAAATTGGTTAGAATTTTGGCGACAAAAACAACCTCAAATCCCGGTTTTGGCATGTACGGCCCGTGGTATACTAACAATCCAAGCTAGTACCGTAGCTTTGGAGTCCGTTTTTCCATTTCGGTACGTAGGACAAGACTAACCAGAGTCGGTGGAGTGTTGCATATGCTGAAGGATTACTTGGAGCGTTCAAAGACTTCAAGACCAAACCGAAAATTTCATTTACCTAATTTAAATATGTTTAAGAAAATTGGTATGCATGCATAAAAATGATTTCGGTTTAGTAGGTCATAAGAAATTACAAAGCAAACAAAACCTACTACTTTACTAAGGGGTCGTTTATTAAATGATTATCTGACAAATGTTTAACGGTTCACTTTACCTTATCAATTGAAGATGACAAGGATTGAGAATCTTACACGATAAGAGCGATGACAAAGACCAGGAGTGTTACCGGATAAAAAATGTTGCATACAATGTCGTTTTAAAGGACTAAACTTTCACTAGGTAAGTTAAGTAAATGTGTTTATTATTACGGGTAAGCGCTTAAACGACCCTCCTAAATTTCAAACCAGATCAAAATTAAACCAATTCATTTTGAATACATATCCACAATTACTGATTTGGTTCAGTGATTCCAAAACGATACCATTATATTTTGAAATGGAACCAATTTGGTTCCACTGGATTTAACTATGTGATTCGACCATTACGTCTCCAAGTTTATAGTTTAATAAACAATATTTTTAAACTTCCATAATATTATCCATCTACTGTTTAGTTTCTACCGCAACTTCTACCCTTTTACGATGCACCTTCATAGCCTTCGCGTGCGTACACATGAATTTGAACTTGAACTTGAACTTGAAGCTTCCTAGAGAATTGGTATAAGTACCCAGGGTCGTCCCTGGGAGAGGGCGGGTCGGGCGCACGCCGAGGACCCAAAGGAAATAGGGGCCCAAAATTTTGAAGTATATACTATATAGTAGTAGGAAACGAATTAATTAAAAAGACAAAAAACTTAGTATATAATAGACCCAATTATATCTGTTTAGTATTATATTAAGGGCCAAAAACATGTATTAATTAATAACATTGGAAGATAAAATTTGTAAAAAGTTAATTGGTCTTTCATTTATAATATTGCTTACTGTTTCTCTAATTTTTTTTATCCACTACTTATCAAAAAATTATTTTTGCCTAGAAACCTTGATATATATACTCTATTACACATCTTCCACATACTATTTTGATTATTCTAGTCCGCATTAATTTTTTTTGTGTTAGAATATAGTAGATTTCTTGTTATTGACTAAGAAACTCCTACATTTTGAAAACAATTACCAACTATATGATACGACCCAACTTATATTTATATTTAGAATTTCAGAACTATCTTTCTTTTTTTTTTCAAAAGTTATTGACTCCTTATTACCTAATATTAAGTGCTTGAATCTTATGTACTATCTTATTTCTAAAACAATAATAAGATCTCAAACTATAGCCAACATGAACTTTTGATTATAAGATTGATGGTTCTTAAAGTGTAAAATGTACAAGTTTAAAAAAAAAACTAGAAGTATACTCGCGCAATGCAGCGCGATGCATCACGATTTTAATGTTTTATTTTATTTTTTTGTCGATTTACAGTACGATTTTGGATGGTTTTGAGAAAGTGATAATGTTTTTTATAAATTTGTTTAATTTAGGCTTAATAATATAATGTTTTTATATAAAAAAATTAAGTATATTTTGTTAGCTATCAATAATTATCTTATATATTTTAATGACATATAGAAAAAATAATCAATTAATTATTTAATAATATAATTAAAACAAAATTATAGTAATATGATATATTAATTAATAATGATACATGAAAATGTTTGCATAAAAAGAAGATCATGCACATATCAAATTGGTAGGTGTTAGGAAGCATTCGGTAGTAATATGTATTTTGTGCTTTGATACTTGTAAATTAAGATATTTTTAAAATCTTGCATAAAATGATGGTACCTTGTGCCTAATAATTTGTATTTAAGAGTTTTTTATCCGTACTTTATAATATAGTATAGATATCGATACATCATTTTTTACAAACCGTCAATATTAAGTTGAATTATTCAAATGCCTTCAACCGATCAAGCACAACCAAAAAATTTTGTCGCATACTTTCTTCTTTTTATATTATATTATTAATGCCTTTGAAAGAGAAATCAGAAATGTTGTTTTGTCAGTTTTCTATTCGTCAAACAGCTACTTTTACGACCACAAAAATATTGCATTTAAGGGATTGTTTGTTTACCTCTTAATTGTTCCATTAAGAGGCAACCTCTGAATCGTTAAGAGGTAACTTTTTTTGACTAAAAAAAGGTCTGCCTCTTAATGGTTCCAAAACCCTCTGAATGGTTTTGTGTCTTGACCCTGCCTTTACCATTCAGAGCCCTGATTTCATCCTGAACAATTAGCAAACAACCATATTTCATTTCGTATTATATCATAAGAGTCTCTTAATCATTCTGACCACTTAATCATTCTGCACCTAACCATTCAGCAACCGCCAAACAGCCCCGTAGTCTAAGTGCTTTTTGTGTTATATAGGTTGGGGAATTGGGTGCAGAAATCGATGGAGTAGAGAAGAGGGAGAGAGTGATCGGTTCTTGGATAAGAATTCGAGATCGCGTGAGAGTTCGCTTTCCTTAAGTGATATTTCGACCCTATAATTCCCGGGTATCACGAAATTCACTCGAGGATAATCTCAAATTCACCGGTATCGATTTAGGCAGAAATCGGTCATATTTAAACACCTAGAGAATCGTAACCGACCCTATAATAATAATGATAATAATTTCTCATTAAATGATATTGATTGTGGACATTAATGTTGGCGGTTACAAAAAATCTTATCAGTTATGAAACTGATGAAGACGCATGGCCCGTGCCAATTACAAGAAGAAAAACGCACGGGTCGTGCAAAACCTTCTGACGACCACGCACGGCCCGTGCCAATTTCAAGAAGAAAAACGCATGGGTCGTGCAAAACCTTTTGTCGACAAACGTGCTCATTTTATGAACAAAAACGCACGGGCCGTGCCAAAAACGCACGGGTCGTGCCGTTTATAACAGGAAAAACGCACAGGTCGTGCTCATCTTTTTCCACTTAGTAACTCGCCAAACATAACCATCCAACGATCCCGGGTTCTAGTTAGCTTACACGAGTGTGCACTCCACACCTCCTAGCTCATGTTATAGCTTAACTATCAACCCCATTATTATCTTGTGAATCCAATTACACAAAATGGACAGATGATTTCACTAAAATCACCAACATTCATCCCCCATTTTAGTGCAATCCTTGATTCACAAATAACAATTAATATAGGAACAAACTCATGCATAAATGAAAATATCTAAAGATTGAATTTTCATCTTAGTACATTACACATTTCAAATATTCGATAATTTGGGTGTCCTATGGATTGAACCCTTCAACCGATTTGAGTACCAGAAAATAACATACACATGAATTTAAAAGATTCTCTAAAGTTTAAACTTGACACTATACAGGCAGTGTGTCCTTATCCATTCGTGAGTGCATCAAAGCTAAGTCCAAGCTTCTTGAAGCGGCCACACTTCGCACTCATATAGGTAGTTCATTTCATCATGCACCTGCACATGCACTTTTACAAAAGAACAATTACCTCCTCGCTTGCAGTACCGAACACATACCTTGGGATGATTATCTTGTGCTCCAATCCCTTAGAGTGAGTTTTCCCATTGAATTCAACTTCTAACGTTGTATTAGAAGGGAATTGGGTATCTCACCGTTAGAGATTCAAATGGACTTTAATCCTTTCCCGATCACCGACTTGTGAACCAAGTCCCTATAACCCCTTCGTCAAGTGGTCCGCTAGATTTTGTTGCGACCGAAGAAATTCAACCGAAATCACCCCATTCGTGATTAGCTCACGAATCATGCTATGTATAACACCTAAGTGTCTAGACTTGCCATTATGTACTTGACTATAAGTTTTAGCCAAAGTAGTCGCACTATCACAACAGATAGAAATGGGTGATATTGGTTTCGGCCATAACGGAATTTCATGGACTAAATTCCTTAGTCACTCCGCCTCTTTACCGGCAGCGGCTAATGCCACAAATTCCGACTCCATAGTCGAACTCGTGATGCAAGTTTGCTTCTTGGAAGCCCATGAGATGGCACCTCTCCCAAGCAAGTATACCCAACCACTCGTGGAAGAGTGATCTTCTAAGTTGGTAATCAAACATGCATCCGAATATCCCTCTAATACCGAAGGAAACCCGACATATGACAAACCATAATCAATGGTTTTCTTCAAGTATTTAAATACTCGTCTTATCGCTTGCCAATGATGTATACTAGGATTACTAGTATACCTACTCAACTTGCCTACGGCAAAATTGATATACGGCCTAGTGCTTGTCATGGCATACATCAAACATCCAATAGCCTTTGAGTACTCGAGTTGTGACACCGCTTCAACCGAATTGGGCATAAGCTTCACACTCGGATCAAATGGAGTACTCACCGGAGAACAATTAAAGCAATTAAATTTCTTTAATACTTTCTCAATGTAATGAGATTGCGTAATTGCAATCCCTTTGTTCTCACGCTTGATCCTTATTCCAAGGATCACCTTCGCCTCTCCTATATCTTTCATGGGGAAACTTGATGACAAAAACTCTTTGGTTTTATCAACTTGATTTTGGTAGGTTCCAAAGATCAACATGTCATCAACGTATAAGCAAATGATTACTCTGTTACTGGATGTGTCAAATTTTCTATATACACACTTGTCCGCTTGGTTTAACATGAAACCGTTGGACAAGATTTTCATCAAATTTTTGATGCCATTGTTTGGGTGCTTGTTTAAGCCCATACAATGATTTTACAAGTTTACATACCTTATGCTCCATATCGGGCATAATAAAACCTTCCGGTTATTTCATGTAAACTTCTTCCTCCAAGTCACCATTCAGGAATGTCGTTTTGACATCCATTTGGTGAATCACTAAATTGTGGATAGCTCCTAAGCCTATCAACAATCTAATCGTGGAGATCCTTGCAACCGGGGCATAGGTATCAAAATAACCGATGCCTTCCCGTTGCCTAAAGCCTTGGATTACTAATCGAGCTTTGAACTTGTCGATTGATCCATCGGCTTTCATCTTCCTTTTGAAGATCCACTTGCATCCCAAATATTTACAACCCGGAGGCAAGTCCGATAATACCCAAGTATTATTCCCCATGATGGAATCCATCTCATCATTTATTGTTTCTTTCCAGAAAGCAATATCTTGAGACTTCATAGCCTCATCAAATGAGTTTGGACCTTCCTCAATACTATAACAGTAAGAGAATTGTGATCCAATTTCATCTCTTGATCCTTCTACCAAGTATACTTGGAAATCGGGACCAAAGGATTTTTCAATCCTTCCTCTTTTGCTCCTTCGAAGCATCGGAGATTCGGTTGGAACAATTGTTTGTTCTTCAACCTCACTAGTTACACTAGCATTTGGAACAAGATCCTTCGGCCTAGGTATTGAAGAGAATCTAGTCTCATCAAATAATGCATCTCTCAATTCTATAACGGTGTGAATCGCTATAGAATCATTAGGTTCAATAACATAGAACCTATATGCCTTGGAATGCTCGGCATATCCAACAAAGATGCATTCAATACCTTTTTCACCCAAGGTTTTCCTTTTGGGTTCGGGTAGTCGAACAACTGCTCGACAACCCCAAACTCGAATATAATTCAAGTTAGGCCTTTTCTTGAACCAAAGTTTATACGGGGTAATCTTGTTCCTTTTATTGGGAACTCGATTTAATAAATAACAAGCCGTTAACATGGCTTCACCCCAAAATCCATCACTCATTCCCGAGTAGGATAACATAGAGTTCACCATTTCTTTGAGAACTCTATTTTTCCGTTCTGCCACACCATTTTGTTGTGGTGTATAAGGCGTCGTAGTCTCATGGATAATTTCTACGGATTGGAAAAACATGGGGTTGTAATATTCCCCACCACGATCGGTGCGTAAACATTTAATTAAACCGTTCATTTGCAATTCAACCTCCATTTTATAAATTTTAACTTTATCCAACGCTTCATCTTTTGAGTGTAACAAATAAATATAACAAAACTGTGAAGTGTCGTCAATAAAAGTAACGACATACTTTTTATTATCAAAAGACGGGTTTGAATGCAAATCACAAAGATCACTATGAATTAATTCAAGCACCGATGAATCTCTTTTCACATTAGGAAAAGGTTGTCTAGTGATCTTTGTCAACATGCAAGTTTTACATTTTTCGGTTTTAACGTCAAAAGCCGGAATAAGACCGTCTTTTGACATTTCAACCATTCTTTTAAAATTAACATGACCAAGCCTTGCATGCCATAAACTAGAATCAACAAAATTCTCATTTGCAATATAAACAGAATTAGAAACACAATTCTTTTTATTCAAGCTTAACATAAACATGTCATTATTTAAATAACCAAATCCTACAAAAGAGCCACCTTTAGACAAGGTAAACTTGTCAGACTCAAAAACTTGCCTATATCCTAACTTATTCAAGACACCACAAGAAACCAAATTCTTTCGAATTTGTGGTACAAACAAAACGTCTAAAAGTTCAATAATTTTGCTAGAACTAAACTCTAGCTTAACAAAGCCACGTCCAAGAATGGGAGCATTTGACTCGTTCCCCATGTGTAGCACGGATCCGTCTTCAACCGGTTCCAAGGAAGTGAACCAACGTCGATCCTTGCACACATGACTCGAGGTACCCGTGTCAATCCACCAAGCATCATCATCATTCTGCACATAAAATGATTCGGATATTAGTGGTACATAATTCAAATTTGAATTAACACCAAAGTCTAGAAACTAACCTTGCCGTGGGTTTTGATCATTGTATCTTTGCCCACCACCACTTGAGCTTGCTCCATTCTTATTCTTGACAACTCGACAATCCCGCTTGAGATGGTTGGTCATCCCACAAGTCCAACAGGTTAATTTAACCTTTTTGTTGGGACCTTTCTTGGCTTCATTGAACTTACGTTTTCCCTTGAAATTGTTGGATCTTCCCTCTTCCACCATGTTCACCGAAGGTGCAGAAACCTCTTTCATCTTAGGTTTCTCAGCCTCTTGCGCCCGAAGAGATTCCTCTATGCGCAAGTGACTACCGAGTTGTACAAGAGACAACTCTTCCTTCTTGTGTTTCAACATATGTTTGAAGTCTTTCCAAGAGGGAGGAAATTTATCAATAATGCTCGATACGGAGGTGGATTCGTCCATCTTCATATTGTGTTGAGCATATTGGCCTAAAATGCGTAGAAGCTCATTGTATTGCTCCATCACAGGCCTTGAGTCCACCATTTTGTAATTATTAAAATTACTAACAAGGAAATTTTTACTAGAAGCATCCTCCGCCATGTATTTGGACTCAAGAGAGTCCCATAGCTCTTTAGCGGATTCAACGTTTTGATAAATATCGAATAGGGAGTCACACATATCGTTTAAGATGTGGCCGCGACATATGTAGTCGTCGTTTTCCCATTTGCCACGACGCTGGGTCATCTCGAACGTCTCGTCCTCCATCACTTCCGGCATCGGCGTGCTCAACACGTACACGACCTTCAACGTGGTCAATAAGAAGTGCATCTTCTTTTGCCATCGCCGAAAGTTGACGCCTTCGAACTTCTCCAGTTTCGTGAACTTGGTGGTCATGTCTCTCACGGATTGATCACTCGCCATCTCTCAAGAAGGAAATATCACTTAAGATTGTTGGGGAATTGGGTACAGAAATCGATGGAGTAGAGAAGAGGGAGAGAGTGATCGGTTCTTGGATAAGAATTCGAGATCGCGTGAGAGCTCGTTTTCCTTAAGTGATATTTCGACCCTATAATTCCCGGGTATCACGAAATTCACTCGAGGATAATCTCAAATTCACCGGTACCGATTTAGGCATTAATCGATCCTATTTAAACACCTAGAGAATCGTAACCGACCCTATAATAATAATGATAATAATTTCTCATTAAATGAGATTGATTGTGGACATTAATGTTGGCGGTTACAAAAAATCTTACCAGTTACGAAACTGATGAAGACGCACGGCCCGTGCCAATTACAAGAAGAAAAACGCATGGGTCGTGCAAAACCTTCTGACGACCACGCACGCCCCGTGCCAATTTCAAGAAGAAAAACGCACGGGTCGTGCAAAACCTTCTGCCGACAAACGCACGGCCCGTGCTCATTTTATGAACAAAAACGCACGGGTCGTGCCGTTTATAACAGGAAAAAGGCACGGGTCATGCTCAGCTTTTTCCACTTAGTAACTCGCCAAACATAACCATCCAACTATCCCGGGTTCTAGTTAGCTTACACGAGTGTGCACTCTACACCTCTTAGCTCATGTTATAGCTTAACTATCAACCCCATTATTATCTTATGAATCCAATTACACAAAATGGAGCGATGATTTCACTAAAATCACCAACAATATATTATATTGTTTAAATGATTTCCTCACATCCCAATCATTTAAAAAAAATCAAATTGTTATATTATTCCACACTCCAACAAAATGTGGTTTTTTTAATCACATTTTTGTATTATACTTTTCAGAAAAATACAAGTATCGTCATTCTCATATTAAACCAACAAGACATAACATACAACTCGAAATCAACTCGGGATAGAATCAAAATAAAGCATTCAATATTGCTCTTCTTTATCACAAGAACAAGAAGAAAAACCAATTTCTTTGAATCAATGGTATTTTCCATTGATTTTGCCTTCTTCTCCTCTCCTCTTTTTCTCATCAACCAACTCTGGGTTGTTTGCTATTTATCTGTGTGCACGCTAACATCTTGATTCTGGCTTCGATTCTATACATATTAAAACTATAACCTAATCATATTCCGCAAAATTAAATATTGATCATCAAAATTGTGTGATGCTAAGACATGAGCTAGTCCTAAAATTTATACAACTATAAGCTTTTTGCAAAAGTAATTGGATCTGCATATATGATTTTATCTTTTGGAGCAGTAAAGATGGCATGATTTAAACTTAAAACATGGTAAAACTATATCAGATAGTAATGATGTTTTGCAAAGTGAACCAGGAACCAAGTATATACGCCTGCATTTTCTCTATGGTCACGGAAGATGGTTCTTGTGTGACTTGTCTCAGCACGCCCATTTTCCTGAAACGATCATATACTTGTTGGGCAACTTACAACCTGCAACTGTTACCATTGATGCAGCTAACATCTTAAACATATTTGCATTGCAAACTTTGTAATTGTAGGACCAGATCATTTTGATAGTCTACAAACATTTTTAGCAGAGATGCTCAATTGGTAAGCAGAAGAGATATGATATAAAGCCATATGATCAGCCATTGGTTTTGCATTCTACTTTTTGCAGAACGATTTGTATTAAAATCAACAGGATGAACCTTGTTATCCCTAAAAGTCTTGAAAATTACTTGCAAAAGACTTTAGGATCCATCCAAAAACTTTGCCTTAAAACATTTTAGTGGTTTGATCTTCTATTCTTTTATGGTGCTGTAACCTGACTTAAAGTTCTCATGTCTCCCCTTGTTCTATTTCCTATACTAACAATGTGTGTGGATTAGATATGTATTTATAAACATGGTTTATCGCACAATTTCTTATTCTCCTCTATCAAACGGACATTCCCATCACTCTGTTTGATCACCATCGGCTTTGCTTCTAAAAGATAATATTTTGTTTCCCTTTTTTTCCCTCCCAACTTTTATGTTTTGGTACGTCTACAGCACAAAACCCATGAAACGGAAGCCTGAGATGACGAAACTTTTGCCTCCCACTCATTGACAATCACTAGCAATTCATTAGGCAACAACTACTCACTATTGAAGCGGGAATTAGTTACAAAAAAGTGATTTTACCATTCTATCTTGTGTAGTCTAATACAAAATTGATTATGCAGTGACCTTTTTTCCAAATAGTAAATGATATTGTTAGTGATATGGAATTATTATAAGCAACATGACCATCTAACCCTTTAAGCACAACCATTATGGATCACATATTAAGACTCTGTAATTATAATTAGCACAAGTAAAAACAAGAACAATAGAACATGTTACAGGAATTAAATACAGTCAATCTTGATGAAAGTCAAGTGTCATTTGTGAGTAGTTTAATAATAGCAAGATTGTAGTCTTGTATAGATATTATATCATCTTAACCAATCAGCAATTAAAGCTTGATAGCAAGTCTACATAAAGTAATTTGAATAGTTTATTTACCTCTTACAATATAGAACAGGACCCGCGTAGGTGCTCCTATCCCTGCAACAAAATTACTCGAGAAGTTTCATCGATTTCAGCAAACTTTTATGCCTACTCAGGTTCATTGCTGAAAATTTCGATCACCCTGCTTGCAATATCTTCAGCACTGATTCAAGATTTGCGTCTTTGCATATATTTAAAGGGCGTTATTACTATATGATCCGGATTCTCGTAGCTTTCTGGTCTTGAAAAACAGGTCAGCAAGCGTAACTCCGCGAACCCAAAGCTTCTGGCCAATAATTTTTTAATTCAACTAAAAATCATGCACGAAGTTGTTGGTAGCCAACAATTTTGAGCTTATAGGAAGCAATGCGGGACTGGTTGTTATAACAATGTGCACAAAAACAGAGGCAACTGAAGGGTGGTTTTCATCCTAATTTGATTTAAAGACAGTGTCTTCTGATGGTCAAAACCAGAAAGTGAGAAGTGTTGCCTATGTAGAGGTCGATGGCAGCAACTTCGTTATCTTGTCCATTGGCAATCATTGACAAAGTTCAAGGTGTTCCAATGCTGCTTCATATTCTTCTTTTGCCTCGCATAAGAGGGTCATTAACCATCGATCCGCTGCTTTTTGAAGAGAGGCAGGTCCACCGTCTAATATGCGGATTTCCAAGATTTTCTGGAGGTATTCTAAGAGCCAACACATGCTCAAATACAAGCAATTTATCCTCTATTTTACTACGAAGTGTTTAAAAGTAAATAATAATATTACATCCAAAAGGCAAATGGGTTGTTCATTTGTGCTTGAGGATACAATTAGATAGAAACAAAAAACCAAACACAATCATGACAAAGTTGAACTTCTCGATTCATAACGATTTGATTCAAGTGGCTTGATAGGTATGAGATGGATCAGATGGTTGCCGTGGTAGCAAAAGTGGTAGAAAAATACTAGTTAAATTTCTCCGTTCTTCTACACATACCTTCATGTCTTCATCAGTTTTTAATAAAATCTAATCACCATCTTCATCAAGGTACTTTGAGCTTATAATTAGCAGGATTCAACTTGAAGCCCTCTCCAATTTCTTTTACAATATATGCAAATGTTGTTGATGAGATTGGGAGATGGAATTTGATCATATCATCTGCATATACTCTGCTTTACTCTGCTTTTATGGTCAGAGTATTTTCATCCAAATACATCTCTCCGTTGTTGGCAGAGGCATATTTGAATTTGGGCAAACACCTCTTATGTGACAACAATAGTGACTCCAACAAGATAGCATTACTGTTCGGACCTTCGAGCCATAAGAATTCAAAAAAGTATTCTAATCACTAGTCTCGGTTCTCTTCAAGCAAATCACGTAACAACTACATTCAAATGAATGGGAGGCCCTTATATTCAGAGCAACAAACTAACATCAGTGGCTCATTATCACTCAACTTCGAAACCTTTTTTAAGAAGTGTGGTTCATGGTTTTGAAGCGTCTTCCGAGTAAGTCCTTCCCCCATTTTCAAAGGAAGCATATAACAAATATTACTATAACCATCAAGGCATTCATAGTTATACGAAAAGTCAAGATGATCTGTCAATTTGAAGCCTAACATTCGTTTTGTTTGACTGACCAACAAAGAACAAAATGCCACATGATCTTTAATACCTCATCCTTATAAGCAATCCAAACTTGAGCAAAATCCAAGTGAACCATTGGCCACATGATCTTTAATACCTCATCGATTTCATTCTTGGCATGTTTGAGACTGCATAAAGTCTGTTTCATGGGTATAAAACATTTTAAACATATCCAGTTTCTAATAGTAGAACAAGGAATTGAAGAAAGATGAGAAATCTAAATTAAGGTCCGACAACCCATTGTCCTTTTGGCGGAACCCATAATCACTTTCTGCAAAACAAAAATATTGACTATTGAAATTGCAACTCCCTGCAGCGAAAACATGAGCTAGTCCTAAAAATTTGTAAAACAGTAACCTTTTTGCTAGTCAAAGAATAATTGAATTAAATTCTGCAGAAGCAATTTTTTTAACTGTTATCTTCTAAAGCACTTAAGTTGACATGATTTGAACTTGTAACATGGTAATTTATACTATATGCATATGCAGGGCTATCATATATATATAAATAGTAATGAAGTTTTATATGTAATTTCAACAATGATCCACAAGTCACAATTTGAAAACGTCATCTCAGAAGCAACAGTAGCCATTTATTCTCAATTTGACTAAAAATGTCTTTTAAAGCAAATTCTACATCCATGAAAAAAGCAAATGGGTTAATCATATAGAAAACAAACTAATAATGAAAATGTAGAAAACATCCATCAAAAATGTCTTTGACTAAAAATGTCTTTTAAAGAAAATTCTACATCCATCAAAAAAGCAAATGGGTTAATCATATAGAAAACAAACTAATAATGAAAATGTAGAGTTCCTCATCCTTGACTATTTGATATTTAACTCTCTCTGCTTTTTTTAGGCATACCCTCATGTCTTTATCACAAGTTATTAAATCCAATCACCATCTTAGTCAAGATACTTGGTTTTATAATCACTAGGATTCAACTTAAACCCGTCACTAATTTCCGTCTCAATAGCCAGAAATGTTGCTGATGAGATTGGGAGATGAAATTTGTTCATATCATTTTCATACTCTGCTTTTATGGTAATGGTTTTCTCTTCCATTGTTGTGAGGGGTCTTTAATTGCTCCCCCGTTATCATCTTCTTCATTCATGTCGCTTTGACTATTCTACGAGGGTCTCAATGTAGATAAAAAAAAGTGTAAAACAACATCAAGAAAAAGTGACATTTGTTATGATATGGTTATCCAAAGGACTCAAGTGATTAGAGGCCAAACTTGGGATTCCAATTATGTAAAAGAAGTGTAACTTGAAAGCAAAATATTATGATTAACGTCAAGCTTTTGTGCAGCTTCATCGTGAGTGAACCAGATTGTGACTCGATCTGCTCTTGAGATAATATGATTGGAGTTATCTAGCATTTTTCCTTAAAAGGCATTAAACATGCTTCATCCTCCGGTATCCTTCCTCTTTTTGGTGTTAGAGATTCTGGTGATAACTTGTTTGTTTGGAAAATCTTAAAATATTTGCTTTCACTTTCTGTAGAATCCTGAACATCTAGAATATGTAATTCATCACCAACTTCTGAACCTAAAGCAATCTTCAAACTTGGCAAACACACCTCTTTAGCGTTAATAATAGTGACTCAAACAAGATAACATCGTGTCTACATTTATGACCCCATAAGAATGCAAAAACATAATCTAAATCACCAGTCTTGGTGCTCCCTCAAGCATATCACAAAACAACTACACAGAAAGTCGATAGAGGGTAATAATTTTTGTGGCTTATTGTTATTCAACTTCAAAATGTTTTGAATGAAGTGTGGTTCATAGTTTTCAAGTGTCTTCCCAGCAAAGTCTTTTTCCATTCTCAAATGAATCCTATAACAAGCATCACTATAATCTTCCAAACATTCAAAATCTTCATCATCCAAAGTAACACAATTATGACCAGTTAATTTGAGCCATAATATTCGTTTTGTTCGAGTGTCCAGCAAAAGAATATGAGAAAGTCACCTGATCCTCATCGTCATAAGGAATCCACGCTTGGGCAAAAGGTAAATGATAAGTGTGCCAAATGATCTTTAATGCCTCGTCAATTTCATCCTTGGCATTTTGGAGACCACATATAGTTCTTTTCCATGGGTAAAAACTATAAAGTAACTAATTACACAACCATTTTCTAGTAATAAGACAGAGCTAGAAAAAAGATTCACAAATTTCAGTAGTTGTACAACATGTTTTCATATGATACAATTGTCTCATCCTAGATCTGGTTGACCGTGTCACTAACTAGTAATCATTTATTTCAACTACAAAAAATCATATTATATGAGTTCTTTTAGAAACTTACTTTGTATGACAGATGTTCTAGTACATGAAACATTTTGACACCTACTTTCTGCAAAGGGAAGTAGCAAGTTAAATTAAATGTCTTCAATAGGGAGAGATAAAATTAGCTTATGGACAACAAAAATGATGGTTTATGGAAGTTTACAGCAAGAAATATGCCAATATAGGGTTGGTAAATATCTATTCATAATGTGTTTTTAAGTTTAACATGTATTAAATTTTATTTGATTATATGTTTTAGTTTATTTATAAAATTTTATTCTACAGGACATTTAAAAAGTGTCTTATTAGACTTGGTTTTATATTACGATTTTTGAAAAGTGTCCTATTGTATTTGCTTTTATAAAATGTTTTTAGAAAAAGTGTTTTATAGGACGTTTTTAGAAAAGAGTCCTATTAGACTTGATTTTATAGGACCTTTTTTGCAAAGTGTCCTATTAAATTTGGATTTATATGACGGTGTTTAAAAAATGTCCTGTTTCATATTGTGTTTCATATTGTGAACAGTAGAACCTTTAAATTTAAATTAAGTGTCTTGTTAACTATTTTTATACGACAATTTTTTGAAAAAAAAAATGTTCTATTAGACCTTACAATATAGGACGTTTTTCGAGAAGCGTACTTTTAGACTTTAATAATAGCACGCCATACTAGGTTAATAAGACTCGTAAATCAAGTGTCATGTCATGTTATAACGAGGACACATAAAATAAAGCATTATAAAAAGTGGTTTTATAGCATGCTCCTAAAAATGTGTCCTATAAACCTCTTTTTGTTGCAGCAGCGGTTAATTGTATCTTTCTTGCTAAAAACTTCCATAAACCATCATTTTATCTCCTTATTGAACACATTTAATCAAATTTGCTACTTGTATATTTGCATAAACAGGTCTCCTAACGTTTGAGGCACGACAACGTCTGACATGCAAAGTAAGTTCCTAAAATTAAATACTCATATAATATGATTCTCTGTCATTGACCATATACAGTACTAATTACTACCACAGTCAACCGGATCTTCAATGAAATAGTTGTATCGTATAAAAATCCTTGTACGGTACACCTGTACACCTACTGAATTGTGGGAAAAAAATTCAGCTCCATGTCTTGTTACTAGATATTGGATATCTATACTATATTATTAAAATTGTATTACCGTTCTTGAAAAAGTTGGTTATTGGAAAAAAACGGTTTTTGGAAAAATATTACATTTACCACCCTTATAATTAATTATTTAATTTACTTTATATCCCTTGCTTTTTCATTTTTCATTTTACACCCTTATCATATTAACACACATAATTGTATATAAACAAAAATACAATGAAAAAATACGTTTCTTTTTTTACAAATTATACCATTATAATCGTCTCGTCAATACCTTCAAAACGAGCCCAATATTGAATATTTTTTAATTTAACTGTACTATTAAATATCATGAATATTTACGAACTAATTTGTTTTCTATCCATACGTTTTACTTTTTTTCACCGTTAGCACATTAAAAATACATAATCGTAAAATACGTTTCATTCTTATTATAAAATATATCATTATAATTTTTTCCGTCAATAATTGTAATATAAATTAATTATCAATATTTTTATGGGTTTATGATTTCATAAGTTGTGATTCTTAGGTCATGGTTGATTGGTGATGACATGTCTATAAGGAAATAAAATTAATTGTTCGTTCTTTACTTACATTCCGCTGCATCGCGCGGGTATGTGCCTAGTGTGTAACTAAATATTTTATAACCATGAAACCGACTATATACGGTCTCCAACGTGCGAAAAATGAAATCGATGAGGCAATACAGAGCATTTGGCAGATGGTTTCGTTACCTTCTGTTTGCTTACCTTTTGCTCAAGTGTGGATTCCTTATGAGGATGAGGATCAGGTGGCCTCCTCATCTTCTTTGCATGACACTCAAACAAAACAAATGTTATGGCTTAAATTGATTGGTCATAGTCCTGTTAGTGTGGTAGATGGGTATTTAGAATGTTTGAAAGACTATAGTAAGGCTTGTTAGAGGATTCCTTTCAAAATGGAAAAAGGCTTTTTTTGGAATATGCTTGAAAATTATGAACCACACTTGATCGAAAACATTTTAGAGTTTAGTGGCAATAAGCTACAAAGGGTACTATCTACCTCCTTTGACAGTAGTTGCTTTGTGATATACTTGAGGAGTAGCAAGACTGGGGAATTAGTTTATGTTTTTGAATTCTTTTGGAAGGAACCTAGAGACAAAGTTATCTTGTTGGAGTCATTATTAGCACTGAAGAGGCTTTTGCGAAGCTTTAAATTTGTTTCTAGTCAAGAACTTGGTGATGAGATAGATATTGTACATCTTCAAAATTCTAATGCAAGTAAAAAAAGAATTATTAAGATTTTCGAAAAAAACAAAATCTCACTTAAAAGAGAAAGGCAGTCAGTGGTTGAGGATTGTTCGATGCCTTTGAAAGAAAAAGGCAAGACAGTTCCTATCACATTACTCGAGAGCAGATAGAGTCACACTTTGGTCAAACCATGGAAGAAGTTGCATCCAAGCTTAACAGTAATAACATTCTTTTTGTTTTTAAGTTACACTTGTTTTTACATATATAATTGGAATGATAATAAGTTTGGTTAACAATAACATATGTCTCTTCTTTCTTGATGTTGTTTTACAGTTTCTGTGTCTACATTGAAACGTAAGTGCAAGGATAAAGGCATAAGGTGGCAGGGAAAAGATAGAAGAGCAAGAGCAGTTGAAGACCCCTCAACCAACATCTTAGAGATGTGTTTAAAAGAGATATGGTGACCATAAGTGCAGAATATGCGGGTGATGAGGCCAAGTTCACTCTTCCAATATCATCAGCAACATTTGAAGTCATTGAGAAGGAAATTTGCGTGAGATTTAAGTCGGAATTGGATCTTGCTGCTCATTTAAAGCTCAAATACCTTGATGATGAAGATAACAAGTGGATTTTATTTACTTGTGATCAAGACGTGAAGTTGTGCACAGAAAATAAGAGAAATATTCAGCTGCGTTTGTTCCCACGAGATCCATCCCGTACCTATCAACCTACTTGAATTGAGAAGTGAAATGACAACAGCGATTGTTTTTGTTTTTTCCTGGTATACATGTTAGTGTAGTTAAAAGAAAAGCCACGTATATAGTTAGTTAATCAATTAGATGGAAGGTTCTAGAGTTATATACAAAGTAATGCAATCCTCGTGTTTGTGTAGAATAACATATACAACTTGTCTTATTTTCTCGCCCAAGATTCCTCCTTGGTTCTTGATTATTCTAGAACCTTCCATCTAATTGATTAACTAACTATATACGCAGTTTTTCTTTTAACTACACTAACAACATATATACAAGAAAAAACAAACGTTGTTGTGGCTTCACTTCTCAATTCAAGTAGGTTGATAGGGTATGGGATGGATCTCGTGAAAACAAACGCAGCCGAATATTTCTCTTATTTTATGTGCACAACTTCACGTCTTGATAACAAGTAAATAAAATCCACTTCTTGTTATCTTCGCCATCAAGGTATTTGAGCTTTAAATGAGCAGTAGGATCTAATTCCAACTTAAATCTCTAGCCAATTTCCTTCTTAATAACTTCAAATATTGCCGATAATATTGAAAAAGAGTGAACCTGGCATGCATATTCTGCACTTATGGTCACCATCTCTTCTTTTAAACACGTCTCGCTGATGTTGGTCGAGGGGTCTTCAACTGCTCTTCTATCTTATCCCTGCCACCTTATGCCTTTATCCTTGCACTTGTGTTTCAATGTAGACACAGAAACTATAAAACAACATCAAGAAAGAAGAGACATTTGTTATTGTTAACCAAAGGATTCAAGTGATTAGAGGCCAAACTTATAATCATTCCAATTATATATGTAAAAACAAGTGCAACAAAAACAAGTGCAACTTAAAAACAAAAAGATTGTTATTACGTTAAGCTTGGATGCAACTTCTTCCATGGTTGGACCAAATTGTGACTCTATCTGCTCTCGAGTTAGTGTCATAGGCGTTGTCTTGCCTTTTGCCTTCAAAGGCCTCGAACAATCCTTAACCATTGACTGCCTTCCTCTTTTTAGTAGTATTTTGTTTCACTTACAGTAGAATTCTGAAGATCTAGTACAATATCTATCTCATCACCAAGTTCTTGACCAGAAGAAAATGCTAATAATAGTGACTCCAACAAGTTAACTTTTTCTCTAGGTTTCTTCCATAAGAATTCAAAAACATAAACTAAATTCACAAGTCTTGGTACTCCTCAAGTATATCACAAAGCAACTACAGTCAAAGAAGGTAGATAGTACCCCATGTAGCTTATTATCACTCAACTCTGAAATGTTAATCAATTTGCACAATCACTTAATCTTACATGATTTTTAACATGAATCGGCTATGTTTTTGTTACATTACCTATAATTCTACTTCATACTTTACAAAATCATTACTGATAATGAGGAGCTAATCGGTTATAAAGCACTATTGATTTCAACATAAAAACTGCATTCTTGTAATGGTAACTATGTTTCTAATATTCAACCATTACAAAATAATCACTATTCATTATGCTTACTCAATCTGGAAAATAAATTAATCTTACATGATTATAAACATGAAGCATAATGTTCCATTTATTATTTATAAAAGACAGATTAAGTGATTTTCCAACATGAAGCATAATGTTCCATTTGTTAGTTATAAAGTGATTTCCATTAAAATGAAACAAAGCATGATTCATGTTAACAATCATGTAACCATAGTGAAGAGTTTGCACAATCAATTTGATTTTGTACCAGATTCACAAAGCAGTGGTGATGCAAAGAAGTCTTACAGTGTTGATTAAACAGAAATCAAATTGGCCATTCAAGAATCATGTCAAAATCAATCAACACACCGTAAGTAACAAAGTTTAGCTTTTGTACCAGATTCACGAAGCAAAGGTATCGGTTGAACTGGGGGCTTTCGTTGTTCAAGGCATGCTTCATCAAGTTCAAGTTCCACAGGATCATTTGATCAGCAGTGTTACTGAACTTGGATTTTGCTTTTCTTGCGATTCTATCGCTTTTTCGAACACTTGTAACAACAAAAAACCCTACATTGTTATCATTAGATTAGGGTTTTCAAGCAATGAAAAATCAAAGAATCAGAAGGTTCCTCATACCTTGACCATCCATCTTTTCGTCCTCACAAGCTCAATCTCAACGATTTTGGTCTTCAATGCCTTCTTCTTACATTTAGGGTTTCGATTTTATAAACCTGATCTTCACCGAATCAGCCTCTGGAGTAATATCCGATTTCCTTCTGATTCTTTGAGATTTCAATGCTATGTTGAGGCCTGTTGAGAGAGAAAATAGGGAATGATTCACTTTTTGATATGATATGATATGATATGATATGATAAGATTAGCTGTAATTCGCCTGCCAATAATCAAATCTGTTTAAAACAATTCCAAGTTTACCCCTATTTTGGGGTTTTAATTTTACTAAATACACCAACATGATTATTTTTTTCCTCGCACACATCAACATCAAAATCTGTTTTTTACATTTCCAATGCATAAATTACATTCCCAATGCACGAATTTACTTAATTTTGACATAATTTTGATACAAATAGCACTCCCCTCACAATTTTTCTACTCTTACCCTGCAAATTTTTTAGAAAACCATACCCCCTCTTCCCCTCACAATGCATTGTTTTTTTTTTAATTTATATTTACAGTTTTAATCCCTGAACTAATTTGATTGATTTACTTTATACCTTTTTGTTTTACATTTTACATTTTATATTTTTATTACATTAACATATATAAACGTATATTAACTAAAACACGTTAAAAAATAATTTTTAATTTTAACAAGTTACACCATTATAATCGTCTCGTCGATACCTTCGAAATGAGCTCAATATTGAATATTTTTTTATTTAATTATATTATTATATGTCATATATTGTACCATGGTTAATCGATTTTTTTTTTGAAAAAACAGAAAACGCATCACATCAAACGTAAGTTTTTAACACATATAAGCGTATATTAACTAAAACACGTTAAAAAGTAATTTTTAATTTTAACAAGTTACACCATTATAATCGTCTCGTCAATACCTTCGAAATGAGCCATATATTGAATGTTTTTTGATTTAATTATATTATTATATGTCATATATTGTACCTTGGTTAATCGATTTTTTTTTAAAAAGAGAAAACACATCACATCCAACGTAAGTTTTTAACACATATAAGCGTATATTAACTAAAACACGTTAAAAAGTAAATTTTAATTTTAACAAGTTACACCATTATAATCGTCTCGTCAATACCTTCGAAATGAGACCAATATTGAATATATATATATATATATATATATATATATATATATATATATATATATATATATCGATTTCTTTAACGTATTTTTTAACATATAATAAAATAATTAAATTCAAAAATATTCAATATTGGGCTCATTTCGAAGGTATCAAAAAGACGATTGTAATGGTGTAACTTATTAAATTTAAAACGTATTTTTTTAACGTATTTTAGTTAATATACGATTATATGTATTAATATGGTGATGGTGTAAAATGAAAATTAGAAAAGTAAAAGGTATAAAGTAAATTAATTAAATAATTATAAAGATGTAAACTGTAACTATAGAATTAAAAAAATGATTTTGTCGATTTGTTGTCTTGGGTGTGAGGGGGGAGTAGGTTATAGGAGGGTAGCCTTAGCAATACTCTTTTTCAACATCAAGATTGAGATTTGTCCATTTATTTTTTTTAAATACGTCTTGTCTTATTCTCTCTCTCTCTCTATATCTCTCTCTCTCTCTCTCTCTATATATATATATATATATATATATCTCGGACAGTCTCATATGGTTAACAATTTTTTTCAAAGAGAGGGGATTTTTTGGGGGAAGGCTAATTGCACATTTGACTTTGCTAAATGCACATTCATCATTAATTTTCTCCTCACACACATCAACATCAAAATCTTCTTTTTACATTCTCAATACATGAATTACATTCCCAATAAATGAATTGACCTGATTTTGACATAATTTTTTGTGCAAATAGCACTCCCCTTTTTTTTAGATAGTGATGAAAAATCTAATATATTCTAATACACAAATAGAATTTGTGTGAATGGAATAATAAAAATGGTCAGTGATAGATTAACGATGGAGAATATATCACGGTTTTCTAAACAAGTAGTTTTAGACTTTAGTATTAAATGAACAACACATTAAATTTTTATGCATTTTTCTTTTTCAATGTAATTAATTAATAAATATTTTGGGCCTTAATAATTTGGGTCCTATAAATGATAATTTTTTTTTTGTCTTTTGTGTTTACTAATTCTTTTGAACTATTATATTCTAAAACATATGGGCCTCTGTTTTTTGTAGGCCCTGGGTGTTCGTTCGACCCGCTCTCCCCCAAAGACGACCATGTATTTACATGAAGGGTTATGCGAAATGGACATGTTAACCAAATAAGATAAATGACTTAATAAATTTGTCCATTAATTCGGGTATAAATTAATTTATCTAAGGGGCTATTTACTATGTTTTCTATTAAATCATTTATGAATAAATTTGTCTGTTTGAATAAACTAGTGTTGTTATTTACTTTTTCTTTTGAATTAATAAATGACGAATCTAATCCTCATTATTTAATGATATATCTTCTAAAGGGAGGTTCAAGGGAAAACTTCAAAAAAAATAGAAAATTGAGGAACACTCTGGTTGCCTTTGATATATAGTTAATTAAGTTGTTTTTTGGTTTTTATGCACGTGTGCATATTATAAATTACTTGTATACACAAGTGCATACCGTCCAGATAAAGAATTATTAGGGTGTTCCTCAGTTTTTCGTTTTCCGTTTTTTTAGGTTTTCCCTTGAACTTGACTCATATCTTCTACTCCTCGACATTTAACGATATATCTTCTAATCCTCAACATTTAATGATGATACATCTTCTAGTCAATATTTAGTGATATATCTTCAAATCCTTGACATTTAATGATATATCTTGAACACAAATAAAAGAAATTGAAATAACATTTGGTTTCCATGGTTCAAACTGTAAAAACTCGCATGTGTTCATTTGTATCACCAGAGACTAGAGGTGGCCAAACCGGCCCATAACCGACGGATAACCGATACTGGTACTAATGGTTAAAGATCCGAAGATCTGGACTGTTTGACATGATTCAGCGGTCCGACCCGAACCAAACCGGGACCGGTTATGGGTCGGCCCAGCCCAAACCGATTTCTTCAAAAAGCTAGCCGTTTTTCTAGCCATGTTGTAATTATATACCTAATTTACCCAAGGAACCTTAAATGCGAATTGATGTTTATTATATTCTCAATAATTAACTTAGATTGGTTTTTTGCTAAAACAATTAATCAACTTTTTTGTATTTGGTTTCTATTTTTTGAAACCGGTCAAACGAAGGGACATCCTTGACATGAACCAAATGCAACCAATAAAATTTCATTCCTTTTGATAATTTGGCTTCATGACTTAGGTACCGTTTGTTTTTTATCTAAAGTCTGAAGTCTTATTTTAGTTATTATTAATAAGAGATGGTGTGTAAAAATGTCTGAACAATTCAGACTTAAGAGTCATTAAGTGGTTTTTAAAAAAAAAAAACAACCCCTTAGACTAGTTTCTTTTAGAAATACATATTTTCCTATGAATAATAGTGAACTTTTCAATTATAGAGACAAACTAGAAATAGCTAAAATGGCAGGATAAACCAAAACCGAAAATTTCATTTACCTAATTTAAATATGTTTAAGGAAATTGGTATGCATGCATAAAAATGATTTTAGTTTAGTAGGTCAAAAGAAATTAAAAGGCAAACAAAACCAACTACTTTAGTGGTCGTTTATTAAATGATTATCTGATAAGTGTTTAACGGTTCACTTTATCTTATCAGATGAAGATGACAAGAATTGAGAATCTTAGACGGTAAGAGCGATAACAAAGACCAAGAGTTTTACCCGGTAAGTGAGTGGTAACTCTTACCTAGTAAACGTTTACCCGGAAAAAAAATGTTGCATACAATGTTGTTTTAATGGACTAAAAGACTTTTCTAAATTTCAAACCGGATCAAAATTAAACCAGTTCATTTTGAATACATATCCACAATTACTGAATTCCAAAACGATACCATTCTATTTTGAAATGGTACCTATTTTGTTCCATTGGATTATGTAACATTCTCAATTCTGGAAATAGCAACTAATTTAAAATTTCATAAATACATCGATAAATGATTCATCTACAATCACAATTTAAGATTTAACCTCAATACACACATTTCATTCAATACATACAGTCTATAATAAGGACGGTGCTACTAAAATCCAATAACAGTCACTATCTTCAAACTGCGGAATACTTCACCGACTACTTACACTTGTGTAAGGCTAAGGCTCAACTATTCATAGTACTGCTAGAACCAAACCCCAAATGGAACCTGATGCACATGCCGACAAATAAAAAGGTTAGGCTTAACGCCTAGTGAGCTCAAGAGTTTTCAACATTTATAAATGAATCGTTAAAAAGTAAGAATGCAATTAAAATCATAATCTTCCGAAATGAGATGCTTCAATCATGAAAACGACTCGTTTACCAATAATTATGCATTTTAAACGAAAGAGGCACAAATATAATCGTTAACCAAACCAAATTGTTTAAAGAGCTAAAATCCCGATATAAAACGTTTTTTCGTAAATTTAGATTCGACCCAAAACTTACTCGAAATAAGAATAGAGAGAGAACTCTCAATTTTATAAAACACGGGTAAAATGTTATATCTCGAAATACCCAAAACACGGGTGGAACATGACACACAACTCATAATCCATCGATGAAAACTCATATAAATAAATATCGTCGTGAACACAGACATTAAACCCAATAATCACACAACCACAAAATGGAAAGAGACCAAATACTGAAACGTGGAAATGACGTATTTCATTAAAACCTTAATATACGTGGGGGAAACCAAATATTAAGGTCATCATTTACCGTCAACCACACAAAACCAAAGTTGGTAAAATACAACACTAACATTTAAAATACCACGGATCGACGACGGGGAGACCCGCATACGTTGAGAGTAGAGAAACACACGAGTAGGCCGCCCATACAACGTACTCGCATGTCATCTCAACGTTTCCATCTTGGGTGGCGAGAACACGTGAATGGGGCCACCCATGATGTTATTGGATTTCACCACATATCCCGGACCTAGTTTCCATGCCACCACCGACATCACAATCCTCGGACCGTTATGCCTCTGGCCATACTCCGTCGAGTTCCACCTCAAGGACTTACAGACATGGGTGTCTATCCAATCTATACGAGTTACAAATCGGAGGCTCGAGCCACCTATTGCCTACTCTCTAGCGAACCCAAGTGGTCAACGATAATAACCAACCTTACCCGTTTTTTCCAAAATAGACAGACTTACGTGCCTATGGATTCATTACAACACTGTCTAACATTACATGACTCCAAATGAAAGACCAACGCTCCCAAAACATGTAACTCTCAAATGACACGAAACATACGCCATCATACTCAAAACCCCACAACGGTTATTAATCCGGACAAATGTCCTTAAGACTCAATTTAGTCAAAACCGAGCCAAAGGCCCAACAATTTACGTAAACCCCGAAATGAAAGCCAGCATAAACATTGAAACACATTTGTCCAACTATTATGCAAACACAACGACCAAAAGTATGATAACTCAAAATCTCATCATTTGTTGAGGCAAACCATTTTTCCAAATGAACTCATACCCTTATTGTAACACCCCGATTTTCGAAAGGTATCATTTCAAGTTAATACATAAACCGATATATTAAGGAAAAATAAGATATATGATTTTGGACTTGAATCCTAGATTTTATAGTCTTGATGGATAAATGATTCAATTACGAGTCCAACGGTCATTTCCGGAGCGAAAACGGAGTTATAACGAAGAAGTTACGGCCGAAAAACTTGAAATGACTTTCGGTACATTTCGCGCGACAGTGCCCGCGACATTGACAAATGTCACTGTCGCATGTCAGGGTCGCGCCAAACCTGCAGTGCATAAAATCGGGTTTTTCTTCATTTGGTCATAACTTTCTCATTTCAACTCCGTTTTTGGCGATTCAACTTGCTATGGTTTCGTTTTTGAGAGATTTTCAAGGTTAGATTGTTAGTTTTGGGAATATCCAAGAGTATTTGGGGGTGGAGTGGAAGCAAAGATCAAGAGTTCATGATCATCACCTCCATCTTCAAGAAAATTTGGGGTTTTCTAGGTTTTCATCAAAACCTAAGTGGTAAGTGTACCTCTGTCATTTCTAAACCATGAAATAAGTTATAAATGATCCATTTATGGTTTCCTAGTGTTTGATTTCTCTAATTTCGGTTTGGTTAATTTTGGGAGTTTTGGGTCAAAATTAAGGTTTTGCCCAAAATAAAGATTTTGATGTTAAGTGTTTGGGGAACAATTATTTATGGTGGAATATGTATATTTATGGTTGGACCATTGTGGATCTAGGTTTTGGAAGATTTGGCTTGAAGATTCAAATTTATTCAAGGAAGCTTTAAGTGGGTAAAATCTAGATTTAGTCTAAATCTAGCAAGGTAAGTTTACTAAACTTTTGTTAAAACTGGATACACATCATATTTGCTTACTTGTTATTATTATTGCATATTTGCTCAAAATGTTGACCTCCATGTGTTCAAGTATTTGATGGTATTCTTATGAAATTATGTGAGGAATATGTTTATAGGTATCATCCCATGGTTTACTCTATTTTGTATAAGTAATTGGGATTTTCCTTATGTATGCCACAATGAGTATTTTGACATGATTAATGAATACATGTTTTGGTATATGATGATAATTTCTATTTGGAATACTCTCTTGGTGATATGGTATCTACAAAATGTTTATGTGGATAATTGGGTCCTATGTTGGGCTCCTATGATTAGGATGGTGATATTGTACCCATGGTTGGTATTGAATTATATTTGATTGAAATACACCTAAAGACCTCATATATAATTTATGTTGGACGAACCAAGTCGGTAGACACTAGGAGGATGTAGTCTTGGGTGCCACCCTAGACCTCCGCCATTCGGGGTAATGCCATGGTTGTAGTCCTCGGATGTGTCGGGCCTTTGGATGTCACTCTTAGTAGTTGGCATTAAGGTACATTGTCTCTTTGGGTGGAATCGATTGGTGCTATGGGTTTCCCCCGTTGACTCCATACATGTTGAAAAACTGGTTAACTGCGGATAAGAATCATATATGCTCTATTATGCTATTTCTTGTTCAACTCACTAGGCTTTTTGGTCTAACACTTGTTTGGTGTCGATGTGTATCTCAGGTTCTAGCGGCGCCGGTTCTAAGCTGGCATAATGCTTGGGTGAGAGATTGGGGAATATTGCATTTGGACTTACTTTTGGTAGGAGAACATTTGGGTTTATAAATGACACCCTTATTTGTAATCTATTTTCTAGTTATGGAAATTAGATTACTTGGTTGTTATTTATTGTCCGTTTAATTACGACTGTATTTAAACAGGTTTGTGTAATTTTCCCATTGTTGGGAGGCTCTTGCTTTGGCAATTTTAAATACCGCATGTCCGTTTTTCGGATTTTTGTTATCCCTATTTTTAGGGTGTTACAAGTTGGTATCAGAGCTCTAGTTTAAGTGAACTAGGCATGAATGTAAGATGTCTAGACTTAGACTGAGTATGTTAGACAATGATTGTGAGATGGGTAGAATTTCTAAGATGGGTTAGTCTTAGAGTCGGCGGAAACTATGGTTATCAAGCGTTGTGGCGATGGTAACGAGAACCTTTATGTATTATATGTTCATAATCTCACCTAGCTAATGTTATTATGAGGATATTTATATGTGATGGTGCTTGAAGTGTCGTTACTGTGACAATTGGTAATGTAGTAGTATGTTCTCTTGTGCTTGATTTACTAATGTTATGATATTTGGTAGACGTAATAGTATGTTTCCTTCGTGTTCAATTCTGTTTATCTCCTTATTATCCATCATCGTGCTTGTATGAACTGCCTTGGTATGTCGACCGTTGGGGTAGTAAGAAAGTTTCTGAATGGGTAACTATTAGAAAAGGTTGATGATTTTAGTATTCGTTACTTGGAGTGATGGTAAGTATGGTGATTGATTTAAGTGGACAGTTTCGAGTCGGATTAATTGGTCGGATTAGAGCCATAGACTTTTTGAATCGATGTATTCGAGGAGAAATTGTGAGGTGAACCTATGAAGTCCGTGATCTTTGCCTTAAGATGTTGAGCATCTAAATGACGATAGTGTAACTAGAGAAATCGAGGAGCGTGAGTTCAAGTTGATTTGTGAAAACGGTGTACATGCCAAAATGTTCATTTTAAAGTGTTTATGTGTTTTACATGAAATTATCAAATGTTGGGTTAGTTGGTAATCTTTGATTATTTGAAGTATTTACCTTTATAAACTTTGTATAACACCACATTTGGAATTTTTGGGCATTTTGATAAAGGGTCACAAATGAATGTGTTTTAATGTTTTATTGCATAAAACGATATTTGGTCAAAGAAATACACTTTTGAATGGTTGTCGGTTTTTATGCATCATTCATGAAATGGAATGTTTTATGAAGCATTACTTGCACATTTATGTGAAGTACTTGAAAGAATGTATATAGTCTCATTTTATGATTTCCATTCTTATCTGCAGTTAAACTTGGAAATGCATATTTGAAAATAAATGAGTCTTTAGGACTTCGGTCCGGTTTATTAGCCCGATTGTGAAATACCAAGTATGATGGCGGTTAATGTGCATCATTTGAGAATTACATGTTTTGAGTGCGTTGGTCATTCAATTGGAGTCATGTACTGTTTAGACTGTAATGCAGTGGATCCATAGGCATATGAGTCGGTCTTTATTATTTAAAAAAAAAAAAGAAAATGGGCTATTATTTATAAGTTTATTTTAAGGTGCTTGTGATTTACATTAAATTGTTTATGTAACTCACATCTTTGTAATTTTGGGCATTTTGTTAAATAAATCATTTTGATATATTTCTTTGACGATGTAATACATAAATGGAGGTCATTTTATATAATTGTCCATTTGGTGCATACGATTTTATAAACCGTTGGAAAATGCATGTCATTGAACTATGAGTCATTTAGGAAACATGAAGAGAAAGAGTTCATTTGGAAAACATTTTGTTTCAACCAATGAGAAATTTTGGGTTAATTACCTTTTGGGTCGTGGTGTTTGCATAATTGTTGGTCAAACGTATTTCGATGTCTCTACTGGCTTTCATAGGGTATTTACGTAAACTGTTGGGTCATTGGCTTGGTTTTAACTAAATGGAGTCTTGAGGAAATTTTTCCGGTTTAAAAACAGTTGTGGAAATTTTATTGGCGTCCAGTGGTATTGTTTCCCCTTTGAGTTTTGTGGGAGCAGTTCAGTTGCACATATCATGTATGCATATTTTATTGGGAATTTCCGTCATGGTGTTTTAGCCAATGTTTTAGAACGATGAGAGCATGTTTATATTTGGCTTTGAACTCGAAACCGACATAAATTATTTCATGTTTTAACCGGGTGCATACGCATATCAATCTACTAGCTTTGTGAAATAAACGGTCGCATGCAAGTTTTGTTGTGAAATCTTATTTCGTGCCGCATTGTGACTAAAAGAGAGAAAACTTTAAGAGTTCGATATAATGAGCATGTTGTTTTGGGTTTTGCAAACATTTTATTTATACAGCTTGGAATTAAACTAAATTACTCTTACAATTGCTCAAATCGCATGTATATGTCTTTACTAAATTTTGGGGAACAAACCGATGTATGCGAGTCACGTTGGGAAGTTTTATTTCATGACATTTCATGGTTAATTGCAGAAATTTTGGGGTTCGATTTTGTGAATTTCCCTTCTGTAGTTTTGTACGAACGTCTTGTTATACACTATTTTAGTACGTAAAACTATTTCTCATTCATTACATAAATTATACTATTGGTGTGAGTAATCGTATGAAAGATTTATGTTATTTCGGATAGAACTTTTGCCCAGAACATATTTCAGTTATTGATTTTGCTGATAGGAGTTTTCCGCAATGCATGAAATGAATTTCCGGTTTGCATGTCGTTGTAGTTACAGTTTTGGGAAAGTATGTTTTATCGGTGCGACCCAAATTTGAAACGCGAATAAAAAAAAATTTATTTACGTTCCTATTGTGTTGCTACATTTAGGAAATGATCGGACGTATATGGGTCTTGTTGGAAATTTTATCTTCCGACGTTTTGTGTTAAAGTAAAAGATTTTAAAGTTGAAGTTGTGAAATCCTCTTTTGGGAGTTGTACAAACTGTTATTGCACATGTTATAGGACGGAAATTTATTTTTAATATGCATAGCATAAATTGATGCATACTAGGACCCTGGTAGTCTGTTTGAAAATTTTGTTACGTATCTTTCGTTACCGTTTTATTAACGTAAGTACTGATCAAACGAGTTTTGAAAATGGTTTTATACGCGTGGCAATGGTGATCAATTTTGAAACCTATCGAATGCACGATAGTGTATTTTTACCGCACGTTTAATTGTTATAAAACTTATGTATTTGAGAGTTTTATAAATTTCAAATTGGCATAGCAGTGTGAAAAACCTTGAATTCATTGGACTGTAGGTGTAAGCCCCTCGTGTTAGAAGTCGAGATTAAGGATTAAAAGAGTCATCGGAGTTTGAGGCGTTAGACATGTGCTTTCTCAAGTTAGTTAAGTAACGATCTTCATGCTTCGTTAAACTTACGGATTAAAATCGTGTTCGGTTGTTTGGGTATGGTTGGTTTTGGAATTTATGGGTTATTGTTACGACGGCATACTAAATATCAGTGGTGTGCCACCTTATTAGGTATTGGTGAATAATGATGATGTTATGGTTGACTGGTAAGGATGTTGGATTTGGGTGATTACTTCCAAGAGTAGGTGTCAACTTTGAATCGACATTGCTAATCGGGAATGAAATATTTGGTAGTATACCCACGTTTGCTTCCAATCCACCACTAAATACTCTTTAATCTTCCCAACACTAACACTTTAACCTTGAAAATCTCTCAAAAACGAAACCATAGCATTTTGAATCACCCAAAACGGAGTTGAAATGAGCAAGATATGACCAAATGAAGAAAATCCCGATTTTATGCACTGTGAGATTGGCGCGACCCTGCATGCGACAGTGCCATTTGTCACTGTAGCGGGCACTGTCGCACGGGATGGCGCAACCCTGACATGCTACAGTGACATTTGTCACTGTAGCGGACACTGTCGCGCGAGATGTACCGAGGGTCCCTTGCCTCGCCCGACCCTGCTATGCAACAGTGCCATCTGTCACTGTAGCGGGCACTGTCGCACGGAATGTACCGAGGCCTTTTTCGACGGCTTTCTCGACCGTTTTTCCGGTCGTTCTTCGACCGTTCTCCCGGACATTCCTCCACCTTTATCCCGACCATTCCTCGACCGTTCTCTCGAAACATTTGATGTTATTATACAGTTATTCTGCCATTGCCATAATTACATGGCACATTCGTTGGGACGACCAACCACTTGGTAATCGTCGTTGCTATTGTGACATATGTCACAACTGCATGGCACTATAGCCAGGACTACCACACTTTCAGTACCATTGGTGCTATTGTGACAGGTGTCACTACCACATGACACTATAGCCGAGACGACCATACTCTTAGTACCATTGGTGTTATTGTGACAGGTGTCACTACCACATGACACTATAGCCGAGACGACCATACTCTTAGTACTATTGGTTCTATTGTGACAGGTGTCACAACCACATGGCGCTATAACCATACTCTATATGTGGTTCTTCCTTTACCTATTCACCCAGTACAACACTTTTCTTCAATTGGATAGAAATTCAGGATGTTACGATTAACTATGTGATTCGACCATTACGTATCCAAGTTTATAGTTTAATAAACAGTTTTTCTTAAACTTCAATAATATTATCCATCTACTGTTTAGTTTCCACCGCAACTTCTACCCTTATACGATGCACCTTCATAGCCTTCACGTGTGTATACTCATGAACTTGAACTTGAAGCTTCCTAGAGAATTGGTATAAGTACCCCCCCCCCCCAAAAAAAAAGTGTTATTATTTAATCCCTAACCATTGATATCATAACAATAAGATCGTCAATGGATTTGAATATAGACATACGATACCTTCTTCTACCTCTTGCACATCTCCTCTTCCCTTTTTCCCACTCCACCTCCATCGTTTTTACCATATTTCTTCTCTTTGTTTTCATCAAAGTTGTTATTCGCTTACAGCTACCCGTCAATTTTCCCCTTCGCTTTCAAGCATTAGAACAGTTCCCCAAACATTTTATGTCAAAATCCCCATTTTGGCCAAAACCCTAATTTTGACCTAAATTCTCCAAAATCATCAAATCCGAAATTTGAGAAACATAACCACTAGTAAATCATCAATGGAGCATTTACAACTTACATTGAAGTTTAGAAACTAGGAGGATTAACTCACCACTTAGGTTTTGGTGAAAACCTAGAAAGCCTCAAATTTCTTGGAAGGTGGAGGTGATGATGATGAACTCTTGACCTTTGCTTCCAATCTACCACCAAATACTCTTGAATCTTCCCAAAACTAACAATATATCCTTGATAAGCTCTCAAATATGAAACCATATAAAAAGGAATCGTCTCAAATGGAGTTATGGTGAAGGAGATATGAGGAAATGAAGAAAACCCCCCCAAAAAATCGGATTTTTAACCTCCTGACCCGCTCCGCGATAGTGCCTGGCTAAAGTGACATATGTCACTTTCGCTAGGCACTCTCGCGCCAGACGTACCGAGAGTTTTATACTCTCCGCGATAGTGTCTGGCTAAAGTGACATATGCCACCTTCGCTAGGTACTTTAGCCAAACTTATACCGAACACTGTTTTGGTCATAACTTCTTCGTTTTAACTCCGATTTTGCTCCAAGAACCGTTGTAATCGTAATTAAATTCCTCATCTAGAAAGACCATAAAATCCATAATTTACTCCCAAAATCCCATTTCCTCTATTTCCCTCAAAAGATCGATTTCTACACTTACTTGAAATAGTACTTACCCAAAATTTACGGGTGTTACACCATTGTCATAAATACATGGAACATTCGTTGGGGTGACCAACCACTTGGTAATCTTCGTTGTCTTTGTGATATATGTCACAACTGCATGGCACTATAGCCGATACTACCACACTTTCATAACCATTGGTGTTATTGTGACAGATGTCACAACCTCATGGCACTATAGCTGAGACGACTATACTCTCAGTACCGTTGGTGCTATTGTGACAAATATCACAACCACAGTGGTACTCCATATGTGGTTCTTCCTTTACCGATTCACCCAGTTCTACACTCTTCTTCAATTGGGATAAAAATTCAAGGCGTTACACTTTACTTGTAGATATCCCATCAAAAAATTTGTTGCGGCCAATTTATAACTAATAGAATGCGATTAGGGCACAATCAAACACCAATGTGTTATGTTTTATGCCACATTAAGGAAAGCTTTAAGCCAACCTCTAAATTTCGTTTTTGGGTTTAATTTAGATTTGTCATTCTAGGTCTTAGGTTTTGATTTATACTTTTCAGGTTTTATTATTGATTATTAAGATGGAGAACATGAAGATTCAAGAAAACCCTAAACCACGTTGATCTCCATATATCATTTTATTTTATTCCATTGAAAAACAAGTGAGAAGGGTTAAGTGAAATTTTATTTATTTATTTTTATCTATAAATAATAAATGTAATTTTAGTTCTAAAAAAACCTATCATGTCATAATTAATGATGTCATACCAATAAGTTAGATTTAAATTTTAGAGTGAATTACAACTTTCGCCTCTCGTCTATATCTTTTTTTTTTATTTCGTCCGATTTCGTCCCTCGAATTCATAAAGTACATTCTTAGTCCAAATTTCGTGTTTTGGAGCCCAAATAAGTCCCTTCCATCAACTCCGTTAGTTTGGGCTTCGTTAACCCAGCCAGATGCCTCTCATGTGCCCAAATGGGCCCGACCTGATCCGGCCCGGGACCGACCATAACTGGATGGTTATCCGAAAATCGTAGCCGATTACACATTTGGCAGGATTTGAAGGACCGTTCCGATCCGACCCGTGACCGGTTAAGGCCCCGACCCGATCCCCTTTTTTAAAAAAACTAGTCGTTCTATAGCCCTTTTTTTGAACTTTTTTTTTCAAATATGACCGTTTTTTTTTGCCTCCTAAACCCCCAAAAACACTATAAATAAGTTGTGTGGTATATAGGGTTAGATACCAAGTTACAAAACACAAAAAACGCAAACAATTCTCGCTATATTTTGTGATTTTGACTCGTATTCGTTTCTCACAAACTCGCAAGTTCTAATCTCAATTCTCATCTATTTCAATCTTTCTCGTCCAAAATGGTCGGTGAACAACACGACGCATCTAACGAACAAATTGTCTAAGTTCTTGCCTAGCATGGACGAAAGGTCGAGTTTTGGAACCATTACAACATGGTGATCCTCACCAACGGGGAAAAAAGGCGCAATGCAAACGTTGTGGATCTCTCCTTACTGCGAAAGGAAATTCCACCTTAAGGCGGCACACCGATATTTCGTGCCCATCATTGAAATCGGGTCCCGAGTCAAATCAACCGATACTTGACAATTGGGGTCAAATATGGACGTATGATGCCGACTTGAAACAACAAATGAGAACAAAATGTGTCATTCAATCTGGATTGTTGTTCGGACATTTCGACAATCCTCACATTACGAAGTTGATCAAACTCACGCTACAACCACGCTACAAGCCGGTAAGTCGTCAAACTCTTAAACATGATGCTTTAAAAACTTGGAAAGTAGCTAAAAATGAAATGCGACAAATGTTTGTCTCCTTACCCAAATGTTTCTTTAACGTGTGATGTATGGAGCGCACCATACGAATTGCCACAATCTTATATATGCATAACGGCAAATTGGATTGAGCCGCAATTGTGGCAATTATGCAAATGTGTAATCACGTTTGAACCGTTTGGTGCGTCACATTCAGGTGGTCGTCAATTTTCTATTATTAAAAGAAATCTTCAATTTTATAATTTATATTCTAAAATTATTAACATTTCGTTTGATAAAGCTAGTAATAATACGACATGTGTGGATAAATTAAAGTTGGCTTTAACCCCTATTTTAGATGGACAATTATTTCATACACGTTGTTGCGTACACATAATAAATCTAGCCGTTCAAAACGGTTTAGGAAAATGTAAACGTGTAATAAATAAGTTTAAGCTTACGTTACGACAGATTTTCAAAAAAGGTAAAAAAAAAATGCAACAAGCATATAGACGATATTGCGAAGATGTCGGTTTTCAAGCTTTGGGACCGGCGTTTGATATGCCCGTTCAATGGAATTCGACTTACTATATGATTGAAAAATTATTAAGACAAAAACAATATCTTTGGGCATTTTATAATGTTCATTACGTGGATAACAGTATTGGACAACAAGATTGGGCCATTCTTGAAGGCTTACAAGATATCTTGGTCGATTTCAAAAATGCAACAACTCTTTTATCTGATATTTTTATCCAACAAGTCTTTTACTTTTAAATCAACTATATATTTTGGCAAGTAAAATTGCACAATACGAAGACCATCACGATTGAGACGTTAATGGGTTCAATGAAAGCAAAATTGTTAAAATGTTTTCTCGAGATCCCCTTCACTTTTCTTTGTGCCGCGACATTAAACCCGTATTTAAATGATACGGGTGTTGAAATTTTAATAACACAAATACGTGTGGCGTTTGGTTTAGATACGCCTACCAATAATAGTTTTCAAGGGAACACAATTTTCAAGAACTATTTGATATTTATAAAATCTATCATGGGGGAGGAAGCCAACAATCCTCTACAAGTCAATTATTTACGGCAGGTTCTAGTTCTAGTTCTAGTGGTCATCGTAAAAATTGGGCCGATTTAATGACAAATTTAATGAACGAGGTTTTAAATTAATCTAGTAAAAAATCTAGATTTGATAATAGAGATTTGGGTGAATTAAATATTTACACACGTACTAATTTTATTGCTACATGCACCACGCCCATCGAAATTTTTGAACAAATAGATTTATTAGACTTTTGGAAAAAGAAAAATAAAAACAACCTCAATTCCCGGTTTTGGCGTCTATGTCTCGTGATATATTAACAATCTAAACTAGTACCGTAGCTTCGGAGTTCGCGTTTTCTCTTAGTGGCAAGATCATTTCGATACGTTGGACAAGACTAACCGCGGAGTCGGTGGAGTGTTGCATATGCTTAAAGAATTACTTGGATAACGTTCAAAGAATTCAAGACCAAACATCACTCGAGACGGATGTGGAACATGTTGAAGCAAATATAGAAAAAAACGAACAAGAAATGGGACCAAGTACGCCGCCAACCACAACCGATGATGATGCTAGTAGTGTCGGTGTCTCACATTACGACAATGATGAAGAATATGACATTGACGACCTCGATGATCCAACGGCTCTTAACCGACTTGAAAACTACGGGACTCTTCAATACAATCCATGGGATGAAGGGAATATGAATCTTTAAATAATAAGTGTATTTTTTTATAATTGATGTAATTAATTCGAAAGTATAAATAAAACGTATTTTTAAAGTGTATTTGAGTGACCCAAATTTATTTTTTATAAGTTTATTAATTGATGTAATTAATTATATTTTAAAAAAAATATTAAAAAAAATAATAAATAACCCTTAACCGGTTAATTATAACCTTACCCGGTTACCCGCTCTACCACCTTGAACCGTGACCGTCTCGAGACCGGTTGGGCCTTAACCGGTTACAACCCGCATTATTTCGGCCCGATGACTGATTGGGCCCGGCCCAACCCAAATCTGAAATTTGGCTACCTCTACTCATGTGAGGGGTATTTTGATACTTTTACCCCTATTTTTTATTCTGATCAAGTATTGGTGTTACATGAGACCATTCTAATTATTGTCAATACCCTTTAAATTTTTTTGGATCTAACACTGCTTTTGACTCAAGAACTTTTCATGTCATCAACATATCACCATCCGACAAACCTTTAAGGTATATAATATTTATATACGACAAATGCAACAATTTACACACTCTTTTTAATTAGGCAAAAAGTTTACTACCAGCAACCATACCGGTCCCACATGGAACCCGTCACACCGATGTGATGTGAGGGGGATTTTTTTTAACTCATTCAACGAGTGAGGTTAGTAGAGGGTTGCGATCGAAGGTCTTATATTTGGGCAAAGTCACTCACCTCTTTACCAACTAAGCTATATGTCAAAGACTACTCTATTTATTACTTTTTTTAGGCTTAAACCATTGACTTCTTGATAGGCCAAACGCCCAAAATATGTCTATTAGGCATCATCTTCTTTTGTTATAGATTCACCCCTTCTTTGGACAAGAACCATGAATCCTCCATGTCATCAACATATATCACCATCATACATGATGAAAAAATATCAACTCTATTTTTGTTATAGATCTACTTTGTCTTGAACCTTGAACCATGGACCATGGATCCTAAGGGGGCGTTTGGTTCGCAGAATGATTTCTGATGGAATTGGAATCTGGAAGGAATTGGAATGGAATGTTTTCAGCTTTGACCAACTGTTTGGTTGGCAGGAATGGAATGTAATCAGTCAAATGAATTGGAATATGTCTGTTTGGTTTACAAAGGAATTGAAATGGAATTCTGAAAAATGACAAAAATACCCTTTCTTTTATTTTTTTTATTTTTTTTAAATGCCGAGAGAGAGAGAGAGAGGAGAGAGAGAGATGAGAGAGGAGAGAGAGGAGAGGAGAGAGAGGAGAGGAGAGAGAGGGGAGAGAGAAGAGGAGAGAGAGAGGAGAGAGGAGAGGAGAGGAGAGAGAGAGAGAGGAGAGAGAAGAAGAGAGATAGAGGAGAGGAGAGAGAGGAGAGAGAGGAGAAAGAGAAGAAGAGAGAGAGGAGAGGAGAGAGAGAGGAGAGAGGAGAGAGAGGAGAGAGAGGGAGAGAGAAGAGGAGAGAGAGAGGAGAGAGAGGAAACCAAATCCACATCTGATGGGTTTTAATTTTGTTAGAAAAGGTTTGGAGGGTATTTTTGTCTTTTTGAAAAAACATGATGGAATGGAATTCAATTTCATCCATTTTCAAATGGAATGACCAATTCCTTAATCTAAGGATTTCATGGAATTCAATTCCATTCCCTTGACAACCAAACAGCACGACGGAATTCGGTCAATGGAATTGACCATTCCAATTCCACTAGATTCCGACGGAATCTAGCGAACCAAACGCCCCCTAAATCCCTCCAGGCCTCCATGTCATAAACATACCATCATAAGGTGGCACGTGTCAACATATTGTTTCTCCGATAATTGGTAAAAAAATTTAGGTTTGTAAAAGGTGCAACCGTATCATTTTGGAATGTGCTATATTATTTTTGAAACTTCATCAAGAACGTGCAACCATACCTCGTAATCAACCAAAAAACAAAAAAAAACTCTCAAAATCAACCAAAAAGCCGGGAAAAAGAACTCTTGATATGAACCAAAAAAATTGAAAAAATCCCTCGAAAGCGATAAAAAAACCCCTAAAAATCCCTCAAAATCCCTCAAAATCAAGCAAAAAACTTCAAAAAAATCTCTCTCGAGATGGTGGAATTAGGCTAAAAACACATAAGAAAATAGTGAACGTTAAAAAGATGAAGACATGCCGATAAAAACCGTGTTTTTTATAATTATTTTTTTGTTTATATTATATGGTGTCACGGTATGAAATTTTTTTTGGGTCCGTCTCTGCGATAAGGAACGATGCAAAAGTTTTATATTATCTTATTCACATTTATAGACGAACGATCGTATGAAAATAAGAGTTAAGGTGAGAATGTAAGAAAAGATATGAACTTTTGATCACTTTTAATCTCAAACTCACTCACGAATCACGCTTAATACGAGGATTAATCCAATGCATCTCGATGCATCTCATGTGCATCCAATGATGAATATCTCTTCTTACCATTCTTACTCGAATTCAACTCTCACATTATATGCCTTTTTAATGCTAACTTTCATTAGCAGTAACTGTAAGTTGTTTGATTTTAGCTAAAACCGTTAAATCATTTTTTTTTTTGCCTTTGGTTTCTATTTTTTTGAAGCATATCCATAATTAAACAATTCAGTCCAATTCCATTTGATTTAATTATGCGATTTAAGGATCGCACCTTCAAGTTTACAATGTAATAAACAGTTTATTTTTAATTTGTAAACTTCCATAATATTATCCATAACATTCTTTTTTGAACAAGAATATTATCCACGAGTATTAATGTAAGATATATAAAAAGTTTAGGATTTATTTGTTTAAAAAAAGTTCAAGAATTTTTTGGTAAAAAAGTTTAGAGATACATCCGTTAAAAAAATCCAGAGACTTAAATATTCAAAATCAGATAGTTTGTTGGGGTTTTTTTAGACTTTTCCCAAATTTTTATCACATTAACTTGTTTTTACAGGTTACAAGAATGTATTTAACCGGTTTTGGAAAGTTTAAATCATTCAAAAAAATAGTTTAGAGACTTAATTATTCAAAATCAGATAGTTTGTTGGGTTTTTTCAGACTTTTCTCTTCTAATTATTGTTGATACCCTTCGGGTTTTTTTTGGATCTAGCTCTGGCTTTGGCTTTGAGTCAAGAACCTTTCATGTCATCAACATATCACCATCCGGCAAACTTTTAAGGTATATAATATTTATATTCATATATGGCAAATACAACAATTTACATGCTCTTTTTAATTGGGCAAAAAATTGATTACCGGCAACCATACCGATCCCACATGGAACCGGTCACACCGATGTGGGGGGCATTTTTTTAACTCATTCAACGAGTGAGGCTAGTTGGAGCTACGATCGAACCAAAACCTGTCTTATATTTAAGTAAAGTCACTCACCTCTATACTAACTGAGATATACGTTAAATGCTGCTCTGTTTATTACTTCTTTTAGGCTTAAATAATTGACTTTTTGACAGGCCAAAGGCCCAAAATCTTTTGTATTAGACATCATCTTTTTCTTTTCTTTTTTGTTATAGACTCACCTTTCTTCGGACAAGAACCGTGAATCCTCCATGTCATCAACATATATCACCATCATACATGATGGAAAAATAACTCTGTTTTTGTTATAGGTCTACTTTGCCTTGACCCTTGAACCATGGACCATGGACCCTGAACCCCTCCATGTCATCAACATATATCACCATCATACATGATGGAAAAATAACTTTGCTTTTGTTATAGGTCTACTTTGCCTTGAACCATGGACCATGAACCCCTCCATGTCATAAACATACCACCATAAGGAATGATGCCAAAGTTCTATATTATCTTATTCACATTTATGTCGAACGATCGTGTGAAAATAAGAGTTAAGGTGAGAAGATAAAAATGGATGTGAATCTTTGATCACTTTTAATTTCAAAACCACCCATGAATCGTGTTTGATACGGGATTGATCCAGTACATCTCGGTGCATCTCATTATAATGTGCATCCAATGGTGAATATCCCTTCTTACCCTTCTATGCCTTTTTACCCTAAGGAACCATGTAAATGCCAACTTTCATTAGCTGTAAGTTGTTTGATTTTAGCTTAATCAATTTTGTTTTTGCATTTGGTTCCTATTTTTTTGAAGCATATCCATAATTAAACACTTAAGTCGAAATCCATTTGATTTAATTATGCGATTTAAGGATCGCACCTTAAGGTTTACAATGTAATAAACAGTTTATTTTCAATTTGTAAGCTTCAATAATATTATCCATAAGCATTCTGTTTTGAACAAGAATATTATTTATCCATGAGTATTAATGTATATAATATATATATATATATATATATATATTGATTAATTTCCACCCACCTTCTTCAACTTTTGGCCTTAGCCTTCACAGTTCACACCACTGAACTTGAACCTACCTTAGAACTTGAACTTGAACCTTGGACCTTTCTTTTAGTACTTAAAATTCAACCTGGACCCTCCATGTAAGTCACCTTTTCAGGAGATCTACTTATAAATACCCTTCAAACCAATTCCCTCACAATCATAAAATCAAATGGATTTCCAGTTAGACACACGATACCTTCTTCTACCTCTTGCTCATCTCCTCTTCCCTTATTCCCACTTCACCTCCATCGTTTTAACCATATTTCTTCTCTTTGTTTCCATCAAAGTTGTTATTCGCTTACAACTACCCATCCGTTATCTCCTCCGCTTTCAAACATTAGACATGTCAGTCTCGGTGATGGCATGTTTTCTGTCTTTGATCTCCTTGTCCACACAACACTTTTGGATTCTCAATCCCATTCTAATTTTATTATCTCATTTTGTCGATGATTGGTGTTATCAAACCCTCAAATCTATTCCTACGCTCGAACTTCTCTGTGTTTTCAATGGTTGTCATGAGGAAGAAGAATCACGGGTTGATCAGCAGGAGTTAGATGACCACTTTGTTGTTGTCAATGTGATTGATGAACTTGAAGAAGATTAAGGTTTGGTCATCATGTGTTTAAGGAGGCTTCATTATAAGTATTTCATGTGTCTTACGAAACTTTCTTTGAGATTAGTTAATTTGTTGTTCGTATGTTGATTTATTTAGTTGTCTTATAAAACTTTTATTTCATTTTGAAGTGTTGTATTAAATATTAATGCTATGGTTTTATAACTTTTTACATAATCCAATTCTAGTGTTATCTTTAAATGCTACGTGTTTGCATGTATTGTCTCTGGATATTAATTACAGAAAAATAATGGGTGAAAATTTTACGAGGAGTTTGGTAATAAACCAATATGTCAATGAAGTAAACACACATATCCGAGACAATAAGGCCAACTAGTTCGACTTTCCTTAGCCTCATGAGGCAAATGGCAGCTGAAACCCTAGACCATGCACCATCGGCATCTTGTAGACTTAGCCCATAGTGCTATAGAGCATGAGACTCAATTTGATACGTAAAATACTTTGAGCCATGGCCCATGGACCTTGAACCTTTCTTTTCCATGTCCACAATTCTGAATTGTCATCTTAGTCAACTTAAGAATAAGTTGGGTTCACTCATCCTCAGTTTAATTTGTTCTTTCACTTGAACCTTGAACTTGAATTTTAAAATTCAGAAATTATTAAAAAAAAAAAAATCAAGTCAAACAATTGCTTGGCTTTTTTTCTCATTCTCTACAAAGCTTTTTTTAATCTGAGAAAGAAATATATGTATTATAATTTAACAGGCAAATAATAAATACCACTGTTCTAAAAAACTCGCTGCACAGCCGCCATGGCACCAAGGCTTGTGTCTCACGCCACGTTAAGCTCGTGGCATGCCATGGCCTAATGCGCAGTTTTTGTAATGCAATATTTGGTATTTTTTATGTTTTTAATGTCTTATTTGCGAATTTTTCCTATATATAACCTAATTTAACTTGTTTATTACTATTGACTCATTGAATAACACGCTAAAACATATGTTTTTATATATAACATTATATATAAATTAGAAATTTGACGGCATAAGTCACGCCTTGAAAATGAGGCTTGGCCTCGCCGCCACGCCACACCTCACGCCATTTAGAACCTTGATAAATACACATTTAATTTAAAAACATGCCAATTGAGAAGACCCTAATTTGATCACACCTTTGGACCTTGAACCCTCCACGTCATCAAATTCCCTTGGACCTTGGTCAAATTAAAAACATCAGGAGAAAGATTTTGCCGCATACTTTCTCCTTTTCATATTTATATTACTGTTTTGTCAGTTTTTAATTCGTCAAACACCTACTTTATCTCAATCATTTAAACAAAATTCAAACTGTGATATTATTCCACACTCCAATAAAATGAGGTTTTTTATTCATATTTTCGTATTACACATTTCAAAAAAGTATCTTTAAAAAAAATACAGATATCGTCATTTTGATCATATTAAACCAACAAGACATGACATACAACTCACAACCAAATGCGCATAGAATCAAAATGAAAACATTCAACACCAATCTTCATCACATCACTGGAAGAGAAACCATTTCTTCTGATCAATGGTTTTTTTGTCTTCGATTCTACATATTAAAACTCAATTAAGCAATATAACCTAATCGCGTTCCACAAAATAAAATATTGATCATCAAAATTGTGTGCATGGCCGATGTCTATGCAACTTCCTGTATATAACCTAAAACATGAGCTGGTCCTAAAGTTTATATATACACACCACACAACTGTAAGGTTTTTGCAAAAGTAATTGCATCTGCAAATATGATGACATGTTTTGAAGAACTAAAGCTAGCATGACTTAAACTTAAAACATGGTAAATTATATCATATAGTAAAGAGGTTTTGCAAAATGAATCAGGAACCAAGTATATATGCATTTTCTACTTAATACTAGTGATTTTACCATTCTATCCTTAGTAGTCTAATACAAAATAGATCTTGCAGTGAACTTTTTCCAATAGTAAATGATATTGTTAGTGATATCGAATTATTATGTATATAAGCAAAAGGAATATCTTACCCTTTAAACACAACCATTATGGATCACCTATTATATTACCACTCTCAGTAATTATAACTGGCACAAGCAAAACAACATGTTAATCTTGATGAAAAGTCAATTGTCATATGCAAGTAGTTAATAATAGCAAGGCTGTGGATATTATCATCTTAACCAATCAGCAATTGATGCTTGATAACAAGTCTATATAAAGTAATTTGAATAGTTTACTTACCTCCCACCATTAAAACAGGACCTCCATATACACGCTTCTATCCCCGCAACCGTACTCTGCAACCCTGGATTATTGTCCAGAACGAATTTACGCATCCTCAGGTTCAATGAAAGACTCGTTCATTGCTCAGAATTTCAATCACTCCGCTTGCAATGCCTTTGCAGTGATTCCATGTTCACTAAATGTTGCCTATGCGGAAGCCGATTGCAGCAACTTCCTTATCTTGTCCATTGGCAATCTTTGTCAAGTTCAAGGTGTTCTAAAGCTGCTTCATATTCACTTTTTGTCTCGAATAAAAGGGTCGTTGATCAGCTGCATCTTGAAGAGAGGCAGGTCCAATGTGTAATCTGTGGATTTCAAAGATTTTCTGGAGGTATTCTATGAGCCAACACATGCTTAGGTACAAGCGATTTATCCTCAATTTCACTACAAAAGTCTTCTAAAGCAAATATTACATCATAAAGCAAATGAGTTGCTCATTGTTCTAGAGGATACAATTATAGATAGAAACAAAAAACCAAACACAACCATGACAAAGTTGAGCTTCTCAATTCATAACGATTTGAGATTCAAGTGGCTTGATAGGTATGAGATGGATTAGACGGTTGTCGTGGTAGCAAACGCAGTCGGACAATGCTAGTTAAATTTCTCCGACCTTTTATACATACCTTCATGTCTTCATCAGATTTTAATAAAATCCAATCGCCATCTTCGTCAAGGTACTTGAGCTTATAACTAGCAGGATTCAACTCAAACCCCTTGCCAATTTCCTTCTCAATACCTACAAATGTTGCTGATGAGATGGGGAGAGTGAATTTGATCATATCATCTGCATACTCTGCTTTTATGGTCACAATATTTTCATTCAAACACATATCTCTGATGTTGGCAGAAGGGTCTTGAGATGCTCCTTTATCTTCTTCATTTGTGTTGCTTTGATCCTCGCGCTTCCGTTTCAATGTAGTCAAAGAAACTGTAAAAACAACATCAGGAAAGAAGAGACATTTGTTATTCGGACATTAAGCAAACGTTATCCAAAGGGTTTAAGAGATTAGATACCAAGCTTGGGACCGGTCCAAACATAATCATTCCAGTTATGTAAAAATAAGTATAATTGGAAACAAAAGATCATTATTACCATAAAGCTTTTCTGCAGCTTCTACCATGCCCTCTTCGGATAATGGGATTGGAGTTGTCTTGCATTTCGACTCCAAAGACGTTAAACATTCCTTACCCACGACACTACTTTTTTCTAATGCTCCAGATGCCGATGATGATTTGTTTCCTTTAAAAATCCTAAAAACTTTGGTTTTGCTTTTTGTAGAATCCTCAACATATATAATGGGTAATTCACCACCAAGTTCCCCACCAGAGGCATATTTGAAATTGGGCAAACGCCTCTTCAGTGACAACAATAGTGACTCCAACAAGATAGCATAGTTCGGAACTTCGCGCCACAGGAATTCAAAAACGTAGTCAAAATCACCGGTATCAGTGCTCCTCAAGCATATCACAAAACAACTACATTCAAAAGGCTCACCCTCACCATAAGAGCGACGAACCATCATCAGTGGCTGATTATCACTCAACTTCGAAACCTTTTTTATGAAGTGTGGTTTATGGTTTTTAAGTGTCTTCCCAATAAGTCCTTCCCCCATTTTCAAAGGAAGCTTATTGCATATACTACTATAATCTATAAAACATTGAGAAACATAATCATCATCAAATGATACATGATCACGAATACGATCCACAAATTTGTTCCCTAACATTCGTTCTGTTGGACTGTCCTCCAAAGAAGATGAAAATGCCACATGTTTCTCATCCTTATAAGCAATCCAAACTTGAACCAAATCTAAGCAAAACTCTGGCCAAATGACGTCTAATACCTTCTCAATTACCCTCTTGGCATGTTCGAGAACACTTGCAGTCTGTTTCAAAGGTAAAAAGTATTTAAACACATCCAATTTCTAGTGGTAGGACATAGAATTGAAGAAAGATGACAAAGATCATTCATTGTTAAACATCTTTTCATATGATACAACAATTTCATTCAAGATGTGAGTGACTACTACACTAACTACTAACCATTTATAACCACAAGGGTTGTGGCGTACTGGTTATGGTCATACAACAACTGAGGTTTAATCCGGGATGATGTCTTATGTCATAATTTGGATTAGTCAAGGCATAGCCTTTTCTAGAAACTTACATCATCTGGCAGAGGTTCATGAAACTTTTCCAGGTCCTCTCTCTGCAAAGAGAAGTAGTGAATTAAAATTAGCCTACGAACCAGAAAAACGATGAAAGTTTATGGAAGTTTCCAATATAAAGCTTTTAGTTCATTAACATAGTCCTAAATTGATTTTAAGCTAAAATTTGTAATGAGGCAAAAATCATTACTTTGGCACCACAATCACATAAAAACTAAGAAAGTTAAATGAACTAAAATAATAGGATGTAACCAATTGCTATGAAATTGTTAAAATAACTAGAAATACAAACATCGCGTTCACGAAGCAGGTCATTGCACATATTATCAAGCAGGCAACTCAAACTCGAACAACACTCAACCACACCAAAACAGCATTCTGGAATCTGCTCTGTTCCATAAAAAACAGGCACCATAACAGAACGAAACAACCCACACTGCATAGCAGAAGACTCCAATGGAGTCATCCGGTGAGCCCTCAGATCCGGAAGTAACTCTGAAATTCGGTTCAGGAATGCTCTCGCGGGTGCACCATTACTTATGATAGTAGGGTCCTCTTCAACTTCAAGGCTATCCATATCAAGATTATACTGATACCTCACGGAACATGACCTATATTTCTTACCACCAACGGAATTTTCTGCTATGGCAAAAGGTTGATCGGAAGTTGTAAGAAGCCATCTGCCGCCGGTAGTTTTTACCGGTGCCCAAAACTGAACTACCCCATCCACATCGAGGTTATCAAATATACATCTTATCTTATTTTGAATGAAGGATGGATAGGTTGAAAGGAATCCGGAGAGAACATCCGCCGGAGAAGACGAGGTCGGAGCATCAGCCATTAGGGTTTAGGTCTCAATTTACAGATACTCTCTCTCTCAGTTATCCGGTTGACTAGTTTATAAAGATGTAATCTTTTAGAAAATTACCGAAAAGGTCCTTCTTCTATCTAAAAAGTAGCACTTTTGTCTCTGTAATCAATTATTTCTATTTTTCAGTTTTCCCCTATAACTTGGTCCCTAGATAGGGGTGTACGCGGGTTGGGTTGGGCGGTTTTTGACATTTTTACAACCCAACCTAATTACGGCGGTTTAAAATTTCTCAATCCAACCCAACCCTTTCAAAAGTATAACCCAACCCAACCCTTGCGGGTTAGGGCGGGTTGGGTTGGGTTGGCGGGTTATAAATATACATAAAGTTGATGACTGAAATACGATAAATAATACTAAAAATATTGCCAACAAAGTTATTAGTGATTACAAATGTACGAGGTTCTACATTCCATTTTTTTAAACGTGTTTGATTTATCATTGGCCTCGATTTTTGGAGACTTAAGAGTATTTTTCATTGCTCGTATACATAAGAAATATGATATAAAAATACAAAGTTACAACCTACAAAAAAAACATATTATATTTCTCTACGCAATAAAAATCAAATTTTTAACAACATCAATGCAATGAAAACAAAAATTCATGGTTCCAACTTCTATTTTAAAACATACTTCTTATATTCATTTATGTTTATACTTCTAATTTAAAATCTAATGTTTGAAACACACTTCATATGTTTATTTATGCAATGAAAACAACAACGTCGATCTAGTTGTTTCAGTGCTCGTGCATTCGTAATTATTGAGACATATCGATCGACCTAATTGAATTAATTCGTGCATTTACGTAGTTGGATTAATTTTGGGCTTTAGATTGTAAATTGGACTAATATTTGTATATATATTTTGGGTTGTTAATTAGACTAATATATGTATATATTTTTTGGGTTATAAATTATAATTGTTGTAAATATTATATATATATATATAAATTTATCGAAATAATATATATTAGTGGCGGGTTGGCGGGTTGGGTTGGGTTGAGTTATACTAACCCAATTTCAACCCTCCTAATTAGCGGGTTGGCGGTTTAGCGGGTGAGCGGGTTGGGTTTAATTGGGTTGTTAGCGGGTTGGGTTGGGCGGGTTTCACGGGCTGACGATTTCTTGTACACCCCTATCCCTAGAGTTTAAAAATCTTAACCATCGTGGTTTGCAGAAAACAATAGAAATTGGCCCATCCCTCTAACAACCGTTAATTTATATAAAAGGTTGCAAAAAAAAAAGTAATAAGTATTTTACAGTTATTAGTTTGTATTTTTATATCAATTTTAACTTATATATCGAAGGCTTACGATAGACTTGATTGGCGATACCTCAAGGCTATAATGTTATTGCTTGTTTTTTTCTCATCAATGGGTTGACATGGTTTATGCTCTCTGTGTTATCCATCAATTATTTCATTCGGGTAAATGACAAAATTATTGGTCCTGTGCAACCACACCGAGGGCTTCGACAAAGCGATCCTCTATCACCTTACCTTTTCATAAAATGAATGGAAGGTCTTTCTACGTTAATCCTGAATGCGAAAACTCTTGGGAAAATTACACGGCTGCAAAGGTACTCGAGGTGCTCCTTCTATATCGCACCTCTTATTTGCCGATGTTGGGGTCTTTTTCTGGCGTGCCAATATTGAGGAGAGCCGACACCTCAAGCGTATTCTCAACATTTGTGAAAATGTTTCGGGGCAAGCAATTAACTTCAGCAAATCAGGCATTATGTATAGCAATTTCCTTTATAATGGGTGTCTCTCAGCCCCTAAACACCGATAAGTATTTGGGGCTCCCATCCATTATAGGGCGTGGTAAACTGTAGATCTTTGCACACCTCAAAGATCATATGTGGCATCGTATGCAAACTTGACGATTGTGAATTGTCATCTTGGTCAACTTAAGAATAAGTTGGGTTCACTCGTCCTCAATTTAATTTGGTCTTTCATTTGAACCTTGACCTTGAATTTTAAAATTCAAAAATTATTTAAAAAAAAATTCAAGTCAAACAATTGCTTGGCTTTTTTTTCTCATTCTTGTTACTTATTTAAGATTTTTTTTTTTTTAATTTGACAAACAAATATATTTATTATAATTTAACAGACAAATAATTAAAAACATGCCAATGGAGGAGACCCTAATAGCAAACATATCATTTACTAACAATAAATGGTAATTAGACATATGTATATCACGTGTAAACTCAGTTGGTAAAGAGGTAGAGTGATTTTGCCCAAATACAATGCATGTCTTGGGTTTAATTTCAGGCCCTCTATCAACCTCAGCCGCTGAGTAGGAAAAAAAATGTCAGTTAGAATTATCAATAATCATAAATATATAATTATTGACAATGTTTATGACTATCTTTTTTATTCCCTTAAGTAAAATAAACAATCAATTATATTATATATAACAACAGCAATATAACATAAATAAATTAACACTTGGTTTGATAATTTCAATTAAAATATATTTTTTATTCAGTTCCAACTCGTAAGCAACATCGGAGATTACCAAAACTTCAAATTTATAACATAAATTTTTTTGGGGGGGTTGGGGAGGGGATCGCTTGAACCATGGTCGAATTTGATCACACCTTTGGAACTTGAACCCTCCACGTCATCAAATTCCCTTGGACCTTGGTCAAATTAACACCATCAGGTGAAAGATTTTGCCGCATACTTCCGCCTTTTCGTGTACTCACACAATGTGATGGGAGCTGTAAATGTAAACGATTTTTTGAAACTTTGGTAGTTTTGTTATAGGAGATCTTAATGGTGATATATTTAGGGGCTTTTTGGCAGTTGCTAAATGGTTTTGTTTAAAATGAAATCAGAACTCTTAATGGTTAAGGAAGGATCAGGATACAAAATCATTGAACCATTAAGAGACAGACATTTTTTTGCCAAACAAGATTTACCTCTTAATGATTTAGAGATTGTCTCTTAATGGAACAATTAAGAGGTAAACAAACAATTACACTTAAGGGTCCTTTATCCAAACGGTTACCCGATAATATTCATCACTTTAACTTAGTTTACCGGGTAATATTGTAGTCTATCAAAACAGTATCACATACAACAATTTACTTGGTAAGCGCTTACTGATTAAGAGTCATCACCCTCACTTATCGGGTAATACTCTCCATCCTTATCATAGCTCTTACCAGATAACATTCTCGACCTTTGCCATGTTCATCCAGTATGGTAAATAAGCAGGTAAGCGCTTACCGAGAAGCATTTCGTAAACAGCCTTTTGGTCTTTACATATTAATACAGTTTGAATAAATAAGAGTCATGTTACTAATTGCAACTGATCGATGAAAAAATATATGAATGTTTAAAATCCAAAATCTTCAAACCAATCCATTCTAATCTAATTACTTCCAAAGTATAAAAAAACTTATTTTATGTAATATTTGTATTTTGCATCTTAGTGTCCGAATATGGTTAAAATGATTTAGTGATTATGCAAATTATATTCTAAGACAATTGGATTTTATATTATGGCTTCTTTTTGGTCATTTGCCAATAATATTAAAAGAGACCAACGTAAAATGGTTAGCATAGTCCGAGGGTGGTTCCTTGGAGAATATTGCGATATACAATCTATCATATTATGGAATAGAAATCTCCTCTCATCTGTTGACATACGGTGTGAATAATGTTCGTTATTGTGATCGAGACCATTGTTTCTCAAATTTATTTCCATGTTTCACAGTGTCATATGGTCAAACAATAGATGCATAACGAAAAGTTTCATTGTTTCGCCATGCTTGCATAGAATGTCATGATGCAGGTGGAAACATAATACAACCAGTGAGTTTCTGCAAACAATACATCAAACATTATCTATCATCACTGAATTTAGTTTTGTTTTGTAGGAGAAAGTCCTAACAAGCTTATCACTTCTCATACCCTCATTTTAATAATATTTTTCAGGGTGCAACTCTCTTTCTAAAAGATCTGCAAAGGTAGCCAAAAGAGGAATACGATTTCCTTTTTTTGTGATCGTTTTGGCATATCTATTTAGCAATTGGATTATCTATTCAATATTTTATTCATTGAATGATTTGTTGGCTTGCGTAAATGGTCTTGTACTTTTACGGAAATGGAATCGATACCAAAAAGGAAATATATCGCATAACATCTTATGGAAAGGGAAGAATGCCGGTAAGTTTCATCTTGAAAAGAAAGCACTGAAATAGAAGTTGACATTGGGGAACATACACGCTGCGGGTTATTGTGTTTCAATTTCATCGTCCTTTTCTCTGGTCGATTTCATGTTTATGCTTCAATTTCATGTTTATGAAAATCAAATTCTTCCCTTTATTTATTTAAAGTATCTTGGAGCTTTTTGTCGGTCGATTTCATCTTTCTACTGTTTCACGACAGTCATGTAGTAGTTGTTACGATATTAGTTCTGAATTATTTTTGTCCACAAGATGTATTTGATTTGAAGATAGAGTTCAATGGAAGGGTTATTCAGAGGAAGTATATCTTGAATATTTTATTGTGGTGAATTAAATGGTCAACAAAACTTATAAAGATGTAGAATATAACAGTTATTGATTCATTAATAGGAAAGTAACCAAATATTTATCTATGTTCTAGAAATTGGCAACGAGTCTCGTCCATTTGGTCCACTGGGTTTTCCGTACACATGTGAGAAACATTTCTATGTAGCTATGGCTGCCAAATGGTCTAAGCATATTCAACTCATTTAAAGTTATCAGCTGCTTGAACTTCATATCATACAAGAAGATTGATGGACTTATAACTTGATAACTATAAGCATTCTTACAACTATATATATGCATGTGTATAAGAAATAAGTGTTTTTAGAAGATGGTAAGGACTGATTGATACAGAAAGGCAAAAGCCTTCGTGTTAAAAGGGTTTTTAAAGAATAGAGTTTTGTACAGATAGGCAGAAAATTGTTTGAGATTGTGATTCGATATAAAAAAATGGTAGATTGGATTCATATTGCATTGATGCTTATTATTTAAAGTTTCAATTACACGTACTCCCACCAATTGTAGAAACAAATATTTCAAATTAACAAAACCAATTTGGTGGATTATCGCACCTTCATGATCATTGTTGCATCAGGTCAAAAGAAGAGGAGCATATCAGATTTCTTAAGGCTTGATGTTTTGATGATCAGTGGTTTGATAGAAAATTAGCATTTTAGAGAAGTGAGTTCTATTTTGTCTGATATCATTTTGGTGAAGAAAATGCTTTGACGATTGGTCACATAGTAGAAATGTTGTGTTTTAGAATTTGCACATTATGGTAATAAGTTGGTTTTATATGCCTGATGTCGTTTTGGTGAATATGATGTTTCGATGATCAGTGATTTGGTAGAAACTTAGCGTTTAGATTTGAACATTATAGTAGTAAGTTAATTCCATTTTGAGTGATAACATTTTGGTTATCAATGATTGAGTAGAAAAGCAGTGTTTTTAAATTTAAGCATTGTAGCAATATAAGTTAGTTCTATTTTGATTAATATCTTGTTCGTTAAGGTGTTCTGATGATCAATGATTTAGTAGAAACGTAGAAATATAGTGTTCTTAAAGTTTTTTGCTTTTGGACTCATGCTGATCTTTGTTGAAGTGCAAGTAATAACCTGGTCTAGACATTTGATTAGTGTGCTTGATAGATGGATTGAGGGATGTTTGATATCCTAGATGTTAAGGGATGTAGAAATTTGTTTATAACTCGGAGTAATTTCAACATTCAACGCATCATGCTTTTACATTTCAAATAATTGTTTGAAAAGTTTGATAATATAAAAAATTTGATGTTTATATAATATCGTTGATTTTTTACAGGACATTTTATTATTTATATTCAATTAATATGAAATCAAAAACAAAGCCCCCAGATTCTTTGAGATCTAATACACGGACTATTTCTTCAAATAAACTATACGCAATTATTAATTTTTATAAGCTTCAACCTTCGTATTTTTCATTTGGCTTTCATGATAACATTTACTTGCGAACAACCCATAATTTAGATGGTATAGAACATTCTACAAATAATGTATTAATTTTTCAATCATAATTTACAAGAAAGTTCATAATTCCCTCACTCCTCACATCTCAATCATTTAAAAAAAAAACAAATTGTTATATTATTCCACACTCCAATAAAATGTGGGTTTTTAATCACATTTTCGTATTATACTTTTCAAGAAAGTGTCCTTAAAAAATATACAAACATTTGTCATTCTCATATTAAACCAACAAGATAGTATCAAAATATTACATTCAATGAAGAGAAGCCATTTCTTTGTATCAATAAGGTATTTTGTCTTCAATTCTACATATTAAAACTAAATTAAGCAATCTATATTAGCATACATCTTACCAGCTAACCTAATTGCATTCCGCAAAATAAAATATTGATCATCAAAATTGTGTGCATGGCCGATGTTACATAGCCTAAAACATGAGTTGGTCCTATATACACACAACTGTAAGCTTTTTGCAAAAGTAATTGGATCTGCAGATATGATAACATGTTTTGAAGAACTAAAGCTAGCATGACTAAGGGGCCGTTTACCAGACGCTTATCTAGGTAATTTAGGTAAGTATTTACCAAGTTATATTATCTTAACTAATGAATATGGTATAGACCGAGAATCTTACCCGGCAAGAGCGAAGACAAAACCAAGAGTCTTACCCAGTTAGTGCTTACCAGGAAAATTGTTGCACACAATACCGTTTTAATGGATTAAAATCATACCCATTCAGGCAAATGATAGTGTTGTGTTTTACCGGTAACCGCCTGGGCAAGTGTTTTGGTAAATAGCCCCTTAAACTTAAAACATGGTAAATTATATCATATAGTAATGAGGTTTTGCAAAGTGAACCAGGAACCAAATATATATGCATTTTCTTCTTAGTACTAGTGATTTTACCATTCTATCCTTAGTAGTCTAATACAAAATAGATCATGAAGTGACCTTTTTCCAATAGTAAATGATATTATTAGTGATATGGAATTATCATTATTATTAATCACATGTTACCACAGTCAGTAATTATAACTGGCACAAGCAAAACATGTTAATCTTGATGAAAAGTCAAGTGTCATATACAAGTAGTTAATAATAGCAAGGCTGTGGATATTATCATCTTAACCAACCAGCAACTGATGCTTGATAACAAGTCTATATAAAGTAATTTGAATGGTTAACTTACCTCCCAAATATAAAACGAGGACCTCCATACGCGCTTTTATCCCTGCAACTGTACTCTGCTAAACTGGCTTATCGTCCAGAAGTTTCAACGATCTCCACAACGAATTTAAGCGTCCTCAGGTTCAATGAAAGACTCGTTGATTGCTCATAATTTCTATCACTCTGCTAGCAATGCCTTCTGCAGTAACTAAATATCGTCTACGCAGAGGCCAATTGCAGCAACTTCAATATCTTGTCCATCAGCAATCTTTGACAAGTTCAAGGTGTTCTAATGCTGCTTCATATTCTTTTCTTCTTTTTTTTTTTGCCCTGCATAAAAGGGTCGTTGATCAGCTGCTTCTTGAAAAGAGGCAGGTCCACTGTGTTATCTGTGGATTTCAAAGATTTTCTGGAGGTATTCTATGAGCCAACACATGCTTAAATACAACCCATTTATCCTCAACTTCACTACAAAGTGTTTAAAAGTAAATATTACATCCAAAAAGCAAATGAGTTATTCATTTGTTCTAGGGAGGATACAATTAGATGGAAACAAAAAACCAAACACAGGCATGACAAAGTTGAGGTTCTCGATTCATAACGATTTGATTCAAGTGGCTTGATAGGTATGAGATGGATCAGATGGTTGTCCTGGTAGCAAAAGTAGTCGAACTATACTGGTTAAATTTCTCTGTTCTTCTATACATACCTTCATGTCTTCATCAGATTTTAGTAAAATCCAATCGCCATCTTTGTCAAGGTACTTGAGCTTAAAATTAGCAGGATTCAACTCAAACCCCTTGCCAATTTCCTTCTCAATAGCTACAATTGTTGCTGATGAGGTTGGGAGACTGAACTTGATCAAATCACCTGCATACTCTACTTTTATGGTCAAAGTATTTTCATCCAAATTGGTCTGAGGGGTCTTGAAATGCTCCTTTATCTTTTTTATTTGTGTCGCTTTGATCCTTGCGCTTGCGTTTCATTGTAGACAAAGAAACTGTGAAAACAACATTAACAAAGAAGAGATGTTTGTTATTCGGACATTAAGCAAATGGTATCCAAAGGGTTCAAGTGATTAGATACCAAACTTGGGACCAGTCCAAACATAACCATTCTAATTATGTAAAGCTAAGTATAATTGGAAACAAAAGATCATCATACCATTAAGGTTTCTTGCATCGTCTATCATGCCCTCTTGAGATAATGAGATTGGAGGTGTCTTGCATTTTGCCTCAACATCTTTTGATGACGATGATGATTTGTGTCCTTTGAAAATCCTAAAAAATTTGGTTTTGCTAATTGTAGAATCCGCAACATCTATAATGGGTAATTCATCACCAAGTTCCCCACCAGAGGCATATTTGAAATTGGGCAAACACCTCTTGAGTGACAACAATAGTGACTCCATCAAGATAGCATAGTTCGGAACTTCTTGCCATAAGAACTCAAAAACGTAGTCAAAATCACTAGTCTCGGTGCTCCTCAAGCATATCACAAAACAACTGTATTCAAAAGGGTCACCCTCTCCAAAAGAGTGACGAACCATCATCAGTGGCTGATTATCACTCAACTTTGAAACCTTTTTTATGAAGCGTGGCTTATGGTTTTTAAGTGTCTTCCCAATAAGCCCTTCCCCCATTTTCAATGGAATATGACAACATATGCTCCTATAGTCATAAGTATATTTATTGTCATATGAATTATAATAACTACGATGATCTGTCAATTTAATTCCCAACATTCGTTCTGTTCGACTATCTTCCAGAGAAGATGAAAATGTCACATGCTTCTCATTCTTATAAGCAATCCAAACTTGAACCAAATCCAAGGAAAACTTTGGCCAAATGATCTCTAGTGCCTTCTTGAGTTCGTCCCGGGTATGTGCTAGACCGCATACAGTCTGTTTCAAGGGTAAAAAGTATTTACACACATCCAATTTCTAATGGTAGGGCATAGAATTGAAAAGAAATCATAAATTTCAATAACTGTAAAATTTCTTATAATATGATACAATTATTACATTACACTAACCACTAACAATTTATATATGAGCTTTTCTAGAAACTTACTCCGTAAGGTGGAAGTGCATCAAATGTTTCGAGGCCCTCTTTCTGCAAAGAGAAGTAGCGAATTAAATTAAAGGTTTTTAACAAGAAGATAAAATTAGCCTACGGACCACAAAAAGAATGGGCTATGGAAGTTTAACCTCTGGTTCATTAACATAGTCCGAAATTGATTTTAAGCTAAAACTTGTGTCTGCGGCAATAATCTTTATTTGTTTATATCATTTACTACCAAAAAGTAAGCAAGTTAAATTAGCTAAAATTGGGATCTAACAAATTGCTATGAGATTGTTGAAATAACTCAAAATACAAACCTCCAGTAAAATACTCAAGCATTTGAGCATATTATCAAGCTGGCGCGTACAACCCTCAATCACACCAACACAGAAGCTATCAGAAGGATCAAAAACAGGTAGCACAACAGAATGGAACAGCCCACACTGCAAAGCACAAGACTCCAATGGAGACATCCGGTGAGCCCTCAGATCCGGAACTAACACTGGCATTCCGTTCAGGAATGCTCTGGAGGGTGCACCATTTATGATGGCAGGGTCCTCTTCAATATTATACTGATACCTATTGATACCTAAACATAGCCTATCAATGTTATATTCAGAGTTATTCATATCAAGATTATACTGATACCTCACAGAACATAACCTATATTTTTTACTACCATCGTCTTGTTGTGATACGGCAAAAGGTTGATCGGACGTCGTAAGGAGCCATCTGCCGCCGATAGTTTTTACCGGTGCCCAAAACTGAACTACCCCTTCCACACCGAGGTTATCAAATACACGTTTTATCTTGTCTTGAATTAGGGTTGGAGAGGTTGCAAGGAATTTGGATAGAACATCCGCCGGAGAAGACGAACGCGAACGCGGAGCATCAGCCATTAGGGTTTAGGTTTACAGCAGCAGCATCTCTACCGAAAACGTCCTTCTTCTATCCAAGCATTTTTGTCTCTGGACTGTAATCAACTATTTATATTTTCGGTTTTCCCCTAATTTGGTCCCTGCGGTCTAAAAACACATTTATAAAAGACTCTTCAAAATTCAAAAAAGAGATTATTATTTTAGAGGTAAATCGTTAATTATATCATTAAGGGGGGTGTTTGGGAATTGCTTATTTGAGGTGTTTTTTAGCTTATTGCGGTGTGGTACCGAAGATAAGCATTTTCTAGTGTTTGGATGGAGAAAAAATCAAAGTGCTTTTAGCGGTGCCAAACCGGAGATAAACATTTTTTTCATAAGTCATTTTGTTCTAACTTATCAATTTATTTGAAAAATGCTTATGACTTTTTTGGTTATTTTATATGTATAAGCAATCCCAAACACCTTTAAATAACAACTTATTAACTTATTACGTTTTGGTACCACAATAAGCTAATCCAAACACTTTTTAGAAAACTCTGATTTGAAAACGCATAAGTTGATAAACAACTTTCAAAATAAGCATAAGTTGTTTTAAATAAGCAATCTCAAACACCACCTAAAACTATATATTTAATATAATATTATTTCTCTCAACTAAGGGTAATTCTAATAAAAGCATCTTCAATCCAAGTTTTTATAAGAACCTCATTTTTATACTTTTTGGTGTCACCTCATTTTCATCTCATCAAATTAAAAATTCACATAAAAGTCCATAATGGTAGTTCATATAAGAACATCTTTTTGTGGGTCTCATACTTATATAAGTTAAATATATATAATATTAATAATTATTATAAAGTCAAGAAAAATAAAAAAATAAAGATAATGTCACATCTCACACATTTCATGGTAAAAACCAAGATTCTTATTTAAGAACCTAGAAAGATTTGGGTTCTTATAAGAACTCTCCACAATGCTAGTTCTTACTAGTCACTACACTTTTTGCTTATAAGAACTTTGCATTGGAGATGCTCTAAATATTTCATTTCAAAATTTTTTATTGATGGGATATAATAAAAAAATTTATCTCTCTATTGTTAATGATTTTTGGAGATATCTCCAAATTTGGAGAAAATTACATTCTCTCCAATTTTCTACATTTTAAGACAAGTTTTGGAGAAGTTAGAGCAAAGAAAAAAGTTTAAAATCTTCATTTTCTGTATTTTGGAGAAGCTATTGAAGATACTCTAACCATCGTGGTTTGCAAAACACAATTCGAAATTGGCTATCCATCTAACAAATGTTTATATAAAAGGTTACAAAAATAGTAAATATTTATAGTATTTCTTCAATTGTTTGTAGAATTTTTTTAATGATATAATAATGTGAATGTATAAAATTTCAATCTAATATATTGTAATTGATATATTTGATTTTAAATTACTATTATACAAATACAATAATTAAAATTTGGTTAATTAAAGTTCAAAAAATAATAAGTTGTTTAAACATGGAACTGACACTTCTAAAAAAATATTATAGAAAAACAATTTTTTTATAAGGGAGGAAAAATTTCCAATTCCCTGTGGGGATGGGAATGGAGAAGGAAACATGTTCCCCAACGGAGATGGCGATTAAGTTCCCGAATATCCCCGACCCCGTTGCTATCTCTACTAGTAAACAATAAGCATTTGGCACTAGTAAAATTAATCGTATTACCGACGGCTGAAACAGTCGGTAAATCGTCGGAAAAAGGCTTTAGCGATGGTTTTTCGACGGGAATGACCGTTGGTAAAAAGTTGGCCGGTAATATTTAGCGACGGCTTTTCGACGACAACTACCGATAATTTACCGACGGTTCCAATTACCGACGGGTTTCCGACGGTATTTACCTATTAAAAATAAATATAAAATAAAATGAAAAACCCAACCGTCGGTAAGCCGTCGGTATATCACTATTTTTTCCGACGACTTATTAAAAATAAGTAAAAAATAAAATTAAAAGATACCGTCGGTGGGCCGTCGGTAAATACCAACTGTTTTTTGCCGTAGGTAATTGTCGTCGATATTTCACAATTTTCTAATAGTGTGGTAAACAAACCTTAGGGGGCGTTTGGTTCGCAGAATGTTTTTAGATGGAATGAAATCTGTCAAAGAAATTTGATTTTGAAGGAATTGGAATGGAATGTTGTCAGGTTTGACCACCTGTTTGGTTGACAGAATTAGAATGAAATATGTTAAATGAATTGAAAATTTTCTGTTTGGTTCACAGATTGTAGCTTTAGAAATAAATGACCAAAATACCCTTTTTGTTTATTTTAATTTTTTTCAACAAAAATTACTTTAATGAAATAGTCATTAAATAGTTTAATTTTTAACTAAAATTGCTTTGATTATTTTAGCACACGAATGATGATGAGAGAGAGAGGGGGAAAGAGAGATAGAGAGGAGTGAGAGAGAGGAGAGGGAGAGGAGAGGAAAGAGAGAGAGGGAGAGAGGAGAGGGAGAGGAGTGAGAGAGGAGAGGAAAGAGAGAGGGAGAGGAGAGAGAGAGGATAGAAAGAGAGAGGAAAGAGATAGAGGAGAGAGTAGAGAGAGAGGATAAATTGAGAGGGAGAGAGGGAGAGAGGAGAGAGAGTTGGTGTCTGCTGATAATGTTGAACGGTAGTGGTCGCCGATGACGGTGGTGGCCGAAGGTGGTGGTGGTCGGATGTAGTGGTGGCCGGTGTTGGTAGCCGGAGGTGGTGGTGGTCGGTGGTGGTCAATGGTGGCCGGTGTTGGTAGCCGGAGGTGGTGGTCAATGGTGGCCGGAGGCGGTGACCGATGGTGGTGGCCGGAGGTGGTGAAGCATATTAGGATGAGGGAAAATTTTGTCCAAAAAAAATATGACATTCCATTCCAATGAAATACCACCTCCCCCCCCCCCCCCCCCCCCAAGGAATGTTGAATTCCTTCATTTGTAGAATTTATTGGAATTTAACATTTCAATTCCTTAAAAAGAATGAACCAAACGATGTAATGGAATTTGGTCAACGAAATTCAACATTCCAATTCCATTAGATTCCATCAGAATCTGCGAACCAAACGCCCCCTTAGTCTTAGCTTGATGTTTGGTATTTTGAAGGTTTAACACTAGATTGTAACGCCCATAATTTTCAGTAAATAAAGGCCACCCGGACGTTTTGTATCTTGTAAATGGTGGGATTTTTGGTGGGAAACCAATATTTAAAGTTCTTTAGAGTATCGGGGGTATTGGCGTTGAAAAAGTCGAGTTTTAGAGCTTGGTTCGGGCACAACTACAATGCCCGGCGACTATGACAGTGTCATAGTCGCACCTGTCATTGTTGCATCAAAAGTCAGAGGCCATGGGGGAGTTGGCGACATTGCCACAATGCTCTAGGCATTGTCGCTGGTCAATGTCGCACAAGGGCATCAGTCTGCTGTTAAGTACGAAAATTCAACTTTTTTCTCATTTCTCTTCTCCAAAGTTTTCTCATTCTCTCCCGAATCGTTCTTTCTTCATTCCCCTTAAACCCTAACTCATTTTGGGTTCATTTCTTTAGTTCTTGAGGTGTTCCATCATCATGTGGTAAAGATTGGAAGCTAAAGGCAAGAGTTCATCACCTTCACCCATTTCTCCAAGGTTGTGGCTAGGGTTTCTAGGTTTTCATCAAAACCTAAGTGGTAAGTGTATCTCTTCCATTTCTAAACCATAATATAAGATATAAATGCTCTATTGATGATTTTCTAGTGTTTGGTTTCTCAAATTTCGGATTTGATAATTTTGGAGAAATTAGGTAAAAATTAGGGTTTTGGTCAAGATTGGGATTTTGATGTAAAATGTTTGGGGATTAGTTCTTAATGGTTGAATGAGTATATTAATGGTTGGAAACTTGTGAATATAGGTTTTGAAATGTTTTTCTTGTGGATTAAAGTTCTTCAAGGAAGCTCAAGTTTGGGGTAAAATCTAGATTTAGCCTAAATCTAGTAAGGTGAGTTCAAGTTGATTTGTGAAAACGATGTACATGCCAAAATGTTCATTTTAAAGTGTTTTAGTGTTTTTACATGAAATTGTTAACTATTGATTATCTGTTAAGTTTTGGTTATTTGAAAGTGTTTAACTTTATAAACTTATAAAACAACCATCTCTGGGATTTTTGGGAATTTTGGTGAATGTATCATAATGAAAATGTTTGGATGACTTATTTTCACAAATGGAGATTATTTGGTAAAAATGCATTTTTTGGTAGTTGTTGGTAATATGTGTATTTAGTGTTAGGGAATTCTTTGAAAATACCGACGTGTGGGTCATTGGGGTTTGGTCACCCCAACCTTGCGATCATTTCGAAAATCGTAAACGTTTTTGGAGAAAGTTGTATTTCGAGTACTTTATTGAGTAAATATTTGATATGGATATTCTTTGGAGTAAATGCACATTTCACGTATATTTTGGAAATAAGCATATATGACATTATGGGACGTTTTGAAAGTGAAAATGCTGCGAGTTCTTTTAGAGAAAGGCTTTGTCCCATCCCAATGTTGTATTTTTAGTATTCATGAGTTTAAAGTATATGTTTGTACAAACATATGTTGCTCACTTTTACCTCATTTTGTGGCTTTTAACATATGGTCATTTGTTGTGGTTGAGCTTAAGGCTCTGTTCCGTAATTACCGGGTCTTGGGGACATTTGTCCGGTTTTAATAACTTAAAGTGGAGCTTTGGGTGAGAGTTGCGTTTATTGTGCTTTATTTTGGAGAATACGTGTGTGAGTGCGTGTGTCATTCATTTGGAGTCTTGTATTGTAGATGGTAATGCATTGGATCCATAGGCATGTAAGTCAGTCATATTTAAGGATGAGGACTCTTGATATTCTCACCTTAGGAATTATGTCGTGTTGGCATTGTTGTTGTCCCGGTTGTTTGACAAAGAGGAACCTTTATGGGTTATACTTCGGGACCATGGGTCTTGTGATTGGATGTCTAATTCTTGTGCATGAGGATTATACATCACGAGTTATCAAGTGAGGGGCCGAGACTCCTATCTTGAATGCTAGGGAGTAGGCAATAGGGGTCGAATGAGTACCCTGAAGATGAAACTCCACTAGAGACCGAACAGGCAATAAGATCGTGTATCCTTGAGGTGTAGCTCGGCAGAGCAGGCAATGGGGGATACAGTGTCTGGGACTTGAAATAAAGTCCGACTGGAGGTGTAGCTCGGCAAAGCAGGCAATACAGTCACGATCTGAGGTGTAGTTCGACAACATAGTTATGTGGCTTAACTTTGTGTTCCGCCACGTACAATTGAATCGGGTCTCCCCCGTCACCGGAAGTTGTTGCTTGGGTATTAATTTGTATTATTTTATTATCCATGTTTTCGGTGACGTTTTGCATATATGGATTTGTTTACTCAAGATTTATGGGTTGAGTATTATACCCCACCCATGTTTGGGATGTTTCGGGAAGTAAAGTTTGTTACGTATTTTTATAAATTGGGAGTTTATTTATTATTCACGTTTTGGGTGAGTTCGGGATTGGAGTTGGTTTACGAAGGAATGTCTATGTTGGGTTACGTGTCTTTAAAGGTGCGAATTATTGGAAAATGAGTCGTTTAATATTTAAAGTAAATCCTTTTGAAATGTTATGATTTAACTGTACTCTTTCATTTAACAAATGTATTTATTTCATGTTGAAAACTCTTGAACTCACTAGGCGTTAGCCGAACCTTTTTATTTGTCGGCATGTGTAACACCCGTGAATTGGAGTTTTCCTTTAGTAATAATTCGGGAGCCGTTTGCCTATTGGAACGAGAAGGTGCCAAGAAATCAGGTGAGTTTTACTATGGAATCATCGAGGATCGAACCAGGCGCGAAGACGCGAGAAAACGGAGTTTTGGGCTTCCGCGAGTTGTGGCGCGACTTGGAGTCGCGACACAAGCCGCGTAACTCACTGGAAGTGAGGTCTGGGGAAACGGGCGACTTATGCCGCGACTTAAGGTCGCGGCATAACCCGTGTGGCACACTGTCGAGCTAAAAGACGATTTTTCAGCCTTTAGCCTCATTTCTCTCAATCCCAAACCCTAAATCTTCTTCCCTTTTCTGTCCCAAACCGGTCCCCAAACCCCCAAAGTTGAACCTAACCTATTTTGAGGATTTTCTGAAACGTCCTAAAATTCAGAGTAAAATAAAACTTCTCACAGAAGGCAACATGACATCTGGATTGATATAAATTCCACAAAAGTGTATCAATTCTTTGGACTTTACAAAAAACCTGTACGGATCTAGAATTCATCAACAGACTAATCTAAACATAACTATCTAGATTACATCAGTTGACAATCCAAAATTCATCAAAAGAATGGGACTTAACAATGCCCAACTATCAACACACTTTAGTCATCTCAAAATGCCTCGAGACCAAACTCGTCTCTCACAACCCTGAGCATCCCACCACTAAGGGAAACCTGTTATACATATCATTTGAGAAAAAGTGTCAGACTTAAAGCCTGGTGAGAACATACAGTTTAATAAGCTCAAAAGATATAAACATTTGTATCATAAGATAGTATTTCCAAAGAGGTTAAATCTTGCATTGCAATTGAAACATTTGCCACAACCGGGCTTTTCCGTTATAGACAGATTATCAATGATCAAATGATAAAACATTTTACCAAGGATTGTGGCGTAACACTAAGTAAGCCAAAATCCGAGTTATGAGCTAAACAATTGGAATTCGAGGATACGAACACATAAGTCCGTGCTACAACGTGAGATCTAGCCCCAAGCAAAACCAATGTATACTCCTTCACTAGGATCACTATGAACCATGGCTAGTATCCGGCCTCACATAACCATACCAAGTTGCCCCCGAGGATCATATACATCCATAGCTACAAAATGGGGAATATGACATCCCAATAATACAGTCGACTCAAAACCTAGGGATCCGCTAGTAATGGTACAGACTCGTCACAACAACATATGTGACCACCCATAAATAAATATATGGTGTAAACACATTTTATAAACAAAATGTCATTTCCAGTTCAACTTCTGGTGAGAATGAAAATCATTAAAATGAGTTCTTAAACATTCTTTTCACATATCCACATAATGTGCAAGTAAACTATCATTTTACTTCAATAAGATGAGATCCATCCTTTTAGTCAAAACCGATCGGGAACCCCGAAAATCACCAAAAACTCCATTTATATCAAAATGTATAGAACATGAAATCATACCGTAGAAATACTTCGGATTTCGCAAATAAGAGTTTTGACATGTATAAAGTTTGTAAAATGGTAGTAGGAACTCACCAGTAGGTTTCAGAATAAAACCCTGAAAACCAGATAACGATCACGACGTAGAAGTGAAGCTTAAAACACTGAAACCTCGGATCTAACGCCAAACATTAACCACCAAACTCTAGAGAGAGAGAACGATTTAGAGAGAAAGAAGACAGATTTCGAGAGAGAGAGAAAGATCCTGAGAAAGAGAAGATATTTTGGGTTAAAAACCCTTAAGTCGGCCAGGCAACTACGCGGGTTATGCCGCGACTTCAACTCGCGGCATAACTCGCCCGTGTCCCAATGAACAGTGAGTCACGCGGGTTGTGCCGCGACCTCTTGTCGCGGTGCAACTCGCGAAGTTCCACGAATCTCATTTCAAACAGAGGGTTACGCGGGTTGTGCCGCGACCTCTAGTCGCGGTGCAACTCGCGTAGTTCACTGCTTGTCCCCCAAAATTCTCAAAATCTAACTCACCTTCAAACCAAACATGGTGCTAACGACAACAGCTTAACACAAGAATACAACGATGAAATATAATGAAAATCCAGGGTGTTACATTTCCCCCCCTTGAACCACATGATCCTTCATCATCTAGCTAGTGGGATCTTGAACCACAAAACCTCCATCTTCATCTTCCTCATCAAGTTCAAAGTGTGGGAGCTCGGGTTGAAGAGTTGGTTTGGGTGTCCTCGGAAAGTCTCGTCATCTTTAATGGTAAGCTTCTTTGATTTAAGGTTGTAAATGTTCTTTGGATGTTTCCCTAGTGTTTGGTTTATCAGATCTCAGATTTGTTAGTTTTGGAGAACTAGGGTTTTGATCTCGTTTAGGGATTTTGGTTTATAATGTTGGGGAATGTTTCTATGTGGTTGATTATGGATATTTATGGTTTGGAGTGTTTGAATCTAGGTTTTGGAAGTTTTCGGCTTGAGGATTCAAGCGCCCTTCAAAAGAGCTCATTGGGTAAAACCTAGATTTAGCCTAAATCTAGCAAGGTGAGTTCAAGTTGATTTGTGAAAACGGTGTACATGCCAAAATGTTTATTTTAAAGTGTTTTATATAAAATGGTTAACTGCTAATAAGTTTTGTGTATTTTGAAGTAAAAATATGTTTTACTTGATTATATGTCAAAGAGTGAGTATTTTGGTAACTTTTCATATTTAGTAAACTTGGGTTGTGTTAACCTCTTAAAATGCTTATATTGGGTTTTGAACATTTCGACAAGTAAATAGCATGATTTACATAGTCTTGGTGATTTTGTACAAGTAAGATTTATCTTATGATTTATGCATCTTCGAGGATTTTGTACAAATGGAGTCTATTTCATGTTATATTCATTTTGGTGTATTTGCATTCATAAACCCTTTGGAAAACCTTTGGTCGCATTACGCGTTGAGTTTTGGGTTATTCTCGTCTTTGAGGTATGTGTCTTCGTAAACGTTGTTTAAAGACATTTCATTATTTGGGGGACCATTGATTATTGGTCAAATGGATTTTGAGCATTTTAGCTCGGTGTTGGCTTAAAAGAGTCTTGTGGACATTTGTCCGGGTTTAATGGCTCGATGTAGAGTCCCATTTCATGGCTTACATCTTAATGCATTTTATTGCATATTTATAATTACAGGCTCGAGTGCTGTTGTCATTCAGGTATAGTCGTGTAATTTTAGACTGTGTTGCATTGGATCCATAGGCACATGAGTCAGTCTTATTGGGTGGTACGGGGTTGGACTCCGGGACTCATGTTTTATGACCAACTTGACAAGTAGGCACTAGGAGGAGGTAGTCTTGGGCGACACCATGTAGGTGGGTGCCTAGATCTCCGCCGTAGGGGAATTTCCTCAGTTGTAGTCCTCGGACGTGTCGGGCCTTTCGGGTGTCCGTTGTGGCATCAAGGTATCTCGTCTCTTGGGTGGAACTTGTCAAGGATTCGTAGGGACACTTTGGCATTTATGTCGTTAGGTGTCATGCGATGAATGATGGTTGAGTGGCATACTTTTGTGTTCCTCCGCTCTCCACGGATACGGGTATCCCCCGTTGTCGGCCCGATGTATTTTGGATATTTAATTGTCCATGTTTTGATACTTGGATTTCATTCCATTTTATGGTCGTGTGAATATTAAGTTTCAGTTCCATGTTTTAATGGCGTATCATATTTATATGGTTTGTTTTCCGTTATTTAAGGGTCGAGTATTATGTTCCACCCGAGTTTTGGGTGTTTTGGGCTATGAAGTATTATTTACATTTTAGCACATTTGAGTATCGAACTATGACCCCGTTTTGGGTGAGTAACGGGTTGCATCGTTTTATAAGAAATGCATGTTTGGGAAGCATTGTCTTTTAAAATGTATATTATGGGAAAATGTGTCGTTTCCATTTTGAAGTATAATATTTCGAAGGATCTTGCTTTAAACTGATTTCCTTTCTTTTAAAGATATATTCATTCATGTTAAAACTCTTGAGCTCGCTAGGCGTTAAGACTAACCTTTTTATTTGTCGGCATGTGCATCAGGTTCCAGTTGGGGGTTCAGACTCTAGTAGCCTCATGAAGAGTTGAGCCTTAGCTTTATGTAAGAGTAAGTTGTTGATGAAGTCTTCTGTAGGTTGGAGATAGTGATTGTTATTGAGTTTAGTAACACCGTCCTTTTCATAGATTGCACGTATAGGATGAATGTGTGTATTGAGGTTAACTCTTAAATTGTGTATGTAGTCAAAGTAATTATTGATATATTTAGAAAAATTTTAATAAGTTGTTATCTTCAGATATAAGGGTGTTACAAGTTGGTATCAGAGCTTAAGTTTGAGAGAATTAGGTATTGATTTTGGATGCCTAGACTCAAACTAGCGTTCTTATAAGTGATTGTAAGTGAAGTTGCACATTAGGTACCCTAAGATAAGATATTTTGAGGATTGATCGAGTCGCTAGAAACGGGAAACTTGTCGAGAGTCGCAAGGATGAGCATGTGCGGTACGTTCATATTGGCACCTGGCCAGTGTCATGGTGAACCTACATGTTACATGTGTATACTTGAACTACCTTGGTAGGATTACCGTTGGGGTAGTGAGAAAATTTCTAAGCGAGTGATCTAAGGAAATGTTGATGTTTATAGCAATGTCGCTTGGGAGCGATAGGTAAGTGCGATGAATGCGTTAAGTTGACCATCTTGGGTCAGAGTTATTGGTTGGAGTAGAGCTATCAGTTTGACAGACCGATTCTGTTTCGAGGAAAATTGTAAGTTAACCAATTAGTGGGGTTGTTGCTCTAAGATGTTGGATGAATCCGAATGACGATAGTATGTCGGGAAAATGGAGGAGTGTAGTCCTAAGATGCTGAGCGTTGACCAAATTCATGCACAAAATTTATTTCTAAAATAAGTTTGCATCAATTGTTTCTCATGTATTCGAAGCATAAAGTGTGTGATACTTTGTAGTTTTGGTAAAACATTTAGCACTCATCGTATTTTAAACTGTGAGCTTAAGCATGCATGAAATTGTTTTGTTGCACATGATTGCAAAATTGTTATCAAAATTCTTTTGTTCACGTCTCGTGTTTAACGCTATTTCCGGATATTGTAATGTCCATGTTTTAATGTCGTTTGGGTATTGGGCGAGTAACTATGAGATTTTAACCTAGACATTGGATCTCCTCCACGTATGTCAATGGTTTTAAAGAAAAAGTTAATCCCATGTTTGGCGTCGGAATTTCTTGAGAATTTTAGTTTGTACGATTTTTGCTAAATTTCGTGGAGTATGTCTTTGCGATGTTTTTTTTGGTTCGTGGGTTTTACTTTTGCTTCGTCTAAACTTGCGAGTTTATTCGGCGGCGTGTCCAACATAAATTTTGTAGAAAAGTGTCATTTTACCTTTCATTGCATTAAAAAAAGGAAACTCTTAGAAGTTTAATATTTCAGAGTTGAGCCTTAGCTTTATGTAAGAGTAAGTTGTTGATGAAGTCTTCCGTATGTTGGAGATAGTGATTGTTATTGAGTTTAGTAGCACTCGTCCTTTTCATAGATTGCACGTATAGGATGAATGTGTGTATTGAGGTTAACTCTTAAATTGTGTATGTAGTCAAAGTAATTATTGATATATTTAGAAATTTTTGAATAAGTTGCTATCTTCATATTTAAAGGTGTTACAACATGTGCATCAGGTTCTGGTGGGGGAAATGGTTCTAGCGTTTCTGCGAAGTGATGAGTGCTAGATGTTTGTATAAGAGTGTGTGGCTTGGTGAAGTCTTCTACATTAGTGTTGAGAAGAGCAACTTGTATTTGGGTTTAGTAACACCCGACCTTGAGTTAGTCTCTATGTAAGATTTTATTTGTTTTGTTGATGGAAAATTCTAGATTCGAATTTTAAGTATGGAGTTGTAGCATGAAGTTTTATCCATTCTTTGAGGTATATTTGTAAATTTTAAATTAGTTGCTCTTTCCAAATTGAGGGTGTTACAAGTTGGTATCAGAGCTTAAGTTTGAGAGAATTAAGTATTGATTTGGGATGTCTATGCTCAAACTAGCGTTCTTTTAAGTTATTGAAGTGAAATTGCGCCATTAGGTACCTCAAGATATGATATTTTGGGGTTGATTTAGTCACTAGAAACGGGAAACTTGTAACACCCGTAATTTTCGGTAAGTAAAGGTCACCCTGAAAAACTTGTAAATAGTGGGATTTTTGTTGGGAAAACATTATTTAAAGTCCTTTGGAGTATATGGAGTGTTGACGTTGAAAAAGTCGAATTTCGGAGCTTGGTACTGGCACGGCTACAATGTCCGACGACTATGACAGTGTCATAGTCGCACCTGGCAATATAGCAGCAAGAAACAAAGGCAGAGGGACACCCAGCGATAATGACCAACGGCAATGCCCTGGGCATTGTCGCATATGAGGGGCATAAGGCTGTTAAATGCGGGTTTCAGCTCCTTTCTTCATTTCTTTACTTCCACTTCTTCCCAAACACTCTCTAGAACTAACCTAAATCATATATGTCGATTTTGGGTCATCCTTGGCTTAAATCCTTGGCAATTGTGGAGGTAAAACATCATCAAGTGGTAGAACTGGAAGCTATGATCAAGAGTTCACCATCTCCATCTTCATCTTCATCTTCAATCTCAAACTCCTTTTTAGGTTTTTCTAGGTTTCTACCAAAACCTAAGTGGTAAGTTTATCCTCTCCATTTATAAACCTTATTAGGTGATATAAATGTTTCATTGATGATTTCCTAGTGTTTGGTTTCTCTAATTTCGGTTTGGAAGATTTTGAAGAATTTAGGTCAAAATTAGGGTTTTGGCCAAAATGGAGATTTTAATGTAAAATGATCGGGGAACTATTCTAAAGGGTTGAATAAGTATATTTATGGTTGAAATTTGTGGATCTAGGTTTTGGAAGGATTTTGTTCATGGATTCAGATTTATTCAAGAAAGCTCAAGTTGGGGTAAAATCTAGATTTTGCCTAAATATAGCAAGGTGAGTTCAAGTTGATTTGTGAAAACGGTGTACATGCCAAAATGTTTATTTTAAAGTGTTTATATGTTTTGCATGAAATTATTAACTGTTGAGTTTTTGGTGAATCTTGATTATTTAAAGTGTTTACTTTTATAAACATTGTGAAACTCCCACTTTGGGATTTTTGAACATTTTGGTAAATAAATCATGTTGATATGTTTCCTTGATGATTTTACATATCTAAATGGAGTTCATTTGATGTAAGTATCATCATTTGTAACACCCTCAAATTTGGTAAGAGCAACTAATTAAAATTTCGATATAAAGTCAACATAAGGAACAAAACATCCTCAATCAATTCAAAACTCAATATACCTCAAGTTAAAATTCTATAACTAACCTCAACAAATATAAACTCCAATGATATACAAGTACTAAACCGAAGTCGTGTGCTACCTAACCCCAAACACAAGTTGCTCTTCCAAAATAAATGTGGAAGACTTCAACAAGCTAATCACTCCCCGAGCATGCAACTAGCACTCCTCTCTTCACAAAGCCACTAGATCAATTCCCATGGAAGCTTGTTGCACATGCCGACAAATAAAAAGGGTTAGGCTAACGCCTAGTGAGTTCAAGAGTTTTCAACATTAATAAATATATCGTTAAAAAGGAAGAATGCAATTGAAATCATAGTCTTTCCAAATGATGTGCTTCAAATATGAAAATGACTCGTTTTCCAATAATATGTATTTTAGACGAATGAGACACCAAAATAAACGTTTTCCAAACCAAACTGTTTTAGGGACTAAGACCCCAAAATAAAACGTTCTTTCGTAAATGAATTTCAACCCAAAACCCACTCAAAGGAGAATAGAAAGTGGACTCCCAGTTTATGAAACGCGGATAAACTCTATATCCCGAAACACCCAAAACACAGGTGGGGTATAATACTCAACCCATAAACCATGGATAAAAACCCATATAAACAAAACGTCACCGAAAACATGGATAATAAAACTCAATACCCAAAACAATACATTTCGGTGATGGGAGAGACCCGAATTCTATCGAATGTGGCGGGCACACAAAGTTAAGCCACTTCTCGATGCTCTTGAGCTTCATATAGAGTCATGGATCCCTGTATACGGCTCCTTACCGAGCAACCACCGCAAGATACCCAAATGACTCCAGTGTCTACTCGACCTCTAGATGAGTGTCACCACAAAAGCCACAAATCCCCGTATCCGGCTCACCATGGGCACCACTGAAAGACTTAGCTCCGTATACGGCTCTGCAGTGCACCACCGCAAGCTTCCATAAAAACATGACTTGGGGACCACTCACTAGACTTCAAACGCGAACACTAAATTCCACGATGAGTAACCAGACTGGATTACAAACGGGCATCGAGTTCAACCAACCACGATTTATACCTCGAGCCCTTTAATAAAGGTTACACGATTATCGAGTTCAACCACCCACGATCTATACCTTGAGCTCCTGCTAGCCATAAACAATTTACAGTCCCAAAACGGGGATAAAGTCTCCAACAAATCCAAATGACTAACTCATATACCTATGGATCCAATGCATTACAACCTAAAACGTTAAATGACTCAGACGAATGAACTAACACATTCAAACATGTAACTCTCAAATAAGATGCAACTAAGTACACCATACGTTCAAGGCTCCTTAACGAGCTACAAAAACTGAACAAATGTTCCAAAGACTCATCTGAGTATAAATCAAGCCCCAAAAGGGCATAATAGACGTTCGACTAAAATACGCGAGCCAATATGGTTGTATAATCCAAAATACATCTTTTCCCAAAATCTTTGTTTCTCAATTCACAATTGGCCTTCGGCCCAAAACCCAAACAGGTTTACTATTTCTAAAATGTTCCCAAGGTCGGGAATGACCAAAGCTAAAGGACTCACACCTTCATACTTTCCAAAACGTCCCATCTCATTAATGATGCATAAAACCCGACAAACACTTAAAAGTGCATTTTTGACCAAATATCCATTTATGCAATAAATCATCAAAATACATTCGTTTATGACACATTTATCAAAATGCCCAAAAATCCCAAATGTGAGTGTTTTATAAGGTTTATAAAGCCAAGCACTTCGAATAATCAAAAGTTACCAAATAACTCAACAATTGATAATTTCATGTAAAACACATAAACACTTTAAAATGGACATTTTGGCATGTACAACGTTTTCACAAATCAAATTGAACTCACCTTGCTAGATTTAGGCTAAATCAAGATTTCACCCCACTTAGAGCTAGGGGTGTAAATGAGACGAGACAACTCGCGAGCTACTCGAGATCGACTCGGTCAAAACTCGGTCAACACTCGACTCGAATAGACTCGACATACTAACGAGTCGAGTCGAGCGCACTTGATACTCGACTCGATAAGCTCGTGAGATACTCAAATATATTTTATATATAATTAATTTTATATTGTAATTTATAAAATATAATGTAATTTTTTTTAATAATAGTAAGAATTAATCGAGAGAGAAAAATAATTAGCGTTTGTTTCATGAATCAAAACCAAGGAAAATCACCTAAAAATTGTAATAAACAAATTACATAGATTAAACTCAAGTAGATAAAAAAAAGAGGGGCCTTTCTTTCAAAAAGAAAAAAAAGAGAGGTACCAAAAATAAAGTTAACTAAAAAATTATATGCATTTGGTGGACCTTTCATCCCACATCGCTAGCTAAAGAGCTCTTTTGCTTCATTTGATGGTTATATATACAACCCTTCTCCCCTCAAAACTCAATTACTTTTCCATCAATTATGGTATTAGCCTAGTGATTTGAGCCTATTGGCTTGAATTCAATGTTTTGAGTTTATTTGGGCTTAGTGACTTGAGCCAATTGGCTTGGTTTAATAATTTTTTGTTATATATTAAATGAGTTTGAGCTTGAAACGAGCTTGTTTCGAGCTTGAAACGAGTTCGAGTTCGAGCTTCTTTCGAGCTTGAAACGAGTTCGAGTCGAGTTTGAGCTTGGGAATTGGCTTTCGAGTTCGAGTCGAGTTTGGATTTTTACTACTCGTGAGTTTTCGAGTCTAGTTCGAGCTTGAGAATTAGCTTTCGAGTTTGAGTAAAGTATTATGATACTCGAGCTCGTCTCGCATCATTTACACCCCTACTTAGAGCATTCTTGAAGAAACTTGAATCTTCAAAGCCAAAGCTTCCAAAACCTAGATCCATAAATTTCAACCACAAATATTTACATCCAACCATTTAGGAACAGTCCCCAAAAATTAAACATGAAGATCTCAACTGATACCAAAATCCTAATTTCCATGGATGAAGAAAATAGGAGCTTACCTTGAGCATAACTTAATCCACCACTCAACATACTTCTAGGTCACCAAAACTAGCCACAAACTTCAAATCTTCAAGATGGTGAAAATGGTTGGGATGAAACCCTAAGAAACTTGGTGAGGAAGATGAAGATGGAGGGATTATGGTTCTAGCTTTCAAAACTTGTTAGATGATGAAGAATCATCTAATTTTAGGAGGAAAAACCCAAAAAATGGGTTAGGGTTCATTTGGGGGGAATGGGGTTCGGTTTGGGAGAGAAAGGGGAGGAGTTTTGAGAGTTTTGAGAGAAAAATAGGGAGAAAAAGGAGGTTTCCCCCTTTTTATTCGCACAGGGGCTTCGCGCAGTTGGTGGTGTGGTTTGACCCGCGCGGAGAGTTGCGCCGCGTTCTGGAGTTGGGACGGGACAAAGCCCCGCGCGGATGACTGCGCGGTTTCACTCGTGCGGTGAGTCGTGCGGAACATTGCCGACCCTCTCTGTCATCCTCTTGGTTACTTCGCTCAACATCGGATTAGGGCAAAAACTCCTAGAATTCGAGGTGTTACATCATTTGTGTATTTGATCTTATAAACCATTTGGAAAATGCGTATTATTGTGTTATGAGACATTTTGGAAATATAAGGGTATGAGTTCATTTGGAAAATGCTTTCCCTCAACCAATGATGAGTTTTGAGTTAATCATACTTTTGGTCGTTGTGTTTGCATAACCCGTTGTAGAGTTTTGAGTATGATGGCGTTTATTATGTGTCATTTGAGAGTTACATGTTTTGGGTGCTTTGGTCATTCAATTGGAGTCATGTAATGTTAGACTGTGTTGCAAGGGATCCATAGGCACGTAAGTCTGTCTGTTCTGGGAAGGCATGTGATGTTGGTTATAACTGTTGACCGTTTGGGTCGCTAGCGAGTAGACAATAGAGGACGCAAGCCTTTGAGGTGCAACTCTTCTAGATTGGATAGGAACCCTTGTCTGTAAGACCTTGAGGTGTAACTTGACGGAGTATGCACTAGAGGCATAAATGGTTTGAGGATTGTGATGTTTGTTATGGCATGGGAACTAGAACCGGGATAGGTGGTGAAATCCAATAACATAACGGGTGGCCCCATTCACGTGTTCTCATCACCCAATATGTAAACGAGTCTCCCCCATCGTCGATCATTAGTATTATAAATGTTAACGTCGTATCTTACTATCATTGGTTTTGTGTGGTCGAAGGTAAATGATGACCTTAATATTGGGTTTCTCCCACATATATTAAGGTTTGAATGAAATACGTCATTCCCATGTTTTGGTATTTGGTTTCCCTCCATTTTATGGTTGTGTGAGTATTGGGCCTAATGTCCGTGTTTTCGGTGACGTTTGTTTATATGGATTTTCATCCATGGTTTATGGGTTGAGTGTCATGTCCCACCCGTGTTTTGGGTGTTTCGAGATATAAAGTTTTATCCGCGTTTCATAAATTGGGAGTCCGCTTTCTATTCTCATTTTGAGTAAGTTTTGGGTTGAATCTAAATTTACGAAAGAACGTTTTATATTGGGATCTTAGCCGTAAAACAATTTGGTTTGGATAACGTTTATATTGGTGTCTCCTTCGTTTAAAATGCATATTATTGGAAAACGAGACGTTTTCATAAATGAAGCATATCATTTTGAAAGATTATGATTTCAATTGCATTCTTTCTTTTTAACGATATATTTATAAATGTTGAAAACTCTTGAGCTCACTAGGCGTTAAGCCTAACCTTTTTATTTGTCGGCATGTGTATCAGGTTCCAATTGGGGGTTTGGTTCTAGCAGTGCAATGAGGAGATGAGCACTAGATTTACACGAGGGTAAGTAGTTGGGTGGAGTCTTCCGCACTTGGAGATAGTGACTGTTACTGAGTTTTAGTAACACCCGTACCTATTATAGATCGTGTTTAAGGATTGAAATACGTTTATTGAAGTTAAATCTTAAATTGTTGTTGTAGATGTTTCCATTATCGATGTATTTAGAAAATTTTATATTAGTTGCTATTTCTAGATTTGAGGGTGTTACAAAACTCGTCAAGGATAACAAGGATGATGATGTACGGTACGTTCAAAATGGCACCTGGCCAGTGTCATGGTGAACCTGCATGTTACATGTGTATACTTGAAATGCCTTGGTATGATGACCGTTGGGGTAGTGAGAAAGTTTCTAATCAAGTAGCCACAAAGGGTTGATGTTTATGGCATTGTCATCTTGGAGTGATGGTTAAGCACGATGAATACACTAAGTTGACCATTCTGGGTCAGAGTTATTGGTCAAATTAGGACCATAGGCTTGTTGAATTAGCTCTATTTCAAGAAGAAATGGTAAGTTAATCAAATTAGTGTGATTATTGCTTTAAGATGTTTGAGCACCCGGATGACGATAGTGTGACTAGGAAATTGAGAAGTGTGGTTCTATGATGTTGAGTGTCAACCAAAATTCATGCACGAATTTTATTTCTGAAATAAGTTTGCACCAATTACTTCCCATGTTTCCCAAATCATAAAGTGAAATATATTACGAGATTTGGAAAAAATGTTTAGCACGCATCATATTTTAAACCGTGAATTTAAACATGCATGAAATTGTTTTATTGCAATTGGTTGCAAATTTTTATTGAAAATTTCTTCATCCCCGTTTCTTGTCTAACGCTATTTTCGGATGTTGTAACATCCGTGTTTATTGATATTTGGGGTATTGGACAAGTAACTGAGAAATTATAACCTTGACATTGGATCTCCTCCACGTATGTTAAGGTTTTAAAGGAAAAGTTATTACCATGATATTGCGTCTGAGTTTTCTTGGGAATTATAGCATGTGCGAGTTATGTTGAGTTTTATAGGATATTATTTCGCGACGTTTTTCGACGCGTGAGCGAACATTGAAATGCGTAAGTTTTAATTATGTTGCGTGTAAATTTACGAGTTTATTAAGCGTCGTGTCTTATACAAGTTTTGTTGAAAAGTGTCAACTTACTTTACATTGCGATAAAAAGGGAAATTCTTGGGATTATGACATTTTAGTCATAACCTTGTCTTATGCCTTGGTGTGGGAAACAAGGATTTTGGCACTGCTTGATTTTCTTTTGTGTCAATAGGTTTTATGAAAATTTTGTTGGGTCTTGTGGAGTCTATTTTGCGACATTTTGCGTCGCATAAGAAGAACCTTGAAACACGTATACTTGCATTATTGTATGCGTTAGCTTATGGGTCTTTGTTTAATATTTTTGTCTCATGTGGGTTTGCACATGTCCTTTCGCAACCGTAAGAGACGTTTTGGGAGTTTTGTTGATGAATGTTATCCCACAGGTTATTTTGGGAAGTTTTAATGTCGTGTGGCTTCTCTTTTGGGTTTTATACAAAATTATGTCATTGTATGTTATTTAACATTTGAATTGATTTACACTTTCGTGCTAGTAAGCATGTGAAAGACCTTTAAGGGTTCGAGATGAACTTCTGCTTTATGACTTCTTCAGTTGTGGATTCTATTGTTATCGTCTCACGTAATGCATTATATTGATTTACTGGTATACATGATTTTATAGCCACCATTTTTGGACAATTGCATTTTATTCGTGTGGTCCAAGGTTTGAAAACCGATTAAAAAAAATTATTTACGTTTGAGCAAGTCGTATGTACCTAATGTTCTACTAGGTTTGGGAAATGGACTGATGTATGTGAGTCTTGTTAGAAATTTCACCCCATGACATTTTGTGGTTTGATAAAAAGAATTTTTTTAAGTGGAAATTGTGAAGCCCTCTTTTGGAGTTTGTACGAACGTTGTTGCATATGTTATAGTGCAGAAAATTATTTTCACTTACACAGTATAAATTAATGCATGCTAGGATCATAGTGGTATATTTGAAAATTTTGTGGCGTATCTTTGTTATTACCATTATTAACGTGAGTGATGATCAAGTGAATTTCGAAATGGTTTTTATATGCATGGCATTGGTGACCACTTGCACACCTATCGGGTAAGCGGTAGTGGATTTTATACGTGCGATTAATTGTTATAAAGCTTTTGCATTCGGAGGTTTTATAAAATTTTGACTTGGCATGTTAATTTGAAAAACCTTGAACTCATTAGGGCTATAGATTTAAACCCCCCTATCGTGAAAGGAGTGGTAATGAGGGACTAGAGAAGTCCTTGGGAATTAAAGTGTCGGATGATCCGACTTGTGACCAGTTTTGAGTTTTGGAGTTCAGCTTTATGAGCAGGATCACGTATGAATAATCGAGGTGTTAGATTAATGTATTATCCCGATTATTTTAAGTCGTGACCTTCTCGTTTCGATAAATCTTTAAGTTGAGCCTTGTGTTGTGGCTTGCTAAAGGTTGGAATTGAATTGATGATTGTTGATAGGCGACATGTTATGTGTCGGTGGTGTACCATCTCTATGAGTATTCGAGAATATTAAGGATGTTGTGGTTTGTCCGTGAAGTTGTATGTTTGGAGTTTTATTACCATATTATGTGTCAACTTTGAATCTTTTGGGGGTCGACTCAGGGCAAGCCGACTTGTTCTTTCGAAGTCAGTGATCTTTGGAATGTTTGGAAGCATCCCCGTTGGATTAGGAGAAATGTTAGCCTCGCTGTGGTGGAACTTAAAGGAAGTTAGATGTTGGTAATTAAGTATTGATCCATATGATTTTCTTGATATGGTAAATTTTGGGAATTCTTTGGGTTGATGTTGGTCATTGGAGTACGGATTCAGAATCGTGTGGAGCTAGAATGATTTAAGCAATAAAGAGTTGAGGTGGTATGTGTCCCTAAGGTTGGGAGACAAACGAGATCGTATGGTTAGAAATTACTCCAGTAAGTTCGATGTTCACTGTAGTATGAGATAAACATATCACTGTGGATATTGAAGGTAAAAGTCTTCACAGAAACCAGTATGTTAGATGCGGCAGCAGGTCGTCTAGTTTTAACTCAAGGACGAATCGGGTTGATGTCAGGGTCGCACCGGCAGGGTCGCGGTCGGGTTATTGCATTTTAAAAAACCCTTGGCTGAAATTAGCAACACACGCACACAACACAGGTCGATTGGGGCGATTTTTGACTCTCTTTTTGGGCGATTTTGGCGATTTGAACTTCCTCCCTCTCTCATTTTCATCGATTCCTTCCATTTTTTGTTGCTCCTTTGTGTAATCCCACCTCTCAAGTAAGTAATCTTTCTCTTTCTCACTCTATCTCACCTACATTGTTGAAATTGCAAGGTTAGGTCACCATTCTCTTTCATGTTCAAATTTTTGTGGAATTATGCAATGATTTAGGTTTGGAGTTGTACATTAACTGTTAATACATCATTTGACTTCACATTGTTCATCTTTCACAATTTCACCATGGATTGAAGTTAGGGTTTTGCATGTATGCTTCATAGACTTGTACATTTTGGGGGTTTTAGAGAAATTGCTAGTATAATGGATCTTGTTGAAGTCCTACATGCTAATTCACCTAAAACTCGCTATTGTTTGCATTGTGTGCCCTAAGCACCCAAAATTGAAGCTAAGTTCATAGATTGTGATGATGAACTCATACATGTTCTAAGATTGCCCAATTTTTATATGTATGTTTCTAGTGACCTAATGTAACCACATTGTTCAATTGAAAGTTTTGCCATGTTGTTAACTAGTATTACTCATTCTTGGCTTGTTAAATGTGGTTAGTTAAACTTGCTTAGTGGATGGTATGATATTATGCTCGCATTGCACATTGTTGATCATCCATACACCTTGTTTCGGGTAGTTGTTTGTGCGCTCATTTTTAGGATTTGTGACTCTCGTCTCATGTTAATTAGGGGTAAGCTAAGTTGTGATACTCATTGTGGAATGTAATGTGAACTTTATGCAATTGTGTTTTGCGTCCCTTTGGTTGATTTTTGCACATTTATTCAAGCCTTAATGTCACTCATAGGCTTGAATGGTGTGCAAGGGTAGACCATTAGGACACTTCGTGCATTTTCACTTCGCTTGATCATCATAACTTCGTACATTTCTCGAAACATGTTACTGTGTCAGTTATTTCATTTTTTTATATAAACTATTATTCGTGGCTTAGCTCTCCAATTTTCTTGTAGATTCCCAACATGGTGCGCAGTGCTCATCTCACTAAAGATCGCTACCAGCTCTTTAATGAACTTGATGAAGCTGAACAGATTGCCCTTGCGAGTGCACCGAACGCCGACTACCAAAACAGATATGGCAATATGCGCGGACGCGGCCTTCTCTCGGAAAAAGGCATTTCATGTGTCGGTTTAGACACAACCATAATTCCGGACACCATTACAACTCGCAATTGGGCTCGCTTTACCAGTACCCCGCCGAAGTATCACCCTACACTGGTACGTGAGTTCTATGCCGCAATGGTCCCAGAGGTTTTCAAGGCCAGCGGCGTTGTGTGGGTTCAAGGCACGCAAGTGGTGCTTACAGCAACCGCGATCAATGAATATTTGCACACAACACCACCCGCGGATAACTTCGCCCGCCTTGATGGTATGCCCGCCCATGTCCTACGGAATTGCACTACCGACGATCTATCTGCGAGTCTGCGTCGTGATCAATCAAATGCTTGGGATCCCGGGCATGTTGATTTGAGCCATGGGGACCTTCTTCCGGACTTGTCATTCTGGTCCGTCTTCATCAAACACAATCTATTACCATCGCGGCACCGCACAATCATTTACCTTGAGACCGCTCAACTGCTTTACGCCATCCTGCATGACGTCCATTTTGATGTTGGACGCATCATTCTAGGCCAAATTCTTAAGACCGGTTGCGAAAGGCGAGGCCTCCTCTATTTTCCATGCCTCATTACCCATTTCTGTAGGATGGCTGGGATAGGCGCAACTTTTGATGAGGCTGTCCTTGAGGCACCCATGTCTGATATAGGTAAGATGGCCTATAATTCTTATTGCACACATCATAGGTTGCCCAACCTCCCTACTGAGGGTCGATATCGGAACAGAGGGCGAGGAGCAGCGGCGCAAAACCAACCTGGGGCACGGCAAGGTGCAGCAGCTGGGGGCGCCGGACCACAACTACCCCTGGGTGGTGGTTATCGGGGAGTTCCGCCCCCTTGGGCGACAGAGATTAGAGAGACGGTGCAGGAGTTGCGCGTAGGACAGCAGGCTCATGGTGAGATTCTGAGCGAGATGCGCGAGGGACAGGGGCGTACGAACCAGCGTATTGATCAGGTATATCAGCTTGTGGATAGGCGGTTCACCAATGTGAGTTACGCCCGAGGACCCCGCAATGTTATTTATGATCCATCCTCCTCGCAGCCGCAAGAGGGCGACGATTGACTGGTTTGTTTTCCTTTCATTTTGTTCAAGCTGTTTATGTTCACTTATGTCATTTCTACCATTTCAACTGTGATGGTTCCCTTGTTCACACAATGCTTTGGAACTGATGGGGCACATTGGGGACAATGTGTCTCAAAGGTTTGGAGTTGTTGTCTCTGAAAAATTTTAGTGGGTTGTCTTGTATGAACTCTTATTTTGATCAGTAGAAATGTATTAACTGTTTAATGCCTAATTAATCGAAATGGATACATATGCTGGTAATATTGGTTGGGTGAGTTAGAAAAACTTTTCTTGACATGAAAACTTGTTGTTGAGTCATGCTTGTAGAGAAATAGAGTAGTTGTGTACATAATTGTGGACATTAGTAGAGATCACCTTAGTGAGATTTCGAGCTTTAATGCCTTCATTTCTGAGCGATGCTTCAACCTTGTTCACCATTTTTATACACGTTTCAATTCTTTCAATTTGATAGTTCGATCTCATATATTTTTTTTGCATTGAGTAGTACAGATTGGTCTTTAAATTTTAACATGTGTATTACTTGTGAATCATGTGGACTTTGATAAACGATATCGGGTTTTTTGTGCAATTTTTGTCGATCTATCAGTTCTAACCTCCCTTTCTATACCCTTTTGTCGATGCGTGATCCCGTAACCACTTTGTAGCCGTTATTTAAGCCTAAATACTTTGACTTAGCCGGATACACTAACCTACCCCGTAGTCTAAGTGCATCATGGATTGAGAAAGATGGCCAAAAGCGTCAGAACAATTCTGGGGGTGAATCGATAAAAGCCGTGAAAGAGTTGAAAAAAAAGAAAAAAAAAGAGAGAGAAGTTGGCTTGCAGCCATGATTGATGGAAGTCTTGCTTTGGATATGTGGTTGTGTACAAGAAGAAGAGAATGTGAAGCTACTCTTAGTTTTGATGCACTTAGGACTAATGAAGCCATGACCATTCGGTATATTCCTTATTCTTAACCCGTTTATATCCCCTTAAGCTCCGATTGATCTTTTAGAAAGCATGATTTGTGAACAATACATGTGTAATTCATATCATACTACTCAATTCCTTCCATGAGATCTTATTTGACTTTAGCGTGTTTCTATTTATCACATGCGAATGATCTTGCTATTCTGTTGTACATTAACTCTCCCGCATGTGTTTGTGATGAGTGTGAACCTAGGACTCAGTGTTAAGAGAGCATCCCGTGAGGTTAGGGTCGAAGAGAAATCCTCCACTAGTTGTGTACATGATGAAATTAATCTTGAAAAACGTGTGCTTGATAATAGTTTCATGTCAATAATAGTTTTACCTATGCTCAGTCGAATCAAGAACCCATGGAATGTATGCTGGTTCTTATTAACTTTGTATTACTATCTCCTTGTTTTCTTTGACTAAAATGCTTGTTCATGCGGCCCCTTTCGAAAACCCATCACTTTTGTAAGCTTGCCTGTATGTTATGTTTATGTTTCTTTACGCCAATTTTTGCTTGAGGACAAGCAAAAGCTAGGTTTGGAGTTGTTGATAACTTCGTTATCTGATGGGTTTTTACCCCCCGAATCATAAGTTTACGGCTCGTCTTGGAGTAAGAATTGGCAGTTCGGACTAATATTTTGAGCAAGTGTTGTGTAAGATTACAAGATGTAAAGTGGAAGAAAAATTGCCTATTATTACTCCACTTTGACATCCCGGACGAAGAAAGCATCGAACCAAGTGAACGGGTGAAAAAAACTGAAATTCGGAGCCATGCTACTGTGCCATGCGATAGTGACATATGTCACAATCGCGGGCACAGTCGCGCAACTTGTACCGCGGGTGTGGAATCTCGCGCGATAGTGCCACGCGATTGTGACTTTGTCACTGTCGCGGGTCACTGTTGCGGTCGTGGTCTGAGGGTATAAAAAGCTGCAGAAAGTTAATGTTTAGGGTTATCTCGGGATTGTTGGAGGCTAGACCCTAGGGGAGCTGTTCTAAACCATTTTCAGAGCAGAATAGAAGATTTTTACTGATTTGGAAGGTGGAAACGACTTTTGGAGCTAAAAGTTGGTAGTGTGTATCAATCATTGAGGGAGTTTTATCATTACACTTGTATTTTGTTGAGAAACAATGTATTTGGGTGCTGTCATCTTCTTCTCTATGGTTTTACTTGTTATTAGTAACATGAACTAAACCTCTTGAGGTTGGGGGAAGGATGGATTTTGGTTTTATACCGTTAGATATATGATTATTGCATTTTATTGAGTTAATACACTTGTTGGTTGAAGTTTGTCTATCTTGTTCTTATTGTTTATGAGATTGGCCATCTTATTCATCTTTTGGTTGTATTTCCTCTTGAGAAATTGATTTTATAACTTGATAAAAGTTAGATAAACCTAGGGTGAGATATTGGATAGAGATATACCAAGTAAACCCTAGTTTGTGTTTGTGATTCTTATGCTTAATGAGTTGAATGCTTATGTGTATTGGTTGAGAGACTTCAATATATATTACATGATACATTCTTGCTATTGCTCGAGAGAGAGTAGTGAGTATATTTGGAATTGCTAAATTTAACCTTGTGTATTGAGTCATTTGAATGTGTGTTATTTATTTGTTGGTGTAATCCAAATGAAATCCGACCCCTAGCCTTTCCCTTGTCATTTAAGTATTCTCTTTGTGGTGCTTGAATCAGTTGTTGAATAGTATTCCCGTGCTTGCTTTCATTGTCTCTTGATAAGTAGTTAATTAATCATTCTCAAACCAATTTTATCAGCAGTTCAATTAGTAGTTGTGGTAGCCTTTGTGGTACTTAAACTCGTAGTTCCTTGGATCGATACTCGTACTTAGTACGTATTACTTGATTGACACCGTACACTTGCGGTAGATTTGGAGGGTTGCATAAACCGTCCATCAAGTTTTTGGTTTGTACCGTAAGTTCATGAGGCCTGGCGCGATAGTGACGGTGCGATCCTGACATGTCACAATCGCGAGTCAGGGTCGCGCCATGTGTACCGAGGGCAAAAAAATTTCATGGCGTGTCACACTTGCTGTCACTATGGCATATGATCAAAGATGGGGTATTTTGGCTGGTTTTCATGGGAAAACACATTGCCAAACTCAAAAACGCTATTATAGACAAAAATACAACTAACCTTGGTGGGTTGCCTCCCACCCAGCGCCTTATTTAGGGTCGTGGCACGACCTTGACGATCTTCAAGTTGGTGTAGAGAGCAAGACGGAGTCCTTGCTTTGCATTGGTTCGCCTTCCAAATATGGCTTTAACCTTTGGCCATTTACATTGAAAATCTCCCCATCATCACCCTTTAGCTCGATGGCCCCGTATGAATGGACTTTAACCACAACGAACGGACCGGACCATCGTGATTTCAGCTTACCGGGAAATAACCGAAGACGAGAGTTGAACAAAAGCACTTTTTGACCTTCATGAAACGTTTGGTTCATGATGAATTTGTCATGAAAACGTTTTGTCCGCTCCTTGTAGATGCGTGCACTTTCGTACGCTTCTAGATGAATTTCGTCGAGCTCATTAAGTTGCAAAGTTCGCTTCTTCCCCGCTGCATCTAACTCAAAATTAAGGGTCTTGATTGCCCAATATGCGCGGTGCTCCAGTTCCACTGGTAAGTGACATGATTTGCCAAAGACTAATCGGTATGGCGACATACCTATGGGCGTTTTGAATGTTGTACGGTACGCCCACAGTGCGTCATCAAGCCTTGCCGACCAATCTTTTCTAGAAGCACTAACCGTCTTTTCCAAAATTTGCTTAAGCTCTCGGTTAGATACTTCGGCCAGCCCATTGGCTTGGGGATGATAGGGTGTGGTGACCCGGTGAGTGACAGAGTACTTTTTAAGTACGACATCCAAGTATAGGTTGCAAAAGTGACTTCCACCGTCACTCACCAATGCACGCGGAACGCCAAACCGTGAAAAGATATGCTTACGCAGAAAGTTGATAACAACCTTGGAGTCGTTTCTTGGGGACGCAATTGCTTCGACCCACTTAGATACATAATCCACCGCCACTAGAATATATTCGTTTTTATAAGACGGCGGAAATGGACCCATGAAGTCTATGCCCCAAACGTCAAATATCTCCACTTCCATGAAGATTTTCATGGGCATTTCGTTTCTTTTGGAGATATTCCCGACTCGTTGACATCTATCACAAGAGGCAATGAAATTCCGAGCATCTTTGAACAAAGAGGGCCAGTAGAATCCGGATTGTAAGACTTTAGACGCGGTGCGATCGTTGCTGAAGTGACCGCCACACTCGAGAGAGTGACAATGCTTGAGCACATTAAGTTTTTCTTCGTCTGGCACACAACGTCTAATCATACCATCTCCACAATGTTTGTATAGATATGGCTCCTCCCAAAAATAGTGCTTCACATCAGCAAAGAACTTACGCCTCTGATGTGAGCTAAAGCCGTGAGGAGCTACATCGCTCGCCAAAAAGTTTACCACGTCCGCATACCATGGGTCGGATACCCCAATGGCATACAAACGCTCATCTGGAAAGTATTCATTTATGGGAACCACATCTTCTCTCTCCAATCCCTCCAATCTTGACAAATGATCCGCGACAAGATTCTCCGTCCCCTTCTTGTCCACTATCTCAATGTCAAATTCCTGCAAAAGTAAAATCCAACGGATTAATCTTGGTTTTGCATCTTTCTTTGACATAAGATATTTTAAAGCGGAATGATCAGTGTAAATAATGATTTTAGACCCAACAAGGTATGATCTAAAATTTTCACATGCAAACACTACGGCTAGCAATTCCTTTTCAGTGGTGGCATAATTGACTTGTGTCGCATCCAAGGTTTTGCTAGCATAGTATATTGCGTGAAGTTTCTTATCCTTCCGTTGGCCCAAAACAGCCCCCACGGCTAAGTCACTAGCATCACACATGACTTCGAAGGGTAAGGTCCAATCTGGTGCGGTGAGAATTGGTGCAGATGTGAGTTCTTTCTTGAGCCTATCGTAGGCTACTTCACAGCTTTCCGTGAACTCAAACTTTGCATCCTTGAAGAGTAACTCGGAGAGGGGCTTGGCAATCTTAGAAAAATCTTTGATGAAACGACGATAGAACCCCGCATGACCCAAGAAGCTACGAATCCTTTTTACAGAAGTCGGATATGGAAGTTTATCAATCACTTCAATCTTTGCCTTATCGACTTCGATACCCATGGCGGACACCTTGTGGCCCAATACAATTCCTTCCGTCACCATGAAGTGACATTTCTCCCAATTCAAGACTAAGTCGGTGTCTTGACATCTCTTGAGGACCATCTTGAGATTTGCTAGACAAGCGTCGTAAGAGTCCCCAAAAATAGAGAAGTCATCCATGAATATCTCCATCGTCTTTTCTATCATGTCGGAGAAGATAGCCATCATGCAACGTTGAAATGTGGCGGGTGCGTTGCATAATTCGAAGGGCATACGACGATAGGCAAAAGTACCGTATGGGCATGTAAACGTTGTCTTTTCTTGATCTTTGGGGGAGATCGGGATTTGGTTATAACCCGAATACCCATCAAGAAAGCAATAATAAGCGTGCCCGGACAATCTCTCCAACATTTGGTCAATAAACGGCAAGGGGAAGTGATCTTTTCTTGTGGCGTTGTTGAGTTTGTGGTAGTCAATGCAAACTCTCCAACCGATAACCGTTCTTGTTGGGATCAATTCATTCTTCTCATTCTTTACCACAGTTACCCCACCTTTCTTTGGGACTACTTGAACGGGGCTAGTCCAAGGACTATCAGAAATTGAATATATAATCCCCGCATCAAGAAGCTTCATGACCTCCTTCCTCACCACCTCTTTCATATTAGGGTTCAATCTTCGTTGGTGCTCAACGGATGGTCTATATCCATCTTCCATCTTTATCCGGTGCATGCAAAAGGAAGGGCTCAACCCCTTCAAATCGGCAATTGTCCACCCGATGGCGGATTGGTGCTCCCTCAAAACTCGAAGCAACTTTTCTTTTTCCAACTTACTTAGTTGTGATGAAATTATCACGGGCAATGTAGAATTTCCCCCTAAGTAAGCGTACTCTAAATGAGACGGTAATGGCTTGAGCTCTAGTTTCGGAGGCACTTCCGCCGACGGTTGGGGTTTGACATTTTTAGGTCCCAACTCTTCAAACTGTTGGTGCCTTGAGAATTTTCGGAAATGTGTGGCCTCCAATTGCATCACGCATTCCACACCTTCGTCTTCATCGCTTTCTCCTTCGTAACAACTATTCATTAACACATTTCCCATTTCATCATCAGTCGCTTTTCTGTCAAATGCCTCTTGTACCACTCGGTCAACAACGTCCACGCTAAAACAAGCATTCGCATCATTTTTGCTTCGGGTACAATTGAATACATTGAAAACGGCCTCTTCATCTCCCACCCGTAAGGTCAATTTTCCACCTTGGACGTCAATCAATGCGCCTCCGGTTGCTAAGAAGGGCCTTCCGAGAATTAGAGGTACATCGACGTCCTCTTCCATGTCCAAAACAACAAAGTCAACGGGGAAGTAGAATTTCTCGACTTTAGTTAGGACATCTTCAATGATACCATGTGGGTGTTTGATGGAACGGTCCGCCAATTGCAATGTGACCCTTGTCGACTTGATTTCACCAAGACCAAGCTTCCTGAAAATAGATAAAGGCATAAGATTAATACTTGCACCTAAATCACATAAAGCTTTACCAAACTCAAAATCACCAATATGAATAGGAATAGTAAAACTCCCTGGATCCTTAAGCTTGGGTGGAAGCTTGTTTTGGATGATGGCACTACATTCTTCAGTGAGTGCGACGGTGGCATGCTCTTCAATCTTTCTCTTGTTGGACAAAATGTCCTTCAATAACTTTGCATAAGAGGGCATTTGAGCTAATGCATCCGTGAAAGGAATATTGATTTGTAACTTTTTAAAGACCTCCAAGAATTTAGCGAATTGTTGTTGGTCCTTGTATTCCTTAAGTCGGTTGGGAAATGGTATTGATGGTTTGTATGCTTTCACAATCGGTTTAGATGACGACGGTGCCTCTTGTGCCTTCTTGGGTGTTTCAACAACATCTTCAACCTCAACTTCAATAAGTTCCGGCTCTTAAGTGATTGGTGCTTCTTTCTCCTCGAAATCCATGTCATCTCTAGTTGGATCCTTAATCAGCGGCTTCCCACTCCTAAGAGTAACGACCTTGCAATGTTCTCGTGGATTTGGCTCGGTTTGACTAGGCAATTTGCCTTGGATCCTTGAAGAGTGTGCATCTGCGAATTGACCAAATTGCCTTTCGAGATTCCGAATGGCAATGGTATTTTGTTCATTGCTTTGCACCACCGCTTTAATTGTGGCCGCATTCTGCTCGTTACCTTGTATGACCGCTTTGATAGTTGCACCTTGTTCACCGATCACCGTATCCATCTTTGATAAATATTGCATCATCATCTCCTCCAACCCCGATTTCTTTTCGCTTGAGGATCCCTCCCCATCGTTTCTCATGTTTTGGTTTCCTTGATGATGGAAACCGGGGGATTTGAAATTCTGGGATGAAGAAGAAAATTGATGTTGGGCTTGGGCTTGTTGATTTTGATGTTGTTGTGACCGACCCATATCACTCCTAGATTGATCCCCTTGGTTTTGTTGATTTGACCAAGAGAAGTTAGGGTGATTCCTCCAACCCGGATTATATGTATTTGAGAAAGGGTTGTTGGGTTGTCGGTTGGGTTGGTTTTACATATAGTTCACTTGCTCAACATTGTTTGCATCCAATGAAGTCACAATGTGGCACTCTTTGGTAGAGTGAGAATCTCCACATATCTGACAAGCTACATTGCCAACTGCCTTCACCGTCATGTTCCTTAGTTGGTTTGTTAGCCTAGAGATTTGGGCTTTCAAAGAAGAGATCTCTGATGAATCTTGTGAGCTAGATCCAGTTGGCCTTCTTAGTTGGCCACTCCTTTCGGAATGCCATTGATAGTTGTTGTCGGCCATTTCGCATATCAAAGCATAAACGTCATCATAAGACTTTGACATGAGAGATCCCCCCGCTGCAGAATCAACAGTGGCTTTAAAGTTCGGGTGGAGAGCATTGTAGAACATTTCAATGATCAGCCATGGTTGAAGACCATGGTGGGGGCACTTTCTGAGCAATTCCCTGTATCTTTCCCAAGCATCATAGAGTGATTCTTGGTCTAATTGCTTAAACTGCGTAATTTCTGCTCGCAATCTTGCAGTACGAACGGGAGGGAAAAACTTTGATAGAAAGGCCTTCACAAGTTGGTCCCATGTGGTGATCTGTCCGGCAGGGATACTTCTTTGCCACGACTTGGCCCGATCACACAAGGAAAATGTGAAGAGCCTAAGACGAATGGCCTCCGGTGGGACTCCGTTCATCTTGAAAGTGTTGAGAATCTCACTGTATCTCTCAAGATGACCAACCGGGTCTTCATGAGGTAGCCCCCCAAACTGTTCTTGCTTGATCATGCTTATGATGGCCGGCATGATTTCAAAGTTGTTAGCCTCCACATTAAGAGCTTGAATGCCCTGTTGTGAGCCATCATAAGTGGGACACGAGAAATCTCTTAAAGCTTGATTGTTCGCCATCACGTGTTCTTGTTCTTGCTCTCTTCTCCTTAATCGAATTGTGCGTTCGATTTTCGGATCCAAAGGCAATATCGCTCTTCCTCGGTTACGTCTCCTTGGCATGCACTAGAGTGAGTGCCTGAAAACAAACCCAAAGAATAGTAAGTAAAAATAATGGAATTAAAGAATAATGTCCAATCTAGCAGCGCTATAATGGGTAGTGATATTAACACTACAATAGCTCCCCGACAACGGCGCCAAAAACTTGATAGACGGTTTATGCAACCCTCCAAATCTACCGCAAGTGTACGGTGTCATTCAAGTAATACGTACTAAGTACGAGTATCGATCCAAGGAACTACGAGTTTAAGTACCACAAAGGCTACCACAACTACTGATGGCACTAATTATTTAGTGCCATTATGTTTTTTTTCTCTTACTTTTACGATAATTTTTACCTTTTAATCCCAACCTTTGAGTCATTTTAGTTCATTATTTTCTCTTTTCTTGTTTCATGGAGCTAAAGTGTTGAATGACGTGTTTTGCGACTTGGAATGGCTGATTTATATCTATTTTTGGCAGACCTATGCTGCAGCATCTCTGCAGCATCGGACGATGAACAACAGTTTGAAGGGAAGAAAAGGAGCTTATGGTGGACAGCTTGCAACAATATTTTGGGCAGATTTGGGAGTTTCCTGGATCTGATTTGTAGCTGCAAAATATATTTTGAATCTCCTTTTCTTTATTTTATTGTTCATGATGTCATCTTTTGTAGTACAATTATTATTATATTATGTAAAATGTCTTTTTTACCCTCCCTTTCCTAGTATATAAAGGAAGCTTGGGAGGTGTATTTGGGACACATGATCTTCTTACTTAATTGCAATCTTAGCTAACTTGTAGAACATTTTCGAATCTCTTTTGTGATCTTTAAAAATCAAAGTAAGAGAATTGACACTCTCTTGGTTTGATTATTAAAGTCAAGTAATTTAGTAATATATTGAAGTTCTTATTTCTTGCATTTTTATTTACCGCAATTTATTTATCGCAATTTACTTTATTGTTATTTACTTTATCGTCATTTACTTTATCGTCTTTTACTTTTACGTCATTTACATTCTTGTCATTTACATTATGTCTTTTATTGTATGTAATTTATTTTACGCATTTACTTTCCGTATGAGTAGCTAATTTTATTAGTATGGGTGTTTGACGGAAATGTGGGATTTTAAACCAAAGAAAGGTGGGCATTGTTTCGCAATAACAATGATCCACCATTTCATTCAAGTTTTATAAATATCAATAATACTTCTTGACGAACCGATCACTTGCTAAAGTGTTAAAGTGCCGTGGACTTAGAGATAAGCCACGAAAAGCACGTCCGTTTGAATGATATAAGAAGTATACTTGAGAGAGTTACTGATAAGGACAGTTATCATTTATATCTTTCTAAACTGATTTATTCTCGACAAGTTGATCGCTAATCAATAGTGTTAAAGTGTAGAGGACTTAGAGATAAGCCCCTTCGAACACGTCAACTTGAATGATATGGGAATCGGCTCGAGAGAGCGGTTTTTGCAAAGAGATTTGTATCTCCATATATTTTGAGGACTCTATTCCACACTATAAATAGTTGGAGACTACACAGAGATGTGTTTAGTTGAATCTAAACAGTAGTGTGAATATTGAAGTCCGAGAGGAATACCCTCAAAATAGATGGTGTATCTTGATGTGGCAGAACTTCATGCTGCAGCATGCCTGCAGCATGGCCCACTAGAAATTGTATTTAAATCCCACCTGAAAGTCTAACACCCGTACTTATTTTATTCTCTGTTAACTAATTCAAAGTGATAACTCAACCAAACCAAAGTCTTCAAATTCGCCATCTGAAATCATTTCTTTCTTCTACTTTTTATTAAACTTTTACTCCAGTCTCTATGGGACGATATCCGGTACTTTACCGTTTTATTACTTGAAAGACGATATTAGATCTCATTGTATACTTGCTTTGAGGTTTAATTAGCACACGTCTATAGGTGTATTCCAAGCACTGTCAAGTTTTTGGCGCCGTTGCCGAAGATTGGCAAGCTAAAAGTTGTAAAAAGTTTTATAAAGATTTGATTTTTCTACCATCGTTCGAATTTCATTGTGAGAATACCACGTGGGGAATTGTTAGAATTTGGCCCGGACATTGAAGAATTGAAATTAGATCCTCCCGTCATGGAATTACCCCCACCAGGTTTTGAAAATATGGGACCTAGACAACAACATCTTCTAGAAAACCCACAAAGACCACCGCCAATATTCCACGATGCACCACCAATTTTTGGAAATCCACCCGATCACCCTTTTCAACAAAATGCACCAAATCAAGGGAATAATAATAATCATAACCATATTGATGAGGATGTAGAATCTCAAGGTACCAATGAACCGAGAAATGAAGTTCCGAACATAATTAATCTTGCAAATTCCAAAGAGGGAAAAATTATGGACTATGCTATCCCCGATTTTGAGCAATTAAATTCAGGGATAGTTAGACCCCATATTAACGCCCTCCATTTTGAGCTAAAACCCATAATGTTTCATATGTTGCAAACAAATGGAAAATTTGTCGGAATGCCATCGGAGGATCCTCATTCTCATTTAAAATCTTTTATGGAGATCACCGATGCTTTCCTGATCCCGGGGGTATCTAACGATGCCCTGAGACTCACTTTATTTCCTTTTTCTCTAAGGGATCGGGCAAAATCTTGGTTTAATTCTTTGGCACCTGGTTCTGTACCATCATGGATCAACATGGTTGAAAAGTTTTTGCGAAAATATTTTCCACCTACCCGTAATGCTAAGTCCAGAAATGAAATTTGCATGTTTAAACAATTGGACGATGAAGCAATTCCCGATGCATGGGAAAGGTTTAAGGAGTTGTTAAGGAAATGCCCTCACCATGGCATTCCCTACTGTATTCAACTCGAGACATTTTACAATGGGTTAAACCCCATGGCTAAACAAATGCTAGATGCGACATCAGGAGGGGCCTTTACAGCTATTATTTATAATGACGGGTATGAGATTCTTGAAAAGATTTCAGCAAACCATGGACATTGGGTTGATCCACGTGCCCAAACGCAAAAGAGGACTACTGGAATTCATGATGTAGACGCATATACTGCTTTAACAGCTCAACTCACTTCTATGGCCACCATGCTTAAAACCATAACTTCGGGCCAAGGAGCACAACCAGCTACCACTTCACCTATTCCAGCAGTACTCTCGGTGCAATGTGTTTGTTGTGGTGGGGAACACTCTTATGAACATTGTCCTCATAATTCTGAATCTGTAAACTATGTTCATAATAGATCTGGTCCCTACAACAACACTTACAATGCAAGTTGGAAACAACACCCGAACTTTTCTTGGAACAGTCCATGTTTAAATCCACCCGCACAAAAACAACAAGGAATTTCAAATTTTCAACCACAACATCAAGCAAGTAGTTCTCAAAATCATCACCAAGGTTTTCAAACTACTCAACCATCTTTTCAAAACACACCTTCACAAGCTGACTCATCGTCTTCTTTGGAAGCAATGATGAAAGATTTTATGACCCAAACACAAGCTTTCTAAACCCAACAAAACTCTCAAAATCAAGCTCTTTTGAACCAACATATTTTTCAAACTCAAGCAACTCTTAATCAACAAGGTGCCACAATCAGATATTTGGAAACCCAAATTAGTCAACTCGCACTCAACCAGACCAATAGGGCCCTGGGAACTTTGCCTAGTAACACGGAAGCCCCAAGAGCTTTAGGAAAGGAGCATGTGAAAGCAGTGACCGTTAGGAGTGGTAAGAAACTGACAGGAGTTGTGCAAAAAGAACATGAACCTATAACCAAAGTTGAATTTGAAAAAACTATTTTGTCAGAATTTGATGCTACGACATTGACCCCTGCTGTTGAAATACCACCCAAGCCATTAGGAATCCAAGTGTCCGAGGTAACCAATTATGTCCCTCCAAGATCTGACTACCCTTTATTGTTTCCAGAAGATGTCATTAAGAAAAAGTCAGTGGAAAGTAGTGTTGACAACCCAAAGAGTAATGTGGTGATTTCAACCATACCACAAGAGAGTGAGACCAAAGGCATAAAGGACCCATCATCCTCAACACATTCAAGAAAAGCTATCATAAAACCAGTTCCTCCTTATGTGCCTTTTCCCCAAAGGTTAAGGAATCAGAAGGAAGAATTGAACTTTAAGAAATTTCTGGATGTGTTTAAAGAATTGCATATCAACATACCATTTGTTGAAGCAATTGAGCAGAAGCCCAGTTATGCCAAATTCCTCATAGACATTTTAAGTAAGAAGAAAAGGTTGAATGAATATGAAACTGTTTCTCTTACTGAAGGATGTAGTGCTCTCTTGACCAATAGAATACCCCCTAAGCTGAAAGATCCAGGGAGTTTTACCATTCCTTGTTCAATAGGTGGGAAGGATATTGGGAAGGCCTTGTGTGATTTGGGAGCTAGCATCAATCTCATGCCTTTATCCGTCTTCAACAACTTAGGAATAGGACATGCTAGACCCACCACTGTTACACTCCAATTGGCCGACAAGACCATTGCCTACCCAAAAGGAAAAATTGAGGATGTCTTAGTTCAGGTTGATAAGTTCATCTTTTCGGCAGATTTCATCATTTTAGACTTTGAGGCTGATAATGATATTCCTATCATTTTAGGAAGACCATTCTTAGCCACCGGAAGAACTTTGATAGATGTTCAAAAAGGAGAGTTGACCATGAGACTCCAAGACCAAAAAGTCACATTTAATGCTTTCAATTCCTCAAAATACCATGATGATGTTGAGGATTGTTCAAACTTAAGTATGATTGAATCATTGTGTCATGAGGAGGGAGTTAGAAAAGCTTGTAAGTTGGAGGATGAGGATGATGAGGAATTAGCCTTAGGAGAAGAAGATGAGGTTGAGGATTTTTCCTTAAGAACAGAGGAGACTGTCCCACTACATGCTGCAGCATTTGAGCTATTGAAAAATACTGAGCAAAAACCTTTCACATCATCCATTATTTCATTACATGACCTGGAGTTAAAACAACTCCCCTCTCATTTGAAATATGTTTTTCTAAAACAAGAAGGCAAATTTCCTGTCATCATACCATCTACCCTAGATTTTTATCAAGAAAAGAAATTGGTGGATAAGTTGATGTTGCACATGAAAGCCTTAGGAGAGACCACCACTAACCAAGGTGTGATGACCATGATGCAAGATTTGTTTGCATAAAACAACATGTGCATGAATAGGTTGCTTGGTCAAAAAGGAGAGCTCAGGGACAAAGTAGAGATAATGAAGACTGAATTGGTGGACAATGGGCAAAAGAAAGTCAAAACAAATGAGAAGAAAATCAAGGTTGTGTTGGTGGATAGGTATGAGTTCAAGATCAAGAAAGTGGGGAGGAAGATGAAAGTTCTGAAGAAAAAGAACATCCAATTGGCAAAAGAAAATTGGGAGGCCAAAGAAGAATTGAAGGCTCTCAAAGAGCAGATGACTACTTCTGCTGCTACACCACCACCACAGAATCCACAGCCTACTCCAATGGAGTAGGTTAGGTTTTATTCATTACTCTTTAGCTCCATTTTCATTGTTCATTTTTAATTTTTGAGTCTGGAATGTGTCTTTGCTTATTTTAGGATTTATTTTCTTGCAAATGGGCATTGGTGATCAGTTTGAGCATGCATACATACCCATAATAAATGCATACAATCATGATCTATATCTCACTGTGTAGTTCTTGCTAGAACTAGAATTGTTTTACTTGGGACGCAATTTGGTCCACATCTTACATGAGAAATAATTTAGGCCATCTTTTGATACTCAATATTAGCCACTTGCACCCACTCCATATTCTCCATACACTTTCACACAATTACAATGAGGACATTGTAAATCTTCAAGTTTGGGGTTGGGAAAATCCACCATGGCAAAAACATAAACATAGAAAAAAGAACATAACTCTCTAAATCTGCCATGTTTGGACTTAGGCACTAAAAAGTCCCATAGGGGCTAAGTGCATTACATTCACCAAAGAGACGAGCACAAAAAGTGCCAAATCTGAAAATTTCAAAATGATGCAAAGGGTGAAAATAAGGGGCAAAGTGAGAAATAAAAAGCCATAAAGAGTGATCAAGTTCTTTAAAAAGTCCTTTTGATCTTAATTTTGAGATGTGGGTACCATAACAAAAAGAAAATCTTGCTAGCATATGGTTCATACTCATGGTAGATAGAAATCATGGACATTTTGGATTTATGAAGGACTATGTCATGCATTCTTGGATTGATTATCTACATGTGTGCACTTAATGCATCCATCTTGCAAATCTTACCAACTTGAGTTATTTTTTTTTCTTTTCTTTTCTTTTTGTGTCTTAATTGCTTGGGGACAAGCAATATTTCAAGTTTGGGGTTGTGATGGCACTAATTATTTAGTGCCATTATGTTTTTTTTCTCTTACTTTTACGATAGTTTTTACCTTTTAATCCTAACCTTTGAGTCATTTTAGTTCATTATTTTCTCTTTTCTTGTTTCATGGAGCTAAAGTGTTGAATGACGTGTTTTGCGACTTGGAATGGCTGATTTATATCTATTTTTGGCAGACCTATGCTGCAGCACCTATGTTGCAGCATCTCTGCAGCATCGGACGATGAACAACAGTTTGAAGGGAAGAAAAGGAGCTTATGGTGGACAGCTTGCAACAATATTTTGGGCAGATTTGGGAGTTTCCTGGATCTGATTTGTGGTTGGAAAATATATTTTGAATCTCCTTTTCTTTATTTTATTGTTCATGATGTCATCTTTTGTAGTACAATTATTATTATATTATGTAAAATGTCTTTTTTACCCTCCCTTTCCTAGTATATAAAGGAAGCTTGGGAGGTGTATTTGGGACACATGATTTTTTTACTTAATTGCAATCTTAGCTAACTTGTAGAACATTTTAGAATCTCTTTTGTGATCTTTACAAATCAAAGTAAGAGCATTGACACTCTCTTGGTTTGATTATTAAAGTCAAGTAATTTAGTAATATATTGAAGTTCTTATTTCTTGCATTTTTTATTTACCGCAATTTATTTATCGCAATTTACTTTATTGTTATTTACTTTATCGTCATTTACTTTATCGTCTTTTACTTTTACGTCATTTACATTCTTGTCATTTACATTATGTCTTTTATTGTATGTAATTTATTTTACGCATTTACTTTCCGTATGAGTAGCTAATTTTATTAGTATGGGTGTTTGACAGAAAGGTGGGATTTTAAACCAAAGAAAGGTGGGCATTGTTTCGCAATAACAATGATCCACCATTTCATTCAAGTTTTATAAATATCAATAATACTTCTTGATGAACCGATCACTTGCTAAAGTGTTAAAGTGCCGTGGACTTAGAGATAAGCCACGAAAAGCACGTCCGTTTGAATGATATAAGAAGTATACTTGAGAGAGTTACTGATAAGGACAGTTATCATTTATATCTTTCTAAACTGATTTATTCTCGACAAGTTGATCGCTAATCAATAGTGTTAAAGTGTAGAGGACTTAGAGATAAGCCCCTTCGAACACGTCAACTTGAATGATATGGGAATCGGCTCGAGAGAGCGGTTTTTGCAAAGAGATTTGTATCTCCATATATTTTGAGGACTCTATTCCACACTATAAATAGTTGGAGACTACACAGAGATGTGTTTAGTTGAATCTAAACAGTAGTGTGAATATTGAAGTCCGAGAGGAATACCCTCAAAATATATGGTGTATCTTGATGTGGCAGAACTTCATGCTGCAGCATGCCTGCAGCATGGCCCACTGGAAATTGTGTTTAAATCCCACCTGAAAGTCTAACACCCGTACTTGTTTTATTCTCTGTTAACTAATTCAAAGTGATAACTCAACCAAACCAAAGTCTTCAAATTCGCCATCTGAAATCATTTCTTTCTTCTACTTTTTATTAAGCTTTTACTCCAGTCTCTGTGGGACGATATCCGGTACTTTACCGTTTTATTACTTGAAAGACGATATTAGATCTCATTGTATACTTGCTTTGAGGTTTAATTAGCACACGTCTATAGGTGTATTCCAAGCACTATCAACTACTAACTGAACTGCTGATAAAATTGGTTTGAGAATGATTAATTAACTACTTATCAAGAGACAATGAAAGCAAGCACGGGAATACTATTCAACAACTGATTCAAGCACCACAAAGAGAATACTTAAATGACAAGGGAAAGGCTAGGGGACAGATTTCATTTGGATTACACCAACAAATAAATAACACACATTCAAATGACTCAATACACAAGATTAAATTTAGCAATTCCAAATATACTCACTACTCTCTCTCGAGCAATAGCAAGAATGTATCATGCAATATATATTGAAGTCTCTCAACCAATACACATAAACATTCAACTCATTAAGCATAAGAATCACAAACACAAACTAGGGTTTACTTGGTATATCTCTATCCAATATCTCACCCTAGGTTTATCTAACTTTTATCAAGTTATAAAATCAATTTCTCAAGAGGAAATACAACCAAAAGATGAATAAGATGGCCAATCTCATAAACAATAAGAACAAGATAGACAAACTTCAACCAACAAGTGTATTAACTCAATAAAATGCAATAATCATATATCTAACGGTATAAAACCAAAATCCATCCTTCCCCCAACCTCAAGAGGTTTAGTTCATGTTACTAATAACAAGTAAAACCATAGAGAAGAAGATGACAGCACCCAAATACATTGTTTCTCAATAAAATACAAGTGTAATGATAAAACTCCCTCAATGATTGATACACACTACCAACTTTTAGCTCCAAAAGTCGTTTCCACCTTCCCAATCAGTAAAAATCTTCTATTCTGCTCTGAAAACGGTTTAGAACAGCTCCCCTAGGGTCTAGCCTCCAACAATCCCGAGATAACCCTAAACATTAACTTTCTGCAGCTTTTTATACCCTCAGACCACGACCGCGACAGTGACAAAGTCACAATCGCTTGGCACTATCGCGCGAGATTCCACACCCGCGGTATAAGTGGCGCGACTGAGCCCGCGATTGTGACATATGTCACTGTCGCGTGGCACAGTAGCATGGCTCCGAATTTCAGTTTTTTTCACCCGTTCACTTGGTTCGATGCTTTCTTCGTCCGGGATGTCAAAGTGGAGTAATAGTAGGCAATTTTTCTTCCACTTTACATCTTGTAAGCCTACACAACACTTGCTCAAAATATTAGTCCGAACTGCCAATTCTTACTCCAAGATGAGCCGTAAACTTATGATTTGGGGGGGTAAAAACCCGTCAGATAACGAAGTTATCAGTTGAGGGCTTTCCCGTGGAGAGGGAGACGGTCATTTTGTGGAAACGACGTCGTTGAGGTCTATGTCTCGTTTGTTACTTTCTTAGAAACCGAGGAAACCCAATAAGTGCTAAGAGTGGTAATGAAGTGCCTTGGGTGAGAAGTAGATTTCGAGGACGAAATCATTATAAGGTTGGGAGGATTGTAACGCCCGTAATTTTCAGTAAGTAAAGGCCACCCAGACGTTTTTGTATCTTGTAAATGGTGGGATTTTTTGTGGGAAACCAATATTTAAAGCCCCTTAGAGTATCAGGGGTATTTGCGTTGAAAAACTCGAGTTTCGGGGCTTGGTTTGGGCACGGCTACGATGCCCGACGACTATGACAGTGTTATAGTCGCACCTGTTATTGTCGCAGAAAAGTTAGAGGCCATGGGGGAGTTGTCGACATTGACAGGCGACAATGACCTGGTCAATGTTGCACAAGGGTATCAGTCTGCTGTTAAGTACGAAAATTCAGCCTTTTTCCTTATTTCTCTTCTCCAAAGTTTTCCCATTCTCTCCCATATCATTCTTTCTTCATTCCCCTCAAACCCTAACTCATTTTGGGTTCATTTATTTAGTTATTGAGGTGTTCCATCATCATGTGGTAAAGATTGGAAGCTAAAGGCAAGAGTTCATCATCTTCACCCATTTCTCCAAGGTTGTGGCTAGGGTTTCTAGGTTTTCATCAAAACCTAAGTGGTAAGTGTATCCCTTCCATTTCTAAACCCTAATATAAGATATAAATGCTTTCTTGATGATTTCCTAGTGTTTGGTTTCTCAAATTTTGGATTTGATAGTTTTGGAGAAATTAGGTAAAAATTAGGGTTTTGGTCAAGATTGAGATTTTGATGTAAAATATTTGGGGATTGGTTCTTAATGGTTGAATGAGTATATTCATGGTTGGAAACTTGTGAATATAGGTTTTTGAAGGTTTTTCTTGTGGATTCAAGTTCTTCAAGGAAACTCAAGTTTGGAGTAAAATCTAGATTTAGCCTAAATCTAGTAAGGTGAGTTCAAGTTGATTTGTGAAAACGATGTACATGCCAAAATGTTCATTTTAAAGTGTTTTTGTGTTTTACATGAAATTGTTAACTGTTGAATATCTAATAAGTTTTGGTTATTTGAAAGTGTTTAACTTTATAAACTTATAAAACAACCATCTCTGGGATTTTTGGGAATTTTGATGAATGTATCATAATGAAAATGTTTGGATGACTTATTTTCACAAATGGAGATTATTTGGTAAAATACATTTTTTGGTAGTTGATGGTAATATGTGTATTTAGTGTTGTGGAATGCTTTGAAAATACCGACGTGTGGGTCATTGGGGTTTGGTCACCCCAACCTTGCGATCATTTCGGAAATCGTAAACCTTTTTGGAGAAAGTTGTATTTCGAGTATTTTGTTGAGTAAATATTTGATATGGATATTCTTTGGAGTAAATGCACATTTCACGTATATTTTGGAAACAAGCATATATGACATTATGGGACGTTTTGAAAGTGAAAATGGTGCGAGTTCTTTTAGAGAAAGGGTTTGTCCCATCCCACTGTTGTATTTTTAGTATTCATGAGTTTAAAGTATATGCTTGCACAAACGTATGTTGCTCACTTTTACCTCATTTTGTGGCTTGTAACATATAGTCATTTGTTGTGGTTGAGCTTAAGACTTTGTTCCATAATTACCGGGTCTTGGGGACATTTGTCCGGTTTTAATAACTTAAAGTGGAGCTTTGGGTGAGAGTGCGTTTATTGCGCTTTATTTTGGAGAATACGTGTGTGAGTGCGTGTGTCATTCATTTGGAGTCTTGTATTGTAGACTGTAATGCATTGGATCCATAGGCATGTAAGTCAGTCATATTTAAGGATGAGGACTCTTGATATTCTCACCTTAGGAATTATGTCGTGTTGGCATTGTTGTTGTCCCGTTTGTTTGGCAAAGATGAACCTTTATGGGTTGTACTTCAGGACCATGGGTCTTGTGATTGGATGTCTAATTCTTGTGCACGGGGATTATACATCACGAGTTATGTGACTTAACTTTGTGTTCTGCCACGTACAATGGAATCAGGTCTCCCCCGTCACCGGAAGTTGTTGCTCGGGTATTAAATTGTATTATTTTATTATCCATGTTCTCGGTGACGTTTTGCATATATGGATTTGTTTACTCAAGATTTATGGGTTGAGTATTATACCCCACCCATGTTTGGGATGTTTCGGGAAGTAAAGTTTGTTACATATTTTTATAAATTGGGAGTTTATTTATTATTCACGTTTTGGGTGAGTTCGGGATTGGAGTTGTTTTACGAAGGAATGTCTGTGTTGGGTTACGTGTCTTTAAAGGTGCGAATTATTGGAAAATGAGTCGTTTAATATTGAAAGTAAATCCTTTTGAAACGTTATGATTTAACTGTACTCTTTCATTTAACAAATGTATTTATTTCATGTTGAAAACTCTTGAACTCACTAGGCGTTAACCTAACATTTTTATTTGTCGGCATGTGCATCAGGTTCTGGTGGGGGAAATGGTTATAGTGTTTCTACGAAGTGATGAGTGCTAGATGTTTGTGCAAGAGTGAGTGGCTTGGTGAAGTCTTCCGCATTAGTGTTGAGAAGAGCAACTTGTATTTGGGTTTAGTAACACCCGACCTTGAGTTAGTCTCTATGTAAGATTTTATTTGTTTTGTTGATGGAAAATTCTAGATTCGTATTTTAACTATGGACTTGTAGCATAAAGTTTTATCCATTCCTTGAGGTATATTTGTAAATTTTAAATTAGTTGATTTTTCCAAATTGAGGGTGTTACATAGATATTTGTAGTAATTTCTATAGATCCCAGATACAGTGCAATCACGAGATAATAATAATCAATGAAGAACAATGAATGAGCCACAACTTCTAGTCATATGATTAATACTCAATAAAGGTTTAGGTTTACAGAGAGAATTTCTGATAAGCAAATGTAAACCTATTGACTAGAATAATTTCGTCTAACCTTCTCTTCTCTAACCTAAAACTAGGTTTAGAAAACACTATAAATATGAAACGCATAAGCCTAATGGGCTTGAGGCTCATTTACAAATAACTTTCTAATAAATACAATTTAACCTCTTATAAATGTGTTATACAACTTTCAACACACTAGGACTTTCAGTCCTAACAATCTCCCCCTAAAGTTGAATAAGACATTTTCATCTTGAAATCTTCAGACCTTGATCTTCTTTCCCTCTTGAATCTTTGAAGAACTTTGGTATTGCATGTCTTCATGTCTTTCCCAGCTCCCCTTTGAATAAAGCTCTTGGTCTTCATAGTTTCAACTTTGTAACCAGATTCAATGTACAATAACCTCGACTGAATGCACTATCAAGCAGCTTTCAACTGTAGAAACTCAACACATCGGATCAGCACACAAGAAAGATAATGTGCGAGTTACGTGACATTCCACAGTGCATCTTCAGTTTAAAAACAAAGAATCTGTCTTTGAACCGCGACTTGAATATGCTTTCAGCTTCAGAACTTGTTTCAATCAGCTCGTAAGAGGAAATGACTTGTAGCAGACACCACATGATACGGGATAGAAGAACCAATAAAATCTTTTCTGCTCAACTGCAATCTTTGAATTCAAAGGCTTTTCAACCTTAGATTTAAGAAATTATGTTACTCCCCCTCAGATTTTGCTAACTCCCCCTCAGTTACCAAAATCTAAGGGTCCATTTACCAAAATGTTTACCCTCAATTACCTTATCGTATAGTATTTTAGACCATCAAAATTGATTGTTGGTAAACGTATTAAACCTGGTAAACGTTTACTGGGTAAGAGTCATTTCTCTCACTTACCGGGTAAGACCGTAGGTCCTTGTTATGGCACTTACCGGATAAAATTGATATAATTATCAATAATTCTAAATAATTAAAAATTTATATCAATGTATAATTAAAATTTATGTTATAATTTTCAGATAATATTAATTAATTAATAATAATAGATTTTAATAATTAATATTTATTTATAATTAATAGTTAATCTATAATTATATATATACTATATTATAAAGCATGAATAAGAAACTCTTAAAAACAACTGTTAAAACTTAATGTACCGTTATTTAATATTAATTACTTAAAATTTCTTAAAAACAACCATTAAAACTTTATATACTAAATTTCATGATATTTATTAACTTTCAATCATTATTTCTTACCATTTTAACTCCCCTAAAATCACTCCTCACTTTAATCCCTAAAATCATTCCCCTTGCATAATTAAATAATGATAAAAATCAAATTTTAATTATAAAAAATCTAAAATATAATTAAAAAAATCTAAGAGAATATTTAATGTTTATTTTTATAAAAAACATTATAGTATGAAATCTAAAATAAATTACATTATTATTAAACTATCGAAGAAATTCTTAAAAACAAACTTTTATACATTAAATGACGAATTTGCCCTTGATAAAAAATCAAAGATTACATCACTAATACATAGTGCAATGGATTATCAAAAACATAAAACTAATTTATCACGATTGGATTTTGGATATGGAAATCAAAACCCAAATTTTAAGTTTCGGATTTTAGGTTGTTTGGGGTTTGGGTTGGTCGGGTTTCGGATTGATGTCGGTCGGGTTCGGGTATTGTATAATGCAAAAGTTATATATAAATTCAATCATTTTTTAGGATGAATACAATCGATTGAAAGATTGATGAAATCGATAACAAGTTTAAAATTTAGAAAATATTTCAACAGACTATAATTTACTATTTTCAAAAAGTAATTAGATAAATAAATAAATATATAGTATTTAAAATATAGATTTATGTTATTTCGGATTTTCGTACGGGTTGGGTGGCCAACGATCAAACCTAATTCGAACCCAGATATCCTCCCAAATGTCGGATTTCGGGGTATTCGAGTTTTGCAAAAAACACCTTATTTTCGGTTTGGATGCGGATTCGGATTCGGATTTTGGACTATTCGAGTTTTGCACACCCCTAGCTTGGAGGTGTGGATGATGAGAAGACATGTTTTATATTTTTGTTTTTAACAAAGGGTATATTAGTCAAAATATTGCTGTTCTACTTAGTTCCAGGGGGTTGGAGTGAGACAAGTGTGTCTCATGCTTGTTCCACTTAGTTCTAGCGTGTCCCACATATGGTCACGCCAAACATGGGACAAGTCTGTTCTGTTATGTCCTGTTCCACTCTGTTCTGCATACCAAATGCACCATAAGTGTTATTTATTGATACACATACTTAAAATTCAAGATTAGAAGTAATGATGCATAGTACAATTTTCTAAAACTATATGTCTGAATTCATAACTAACTAATAAACATAATCAAAACAGGATAAAAATCTCAATTTAAATATAAAGAATTTAAAATATATAAGATAATCATTGAATTCTAACAAAATTCTTAATTTTTTATATAAAAAACATTATATTATTAAGCCTAAATTAAACAAATTTATAAAAAAAAACTCTTCATTTCTTAAAACCATTCAAAATCATACCGTAAATCGACAAAAAATAAAAGGAAACATTAAAATCATGATATATCCCGCTGCATTGTTTCGAGTACGCTTCTAGTATATAATAATGGATATTAATGAGGGCATAATTGAAATTACCACAAAAAGCTTCTCATAAGCTACTCCAAGTAGCTTATCAAAAAACTAGTTTATGTCACCAAAGGGCCTTTGGCCTAGCGGTAAAAGGGTCATTGGCCTCCTAGGAGGTCAGGGGTTCAATCCTCACTAAAGGTGAGAAGTGTGTGTGTGTGTGTGTGTTTATTTGTTGTATTTATTGTATATAAATATTAAAAAAGAAACTAGCTGATATCTATCTAAACATACACTCAGAAAATAAGCTAGTTTATTTTTGTCAAACAATGTCTAAGAAAAGACATCAATGATCGGCGGTGGGAGAAAGAGAGAATTAGGAACTTGCTATGAATTTATTCTTTCTTTAACAATACTTTTTGTATATGCTCAATGTTGCAGGATTTAAAAAAAAAATTGCAAGTCAAAAATACAAAATTAATAGGATGCTCATTAAAAATTATTTGTTAAAGCTTAACGATTTAACATTTTTAACTCATTTTCCAAGACATTGTTTTTTTTCTTTCCTAATCTCAAAATCAATTTAACTTTGCATGGTAGAGATCAATCCTAATTTGTAAATGTGTTGTCTACTTATAAAACGAAATAAAACGAAACTAAAAGTGATTTAGCTGATCCAAAAGAGTACAAAGATAATCGTTTGGTTTCCTAACTACAATTATGATGCAATCACCTTCGGGAATCATCTTGCTAATAAAATTTGTCTTTGTTAATTGAAAGATCTTACAGCTTGCCTTTTACTGTTTTCGGTACCTGATACGTAATAAATATAATTGACAAGTATGGCATGTGTTGCTACTGGACACCAAATGTGACCTCCAACACAACCAAGGTCAAGTGCACCATGGTTATGTTCTCTTCTAAAATACCAAAACTTCAAGACTGTAAAAGCCACTAATGCGGCAGCGACACCAGCTGAACAGACCAAATAACCTGCATCTAGACCACCTCTGATCGGACCCAAGAGAAGAACAAAGATAAATGCAGAAAATGACCTCACCGAAAGGATCATTGGTGAGGTCATTGGTGCACCGTGCATTTTAATCATAATACACACACAAACTCAATTGCTACAACATTTCAATTATAAAGACACACTTAAGGATTTAAAGGTTGTGAATTTGATTCCAAGAAGGATCCCTTTTCAAAGAAAAAAACACAAAGCTTCTTTCAATAAACATGTGGGATAAAGACCCTATTTTGTGCCTCCAAATATCCAAAACAAGTCACACACATTTGAATGATGCACTTTGAACACAAAGGATAATATGCTTTAAGAACCTTCCCAATTTCCAAAAAGACCAGAATGACACATATTTTGAGACAGCTATATAACAAGTCTACATAAAATAAAGGAAGTTGTGAAACCTTGTATTTGCTTGTGCTTGAACCATATGGCAAGTCATGTGTTGGTATGCTTGAGTTCATATCGACTTCATTGAAAATAAACTATGTTCCAGAGGTTTGAAAATATGGATCAGATAGTTTACTTACCTCTCACCATATAAAGCAAAGCAGGACCTCCATACGCCGCTTCTATCCCTGCAACTGTACTCTGCTACCTTGGCTTATCGTCAAGAAGTTTCAACGATCTCCACAACGAATTTACGCGTCCTCAGGTTCAATGAAAGACTCGTTCATTGCACATAATTTCTATCACTCTGCTTGCAATGCCTTCTGCATGTCTACGCAGGGCCAATTGCAGCAACTTCATTTTTTATCTTGTCCATCAGCAATCTTTGACAAGTTCAAAGTGTTATAATGTTGCTTCATATTCTTTTTTTCTTTTTGCCTCGCATAAGAGGGTCGTTGATCAGCTGCTTCTTGAAGAGAGGCAGGTACACTGTGTAATCTGTGGATTTCAAAGATTTTCTGGAGGTATTCTATGAGCCAACACATGCTTAAGTACAAGCGATTTATCCTCAACTTCACTACAATGTGTTCAAAAGTAAATATTACATCCAAAAAGCAAATGAGTTGTTCATTTGTGCTAGAGGATACAATTAGATGGAAACAAAAAAACCAAACACAATCATGACAAAGTTGAGCTTCACGATTCATAATGATTTGATTCAAGTGGCTTGATAGGTATGAGATGGATCAGATAGTTGTTGTGGTAGCAAAAGTAGTCGAACAATACTAGTTAAATTTCTCCGTTCTTCTATACATACCTTCATGTCTTCATCAAATTTTAGTAAAATCCAATCGCCATCTTTGTCAAGGTACTTGAGCTTAAAATTAGCAGGATTCAACTCAAACCCCTTGCCAATTTCCTTCTCAATAGCTACAATTGTTGCTGATGAGGTTGGGAGAGTGAACTTGATCAAATCACTTGCATACTCTACTTTTATGGTCAAAGTATTTTCATCCAAATCGGTCGAGGGGTCTTGAACTACTCCTTTATCTTCTTTATTTGTGTCACTTTGATCCTTGCGCTTGCGTTTCATTGTAGACAAAGAAACTGTAAAAACAACATAAAGAAAGAAGAGATGTTTGTTATTCGGACATTAAGCAAATGGTATCCAAAGGGTTCAAGTGATTTGATACCAAGCTTGGGACCGGTCCAAACATAACCATTCTAATTATGTAAAGCTATGATAATTCGAAATAAAAGATCATCATACCATAAAGGTTTCTTGCAGCATCTATCATGCCCTCTTGAGATAATGAGATTGGAGGTGTCTTGCATTTTGCCTCCAAGGCGGTTGATAATTTGTTTCTTTTGAAAATCCTAAAAAAATTGGTTTTGCTAATTGTAGAATCTTCAACATCTATAATGGGTAATTCATCACCAAGTTCCCCACCAGAGGCATATTTGAAATTGGGCAAACACCTCTTCAATGACAACAATAGTGACTCCAACAAGATAGCATAGTTCGGAACTTCTTGCCTTAAGAACTCAAAAACGTAGTCAAAATCACCGGTCTCGGTGCTCCTCAAGCATATCACAAAACAACTACATTCAAAAGGGTCACCTTCACCATAAGAGTGACGAACCATCATCAGTGGTTGATTATCACTCAACTTCGAAACCTTTTTTATGAAGCTTGGTTTATGGTTTTTAAGTGTCTTCCCAATAAGCCCTTCCCCCATTTGCAAAGGTATATGACAACATATACTACTGTAATCTACAAAACATTCAAGAAGGTATTCGTCGTCATATGAATCACAGTCACTACAATGACCTAACAATTTGATTCCTAACATTCGTTCTGTTCGACTCTCCTCCAAAGCAGATGAAAAGGCCACATGTTTCTCATCTTTATAAGCAATCCAAACTTGAACCAAATCCAAGCGAAACTTTGGCCAAATGATCTCTAGTGCCTTCTCGATTTCATTATGGGCATGTTTGAAACCGCATACAGTCTGTTTCAAGGGTAAAAATTATTATTTGTACACATCCAATTTCTAATGGTAGGGCAAAGAACTGAAAAGAGATCACAAATTTCAATAATTGTAAAAAAAAACTTCTTATAGTATGATACAGTCATTACAATCAAGATTTGAGTGACTGCTACACTAACCACTAACAATTTATATATGAACTTTTCTAGAAACTTACTTCGTATGGACAACCTGCTTGAAATGTTTCGAGGCCCTCTCTCTGCAAAGAGAAGTAGCGAATTAAACTAAAGGTTTATAATAAGGATATAAAATTAGACCACAAAAAAGATGGGTTATGGAAGTTTCCAATATAAACCTCTGTTTAAATTGATTTTAAGCTAAAACTTGTGTTTGAGGCAATAATCTTTAGTTGTTTCCATCATTTACTACGAAAAAGTACCAAAGTTAAATTAGCTAAAATTTGGATCTAACAAATTGCTATGAGATTGTTGAAATAACTCAAAATACAAACCTTGAATTCATTACTCAAGCGATTGAGCATATTATCAAGCTGGTAACCCGTTACCGTACTATACTCAACCACACCAACACAGCAGTTTTCAGAAGGATCAAAAACAGGCAGCATAAGCATCTCCAACCTTAGCACTAAAAAAAACACCAAATATGATGGGCCCATCAACACAAAAAAAAAAAATCAACTCCAACCATCCTCTAAAAAAACACCAAATTTATGGACCCCACATTAAAATAATATATATACATATTTTAAAATTAATAAGTATTAATTATTAAATAAATTTTAGATTAAAATAAGCAAAAAAAATTGGAATAGTTTAATTGATGTGGGCCCAAGAAAAAATGTCGGTCAAAATCTACTCGGCATATTTGCCGTTCATTTTAGTTGGCCGGCAAAAAAAAAATAGAATTGGCGGCCGGTTGGAGGGCTCTAGCCGGCAAATCAGGTATTTTGCAGGCCGGTTGGAGATGCTCTAACAGAACGGAGCATCCCACACTGCAAAGCACAAGACTCCAATGGAGTCATCCGGTGAACCCTCAGATCCGGAACTAACACCGGCATTCGGTTCAGGAATGCTCTGGAGGGTGCACCATTTATGATGGTAGGGTCCTCTTCAATATTATACTGATACCTATTGATACCTAAACATAGCCTATCAATGTTATATTCAGAGTTATTCATATCAAGATTATAGTGATACCTCTGAGAACATAACCTATATTTTTTACCACCATCGTCTTGTTCTGATACGGCAAAAGGTTGATCGGAAGTCGTGAGGAGCCATCTGCCGCCGATAGTTTTTAGCGGTGCCCAAAACTGAAGTACCCCTTCCATATCGAGGTTATCAATTACACATGTTATCTTGTCTTGAATTAGGGTTGGAGAGGTTGCCAAGGATCTAGGGAGAACATCCGATGGAGAGGGCGAACGCGAAGGTGAAGGTGAAGGCGATGGAGAAGGTGAAGGTGAACGCGGAGCATCAGCCATTAGGGTGTAGGTCTCAATTTACAGATCAGGTTGAGTAACCAGCAGCAGCACAACGTTTGTTCATAAAAAGATGATCTATATCGAAAACGTCCTTCTTCTATCCAACCATTTTTGTCTCTGGACTGTAAATCAAGTATTTATATTTTCGGTTTTCCCCTAATTTGGTCCATGCGGTTTAAAACTAATTTGGGCGTTTGGTTCGCAGAATGTTTTTGGATGGAATAGAATCTGTCAAAGGAATTTGACTTTGATGGAATTGGAATGGAATGTTGTCAGGTTTGACCACTTGTTTGGTTGACAGAATTGGAATGAAATCTGTTAAATGAATTGAAATTTTTCTGTTTGGTTCACAGATTGTAGCTTCGGAATTGAAATGGAATTTTGGTAAATGACCAAAATACCCTTTTTGATTATTTTAATTTTTTAAACAAAAATTACTTTAATAAAACAGTCATTAAATAGTTTAATTTTTAACAAAAATTGTTTTTATTATTTTAGCACATGAATGATGCCGAGAGAGTGAGGAGAGAGAGGGAGAGGGAGAGAGAGAGGAGATAGAGGAGAGGAGAGAGAGGAGGAGAGAGCGGAGAGAGGAGAGAGTGGAGGAGAGATAGAGGATAGAGGGAGAGAGAGGAGAGAGTGGAGGAGAGAGAGAGAGGGGAGAGAGTGGAGAGATAGAGGATAGAGGGAGAGAGAGTAGAGAGAGGAGAGAGTGGAGGAGAGAGAGGGAAGAGAGAGTGGAGGAGAGAGGGAGAGAGAGAGAGAGAGAGAGGAGAGATAAAGAGAGAGGGAAGAGAAAGAGAGAGGAGAGAGAGGGAGATGGAGAGAGAGAGAGGAGAGAAGGAGAGAGAGAAGAGAGTGGAGGAGAGATAGAGGGAGAGAGAGATAGAGATAGGAGAGAGAGGGAAGAGAGAGAGGAGGAGAGAGGGAGAGAGAGAGGAGAGAGTGGAGGAGAGAGGAGAGAGAGAGAGAGGGAAGAGAGAGAGAGAGAGGGAGGAGAGAGTGGAGGTGAGAGAGAGGAGAGAGAGATAAAGAGAGGAGAGAGTGGAGAGATAGAGGAGAGAGAGATAAAGAGAGGAGAGAGAGGGAAGAGATAAAGAGAGAGGAGAGAGAGGGAAGAGATAAAGAGAGAGGAGAGAGAGGGAGGAGAGAGAGATAAAGAGAGCAGAGAGAGGAGAGAGAGATAGAGATGAGAGAGATAGTTTGTGTTTGCTGATAATCAATATTAGTAGGGTTTAGTTTGGAGTAAAGGGTAAATTTGGAATTATCAAAATATAAGATTACATTCCATTGAAATCCTTGGGTTTTAGGACGGAATGTTCAAATTCTTCATTTGTGGAATTTGGTGGAATTCACACATTCCTTCCATAGAAAAGAATGAACCAAACAAGGGAATTGAATTTGGTAAAAGGAATTGGACATTCCAATTCCATCAGAATCTGCGAACCAAGCGCCCCCCAAGAGTACTTCGGTTTTCCCCTAATTTCGTCCATGCAATTTAAAACTAATCTACAGGACCATCTCCACTGGTTATGTTAAAATTATTCTATATTTAATACCTAAATATTTTATGAACTTGTATATTTTTTTGATTGATGGATCATATTTTTAAAGAAAAAATTTCTTATTTTTATATTTTCAATATTGTTTTTACTTTGTTTAAACACAACCCGACCAAACCGACTAACCCGAGCGAGTAATGTTGGGTTTGGTTGCACTTTTGTTCGAGTTGAGTTGGGTTAAAACTTCTCAAACCGTCAAAATTGGGTTGGATTGTTTAAATACCTTCAACCCAACCCGTGAGCACCTCTACATCTATCTTTAAGATATTCCCCGTTTTAAAGATAAATCATTAATTATATTATTAAAACTATATATTTAATAAAATATTATTTCTTTCAACTAAATATTTCATTTCAAATGCATTGTTTGGCAAACTAGCTTATAAGCTAACTGGTAGCTGATAAGCTAGCTTTTCAAAACGCTACTATGAGTAGTTTTCAATAAGCTAGCTTATGGTCATCCAAACATATACCAGGAAAAAAAGTTTTTTTTTTTTTGGCAAACATAGCCAAAGTTGTTTATTGGTGGGGTATAATAAAAAAAATCATTTCTCTCTCTTGTTAATCATTTTTGAAGATATCTTCAAATTTGGAGAAAATTTTACACTCTGTATCATATTTTCTACATTTTAAAGAAAGTTTTAGAGAAGCTATTGGAACAAAAAAATTTAAAATCTCCATTTTCTCTATTTTGGGGAAACTATTGGAGATGCTCTAACCATCGTGATTTGCAAAAAAATAATTCAAAATTGGTCTATCCATCTAACAACTGTTATATAAAAGGTTACAAAAAACAAAAAATAAACAAAATAAATAAATATTTATAGTATTTTTTCAATTGTTTTGTAGAAATTTTTTTGATGATATAACAATGTGAATGTATAAAATTTCAATTTAATATATTGTAATTGATATATTTTATTTTCAACTACTATTATACAAATCCAACAATTAAAATTTGGTTAGTTAAAGTTTAAGAAAATAAGTTATTTAAACATGGAACTGACATGTATAAAAAGATCATAGAAAAAAAATTTGTAAACGAGAAAAAATTTTCCGATTCCCGGTGGGGATGGGAATGGAGAAGGAACCTTGTTCCCCGACAAAGATGGGGATTACGATCCTCGATATCCCCGACCTCGTTGCCATCTCCACCGATAAACAGTAAGCATTTAAACATGCCTTCGTTTTTTTTGGGGGGGAAGGGTGTACTAGGTATGCCTAGACTAATCCCTTGGCAAATTATGACTGTAAGTCATCAACCCTGATTAAAACTCAGTGGCCACAATTGTTGTGTACGCCTGGATTTGAACCCTTAACTTGATGTTTGGTATTTTGAAGGCTTAACATTAGATAATTTAGGAGTGCTCACGGGTTGGGTTGTTCGGCTTGAAGATATTTGAACAACTCAACCCAATGCTTGCGGTTTGAAAAATCTCAACCTAATGCTTGCGGTTTGAAAAATCTCAACCCAAACCAAAATGCAACCCAAACCGTACGGGTTGGTCGGGTTAGTCAGGTTGATCGAGTTGATACTTTGACACATGAAAATATTCTTCTAACTTGTTTTCTTTAGTCTATTTATAATTTCTTTTTCATCATCAACCATTTGTTATAACTTATCTATACTTCTTAAATCTGAAGTATGTATACAAAAGAGTTATATAGAGATGAAGAATAGATTGAAAAATACGTATACGAAGAGGGTACAGGATGATGTAATTGTCTAATGTACATATTAATGGAGACTCAACAATCTATTAAATCCAAAAATAAAAGGACATCGGGTTCATCGGGCTGGGTTGGGTTCAAATAAAAGTAACCCAATATCAACCCAATACCTACGGTTTGAAGATTTTACAACTCGATTAGACATCAGGTTGCTTCGGGTTAAGTTATTTCACATTGGGTTGGGTTAAGTTGATCAGATTGGTCCAGCTTTTGACCCCTACTAAATATTTGTAATAATTTCAATAATCTAAGTTTTATATTGTTGTTGGACTTGTTTTATATTGTAAGCCAAAAATACAAAATTAATAGGATTGTTCATTAAAATTATTTGATAAAGCTTAATGATTAGAGAATTAACATTTTTAATTCATGTTGTTTTGGGTTATAAATAGGAGTAAAATTTCTAACATTAATTGGGTGGGTTGGTTACAAGATCCCCTATGGGCTACTTCTATCATGTAATATTTCTTTTCTAGTTGCTTGCTAGTTTATAATTTATTCTCTGTTGTTCAAAAAAAAAATTATGTTCCAAGACACATTGTCTTTTAGATAATATCGAAAGCAGTTTAACCTTGCATGGTAGAGATCAATCTACTTTGTATATCTGATTCTATTTATAAAATGAAACTAAGGGACGTTTTACTTAACACTTACCCGATAAACACTTACGGATTATAGTCTAACACTTTCATTTACCTTATCGGCTAAGATTTTAGTCCTAAAACAACATCATATGCAATATTTTTATCCGGTAAATTACCTGGTAAGACTCTCGGTCTTGGTCATCGTTCTTACTGGGTAAGATTTTAAATATGTCATATTCATACGATGAGATAGAGTGAGTTGATAACACTTACCGGGTAAACGTTTAGTAAAGGAGTCCTAAGAGTGATTTAGCTTATCCAAAAGAGTATGAAGATAATCGTCTGGTTTCCTAAGTACGATTATGATGCAATCACCTTTGGGAAGCATCTTGCTAATAAAATTTGTCTTTGTTAATTGAAATATCTTTCCGCTTGCCTTTTACTGTTTTCGGTACCTGATACACTAAATATAATCGACAAGTATGGCATGCGCTGCTACTGGACACCAAATGTGACCTCCAACACAACCATGATCAAGTGCACCATGGTTATGTTTTCTTCTAAAATACCAAAAGTTCAAGACTGTAAAAGCCACTAATGCGGCAGCGACACCAGCTGAACCGACCGAATGCATCTAGACCACCTCTGATCGAACCCAAGAGAAGAACAAAGATAAATGCAGAAAATGGCCTCACCGTAAGGATCATTGGTGCACCAGGCGCTGTAATCATAATACGTTATTTAGTATGAGCACACACGCAAACTCAATTGCTACAACATTTCAATTATAAAGACACACCTAAGCATGCATATAGTATACACCTCGAACTCTTATCCCTTGTTATATATATGATATTATACCTTTTGACAAAAGCAGTAGTATCATTTAAGGTCTTGCATATAGTTACAGTCTTAAAGAAGGCTTCCAACGGTCGCAATTAATCAAGGATTTAGAGGTTGTGAATTTGATTCTAAGAAGGACCCCTTTTCAAATAAAATAGCACAAAACTTCTTTCAATAAACTTGTGGGATGAAGACCCTATTTTGTGCCTCCAAATATCCAAAATAAGTCATGTGTTGGTGTGCTTGAGTTGATATCGACTTCACACAAAGTAAACTGACCCAGAGGTTTAAGAATATGGATCAGATAGTTGTGGTAGCAAACGCAGTCGAACAATGCTCCTTAAATTTCTCCGCTCTTTTATACATACTTTCATGTCTTCATCAGAAGTTAATAAAATCCAATCGCCATCTTCGTCAAGGTACTTGAGCTTATAATTAGCAGGATCCAACTTAAACCTTTTGCCAATTTCCTCCACAATAGCTGAAAATGTTGCTGACGAGATTGGGAGAGTGAACTTGATCATATCATCTGCACACTCTGCTTTTATGGTCAGAGTATTTTCATCCAAATACATAATTTTGTTGGTGGCCAAGGAATCTTGAAATGCTCCTTTATCTTCTTCATTTGTGCCGCTTTGATCGTTGCGCTTGCGTTTCAATGTAGACAAAGAAACTGTAAAACAACATCAAGAAGAAAAAAACATTTGTTATTCGGACATTAAGCAAACAGTATCCAAAGGTTTCAACTGATTAGATGCCAAACTTGGGACCGGCCCAAACAAAATCATTCCAATTATGTAAAAATAAGTGCAATTGGAAACAAAATATCATAATTACCATAAAGGTTTTTTGCAGCTTCTATCATGCCCTCTTGAGATAATGAGACTGGAGTTGTCTTGCATTTCACCTCCAAAGGCGTTAAACATTCCTTAACCACACTACCCCTTTTTTCTAATGCTTCCGATGCCGATGATGATTTGTTCCCTTTGAAAATCGTAAAAGATTTGATTTTGCTTTTTGTAGAATTCCCATGATCGATAATGCATAACTCTTCACCAAGTTCACCACCAAAGGCATATTTGAAATTGGGCAAATACCTCTTTAGTAACAATAATAGTGACTCCAACAACATAGCATAGTTCGGAACTTCGCGCCATAGGAATTCAAAAACATAGTCTAAATCACCGGTCTCAGTGCTCCTCAAGCATATCACAAAACAACTACATTCAAAAGGGTCACCCTCATCATAAGAGTGACGAACCATCAACAGTGGCTGATTATCACTCAACTTCGAAACCTTTCTTATGAAGCGTGGTTTATGGTTTTCAAGTGTCTGCCCAATAAGTCCTTCCCCCATTTTCAAAGGAATGTCACGACATATAGTAGTATAATCTACAAAACAATCGTAAGCACAATCATCGTCATAATGATCTGTCAATTTCAGCCCTAACGTTCTTTTTGTTTGACTGTCGTCCAAAGAAGATGAAAATGCCACATGTTCCTCATCTTTATAAGCAATCCAAACTTGAGCAACAACCAAGAGAAACTTTGGCCAAATGATATCTAACGCCGCGCTGATTTTATCCCTGGCATGTTGGAGACCGCATATATTCTGTTTCATGGGTTTTACGTATTTACACATATCCAATTTCTAGTGGTAGGACATAGAATTGAAAAAAGATCATAAATTTCAATAACTGTAAAACATCTTTTTATATGATACAACCATTTCTTTCATGATTTGGGTGACTGCTACACTAACTACTAACCATTTATTTCCATGACATATGAATCATGGGTTGGGTTCCGGTGAGAAGCGGTTATCGACCGTTGGATGAGAAATGGACGTTCATTAGGATGAGATACAACTCCCTTCTAAGCCGCAATTCAGGGAGGGTTTGAGATTAAAAGAGATCAACGGTTGAGATCCACTTGTCACCTTTTTCACCATTAACTCAACTTTTCACACGATCCTAATCACATATTATATATGAGATTTTGTAGAAACTTACTTCATATCGACGTGCATTAAACATTTTGAGACCCTGTTCCTGCAAAAAGAGTAACCAGTAAATGTCTTTCATGATTTGTGTTGAAGCAATAACTGTTATTTGCTTATATCATTTACCTTCGTACCCACAATGACATGAAAAATTAAGAAAGTTCAATGAACTAAAATAATGTTTTTTTTTACAAGCAATTGCTTTGAGAATGTTGAAGAGTCAAGATACAAAGTTACAAACCTCGAATGCAGTTCTCAACTCGTCTAACATGCTGAGAATGTAGTACAGCGAACTCGAACAACACTCAACCACACCAACACAGCAGCTTTCAGAAGGATAAAAAACTGGCAGCATAACAGAATGAAACAACCCACATCGCAAAGCAGAAGACTCCAATGGACTCATCCGGTGGTAAACCGTCAGATCCGGAAGTAACTCAGGCATTCGGTTGAGGAATGCTCTGGCGGGTGCACCATCACTTATGATGGTAGGGTTAGGGTCCTCTTCAATTTCAAGATCATTCTTATTCATATCGATGATATTATAGTGATACCTCACAGAACATAACCTGTATTTTTTGGCACCATCGTGATTTGTGAGTATTTGAAAAGGTTGATCGGAAGTTGTAAGAAGGCATCTGCCGCCGGTAGTTTTTATGGGTGCCCAAAACTGATTTAAGCCTCCACAGTCAACATATTCAACGTTATCAAATGCATGTCTTATCTTATCTTGAACGAGGGTTTGAGAGGTTTCATGGAATCTGGACAGAACATCCGCCGGAGAAGACGAAGTGGAAGAGGAAGCATCAGCCATTATTTAGGTCTCAATTTACAGGAGGTATGTTTTCGAAAACTTTTTTTAACCAAATAAAAAACTTAGGGGGCAATGACAGCCTTGTTTTCATTATAAACAATTACCAAACAACTACAGTATATTTTATTTTAAACTATATTATAAAAACTTTTAATCATTCAGACCACTTAATCATTTTGGACTAAATCATTCACCAACTGTCAAACAACTCCTTAAACTCTAATTTTGGTTGAAAAGTTTGAAAATGGTGTCTTGATTTTTTGGACTTCTCTTCATTTCCTTAATTTTGTTTTATAAAATTTTAATCATCAAAAAAAAATTCCTTCAAATTTTTTTAAACAAAATTAAGAAAATAAAAAATATATATCCTTGATTTCATAAAACTTTTTAATGGAAAGATTTATTAAAATTCAGATTTCATTTTTCAAAATTTTCAAAATTAGAGTCTCCTCAAAATATTATTTCCCTCCCTTTTTTTTATCTCTTTAAATTTGAGAATACAATAAGCACTCTTGTCTATTATAATTATAAGTGGATCATTTGGGTTATTTTTCATTTTTCATTTAATTTTTTTTATATATTCATTAAACTAGATGAGCGATTAAAACTGATTTCATTTGGTTTGTAACAATTTCATGAATCAATTTTTTTTAAAAAGTAGGTAAATGGTAACTAGAAAAAAGTGACGGCGATATAAGATCCGTCATCGTCGACGACAACAATGGAAATCTAGTCAAAATATTGACAATTCAACCCCATTGCTGAAAAGAGCACGCTCCTTCGGAAAAAAACACATGCTCCTGCCTATCGCTTCCCTTCACAAACCCTAGCCGCAAAGAAAAGCTCCTCGTCCCCGTCACAACTCTCAACGACCTATGCACTTCTCCTTTGTCGCTGCACCTCCCCATACTAGTTTAAAACCTGAGATCGCCGACCATCTTCCCGGTGCCCATCGTGACCAACGACCATCTCCCTAGTTTGGTCCATCGTTTAATCTCCTTGGTTTGCTCCTCCTGGTTCCAAGTTTGAAGCTTGTAGATTTTGTTTTCTAAGGGTTAAGATTTTGTTTGCTCCAAGTTTGATATTTGCTTATTTCTTCTCTGATTGTTGAGGATATACCCGACATGGTTATGCTATACACACATTTGATTTTCGATTTCTCTTCCACTGTTGAAGTTTATCTTTTGTATGAATTTTTGTTTGATTATTTCTCTGTGTTATATATATATATATATATATATATATATATATATATATATATATATATATATATATCCATACTTCCTCCTATAAGGGATATGTGATTGAGATAGAAAGGGTATGGGGGGATTTGTGAGTGAGCAGGGGTAGGGATAACAACACCCATATATATATCCATACTTCCTCCTATAAGGGATATGTGATTGAGATAGAAAGGGTATGCGGGGATCTGTGAGTGAGCAGGGGTAGGGATAACAACACCCATATATATATATATTCGATTTCTCTTCCATCGATTTCTCCAAATTTTATGAATTGATGTTATTTGTAAAGTTCAAGTTCAACTAAAGCAGGTATAATTAATACTTAAGACTAAAACAGTCATTTTTTTTATCATTTAGACCATTGATTCAGATAAAAAAGTAAACCACATATTTTTATTCAGACAGAAAAACTTATCCCTACATGGCTTATAGATAATTTGGTAAACAACTCATGTGTCCTGTATGGATAAAGTTCTATGTGTTGATTAATTTGTTTGTATAGATTTGGAATGTTTTTGATTGAGAAGGGTTTTTTTTTCATATATGGAAGGAGTTTGTTTTTTAATTGAGAGGAGTAGATTTGGAGAAAACTCAGATGGCGTTAGATTCGCAGAATGTTTTTTGATGAAATGTAATCTATCAAAAGAATTTGATTTTGATGGAATTGGAATGAAATGTTGTCAAGTTTGACCACCTGTTTGGTTGATAGAATTGGAATGTAATCTATTAAAGAAATTGGAATATGTATATTTGGTTCACAGATTGTGGCTTTGGAATTGGAATGAAATGTTAATAAATGACCAAAATACCCTTTTTGATAATTTTAATTTTTCTAAAAAAAATGCTTTGATAAAATAGCCATTAAAAATACTTTATTTGTAATGATGATTCATATTGGTTGTGGTTAGTGGTGGTTCAGAACGGTGGTGGTCGACAGTGGTTCAAATCGGCAGTGGCCAACGGTGGTTCAGAACGACGGTGGTCAACGGCGGTTCAGATCGTCGGCGGTCGGCAGTGGTTCAGATTGGCGGTAGTCAGTGGTCGGTAGTGGTTCAGATCAATGATGGTTCAAATCAGCGATGATCGCCATTGGTTCAGATCGACGATGGTTAATAATGACGATCGACGATGGTCGGTGGTGGTTCAGATCGACGATGGTTCAGAACGGTTGTGGTCGGTGGTGGTTCAGATCGACGATGGTTCAGATCGGCGATCGTTAGTGGTCGACGGTGGTTCAGATTGGCGATGGTTCAGAACGGCGACGGTCGGCGATGGTTTATAGAAGGTACCAATGGAGGCATGGTTTAAAGATAGGTTTTATGTGATTAGATTATATTGAAATAAGGGCATATGTGGTATTATTAGGGAGTAAAAAAAAAAAGAATTTCATTCCATCAAAATACCTTGTAGTTGCTAAGGAATGTTAAATTCCGTCGTTTGTGAAATTTAATGGAATTTAGAGATTCCTTCCGTGAAAAAAAAATGAACCAAACAAATGAATGGAATTTGGTCAATGGAAATCAACATTCCAATTATATCATATTTCTTCAGAATCTGCAAACCCAAATGTCACCTTAGCTTTTTTGCATAAAGCTCCCCCCTAGAATCTTATTGAATATGTCATTTTCTATATACCCAACAATAATATATATACCAAAGGGCCTTTGGCCTAGCGGTATCGGAGCTTTTGCCCTTCTAGGAGGTCAGGGGTTCAAGTCTCACCAAAGGTGAGGATGTTTGAGTTTATTTGTTACATTTGTCGTATATAAATATTATATACTTCAAAAAAAAATAACAGGAATATGTAGCTCACTAAACAAGATGGAGTCTCATTAAGCTGCTATGCTAACAAACAGACCCTAACGCCACAAGCAACCAACTATCCATTATAATGAAAACAGAAAAGCTAAATGGCAACGTACCTTGCTCATTGTTTCCCAAAAATTGCTCCCTGCGATATGATATGTTACTAGTAGTACAGCAAGAATAGTGGTGATCTCATTCTCACCAGTGATTTGAGTTCCAGCACCAGCAGCACTGTTTTTTCAGTCACCAATCCAGAAGGTTAACACAGACCAACCACTATTTCAAGTATGTGTACAGTGAAATCATATTTATACGGAAATTGCTGAAACCGTGGAGAAATCCGACTTCAAGACATTATATAAAGAAGAAACAGAAATACAAATAGATCCAGACCCCTGAATATCCAAGTAGAGTCGGAATGAAATGGAAAAATTAAGAAAGTTTAATGAAGTAAAATAATAGGATCTAAGCAATTGCTTTGAGAGTTGTGACTGTTGAAATAACTCAAAATACAAACCTTGAGTGCACTACTCAAAATCATTGAACATATTAACAAGTTCGTGAAGAAACGACACCAGCACAACAGCTTTAAGAAGGATAGAAAAACAGGCAGCATAAGAGTTTACGAAAATATACACACTTTAAAGCAGAAGATGGCAATGGGCTCATCCGGTGAACCCTCAGGGCGCGTTTGGTTTGCGGGATTGGAATGGATTTGGCGGGATTTGGATTTCAAATCCATTCCAATTCTGCGTTTGGTTTGCAGGAAAGGATTTCGTTGACACCATTTTAAAATCATGGATTAGAAAATCCTTGGCATTGGGCCTGGATTTGAAATCCAAATCCGATGGATTCTAAAGCGTGATCCATACTTCAAATTGTATCGATCCAAATTCGACGTTTACCAATAAAAATAAATTATTTATAAAACAATCAAATAATAAAAATAAAATTAAAAAAAACTCAATCCAAATCCAAATCATACAAACCAAGCAAGACTTGTAAAAGAATGGATTTCAAATCCCCCAAATCCAAATCCCTCCAAATCCAAACCCCTCCTTGAAATCCAATCCATTCCATTCCAATCCCACAAACCAAACGTGCCCTCAGATCCGACGCATTTGGTTGAGGAATGGCACCGGTACCTATGATGGTTGGATTGTCTTCAATTTGAAGGTTATTCACATCAATATTATTCAATCTGGTGAGAACATCCGCAGGAGAAGAGGAAGAGAAAGGGGGAACATCGACCATTTAGATATATATTCTGTTAGCACAATGTTTATAAAGAGGGAAGTTTTGAGAAAATTACAGAAAACGTCCCTCTTCGTTTCTTCTAACTACCACTTTTTGTCTCTGTAATCAACTTTGTTAGGAATGTACAAACAAAACCTTACTTAAAGGAATGATATGTTCACTGAGCATGTTAATCATAATTCGATTTTTAGTATGAGCACACACAAACTCGACTGCTACAACAATTCAGTTGTGAAGACACAATTATGCCTGCATATAGTAAACACCTCCAACTCTTATCCCTTGTAATATATATGAGCAATATTATGCCTATTAGTAAACCTACACTCGGTTTATCCCCAATAGTAAGAGCCCCCACTTAATGATTTAGATTTTGTGAAATTGATGTTAAGAGGACCCCCTTTTTTTGAAGTATATATAATCTTTATATACAGCAAACTCTCTCACACTTCTCATAATTGGTAAGGGTTGGACCCTTTTAGAGATTGAGATTTACCAGTGGGCCAATGACCCTTTTAAGAAGGTCCCTTTTTAAAAGAAAAAAAAAACAGCTAATTTCTTCATACGGAGGTGTAGCGTAAGCAATAGTTATTAGAAAGAATGTGAAGTTACATGTCATGAATGTAGTTCAAACTTCAAACGTGTTGATATGCCGAGAATTTATAACTAATTAACAATATGATATTATTTATGCAGGCAAGAATTATCGAGAAGTCCTACTGGTTTGGAGGTGTTGGATTAGTCACGACTGTTAATAAGGTAAAGCCAAGTAGCAGACGCAGTTATGGTGTACTATTCCTTGAATGACCCATTAGTTATGATAGTATGGCATTTACTTAAGTAAATGACAAGTGATGAGAAGAGCACATAATATGCTTTAAGAACCTTCACGAATTCCAAAAGGACCAGAATGACATATATTTTGGACAGCCTATATAAAATATCTATATCTATACTATATTATAAAGATGGCATAAAAAACTCTTAATTACAACTCACTAAGCTTTATGTACTATCATTTAAAGCTATCTACTTAAAATCTCTTAAAAATAACTACTAAAGCCTAATGTACTACCTGTAAAGCTTTTAACCCTAATTAATATATTTCATCCTTATCCCCCAAAATCCTTATCTCTAATCCCCAAACCCTAAAATTATGAAATTTGAATTCTGATAAACATAATCAAAACAGAATAAACATCTCAATTTAAATATAAAAAATTTAAAATATATAAGATAATTAATGAATTTTAACAAACTACTTAAATTTTTTTATATAAAAAACATTATATTGTTAAGCCTAAATTAAACAAATTTATATATAAAAAAACTATTATCACTCAATAAAAATCATCCAAAATCGTACTGTAAATCAATAAAAAACAAAAAATAAAAATAAACATTAAAACCGTGATGTATCTCGCTACATTGCGCGAGTAAGATTCTAGTTATATTATAAAGATGACATAAAAAACTCTTAATTACAACTCATTAAGCTTTAGGAACTATCATTTAAAGCTATCTACTTAAAATCTCTTAAAAATAACTACTAAAGCCTAATGTACTACCTGTAAACTTTTTAACCCTAATTAATATATTTCATCCTTATCCCCAAAATCCTTATCTCTAATCCCTAAACCCTAAAATTATGAAATTTGAATTCTGATAAACATAATCAAAACAGGATAAACATCTCAATATAAATATAAAAAATTTAAAATATATAAGATAATTAATTAATTTTAACAAACTACTTAAAAAAAATTTATATAAAAACATTATATTGTTAATCCTAAATTAAACAAATTTATATATAAAAAACCATTATCACTCAATAAAAACCATCCAAAATCGTACCGTAAATCAATAAAAAACAAAAAATAAAAATAAACATTAAAATCGTGATGTATTAAGCTTATGTACTATTATTTAATGTTAATCTACTTAAAATCTTTTAAAAAACAATTAATTAAGTAATATGTACTGCTTTTAAATGTTTTTAACCCTAATTAATAAATTTCATCCTTATCCCCCAAAATCCTTATCTCTAATCCCCAAATCCTAAGATTATGAAATTTGAATTATGATAAACATAATCAAAACAGGATAAACATCTCAATTTAAATATAAAAAATTTAAAAAATATAAGATATTTAATGAATTTTAACAAACTACTTAATTTTTTTATATAAAAAACATTATATTGTTAAGACTAAATTAAACAAATTTATATATAAAAAAACCATTATCACTCAATAAAAATCATCCAAAATCGTACTGTAAATCAATAAAAAAACAAAAAATAAAAATAAACATTAAAATCGTGATTTATCTCGCTGCATTGCGCGGGTACGCTTCTAGTAGAATTATTATAAGCAAAAAGACTAGATTAACCAATCAGCAAAGCTATAAAACAAGTCTACATAAAGTGAAGGAAATTGTGAAACCTTGGCTTTGCTTGAGCTTGAACCATATGGGAAGTCATGTGTTGGTGTGCTTGAGTTGATATTGACTTCACAGAAAATAAACTATGCTCCAGAGGTTTGAAAATATGGATCAGATAGCTGTGGTAGCAAACGCAGTCGAACAATGCTACTTAAATTTCTCCACTCTTTCATACATACTTTCATGTCTTCATCAGAAGTTAATAAAATCCAATCGCCATCTTCGTCAAGGTATTTGAGCCTAAAATTAGCAGGATCCAACTTAAACCTTTTGCCAATTTCCTCCACAATAGCTGCAAAAGTTGCTGATGATATTGGGAAAGTGAATTTGATCATATCATCTGCACACTCTGCTTTTATGGTCAGAGTACTTTCATCCAAATACATGTCTGTGTTGTTGGCCAAGGGGTCTTGTAATGCTGCTTTATCTTCATCATTCTTTTCGCTTTGATTCTTGTAAAAGTAGTTTACATTTCTCTTCAAATGATCTTTTCCTTGCCACTCTATGTCTAGATCCTTGCACTTGCGTTTCATTGTGGACAAAAAACCTGTAAAAATGCAAGAAAGAAGAGACATTTGTTATTCGGACATTAAACAAATGTAAATATACAAGTATGATTAGAAAATAAGACCATCATTACCATTAAGGTTTTTTGCAGCTTTTATCATGTCTGCTTGAGATAATGGGATTGGAGTTGTTTTGCATTTTTCCTCCAAATGCGGCAAACATTCCTTAACCACACGTCTCCTTTTTCCTAATGCTTTGGATGCCGATGATGATTTATTTCCTTGGAAAATCGTAAAAGATCGGACTTCACTTTCTGTAGGATACTCAACATCTATAATGCGTAATTCATCACCAAGTTTTGCCCCAGAGGCATATTTGAAATTGGGCAAACACCACTTTAGTGAGAACAATAGTGACTCCAACAACTTGACATAGTTCGGACCTTCGTGCCATAAGAATTCAAAAACGTATTCAAAATCACTAGCCTCGGTGCTGCTCAAGCATATCACAAAACAACTACATTCAAAAGGGAGACCCTCAAAAGCATTGCAACGAAGTAACATCAGTGGTTCATTATCACTCAACGTCGAAACCTTTTTTAAGAAGTGTGGTTCATAGTTTTGAAGTGTCTTCCCGGCAAGTCTTTCCCCCATTTTCAAAGAAAGCATATAACATATATTACTATAACCTTCAAAACGTTCAGAAACATAATAATTGTAACCTTCAAAAGGTTCAGGAACATAATAATCGTCATAAGAATCATCATAACGATCTGTCAATTTGAACCCTAACTTTCGTTTTGTTTGATTGTCCTCCATAGAAGATGAAAATGCCACATGATCCTCATCCTTATAAGCAATCCAAACTTGAGCAAAATCCAAGCGAATAGTTTGCCAAATGAACTTCAATGCCCCATCGATTTCATCCTTGGCATGTTTGAGACCGCATATAGTCTGTTTCATGTGTATAAAATATTTACACACATCCAATTTGTAATAGTAGGACAAATAATTGAAAAAAGATTACAAATTTCAGTAACATCTTTTTATATAATGCAACTTCTTCACTCGTAATTTGAGAGGCTGACTAACTACTAGCCATTTATTTCAATGACAGAAGAATCATATTATATATGAGTTCTTGCAGAAACAACTTACTTTGTACGGCAGACGTTCTCGTGCATCAAACATTTTGAGACCTGCTTTCTGCAAAGAGAAGTAGCAAGTTAGATTAAATGTCTTCAAAGAGAGAGATAAAATTAGCTTATGGACCAAAAAATTTGTTGATTAACATAGTCCTAAAGAAACAAATATAAAACTCTAAAATTTGAGCTACTGCAATAACTGTTGATTGTTTATATCATCTATCAGAGGAAAAATTAAGTTAAAATGAGTTAAATAATGACATGTAAGCAATTGCTTTAAGATTGTTGAACTAACTCAAATACAAACCTCGAGTGCACTACTCAAATCATCAAAAATATGAACGAGTTCGTGATAAAAAGTCGAACAACACTCAACGACACCAACACAGCAGTTTTGAGGAGGATCAAAAACAGGCAGCACAATAGAACGAGACAATCGACACTCCAAAGCAGCACACACCAACGGATCCCCTCGATGAGCAACCTCCAGATCCGGAAGTAACTCTGGCATCCCGTTGAGGAATGCAGTGGCCGGTGAACCAGTACTTATGATAGTAGGATCGTTTTCGACTTCAAGGTTATTCACATCAACATTATACCGATATTTCACAGAACATAACCTATATTTGTGTAGATCTTCGTCAGTTGCTGCTAGGGCAAAAGGTTGATTGGAAGTTGTAAGAAGCCATCTGCCGTCGGTTTTTACCGGTGACCAAAACTGAATTAACCCTAACAAATCCACAACATCAAGGATATCAAATGCATATCTTATCTTGTCTTCAACTAGTGACGGAAACGTTGCAAGGAATCTGGAGAGACGACCCGCCGGAGAGGAAGGGGATAGGGGAAGAATATCGGCCATTAGGTCTCAATTTATTATGAATAATCTTTCACCCACAGGTTTATATATATAACCTTTGAGAAAATTACAGAAGGTGCCCTTCTTCTATCATCTAAGTTGCACTTTTGTCTGTAATAATTTAGGGGGTGTTTGGTTGGGGGTATTGAGGGGTAAGGAATGAGAATGATAATGAAAATTGTTGTTTGGTTTGATATAATATAATGGAATCATTACCCCAAACCCATTAATTTTCATCCCGAACAAATTGGGGGGAATGGAAATTTTATTCCCGCTTAGTCATCTTTTCTCATGTGTTCCTTCATTTGTCGATGTTGAATGTAAAATATATTTTTTTATTTTCATGTTGGATGTCACATATTTGTATTAAAAATATTATATAAAACATTTTTTTATTAATTATATTGGTTTAAACCAAACAACATCAATGCAATGCCCATTCCTATTTCTATTCTCCTGCATTCCCATTTTAATTTTCATTCCTTATAATGAACCAAACGCCCCCTTATTGAGTAAATTTAAGAGGCGTTTGGTTCGCAGAATGATTTCTGATGGAATGGAATCTGTCAATGGAATTGGAATCTGGATGGAATTGAAATGGAATGTTTTCAGGTTTGACCAACTGTTTGGTTGGCAGGAATGGAATGTAATCAGTCAAATGAATTGGAATATGTTTGTTTGGTTTACAAAGGAATTGGAATGGAATTCTGAAAAATGACAAAAATACCCTTTCTTTTATTTTTATTTATTTATTTTAAATGCCGAGAGGAGAGAGAGAGGAGAGGAGAGAGGAGAGGAGAGAGAGATGAGGGAGAGAGAGAGGGGAAAGGAGAGACAGGGGAGAGAGAGAGAGAGAGGAGAGAGGATAGGAGAGAGAGAATAGGGAGAGAGGAGAGGAGAGAGGGGGTAGAGAGAGAGGAAATGAGAGAGAGAGGAGAGAGAGAGAGAGGGGAGAGGAGAGAGAGGAAACCAAATCCACATCTGATGGGTTTTAATTTTGTTAGAAAAGGTTTGGAGGGTATTTTTGTCTTTTTGAAAAACCATGATGGAATGGAATTCAATTCCATCCATTTTCAAATGGAATGACCAATTCCTTAATCTAAGGATTTCATGGAATTCAATTCCATTCCCTTGGCAACCAAACAGCACGACGGAATTCGGTCAATGGAATTGACCATTCCAATTCCACCAGATTCCGGTGGAATCCAGCGAACCAAACGCCCCCTTAGATTTTAGTCCATGTGGTTTGTTAATAATCTCGACTTACATGTCTATGATTTTGAAATTATGATTTTCATCTCTATAGTTTGCAATCTATTGATATTTTGGTTCTTTTATGTTTGTAATCTATTGCTATTTTGTGTTGACTGATTCACGCGGTTCTCGCCGGTTGACACAAGGATTGTTACACACACCATATTCCACTCTGTTTTTATTCGTAAGTTTTCTAAACGTTTGACCTTTCTTCGAAGCTTAAAACATTCAGAAATATTCAGGGTTCATTTACCGTTAGCTTACTGGCAAGAGTCACTATTTTTCCTTATATTTTTAATATAAAATTAGATTGTTGGTAAGCATCTTTTACATGATAAACGATTACCACGTAATAATTTATCTATTTCACTTATAGGATAAGATGTCACTCTTATTATTTATACTAGTGGACCGCACCGCGCATTACGCGGTGTTCGAAAAATACTTTAAGGTTAGTGATCATAGTTATAAAATTTTAATTTATTTGTCTTGTATAAATATGCCTTAACATATATGGTACACATATTAAAATATAGATACTCTATCTTCAATCACCCTGTCAATTATGTTATTTTTGTACAATTGTAATCATATTATCTAAAAAAATCAATAACAATGACAACTAAAATTCTCTCAATTTGAGTGATTATACACTTTATTTAAATTAAATTATCATATATAATACTACTAAAAAGAACAAAATTTAATCATCAAAATAACAATGAAAGTGTTGAGCTTTGATGTAAAAGACTTCAAAAAACAAAATTAAATTATATGACATGAAGTGTCATTTGCATAATCCAAGGGAATACCACAATGCATTTGTAAAATCCTCCAATGCATCCAGTGCTGCTGCAATCCTTGTTCTGTGACGCTAAAATGATAAACATGCAGGCTAATGTTGTACCAAAACAAACTTGCAACTTTCTTTATACATGGCAAAAATAATCAGCAAGTAAAAATAAATTGGTATTCTTGACGTGATGTGTAACCATATGTGATCCTAATATGCCCAAGATGATATGGATTTCTGGCTACGGTCTGTATCAGAGGCCTTCTTTCTCTAATATGTCTTGCGTGCAGGGACGGATTAGTTTATTAAATATGGTGGCACGTGCCAAAAAAACCAAAAAAAACCCCTCGAAATCGACCAAAAAACCAAAAAAAAAACTAAAAAAACCAAAAAAAAACTCATAACCAACCAAAAAAACTATCGAAATCAACCAAAAAAAACTGAAACCCCACCTCGAAATCGATTAAAAAAAACTTTAAAATCCCTCGAAATCAAGCAAACAACTTTAAAAATCCCTCGAAATTATGGAAAAACACATCGGACAATATTAAATGTTGGTAAAAAGATGAAGACACGTCGATAAAAACCGTACTTTTTTGTAATTATTTTGTCTGTATTATCGTGTTATATGGTGCGACCGTATAAAAAAATTTATGGGTTCGTCCCTGCTTGCGTGATTTGGTTAGGATACTTGAGGTCGAGGCTGACATGTTTAGCTGGTTTTGAGCAGCATTATCTAGGCCTTCATCTGGCCCTTGCTTCTGTCAAGTATAATAAAAGAGCTAAAAAGGATATTTAGCAATAATCAGCAAGAAACAAAACAAAAGAATAGATCTTCATGTGCAACATTATATTAATTAAACTCCCTCAATCTCAAAAGCAATGACAATGGGTGGACTAAGAACATCGTTGGATGGTTTAAGCTATAGTTAGCAGACATTCTTTCAATTTGTAAACTAATTTCTTAATAATTTGGATGAGAGTTGGACAATGATGGTGCAACCGATATGGACGTGATTATAAATGTTTTTGTTTAGGCAGAGAAGTGCAAGGATACCCACAAATATCCTCATGCAAAACTCAGATATCAAGGCTTTTAGATATGGACCTATGATTGAAACACAGACAACAAAATATCAGTCTTAGTCCTAAAGGTCTGATATAACACTTTTCTTTCTTTGGTACCACATTTTGGAGTTTGAACTCAAAAACAATTGGCAGTCAGTGGACTAAAAAATATAAATCAAAATTAGTCAATAAACTAAGAACAAACCTGCATTATAAAAGTCTTCCCACTACCGGTAAACAAAGATGGTGGCATTGGAGCCATTTATACTGCAGGAATCAAATGCATCACTTCTCTTTCAAACATTTGCCTCACGTTGTTATCTTCTTGGCCATATAATGAATTTAGCTTCTAACTTGCATTACGACTGCAAAAACAAAAAACTGATTTGACAATTTGGATCTAGCTAAGAGCATCTACATAATAAGCAAAGGAACATAAATACATTAAGCTCAATGGGGTTTACTTATTGCCAGCATATAGCATCCCTCTGTCCAACACAGATATCCTCATAAAAGTTCAATAGGAATCTATGGGGGCAAAATGTTGATGAATAACACATAAGCAAACCTAAAAAACGATTTTGTTGATTAATGGAATGAAGAACAGATCGAAAGATAAAAGGAAGTCGTACCAGGAGAAAATCGCCAAGGGAGAAGACCAGATCAAGAGATGAATTCAACGGCGAATGAATGGAGACGGTTAGGGATTTGCAGGGTTATTTTTTCTGCAATATGATTTTCGTCTAAGGCAAGAACGCTGCAATAAAATCCGCACCGATTGAAATCGATGTTCACAAATGGAAATCGGTGTCTGGCCCGATGCGTGGAGGAGGGATTCTAGTGTTTCACCACCAACATCCCTATCGCTGATACAAACAGCTCCGCCTTCTGCTTCATCGCTTCATATTCATGGCTGCTCCAGGAGGTTTCTTTGGGTTTAACGGGCCTGTTCGGGTGAGGAAGTTGATGGGTCTGATAATCAATATTATATATTATAAATAAATCAAAAAGTTAGGAAAAATGAGGATGCAGGGTTTGTGAAATCCTGGATTCTGGAGATGCCACGTAGGATGCCCAACATCCTACTTTTATATAGATATAGATTATTAAGTACTAGAAGCGTAATCGCGCAATGCAGCGAGATACATCATTATTTTAATGTTTATTTTTATTTTTTATTTTTTTATTGATTTACAATACGATTTTGGATGGTTTTTATTGAGTGATAATGGTTTTTTTATATATAAATTTGTTTAATTTAGCCTTAACAATATAATGTTTTTTATATAAAAAAAATTAAGTAGTTTGTTAAAATTAATTAATTATCTTATATATTTTAAATTTTTTATATTTAAATTGAGATGTTTATCCTGTTTTGATTATGTTTATCAGAATTCAAATTTCATAATTTTAGGATTTGGGGATTAGAGATAAGGATTTTGGGGGATAAGGATGAAATTTATTAATTAGGGTTAAAAGCATTTAAAAGTAGTACATATTGTTTCATTAATTGTTTTTTAAGAGATTTTAAGTAGATTAACATTAAATAATAGTACATAATGCTTAATACATCACGATTTTAATGTTTATTTTTATTTTTTGTTTTTTTATTGGTTTACAGTACGATTTTGGATGGTTTTTATTGAGTTATAATGTTTTTTATATAAAAAAAATTAAGTAGTTTGTTAAAATTCATTAATTATCTTATATATTTTAAATTTTTTATATTTAAATTGAGATGTTTATCCTATTTTGATTATGTTTATCAAAATTCAAATTTCATAATTTTAGGGTTTGGGGATTAGAGATAAGAATTTTGGGGGATAAGGATGAAATATATTAATTAGGGTTAAAAGCTTTACAGATAGTACATTAGGCTTTAGTAATTATTTTTAAAAGATTTTAAGTAGATAACTTTAAATGATAGTACATAAAGCTTGGTGAGTTGTAATTAAGAGTTTTTTATGTAATCTTTATAATATAGTATAGACATAGATGATTGTGGATTCTTCCCATGCTCTTCTATAAGATAAGTAGCTAATAATTGTCTCCAACATGCCGCTGCTAAACATTGCAATTTCTTTTTAATTTTTTTACTAGTATAAGAATCGCATGTTGCACAATAGTGTACATAATTTAGGTATTAATATATAAATTGTATATATATAAATAAATGTTGCATGTTATATATATATATATATATATATATATATATATATATATATATATATATATATATAGTGGAAGGATATTTTGCAACCCTTAAAAATGTTGCAACCCTTGCAACCCACATCTTAACCGTTGGATTCATGATCGACGGTTATTTTATTTTTATTTTTCTCTTTTTTTAATTAAAAATATTGGGCCCCATATCTTTTATAACCGTCGATCATGAATCCGACGGTTAAGATGTGGGTTGCAAGGTTTGCAACATTTTTAAGGATTATAAATTAAACAACCCATATATATATATATATATATATAGGGAAAGGTTCATTTGAGAAACACTAAATATATGAGAAATAGAGAAGTGATCTTAAACCATTAATTCGGTCAAGATCGGCGGCTTTGACCGAGAATTAGGGGATAATTGCTCTCATGGTCCACTCCCGTGTTCCTCACATTGTTTATTATTCGAAGGGTATTTTTTGTAAATTATCCAAACGCATTCATATATGAACGCAGATATTAATATCACTTTTTTTTCTTTTTTTTTAGCCGTGTGTTCATATATGAATGCATGCAAAAAACAGAAGTTCATATATGAATGTCATATATGAATGTTAGTAGAATGTCACTATTTTTTTTTGTACGTATTCATATATGAACGCATGCATTCATATATGAAGGCATGCAAAAAACAGGCGTTCATATATGAATGTCACTCTTTTTTTTGCATGCATTCATATATGAACGCATGCATTCATATATGAAGGCATGCAGTCAGTGTTTATGTAAAAATTATGAACATTCATATATGAACGCATGCAAAAAACAAGCGTTCATATATGAATGTCACTCTTTTTTTTTGCATGCATTCATATATAAACGCATGCATTCATATATGAAGGCATGCAGTCAGTGTTTATTTAAAATTACGAACATTCATATATGAACGCATGCATTCATATATGACTGCATGCCTTCATATATATGAACACGCGCATTCATATATGAACGCATACATTCATATATGACTGCATGCCTTCATATATATGAACACGCGCGTGTTTTTGTCAAAGTTACGTAAATACCCTTATATTTTTGGAAGAGCCGTAATTTTTGACCAGTCAAAGCCGCAATTTTTGACCAGTCAAAGCCGAAACTTTTGACCAATTAAATCCAATCTTGACCATATGAATGGCTAAGATCACTTCTCTATTTCTCATATATTTACCATTTCTCAAATGAACCAAACACTATATATATATATATATATATATATATATATATATATATATATATATATATATATATAACAATGAGTAAATTGTATTCAAATGATTTGTTGAAAGTATTATTATTTAATTAGCAAGAAATGAATATATAAATTGAGCAACATTAACGATCGACCCATGTATAATTTAGGTATTATTTGTATAACCGATGCCCTTACATGTAGTTTTTTTAAAGAGGACGAGATACCTCTGTTGATTTAATTAAGAAACTTGTTTGCCTAACAATAATGGGCTATTGAAAAGTAATATAAAATTGGCTCTGACATCCATAAATATGAATGACAAATTTAGTAGAATGATGTATCATCAACTAAAATTTAAAAATGAGACCATAATTTACAAAAAAAAAATGCATCTAACCAACCTTATTAGTGGGAGGTTGGCGTTTATGGTAGCAAAAAAAATATAAGTCAATTATTAATTTTATACTCTAATATCTAAAACCACCAAAAAATATAAAATATAAATGTTTTTCACAATACATAGAAAGTAAATTTGCATTTCTTTTGTATAATTTGGAACTCATTCAAATAAAAATAAGTTCATGACACAAATAATCGAGCATGATACTAAATTATCATCCAATTATATATTACACATTGTAGTTTAGCATATTAAATATCATGTACCAATTATTTGGCTATATATAAAGCTAACAATTTGTACTCAAATAGGTGATGAGTTGATGGTCTCATTGTTCTCGACAATCTACTCTATTATGTTTATTTGTTGAGACTCTTGAGTGCCAACATCATCCAGAATCTACAATCATACTTCAGTCAGTCTCTTATCGTTGCACATGAAAACCATTATGTAAGTTAGATCTACTATAACAAAGCAAATATAAAACAAAAGGTTTCCGTTGGCAGTTATGTTTGTAGCAATTTCCACCAAATTGTTTGGCCATCTGAAGATTTGAAGATGACATCCTGATCTTTCATTTTGTATCATCATACTTAGAATATTTTGAGATTCTTTTAGCAGCTTGATTTCTATACAAATGTTCGGTGAATTTGAAGATCAACCGAAGAAGACAAAAAAGAATTATATATCTCAAAGCGGATTGAAGATAAATTTCTCAGCCTAAAGCCAAGCATGCCTACTTGATCAACACCATTGGCCATCAGTGGCGGACCCAAAATTTTAGGTGAGCGGGTGCACAAACGAAAAGCTTAAGAAATTGTTGTCGATGTGTTTTTAGCCGAATTCCCCTATTGGGGGACTTTTTATGTTTTTGTTTGATTTCGAGGGATTTTTTAAGTTTCTTTGTTGATTCGATGGGGTTTTTTGGGTTTTTTTGTGTTGATTCGAGGGGTTTTTTGGTTTTTTTTAATTGATTTCAAGAGATTTTTTCGATTTTTTGGTTGATTTCGAGAGTAAATTTTGGTTTTTTTGGGACTTGTGCATCTTTCACCCCTAAAAAACATATATATCACGGAGCACCCCTGTTGTTGAACGGGTGCATGGGACCCCCCTTGGGAAGGGTGGGTCCACCCCTGTTGGCCATGATGGTGTCGATCTCAAATCTTCAGGAGCCCGAAGATTTCTCAAATGTAAGTAATAGTTGTTAAAGGTAAAAAAAATGAAAAAGTGAATAAAAATGATAATTTTATTTGTTGATATAAAAAATGTGGGATTCATTTAACAAAAGTTTTGATTTATAATCATTTTTAAATTACTACTAGTTTTTTGATTATGTAAAAGATAAGGAAAAAATTCAATAAAAATATATGTTGGATAATAAGAAAAAAATTAAATATAAATAAAAGTTTTAATTTTATTTAAATGTTATTGTTATTTAAAATGTAAGATAATAATATTTGATTAATAGAAAAATGTAAGTAATAGTTGTTAGATATAAAAAAATAATAAAGAAAATTGAAAAGTTGCACATTTAAATGATTTAATAAGTTATCTATACTATATTATAAAACATCTGTAAAAAACTCTTAAAAAAATATTAAAGCTTAATGAACCGCTATTTAATGCTAATTACTTAAAACTTAATAAAGAATGAAAACTTAAAATCTTTTCCTATTTAATCCTTATCTCTAACAAGTTTAACTTCCCCAAAATCACTCATCACTTCAACTACCTTAAAATCACTCTCTGCATAATTAAATATAAGATAAAAATCAAAATTTAAATATAAAAAATATAAAATATAATTAAAAAAAATCTAACAGAATGTTTAATTTTTATTTTATAAAAAAAATTATTTTATTAAACCTAAAATAAATTACATTATTATTAAACTATCGAATAAACTCTTAAAACAAACTTTTATACATTAAGTACTGTTTATTGATACACATTACTTAAAATTCAAAATTACAAGACATGATGCATGAGTATAAATTTCTAAAACTATATGTTTAAATTAATAACTAACCGATAAACATAATCAAAACAGGATAAACATCTTAATTTAAATATAAAAAATTTAAAATATATAAGATAATAATTGAATTATAACAAAATGCTTAATTTTTTTTTATATAAAAACTATTATATTATTAAGCCTAAATTAAACAAATTTATATAAAAAAACATTATCATTTTCTCAAAACCATCCAATTAAGTACTGTAAATCGACAAAAAAACAAAAAATAAAAGAAAACATTAAAATTGTGATGTATCTCGCTGCATTGCGCGAGTACACTTCTATTTATAATTAAAAAATAAATTAAAATTCTTAGGAAAAAGATAAAGGTCATTGATGGGTTCTCATTGATTTGAAGTTTTAACTTTGCATAAATATGTATCAAAGTTAGATGAAAAGTAATTCATTAACTGAGAATTAATAAAACGCAATCTCCTCTAACCCGATATGGTTCAAACAACTAACATTCTCTAATAAAATTGATACACACGTAGCCATTGTGTTATTTCCTTACCTCGATAAAAAATATACTTTTGAATACAAATAGTTTCTTAGTTATAATTTAATTCTATATTGCTTTAATTAACAAAGAGACTTGCATTTCTTTTTTATATATTTTTGTTACTATAATAATGCTATGATGTTAAAGTTAATTTACAAAATGGTTAGTAATATTAAACATTACGTTGAGTGTATGCAAAAGTTATCTTTCCATAACTTATAAATTTGTTTTGCAATGTAATTTATTAACATAATAAGTCCAATTAAATAGATGCTAAATGCATGTGTCATATTTACATATTTTTTATGAATTAATGACCATTTTTAATCGAGGTGTAACATCTATGTTGCTTACAAATGTGGTTGTAGATAAAAATATAATCATGGAACAAAACAAAACATTTCCCTATGAGGAAAAATAAAATAACAATGCCTTGAAATTGTCAACCGCTTAAAAAAACAACAACCAAGTATTAAGGAACCAAAAATGATATAAATATAACAAACCTTATTATTCAAAGTTCAATTCAAACTACATCAGATTGAAACAACTCAAATGGTAAAATTCCGAAAAATCCCAATATAAGTAAAAGAGTCCTTAAGGAAAATGTTGATGAATAACTTTAGTATACTTTGATGAAGAAAATGGAGGTAATGAAGTATAGCCAAACTTTGTAACAATTGAGTTTAACCTAGGAAATAAGCAACATAATATAATTACGATATATGGTTGTTTTAAATGAAATTCATGAGATCCACAACAATACTAAAAAATGTTTGCCTATTCATTATAGACTAGGCATATACCCGCGCGATGCAGCGAAATGTAAGTAAAGAACGAACAATTAATGTTATTTCCTTATATACATTTCATCAATAATCAACCATGACCTAAGAAGCACAACTTATGAAACATAAACCCATAAAGATATTCAATAATTAGTTTATATTACAATTATTGACAAAAAAAATTATAATTATATTATTTATAATAAGAATGAAACGTATTTTACGATTATGTATTTTTAACGTGCTAACGGTGAAAAAATAAAATAAAACGTATGGATAGAAAAACAAATTATTTCGTAGATATTCATGATATTTAATAGTATGGTTAAATTAAAAAATATTCAATATTGGGCTCGTTTTGAAGATATTGAGGAGACACTTATAATGATATAATTTGTAGAAAAATGAACGTATTTTTTCATTGCATTTTTGTTAATATATGATTATTTGTGTTAATATGATAATGATGTAAAATGAAAAATGAAAAAATAAAGGATATAAAGTAAATTAAATAAGTAATTATAAGGGTGATAAATGTAACATTGTAAGGGTGGTAAATGTAATTGTACAAAAGTTTGTACAATAATCGTTTTAGTTTTTTCATTATATAGTATAGATTAATAGTACGGTTAAATTAAAAAATATTCAATATTAGGCTCGGTTTGAAGGTATTGGCGAGACGATTATAGTGGTATAATTTGTAGAAAAAGAAACGTATTTTTTCATTGCATTTTTGTTCATATACAATTATTTGTGTTAATATGATAACGGTGTAAAATAAATTAAATAAGTAATTGTAAGGGTGGTAAATGTAACGTTATAAGGGTAGTAAATGTTATTGTACAAAAGATTAAGGGTGGTAAATGTTATTATACAAAAGATTGTACAATAACCATATAACCGTTTTAGAATTTTCATTATATAGTATAGATAGATTAACCCTTGTTAAGTCTAAATATTGTATCCAAGATTTAATAGGAAAGTCAAATGTGTAAAAGTCAACTTTGACCTTGTAATAGTTAGTCTAAGTAATGTTTAGTTTACTTTGTCATTAAGTCTTTGTATTAGATGTGTGGTATAAATAGGTTTGTCTTGTAATCATGTAGTAATGTTCTAGAGAGTCTTTGCATATGGTAATATTCTAGAGTGTGATATTCAAGATCTACTTTCTCTCTCTAGACTTTCTCTCTCTAGTTCTTGAACATATTGATTAAATTTTGAGTAATTAGCTTGTTGTGATTGGGATTTTATGATTAACAATTGGTATCAGAGCCATACCAAACTTTTCAGAAATAATTTGATCAGAGTTTGAATTGAAATTTGTGTGATTTGAATAGAAAAATTGTTTTTTTTTCAAAAGTTTTTCAAGAAATTGAGTTGGTTACTGTTTCATTCGATTTTTTTTGTGAAAATCATTTTTAATGCAAGAAAATGGATTTATCGTGTTCGTTTTATGTTTGTGATTGATTGTTGTTTTGATTTCATCTCGAAATTCGAACAAAATCGGTTTCAATTTTTGATTTTTGAGATTTTCGTGAAAACGAGTTCAGTTACTGTTCTTGATTGAAAATATTCGATTTGATGTTTTTAATCGAAAATTGATTGCATGTGTGTGATTAGAACTGTTTTTCGATGATGCTGACAAATTCTTGAAGTTCAATTGTGCAGGAATCAATCGATTTGAGAAAGATTATGTCAAGAAATCGATTATGCGTGTCATTCATACGGTTTGCGGGTCATTCATACAGACCTGAGAACCATACTATGCGTTTCAAGTGAGACCCGCATTTCATACTATGCGTTTCAAGTGAGACCCGCATACCATAGCTTCAAGAAGGATCCGCAAAGCTCATCTTGCGTTTCAAGAAGGACCCGCATTTCTCACTTTGCGTTCCTCAAGTGACCCGCATTTCTCACTTCAAACCTCTACTAGTGTGACCCGAATTCCTCTGTGACCCGAATATCTCAAGTTTGCGGGTCTCTCTGTCTTAGTTAAAAAAAAGTCTGGAAATTTTTTTTGGTCATCTTTGGAAATATTTTTTTCTTCACTGCGAAATATCTAGTATTGTTCAAATTTCAATTTTCACGAAATATTTTTTTAAGATTTCAATTTGATCTAATTTTTGATTTTCTGATACATAAGTTTGGAACGATCATTCACTGTAAGCTGATTACTCTTTTATCATGACATATTTTGCAGAACTTGAAGAGAACATTAGAAAGGTGGAACTAGAGAACATTAATCTGGCTCTTGCAGTTGACTTTCATTCACAAAAGTCAAGAGAGTATTTTACTGAAGTCATATCACTGAAAGAAGAAATCAGTACCTTAAAGAATATTAGTGCTGGGCAGAATGAAGAGAAGATAAAGGAATTGGAATCTGAGAACGTTGAGCTGAAAAAGAATTTATCTGATTTGGAAAAACAACTTGTTGCAAAAAAGCTGATTTTGAAACTGAAAAGAAAAACTTTTCAAAGAAGTTCTCAGATTTCTCAAAGAAGAGTTATGAAGAGAAGAAGTCAGTTGAGCTTAACGTAGCGTTTGGTACGCAGACAAGATTGGACGGGACTGGACAGGACAGGACAGAACTGGACAGGACAGGAGGCTAGGACAAGACTGGACATGACAGGACAGGACAAGACAAATGGTTGTCTTGTGTTTGGTACGACTAGGACTGGATAGAACAGAACTGAACAAGTTTCCCTAAAAGATGTTTGATAATTTTATATATCATATAATAGTTATAAATAACACAAATAAAGTATATCTTTAAATAATTTAATTAAAAAACATTATTAATTTTTTTACACAATTTTCATACATACAAAAACAATAGTAGGAAATTTGAATGAAGAATCTGAAATAATTGATGGTAGTTCGAAAAAATCCAATTCATATAAAAAACATAATAGTTGATTCACTTTGGAAGATCTTAATGAATTGGTGTATGCATAGTTGTAGCGACGAGTACAGATAAAAGACGATGGGTGGCCGGTGAAAGACGATAGTTGTGAAGAAGGTGAAAGATAGTAATAGAGGTAGTGGTGGTGGCGATGCACAGTGGTAATAGAGATTATTGTAGTGGAGGAAGAGACGGAGGTTACCAACGATGGTTGGCGGTGAGCGTCGGTGACGGCGGCAATGGGTGGTGGTGATTGGTGGAGGTGGCGATGGGCGGTGGTTGTGGAGGTGGTGGAGGAGGTTATTATGGTGGAGAAATAGGTAGAGGTGGCCGACGGTGGTTGGCGGTGGTTACTAGTGGCCGTCGATGGTGGTAGTAGCGACGATGGGTAGTGGTGACCCTTAAGACTAGTATCATATTAGGATTATATATCAAATGGCGGTAAATTAGTGATTTTTAGTTTCTGTCTCATTTCTGTCCCATGTTGTTCCACCTATTTTGTTGGAACAAGAAAATACCCCTTTTTGTCCCATCTTGTCCCACCCTGTCCAGTCTTTGTCCCTGTCCCATGTCGCGCCAAACATGGGACAGTTAACTTTTGTCCTGTCCCATGTCACGCCAAACATGGGACAGTGAATTTTTGTCCCGTGTTATCCCACCCAGTCTGCAAACCAAACGCACCATAAATGCCTTAAGCTTTCTCAACAAATCTCATATTTTAAGAAAGTTCTGATATTAGAAAGAGAGAAGTTTGAAAAAGAGAAGAAGGCCATAGAAAAGAAGAATGTAGGGTTCTTTAAAGAATTATCTGGCCAGAGAACAGAGTTAGAAAAAGGATTTGAGGAAGAAAGATCCATTTTTGAATCTGAAATCAAGAAGCTAACTTCGAAATTGTCTGAACTGTCTGCAGTTGCGCTGAAAGAGCAAAGGACGAAGTCTGAATTCACAACAACGATTGACCAACTTGTGAAAGAAAGAGACAATTTTGCATCAAAGATCAAAGCACTTGAAAAATCTGTTTCAAGTTCAAATCAGAAATTCATCTCTTCAAACAGGTCAGTCAAATCCTTTAATCAGATTCGTCGCACTAACCTTTTCTATGATGATTATTTAGATTGTTCAGATACGTTTTGAAGGACAAAAAGTTTCAAGAAAGAGAAACTGGTCTGGATAAAGAAACCAGTCAAAGATGAAAAGACTGGTGAGCTGAAATAGAAGAAATCATGTGTACCTGTACACAAAGCAAAGAAGAACAAAGCACCTAATGGTCAGAAATATTATTGTTCTATTTGTTGTACACATGATTATTTTCACAAAACTAATGATCATTACTGGTATGGTTCTTACTCCATAACCCCCACACGCACTGGAACTAACATTTCTGGACCCAAATACCAGTGGGTACCAAAACCAAAACCTGAATCTGTGTTGCAGGCACCTCACTCCAAGGGGGAGTAAGAAAGACAATGGCTCTTGAGTAAATCAGCTCAAGACCCGGACTTCAATGTCAAAATGGTTTTTGAACACAACAGTTCAAAACCCGGACTTCAAAGCTGAATAAAATGGCTTCTAAGCACATCAGCTTAGGACCCGTTCTTCAACGGAGTTTGACTTCTAAACACAACAGTTTAGGACTCGGACCTCAGAGATCAAAAAGACCTTACTCCTGTATGCTTGCATCCGATGGATATTGATGGTCTCCATCCCAAGTGAATTGATCTGATATCTATCCTATATTTTTTCTTTGCTAGATTTTTCTGATATTGATGGTCTAACAATTCAAAGGGAATGTTTGATCTCTATCCTGTTTTAACTGACATATTTCAGATGCTTAATTTAAGGGGGAGTAAAGGTGATGACTTATGATTATTTCAGATCAGAACTCATTCTAGAAAACCGTTTTACTGCTTTCTGTCTTTTATTTTTTTTGAATAAATAATATTATTGTATCCAAAGGGGGAGATTGTTAAGTCTAAATATTGTATCCAAGATTTAATAGGAAAGTCAAATGTGTAAAAGTCAACTTTGACCTTGTAATAGTTAGTCTAAGTAATGTTTAGTTTACTTTGTCATTAAGTCTTTGTATTAGATGTGTGGTATAAATAGGGTTGTCTTGTAATCATGTAGTAATGTTCTAGAGAGTCTTTGCATATGGTAATATTCTAGAGTGTGATATTCAAGATCTACTTTCTCTCTCTAGACTTTCTCTCTCTAGTTCTTGAGCATATTGATTAAATTTTGAGTAATTAGCTTGTTGTGATTGGGATTTTATGATTAACAACCCTATATATGACAATGGTCCTCATAGCCACATTTGCAAGGTTTCATATGTTAAACCTGTTTATTTTTAAGAAAGTGGACGATTCTTTTCTCTTTCGTCACTCATGATTTTCTTGCTAGGAAAAGAACAAAAAGTTCAGCATAATACACATTTACATATTACATTTCCAATCAAATATAAACGATAAAGCAATAAAAAATTAAAACGGTAATAAAAAAGCTTAAATTTATGGATAAGTAGAGATGAATAGAGTTGGATATTGAACACAGTTTTGCAAGTAACATTACAAAGAGAACAACCAAATTATAATGAAACATACATTTTTCATAAAAGGCAAAAATGTGTATTAAATATTTTTTAATAGTTGTTTTTTTGCAATTAGTTACAAAATGTCATTGTTTTAGGCAGTTGGTTACAAAATGTCCTTGTTTTTGTAGTTTAACTAATAAATTTTAAAAAAATAATAGAATTGATTCTAATTTTATTCATTTATAAACATTTGTATATATATTGATATTGATTGATGATGTTGAGAAATGATTAATATTTAATTGTTATGGAGATTGAAAGTAAGGGAAGAGGAAGCCAAAATGTTATTTGAGATTAATGAGAAGTTTTTTAATTAAAAAAAATTCAAAATTGTGATAAAATAGAAAAAATGTGAATGGAGAATCCTCATGATGCCACAAGCATCATCAAGTTTTGCTTTTATATATATACTAGTGTTAGGCCCGTGCATTGCACGGAAGGATAAGTTTTTTGTTGGAATATTGAACCGAGTTAAAATGAAACGTAATTTCTCTGTTAACAGTTAATGAAATATAATGTGAAAAACGAATGTATTTTCATAAGTGGTTAACTTGCATATATTCTTAATCGTTTGTTGTTATGAGTTTGTGCAATAATATTGGTAATAGTTTTGTATTATATTATTTAAAACTCAAACGACATGTCTCACAACATATTTATCTGACTATTGACTTCAAGACCTCATAGTATTAATCGATAAAAATAAAGATATGTATATATATCTTATTCCCCTACTTCGAAAAATATGATTGTGGGTTTTGAAAAATATAAACAAATCCTCAGTAAATAAAATAAAATATAAAAAAGTAGTTTTTCAAAGAAACAAAAATATAGTGGAATACCTTTTGTTCAGTTGCAGGTTCCGCCATTGACACCCGACCGTTCGTCTTCTTCTTGTACTCAGATGATACATAGAGAAGTTATATATATTTATAGTGAATGTAGATAATATTTTAAAATCTTTTATTTTCATTTTCGATTTTACATTTAAATGTAAATATATTAAAAATATGGAAGAATATTGTTATATCTACATCGTTTCTATTTTATTTTCTTTTACACTTGGTTAATTTGGAAAGTATTGCGGAATATTTTTATTTTAAAGAATACGATAATTTATTAGTGTATCTCGTTATTTTTTATTTTTAATTCATATCAACCTTCTTTTTTCTTCTTTTAATGCTCGTGAAAAAAAATACGTGTAGATTTTATATTATCAAAAAAATTATGTGTAGATTTTATATTATGTTAATATAAAATACGTGTAGATTTTATAAAATAAAATAGATTTTATATTAGCAAAAAAAATACGAAAGAAAAAAAAGTTTATATTACATCTCATTATGTAAAAAGATTTTATAAAATAAAATATTGAAAAAGATTTTATAAAATAAAATATGGAAAAATCATTATGAGATTTAATATAAAAAAATACGGAAGAAAAAAGATTTTATATTACATCTCATTAATACATATTTAAATGTAAAATCTATATTTAAAATAGATTATGCTAATATAAAATCTATTTTATAAAATTCTCCACCAAAAAAACAAATAGTTATATTAATAAATGAGTATCCATTCCACAAATAGATGATTATGTGAGATACTGTGCTTGGAAAGGTTGTACCAAAGCATTAAGAAATTGTAAATTAAGTAATTGACTTTAATTAGTTGTAACTTGTGCTTAAAATGTTGTAATTAAGAGTTTTTTATACCGTTTTTATAATATAGTATATATATATATATATAGATATATATTGATGATTTTTTAAAATCACTTTTTTGTTTTCAAATCTATTTATAGGTATTAGTGATATTAAAAAATGAATAACTTTTTGAATATTTGTTTATGATTTTTGGATAAAATGTTTATTATCGGCAATTTAACTGGCTCGACACGTAATCCGCCTCCAATGACACCAATGTTAGGATATTTTTTAGCTCATACAACAATTGAGCCTAACAAGGGGCCTGGTTTCAAAAGCGATATTTGTCTTGTACTTAGACAAAGTCTTCTTATTCATTTACCAAGATTAATACTCCCCTCGTCCCAAAATAAGTGTCCACATTTCTATTTATGTTTCTCCCAAAATAAGTGTCCACTTTCAAAAAGTAGATAATTAAATCCCCACATTTACCCTTAATTAATGCACAAATATATAAGAGTAGTGAAAAGAGAGAAAAATTAAATAAGGATAAAGATGTCATTTGATAACAAAAATGTTTAATAATTATGCATGTCTAAAACTATCTGTCAAGTCAATTGTGGACATTTATTTTGGGACGGAGGGAGTAACTAAAAAGACAATAACTAATTGTAAGTACAACTAAAGTAAGCTGCTCATCGTCATATACCCATTATCTGCATTTTGTTATCAAATCGGCAAAGCACCCATTCAACCTTGAACCCTCCATGTCATCGACTTAGGGGTCATTTACCCAAACACTTACCCGATAAACATTTATCGTTTAAATTTAACAATATCACTTACCTTTTTGGGTAAGATTTTAGTTAATTAAAACGGTATTGTAGGCAAAAATTTACCCGGTAAACGTTAAGCGGGTAAGAGTCGTCGCTCTCACTTATCGGGTAAGGGGGCGTTTACTTGTGGCTTAATGAGCTTAATGACAAAATGCCTTATTCGTGCAGACGTTTGAGGTGTTTACTTGTGACTTAATGACTTGTTCGCACAGACAAAAATGACTTATATTCGCTAAGTAGGGAAGAGAGGTGTTGTCCCCATTTAGACACCATTTTGACATTTCTACCCTAAACCAAAAAATAAACGTACGGTAACCCGTAACCCTAATGGCTTCCCTCCTACCATACACCTCCTCACTCATCCACGTCGGCTGCTCCTCACCTGCACTTCTTCTCCAAACCACGTCGCTGCTCCTCACCTTCTCCTTCTGTAACACCCTAAAGACCAGGGTAATTTAAAACTGCGGAAACTGTACAATTAAGCATCAACCATAGGTATAAACCTCTCAAAAAGGGGAACTGTACTTAACCTTTACAAAAAATAGAATACGGATAAGGATCCCAACAACAAACCAATCTAAACATATACTATCTAGATTACATAAGTTGTTGATCCAGATTCATCCAAAAATGTGGGACTTAACAATCCCCAACAATCAAATACTAAACATCTCAAAAGCCCTCGGGATCAGTCCCAACACTCAAACCCTTGGCAACCTGCCGCTAACGAGAACCTGAATACATATCATTTGAGAAAAGTGTTAGGCTTAAAAAGCCTAGTGAGAACATACAATTTATAAATTTCAAGAAACGTAAACAATTGTATCATAAGATAATCTTTCCAATAAGGTTTAGTTTTACAAATGAAACCTTTGCCACAACCGGGCCTTTTTGATACAAAACTCGTCATCAAATGATCAAAGATAACCATTTTACCAAGTATTGTAGCGTAACACAAAGTAGGCCACAATCCGAGTTATGAGCTAAACACTTGGAATCCATGGCCACGAACTCACAGGTCCGTACTACAATGTGAGGTAGGGCCCCCGAGGAAACCAAGGTATACTCGTTCACCAAGACTACACTATGACCCATGGCTAGTAACCGGTCTCACATAACCGTACTAAATGGCCCCCGAGGATCATATGCATCCGTAGCTACAAATAGGGGAATTATGATCCATAGCTAGTAACCGGTTTCAACCGTACCAAATGGCCCCCGAGGATCATAAACATCCATTTTACAAATAGGGGAAAAACATCCCAAATATAAGTCGACTCAATACCTAGGGATCCACTAGTAATGGTGTAGACTTGTCACAACAACACTTGTGACCAACCATAGATAATCATATGGTATAAAATAACATTTATAAACAAAAATGCATTTTCAAGTTTAACATCTGGTAAGAATGAAAATCATCAAAATGAACTTTAAACATTCTTTCAAGTATCCCACATAAATGTGCAAGTAAAACATCCTTTTACTTCAAATAAGATGAACCCATCATTTTAATCGAAAATGATCGGGAACCCTAAAATCTCAAAACTCAAGTTATATCAAATATGCAGAAAACTTAGATCTGAAACCATGGAGATATATAGGAGTTCCAAAAGGTAGCTTTTGATATGTATACAGTTTTTAAAATGATAGTAGGAACTCACCAAACAGGTTTATACGAAAACCCAAAAACCATATATCGACCACGACGAATAGGTGAAGCTTTCTACACCGAAACCCCGAGCAATGCACTTAATACTACCAATCAAAGGAGCTTCAAAGATCGAAGAAACCAAAGAGAAACTTAGAGAGAGAGAGAGATTTGAAGAGAGAGAGAGAGAGAGATTTTCAGAATGAGATATTTTTTGCTGAAAGTCTCTTAAGTCGTGTCAACAATCTGGAAATCCTCCAGAGGGTTACGCGGCTTACCTCGCGGCCTACAAGCCGCGGCATATCCCGCGTAACTCTCTGTTTCCCACAATTTCAACCAAAACCCAAACACTAACTCTCGATTCAAAACTCGGCGTCTATGACAAAAGGTAAACGCAAGAATACAACGATTAAATATAATGAAAATCCAGGGTGTTACAATCCTCCCTAACTTAGGAATGATTCCGTCCCCGAAATCCCAACTATAAAAAGAGATGAGGATATATTCGCTTCATATCTTCCTCATCTTCCCACGTCACGTTGGCTCCCCTATGATGCTTCCACTGCACCTTGACCATAGTGACTTCTTTGCGACACAACTTCTTAGACTTTCTCTCTAAGATAGCGCCAGGCTCTTCTATACAACGGTTACCCTCGTCTACTGTTAATTCGGAGAGAGGGATGACACTTTCCTCTTTCGCCAAACACTTCCAAAGGTAACAAATATGAAACGTGTTGTGAATTCTACTCAATTCTGGCGGCAGTTCCAATTGATAGGCTTGCAAACCCACCCGCTTGAGCACTTTGAAAGGTCCGAGGAAACGGGGACTCAGCTTCCCACACTTTTCGAACCGTATAATGCCTTTCCACGGCGATACCTTCAGCAACACACGGTCGCCCACTTGGAATTCCATCGACCGTCTCTTTTTATCGGCATAACTCTTCTGCCGATCCTGAGCCGCTTTCAATCTTTCACGAATGCTCTTGACCTTATCGGCCGTCTCTTGTACGATTTCAGGTCCGACGAACTGCTTTTCTCCCGCTTCAAGCCAACACACGGGAGTTCGACACTTTCGCTCGTACAACGCCTCAAAAGGTGCCCTTCCAATACTCGAGTGGTAGCTATTATTGTAAGCAAACTCCACCAAAGGCAGGTGCGAGTCCCAACTATAGACCACGAAGTCTTCTGACCCTTCAGGTAACGACAAGATCGGAGCTTCACATAATTTCTTTTGAAGAACCCGGAACGCCTTCTCTTGCGTTTCGGTCCAATCAAACTTCGCATTTTTCCGAGTTAAAACTGTCAAGGAAGAAGCGATTTTTGAAAAATCCTGAATAAATCTCCGATAGTATCCCGCCAGACCCAAGAAACTTCGGATCTCAGACGGATTCTTGGGAGGCTCCCAATTCATCATAGCTTCAATTTTGGAGGGATCTACTTTCACTCCGTCTCGAGTGACAACATGACCCAAAAACTGCAACTCTTCAAGCCAAAAGTCACATTTGGAAAGTTTGGCGTACAATCTTTCTTTTCTCAGCACATCAAGAACTTCGCGAAGGTGTTGCTCGTGCTCCAACTCTCTTTTAGAGTACACGAGTATGTCATCAATGAATACGATGACCGACTTGTCGAGGAATGGTCGGCACACCCTATTCATCAAATCCATAAATACCGCTGGTGCGTTCGTTAGGCCAAACGACATCACGAGAAACTCGTAATGGCCGTAACGCGTTCTAAAGGCTGTCTTCGGAACGTCTTCTTATCTCACCTTCACCTGATGATAACCCAAACGTAAGTCGGTATTGGAAAAACACCCCGCTCCTTGAAGTTGATCGAACAAGTCGTCTATTCTCGGAAGCGGATACCTGTTCTTTACTGTAGCTTTGTTCAACTCATGATAGTCAATGCACATTCTCATCGTGCCATCTTTCTTCCTTACAAACAAGACCGGATCTCCCCAAGGTGACGAACTCGGTCTTACGAAACCCTTCTCCAAAAGCTCTTGGAGTTGTGCCATCATCTCTTGCATCTCTGACGGCGCCAAACGGTAAGGAGCTTTAGCAATTGGTGCAGCTCCAGGCACAAGGTCAATTCGGAACTCCACTTGCCGATCGGGTGGTAACCCGGGCAAGTCGTCAGGAAAGACATCTGGAAACTCACGCACAATCTTCACATCAACAAGCTTCGACTTCTCTAACTTGGCGTTGATCACGTAGGCTAGGAAAGATGAACATCCTTTTACCAAGCACTTGCGTGCCTTTGCCATTGTGATTATTGCCACTTCACCCTTTTTCTTCTCACCATAGATCACAACGACTTCACCAGAGGGATTGGGAAGTCGGATTAACTTCTTAGAACACACGATCTCGACATGATTGTTTGACAACCAATCCATACCGACCACAACGTCAAAACCTCCGATTATCATCGGCAGTAAATCGATTAAGAATTCTCTTCCCTCGATACCGAGAATACACTTCTTCAGAACATCACGAATTAGAACCTTACTACCATCAGCTATCTCTACTACTAACGCATCCTAAGACTAGTAGTGGGCATAGCAATCTTTTGACGAAACAACTCAGATACGAAAGAGAAACTGGCACCCGTATTGAATAAAACACGAGCAGGTACAGAGTTTATAAGAAAATTACCCGATACCACATCAGCGGATGCCTTGGCTTTATCAGTCTTCATCTGGAATGCTCGACCCGGAACCCTAGGTGGGTTCTCCTTCTTTGTCGCCGCGCTACCCGTCACAAGCTTTTGGCAATCCCTTCTCACGTGCCCCGGTGCCTTGCACTCATAGCAGATAAGTCCTCTGATCGGACAATCTTTGGCGGTGTGATCAGGCTTCCCACACTTATAACAAGTTTGAGAAGTGGTGTCACAGTTACCGTGGTGCTTGGTTCGACACTTGCGGCACCATCTAGCTTTCTGCTGACTGTCGAAGCTTCGGTTCCCGGAAAAAGGTCGGGATCTCTTGGGAGGCACATAACTGTTCTCCTACTTTCTCTTGTCAGACACTACCACCGCTTTCCCAGCTTTGCTTCTCAAGAACAACTCCTCCATAAACTGAGTTTCTTCAACCATCTCTCGGAGATTGGAAGCTTTAGAGTTGTGGACCAAAGATAACAGGTCCGTTGGTAGGCCATTAAGATGGGATTTCATCTTATCTTTCTCCGTTGGGGCCACGTGCCCCACCAAATCCATCTTTTCCATGAACTGACGGGTGTACTCCCTCACCGTCAGATTTCCTTTTACAAGAGACCGAAATTCTTTCTCGATTCGGTTCTTAGTCCTTTCACTTCAGAACTCTTCCAACAACTTCTTTTTAAACTCGACCCAAGACAACTGAGCCAACACAGTAGGAGACAGGGTGGATTGAACGATATTCCACCAAGTGAGGGCCGTATCCCTAAGCAATTGGGTACCAAACCGCACCCTCTGATCATCCCCACATTCGGAAGAGCCAAAAGACTGCTCGACCGCTCGAATCCATTTAACACATGCAACTGGGTCTTCGGAACCAGAGAACTCTGGTGATCTGTAACCCAGAAAAGATTTGTAGGAACAACTCTTTCCACCTTTCGAAGCACTAACAACCATGTGCTCTTCAGCTCTGACTCCGCCCCCAGAGCCCCCAACGCCAGATAACACATTCTCTTCCACTGCTCCATGCCTTCTGAGGCTCGCGTCCCGGTCTTCCAACATTTTCAGAAAAGCCTCTTGCTATTTCTCCATGGCCGTCATCACCATTTGAATGACGTTGGCCATCATATCAGCTTGAGGGCTAGCTAACTGAACAACGGGACTGGTGGGCGTCAGAACCACTCTTGGTCCTAGCTCCACTTCCCCAGAAAAATAACGATGGCATGCCCGAAGGAATGACGGTCGCCGCCCTAACCACGGGTTCTCACTCGGGCGAACTATCGGCACGCAGATCTCCATCGACTAACGGTCGACTGCGCGTATTTACCATCCTAAAATGGTTGCCACACAAAAACGAGAAGAGTAAGAGACAGATCGAGAGAATAAACACGACAGAACGTACTATTACAGTACCAAATGTCATAGCAACAGTAATTCAGGCACAATCACATATAAATATTCTCATAATAACATTAGCTAAGTGAGATTATGAACATACAATACATAACGGTTCTGGATACTATCACCACAACGTTTGATAACTACAACTTCCGTCAACTCTAAGACCAACCCATCTTAGTAGTTCTACCCAATACTCACGAATCAATGCTTAATATACTCAGTCTAAGTCTAGACATCTTACATTCATGCCTAGATCACTTAAACTGGAGCTCTTGTACCAACTTGTAACACCCTAAAGACCAGGGTAATTTAAAACTGCGGAAACTGTACAATTAAGCATCAACCATAGATATAAACCTCCCAAAAAGGGGAACTGTACTTAACCTTTACAAAAAATAGAATACGGATACGGATCCCAACAACAAACCAATCTAAACATATACTATCTAGATTACATAAGTTGTTGATCCAGATTCATCCAAAAATATGGGACTTAACAATGCCCAACAATCAAATACTAAACATCTCAAAAGCCCTCGGGATCAGTCCCGACACTCAAACCCTTGGCAACCTGCCGCTAACGAGAACCTGAATACATATCATTTGAGAAAAGTGTTAGGCTTAAAAAGCCTAGTCAGAACATACAGTTTATAAATTTCAAGAAACGTAACCAATTGTATCATAAGATAATCTTTCCAATAAGGTTTAGTTTTACAAATGAAACCTTTGCCACAACCGGGCCTTTTTGATACAAAACTCGTCATCAAATGACCAAAGATAACCATTTTACCAAGTATTGTAGCGTAACACAAAATAGGTCACAATCCGAGTTATGAGCTAAACACTTGGAATCCATGGCCACGAACTCACAGGTCCGTACTACAATGTGAGGTAGGACCCCCGAGGAAACCAAGGTATACTCGTTCACCAAGACTACACTATGACCCATGGCTAGTAACCGGTCTCACATAACCGTACTAAATGGCCCCCCAGGATCATATGCATCCGTAGCTTCAAATAGGGGAATTATGATCCACAGCTAGTAACCGGTTTCAACCGTACCAAATGGCCCCCGAGGATCATAAACATCCATTTTACAAATAGGGGAAAAACATCCCAAATATAAGTCGACTCAATACCTAGGGATCCACTAGTAATGGTGTAGACTTGTCACAACAACATTTGTGACCAACCATAGATGATCATATGGTATAAAATAACATTTATAAACAAAAATGCATTTTCAAGTTTAACATCTGGTAAGAATGAAAATCATGAAAATGAAATTTAAACATTCTTTTAAGTATCCCACATAAATGTGCAAGTAAAACATCCTTTTACTTCAAATAAGATGAACCCATCATTTTAATCGAAAATGATTAGGAACCCTAAAATCTCCCAAAACTCAAGTTATATCAAATATGCAGAAAACTTAGATCTGAAACCATGGAGATATATAGGAGTTCCAAAAGGTAGCTTTTGATATGTATACAATTTTTAAAATGATAGTAGGAACTCACCAAACAGGTTTATACGAAAACCCGAAAACCATATATCGACCACGGCGAATAGGTGAAACTTTCTACACCGAAACCCCGAGCAATGCACTTAATACTACCAATCAACGGAGCTTCAAAGATCGAAGAAACCAAAGAGAAACTTAGAGAGAGAGAGAGAGAGAGATTTTCAGAATGAGATATTTTTTGCTGAAAGTCTCTTAAGTCGGCCAGAAGGTTGCGCGGCTTACCTCGCGGCCTACAAGCCACGGCATATCCTGCGTAACTCTCTGTTTCCCACAATTTCAACCAAAACCTAAACACTAACTCTCGATTCAAAAGTCGGCGTCTACGACAAAAGGTAAACGCAAGAATACAACGATTAAATATAATGAAAATCCAAGGTGTTACACCTTCAAACCACGACGCTGCCCTTCACCTTCCCATCTCCGGCGACCCCTGCAACTCCGGCTACCGGCTGCTCCTCACCTGTGCTTCTCCTTCAAAACCACGCCGCTGCTCCTTACCTTCTCCTTCAAACCACGACGTTGTTCCTCACCTTCCCATCTTCGGTGACCCCTGCAACTCCGGCTACCGGCTGCTCCTCACCTACGCTTCTCCTTCATTGGCGTTGTTTGCTGAAGATCCATCAAATGTTGAAGAAGCAATAAGACTACAAGAATGGAGAGAAGCCATGGAAGTCGAGCTGCAATCGATCGAAAAAAACCAAACATGGAAACTAGTCGATCCACCAGAAGGTAAAAATGCAATCGATTTGAAATGGATTTTTGAAACAAAATTCTTTGCAGATGGAAGCATTCAGAAACAAAAGGCTAGACTGGTTGTTAGAGGGTACGCTCAACAACAAGGAATAGACTACGAGGAAACGTTCTCGCCGGTTGCTCGGTTTGAAACAATCCGAGTTATCTTGGCACTAGCTGCCCAGAAATGATGGAAAATATTTTAATTCGACGTCAAGTCAGCTTTTCTAAACGGCGAATTAGAAGAAGAAGTCTATGTTACTCAACCACCGGGATTCGAGAAACCGAATGAAGGAAATAAAGTGTTTCGTCTCAAGAAAGCATTGTATGGATTGAAGCAAGCGCCTCGAGCGTGGTATAGCAAAATCGACGTTTTTTTTTACAAAAATGGATTCGAAAGAAGCATGCATGAACCAACTTTGTATCTGAAGAATGAAGGCAGAGGTAATTTCATGATAGTAAGTTTATATATCGATGATATGATTTATACCGGCTCATCATTGCATCTTATGGACGAGTTTAAAAAGTCCATGAAGAGTATGTTTGACATGATTGATCTAGGAGAATTGAAGTATTTCTTAGGACTAAAAGTAAATCAAACAAGTGATGGAATCTTCATGTCACACAGGAAATATGTGAAAGACACGTTGGAAAGGTTCAATATGCTAAACTGCAAAATTTCCAGCACCCCGATGAACACAAGTGAGAAATTAAGTTTACAAGATGAAACGGGAAGAGCAGATGCAAGCATGTACATGAGCCTAATTGGTAGACTCATTTACGTCACTCATACTCGTCCAGATGTGAGCTTTGCTGTTGGGATTCTATCCCTGTTCATGCACAATCCGAGCAAACATCACTTTGGAGCGGCAAAAAGAGTGTTTCGGTATCTCGCAGGGACAATCAACTTCGGTATTTGGTATCATGAAGTGGAAGATTTCAGCCTAAAAGGATATAGTGATAGCGATTGGGGTGGCTCGACAATAGATGGGCGAAGCACAACTGGAAACTTCTTTATACTCGGGTCAGCCGCCATTTCATGGAGCTCAAAGAAACAAGCAACTGTAGCACTCTCCACCACTGAAGCAGAATATGTAGCTGTAACAGCTACATCCTGTCAAGCAGTATGGTTACGAAGACTTCTAAGTGATATCGGAATGAAGCAGAATGATGCAACTGCAGTATTCTGCGACAACAGGTCAGCTATCATGCTTGGTAGAAATCCAATGTTCCACAACTGAACCAAACATATTGAAATCAAACACCATTTCATAAGAGAACTCTTGGCAAAAGGTGAAGTTAAATTAGAAAGTTGCAACATTGAGGAACAACTTGCTGATCTTATGACGAAAAGTCTACCATTGTCGAAGCATGAAAGGTTTTACCGTCCTTTAGGACTGACAAAGTTCGAATGAAGGAGGAGTGTTAGAAGTAGCCGTTAATTCAAACTAGTCAGTCAAGTTAGCTGTTAAATAATGCCTAGAAATTAGGAGTTTTTACTCCTGGTCTTTCGTTTCTGTTGAGAGTCTTTTGTTTAGTTTGTTACTTCCAACCTATTTAACAAAGACTTGTGTTCCCTTTTTCATTCAAGCAATAATAAACTGAGTTACTAGTGCTTTTAATTATTCTCTTGTACAATTACTTTGGTTTTGATTTCCAACATTGGGTTGCATCTATGTATTCCATTTTCCATTTAGTTAATTGAAAAATATCATCTCTATGAGTTGAAGTCCCTAAGCATTACAAGAGAAATCCCCTTGCATAAACGATACATTATCTGATCTAAAGTGATGAACTACCCATGCTTTCATGTTTGTTGCAAAACTCCATTATTTCTAGATTGTGGTCTTCTGTGTTTGTTGATACTCATTTTATGTATTTATGTTTTGATTTTTGGATGATATCAACAATTTATGATTCTATTTTCAATGTTCAAATAATGTTTTTGTTTTAGAAATATCATTTGGCTTAAAAAAATATACAAACGGTTTATCAAACAGTGCATAATTCATACCGAAGGGTAAGTCGGTCATTCCTGTCATTCAGACCGTTGATTCTGAAAAAAAAATAAACAACACTAATTTATCTAGACAAACAAATTTATCCAGATAAACACATTTATCCATGCAGAACTTAATAAAAAATTTAGTAAACAACCCCTAAATCTCTTGACAATTGTTTTCGTACTTACCGAGTAAGATTATTGGTCATTGCCATATTCATCGGTTAAGATAATATAACTTGGTAAGTTTGATAAGCGTTTACCCGACATAAGCGTTTAGTAAACGACCCTTTAGTTAGCCGCATCATGCCATCCCATGAAATATTATGTTGGATACTTTATGTAAAATTTAAAATATAATTGTAACTTGAAAATTAAATTATCTTAAAAAATTATTATTTTTTATTTTTGAGAAATGGATCAATTGTAAAATAAAGTTTTCAAGATTCTTAATATTCTAATGCTTACGTGGTTGATTGATCTTATCTATACTATATTATAAAGATGACATAAAAAACTCTTAAAAACAAGTCTTAAAGTTTAATATATTGCTATTTAATGTTAATTACTTAAAAAACAACCATAAAAGCTGCATGTACTACATTTAATGTTATTCATTAATTTTCAATCATTATCTCTAACCATTTTAACTCTCCTAAAATCATTTCCCACTTTAACTCCCCTAAAATAACTCTCAGCATATTTTAGATATAAAAAATCTAAAATATAATTAAAAAATCTTACATAATACTTTATAAAAAAAATATATTATTAAAGCAAAATAAAAAAAATATATTATTAAGTCTAAATTAAATAAATTTATATAAAAAAATCATTATCACTCTCTCATAACCATCCAAAATCGTAATGTAAATCGACAAAAAACAGAAGATAAAATGAAACATTAAAATCGTAATGTATCTAGCTGCATTGCACGAGTACACTTCTAGTATTTAGTAAATGTAACAGTTTATGTTCTTAACATTTAAAGAAGGCCAAAAATAAAAATATTATAAAAAAATAAAAGATTTTATATAGTATATACATTATTGATTTTTACAAACCGATTTAATGCTGGTATATCCAAAAACAAAAATAAGCTGTTTTTATTAGAATGCATCCCTAAATTAAGGTTCGATCAAAGCGAAATATTGATGACTGAAATTGGGTGACTGACTGAAGTCTATGCAACTCCCTGTAACAAAATCCCATCTAAAATTCAGGGGTGGACCTATAGTGGTGACCATGGTAGCATCGTATTATTTCTCTGCTATATTGTAAAAAAATTAGGTTTATGAAAGGTATCACCGTATCGTTGTAGAAGGTGCAATCGTATTATTTTAGAAGTGCAATTATACTTCGTAATCAACCAAAAAACCGAAAAAATATATCTCTTTGAAATCAACCAAAAATACCAAAAAAGTCTCGAAATCAATAAATTAAAAATCCCTCGAAATCAAGTAAAAAACTTTAAAAATCCCTAAAAACGCGAAATTAAACTAAAAACACATCGAGCGATATTGAACGTTGGTAAAAAATAAGACACGCCAATAAAAATCGTATGTAAAAAAATAATATACAGTAAAAAGTCCCTCAGTCTGCTAAAATTCATGAAATTAAGATATAAACTCATCTTTTCATGCATTGACTTCCAATGACTTCTTCTGTAGGGATTCCAGATATATCTATGGGTTCTTTGATTCTTGTAGTACAGGTCAGAAAAGGTGTGCAAACACAGAGGCAACTATAAAATATGTATCCTCAATTTAACTATAAAGTCTTTTAAAGTAAATATTATAAAATAAAGGGATTTTCTATCCCTACCCCTGCCAAAAAGCCCACCCCCTCCCTCACATCCGATTTCTTTTTTTATTTTTAATTTATAGTTACATTTTTGGTCCCTAAACTCTTTTAATTAATTTACTTTATACCCTTTAGTTTTATATTTTACATTTTACATTTTCATTATATTAACACATATAAGCATATATTAACTAAAATACGTTAAATAAATAATTTTTAATTTTAACAAGTTACACCATTATAATCGTCTCGTCGATACCTTCGAAATGAGCCCAATATTGACTATTTTTTGATTTAATCATATTATTACATGTCATATGTTGTACCTTGGTTAATCGATTTAAAAAAAAAAGAACATGCAACACATCGAACGTAAGTTCGTTTATGTTCATTTATTTGATAAATGAACGAACATGAACACATTTTTTTGTTCATTTAGTTAAATGAACGAACATGAACAATTTACGGATTTAAATTTATTAAAAAAATATAGAAAGGGTAGTTTGGGAATAAGTTTTAAATTATTAAATTTTAAAAATTTGAATTAATAGCTTTTCATCCAATTCCGGTGTACTTTTCCCAATTTCGAAATTGTTTTAAGTTTATGAAAGTTAAAAACTTGAAAATTTCAAAAAAAAGATATGTTATATTCAAAATTTCGAAAAATTTCGAAAAACTTGAATTTTATTTTAGATATAAAGTTTATGTTTTTTTAGTTTAAAGTCATATAAGGCCCAAATCGCCTAAACTGGTCAGGTCAGACTTCTAATACCCACCAATTTGTATCTCGCTGCATTGCACGCTTCTAGTATTATTAAATATATAATTGATTATTTTTTCTAGATGTCATTAAAATATATAAGATAATCATTGAATTCTAATAAAATATTTATTTTTTTATATAAAAAACATTATATTATTAAGCATAAATTAAACAAATTTATTAAAAAAAATATCACTTTCTCAAAACAATCCAAAATCGTAACAAAAAAACAAAAAATAAAATGAAACATTAAAATCGTGATGTATCTCGATGCATTTGCGAGTACGCTTCTAGTGTGTGTGTGTGTGTGTATATATATATATAGGGTCCAGTTCAGGGGAAAACCTCAAAAAAACGAAAAACTGAGGAACACTCTGGTAGCCCTTCATCTGGACGGTATGCACTTGTGCATACAGGTAATTTGTAACATGCATTTGTGCATAAAAATCAAAAAACAACATAATTTACCTGTATGTACAAGTGCATACCATCCAGATGAAAGGCTACCAGAGTGTTCATCAGTTTTTCGGTTTTTTGAGGTTTTTCCCTGAACCTCCGTCTCTCTCTCTCTCTCTCTCTCTCTATATATATATATATATATATATATATATATATGTATATTGATTTCCTTAACGTATTTTAAAACGTATTTTTTAACATATAATAAAATAATTAAATCAAAAAATATTCAATATTGGACTCATTTCGAAGATATCGAAGAGATGATTGTAATGGTGTAACTTTTTAAAATTAAAACTTATTTTTTTAACGTATTTTAGTTAATATACGATTATATGTATTAATATGGTGATAGTTCAAAATGAAAATTGGAAAAGTAAAAGATATAAAGTAAATTAACTAAATAAGTATAGGGGTATAAAATGTAACTATAAATTTGAAAATGGATTAAAAATAGTTTTTGGAAGTTTGTTGTCGTGGTTGTGAGGGGAATAGGGGGTTAGGAGGGGGTATGGGTTTTATAGGGGTAGGGTTAGCAACACCCTAAAATAAAATAAGAAACAAATGATGACAAAGTTGGGCTTCTCAATTCATAATGATTTGATTTTGTCAAGGAAGCAAACGCAGTTGAACAATGCTACTTAAATTTCTCCCATCTTTTATACATACCTTAATGTCTTCATCACAAGTTAATAAAATCCAATCGCCATCTTCATCAAGGTATTTGAGCTTATAATTATCAGGATTCAACTTAAGCCTTTTGCCAATTTCGTTCCCAATAGCTACAAATGTTGCTGATGAGATTGGGAGACGGAATTTAATCATATCATCGGCATACTCTGCTTTTATGGTCACAATATTTTCATCCAAATACATCACTTCGGCGTTGGCCGATGGGTCTTGAGATGCTCCTTCAACTTCTTCGTTTTTGTCGCTTACATTCTTGTCCGAGTGGTTTACATTTCTCTTGAAATAATCTTTTCTGTGCCACTCTATGTCTAGATCATCGCACTTGCGCTTCAATGTAGACAAACAAACTGTAAAACAACATCAAGAAAGAAGAGATGTTTGTTATTTGAACACGAACATTAAGCAAATGCAAAAATAAATACTGATTGGAAACAAAAGATCATCATTACCATCAAGGTTTTTTGCAACTTGTATCATGTCCTCTTGAGATAACGAGATTGAAGTTGCCTTGCATTTCGCCTCCAAAGGTGTTACACTTTCCTTAACCACATGTCCCATTTTTTCTAATACTTTGGATGTCGATGATGATTCTTTTCCTTGGAAAATCTTAAAATATATGGTTTCGCTTTCTGTAGAACTCTCAACATCTATAACGGGTAATTCATCGCAAAGTTCTGCACCAGAGGCATATTTGAAATTGGGCAAACACCTCTTTAGTGAGCGCACTAGTGACTCACACAACTTAACATAGTTAGAACTTTTGCGCCATATGAATTCAAGAACGTATTCTAAATCACTAGTATCAGTGCTCCTCAAGCATATCACAAAGCAACTACAATGATGAGGGACACCCTCGATGTCACATGCACTAAGTAACATTTGTGGCTCGTCGTTACTCAACTCTGAAACCTTTTTTACGAAGTGTGGCTCATGGTTTTGAAGTGTCTTCCCGATTAGTCCTTCCCCCATTTTCAAAGAAAGCATAGAACTACTATAACCTACATAACCTACATAACGTTCAGAAATATCATCACCTTCATGCAGCTTATCATAACGACAATACAAACTACTATAATGATCTGTCAATTTGAGCCCTAACATTCGTTTTGTTCGACTGTCCTCCAAAGAAGATGAAAATGCCACATGATCCTCATCTTTATAAGCAATCCAAACTTGAGCAAAATCCAAGCAAACTGTATTGAAAGCCAACTCTAATGCCTCATCGATATCATTCTTGGCATGTTTGAGATCGCATATAGCCTGTTTCATGGGTATAAAGTATTTACACACATCCAATTTCTAGCAATTAGCGAAAAAAAAATCCCAAATTTCAATAATTGTAAAACATCTTTTTTTATGATACAACAATTTCGTTCCTCCAAACTACCAACCATTTATTTCAATGACAAAGAATCATATCATATATGAACTATTTTAGAAACTTACTTTGTATGGCAGATTTTCTTGTGCCTGAAACATTTTGAGACCCTCTTTCTGCAAAGAGAAGTAGAAAGTAAATGTCATTAATGTGATGAAATTAGGCAATGGACCACTAAAACAATGGGTTGTATATACAGTTTGCAGCAAGAAATATATATTAGAGTTGTAGTTCATCAACACAATCAGATGAAATATTAATGAGATGTAAGCAATTGTTTGAGAGATTTTGGTTCCGGTGAGAAGTTAAGGTTAACTAACATAAGAAACGTGAGAAGTGGTTATCAACCTTGGATGATAAATGAATGCACATTAGGATGAGGTGCACAAGATAAGATGCACCAGATCAATCAGGGACGGATCCACTATGGTGGCTACGGTGGCACGTACCACCGTATTATTTTGCCGACGAAGGGTAAAATTTTTAGGTTCGTATAAGGTGCAACCGTATCGTTTTGGAAGGTGCTACCGTATTATTTTGAAAACTTCAAGAAGGTGCAACCGTACCTCATAATCAACCAAAAACCAAAAGAAACTATCGAAATCAACCAAAAGAAACTATCGAAATCAACCAAAAAAACCGAAAAAATCTCTCGAAATCAAGCAAACAGCTTTAAAAATCGCTCGAAATTGTGGAATTAGGTTAAAAACACATTGAACAATATTGAACGTCGGTAAAAAGATGAAGACACGTCGATAAAAATCATGTTTTTTGTAAAAAAAATTGTCGGTATTATATGTTGCCACCGTATGAAAAAATTTATGGATCCGTCCCTCATCAATTGCTTCTCACCATTCTCACGTTAACTTCAACTTCTCACACGATGCTTGGCCTTGTTTAAGATTGTTTAAATGTATCAAAATACAAACCTCGAGTGCAGTATTCAAGTCATCAAACATATCAACAAGTGAAAGATACACGCTCGAACAACACTCAACGACACCAACACAGCAGCTTTGTGAAGGATAAAAAAACAGGCAACACAAGAGAACGAAACAATCCACACTCCACAGCAAAAGAAGCCAATGGACTCATCTCGTGAGCCGTCAGTTCCCTAAAAAACTCTGGCGTTTGGTTGAGGAATGCAGTGGCGGGTGCATCACTTATGATGGTAAGATCATCTTCAACTTGAACCTTATTCTTCACATCAATATTATACTTATACTTCAGACAACGTAACCTATATTTTTCGATAAGTTTGTTATCATCTAGGAGAAAAGGTTGATCGGAAGTTGTAAGAAGCCATCTGGGGCCGATTTTTACCGGTGCCCAAAACTGAATTAACCCTACCCAATGGCAATCATCATCAAGGTTGTCAAATGCACATCTTATCTTCTCTTGAACGAGGGTTGGAAAGGTTGCAAGGAAACCGGAGAGAACATCCGCCGGAGAAGAGGAAGGTGAATCCGCCATTAGCACGCATGGACCATATAGAGATAATTTTCAGAAAACGTCCCTCTTCTATTTGTTAAGTTACATTTTTGTCTCCTTAATAAGAGCATCTTCAATAGTTTCCTAAATTATAAAAAAATGAGATTTTTGGTGTTTTTCTCTCTAACCGATTCTTCAAGTCCTTCCTTTAAATGGAGAAAAACAAGAGGCAAAAGAAAACTTTCTCCAAATATAGATAATTTCGTAAAAATGATTATTTATGAGTAAAAAATAATATTTTATTATTCTCATTAATAAAAGTCTTTAAAATTTAATGTTTAAAAATATTTATTAAATTATTGAATGTTTTAATAATATAGTTAATATTATAATCTTTAAAATTGAGAATATGTGAAGAAAATTTTAAAACTTTTTGGAGATTTTAATTTTTGACTTTTCATTTTAAAGAAAATTTAGAGAATCTATTAGATTTTGATTTTGATTTTATTTTGTGTTGGTGATTTTGATTTTATTCTTTCTATAATAAAAACTACTTGTGTACATAGAGTCGGAGCCAAAAAAAATTATTCAGGGTGATCCTTTTGATAGTTGATAAGTTGGTTGATTAACAAATTATATTTGGAAAAACCTAAGTTATCTATCTATACTATATTATAAAGCACGGATAAAAAACTCTTAAATACAAATTATTAGACATAAGGTATCATCATTTTATGCAAGATTTTAAAAATCTCTTAATTTACAAGTATCAAAGCAAATGATACATATTACTACTGCAAACTTCTAACACTCACCAATTTGGTATGTGCAGAGTCTTACTTTTATGCAGACATTTCCATGTATCAATACTAATTAATATATTTACTAGAAGTGTACTCGCGCAATGCCGCTATGTACATCACGATTTTATGTTTCATTTTATTTTATATTTTTTGTCGATTTACATTACGATTTTGGTTGGTTGTGAGAGAGCGATAATGATTTTTTTTATATAAATTTGTTTAATTTAGACTTAATGATATAATGTAATTTATTTTGGTTTAATAATATATTTTTTTTTATAAAATATTAAGTTAGATTTTTTTAATTATATTTTTATATTTAAAATTTGATTTTTATTCTATATTTAATTATGCTGAGAGTTATTTTAGGGGAGTTAAAGTGAGAAATTATTTTAAGAGAGTTAAAATGATTAGAGATAATGATTGAAAATTAATAAATAACATTAGATGTAGTACATACAACTTTAATGGTTGTTGTTTAAATAATTAACATTAAATAGCGGTATATTAAGTTTTAAGACTTGTTTTTAAGAGTTTTTTATGTCATCTTTATAATATAGTATAGATATTACTATAAATGTGTTTTAATTATATTATTAAATATGTAATTGATTATTTTTTCCAGATGTCATTAAAATATATAAGATAATCATTGAATTCTGACAAAATACTTATTTTTTTATATAAAAAACATTATATTATTAAGTCTAAATTAAATAAATTTATAAAAAAAAACATTATCACCTTCTCAAAACCATCCAAAATCATACTGTAAATCGACAAAAAAAAAACAAAAAAAATGAAATATTAAAATCGTGATGTATCTCGCTGCATTACGCGAGTACATTTCTAGTAAGAATGTAAAATGATCAAAAAACATATTGGAAAAATATTCAATTACAAATATTTCATAATATATTCAAATAAAATTTTAATAATATAATTAAAATAATTTTTTAACAACATAATATGTTAATTAATACAAACAAGATAGTAAAAAAAACTTTAATAATATAATATGTTAATTGAAAGAATTTTTAACTGATTATTATGTATATACTCTAACTTTAAAATTTGTTAAAACAACTTTTAGAAAAAAATTACATTAATCTATAATTTTAAATAACTAATATCACTACTGGAAAATTGCTTATTTCCGACCATATTTACCGACGGATCACCGACGGTAAAGAAAAATTTGCGACAGATAGACTATCCGTCGGTAAATGTACAAATTATATAATTTTTTTATTTTATTTTTATTTTTAAATCCGACGGTAATTTATATAATTTAATAAATAATTTTTTTACGTTCGTCGGTAATTACCGACGGATTACCGACGACCTTTAAGAATCCGTCGGTAAGTTTAATAATTTAATAAATATTTATTTTTTTCTGTGATCATGTATGTAACACCCTCAATCTGGAAATAGCAACTTAATTAAAATTTTCTAAATACATCAATAACTGAATCATTTACAACCACAATTTAGATTCAATTTCAATACTCATACACCATCTATACAACAATCTATGGAAAAGACGGGTGCTACTAAACCCATGGATACACACTATCTCCAACCTGCGGAATACTTCACCAAATACTTACTCTAGCTCAAGGCTAAAGCTCGACTCCTCAAAGCACTGCTAGAACCGAACCCCCAACAGGAACCTGATGCACATGCCGACAAATAAAAAGGGTTAGGCTTAACGCCTAGTGAGCTCAAGAGTTTTATCATGAGTGAATAAATCTTTAAAAGAAAGAATGCAGTTTAAAGCAAGGTCTTTCGAAATAATATACTTCAAAATGGAAACGACACATTTTCCCATAACATACGCTTTTAAAGATAATGCTCCCAAACATACACTTCATGCATAAAGATGCAATCCGGAACTCACCCAAAATGGGGTCATAGTTCGATATTTCAATTATGAACTTGCAAATAATGCCTTATACCCCAAAACACCCAAAGCACGGGCGGGACATAATACTTGACCCTTAAACACGGAAAACAATCCATATACAACTGATACGTCGTTGAAACCTGTAACTTGGATTAATACTCACACGACCATAAAATATAATGAAATCCGTATATTAAAGCATGGACAATTAAATATCCAAAATACAGCGGGCCGACGACGGGGGATACCCGTATCCGTTGAGAGCGGAGGAACACAAAAGTATGCCACTCTAACAACGTTGATCGCATGACACTTCACGACTCTCAAGCCCAAGTGCACCTACGACCTCTTGACGAGTTTCACCCAAAGAGTTAGCTGACCTTAACGAACAACACCGGAATTACCGCCAAAGGCTCGACCCACGGGGGATACAACGAAGGCATTGCCCCACATGGCGAAGGTTCCAACGCCTATCAGAGGACTACCCCTAGTCATAATAGCTCAACCGGAACTCAACCACTCTTAGTGCGTACTCGTAAAGACAAAGTCATATCCCATGAGTCCCGGAGTCCAACCCCGTACCACCCAAATGACAATCAAATAAGACTGACTTACGTGCCTATGGATCCAATGCAACACAGTCTAAGATTACACGACTACTCATGAATGACCAAAGCACCCGAGCCTGTAATTACCAATAACATGCATTATAATGCATTAAGATGTAAACCATGAAATGGAACTCTACATCGAGTCATTAAACCCGGACAATTGTCCACAAAACTCTTTTAAGCCAACACCGAGCTAAAATGCTCAAAATCCATTTGACCAATAATCAATGGTTCTCCAAATGATGAAATGTCTTTTACAACGTTTATGAAGACACATATCTCAAAGACGAAATTAACCCAAACTCCACATGAAATGGGACTAACGATTTTCCAAAGGTTTTATAAAATGCAAATGTACCAAAATGCGTATGACACGAAATAGACTTCATTTGTACGATCAATGGTGCATAAATCATAAGAATAACTTTTATTCGTACAAAATCACCATGAATGTGAAAAGCATGCTATTTACTCGTTAGAACATTCAAAACCCAAATATAAGCATTTTATGAAGTTAACGCAACCCAAGTTCACCAAATGTGAAAAGTTATCAAAATACTCGCTCTTTGACAAATAACCAAGTAAAACATATTTTACTTCAGAATACTCCAAACTTATCAGCAGTTAACCATTTCGTATAAAACACTTTGAAATAACCATTTTGGCATGTACACCGTTTTCACAAATCAACTTGAACTCACCTTGCTAGGTTAAGTTAAACCTAGGTTTCAATCCACAACCATTGGCCTCCAAAAGCATAGATCCCACCCAAAGCTTTCCGAAGGCACCCATTCCAACTCTTCAACTCAAGCTTCCAAAACCTAGATCCACACATTCCATCCCATAAATAACCATTTTCAACCATGAGGAAACATTCTCCAAACATAAAAATACCAAGATCTCAAACAAGATCAAAACCCTAATTTCTCCAAAAACCATCAAATCCGAGATTCGAGATATCGAACATAAGAAACCACCAATGGAGCATTTATAACCTTATTACAAGAAAACTTACCCTTGAAGACAAAGAGGCTTCCGAGAGCACCCAATCCAACACATTAACCCGAGCTCCCAACCATTGACTTGGTGAGGAAGATGAAGATGGAGGTTTTGTGGTTCAAGGTTCAAGGTTCCAACTAGTTAGATGATGAAGGATCATATGGTTCAAGGGGAAAAACCATCAAAATGGGTTAGGGTTCGGTTTTGGTGTTTGGGAAAGAAAAGGGAAGGAATTAGGAAGTGGGAATGAGGGAAATGGTTGAGAATCGCGACTCTTAAAAGACCCTGGGGCCGACGGCGATTGTGCTCGACGATTGTGCCAGAGCACTATCGCCAGGGCACTATCGCCCAGAATGTACCACGGGCACACCCCCGCTGGCGATTGTGCCCAGGGCACCATCGCCAGGGCACTATCGCCCAGAGTGTACCGAGGCTCGTTTCTTCCCATTTTCCGCCCAGACCGCCCATGACGCAATAAGGCTTAAAAGATAAGGCGTAAGGGATGAAATTCTATGGTCAGAATCAAGGGTTTCTCAAAGGATTGGCTTTCACAGACAGGAAATTACGGGTGTTACAATCCTCCCAACCTTAGGATGATTTCGTCCTCGAAATCTAGGTTCCCATGAAATCTCACCCGCAGGAAGATTGCCTTTAACCCGCTATCAAGACCTTTGTACTGATACACACATATGCTGCCCCTCTTGGGCACATTATACTCATAACCGAGCGAACGCTTAATTCTTCAAAGTAACCTTTCACCTACAAGGTTACGGTCGTCTCCCAACCTTAGAGTGACAATTACTACCTCTAGGGTAGTTTGTGACCTCAACATTTCGCCAAATCAATTCCCTTCGGAGCATCACGGATCCGAACCCAACGTCAAAGATGGCAACCAAACTCCCATGAATCCTCAGATTCCTACTGATCCACTCCTAATATCTATAAAGACATTCTTCTAAGACGCACCAAAACGTCCTTCATGCAACCGGTTAACACAGGTTTGACTGTCACTCAACTCCGACCCAACACCAATCTCACAACATTCCTAAAGTAACTTCCTTATCACCACAGGAATGCTTGGGCACATCGATACTCAATCCTCAATCCTCAATACCCAAACTCCTTTCAATATCCATTACCGAAAGGTCACTATTTTCCACAATACAACCGGGTTACATGCATCCATTCCAAGATCCATTATCCTCAAGAAAACAAGTCGACGCTTAGGACTAAACGGTGACCTCGACAGCGTGGACATCTCGCCCAAGATTCTATTCCAGGCGGATTGTCGCACCAAGGTTGACACCTAACAGAGAGCCAAAATTTCAAATCTTACATCTCTAGCAGACAGATCACCAAACTTTCCTTTGATCGCGGACTCGCTAGGATGGTACACCAACCACATAGACCATGGTGCCACACTGACGAGCAAACCACCAAAACGAAACCCAATCTAATCGCCAATAATTACCTAAAACTTCAACTCGCATGATCACCGAAGTGTAAAGTCACCCCTTTAATTAACCTGGAAAACTTAAGTCTGCTATTTCCATTAATCGGGCGCACCAAATCATCACTGAAGCCCAAGATCCAAGACTGACTGCAAGACGGATCATCCGATGCTTCAAATCCCAAGGACATTCCTTAGTCCCTAAGTACAACCGCTCTTATGCCAGGAGTTTAAGTCTATAGGCTTGATGAGTTCAAGGTTTTTAAACCAATATGCCAATTTGAAATTTACAAAACTTTCAAGTACACAAGCTTTTTAACGATTAAACGTGCGGTAAAATATACTACCGTTCATTCGATAGGTTTCAAAATTGAACATTAACACAACGCCTATGAAATCATTCCCAAAATTCATTTGTTCAATACTTACGTTAATAAAGACAGTAATAAAACATAGGCAATAATTTACACTATACATGAAAATAGGTTCCTATATTACGACGCGTGCAAAAACTATTGTACCATTCCCAAAAGAGAAAATCACAATTTAAACTTGAAAACTCTTCCTCAAAAAAAAAAAAAAAAAAAAAAAAAAACGTTGCAGCACAAAAGTATCACCAGCCCCATATGCAACAGTTTACTTTCCCAAGGCCAGGTCAGAGATGGAAATGCGAATAAGTTTCAAACCGAGTTTAAAGCTTTGAGTAATACAAATGAACACACTTGACCAGATAGAAACCACAACAACATCAATTAACAATATTCATAAAATAACCTACACCATGATGCACAAGTACATGATCCCGAAATTATTTACGCGACACAAAATGACGTAAGATGAGATACCATAAATCCCACTGAATTTTCGCAAAACTCAATAATGTTAAAATCATGCAGTGTCAAATTTTCATTTCTCAATCAAGAGTGTAAGACGGCAATATGGCAAAACATTAAGTTTTTTTAAGAGTTTCCTCTTTTAATGCACTAAAAGGTAGAATGACCCCTTTAACCAAATTCACATGTGAAACGACGCCAAATAACCCGCAAGTTAACATGGAGCAAAATTAAAACTCACGCAACAAGGACACCGCAAACCACACTTCATGAAATTTAACAAACTCGCGCAACTAAAATCCTCAAGAAATTCTGACTCAAAACGTGGGATTAACCTTTCCTTTAAAACCATCAACATACGTGGAGGCGATCCAATGTCTAGGTTAAAATCTCATAGTTACTTGCCCAATACCCAAATGACATTAAAACATCGATATTACAATATCCGAAATTAACATTACACACGAGACGTGCATAAGGAGACTTTTGATAAAAATTCGCAATTACGTGTAACAGAACAATTCAAGTATGCTTAAGCTCACAGTTTCAAACCTGATGCGTGTTAAATGCTTTACCAAAACTTTACGAGATAAACCACCTTTTGTTTTACGAACATAAGAAACAATTTATGCAAATTTATTTCAGAAACAAATTTAGTGTATGAATTTGATCGGCACTTGGCATCATAGGACTACACTTCCCAATAGCCCAACATACTATTGTCATCCGGATGCATCAAACATCTAAAAGCTACAAACTCAATAATTTGATAAACTTACGAATTCTCCTTGAAATAGAATCGGTCTAACAAACTCACGAATCTAATCCAACCAAGATTTCCGACCCAAGAGGATCAACTTAATGACCTCCTCACACTTAGCTATCACTCCCAGGTGACCTCGATATAAACATCAATCCTTCCTTAGCTAACTCGCTTAGAAACTTTCTCACTACCCCCAACGGTCATCATATCAGGGTAGCGCAAGTGCACGCATGTAACATGTAGGTTCACCATAACACTGGCCAGGTGCTATTATGAACGTACCGTACATGACCATCCTTGCGACCCTCGACAATTCTCCCGTTTCTAACGACTCGATCCATCTTCAAAATATCTTATCTTAAGGGTCTTGATGTGCAACTTCACTTACAATCACTCATAAGAACACTAGTTTGAGTCTAGGCATCCAAAAATTTAATACCTAATTCTCTCAAACCTGGCTCTGATACCAACTTGTAACACCCTCAATCTGGAAATAGCAACTTAATTAAAATTTTCTAAATACATCAATAACTGAATCATTTACAACCACAATTTAGATTCAATTTCAATACTCATACACCATCTATACAACAATCTATGGAAAAGACGGGTGCTACTAAACCCATGGATACACACTATCTCCAACCTGCGGAATACTTCACCAAATACTTACTCTAGCTCAAGGCTAAAGCTCGACTCCTCAAAGCACTGCTAGAACCGAACCCCCAACAGGAACCTGATGCACATGCCGACAAATAAAAAGGGTTAGGCTTAACGCCTAGTGAGCTCAAGAGTTTTATCATGAGTGAATAAATCTTTAAAAGAAAGAATGCAGTTTAAAGCAAGGTCTTTCGAAATAATATACTTCAAAATGGAAACGACACATTTTCCCATAACATACGCTTTTAAAGATAATGCTCCCAAACATACACTTCATGCATAAAGATGCAATCCAGAACTCACCCAAAATGGGGTCATAGTTCGATATTTCAATTATGAACTTGCAAATAATGCCTTATACCCCAAAACACCCAAAGCACGGGCGGGACATAATACTTGACCCTTAAACACGGAAAACAATCCATATACAACTGATACGTCGTTGAAACCTGTAACTTGGAGTAATACTCACACGACCATAAAATATAATGAAATCCGTATATTAAAGCATGGACAATTAAATATCCAAAATACAACGGGCCGACGACGGGGGATACCCGTATCCGTTGAGAGCGGAGGAACACAAAAGTATGCCACTCTAACAACGTTGATCGCATGACACTTCACGACTCTCAAGCCCAAGTGCACCTACGACCTCTTGACGAGTTTCACCCAAAGAGTTAGCTGACCTTAACGAACAACACCGGAATTACCGCCAAAGGCTCGGCCCACGGGGGATACAACGAAGGCATTGCCCCACATGGCGAAGGTTCCAACGCCTATCAGAGGACTACCCCCTAGTCATAATAGCTCAACCGGAACTCAACCACTCTTAGTGCGTACTCGTAAAGACAAAGTCATATCCCATGAGTCCCGGAGTCCAACCCCGTACCACCCAAATGACAATCAAATAAGACTGACTTACGTGCCTATGGATCCAATGCAACACAGTCTAAGATTACACGACTACTCATGAATGACCAAAGCACTCGAGCCTGTAATTACCAATAACATGCAGTATAATGCATTAAGATGTAAACCATGAAATGGAACTCTACATCGAGCCATTAAACACGGACAATTGTCCACAAGACTCTTTTAAGCCAACACCGAGCTAAAATGCTCAAAATCCATTTGACCAATAATCAATGGTTCTCCAAATGATGAAATGTCTTTTACAACGTTTATGAAGACACATATCTCAAAGACGAAATTAACCCAAACTCCACATGAAATGGGACTAACGATTTTCCAAAGGTTTTATAAAATGCAAATGTACCAAAATGCGCATGACACGAAATAGACTTCATTTGTACGATCAATGGTGCATAAATCATAAAAATAACTTTTACTCGTACAAAATCACCATGAATGTGAAAAGCATGCTATTTACTCGTTAGAACATTCAAAACCCAAATATAAGCATTTTATGAAGTTAACACAACCCAAGTTCACCAAATGTGAAAAGTTATCAAAATACTCGCTCTTTGACAAATAACCAAGTAAAACATATTTTACTTCAGAATACTCCAAACTTATCAGCAGTTAACCATTTCGTATAAAACACTTTGAAATAACCATTTTGGCATGTACACCGTTTTCACAAATCAACTTGAACTCACCTTGCTAGGTTAAGTTAAACCTAGGTTTCAATCCACAACCATTGGCCTCCAAAAGCATAGATCCCACCCAAAGCTTTCCGAAGGCACCCATTCCAACTCTTCAACTCAAGCTTCCAAAACCTAGATCCACACATTCCATCCCATAAATAACCATTTTCAACCATGAGGAAACATTCTCCAAACATAAAAATACCAAGATCTCAAACAAGATCAAAACCCTAATTTCTCCAAAAACCATCAAATCCGAGATTCGAGATATCGAACATAAGAAACCACCAATGGAGCATTTATAACCTTATTACAAGAAAACTTACCCTTGAAGACAAAGAGGCTTCCGAGAGCACCCAATCCAACACATTAACCCGAGCTCCCAACCATTGACTTGGTGAGGAAGATGAAGATGGAGGTTTTGTGGTTCAAGGTTCAAGGTTCCAACTAGTTAGATGATGAAGGATCATATGGTTCAAGGGGAAAAACCATCAAAATGGGTTAGGGTTCGGTTTTGGTGTTTGGGAAAGAAAAGGGAAGGAATTAGGAAGTGGGAATGAGGGAAATGGTTGAGAATCGCGACTCTTAAAAGACCCTGGGGCCGACGGCGATTGTGCCCGACGATTGTGCCCAGGGCACTATCGCCCAGAGTGTACCGAGGCTCGTTTCTTCCCATTTTCCGCACAGACCGCTCATGACGCAATAAGGCTTAAAAGATAAGGCGTAAGGGATGAAATTCTATGGTCAGAATCAAGGGTTTCTCAAAGGATTGGCTTTCACAGACAGGAAATTACGGGTGTTACAATGTATGTATATATATATATAGTGGAAGGATATTTTGCAACCCTGAAAAAGGTTGCAACCCTTATAACCCACATTTTAACCGTTGGATTCATGATCGACGGTTATTTTATTTTTATTTTTCTGTTTTTTTAATTAAAAATATTGGGCCCCATATATATTGTAACCGGCAATCATGAATCCGACGGTTAAGATGTGGGTTGCAAGGTTTGCAACCTTTTTAAGGGTTGCAAATTTAAACAACCCCTATATATATGTATATATGTTTGTATGTATGTGATCATGTATGTATATACACAAGTACGTATGTGACCATGAATGTATGTACACCATGTATATATAAAGTATGTATGTACATCTTGTATATGTATAGTATGTTTGTACATCATGAATATGTATAGTACGTATGTGATCATGTATGTATATACAAGTACGTATGTGATCATGTATATACAAGTACGTATGTGATCATGTATATACAAATATGTATGTGATCATGTATATACAAGTACGTATGTGATTATGTATAGTATGTATGTTAAAGCCCAACTGTGTATGTTAAAGCCCAATTGGATACGTTAAAGCCCAGCTGGGAACGTTAAAGCCCCAGTGAATCCATTAAAGCCTAACTGGATCTGTTAAAGCCCAACTGGTAACGTTAAAGCCCAACTGGATCTGTTAAAGCCCAATTGGTAACGTTAAAGCCCAACTGGGTACGTTAAAGCCTAACTGGATCCATTAAAAGCAGTTGGATATATTAAAGCCCAACCGGGTCCATTAAAGCCCAACTGGATTCATTAAAGGCCAATTGTGTACGTTAAAACCCAATTAGATACGTTAAAGCCCAACTGGGAACGTTAAAGCCCCACTGAATCCATTAAAGCCCAACTAAATCCATTAAATCCCAAATGGATCTGTTAAAACCCAACTGGTAACGTTAAAGCCCAACTAAATCCATTAAAGCCCAAGTAGGTACATTAAAGCCTAACTAGATCCATTAAAAACAACTGGATATATTAAAGCCCAACCGGGTCCATTAAAGGCCATCTGGATTCATTAAAGCCCAACTGTGTACGTTAAAGCCCAATTGGATATGTTAAAGCCCAGTTGGGAACGTTAAAGCCCCATTAAATCCATTAAAGCCCAACTAGATCTGTTAAAGCCCAACTGGTAACGTTAAAGCCCAACCGGGTCCATTAAAGCCCAACTGGATTCATTAAAGCCCAACTGTGTACGTTAAAGCCCAATTGGATACGTTAAAGCCCAATTGGATACGTTAAAGCCCAATTGGATACGTTAAAGCCCAATTGGATACGTTAAAGCCCAACTGAATCCATTAAAGTCAAACTGGATCTGTTAAAGCCCAACTAAATCCATTAAAGCCCAACTGGGTACGTTAAAGCCCAACCATAATCGTTTAAAGCTCAACTGGGTACGTTAAAGCCTAACTGATCACATACTGTCCCTGATCTAACCGGATTCGTTTAAAGCCCAGTTACTTCAGGGGTATTTTGGTCAATTTAAATACAATTTGATAAATTAATTAATAATTTTAAATATAATTTGATAAATTAATAAATTAATTAATTTTAATATTAAATAATATATTAATAAATAATTTATTTAATAATTATAATTTTAATTATAATTTTAATTTAAAATATTTTGTTTAATAAAAAACAATTATCCGTCGGTAATCACCGACGGACTTTCCGTCGGAAATCCGTCGGTGAATTTCCAAAATAATACGCGGGCTTAAAGCCCTAACTCAGTCTCTCCCACTCAATCTCTCGATTCACCTCTCTCCCTCTCGTGTCTCTCGACCTCCATCTCTCTCTCGACTCCCTCCCTCACAATCTCTCGATTAACCGGCGACGACCTCACCACCACCGGCGATGACCTTACCTCCACAGCCGTCGGCGATTTCCCTCTCGTCTCTCTCGACCTCCATCTCTCTCTCGGCGACCTCTCACTCTCCACAGTGCCCTCTCTCTCGATGACCTCTCTCTCTCTCTCTCTCTTGGTGACCTCTCACTCTCCACAGTGCCCTCTCTCTCGGCGACCTCTCTCTCTCTCTCTCTCGACAACCTCTCTCTCTCTCGGCGACCTCTCTCCCTCTCTCGACCTCTATCTCACTCTCACTCTCGATCTCGCCACAGCGGCGATTTATAGGTATCCCTGGTTTTGTATGTGTGCAATGAAATAAATGTATATGTGTATGTATAACACCCTCAAATCTGGAAATAGCAACTTATTTAAAATTTTCTAAATACATCAATAAATGAATCATCTACAACCACAAATTTAGATTTGACTACAATACACATATACCATCTTATACATACGGCTATAAAGGACGGGTGCTACACATACCCATGTATAGTCACTATCTCCATAAAGCGACAAAATGGGTTTGTGGTTAACCCGTCGCTAATCCCTCGCTAATTAGCGATGGATTAGCGAGAGATTGTGTTTGTGGTCATTTGTATGGGTTATGTGTTATTTATATAGTTGTGTATGGGTTATATGTTATTTGTATAGTTGTGTATGTGTTTTATGTATCCTTCGGTCCATGTTATATATTTGTATACATGATGTGTGTGTTGGTTGATAATGCCAACTGAATCTACGTATATATTATTGTGTCTATGTGTCTATGTGTCGTATATGGGTTTATATGCATGTGTACATGTGTTGTATATAGGTTTATATTCATGTGTATGTGTGGATCTACATATGTATGTCTATATGCATTCTATATATGTTAACTTATTACCACTCACGGTTAGCTAACAACTGATATACACATCATGTATACATAAATATAACAAGGAGCGACGGATATATATAACACATACATATGTATACATATAACATATACACATACACATGTGTACACATTACACATAAAATGAGAAAACAAGGAAAAAAACGCAAATTCTCGCTAATTAGCAAGGGATTAGCGATGGATACCACATGTTCCTCGCTAATCCCTCACTTATTAGCGAGAGATTGACCACAAAACCAATCCCTCACTAATCCCTCGCTAATTAGTGAGGGATTAGCGACTGAATGTGTTTGTGGTCAATCCGTCGCTAATCCCTCACTAATTAGCGGGGGACTCATGGCATCCGTCGTTAATCCTTCGCTAATTAGTAAGGGATTAGCGAGGGATCATTTTTTTTCTTGTTTTCTCATTTGTATAGGTTATATGTAAACATATATATGTGTATATGTTATATGTATAGTTGTGTATGTGTTTTATATATCGTTCGGTCCGTGTTATATATTTGTATGCATGATGTGTGTGTTGGTTGATAATGACAATTGAATCTACGTGTATATTATTGTGTCTATGTGTATATGTGTTTATATGGATCTATCGGGCTTTAAAGGGTTTCATTGGGCCTTAATGGATCTATCGGGTTTTAAAGGGTTTCATTGAGCCTTAATGGATCTATCAGTATTTAAAGGGTTTCATTGGGCCTTAATGGATCTATCGAGCTTTAAATGGTTATATTGGGCTTTAAAGGGTTTCATTAGGCCTTAATGGATCTATTGTGCTTTAAAGGGTTCTATTGGGCTTTAAAGGGTTTCATTGGGCATTAAAGGGTTTCACCGGGCCTTAATGGATCTATTGAGCTTTAATGGGTTTCATTGGTACCTTATAAGGTGATGCATATTCATAGTGGTCCATTTGAAAGGGGTTGTTGCGCACATTTTATTATTAATGTTATTAGCGTGAGTGGCAATCTAATGATTTCCAAATATTTTCTTATTTGTGTGACGTTGTGACCACTTTGTACACCTACCGAGTAAACGGTAGTGGATTTTACTCGTATGTTTAATTGTTATAAAGCTTATGAATTTGGAAGTGTTATAAAATGTTAATTTTGCATTTTAGCTTGAAAAATCCTTGAACTCATTAGAACCATAACTTTGAACCCTCTTTGTGAAAGGACTTGTTAATAAGGACTAGAGATGTCCTTGGGAGTTGAAGTGTCGGATGAGTCGACTGGTGACCAGTTTCAAATCTTGGATTCAGTTTCATGAATTGGTTCACGCAGAAGTATTTGATGCGTTGGATTTATGTTTTTCTTGTTAATTAAATGATGATCTTCCCGTTTCGATAAATCCTTAGATTAAAACCTTGTGCGGTTGCTTTTGGTTGGTTCTGAAGTTGAGGGTTGGTGGTACGACAGCATGCTATGTGTCTGTGGTGTACCACCTTTTGGTATTTGTGGTTATTGGTGGTGTTATGAGTGGCTAATAGGGACGTATGGTTTGGGTGATTATCTCAGAAAGTAGGTGTCAACTTGGAATCGACATTCCTATTTAGGAATGGAATGGTTGGTAGTATATCCTCATTGCAGATAGTTGTTTTAAGGATAGGAGTCGATATTCGATTTGGAGAACTTGGAGAGAATGTCGTAGCAGACCTTAAGTGAAAATCGATTATTGTGGAGACCTTGATTTATCGCAATTAGAAATATCGTCCTTATAACAACAACGGGTGATCAACTCAGTAATTCTATGTATGGATCCCTTATTGCTCGGGTAAGGTCACTTTGGTTGTGAATATCCAGAACCGAAAGAAGTTTAGTCAACTGTAATTAGTTTGTTGATGCAAACGTCGTTATGGTTTTGGAAGGCAAGCAAGGGTGTAGCGCGACTCGCTGAGGAATGATTGGAAATATTTTAAAGGTAAAAAGTTCGCTTTGGACACCTTGGTGGAAACTGTTGATTATCATCGCAAGTCACTTTTGAAGTAGTACGTGCAACCTAAGGTTGGGAGGCAACCAAGAACTTAATATTAGGAAAATGATTTGGTAGGGACTCGATGTTCATTCCATCATCGGTAAGATATATCGGACTTTGAAATCGAGTTATGACGGCTCGTTATGAGAATTTCAGTGACAACCTTAAATAGGATGTAATCGGTTTCGTACATGAGGCAAGGTATCGTGGAGGCATTCCTTTTGGGTAGAGAACCGATTGACCTCGCTAAAGGAAACGTTGGGTGTTTGATCGGTGCCAGATTTCGAGGACGAAATCCCTTTTAAGGTTGGGAGAATTGTAACACCCCGAATTTCGAAAAGTATCGTTCAAGTTAATACAGAAATCGGTATTTTAAGAGAAATATAATAATTAATATTTTGGGATTTAATCTTAGATTTTATAGTTTTATTGGATGAAGGATTCAATTACGAGTCCAACGGTCCTTTCCGGAGCGAAAACGGAGCTATAACAAATAAGTTATGGCCAAAACAGTGATCATACGCGAGAAATGGAGGTTTTCGGAGGCCCGTGGGTTGGTGGGCGACCCTAGGCCGCGACCTAGGTCGTGGGACCCTCTGGATGGGCATTGAGGAAGCGCGCGGTTTACCTCGCGACTTCCAAGCCACGGGCCAAACCGCCGGAGTCAATCTGAGGGTTTTATTCGCGATTTTTGGAGGTCTAACTTCATTTCCTCATAACTTTCTCCTCCTAACTCCGTTTTTGATGATTCAAGTTTCCATGGTTTTATTTTTGAGATCTCTTAAAGTATATATCAAGATATTTGAAGTCTATTGGAAGATCCAAGTGTGTTTTGTGGTGGTAAGTTCCTCATTTATCTCAATGTTAAGCTAGGGTTTGATGGTTTCACCCTTTTTTCCTTTCATCTTTCAACTTGGGTGTGATTTTGGTGACTTGTATGTTGAAGGAAACCTTGTAGATGTGTCAGATCTAAGATCTAGAGAAGTTTCTTGGAGATTCAAGTCTTCATCTTTGGTGATTCAAGTTTTGGGTGTAAAACCTAGATTTAGCCTAAATCTAGCAAGGTGAGTTCAAGTTGATTTGTGAAAATGTTGTACATGCCAAAATGTTTATTTTAAAGTGTTTATGTGTTTTACATGAAATTATCAATTGTTGGGTTAGTTGGTAATCTTTTATTATTTGAAGTATTTAACTTTATAAACTTTGTAAAACCCCACATTTGTGATTTTTGGGCATTTTGATAAAGGTGTCACAAATGAATGTGTTTTGATGATTTATTGCATAAATAGATCTTTGGTCAAAGAAATATACTTTTAAATGTATGTTGTGTTTTATGCATCATTCATGAAATGAGATGTTTATTAAAGTTCTACTTGTACATTTATGAGAGGTACTTGAAAGAATGTATATAGTCTCATTTTATGATTTTCATTCTTATCAGCAGTTAAACTTGAAAATGCATATTTGAAAATAAATGATTCTTGAGGACATTTGTCCGGTTTAATAGTCCGTCGTGGAGTTTTGAGTATGATGGCGGTTAATGCGCATCATTTGAGATTTATATGTTTTGAGTGCGTTGGTCATTCAGTTGGAGTCATGTAATGTTTTAGATTGTAATGCAGTGGATCCATAGGCATAAGAGTCGGTCTTTGTTATTTAAAAAGAAAATGGACTATTATTTATATGTTGGTGCCATAATTAGTCTTGGGATTTCGAGGACTTGTTGGTGAGGGCTCTTGGAGTCCAATAACTGGACCTGCATCCGCGAGTTAATTTATGAGCCTGTTTTTATGGGATAGTCACTTCCCATTTGTAGCTAGTTGAGATATTGGGTCCTCAGGGGCAACTTGGTACGGTTATGTGGGACCGGTTACTAGCCATGGACCGTAAATGTAATCCTAGCGAATGAGCATGATTGGGAATCCTCGAGGGCCCACCCCCACATCTTAGTACGAGTCGGCGAGCTCGTGGCCATGGGTTTCTAGTATGGTGACCTCAGTAACTTGGAATGTGGCTTACTTTTGTGTTCCGCCACTAGCCTTGGAATTCGGGATTCCCCTGTCACTGAGAGGTGTTGTTTTGGGGTATTTAGTTTTATCCTTGTTTTTGGTGACGCTTTGAGTTTTGGGTTATCTCCCTTATGCTACAATTTTGGAGACTTGAGTTTATTCATCTTTTGGTCGTGGGTTTATAAAGTTGTATTCAAATTTCATTATTGGAGCATTTACAACTATTCACGTTTTGAGTAAGTATTGGATTGCATTACTTCATGAAACAATGTTTGGCGTTGAGGCGTCCATGTATAAAATTGCATATTATTGGAAAACGGGTCGTTATCATATTTAAAGTAATTCGTTTTAAAGGATCATGATTTAAGTTGCATTATTTTCCGTTTAATGATTTTTTTATAATCATGATGAAAACTCTTGAACTCACTAGGCGTTAGCCTAACCTTTTATTTGTCGGCATGTGCAACAGGTTCCGGTTGGGAATAGTTCTAGTGACACTGTGAAGCGAAGAATGCTAGTGGTGTGCTCGAGAAATGTTTAGCTTGATGAAGTCTTCTGTATTTATATTTGGAGATAGCGACTGTTATTGGGTTATAGTAACACCCGACTTTAGTTAGTCTTTATGTAAGACTTTATTTACTCGTTGATGGTTCAACCTAGAAATGTATTTCATTTATGGACTTGTAGTAAGAGATTTTATCCCTTTTTGAGGTGTTATTGAAAGTTTTAATTTAGTCGTTCTTTCCAATTTTGAGGGTGTTACATTAAAGGGCTCATTGGGCCTTAATGGGTCTATTGGGCTTTAACGGGTTTTATTGGGCCTTAATCAATATATCGGGCGTTAAAGGATTCTATTGGGCTTTAAAGGGTTAGTTCGACTTGAATGGATCTATCGGTCTTTAAAGGGGTCCATTATGATTTAAAGGGTTTCATTAGGCATTAAAGGGTTTCATTGGCCATTAATGGATTTATATGACTTTAAAGGGTTCTATTGGCTTTAAAGGTTTTCATTGGGAATTAATGGATCTATCGGGCTTTAAAGGGTTTAATTGGGCCTTAATGGATCTATCGAGTTTTAAAGCGTTTCATTGAGCCTTAATGGATCTATCGGGCTTTAAAGGATTTCATTTGGCCTTAATGGATCTATCGGGTTTTAAAGGGTTTCATTGAGCCTGAATGGATCTATCTGGCTTTAAAGGGTCCATTAGGCTTTAACGGGTTTTATAGCCCATGAAGGCCCACTGAAGTTCATTAAGCGTTAGTGAGTCAAATATGACCCAACTACTGAAATGTGGTCTCACGGTCTTAGGAGAAACAAAGTGGTCTTGTACAATCCCATGAACCCCCAACGACTGAAATATGGTCTTTTTTTAATGTAAAATTGTACGATCCCATTGATCACTTTTATTCTACATACCTACATACATATGTCCACTACATACAGATCAGACCAGATTAGCTCGGACCAAATTAGATTAGCTCGGACCGGACAAAAGTAGACCAGATTTGGAACAACTCAAATAAAATTTTAATAATATTAAATTTTAAAATTTATTATTTAAATTAATATATCTATTATATAAAATATATTATTTTAAATAAATTTTTAACAAATATTTATATACAGTATTATTCAACATTATATAAAAGCAAATTTAAAATCTCCAAATAACTTGAATCATCTAAATCCCCCCCCCCCCCCCCCTCTTTTTCCCGGTTTTATTGAATCATCTCCAAACCTTATCCCTCTTCCCTCACTTCTCAGTTTTTGGCATTTGCACATACAACCACCATCGCCTCTCACCCTCTCTCTCTGATTAGCTCCCCGAAATTAATTTATCACTCCATCTCTCTGAATCGGATCTTTCCTCTCTGCTGATGATTCGTGAAGTGTTTTTCTCCTTTAAATCCATTTGCATCTGGTAAGAATTTGAATGTGCGTTTTTATGTTTATAATCAAATTTCAGGGTTTGTGATTCGATTAATGGTCTCTAGATGAGCTTTGTAAAGATTGTTCCAGATCTTAGAAGCATTTTAAATCGTTTTAATATTTTAATTTTTATTTTAAATCATATGCTTCTATTCTATGGAAATCTGAGGTTTTTAAGAAGCTCAAATTAACATCTCAAACATTGATATACTTAATATTGAAGAATCGTTTAGGGTTTAACAGGTATGTAATCGAATAATCGTTGTAAGAGTTTCGACTTTGATTTGTAGTCGATTAACAGGGGAAGGTTTCTCTTTACCGATTTTAAATACACAATTGATTTCTATTAACAGGTTTGTGCTTCCATGATTTTAGTTTGATTTCTCACCGCTTTTCGATTCTAATCCAATTTTGGTTTGATTTGTCATTGATTTTAGAGACCACAACCACAATTTGGTGATTGATCAAGGCTTGTTTTTGGAGGCTTAAAACCCTTTCTTTGAGCAGTTTGATTTTGTTTTTGGAGCCTGATGAGCGATGTTGCTGCTAATCATATTGCTTTTGAACCCTCTACTGTTATTGTCATGATCCATTTACCTAGGGGATGCATCTACTTAAAAGCTTCCAACATCTAAATTGATGACTTGTACATGATGCTTGAAGGCTTGTACATTTTGCATTATTACTTGAAAATGATACTAGGCTCACGTGCTGATTTGTGAGTATTTTTATAAATGAGTTTTGTGCTGATAATCTTGTTTGTGCCCGGGTTTATTTTGTTTCCAAATGGTTGAAAGCAATACCTGAGCCTTAATACTGAAGTTTATAGTGATTTAAAATTATAATTGCATAGATCATTATAGTATTTTTGGGAGGAAATTTGGATTGGAAAGTTTTTGGGAGCTATTTGTAACAAGATATGTTGCAACAATTTTTTTATAAGTTCATCAGAAATACGATTATTTTGCATGGTATAGTTCATAGTTGAACATGTTTTCATGATCCTAGATTCTTTTTCTTTAAAATAAGTTCTCTTATCGTCATCCACTTAAAGAGTGATGGAGTCAATTACCTTACCTATTATCCTAATGATAATAGGGTTGTTAAAGTGATTTCTTAGCACAAGTTATGACCATGACATACATCAAGAGTCAAATGTTCACATTCTTTTATTTGAAGGTTTTACCATTGATTTGGTTTTGATTTTGACCGCTTCAGGTTTGCAATCGATTTGGTTTTGATTTTTACTGCTTCAGGTTTTACCGCTCCAGGTTTGCAATCAGACTTGTTTATCGTGGTTCCTTAAAGATGTTAAGTGTATCTACATCTCTGGTCATGCTAGACAGACAAGTGAACTGGATGTGTATTGATTGACTGGCTTTAACATATACGGGACCTGATTGTTTTTTTTTTCGCAAGAATTATTGCCAACTAGAATAAGTGTGGTGGATATAAAGACGCAAACATGGATAAAACAATTGATTATACCATGTTAATTTATTACTAATTTATCCCTTTTTATGTTGCATTTACTTCTTATTGCTCAAAATCTTGCCCATGTAGATATGCTATATATGACATTTACACTCTTATCTGCGTACATAACCTCTAAAGAGAAGTAGAGGATTGAGCCACACCATGTATAAACTTGGTTATTTGCATAGATTAATGAACTGATCATCCTTTTGATTTAAAGGTTGGAATGGCTGACATCACCCGAGATGACGGAAGACTTGTGCTTGGAAGATTGGGAGCTCTATGTGAGCAGGTAAATTTTTTATTGAAACTTCATTTCCATACTATTTAGGTCATTCTATGCTATCATTCTTATTTTATTTGCTTTTCTGTTTTGTTTTAATGGTCTTTTATAAAAAAAATATCTAAATTCTTATTATGATTAACTTCTCCTAAATGCAGATTCATATACTAAATTCTCAACGATTTGAGGTTATCTTGGTCTCATGAGGTCTGTTGTTGTTGGTCGACATACAGGAAATTAGTCGACATATAGGAAATTAGTCCTTAACGGGTATTTAAACTTCAATTTGCATGGAATTTGGTTGTTAGTGAATTTCCTTATTTTTGAATGTGATAAATCTGGGATATGATCAAACGGGATCTGACAAGACACATAGCATCTCCCATCTATATATTACTTTATCATATTTGTGACCTTTATCTAATGTGGTGCTTACACTCTTTTGGAAGGCACAATTGAACACACATGCAATAGATATCTGTCACATGACTGGGGTTCAGGTACTTGATGTATATGGTTTATTTTGTTTAACCTTATTATCCACCTGTAAAACTTGGTGACTGATACTAGATTGTTTATCTTGTAGATATGATTACATTTTTCTTGCAATTCCAAATGTTTGTTCACCGTTTTCATTTCTAGGTAGGTGTTTTATTCAACTGTTACGAGAAATCTGATGCTTTAGTTTTAGTTACTTTTTATGCTGATATGTGTGTATATATAGTGATATATATGGAGCTGGCAAAAACGGATTAAGGTGCTCCTTAATTGTCAATGAAGAGTGTAAGTATCAATTAGCTGCATTTACTTTGGTAATATGTCTGTCTGTCGATTCAATAAAGAACCATGTAGGATAACTGAACAATGATCGTGGACAAATGAGTTTTTTTTAAATCTTGGAATGAAAGGATTATAATATTTGTATGCATGATCAGGGTTGTTAGCCCAAAGAGCTATATTGTTGTAGGATCATTGGTTTAACTGCTTGGTTTGGTTTTTCTATTTTCAACTCTATGATGTATATGTTTCATGCATTGTCACCATACTCTTGCATTGTTGTTAATCACAAACAGGTCGATTCGGCAGAGGTGGTGGTGGTGGCGGCAGATTCAATGTCAAGGTCGGGGAAGGATGGGCAAGGCATATTCAATGGTCGATTTCCGAGCAGATACGCACATACCATACCTGATACCCCATTTTAGCTAGATCGATACATTTTTTTGTTACTTTAATTTTGAACTTTTTAAAGTTGAATGTGGGCATGTTTGTAATTTTGCACAATTTGAGTTTGTCCGTTAAAAAAGGTGGTTTGTCTACCAGTGTGGTATTTTAAATTTTATGAGTTTGGTTATTTTTAGTTTGTTGGACAATTGTGGTTTGTTATATTCAATTTATTGGCAGGTTTTGTATTATAAAATACAGGAAATACAAAATTTCATTTTTTTTAAATAACTAAAATTCAGCGAGGGATTAGCGACGGAAATCCGTCGCTAAAAGTTAGTGGAACCCTCGCTAATCCGTCGCTAATGGTTTACCTCGCTAATCTCTCGCTGATGTCCGTCGCTGATCCGTCGCTAATAGAATCAGCTACACCTATTTGAGCGACGGACTATCAACGGCGGATTAGCGACGGATTTAAGCTTTAGCTAGGGATTAGTGACGGATTTTTCCCTCGCTGATAGTGATCATTTTTGTAGTGAATGTTTTCATTGTGGCATAATTATGGGAATTGTGTACTCTCTTCTCAATACCACTTTTATATATGTAATGGTTACCATTACAACAACTCAACTCACAGCCACAAGCATAAGAAACATAATATAAAACAACTCGCCAAAAGTGGCTCCAAAGTACATCTCAACGTACGAGGTTTGCGAAAACAACCTATTACACAACTGAGAATGAAAAACAAGAAACAAACTAAAACTGGAAAGTTAGGGCATCATCCTTCTAGTCCTCGACTTTCTGCTCAAAGTTTCTTCTTCCTATTACCCGATCCTTTTACTTCACGTCTTCCTGAAAATGTTTTTAGTTTTTGAAAGCGAGGGTTAGACCGAAAGGTCTAGTGAGTTCCCTCCTAACAACGGGTTTCCTTGCCATAACAACATATAAAAAGATTTATAAACATTTATAAACAAGTTTCAGTTTTACCGGTCATCACCCAACAATTTCACGCTTCTGGCACACACTGAAGTCACACATATGTGACAACGTGTCTGACTCATACTGCCTTATTCTGGGACACCCCCCCCCCCCCCCCCCAATGACATAAACGGGACACCCCCCGGTATGAGCACATGCAGGACACCCCCCGACTTAGGCCACAACTTTCCATCAACAATGTATGCATACATATAATACTTTGGTCACAATAAAATACAACGTGCATTTAATAAACTTCTCATGCGAAAAATAGCATAAATTAACAGTAACGTTTTTTTGGTTAGAAAGACTCACCTGTTGTCCGTGCTTACTCACTTGCACTAGCGCTCCCGATTCTTAACGAATACATATGATATAAAATCCTTAATCAAATAAAACCCAAAAATCCCCAAAGGAGAACACCCAAACTTATTGAAATCAAAAAAATTATATTTCTTCCTCCCCAACAACAATCAACAATAAAACTCCTCAAAATCCATAGAAAAAGATAAGGATGATGATTACCTTGATGAGAAAAGACAAGAAAGCTCTTCTATGCTATTCCCCCTCCTTGATTTCTCCCAATCTTGAACGTCACCAAGTTTTTCCTCCTTGATTTCTCTTAGCCGCCAACTTAGAAAATGATTTAAGGGATAAGGGTGTTAGGGGTTAACCCTTATTACCAATATTTGCAACATAGCCCTTGGACTTTGGGCTTTCAACAAAAACTCCTCCCATACCCCATTCTTTACATTTAAACCCGATTATTACAACCATTAATGTACTTGATTGCAATAGCCACATGTCGAGAGGATGACGGTAGTTGTGTCCACAGTGGTAAAAGTGTAAAATAAAAAGTGATTATGTATTTATTTAATATATTTTTGTTAATATAAAATTATGTATCTTAGTATGATAAGAGTATAAAATAAAAAATAAAAAAAACAAAAAATATAAAATAAATTAAATAAATAACTATGAGGATATAATTGTAAGCATTAGAAAATCATTCCTAAAATTGTTACGTATTTATGATATTCAATAATATGATTAAATCCAAAAATATTCAATATTGAGTTAATTTTGAAGGTATTACCGAGATGATTATAATGTAATTTGTTCAAAAGACACATTGTTAGTGTATATCAGTTAATATACGATCGTATATTTATATAATAAGGATGTAAAAATAAAAAATAATAGATAAGATCTATAAAATAAAATAAATAAATAATTATAAGGGTATAAAATGTACATATTAAAACTCATTATCTAAAAATATACTAAAAGCGTACTCGCGCAATGCAGCGTGATACATCACGATTTTAATATTTTATTTTATTTTTTGTTTTTTTGTCGATTTACAGTACGATTTTGGAAGGTTTTGAGAAAGTGATAATGTTTTTTTTTATAAATTTGTTTAATTTAGGATTAATAATATAATGTTTTTTATATAAAAAAATAAGAATTTTGTTAAAATTCAATGATTATCGTATATATTTTAATGACATCTAGAAAAAATTATCAATTACATATTTAATAATATAGTTAAAACAAATTTATAGTAATATAATATATTAATTAATAGTGATACATGAAAATGTCTGCATAAAAGGAAGACTATGCACATACAAAATTGGTGGGTGTTAGAAGCCTGCAGTAGTAATATATATCTTGTGCTTTGATACTTGTAAATTATGAGATTTTTAAAATCTTGCATTAAATGATGATACCTTATGCCTAATAATTTGTATTTAAGAGTTTTTTATTCGTGTTTTATAATATAACTAGAAGCGCACTCGCGCAATGCAGCGTGATACATCACGATTTTAATGTTTTATTTTATTTTTGTTTTTTTATTTTTGAGAAAAGTGATAATGTTTTTTTTATAAATATGTTTGATTCAGAGTTAATAATATAATGTTTTTTATATAAAAAAATTAAGTATTTTGTTAGAATTCAATGATTATCTTCTATATTTTAATGACATATAGAAAAAATAACCAATTACATATTTAATAATATAATTAAAATAAATTTATAGTAATATTATTAATTAATAGTGATACATGGAAATGTTTGTATAAAAGGAAGGTCCTGCACATACCAAATTGATGGGTGTTAGAAAATTGCAGTAGTAATATGTATCTTGTGCTTTGAAACTTGTAAATTAAGATATTTTTAAAATCTTGCATAAAATGATTGTACCTTATGCTTAATAATTTGTATTTAAGAGTTTTTTATCCGTGCTTTATAATATAACTAGTTGTGGACCCGTGCAAAGCAACAGAATCTGACATTTTATTGGGAAACAATAATGAATAATATATAATATTTAACAAAGATTTCCTAGAAAAATAAAAAATGTTACGTTTTCAAACGAGTTATTGATTTTTCTTAAAAAAAACAAAGAAAAGTTAAGTGTGCAAATATGTTTATTGATTGTTTGCTAAATAGAACAAAATGTTACATTTGCAAATGTGTTTATATTGCTAGAACAAAAGAAGCATGAAGTTCATGTTCAAATTCTCTAGGTAAGTGATGCAACCCCTTTATAACCAAGAAATGTGACACCTTCTCATCAATATTAACGTTTTTGCAAAATAAAAATTAGAGAAGAAACAAGATATTTCCAAACAAAAGATGACTTTAAATATAGATGAAAATGTCAATTATGAGCAATTCCATAGACATAGATTCAATCTTGGACATATAAGTTATAACAACTATAACATGTCCTTAAGTATTAGAGGATAAAATCTTAATAAATTATAAACTATAGGGGTGAAAATCATAATTTCTTACAAACCACCATTAAAGATGAGATTTAGGGTGCAGAAACAAGAAAATACTCATCAAATCCTTAAATTATAATCAATGCAATAACAATATCGTATCTAACCAAAGAAAGAACAAAAAAACAATGTTAAAAAAAACCTAGAAATTGAATCTTGAACAACAAAAACTAAAGATTGAAGGAAACGAACCTGGGAAAGTTTTGCCTCTGTCAAGTCTCAATGCATTTTTCGGTGTCTCCCTGTTACCATTAAAGATGAGATTTGGGGTGCAAAAACAAGAAAATACTCATCAAATCCTTAAATTATAATCAATGCAACCACAATATTGTATCTAACCAAAAAAAGAACAAAAAAATAATGTTAAAAAAACCTTAGAAATTGAATCTTGAACAACAAAAACAAAAGAATGAAGGAAACGAACCTGGGAAAGCTTTGCCTCTGTTTGAAAAACGAAAAAAAAGATTGATTGTAAATAACTAGAATCATAAACAACAACAATAGATTGAAGGAATTGAACCTTGGAAGCTTTGACTCTGTTTGGATACTGAAGCTGTTTGTATCTTGAAAAACAAAACAAAGAGATTGAACAACCTGATTCAAATATATATGAGTAGAATCATCCTAATCTCCGTCTAATTTTGTTGAATCGTGATATAAGGATATGGATGGAAAAGATTTGAGCGCCTGATGGTGGTTAGAGATGAGGATTAAGGATAAAGATGACATCCAAGGTGAATAAGTAATTAAGCATTAAATGATAATACATTATGTTTAAAAAATTGTTTTTACGTAGATAACTTTAAATAATAGTACATTACTCTTAAAAACTTGTTTTTAAGAGATTTTTATATCTCTTTTATAATATAGTATAGATATAGATTTATGATATTTAATAATATGATTAAATTCAAAAATATTTAATATTTGGCTAATTTTGAATGTATATAAGAGAATTATAATGGTGTAATTTGTGAAAAACGAAAAATGTTTTTAAGTATTTTAGTTAATATATGATTATTTATATTAATATGATAAAATTGTAAATATATATATATATATATATATATATATATATATATATATATATATATATAGGGGAGAGATCAAATAAAACCAACTTAATTTTGAAAACCATGGAAATCGTTGATTTCATTGGTTAAGTTAATGAATTTTTTTATGAAGTTGTTTAATTTGATGTAATTGTTGTTTCATATATTTGTGTTTTTTTATGTAAAAATGAAATTGTTTTATGTATTTTTTTATTCTGATAAAATTGTTTTATGCATTTTCTCATTTTGATGAAATTTTTTCATTTTTACCTAAAAAACACAAATATATGAAATAATTTATCAAGAAAAACATTGTATAAAACAATTTATCAAATTTTACAAATTCATGAAACAATTTCATTAATTTTACCAATGAAATCGGCGATTTCAAAATTAAGGTGGTTTCCAAATGAATATATATATATATATATATAGCCTTAGTTTCATTTGAGAAATGGTAAATATATGAGAAATAGAGAAGGAATCCTAGCCATTCATACGGCCAAGATCGGATTTGACTAGTCAAATGGTGCGACTTTGATTGGTCCAAAGTTACGGCTTTGACTGGTCCAAAGTTACGGTTTTGACAGGTCAAAACTTGCGGCTATTCCAAAAGTAGAAGGACAATTTCATAATTTGTACAAGATACACGAGCTGAATTCATATATGAACCTGTATAATTTACATATGAACTATATGTTCAAATGTGAACCAGTGTAATTCACATATGAACTTTTTTAACTGATTCATATATGAACCTTTGTGATTCATATATGAACTAATTAATTGTAGGTTCATATGTGAATCAGTTGAATTAATTAACAGATTCATATATGAACCTTTGTAATTCACATATGAACTAATTAACTGATTCATATATATATGAACGTATAGTTCATATGTGAATCATACAAGTTCATATGTGAATAATACATGTTCATATATAAACTCGTCCCACGTATTTTACGAAACTACCCATCTATCTTCTATAGACCACGCAAGGAATTAAATGGTGCTTCACAGTCAAAGCCGTAAATATTGACCAAATGAATGACTAAAATTACTTATCTATTTCTCATACATTTATTATTTCTCAAATGAACCTCTCCATATATATATATATATATATATATATATATATATATATAACAATTACATATTTAATTATAATGGCATAAATTATAATTTAAATTTTGAAAGTGATTTGAGTTGACCTTCTGAAAGAGAAGTGTAATAAAAGACAAATAAAATTGTAGAGGTGGTATGAAATTTTTTAGGGTTATATTTTGGCAACCCTATATTAAACAATATATCATGTACTATTTTTTACTAGCTTGCTATAAAATTGCTACCCTCATTGTTGAGTTTCTTATGAATCATTTCAAGCGTTTGTGACTTGTACTTAGAGCATCTATAGTGTATGAATTTTTCACCAAGGTTTTTCATAGTTTTTTTTTTACATATTATTATCACTTCAACAAATTAAAAACCTTTATATACCTCCATTATGTGAAAATTTTCACCTAAACTTTTTCATTACTTTTTTAAAATATTCAGGGTCCCACCATTTTAAATTTATATCATTTTTATTCTTATTTATAAAAATAAATACATTAAAATTCATACAAATACATAAAAGTATGTACAATAAAATTAATAAAAATTAGGATATTAAGAAATATATAAAAGTTGTAAAAAGTATGTAAAATAAAAATTAAAAAATGTTAAACTTTAAAGTATGTATAACCGAAAATAAAAAAATGGGTCATTAAAAATTTGTTAGAATTATATAAATATGTCAAATTTGAGATATTATTTTAAAAATATAAAAATATAATTACTTTCATTATGTATTTATTTATATTATTTATTTAATAGTTATATTTAAATAGGATTACTTTAAATATATTAATAAATAAAACTGATCAAATATGAAACTTTTATAAAATTCTATAAAATTAAAACTGATTAAATACGAAAAACCTACGAAAAAACAGGTTGTGCAGTTACGACCTATGACGAAAAACGTCACCAAAACCTCAAGTGAAAAACCTCTCCACTATGTGAAAAACCTCAAAAGGAGGTTTTTGTTTTTTGAAAAACCTCCTAATAACCACACTGTGGATGCTCTTAGTACTTAATTCATGATTGATTATTCATGATTTGCTATCTCATTATTGATTGATCATTATTTCATGATTTGCTTCAGTTCTTCATTGGATTCATATTTGAATTTGTCTTATTTAGCCACAAGTTAACTCCTTATCTATTATTCTAAGTATGTTGTATGCTTTCAACATTGTTTTAACTTATCTCCGATGTCTCATATTACTTAGTACTTAAGTCATGTCGTACCTTAGTATAGCCTTGAACCTTGGGGTAGACATTTATATTAGCCATATAATGTTTCTCGTATATCATCTATTCCTCTAGCACGTGTTACATTTTTTGGGCTCAACAAGAACCAACATTAGAATTTTAATATGTCAAGTGCATTATTATGCACTAGTTGCACATCAAACAAAAAGTAGCTTCACTTTGATATGTTTTACGTATATTGCTGGCAATATAGTTTTATATAGTATTATTAAGGCAATGCCTATCCCAGTATTTTGTAATGCAAACATGAACTTACTTAGCTTTATAAGCTTACATCTGTTGTATCATGTTATCATGCACACATGACATATAAGGCAAAGGGCTTAGATTAGTTTAACTTAAGCTTGCTTTTATCATTGCTTTTGCTATAATAATAAGTTTGATATAGGATGAACTACTTTTTCAAGGCTTATGTTATTCAATTAGAAGCCCCATTGTAATAACTTAGTTGATGTATGTTTTGAATGGTTGAGACTTATCGATTTGCTATTGAGGTATTGGATGTTTGACCTTTTCAGTTAGCATCGTTTAATAGTATAATCATGTAACATCTTCCTGGGAGGTTTATGAAGGGTGTTACAGTCATCCTATCAGTTTTTTATATGACATGTCTTAAAAGTGTTTTATGAAAATTATCTTTTTGGGATAACTCAACTGGTTAGGCCTTAGGTTTGTTTCTTAGATGTCACCATTTCTAGTTTCTTTAAAGTTATTGGACTGTTTGTCTAACTGTCAATTCAAGACCCATTAGATTAATCAAGATATGTGGAGGCTTGTCTAAATACCTTGATCATAAAGAATGTGTTTTAAAACCATGTTTTGCTATATTGATGACTTGAATCAAGCGGATGTTATCAACACATATATAAGGTGTGCGCAATGACGTAAATTTGAATGTATACTTCATTTACTTTTCTATGATATTTTAAACCAACAATCTTGATATATATATATATATATATATATATAGAGAGAGAGAGAGAGAGAGAGAGAGAGAGGGAGAGGATCATGCGAGAAGTTAAACATTTTGCGAGAAGGAGAGAAGTGTTTAATCATATATGATTACATGGCTTGTAGGTGTGTTTAATCATGTATGATTAAACGTCTATGCATTGCCAATATAACATGTGTTTAATCATATATGATTAAGCTTGTGTATCATATATGATTAAACACTTCTCGCCTTCTCACAAAATGTTTAGCTTCTCGTTTGAACCTACCCCTATATATATATATATATATATATATATATATATATATATATATATATATATATATAGGGAGAGGTTCATTTGAGAAATGGTAAATGTATGAGAGAAATAAAGAAGTAATCTTAGCCATTTATCTGGTGAACATTTGCGGCTTTGACCACGAAGCACCGGATAATTCATTGCATGGTCTATAGAAGATAGAGGGGTAGTTTCGTAAAATATATGAACTATACATTCATATGTGAATCAATTAATTAGTTCATATGAGAATCAGTTAATTAGTTCAACTGATTCATATATGAACCTACAGTTAATTAGTTCATATGTGAATCAATTAATTAGTTCATATATGAATCATATATGAATCACAAAGATTCATATATGAATCAGTTAAAAAAGTTCAGATGTGAATTACACTGATTCACATATGAACATATTATTCATATGTGAATTATACAAGTTCATATATGAACACAACCCGTGTATTTTGTAAAAATTACGAAAGTGTCCTTTTATTTTTGGAATAACCACAACTTTTGACCAGTCAAAGCCACAACTTTTGACCAGTCAAAGCCGAAATATTTGATCAGTCAAATCCGATCTTGACCGTATGAATGAGGGGTTGCTATGCATACCCCCTCTATTAACACCTATCTCCCTCACACAATATTAAAAAACTTGACCATATGAATGGGGGGTTGCAGGTTGCTATGCATACCCCCTCAATAACAGGATACCCCTCTACTAACACCTATCTCCCTCACACAATATTAAAAAACTTTATTTTAATAATATATTTACATTTTATATCCTTATAATTATTTAGTTATTTTACTTTATATCTTTTACTTTTTTAATTTTCATTTTACATCATCACCATATTAATACATATAATCGTATATTAACTAAAATACGTTTTAATTTTACAAAGTTACACCATTACAATCGTTTATTCGATACCTTCGAAATGAGCCCAATATTGAATATTTTTGGATTTAATTATTTTATTATATGTTAAAAATATGTTAAAAAATACGTTAAAGAAATCGATATATATATATATATATATACACACACACATACACACACACACACACACACACACACACACACATATATATATATATATATATATATATATATAATGAAAACAAAATAATATGTGATATGTAGCATAACACAATTTTTAAAAAATGTTTTCCTAACGAACGATTCATATCGAACGAACGATTCATTTCGGGATTTTATTTCAAACATTCTCCCTCCCTCTCTCTATGGGCGATAGAAATTGTGGATTTCGATCCATATCTAAAAGTTTTTAGAATAATAATGATATTAAAACTAAACCAGATATAATAATCAGAAAGTGGCAAATTAGATTGAGTAACAATTGTTGTAGCAATTTGGGTAAAAAAAACGAATAAACATATTCATACGTTTCAAAAGTGGCAAATGAAAAATATTGTTATTAGTAAAATACGTTTAAACATATTCATCGTATATTAACTAAAATACATTAAAAAAAATACTTTTAATTTTAACAAGTTATGCCATTATAATTGTGGATATCACATGTGATTAATTGTGGATATCACAAATGTCGATTAATTGTGGATATCACATGTGATTAATTGTGGATATCACAAATGTTGATTATTTTGGGATATCACATGTCGATTAATGAAAACAGAATGTCGTATACACCATTGGACACATCATGTTCTTTCAGATGCAATGTCGTGGATTATCCCATACAAACGTAGATTAGATGTGTATGATCAATATTAGGCTCATTTCGAATGTATTGACGAGACGATTATAATGGTGTAACTTGTTAAAATTAAAAATTACTTTTTTAACGTATTTTAGTTAATATAAGCTTATATGTGTTAATATAATAAAAATGTAAAATGTAAAATGTAAAACCAAAAGGTATAAAGTAAATCAATCAAAAGAATTCAGAGACCAAAATTGTAACTATGAATTCAAAAAAAGAAAGCCAAAAAACAATTGTGAGAGGGAAGGGGGTATGCTTTTCCAAATTTTTTGCATGGGGGTAGGATTAGAAAAACCAATGAATGACTAGGATTACTTCTCTATTTCTCATATATTTACCATTTCTCAAATGAAACTAAGGGGTTGTTTGGTTGGTTTTTCATTAAATCATGTATGGATAAAGTTGTCTGTGTTGATTAATCTGTCTGTATAGATTGAGAATGTTTTTGTGTAGGAGGGTTTTTTCATAGATAGAATGAACGTGTTTTTTAATTGGGATGAACAAATTTGGAAAAAACTTGGCTTTCTGCATAAAGCTCTCCCATAGAAACTTAATGAATAAGTCACTTTCTATATCATTAAGCCACTACCAAACAGTCATGTATAACTGACCGAATAAGCTGTGAGTCACATTAAGCTCGTTAAGCTACTAACAAACAGACCCTAAGGCTATATATATATATATATATATATATATATATATATATATATATATATTATGTATCACATATGATCCACTAGGTGGATTTTTGTAAATATTATATATAATAATATATGTCTGAATATGAATGACGCATAATCACATGTGATAATATTTATATCACAAAAAGATCTATAAATATAAATATACATAATCACATGATTAACTAAAATATATACAATTATCACATGTAATAATATTTACATCACAAAAAGATCTATAAATAGAAGTATATATAATCACATATGATTAACTAAAATATATATACATATATATAATTATCACATGTAGTAATATGATATGCATAAATATTCATATAATGATATCACGTATGATATTTGGTTAAAATTGTGATTTTTTTTATTAAAAGTATATTTAGAAAAAAAAATTAATAAATAATTGAAATTAGAAAATAAATAAATCTAAAAGATATAATGAGAATTTTAAGGATTTATCCAATTTAAAATGATAATTATCTTAATTTCTAAAACTATTTTTTATTTTTTATTTATGATTTTTTAATTAATAAGTTATGTGGCCCACATTCCTTCTCGCATTCTCGTAAATTATTTTCCTTTTCGCATGATCCTTCCTCTCTCTCTCTCTCTATATATATATATATATATTAATGAATGAAATTTGCAAAAGATGCATGACTAACAGGGTTTAAATTAGGGGTCTACGCGGGTTGGGTTGGGCGGGTTGAGACGTTTTTACAACTCAACCCAATTATGACGGTTTGGAAAATCTCAACCCAACCCAACCCATTCAAAAATATAACCCAACCCAACCCAACCCAACCCTTGCGGGTTATGGCGGGTTGGGTTGGGTTGGCGGGTTAGTAATATATACATAAATTTGCCGATTGAAATACGATAAATAATACTAAAATTATTCTCAACAAAGTTATTAGTTATTACAATTAGGGCTTGTTCGTGTTCGTTCGTTTAACTTAACCGAACAAACGAACGAACACGAACGGTAAACGAATGAAATTTTTTTAGACCAAAGGGCCTTTGGTCTAGCGATAAAAGAGCCTTTGACTTCCTAAGAGGTCAGAGGTTCGAACCTCACCAAAGGTGAGGAGGGTGTGTGAGTTTATTTGTTGCATTTGTCGTATATAAATATTATATACTTAAAAAAATGAATTTTTGTGTGTTCATGTTCATTGATTAAGAAAATGTGTTTGTTCGCGTTCGTTTACGTTCGTTCGTTAAGATGCTAAACGAACATAAACGAACGAACATAAATGGGATTTAAGCAGACATAAACAAATGAACACAAATATACTTAAACAAACATAAACGAACAAATATAAATAAATATAAATGAATATAAACGAACGGACATAAATGAACAAAAAACAACCACCATTACTCATCATTCCGTTCCTAAAAACTAACATAACAAAATGAAAAATTGTGTAAACTTTTGAGCGATAAAAAAAGAATTCTAAAAATTCAATTTACTTAATGATTTTACATATTAATGTCACAATATATAAATATATTTATATAATAAACAAACATAAACAAACATAAACGAATACAAACGAACGAACATTCGCGAACATAAATGAACGAACAAGACCATTGTTCATGTTCGTTCATTTAACTAAACGAACAAAAAAAAATGTGTTCATATTCCCACCAAACAGTTCACGAACGGTTCACTGAACATTCGGTTCGTTTACAGCTCTAATTACCATCATCCAATTATAAATTATAATCCATAAGTCTTAAAATTAATTTGGCCTGTGAATAAACTGCACACACACACACACATACACACACACACACATATATATATAATTTTATAAAAAAAAAATAGCGGCGGGTTGGCGGTTTTTCCTAACCCAATTTCAACCCTTCTAATTAGCGGTTTTACGGTTTCGTGAGTTAGGTTTAATTGGGTTGGGAGGGGATTGGATTGGTCGGGTTTCATTGGTTGACGGTTTTATGTTTGAATGTATGATTTTGTTAAGTTATAATAATTGAAAGATTTGTCAGATTGTTAATTTTAGGACTCTATAAATTAATTAAAGGCGTGCAATGACTGCAATTCGGCTATAAGTCTTAAACATCCACGTTTATTAGAAAAACATAAGTTGAAATAATTGGTTTTTATGTTTGGTAACCTATTTCAATTTACTATTATTTAAATACAATATTTATGGTCAAATATTTAAGTTTTTAGTGGTTGTAATAAAACTATTTATCGAAAGATAAAGAAAAAACTGCTTATATATGTTTATTATATTTGTTTGTTCTTTAATAATCGCAATTTATCAAACATGTTACGCTAATCATAACAATTTTAAACAATAAAAGCAAATCAAAACGATACAACTTGCAACATATTTTATATAAATGATTATTTAATTATGATTATTTAATATCATATAACCACTTTAAAAATACCCATCCAAATATGATAATAATGAAATGAGCTCATGGATTGTATACAAGATCATCAAATTGTGATCCATCAATCAAAAGATTTCAATATCAAAAATGAATTGTTTGAATGTTGGATGATACTTTAAAAATCAATAAAAAGGAATCAATTAATTCAATCTAATTAATTACCATTCAAAGTTAGACCAAGTTTGATAACCATAAATAAATTTATAGCTTGTTTGAGTTTAGTGAAAAAATCTCAATTGATAAACTATAAACTATTTTATAAGCTACACTTTAAATACTTTATTCCAATTATCCTTTATATGTTGGAATTGAATATTTATCAATATGTCATTTTAAATCAATTTACATTGTCATCAAACTTATTAACTAGATTTTTGTACCATACATATATGACTGATTTATAATAAGCTTATCAGCTAACTTATTAATCAACAACTAGTTTTTTAATTAACAACTAACATAACAACTAATAATAAATTATCAGCTAGTTTGTCAAAAAAAAATCCTAATTATTGTAATAACCGGCTCAAAAGTTAAGAAACATAAATTGTGTGGTAATTTGTTAAATTTGTGGTTCTTAGGGGGTTAAGTGTAAATGTCAATTATAAGGCTTTTGAATAGGGTTTTGGCATTTGGTGTTGAGCGGCCGATAGAATCAGAGAGGAAAGGGGGAGACGATTGGAGAAGAAGGCATTGGAAGATCGATTAGAAAGCCATCGCAAGGTAACATTTCTGAACCTACTTTTTCTCCTAATTTTCTCAGTTGATGTTTCCCTTTGTTAATGGTTAGAATCTGATTAATGCAAGTTGGGTTTGAAGGAAGAGGTTAATGTCTCATTCATTTTTCTCTTAATCGATTCAAGAACATCATTTTTGTTTACGTTGTGGATGAGGCGATTAAAGGAGTCTATAGTGGAATTAGTTAGCAATGAATGTAGTTAGTTTGGGGATGGGATGAGAAATCGACGTCGTTGTAGCTGCGGCGTTCGAAAGCCCATTTTCGACCCCGGTCTTAGTTCAGATATCGGTCGAAGGGGGAGACCCCGGTCTTAGTCCAGATATCGATCAAAGGGGGAGACCCCGGTCTTAGTTCAGATACCAGTAGAAGTAATCGACATCGGTCGTTGTTGTGATACCGGTCGAAGAGGAGGTCCGGTCAATGCTTGCCCCGGTCGAGCGTTGGTAAGCAGACTCCGGGCGATTGGATTTTAAACCGGTCCCCGGGCTTGGTAGTGGGCCGAAGCCAAGTTAGGTTAAATGTGGGCCGAAGCCCAAGTTAAGTTAAATTTAATTTAAGTTTAAGTTTAAGTTTAGTTTATTTATGTTAGTGTTGGGCTTCATTTTGTGGACTGGCCCATTTCCATTGGGGTATACTATGATGCTTTAAGTGTTGCCTTGAGTTGGATTTTCGTGAGTCGGGTTCTCTTATTTAATAGGAGATCGTTGAGATTTTTGGGTTTAGTATCAACCTTGCTAAAATAGAAAGAATCGGTTGTTGACCGGTCAATGTTTCCTTTATAGGTTTCGGACCGAATGATAGAAGTAGACGCGAGATTCGAGCTAAGGACGCCAGGTGAGTTTTTCTGAATTAAATCCTTTATGAACGAAAGCATGCGAAGTTTGATTTTAAATGTTGTTTCAATTACGATGTCAAGTTTATAACGAGATGATTTAAGTGTGTTATAATTTGTTGATGTTTAAATGTATGCATACATTGTGGTGGAAGCTGTGACCTAAGTCGGGGAGTGTGGCCCGCCTACCCGTGCCGGGGAGTGTGGCCCGTTTATGTCGTTGGGGGTGTGTCCCAACATTAAGGCAGCGTGAGTTAGACACATCGTCTTTGACGGTCGTGTGGTCAGTAGCGTGTTTATCTCTATGTGTTTATTAAAACTGTTGTTTTAAATTTGCTGGAAAGTTATTGTGTTGCTTATCTATTAGAGGGAACTCACTAGACCTATGGTCTAACCCCCGCTCTTTCAAAACTAAAAATCTTTTCAGGCATGCGTGAATTAGAGAGAGCAGATCAAGGAAATGAGAAGATGTAGCGGTGAGTGATGGCAGACTGTCTTTATAGTTTCTGTTTGTTAATATCTCAGTTGTGTATAGGTTATCTTTGTTAACCTTGAATTTAAAAGTGTAAGCTTGGGGTCGTTTTGGCATTCTTAATATGAGGATTAAATTGTTATCTAGTTACTTTGGTTGGGTTGTTACAGTTGGTATCAGAGCCATAGTTTAAGGGATTTAGGTGACCGGATGGGCCTAAACTTAAACTGTGGAGTATAGGGACACAACTGAGATTTAGAAGCCTTTAAGAATGACCTTGTTCTTTGTGAGGCGTGATAACAATAGTGAGTACTCTCATGTACGGTAAATTCAGAATCGCATCTGGCCAATGCCGTTATGAATTTACAGGTACAGGGGCATACTAAATTGCTATTGTTGAGGGGGGGGGGGTCAGGATAGAGAGTTCTATCCATAGATTGATAGTGTTAGCCCAGCGTGTAGTGGAAGTTCGTTTTGGTGGAAAGATTATATACCGTTTAGGATGAGTATCGTGCGAGATGTAGATATTTCGGTAAGAAAGGACCTCCTGCGTCCATAAGGAAGAGAATGAGGATAAGAGGTGAGCTTTTCGCTCCAAGAGAGTTTTCGGTTTGGTAATGTAGTATGTTGATTAGTATGAAGCATGTCAATGTTAATCCAAGAATCGAAGGATATAAATGAGGTTTCTAAAGCTATAGTTATTTGATTGGTGGTTGAGAGACGATATCAATGTTGACTGATGATGTGTAGTTAGTGAGGGTCAATAAAATCAGGCATGGTTGGCAAGTTGTTGAGGGTAAAAGTGAGGATGTGCATTTTTGCGAAATTTTAGCTACAATTGTATCTAGCACCTGGTCATTCAAGGATGCTGCGAAGCGTTGGTGCGGGTAGTAGTGGTATCTGTGAGGATCATGATGGGTTAGTCGGAAGCAGAAAGTTGGAGATGAGCTGTGGTGAGCGGAAGCAGTTGACCTTGTCAGAGTAAATAGCCTTCAATGTCATCGAGTCTCATGTATTGTGTGTCAAGCAAATTATTGGAGTTTTTCATGTCATTCAAATTCGACGTTTTGGCGAGTGGGTGTCTTACGAAGTATTTGCTTTGAAAACGTGTCAACGCGTACAAATGCGTGCTTGGATTGAAAAGACAAGTTTATGGCGTTGGGTGATAAATTTCGATTTTGTGTGGGTGAAATTATAATATGTCTTTTGTAAATGAGTTAACTTTTGTTATAAAAGTCAAAACAATATCTGATCGCGTGAATTTATAAGCGAGATTGGTACAAACTTGGGTTGCCATATTAATAATGATGAGAGTCGTAAGACACACTTAGTGTAAGCAATTCTGTAGTAGTTTGTACACCGTGTGGGTAAAGTTCATTGAAAATGATTTCAATTGTGTCAACACCGATGTGGGGTGTGATGAAGAGGAACGGTCGTAAAGTTGAGGTTGAACGATTCTTGAAATCGTTGCGTATAACTAAGTCAGAGTTGTGTTGTGTACATTCACGTTGTTTTAAAATGTAGATATCTTTTAAATTTCCAAATGCGTTAAGAGTTTAAATACTTTCATATATTGTGTGTCATGCATGAAGGCTATGAACTCTAGGTTGTAGAGAAAGTTGCAATTAGGAATGATGAAAGTGTTGAGAATGGAAGTGTGTAGCTCGATCAAAGGGTAAAAGGTACTTGATGTTGAAATCCTTCTAAGTAAGGGTAGTGAGTAGCGGATGTGTTTAATGGTGCACTGGCATACGAGGTTAAGGATGGTGGTATTATAGTGATATACCGCTGGTTCCAAGAGTGGAGATGTGAATGTCGGCAAGTGGTTGTGTCAGGAACAGAGTCCGAAGTAGTAAATAAAATTTAGCAGTTAACTGTCGCAGTGGAAGAGGTAGATTTCAGTGGGGGATCCTTGGTAGTTGGGGACATAATGATAATATTTCATCATCGACTGTTTTTGTGGAAGTCAGGAATCATTTCGTGGTGAATGGCGGAATCTGGAAATGAGGAAGTAGTTTTGAGGAGTTTTGTGAGGAAGTGAATAGTTATTCAGAAAAGGTGTGTATCTAATGCGAAGTTGGATAACATTGTGTGGATCTTACTAAAACGGAAGATCTTTAGTTCGGTCAGGTGGTTCCTTACCGATGAGACTTTGATGGTCTTGTGGGAGCGAAGTTCTAGTATAGCACAATTGGGAGGGATTGTGCTTTGCGCATCTAAGTCTTAGAGTTAGTATGCTTAATCTATCAGGTTACTGGAGTTTGATTACAGCAGGTCAAGATGAGCAGACAAGGAGCAATATCTTATTGGGGTTGGAAGATCATAGTTTTGCGATTTATTCAGGATTCAGGAAAAGACAAGGTCATGAACTGCCTCGAAGTCAAATTTTAATAAATTTTTTTTGGCCAGTGAGAAAATGTCGGTTTTGGTATGTGTGACCAGTGGTCGTAGAGATTTGCAGTTGTTCCAAGATGAAGTAGTAGAGTGATGGATGTAACCGTGGGTTAGTGATGTCTTTATGACAATATTTCGGGGTGCAAATCCTTAAAGGAATAAGGAGTTTTCTTGAGGATATGTTTGGGGCTGACGTTATTGGTATAGGAGGAGCGTCCTCATCTGTTGATATCTAAGAGAGGAACTGTGTGCTCTAGTTTCCGGCAAGTTTCTAGAGCGGGATTACCTTATACCCCTAGAATGATAGCTGAAAGTGTCGAACTGCTTGTATCAAGGGGTTGTGTGGTAAATAGAAAGATTGTGGGCATGTTGAAGGATTCTTTAGGAATGAAGGAATTCTAGCAGATTGGGCAATCCTGTTTGATGAGCGAGGATTATGTGGCGCTTTCAAGTAGCGGGGAATGATTTGGGAAGTTTTGGGTTGATTATCTCGCATGATATTTGTGGATAGTTTGGTGATCAAGCAATTAATGTAAAGGTGAGTCGATACGTTCGGAATTCATCAAGGAATAGAGTAAGCAATTATGGGTGAACAGTGTATCTCGCGGCTCGGAGAGAGAGTGAAGATATCATGTCAAAAAGGTGGGAAATCTGAGAGTAAGAAGATCGGAAAGAGACACAAGATGTGGAGGTACGTTTTCAGATTCTGCTGTTAGCAAGTTTTCAAGTCCATAGCGCGGGTATGAGAGAGAGGGAAGATGGCGTTTCGGTGCAGTGTGTGTTGATGAATAAAAATCGTGCGGTTGGCCAAAAGTTCACGCCTCTAATCAGTATGTCAGTTGTTAGAAGTGGGTTGAAGCCTTTAAAGAGGAAGGTAGAGGTGGTGGAATATAGTGCTCGGAACGAAGGACCTTAATGTCAGTCTTGGTAATGCATGAAAAGGGGATCCCAAGTGAAACAGTTGTCCAGTGTTAAACTATTTGGAATAGTTGTATGAGCTTGTCTACTCTTTAATGAGCGGGTGAGGTTGGGTTTTATTGCGCTTCTGGTTAGGTTATTGTGGGTGCATTGAGAAAGGGAGGTATGTGCCGAATGTTTTGGCCAGATGGAACCGGTGGATTGCGAAGGTTTTGGCTTGGAAGTTCTACGTAAGTGCGTAAAGTTGAAAATATGACGCTGGGGTAATATATATATATATATATATATATATATATATATATATATATATATATATATTCAGCGTGTAAGAATTTGATATTGCCAAGGAGTTAAGATCTATGTGGTTCGAAAAAGGAAGTACTACTACGTTCAAGTTATGACTTGCTAAGAGGGGTTGCTTGCGAGAGCAAGTTACATGATGAAGAACTCGTGATTGTGAGTTGTAAGTGATGTCTGCAGTTGCTGTTGGGTTATGTCGGAGAGTTTAGTGAGAGTTTAGTCAATGAGGTTTGTGGTCATGATGTGACTTCGGCGAAATTCTATCATTTAAGGAAGTGTGGTAATCGAGGGGTAAGTTGAAGGCTGAGTACGACAGCGTATTGTTCAGAATGGCTTGGATAATTGAACAGTACCATTTTTGGTTAGGCTGGGAATTATGAGACATTATGCAAATGGGGACAAATGTAAAGTTACCAAACTCGCATTAGAAAGGGGTGCGATCATAGTCAGAAAGAAATGAAAGTTAAGACCTAGATTTGTGGGATGTGTTATAGTGGAGCGCGTGGAGAGGTAGCGTATAGACTGGATCTACCCGTAGATCTGCGAGGAGTGCACCCCGTTTTCCATGCATTTAAGTTGAAGAAATGTTTAGCAAAAAGCGTTGTCGTTATACTTTTAGAAGAGGTCCAATTAGATGAGAAGGTAAGCTATGTTATGTGAAGGATCTGATGGCCATTCTGGATTGTAAGATGAGAAAGTTGAGGAACAAGGAAGTTCATTTGGTAAAGGTCCAGTGACATTTCTGCAAAGGTCAAGAAGCGATTTTGGAGTAGAAATCAGTTGCGATGAATCAATATTCTAGTTTGTGACGAAGGAATTCCGAGGACGGAATTCTTTTGAGGGGAGGATGTTGTAATAACCGGCTCAAAAGTTAAGAAACATAAATTGTGTGGTAATTTGTTAAATTTGTGGTTCTTAGGGGGTTAAGTGTAAATGTCAATTATAAGGCTTTTGAATAGGGTTTTGGCATTTGGTGTTGAGCGGCCGATAGAATCAGAGAGGAAAAGGGGAGACGATTGGAGAAGAAGGCATTGGAAGATCGATTAGAAAGCCATCGCAAGGTAACATTTCTGAACCTACTTCTTCTCCTAATTTTCTCAGTTGATGTTTCCCTTTGTTAATGGTTAGAATCTGATTAATGCAAGTTGGGTTTGAAGGAAGAGGTTAATGTCTCATTCATTTTTCTCTTAATCGATTCAAGAACATCATTTTTGTTTACGTTGTGGATGAGGCGATTAAAGGAGTCTATAGTGGAATTAGTTAGCAATGAATGCAGTTAGTTTTGGGGATGGGATGAGAAATCGACGTCGTTGTAGCTGCGGCGTTTGAAAGCCCATTTTCGACCCCGTTCTTAGTTCAGATATCGGTCGAAGGGGGAGACCCCGGTCTTAGTCCAGATATCGGTCAAAGGGGGAGACCCCAGTCTTATTTCAGATACCGGTCGAAGTAATCGACACCGGTCGTTGTTGTGATACCGGTCGAAGAGGAGGTCCGGTCAATTCTTGCCCCGGTCGAGCGTTGGTAAGCAGACTCCGGGCGATTGGATTTTAAACCGGTCCCCGGGCTTGGTAGTGGGCCGAAGCCAAGTTAGGTTAAATGTGGGCCGAAGCCCAAGTTAAGTTAAATTTAATTTAATTTAAGTTTAAGTTTAGTTTATTTATGTTAGTGTTGGGCTTCATTTTGTGGACTGGCCCATTTCCATTGGGGTATACTATGATGCTTTAAGTGTTGCCTTGAGTTGGATTTTAGTGAGTCGGGTTCTCTTATTTAATAGGAGATCGTTGAGATTTTTGGGTTTAGGACCAACCTTGCTAAAATAGATAGAATCGGTTGTTGACCGGTCAATGTTTCCTTTATAGGTTTCGGACCAAATGATAGAAGTAGACGCGAGATTCGAGCTAAGGACGCCAGGTGAGTTTTTCTGAATTAAATCCTTTATGAACGAAAGCATGCGAAGTTTGATTTTAAATGTTGTTTCAATTACGATGTCATGTTTATAACGAGATGATTTAAGTGTGTTATAATTTGTTGTTTAAATGTATGCATACATTGTGGTGGAAGCTGTGACCTAAGTCGGGGAGTGTGGCCCGGCTACCCGTGCCGGGGAGTGTGGCCCGTTTATGTCGTTGGGGGTGTGTCCCAACATTAAGGCAGCGCGAGTTAGACACATCGTCTTTGACGGTCGTGTGGTCAGTAGCGTGTTTATCTTTATGTGTTTATTAAAACTGTTGTTTTAAATTTGCTGGAAAGTTATTGTGTTGCTTATCTGTTAGAGGGAACTCACTAGACCTATGGTCTAACCCTCGCTCTTTCAAAACTAAAATTCTTTTCAGGCAAGCGTGAATTAGAGAGAGCAGATCAAGGAAATGAGAAGATGTAGCGGCGAGTGATGGCAGACTGTCTTTATAGTTTCTGTTTGTTAATATCTCAGTTGTGTATAGGTTGTCTTTGTTAACCTTGAATTTAAAAGTGTAAGCTTGGGGCCGTTTTGGCATTCTTAATATGAGGATTAAATTGTTATCTAGTTACTTTGGTTGGGTTGTTACAATTATCAAACTTCAAAATCTAAGAGCATCTCCAATAACTTCTCTAAAATAGAGAAAATCAACTTTTTATTCTCTATAAGAGCATCTCCAACGGATTTTCTATAAATTTTCTAAAATAGAGAAGTAAAAGTGAAAATCTTTAAACAAAATCATATATTACTCCAACAGATTCTCTATTTTAGAGATTTTAGTATTAATTGTATTATTAAAATATTATATAGTTTTTTCATCCTAATGCATTTTTGAAAAAAAAAGCTTTATGTAAAATAATAATAGTTATTCTTATTGTGGAAGTGAATTACAAAAATAATTTCTCTTAACTCCCATCAAGTTTAAGTTTTAGGTGACGTTTGATTCGTAGATTCTAGAGGAATCTGATGTAATTGAAATGTTGATTACCTTTGACCAAATTTCATTCCCTTATCTAGTACATTCTTTTTCAGTGAAAAAATCTTCAGAATTTAATGAATTCCACAAGTAACGGATTTGAACATTCTTTGCATGTAAGGTGATATTTTGATGGAATGTATGTTCATTCTCTACTACTTTCTACTCGATTTCTATTATCTCGATTTAAAATTTAAATATATTTTTTAAAAAGAAATAACATCCAATAAATCATTTTGATTTTTTTTTGCATATTTATGTCAATTTGTTTTTGAAGCATGCCTATTATTTTTATTAAAGTATTTTTAATTTAAGAAAAAAAATTCAAACTTTTCTAAAAGGGTATTTTTGTTGTAGGATAAATGTGTCATCGTCTAAAGGATATGACGATAGAGATAGATATAAAGATAAATATATCAGAGATATATTAGAACTGAAATATCTCGTAGTTATCTATTTGTAACTCATCTCTATATAAATGGTTTATGATTAATGAGAATTACAGATTCATTCTCCATTTATTGTTGTTCCATTTGGTTTATCCTTTAACACGTTATCAACACGTTGCTCGTTTGCGCTATCGCTCCGCCATATTGTTTCCGGCGCCCCTACTAAACGGTCGTTCTATTCGCAAGCTGCCACCATTAAAAAGGTCTGTTTTTCTAATATTGCAATTCAAATAAGTATCTCTACAAAAATTTACAATTTTTTGTCTATGAATTATCATTAATCGTCATTAACTCTTTTAGTCATGATAATTCAATGTACCCTTATATAATTTTGCATCTACTTGTGTAACACCCTAAAATTTGGGATCTTTTGAAACGTAAAATTTTCTCAATAACATGACCATAAAATGGAAATAAACCACCTGACAATCATATAAAGAAAACAAGGTTTCACAATTGACCTCAACCCTTCGAAGTTGGGGAAAGTATAAGCGTTTACAAATACCGATGAATGAAAAGAAGATCAACAACCTACTTAATCTAAACAGTCTAATTTAGATTATAATTGGGTGTCGTCGTCTATTTCCAAAATATCAACAAGTGATTATGTACGTTCTCTATCCGGTCACATGCTACGTCCCAAAAACCAGCTCGACACTCCACTCAATACTTCACCACCCCGCCACTAACGGAACCTGTTAGGAGCACCAAGTAAACAAGTGTTAGGCTTGGAGCTTAGTGAGTACATCCAAAATATATAAGTGTGAATAAAGTGAAAAGTTACGGTAACAATTTATAATGGCATAGAGAAATAATAGCATCAATACATTCTTCAATAGCTACTTCCCATGTGGGTGTAGTTGGAATGGTTATTTACCGACATCAACTCTATTTATGAATCTTTAGCCGTTTAGAACATCAACTCTATTCATGAATCTCTAGTTCAATGTAGATATGGGTTCAACTCTATGCATGAATCTTTACCCCAAGGAGTCACCAAGTTCAACCTTATTCATGGATCTTTACCTTGGGATCCCACCATTTCAACTAACCATAGACCACAATACAACAAGTCAAGATTGACTACAATTTCCCAATACAAAATCCTCATATGATATCCAACTATCACAAGGAAGACTCACCTTGAAATCATAATATAACACATCATGTGATTTCATTTTATCTATCATAAGAAACCCATTTAAAATCATATTTCCAATCTACAAATTTCATTAACATATTTCATACATATATTTCTTTAAATCTATCCTTCCAAGGTCGAAGTTAACATAGACTCTCCATTTGATTTCACAAGACCATAACACCTACCTATTACCAAGTATTTCATTCCATCAATTTATTTAAATCAATAACCATATAAACCCATCACAATGTCAAACCCTAGATTTGACTTAAAGGATTTCAAGAACACCAAAATAGAACAATGTGGATTTTTAGAGTTAAGAAAAGAAAAGGTTTTCATGTTGACATATAAGCATTTAATAAATTAGAAGGACTCACAAAAATGGGTTTTGATGAAAACCCCAAAAACTCTAGTAATCTCCTTCTTGAATGGAGGTGACAAAGGAGATGATAGAGGTGACAACCCTAGCTTCCCAAATCTTGAGTGTGGACACCAACAACTTGAAAATCAAAGGGAGTAAAAATGCCTTTAAGAACCCTAGGTTAGAGCTCATAAATGAGGAGAGTGAAATGGAGGGTTTGAGAGAGAAATCGGCTGCTTGAGTGAGACTTCAATGAACTTAAGGCTGAAATTCCATATTTAAACTCGTCAGATACGCGCGGCGATAGTGCTAAGCGAGAGTGACAAGGTCACAATCGCGAGGCACTCTCGCGTGATTTGTACCGAGAGTTCTCAGTGCGGCCGCGATAGTGCCAAGTGAAAGTGACATCTGTCACAATCGTGAGGCACTCTCGCGAGAAACGTACCGAGAGTTGGGTGGCCTCTGCGCGATTATGCCTACCACGACTGTGACAGAGGCAAGGTCGCGTGTCACAGTCGCCAGCCCCATAACAAGGCAAAAACTAGAATTTTCACACGCCCTCTCACATCTCAACGAGCCTCGAATTACGACACAAGGACTAGCAGAATAAAAAGCTTGCAAAACAAAAGCTTGAGGTTCAAGGCAAGGGTATTACCGAAGAATCCGAGCGTTACAACTTGACTATGCATTTAATTTCCTTTTAATAAAGAAACTGTAAATCTAAGTGTACATGTTTATCACTACAAAAAAGAAGCCTATCAGTGACGGAATTTTCCGTCGCTAAAAGTCAATTCCGTCGCTAATCCGTCGCTGAAAGTCTGTCGCTTAATATGTGGTAGGTAATGCTTATCAGCGACGGATTAGCGACGAAAATATTAGTGACGAATTTAGCGACGACCTTAATTTAGCGACGGATCAGCGACGGAAATAGTTAGTGACGGATTTAGTGACAGTTTATTTTAGCGACGGATATAACGACGACATATTTTAGCGACGAATTTCCGTCACAAATTCCGTCGCTAATATTAAAAAAATTTAAAAATAAATAAATTCAGAAATCAATATTTCCTGTATTTTTATACAAATAATATGCCCATTAAGTTGACACAAATAACCTGTCCATTAAATTATGAATCATCCCAATAAAATAAAAATCCAAGTTCATATGATTCTGAATTCATACAAAACAATCTAGCAATCTAACTAGGGGGGAGGGCGGGGAGGGGGGAAACCCTATCCCTGCTGCTGCATAAAGGCAGCAAAATGTTGCGATAATGTGAGCTGCTCAGCTAGCTGGGTAGCATGTATGACCTGTTCCGCCTGCAGCTCTTCATTGCGCATCCTTTCGATCTCCAACTGAGCCAAATAACGCTCCTCCCGCAGCCTCACATCCTCCTCCATCTTTGCCATCTGCTCTCTCAACGCCGCTAACTGTAAATACAGTAAGTGACAAAAATTAGTATTTATTAGCAATGAAAAGTAACAATATGATACATAACTAATATAACAAACATAACCAACATACCTCCTCTGCCGATGCAGTCCCAGATGATCTCCCACCGCTACTGCTACTACACTCACCGGTCATAGCATAACGGGGATCCTGGGTCGTCCAACAAAAAATACGACCCTTCTTCCGCCCTCCGGCACTCTGCTCCCAAAGAGCTGTCTCGTCAATTGGAGGGGAATCGGGAGTCTGGCTAGCCTCCACATCATCCTTAAGCTCTCGAAAGCATCTCTATGGTTACCAAAACAAAAACGGGTAAGAAGAAATTTTAGCAGCATAACGACTCTAAATCAAACATATCCAACTTATCTACTAACATAGCCTAACGTATGCCCAACAATGGTAGCCCAAACTACATGTATACAACACACACACACACACATACACACACACACACACACACACACACACATATATATATATATATATATATATATATCCATTGCGGTTACCAAACAAAACATACGTTGAACATATTTGTATACACATGCATATAAACATATGTACAATACATATATTATGTGTAATGGTTTTAGAAAACTTACGTGGACTATAGCTGCTTTGGGGTAAACGTACATCGGAGGATCAGTAGGCGGGCTGGAACCCGGAGGGCCCGTCCGGTTCATGCAGTGGAGCCGCTCATACACCTCACTAGAGGTGGGATCGCGACCCCATGCCTCTGCCTACGATAGAAAATTAAGATAAGTTGTTAGTAAACATACAAACTAATCTCGGGTACATATTCAAAAAATTGAAGACTTACCATCTTGTATCGGTGTTGTATAGTACTAATCGATCCCCCAACATGCCGTGAGGACACCCCCCTTAAACTCGGTCAACCGATTGGCCTTACCGGACCTAGACTTTGCTTTCCAACGCTCAATATCCCACTCCTGTAAAAATCATAACACATAAGTGGATATAAAACAAAGATAATGCACAAACCATAAACTATAGATAAAAACCTCTTCTATCATCTGGTGCCAATAGGGCTCTGGGATCCAGGGAGGGTGGTATGGTCTAATGACCGAGAAATCATTTTTGTCCCAAGTCACACCATCAATCTGTTTGGCCTGTTCTGCGGCCCAATCCCGTGCGGCCTTCATCCAGTCCTTGTACCTATTACTCATGGTACACTCCCATATAGCGTGCACCTCTGCCTCCTGATCATCATCCCACTGGAACTTTCCCTACATGCACAAGATTTGTATCAAGGTAAGAACAATAATATGATATGTACAATTAAAAGAGATTCATTTACCAACCTGAAAGCCCTGGTACATACGATCACGATCAGCCTGAGGGACGAGTCTCCAACTATGCCACGGTCCACGAAACAAACCTCTAAAAATCGTGGTCTCGAACAGCATGTGTATCAAGAAACCTACACAATTAAAAATTATATAGCATAAAACCATTTATATAAGTTGATTACGTAATATAAGGCCTTATACCACATCTACTTACCCTCCGTCTGTAATCCCTAGCCGCGGTCGCTGACTAGGGTGTCGTTGCGTCGGCAACGAACGATTGGGTCTTCTCGTCGACCCCGAAGCACTCGATCCCCCAATGATATCTACCGGCTCGTCCTCGTCACCGAGTCCAAGGGTGGGTTGGGTGTCACCAAGAAACTCATCACAATCATTAGCACGTGGGTCCCCACGCCCGCCAGAGCTACTACTGCATCTACCTCTACCTCTATCACCTTGTGGACGACGTGCCATCACCTGAAAAAAATGCAACTTCTATTTTATTAAACAAAATGGGAGAATGTCACATGTCAATTATATAACTGCGAACTAAACATACAGAAGATAAGCTACTCATCAGAAGAATTATCAGATAAACTAAGTTCATTTTCGTTATCTGAATCATCATCTGTGTCTTCAAATTCTACTTCTTCTTCGCTATCTACATTAACAGGTCCATCGTCACCGTCATGAGCATCGACTACATTTACCTCCCCTGTGACAAGAGGGACAGGATCAATGTCATCATTTAATCCTGCAGACATTGTATGAGTTACCCTTTCGTTGATTTAAAAGAATTGTTCTCCATCCACATTTCCATCAACCTCGACATTGCTAACATATTCTGCTACTTCATATAGGCTACGAGGCTTCGTCTTGACAACCACCCACTGTAACACCCTAAAAATAGGGATAACAAAAATCCGAAAAAAGGACATGAGGTATACTAAAATTGCCATAGCAAGAGCCTCCCAAAAATGGGGATTATATAAATAACTTGTTTAATCACAAATGTAACTCAAACAGACAATAAATTAACAACCAACTAATCTAATTTCTACAACTAGAAAAGAGATTACAAAAGGGTTGTCATCTATAAGCCCAATAGTTCATTCCATAAGCATAATACGTTCAAGTGAAAAATCCCCAAGCTCTCACCCAAAGCAACCAAGCCTGCTTAGGACCGGCGCCGCTAGAACCTGAGATACACATCGACACCAAACAAGTGTTAGGCCAAAAAGCCTAGTGAGTGGAAAAATAATAAGCATGCATGCATAGTCATAAATTCTTATCAGCAGTTAACCAGTGTCCAATATATGAGGAGTCATTAGGGGAGACCCAAAGCACCAATCAATTCCACTCCAAAGAGTCGATGCACCTTGATGTCCTTAACAAGGAACACCCCAAAGGCCCGGCATACCCGGAGATCAGACCGTAAAGGAAACTTTCCGAGTGGCGGAGGTCTAGGCACATACCATCCCGGTGGTGCCCCAAGACTACATCCTCCTAGTGAACTTACCTTGATTCGTCCAACATAATGCATAAAGGAGGTCCTTAGGTATATTTCAACCCAACATATTTCCATACCGACTACGGATACAATGTTACCATCCTATCCTCATGAAGTCCAACAAAAGTCCCAAATGATAATTATATTCATCATGCATATAAATATGTCACCAAAGTGATATTCCAACTAAAACCATCCTAACACACATATATGCATACATTTAACATATCAAGGCACCCATTATATATATCCATGGGAAAAGCCCCAAATAATGGTACACATAACATAAAACATAACATTTCACCAATATCCATATTTCCAACCATTTTCATCAAGAAATCCCAAATACTTGAACACATAGAGAATGAAATAACAAATAGAAGATTATGATGTGTATCTAGTTTTAACAAAGGTTTAGTAAACTCACTATCAAAACCCTAGATAATGCCTAAAGGAGACTTGATGAAGAAGAGGAGTGACTTTGATGAGGATCTTCAATAAATACACTTGGATGAGACTTGATGAGCCAAGAATCATCCCAAAAACCCCAAACCCTAGTAATAAATGTGTGTGTGTTTGGAACCCTAAAAAATCGCCCAAAAGAGACTTCTCCCGTTTTTGTAAAGTGCTAAGTGAGAAATGAGTCTGCCAAAGTGTTTTAAATTGACCAGACCCCGCGGGCGATAGTGTCCGGCGATAGTGCCCATGGCACTATCACATGTCACAATCGCGAGGCTCTCAACACCCGCGGTACAAACCCGACGATAGTGCCCTCCGCGATAGTTCCATGGCACAATCACATGGCACCATCGCGAGCAACCCCGAATCTACGGTACACTGCCGGCGATAGTACCCTCGCGTTAGTGCCAAGGGCACAATCGCGTGGCACCCAAAACAGCCCGAAAACTCAACTGAAAATGATAACGAGCACACGGTTTGTACGATTAAAATGGTAAATCAATATATGACATTTTAACATAATTCATGATCATAAAATGCACACAAAGACACATATTCACACATAAGCGAAATTAATGCATTAAGGGAGACAAAATACTTACCTTATGAATTTACGGGTGTTACAATCCTCCCCACCTAATTGGGATTTCATCCCCGAAATCTTACACTAGATTAAATAAGTGAGGATAATGCTTTTTCATATCATCCTCGGATTCCCAAGTAATGTTAGCACCCCGATGGTGCTTCCATTGGACTTTAACCATAATCACGTCTTTATGTCGCAACTTCTTCACTTTCGATTCCAGAATTGACTCCGGCTCCTCCACACATCGATTTCCATTGTCTACCCGAATTTCGGACAAAGGAATCATGCTTTCCTCTTAGACTAGGCACTTTCGAAGGTAACACACGTGGAACGTAGGGTGTATCCCATCCATTTCCGGCGGTAGATCTAACCGGTAGGCTTGCAAACCAATCTTCTCCAAAATAACGAACGGTCCAAGGAAACGAGGGCTAAGCTTCCCACGCTTCCCGAAACATATGATCTCCTTCCACGGAGACACCTTCAACATGACCCGGTCACCCATTTGAAACTCAACCGGTCTTCTCTTCTTGTCTGCATAGCTCTTTTGTCGGTCTTGCGCCGCCCTTAGTCTTTCTCGAATTTCTTTCACCTTGTCCGCCGTCTCTTGCACTATTTCTGGCCCGACGAATTGCTTTTCACCCGCTTCTAGCCAACAAACTGGGGTTCTACACTTCCGTCCATACAAAGCCTCGAACGGTGCCATTCCGATACTAGAATGGTAACTGTTGTTGTACGCGAACTCTACCAAAGGTAGGTGTGAGTCCCAACTTCCCCCGAAGTCTATTACACACGATCTCAACATATCTTCTAGCGTCTGGATCGTCCTCTTGCTTTGACCATCCGTTTGAGGATGATATGCCATGCTCAGATTCAGTCTAGTGCCCAACTTCTTTTGCAAGCTAGTCCAAAAGTTCGAAGTGAAACGACTATCCCGATCCGATACTACAGATTGCGGAACTCCGTGCCTTGACACCACATCGTCGATGTACAGTTTAGCCAACTTATCTATTGGCAAGGTCTCCCGCATCTCAAAAAAATGCGCTCTTGGTCAACGGATCCACGATCACCCAAATTGTATCGTGACCACGCAAGGTCTTTGGTAGCTTCGTCACAAAATCCATGGTGATGTTGTCCCACTTCCACTCGGGAATGGACAACGGTTGCAAACTTCCATACGGTATTTGATGCTCCGCTTTGACTTGAAGGCATGTGACACACTTTTCCACATAGCTAGCCACATCCAGCTTCATCACCGACCACCAATAATTCAACTTTAAGTCTCTATACATCTTGGTGCTACCGGGGTGTATAGAATATTTCGACTTATGTACTTCCTCGAGAAGTAAGTCACGATTTCCCCCAACTTTTGGCACCCAAATTCGCCCTTGGAAGAGTTTGAGTCCACGATCATCTTCCGTTAAGAGTTCCTTTTGCTTGGACATAACCTCGGCCTTGAGGTTCTTTTCTTTAAGTGCTTCTGCTTGGCTCGTTCTTATACTCTCCAACAAACTCGACACCACATCGATTCTGGTAAGGGACAATTTGACACCTCCATCATGACTCCTTCGACTCAATGCATCTGCCACCACGTTGGCCTTACCGGGATGATAGAGTAAATCGCAATCGTAATCCTTCAAAAGCTCTAACCTTCTCCTTTGTCGCATGTTGAGTTCCTTTTGATCGAAGATGTACTTGAGACTCTTGTGATCCATGAAAAGAGTACACTTGGTCCCATACAAGTAGTGTCGCCACAACTTTAACGCGAAAACTACCGCCTCCAACTCCAAATCATGAGTCAGATAGTTCTTCTCATGATCCTTTAATTGCCGCGACACGTAGGCTATCACTTTCCCCCTTTGCATTAGGACACACCCAAGCCCCATCTTGGAAGCGTCACTAAACACAACAAAATCTTCCGATCCTTCGGGTAGGGATAAGATCGGAGCTTCCACAACTTCCTCTTGAGCGTCTGAAAGGCTTGCTCTTGTGCATTGGTCCAAAGAAACTTGACGTTCTTCCTTGTAAGAGAAGTGAGCGGTGTAGCTATCTTGGAAAAGTATTGAAAGAAACGTCGGTAGTAACCCGCTAAACCCAAGAAGATTCGGATCTCCGTCGGACTTGTTGGAGGTTCCCAACTCATCATTGTCTCGATCTTTGCCAGATCCACTTTTACCCCGCCCTTTGATACCACATGCCCCAAGAATTGCACCTCTTGAAGCTAGAATTCGCACTTCGAGAACTTCGTGAACAACTTCTCCCTCCTTAAGACTTCTAATACTTCCCGTAAGTGTTTTCCATGCTCGGACTCATCCTTTGAATATATTAAAATATCGTCGATGAAGACGATCATGGATTTATCCAAGAATGGGCGACACACACGGTTCATCAGATCCATGAATACGGTCGGAGCGTTGGTTAGACCGAAAGGCATCACCAAAAACTTGTAATGGCCGTATCGCGTTCGGAAAGCCGTCTTTGGAATGTCCTCTTTCTTTACTCTCACTTGATGATATCCAGACCGAAGGTTAATCTTCGAGAAACATCCCGCGCCTTGAAGTTGATCAAAAAGGTCTTCTATGCGAGGTAAGGGATACTTGTTCTTCACAGTGACTTTGTTTAACTCCCGATAATCTATGCACATCCGCATAGATCCATCCTTCTTCTTCACAAATAGTACCGTTCCTCCCCAAGGAGATGAACTTGGTCCAATGAAGCCCTTCTCCAACAACTCTTGAATTTGCGTCATCATCTCTTTCATTTCTGTCGGTGCCAACCGATATGGAGCACGAGCAATCGAGCCGCTCCCGGTGTGAGGTCAATTTGAAACTCCACCTATCGCTCCGGCGGTAATCCGGGTAAATCTTCCGGAAAGACGTCCGGATAATCTTGCACTACCTCCACATCTTCAACTGACTTCTTTTCTTTCTTCGCGTCCACAACGTAGGCCAAGTACGAAGGGTAACCCTTTGCTAAGAACTTACCAGCTTTAAGAGATGAGGTAATAGGATTATTCCTCTTTCCTTTCTCCCTATAAATGGTAGCCACACCATTTTCCGGTAATGGCACTTGGATCATCTTTTTGGAACAAAAGATGTCCGCCTTATGCCTTACTAACCAATCCATACCTATGACTACATCAAATCCTCCTATAACCATAGGTAATAAATCCACTCTAAAAGAACTCCCATCAATCTCTAGAGTGCAATCATCAAAACGATCACGAATGATCACTTGATCCCCATTAGCTACTTCTACTACTAAAGCATCGGGAAGGACACTAATAGGAATAGTGAATCGCTTATAGAAGGTATCTGACACAAAAGAACACGTAGCACCCGAATCAAACAAAACACGAGCTGGCAGGGAGTTTACTAGGAACGTACCCGAAACGACATCCACGGTCTCCTTTGCCTCCTCGGTAGTCATCCGAAAAGCTCGACTCGGTGCCCTTGGTAGTTGCTCGACTCAGGCCGTCGAACCCACAGAATTTCCCCCATTTCCTCCAACTAGCTTTGGGCAAACTTTTTTCATATGCCCCGGTTCTCCGCACTCATAACATACCGATCCCTGGATGGAACATTCTCGAGTCGTATGGTTCTTCTTACCACACTTGGCGCACCTGGTTGGACCGGAGTAATTTTTTGTAGTACATGGCCCCGAGTGCTTTGACATGCACTTGGAACACCACCGTTCCTCACGACGTTGATCACCCGCTTTCCCACTTACAAAGGGTCTCGACTGACGAACGGGCCCAGATAGCCCTTCCCACTTCCGTTTCTCACCAACTTGCCTTCTTTCCTCCTTCTCAGCATTAATGTCATCCTCGGTGAGTAAGGAATCTTCAATGACCTCTTGCAAGGTCGAGCACCTAGCATTCCTTATATCCGTTCGCATCCCGGCCGGTAAACCCTATTGATATGCTTTCATCTTCGACTTTTCATCGGGAACCAAATGTCCCACCAAGTTTAGCTTCTCCAAAAAGAGTTTGGAGTATTCGGCAATGGACAGATTCCCCTTCTTCAGATCTCGGAACTCCCATTTCATCCTATCCAACGACCGTTCGCTGCAGTATTTGTCCATGATCTTCTCCTTGAACACCGCCCAAGTTAGCTTAGCCAGAACTTCCGGGGTGAGGGCGGATCGTGTGAGGTTCCACCAAATCAGAGCCTCTCCCCGAGGTAGCTGAGAAGCAAACTTGACCCGTTGAGAATGATCGCATTCACTGGACTCGAAGGCCATCTCTAACTCCTTGAGCCAATACATACAAGCAACCGGGTTGTCAGAACCCGCAAACTCCTTAGGGTGACACCCCAGAAACGTCTTGTAGGTGCACCCTTTAATCTTCGTTCTGATTCCCTCAGCGGATGGTTCTTCAACCGTTACCACATTCGGTCCACCCGACCCCACAATAACGTTTTCAGCCATAGTCTTGGGTTGACGGTTACTGACGTCTCGATCCTCTAGAAGTTTCATGAAAAACTCTTGCTGTTGGGTCATGGCCGAAGTCATGGCCAATTGTTGTTGAGCCAAAGCCGCATTCATGGCCAACATCATGCTATCCCGAAGCCGGGTCTTCATGGTAACTTCTTCCATGATGGCGTTACCTGTATTGAGGTTCCATCGCGGAATATGCTCAAGTCCGCCTCCCAAGATTTGCGGTACGGGAATTTCATCGACAATTGCACCCACAGGGGGTCGTACAACTGCAGATTCCACCTCTGGCTGACCCTCTGGCATGTCCGGTGCTCTACTTCGAGTGTTTACCATCCCAATCTGCCATGTACGTACGAGAAATAGATTGAGAAAAGACTAAACGAGTTGAACTCATTGTACGTACTAGTACCTTCATTAATTATCATAATAATAGTAAACCAAGTATGCTCATGTAACAATGTATTCATAATAGCAGTAGCTAAGTGAAATTATGAACAAACCATACACAAGAATTCTTGTCCCCATCATCACAACTTTTAATTAAAGTAATTCCGTAATCCTAACGCTCTCCCCACCTAGGATTTCTACCCCAAGTGGACAGTGAAGTCATAACATCTAAAGCTTAAGTCTAGATATGCTAAACAATACCTAGTTCACTTAAACTAAAGCACTGATACCAACTTGTAACACCCTAAAAATAGGGATAACAAAAATCCGAAAAACGGACATGAGGTATACTAAAATTGTCATAGCAAGAGCCTCCAAAAAATGGGGATTATATAAATAACTTGTTTAATCACAAATGTAACTCAAACGGACAATAAATTAACAACCAACTAAACTAATTTCTACAACTAGAAAAGACATTACAAAAGGGTTGTCATCTATAAGCCCAACAGTTCATTCCATAAGCATAATACGTTCAAGTGCAAAATTCCCAAGCTCTCACCCAAAGCAACTAAGCCTGCTTAGGACCAGCACCGCTAGAACCTGAGATACACATCGACACCAAACAAGTGTTACGCCAAAAAGCCTAGTGAGTGGAACAATAATAAGCATTAATGAATAGTTATAAATTCTTATCAGCAGTTAACCAGTGTCCAACATTGTACCCGTAGTCGGTATGGAAATATGTTGGGTTGAAATATACCTAAGGACCTCCTTTATGCATTATGTTGGACGAATCAAGGCAAGTTCACTAGGAGGATGTAGTCTTGGGGCACCACCGGGATGGTATGTGCCTAGACGTCCGCCACTCGGAAAGTTTCCTTTACAGTCTGATCTCCGGGTGTACCGGACCTTTGGGGTGTTCCTTGTTAAGGACATCAAGGTGCATCGACTCTTTGGAGTGGAATTGATTGGTGTTTTGGGTCTCCCTTAATGACTCCTCATATATTTACCATCCTATCCTCATGAAGTCCAACAAAAGTCCCAAATGACAATTATATTCATCATGCATATAAATATGTCACCAAAGTGATATTCCAACTAAAACCATCCTAACACACATATATGCATACATTTAACATATCAAGGCACCCATTATATATATCCATGGGAAAAGCCCCAAATAATGGTACACATAACATAAAACATAGCATATCACCAATATCCATATTTCCAACCATTTTCATCAAGAAATCCCAAATACTTGAACACATAGAGAATGAAATAAAAAATATAAGATTATGATGTGTATCTAGTTTTAACAAAGGTTTAGTAAACTCACTATCAAAACTCTAGATAATGCCCAAAGGAGACTTTATGAAGGAGAGGAGTGACTTTGATGAGGATCTTCAATAAATACACTTGGATGAGACTTGATGAGCCAAGAATCACCCCAACAACCCCAAACCCTAGCAATAAATGTGTGTGTGTTTGGAACCCTAAAAAATCGCCCAAAAGAGACTTCTCCTGTTTTTGTAAAGTGCAAAGTGAGAAATGAGGCTGCCAAAGTGTTTTAAATTGACCATACCCCGCGAGCGATAGTGCCCGGCAATAGTGCCATGGGCACTATCGCATGTCACAATCGCGAGGCTCTCAACACCCGCGGTACAAACCCGACGATAGTGCCCTCCGCGATAGTTCCATGGCACAATCGCGTGGCACAATCGAGAGCAACCCCGAACCTACGGTACACTGCCAGCGATAGTGCCCTCGCAATAGTGCCAAGGGCACAATCGCGTGGCACCCAAAACAGCCCGAAAACTCAACCAGAAATGATAATGAGCACACGGTTTGTACGATTAAAATGGTAAATCAATATATGACATTTTAACATAATTCATGATCATAAAATGAACACAAAGACACATATTCACACATAAGCGAAATTAATGCATTAAGGGAGACAAAATACTTACCTTATGAATTTACGGGTGTTACACCCACCAATCTTTCAAATCCCTTGTCATCGAAGGATATGAAGTATAATATACTTGTTCTGCCTGTGATGCTAGAACGAATGGGTTTTTGGTTCTTAGTGGTGCGTATTTCGACATGGTATAATCGGGCATGAAACCATATTTCAATAAATGTAGTCTCACGCTATCCCTTTCTCTATGGTGCGTATTTCGACACTTTGAGCAAGGGCATCTGATGCGGAACACTATACCATCACGTGTAGTTTTCCTTTCAACACAACCTTTATTGGCATAGACAAAATCCAAAAAACCGTCCACTGGTCTGACATAGTCAACCCTAAGAGACCCCGACTGTCATTCTTTATATACATCCATCCTCTATCTGTCAACATATTCAATAACTACAACACATAAAGAAGTAGTTATTTGACATAACTAATGACTATTTGAAAGCCAAACAGCAGGTTTAGAGGAGTTTTGGATGACTTTGAAACCCTACGTGTAATGGTCTGACTACTAGATGGCCAAACCCTACGTCTCATGCTTATCATAACTTCTGTTACTTGCTTTTAATGAGTTATTTTATAATCCAAGCACCTACAGTTTTCAAAATCATTAGTTAAGCCTTTATTTCTTCTAACCACTTAATCATAGTTTTGATACTCATTCTAACCACTTAATCATAGATTCGTAAAAAAGATATATTGCTCGTAGGGGTAGATTTTTTTCATCAGCGGTAACAGTAGATACACAGGTTCAACACCCAACTTGCAACTCTCTTCACACGCTCTCCCCAAAATCAGACGAATAAAAAGAACGACCAAATTATCATCTCTCTCCCTTCGTCGTCTCCGGTGATCCAAATCTTCAGTCGGAGAGATCTCAATGCCTATAGTAATTACTAATTTTATTGGCAAATATGAACGAGAAGGTCGATGTCTCCAAGGAGCTCAATGCTAGGCACAGAAAGGTCTAAGGAAAGGGTGAGTCAAGATGTAGACTGTAGTTTGTGAATTTTTTTAAGGCAAGTTAGTGTGGATAGGAATCTTGCCAGGGCTTGATACAACTGTATTTCATACAAACTGCCTATCCCTGGCCTATGTATTGTTTCTCTTAGTTCATGTTTGTTCAAGGTGGATCTTCACTTGAAAACAGTGTAATAATTTGTCTTGAATCAAAAGAATGGGTTTATTAACTGTTATAACTTAGATGGACTCCATTAACAGTTAATGCTAATGCTACCATAATGAGATAATTGGATGATGAATATAGAGACCATGGAAGACAAACTATCCTCATTGGTTGATTTGGTCATCTAGATCAGCATTGCAGGGGTAAAATCTAAAATAGTGAACTGTTGTCTATGTGTAACCAAACAAAGGTATAATTTAACAAAGGTATCTCTTAAATCCCGACTGTTACTATGTGTAATTTGTAAATCTTTGGGACATAGAAGCTGCAAGTTTATGAATATGGGAATAAGTACCAAATTACCTCAAATCTTTATAGGAGAGGGTACTGGATCGAGACTCGAGAGGGAAGGCTGGACTGTGTGTCGCCGAGAGGGGAGATGCCGGAAATACCGAGTGGGAGTCGTTGTCTCCGGAGATACCGAGTGGGAGTCTGGAAATGCCGTCGCCGGAGATATCGAGATGGGAGTCTGGAGATGCCGTCGCCGGAGTTGTCTCGAGAGGGAGAGTGGAGTTGTCTCGAGATATCGAGACGTCGAGAGGGAGAGTGGGAGGCTTCAGGCTGGTCGAGACTTCAGATTGGTCGAGAGGAAGACTTCAGAATAGGAGACTTCAGAGGGAGAGTTGGACGTCGATGGTGAGAGTGGTGTTGGAAGTCGATGACTCGATGGTAAGCGGCTGTGTGTTTTTTTAAGTAAAAACGTAACTAGGGTAAGCGGCTGGTTTTGAGAAACTTTAACAAGATTAGCGACGGATTTCCGTCGCAGATTAGCGACCGAAATTTCCGTCGCTATTTTGCGACAGATAATCGACGGAATCCGTTTTTTTAAAATTAATTATTATTTTTAACAATTATCACTGCATTATTATTATTATTAATTAGATTATCTAATTGTTAAATAATTATTATTTATTAATTATTTAATAATAAAATATTCAAATTGTTATTACTTATTTAATTATTTAGTTATTTATTAATTATTTTTATTATTAATTAACTAAAATAGAACAAAGTCTAAAAAACCGGATATAGCCCAATAAAATCCATTAAAGCCCAATAAAGTCCAATTATTAATTAATTAATTTAATTATTTAATCCCAATAAACCCAAGTAAAGTCTAAAGAAACCGAATAAACATACTAAAACCCAAAATATCCGTTAAAGCCCAATAAAACCGAATAAGCCCAAATATAATTGAATATAAGCCCGATAGAACCCAATAAAGCCCAATAGAGCCTAATAAAGCCCAATAAATCCAATGAAACCCTTTAAAACCCAATAGAACCCTTTAAAGCCCGATCGATCCATTAGGGCCCAATGAAACCCTTTAAAGCCCAATAGAGCCCTTTAAAGTCCGATCGATCCATTAGGGTCCAATGAAACCCTTTAAAGCCCAATAGAACCCTTTAAAGCCCGATCGATCCATTAGGGTCCAATGAAACCCTTTAAAGCCCAATATAACCCTTTAAAGCCCGATCGATCCATTAGGGTCCAATGAAACCCTTTAAAGCCTAGTAGAACCCTTTAAAGCTCGATCGATCCATTAGGGCCCAATGAAACCCTTTAAAGCCTAGTAGAACCTTTTAAAGCCCAATAGATCCATTAAGGCCCAATGAAACCATTTAAAGCACAATATAATTAACCCTTTAAGGCCGATAGATCCGTTAAGACCCAATGAAAACCTTTAAAGCCCAATAGAACCTGTTAAAGTCTAATATAATTCATTAAAGCCCAATATATCAATTAAGACCCAATGAAACCTTTTAAAGCCCAATATAATCCTTTAAATCTCGATAGATCCATTGAGACCCAATGAAACCCTTTAAATCCCAATAGATCCATTAAGGCCCAATAAAACCATTTAAAGCACAATAGAACACTTTGTGACTTATTAAGGTACAATAACAAAACACACACACGCACACACACATACTATCGATACATTCACATTTACACATGCATACAATACATATATACATCATATGCGATTACCAAACAACACACACATTATCTATACATTCATATCAACATATATACATATATACAACAATATACATTGATCCATCGCGGTTAGCAAACAACACATGTATACATATATACACACACACACACACACATATATAAAACAGACCCGTGGATATATATAACACATACACATGCATACATATAACACAATCATGAGAAAATAAGAAAATTTAAAAATTCCGTCGCTAATCCGTCACTAATTAGCGACGGATTATTGACGGATTTATAATCCATCGCTAATTAGCGACGGATTAGCGACGTGCACGTGGAATTTCTTATTTATTTATTTTTAAATAGATTCCGTCGCTAATTAGTGACGGAACTATTTCCGTCGCTAATCCGTCGGTAATTAGTGACGGAAATTTCCGTCACTGATACCCCTTTTTCTAGTAGTACATATATATATTTTATTCTAATTTGTTGTTGTTCTTATTTTTTTAACATATTGATAGAAAACTCTATGTATTTCTAGAACTTGCTTCTTGCTTATGTTTTACATCATTTTGAATAATTGTTCTAGCTTATTATAAATAAAAAAAAATTATGAATAACAAAACATAAAACCCCTACAATGGACTTATGGGTTTATATTTTTTTGGGATCGTATTTCACAAATCTTATATATATTTGAAGATGTTATTTTCTTTTCCATATATCTATCTATACATATAATAAATAAGTAATGGAAGTGACACGTGTCATCTTCTGGTGACTCTATTTTTTCATTTTCCCGCCTAAACATGAACCTGGACGCATTTTACATTATAAGTTCATTTAGCGAATCCACATTGATTTCTTATTTAATATTTCCTTAATTCAATTTTTTTAATTTACACCTTACATTTACTACCCTTATAATTAGATTTGTAGTTTACTTTTAATCCCTTACTTTTTTATTTTTCATTTTAGACTTTTATCATATAAATATAAATAATGTATATGAACTAAATTGCATTGAAAAAAACATTTTTATTTTTTACAAATTATATTATTGTAATCGTTTCGTCAATACCTTCGAAATGAGTCCAACATTGAATATTTTTGGATTTAATTATATAATTAAATATCATAAATATATACGAATTAATATGTCGTGATTACTATGGAATTTGTCGAAATTAGTATGAGATAAAAGTTGAAAATGAGATTGCATATGTTCGGAAATCCAATTTAGAAATCAAAATTGTAATATGAATATCTTTTATTGAATTAAAATATATTATATTTTCTAAAAATAAAATAGAATATATTTTATTCTAATACAAATTGAAAATCAAATATTATTTCGTATTATTATTTTTGTAATACAAATTGAAAATCAAGTATTATCGAACATATGCAAATCCTTTTACAAAATTCATTTCAACTTTTATCTCACAAATTTTAATAATTGATTTTCAAAATCAATTATTAATACAAAAAAAGTTTTTTTGGCATGATTTAACCAGCTGCAAAAAACAACAACTTTGAATGGAAAAAAAGTTTGGAAAAATAGCATCGTACTTTCGATGACCATTCATATCTGTAAGATAAGTTTTTTGGCATTATTTAATTTTTTTAAATTACCCCGTGTAATACACGGGAACAAATCTAGTATATATATATATATGTGTATGTATGTATGTATGTATAATATATTGAAGCTTTTTTGTGTGTGTGATGGTGAATGCAAAAAAAAAAACGGTGGTGTTATTTTCTCTACTTATGATTATTAATTTAAAAAGAGAAAAATATTATGTTTGGGTTTGTTAAGATTATTCGCTCTAAACTTGGACTTACTAACGTTGAATTTGTTATTAATTTGTATTTAGATGTAATATTGTTGATTTAAAACTTATCATTATCTATTGAACCACTATTATTTAAATTGATTAATACGATTTCTTTTACATGAGTTTATTTTAGCATATTGTTATTTATATTGTATATTAAATTGGGCTAGTATAACTTTTATAATTTTTAACATATCGTTGTTTATATATGCATCATCAATTAGTTACAATTTTAACATATTTAGATGGTTAATTTAAATGTTCATCTTAATATTGATATATTTAGATGCTTATCCAATTAGTTTACAATATAAATTATTTAATTATTTATTATTTGTTTATGTTAATATTTAAATGTTTATCTTCATTATAATTCATAATCTAATAAATAATTTTTTGAAGTTACACTTCAAACCCTTATAAATTTTGTGATTTTGTCAAAAACTCCAAAAATAACATGAAAATGTTAAATTCAAATGTTTATATTTATTGTGAGTTCATACTCATAATTTTAAACTATATAATTAATTTTTGGAACTTACACTTTCAACCCCATATATTTTGGTCTTTACCAAAAGTTTCAAATATACTATTAAGATGTTAAAAGTTTAAATTTGACTTAATGTCAAAACCAATATTTATTAAAATACTATTAAGGTATTAAAATATTAAAATTGGCTTCATATGCCAAACTCATAATCATTTTGGCCTCATGCCAAATGCTCTATAATTAACAATGTTATATTTAAATTAAATAAATCACAAGATATCGACTGGATTTTGTCAAACGGGTGTAAACAACCCTAAGGTTTGTAGGGACTTAAGAAATCCAAGTGATTCTCCTACTACCTAGAGATCCAATAGATTGAGTGATTTTTTTTTCGCAAATTGAAATATTGATAAAGTATTATCAACAAAATATAAGAATACAAAAATTCAATATTGTTATGATAATGAAATTTCATACATAAAATAATAATAATAATAATTTGTTTTCTTATCAAATATAAAATCATATATTATCCTTTATATAGGTAAATAGTTGAAACAACCCATCCCGAAAACAATGTCCTAAACTCAAAAGAACTTGAGTACAAATATAAAATTTCTATGTAAAAAGTAAAAACTACTTTTGTCGGAAAGGTACAAGAATATACCTAAAGTCTATCAACTCCCTCTTGATCATAAAACCAACCTTCTAAAAAGGTATAAACAAATAACATCATCTTTTGAGACAACACATAAATCCTAATTTTCATAGGAATACCTTTACTAGAAACCCCTAAAGAACTGTGGGATGCACCAAAAGGGAGAATCAAGAGTATTCATGAATATGTACTTCTCGAACTAATCATACACTGGAATGAAACCCACTTACTCGATTACAAAAAGATAACTGATTTCAACAAAGAAATGTTGTATCCCAAAACACGTCTCAAACTCTGTGGCAAGGAACTCATAGAAGATAACATGTTTCATAATATTATTTCCACCTTTTTCATATATCAAGTGATATTAATGAACCAATATAAGTTGGGATGAAACGTTTAGACAAACTCATCAACCTACTGCTAATGGTTAAGAGACACAACAAGGTCATTTCAAATAATAACATCAGATATGTCGGGACATAGAAAATTCCCGAGATCAATAATGAAAACGTTAGAGGAGGAAACAACTCCAAAGGATTGTGAGTTAAAAACAATTTTCACACATGTGACATTTATGCACCATGTGGCCAAGACCTTAGAAAGGGTCAGGGTCATGGTACGAGTCGGGAATGATTTTTCAACACCTGGAATAGAGATACAACTACTGCCTAGTTGATAAGGGATAATCAATGAAGATATACATTAATTATCATTTATTTTTTAAAAAGGGGAACAAGTAGAAAATAAACTATATCATATCCAAGATTGGTTGAGTATAAGTTTATTTGAATGAGTCTTAACTATCGAATTAATTTCTCCTGCAAAATATTCACCCGAGTTTATAATCATTATAGATGTAAAGAAATACACGAAAACAAATACAAAACTATCATTGTTCTTCGTTCCATGTAGGAATTTATTGAGGAGAACTTGATTGTTTTTGTGACATCTCATACAAGAAATAGGTTATTATTCATTGAATTAATTATTTTTAATTCCTTCAACCTAACACTTAGACGGTGGACTGCCATTTGTTGCTTAATGACAAGACCAGTCATTAAAGCACTATATGCATCAAACTTTGTTAAAATATTTGTTTGAAATGGAAAAACATATTATGAATGGAAATGAATATCTATACCACCTATAATAAAATGGAAGAAAACATATATTAGAGAAGCTCATGTGTCAAACTAGTGGATATCTGGGTCATTGAATCATATTTTGTCACCAATGATGAACTTTAGAACAATGACACATATGTTTCGGCATGACCACGTGGGACACCATGGTCATGACATAATGACCCGGTTGTCGGAAAATACACATAGACACATTTTTTTCGAGTGAAAGAAATGATCCAAAATTGCAACTGTTGACTTCTGCAGCATAAGAAGCAACACCACCATCATAATATGCCATCTGGAATACCTAAAACTTGTGTATACCCTAATTATTAGCAAAGATAGGAATGGGACCATCTAAAGCTAAAGACATAATACAAAAACATTCCATTCTTATAACAAATAGAAGGTGATATTTATGGATATAAACATCCAGAATGCGGGCCATTAAAGTACTTTATGGTTCTGGTTTCGACACGATGAACGCATGTCATATTATTGTCCACATGAAATACTGCACTCCTAGCACTAGCTATACGTTTAAGGGCTCACCACCCCTGATTAACTCACCAAGTCTACATGACTTGGAATGCTAGAGAATTTACATCATAAGGATTTGATGATTATTACATATGTATTGGAATCAATGTAGAGATTCCTATACCCCATGTGTATTAGTGTATATATAAAATGGTCTCATAGAAGTTGTTATCAAAAAAATATTGATAGTATCTAGGGTATTGGTAATGCGCATCAATTTATCCACATCTACCTGGGGTTATACAATTATTATATGCATTTTTTTTTGTTTTAGACCCACTACTAGCTAACCAAGCTCATGCATACCAGTTGGTAATTGGATATAAGCCTTATATGGTTGTGTAGTATATGTGCCAAATGCTCCCCCATAACGCATCGAAATGGGTCCCCAACAATTATCCGCTAATTAGAATCCTTGACTAGTGATTTATTTACCGGTAGATTTGCGGGTTGTCACTTTCATGAGACAATCTTCCCGTCGTTAGGGGGAGATAGGAAAAAGGATTTTCCATAGGAACGACAGGAAGTGTCATAGAATATTCCTACCCTGTCCCATTTTGATCCCCAAAACTTCACAACGTAATTTTGAAGTCTGTAACGCCCGTAATTTTTGGTAAGAATTGGTAAAGTTGTAGATTCAGTGCTCTGTGGTGGAATCTTCCCACTTAAAGTATAGTTCAGTCTAAAAGACTATTACTTTAGACCTTAAGCGTATCGGGAGCTTTCAAGTGCAAAAAAGGAAGGATTTCGGAGCCCTAAATAGCTTGGGCGATAGTGCCTGGTGACTGTGACATGTGTCACTATCGCCAGGGCAAGGTCACGGGGGGGGGGGGGGAGGAAGGCATTCGGTACATTCGGGGCGACAATGCCCGACGACAATGCTAGGGTCACTATCGCGGGGCACAATCGTGAGCCTCGTTCCATGAGTGGTTAGAAGCGAACGACAGTGCCATACGACTGTGCCAAGGGCATAGTCGCCGGTCACAACCGCGGTCGGAGGCAGGGGTCTTTAAATCTGATTTTTGACTACCTTCTCCCATTTGTTGCTAGTTTCTTCATCCCATTCCCCCTCCAAATGAACCCTCTCGATTTTTTTGGGATTTTTGAGTATTTTGGAGTTGCAATCCTTAATTTTCAAGGAGGTCTTTCATCACCAAATTAGAGATGGGATGCAAAGATTGGAAGTCTTCTTCTCACACCCTTTTTCTAAGGTTTTAAGCTTCTAAGGTTCCACCAAATCCCTTTTTCCCTTTCTTTTGGTAATTTGGAAGTTGAAGTCCGACTGGTGACCTAGAAGTGTATTGTTGATGGATTCAAGTCTTGGTAAAGGTAATCTCCCCTTCTCTTCAACTATGGAAATTAGGGTTTTTGAGATAAGATGATATCTTCATGTAAAATGTTTGGGGAACGATTCTATATGGTTGAATATGTATATTTTTGGTTGGAAATTTATGGATCTAGGTATTTGGAGGCTTTGGCTTGAGGATTCAAATTTATTGAAGGAAGCTTAAAGTGGGAAAAAATCTAGATTTAACCTAAATCTAGCAAGGTGAGTTCAAGTTGCTTTGTGAAAACTATGTAAATGCCAAAATGTGTATTTTGAAATAAAAATGTGTTTTATTTGGTAAATGTCAATGTGTTGAGTATTTTGATAAGTTTTCATATTTGGTAAACTTGGGTTGTTTTAATCTCATGAAATGCGCATAATTGTGACTTGGGTATTTTGATAAATAAATCGCATGATTTATGCATTTGGTGATTTTGTACAAATGAAGTCTATTTTATGACTTACGCATTTTAGCGATTCTTGTACAAATGAAGTCTAATTTATGATTTATGTGTTTTTGGTGTATTTGATTTCCCAAACCGTTTGGAAAACCTTTTGTCCCAATCCGAGATGAGTTTTGGGTTAACCACATCTTTACGGTATGTGTCTATATAAACGCCGTTTAAATGTGTTTTCTAATTTGGGACCGTTATTTGTTGGTCAAATGGATTTTGAGCGTTTGAGCTCGGTTTTGACTTAAAAGAGTCTTGAGGACATTTGTCCAGTTTTAATGGCTCAAGGTAGATCCCCATTTATGATTTACATCTTAATGCATCTTGTTACATATTGATGATAATTATAGGCTCGAGTGCATTGGCCATTCTTGTGTAGTCATGTAATTTTAGACTGTGTTGCATTGGATCCGTAGGCACGTAAGTCAGTCTTTATTTGATGGTCAATTGCGTATTACGGGGTTGGACTCCGAGACCTATGTTTTATGACCTTAACCTTTCAAGTGTACACTAGGAGGACTGAGTCCGGTTGTGCTATCGTGTTGATGGGCGTTTGGGGCCTCCACCATGTCGGGGCAATGCCTTGGTTGTAACCCCCGACTGTGTCGGGCCTTTGGTGGTATTAATGGTAATATTCACTAAGGTCAGTTGTCTCTTTTGGTGTAACTTGAAAGGAGTCGTAGGGACACTTGGGCTTTTATTTCGTGAAATGTCATACGATTAATATTGTATGAGTGACATACTTTTGTGTTCCTTCACTCTCAATGGACACGAGTCTCCCCCATTGTCGACCAACATTATTTTGGATATTTAATTGTCCATGCTTTAACATTTGGATTTCATTCCATTTTATGGTCGCGTGAGTATTGATTTTTAGTTCCATGTTTTCGGTGGCATATTATATTTATATGGATTGTTTTCCATGATTTATGAGTTGAGTATTAGGCCCCACTCGTGTTTTGGGTGTTTCGGGATATAAAGTTTTATCCGCGTTTTTATAATTGGGAGTCCGTCTTCTATTCACGTTTGAGTGAGTTTTGGGCTGCATCATTTTATAAACAATGTTTTGTATTGGGACGTTCGTCCTTAAAAATGCATGTTATTGGAAAACGAGTTGTTTTCTTATTTAAGGTAAATCATTTTGAAAGATCATGATTTAAGTTGCATTCTTTCCTTTTAACGATATATTTATTCATGTGAAAACTCTTGAACTCACTAGGCGTTAGCCTAACCTTTTTATTTGTCGGCATGTGCATCAGGCCCCGGATGGGCATGGTACTAACGACACTGTGAAGAGATGCTAAATAGATTTATGCTTGAGGGTGAGTAGTTTGGTGAAGCCTTCACCCATTATCTTGGGTACAACAATTTGTATTTGGGTTTAGTAACACCTGACCTTTAATTAGTCTATGTGTAAGACTTTATTTGTTTTTGTTGATGGTTAAATCTAGAGCAGTATTTCAAGAATGGACATGTCGTAAGATATTTTATCTTTCTTTGAGGCATTATTGAAAATTTTAAATTAGTTGCTCTTTCCAAATTTGAGGGGGTTACAAGTTGGTATCAGAGCATAAGTTTGAGAGATTTATGTGTTAATTTTGGATACCTAGACTCAAACTAGCGTTTTTCTAAGTGATGAAAGTGAGATTGCACTGTTTGACACTTTAAGATATGATATTTTGAGGTCGATAGAGTCACTAGAATTGGGAATCATGGTGCGGGTAGCAAGGACGATCATGTATGGTACGTTCATAATTGCAACTGGCCAGTGTCATGGTGAACATACATGTTACATGTGTGTGCTTGAATCGCCTTCATCTGATGATCGATGGGGTAGTAAATGAGTTTCTGAGGAGTAGTAAGTAGACGAAGTTGATGTTTATGGCATTGTCACTTAGAGTGACGGTTAAGAATGATGAATGCATTAAGTTGAACATTCTAGGTCGGGGCAATTGGTTAAAGTAGAACCATAGGTCTATTGAATCTATCTTATTTCAAGAGGAAATTGTAAGGTTAACCGACTTAGTTGTCTAATGTTACCTTAAGATGTGGGGCATTCGGATATCGGTAGTGTAAGTGTTGGCGTTGGCGAGCTTATTCCTAAGACTTTGGGTCTCGACCCACAAAAAAATTCATGCACGAAACTTGCTTTTAAAATAACTTTCACGAACCATTTCATACCTTCCCACATCATCATGCAGGTCTATTTTGAATCCTTGGAAAAAAAACGTTTAACACACACGAGATTTCGAACCATGATTTTAAACCTGCATAAAATTGCTTTATTGCACATGGTTGCAAGCTTTATTGAGATTTTCCTTATCTCTGTTCCTTGACGAACACTATTTTCGGATATAGTAGTATCCATGTTTGAATGTCGTTTGGGGTCCCGAGCAAATAACTGCAATTTATGACCTTGACATTGGATCTCCTCCACATACGTTAAGGTTTTAAAGGGAAGGGTTATCCCCAATGTGTTGGTGTTTGAGTTTTGTTGGGACTTTTATTCCATGCTAGTTTTGTTGAAAAAATGTCACTTTATATCATAATGTAGTAAAAGGGAAATTTTTGGAATTATGACATTTTTGTTATAACTTTGTCTTATGCTATTTAATTTTTGGGAATGAAAATTTTGGCATCATTTGATTTTTGGGTGTCATTGAGTTTGATTGAGTTTTATGGGAATTTTGTCGGGTCTTATGGAGCTCTATTTTATGACATGTTGCGTTACAAAGACGAACTTTGAAATGCGTGTACTTGAATTATTGTGTGCGTTAACTTATAAGTTTTGTTTAATATTTTGTCTCATGCGAGTTATGCACTTGTCTTTTCGCAACCGTAAGAGACGTCTTGAGAGTTTGGTTGGCGTATGTTATCCCATATGTTATTTTGAAAGTTTCGATATCCTGTGATTTCTCTTTTGAGTTTTACACAAGTACATTTCGTTGCACACTACTTAGTATCTGAATTGATTTATACTTTTAGTGCGAGTAAGCACATGAAGAACCTATGATGGTTCGTATTGAACTTTTGTTTTGTACATTCATGGTTGTTGACACCACTTTTAACAGTTCATGCAAATACGTTATATTGGTTTATTGTTATGCATGGCATTGTAAGTCACTATTTTAAAACCTAGAACATATTGGCGGTATGATTTAAAGTTTAATGCTAAACTAAATTATTCTACATTCTGACCAATCGCATGCACATTTTGTCTTGCTAAGTTTTGAGAAATGAACTCAGCATGCAGATCTTATTGGCAAGTTTTCTTCCATGTCATCATGTGGTTAAATGAGAAATTTTTGGAACTTGATTTCGTAAATCTCTCCTTCTAGAGATTGTACAACCGCTTTGTCGCACATTGTGTCGGTACAGAAAATTGTTTTACGTATACGACATAAATTGATGCATGCTAGGACCATAGTGGTCCATTCGAAAAACTTGTTGCACATCTTTCGTTGTTGTCACTATTAGCTCGAGTAATGATCAAACGATTTTCGAAATGGTTTTATATGTGTGACATTGGTGACTGCTTTGCACAACTGTCACAAGCAGTAGCGGAAATTATACACGTACGATTATCTGTCATAAAGCTTTTGCGTTTGAAAGTCTTATAAAATTTCAAATCGGCATATTTGTTCGATAAACCTTGAACTCATTAGGGCTATAGATTTAAACCCATATCGTGAAATGGGTTGTAATCTGGGGCTAGAGCAGTCCTTGGGAATTGAAGCGTCAGATGATCCGACTTGTGGCCAATTGTGAGTTATGGAGTTCAGCCTTATGAGTGGGTTCACATATGAATAAGGTATTAAATTTATGCTTTCTCCCGGTTAATTAAGTGGTGATCTTTCCGTTTCGGTAAATCTTCGGGTTAAGGCTTTGGATGGTTGCTTGTTTATGGTTGGATGCGAGTTGATGGGTTGACTGTTCGTTTGACCATATAATATGTGTTGGTGGTGTACCCTCTTAGTGAGCCTTCATGAGTAAAGGAAATATTGTGGTTCGTTTGTTAGAAATGTAAGATTCGAATTTTAGTACCATGTAGGGTGTCAACTTTAATTCGACAAGGCAAATCCAAAATGAAATATTTGACGGTACACCCACATTTGGGGTATAGACATTTTGAGGATAGGTGTCGACACTCGATTTTGAGGGCAATGACCGTTGGGGTGCTTCAGTGCACTTCCGATGAATCCTGTGTGGTTACAATTTAAGTGGTAACCTTAAAGATGTTGGATGTTAGTAATTAAGTATCGATGATTAAGATTTTCCTGATATGATAAAGGTTTACATTGACTGAATGATTGATGCTTATGTTAAGCTTGGGAGTTGTGAAATTTCCAGATTTGAATAAATTGACCCCGTGGAGAACGTATTGGCACGTCCCTGGAAGGATGGCTCTGCCAATAGCAAGGGAAAATTATTGAAGAGTTTTGGGGATTATTTTGGATTGGTGTTGATCATTGGAATACAGATCCAGAATCATGTTGAACTGAGACGAAGTGGTTGGTGAAAAGTTGAGGTCACAAGCTACCTTTGAGGTAGTGCGTGTCACCTAAGGTTGGGAGGCAACCGAGATCGTATGGTTAGAAATTTCTCCAGAGTAAGGTTCGATGTTTGCTCTATTATGGGTGTAACGTATGAAGGTGGATATTGGATGTGGGGGTCCTCACGAGAATCAGTATGGCAGTTGCGTCAGAAAAATTCCCGAGTTTTAGCTCAAGAATGGAATGGTTTATAGACAATTCCTTGGGTAGGGAGTCAGTCATTTTGCAAGGATGAGCATCATTGATTTCGATGATGAGTTGCTACTTTTTGAGGACCGAGGAAACCCAATAAGTGCTGAGAGTGGCGATGAAATGCATTGTGTGAGAAGTAGATTTCAAGGACGATATCATTCTAAGGTTGGGAGGATTGTAACGCCCGTAATTTTCGGTAAGAATTGGTAAAGTTGTAGATTCAGTGCTCTATGGTGGAATCTGCCCACTTAAAGTATAATTCAGTCTAAAAGACTATTACATTAGACCTTAAGCGTATCGGGAGCTTTCAAGCATGAAAAAGAAGGATTTCGGAGCCCTGCATAGCCTGGGCGACAGTGCCCGGCGACTGTGACATGTGTCACTATCGCCAAGGCAAGGTCGCAGGGGGGAGGAAATCATTCGGTACATTCAGGGCGACAATGCCCGACGACAATTCTAGGGTCACTGTCACGGGGCACAATTGCGAGCCTCGTACCGCGAGTGGTTGGAAGCGGGTGACAGTGCCATGCTACTATGCCAAGGGCATAGTCGTCGGTCACAGTCGCGGTCGGGGGCAGGGGTCTTTAAATTTGATTTTTTTACTACCTTCTCCCATTTTTGGCTACTTTCTTCATCCCATTCCCCCTCCAAACGAACCCTCTCGATTTCTTTGGGATTTTTGAGTATTTTGGAGTTGCAATCCTTAATTTTCAAGGAGGTCTTTCATCACCAAATTAGAGATTGAATGCAAAGATTGGAAGTCTTCTTCTCACACCCTTTTTCTAAGGTTTTAAGCTTCTAGGGTTCCACCAAACCCCTTTTTCCCTTTCTTTTATTTGGTAAATGTCAATGTGTTGAGTATTTTGATAAGTTTTCATATTTGGTAAACTTTGGTTGTTTTAATCTCATGAAATGCGCATAATTGTGACTTGGGTATTTTGATAAATAAATCGCATGATTTATGCATTTGGTGATTTTGTACAAATGAAGTCTATTTTATGACTTACGCATTTTAGCGATTCTTGTACAAATGAAGTCTAATTTATGATTTATGCGTTTTTGGTGTATTTGATTTCCCAAACCGTTTGGAAAACCTTTTGTCCCAATCCGAGATGAGTTTTGGGGTAACCGCATCTTTGCGGTATGTGTCTATATAAACGCCGTTTAAATGTGTTTTTCTAATTTGGGACCGTTATTTGTTGGTCAAATGGATTTTGAGCGTTTGAGCTCGGTTTTGACTTAAAAGAGTCTTGAGGACATTTGTCCAGTTTTAATGGCTCAAGGTAGATCCCCATTTATGATTTACATCTTAATGCATCTTGTTACATATTGATGATAGTTACAGGCTCGAGTGCATTGGTCATTCCTGTGTAGTCATGTAACTTTAGATTGTGTTGCATTGGATCCGTAGGCACGTAAGTCAGTCTTTATTTGATGGTTAATTGCGTATTACGGGGTTGGACTCCGAGACCTATGTTTTATGACCTTAACCTTTCAAGTGTACACTAGGAGGACTGAGTTCGGTTGTGCTATCGTGTTGATGAGCGTTTGGGGCCTCCGCCATGTCGGGGCAATGCCTTGGTTGTAACCCCCGATTGTGCCGGGCCTTTGGTGGTATTCATGGTAATATTCACTAAGGTCAGTTGTGTCTTTTGGTGTAACTTGAAAGGAGTCGTAGGGACACTTGGGCTTTTATGTCGTGAAGTGTCATACAATTAATATTGTATGAGTGACATACTTTTGTGTTCCTTCACTCTCAATGGATACGGGTCTCCCCCGTTGCCGGCCAACAATATTTTGGATATTTAATTGTCCATGCTTTAACATTTGGATTTCATTCCATTTTATGGTCGCGTGAGTATTGAATTTTAATTCCATGTTTTCGGTGGCATATTATATTTATATGGATTGTTTTCCATGATTTATGAGTTGAGTATTAAGCCCCGCCGTGTTTTGGGTGTTTCGAGATATAAAGTTTTATCCGCGTTTTTATAATTGGGAGTCCGTCTTCTATTCACGTTTGAGTGAGTTTTGGGCTGCATCATTTTATAAAGAATGTTTTGTATTGGGACGTTCATCCTTAAAAATACATGTTATTGGAAAACGAGTCGTTTTATTATATAAGGTAAATCATTTTGAAAGTTCATGATTTAAATTGCATTCTTTCCTTTTAACGATATATTTATTCATGTGAAAACTCTTGAACTCATTAGGCGTTAGCCTAACCTTTTTATTTGTCGGCATATGCATCAGGTCCCGGCTGGGTATGGTACTAATGACATTGTGAGGAGATGAGAAATAGATTTATGCTTCAGGGTGAGTAGTTTGGTGAAGCCTTCCCCCGTTATCTTGGGTATAATAATTTGTATTTGGGTTTAGTAACACCCGACCTTTAATTAGTCTATGTGTAAGACTTTATTTGTTTTTGTTGATGGTTAAATCTAGAACAGTATTTCAAGAATGGATATGTCGTAATATATTTTATCTTTCTTTGAGGCATTATTGAAAATTTTAAATTAGTTGCTCTTTCCAAATTTGAGGGGGTTACAAAGTCAAACGAATCAGACTCGATACCTGATACGTTTAATGTTATTCCAAAAGTGACAACATCACATATACGAGCTGCAAATATACTTACAAGGTCAAAAGTCCCCAAACAAGGGCACAACATCGCTGGAAAGTGCGATGCAATCACACATGGTGAAGAAGTGGTCGAGGTCGTAGCTCCTAAAAGGAAATAGGGGAAGCTATTTGTTTCGATAGATTGTAACACCCTAAAAATAGGGATAACAAAAATCCGGAAAACGGACATGGGGTATACTAAAATTGCCATAGCAAGAGCCTCCCAAAAATAGGGAATATAAATAAACAACCTGTTTAATCACAATTGTAATTTAACTGACAATAAACAACAACCAACTAATCTAATTTCTTCATCTAGAAAGGAGATTACAAAAAGGGTTGTCATCTATAAACCCAAACGGTTTATATTCAAAAGTATAACGCGTCCATGTGCAACTCCCCAAGCTCTCACCCCAAAGCAACTAAACCTGCTTAGGACCACCGCCGCTAGAACCTGAGATACACATCGACACCAAACAAGTGTTAGGCCAAAAAGCGTAGTGAGTTTAACAATAATAAGCATGCATGAACAGTCACATTACTTATCAACAATTAACCATAGTTCAACAAATGTGGAGTCAATAGGGGAGACCCATAGCACTAATCAAGTCCCACCCAAGAGTCAATATAACTTGATGCCCTTAACAAGGAACACCCCAAAGGCCCGACCCACCCGAAGACTATCGTTAAGAAAATTCCCCGAGTGGAGGAAGTCTAGGCACATACCATCACAGTGGCGCCCAAGACTATATCCTCCTAGTGTACTGACTTGGTTCGTACACATAACATTTATAAGGGGTCCTTAGATATATTTCAACCCACAAAATTCAATACCAACTACAGGTATAATATTACCACCTTATCCTCATGATATCTAACAAAAGACCCAATGTAAATCACGCTCATCATGCATATAAACATATCACCAAAATGGTATTCCAACTAGAATCATCATCATGCCCATATATGCATACATTTAACATATCAAGGTACCCACATTATGTATCTATGAGACAAATCCCAAATAATGATACATATAACAATAATCATGGCAAATCACCCATATATATACATCTTCCAACTATTTTCATGAAGGAATCCCCAAACATTTGAACATATAGAGATAAAGTAACAAATAGGATATTATGATGTGTATCTAGTTTTAACAAAGGTTTAGTAAAATCACAATCTAGGTTTTGAACCCAAAACCTAGAAAATATGGAAACCCTAGAAGTTGGAGAAGATGAGACTTGAAGGTGAGAAATGAGAATCTTGAAGAACATTTCAATGGGGACACTTGGATGAAGCTTGACGACCACTTAATGCTCCCAACAACCCAAAAACCTAGGAATGAATGAGGTAGGTGATGAAACCCTAAAAATCGCCTCCAAGAAAAGCTCTCCCATTTTTTTGTAAAGTGTTATTGTGAGAAATGAGGCTGCCAAAGTGTTTTAAATCAACCAGACCACGCGGGCGATAATGCCCGGCGATAGTGCCCATGGCACTATTGCTTGTCACAATCGCGAAGGTCCCCACCCCACGGTACAAGCCCGGCGATAGTGCCATTGGCGATAGTGCCAAGGCACAATCGCGTGGCACAATCGCTGGCATCCAACAGACCACGGTACGTCTTCGGCGATAGTGCCTCCGACGATAGTGCCAATGGCACAATCGCCAGGCACAATCGCTGGCATCACAAAACAGTCCGAAATTTAACCAAATTCGATGGCGAGTGCGAGGTTTGAACGATTAACAAGGTAATTCAATTATATGACCCTTCGACAAAACAATGATCATAAAGGTGTGCACAAAGACAAGTATTCACACATAAGCACAATTGATGTATTAAGAGAGGCAGAATACTTACCTTAAAAATTTACGGGTGTTACAATCCTCCCCACCTAAATGGGATTTCGTCCCCGAAATCTTACCCTAGGCAAACAAGTGAGGATAATGCTTCTTCATATCATCTTCCAATTCCCAAGTAATGTTAGCACCCCGATGGTTCTTCCATTGGACTTTCACCATAACCACGTCTTTATGCCTCAACTTCTTCACTTTCGATTCTAAAATCGATTCCGGTTCTTCCACACAACAATTCCCATTGTCCACCCGAATTTCCGACAAAGGAATCACGCTTTCCTCTTCGGCTAGACACTTTCGAAGATAACACACGTGAAATGTGGGATGTATTCCATCCATTTCCGGCGGTAAATCCAACCGGTAGGCTTGCAAACCAATCTTTTCCAAAATAACGAATGGTCCAAGGAAACGAGGACTAAGCTTCCAACGCTTCCCAAAACGTATGATCCCCTTCCACGGAGACACCTTCAACATGACCCGGTCACCTACTTGAAACTCAACCGGCCTTCTCTTTTTGTCCGCATAACTCTTTTGTCGGTCGTGTGCCGCCTTTAGCCTTTCCCGGACCTCTTTCACCTTGTCGGTCGTCTCTTGAACGATTTTCGGCCCGGCGAATTGCTTTTCGCCCGCTTCTAACCAACAAACCGATGTCCTGCACTTCCGTCCATACAAAGCCTCGAACGGTTCCATTCCGATACTAGAATGGTAACTATTGTTGTAAGCGAATTCTACTAGAGGTAGATGTGAATCCCAACTTCCCCCGAAGTCTATTACACATGACCTCAACATATCTTCTAGAGTATGGATTGTCCTCTCGCTTTGACCATCCGTTTGAGGATGATACGCCGTGCTCAAATTCAGTCGAGTACCCAACTCCTTTTGCAAACTAGCCCAAAAGTTCGAAGTGAATCGGCTATCCCGATCCGATACTACAGATTGCGGAACTCCGTGCCTTGACACCACCTCGTCGATGTACAGTTTAGCCAACTTATCTATTGGCAAGGTCTCCCGCATTGCAAGGAAATGGGCGCTCTTGGTCAATCGGTCAATAATTACCCAAATGGTGTCGTGGCCACGCAAGGTCTTCGGTAACTTTATCACGAAATTCATAGTGATGTTGTCCCATTTCCACTCGGGAATGGACAACGGTTGTAAACTTCCATACGGTCTTTGATGCTACGCCTTGACTTGAAGGCACGTGACACACTTCTCCACATAACTTGCCTCATCTAACTTCATCACCGACCACCAATAATTTAACTTTAAGTCTCTATACATCTTGGTGCTATCGGGATGTATAGAATATTTCGACTTATGTGCTTCCTCGAGAAGCAAGGCACGATTTCCCCCAATCTTTGGCACCCAAATTCGCCCTTGGAAGAGTTTGAGTCCACGACTATCTTCTGTTAAGAGTTCTTTTTGCTTGGTCATAACCTCGGCCTTGAGGTTCTCTTCTTTAAGTGCTTCCGCTTGGCTCGTTCTTATACTCTCCAACAAACTCGACACCACATCGATTTTGGTAAGGGACATTTTAACACCATCGCCATGATTCCTTCGGCTCAATGCATCCGCCACCACATTAGCCTTACCGGGATGATAGAGTAGGTCACAATCATAATCCTTCAAAAGCTCTAACCATCTCCTTTGTCGCATGTTGAGTTCCTTTTGGTCGAAGATGTACTTGAGACTTTTATGATCCGTGAAAAGAGTACACTTGGTCCCATACAAGTAGTGTCGCCACAACTTTAACGTGAAAACTACCGCCGCCAACTCCAAATCATGAGTCCAATAGTTCTTCTCATGATCCTTTAATTGTCGCGACGCGTAGGCTATTACCTTCCCCCTTTGCATTAGTACGCACCCAAGTCCCATATTGGAAGCGTCACTATACACCACAAATTCTTCCGATCCATCGGGTAAGGACAATATTGGGGCTTCACACAACTTCCTCTTGAGCGTCTGAAACGCTTGCTCTTGTGCATCAGTCCAAAGAAACTTGACGTTCTTCCTTGTAAGAGAAGTGAGGGGTGTAGCCGTCTTTGATAAATCCTGAATGAAACGCCGGTAGTAACCCGCTAAACCCAAGAAACTTCGGATCTCCGTCGGACTTGTTGGGGGTTCCCAACTCATCATTGCATCGATCTTTGTCGGGTTCACTTTTACCCCGTCCTTTGATACCACATGCCCCAAGAAATGCACTTCTTGAAGCCAAAATTCGCACTTCGAGAATTTCGCGAATAGTTTTTTCCTTCTTAGAACTTCTAATACTTCTCGTAAGTGTCTTCCATGTTCGGACTCATCCCTTGAATATATTAAAATATCGTCGATGAAGACGATCACGGATTTATCCAAAAATGGGCGACACACACGGTTCATCAAATCCATGAATACGGCCGGAGCGTTGGTTAAGCCAAACGGCATCACCAAGAACTCATAATGACCGTATCTCGTTCGGAAAGCCGTCTTCGGAATATCTTCGTTCTTCACTCTCACTTGATGATAACCAGACCGAAGGTCAATCTTCGAGAAACATCCCGCCCCTTGGAGTTGATCAAAAAGATCGTCGATGCGAGGTAGAGGGTACTTGTTCTTCACCGTGACTTTGTTTAACTCCCGATAATCTATGCACATCCGCATGGATCCATCTTTCTTCTTCACGAACAAAATCGGTGCTCCCCAAGGTGACGAACTTGGTCGAATGAAGCCCTTCTCCAACAACTCTTGAAGTTGCGTCATCATCTCCTTCATTTCTGTCGGTGCCAAACGATATGGAGCACGAGCTATCGGAGCCGCTCCCGGTGTGAGGTCAATCTGAAACTCCACTTGCCGTTCCGGCGGTAATCCGGGTAAGTCTTCTGGAAAGACGTCCGGATAATCTTGCACTACCTCCACATCCCCCACCGACTTCTTTTCTTTCTTTGCGTCCAAAACGTAGGCCAAGTACGAAGAGTAGCCCTTCGCTAAAAACTTGCGAGCCTTAAGAGATGAGATAATAGGATTATTCCTTTTTCCTTTCTCTCCATAGATGGTAGCCACCCCATTTTCCGGCAATGGTACTTGGATTATATTTTTGGAGCAAAAGATGTCCACTTTATACCTCACTAACCAATCCATGCCTATGACTACATCAAACCCTCCTATAGCCATAGGTAGTAAATCTACACCGAAAGAATTTCCATCGATCTCTAGAGTGCAATCACAAAAACGGTCACGAATGATCACTTGATCCCCATTAGCTATTTCTACTACTAACGCATCGGGAAGAACACTAATAGGAGTGGTGAATTGTTTACAGAAAACATCCGACACAAAAGAACAAGTAGCACCCGAATCAAACAAGACACGAGCAGGCATGGAGTTTACTAGAAACGTACCCGAAACAACATCCGCAGTCTCCTTTGCCTCCTCGGTAGTCATCTGGAAAGCTCGACTCGGTGCCCGTGATGGTTGCTCGACCCTAGCCGTCGAACCCACATAATTTCCACCATCTCCTCTAACCAGCCTTGGACACTCTCGCTTCATATGCCCCGGCACTCCACATTCATAACAAACCGCCCCACGGAGGGAACACTCTCGAGTCGTGTGGTTTTTCTTACCACACTTGTTACACCCGGCTGGACCAGAGAGAGTCCTTGTAGCACACGGCCCCGAGTGCTTTGACCTGTACTTGTGGCACCACCGATCTTCACGGTGTTGATCACCCGATCTCCCGCTTACAAAGGGTCTAGATTGACGAACGGGCCCAGATGGACCCTCCCATTGATGTCGTCCCTCAATGAGTAAGGACTCCTCGATAACCTCTTGTAGAGTCGAACACTTAGCATTTCTTATATCCGTTCGCATTCCAGCCGGTAAACCCTGTTGATATGTTTTCATCTTCGACTTTTCGTCGGGGACTAGATGTCCCACCAAGTTTAGCTTCTCCAAGAAGAGCTTAGAGTAGCCAACAATCGACATATTCCCCTTCTTCAGATTTCGGAACTCCCGTTCCAACTTGTCCAACGACCGTTCGCTGCAGTATTTGTCCATGATCTTCTCCTTGAACACCGTCCAAGTTAGCTTAGCCAGAACTTCCGGGGTGAGGGCGGATCGTGTGAGGTTCCACCAAATCAGAGCCTCTCCCCGAAGTAGATGAGAAGCAAACTTGACCCGTTGAGAAGGATCGCATTCACTGGACTCGAAAGCCATCTCTAATTCCTTAAGCCAGTACATACAAGTAACCGGGTTGTCGGAACCCGCAAACTTCTTAAGGTGACACCCCAAAAACGTCGTGTAGGTACACCCTTTAATCTTTGATCTGATTCCCTCAGCGGATGGTTCTTCAACCGTTACCACATTCGGTCCACCCGACCCCACAATAACGTTTTCATCCATAGTCTCGGGTTGACGGTTACTAACGTCTCGATCCTCTAGAAGCTTCATGAAAAACTCTTGCTGTTGGGTCATGGCCGAAGTCATGACCAACTGTTGTTGAGCCAAAGCCGCATTCATGGCCAACATCATGCTATCCCGAAGATGACGTCTCCATGGTAACTTCCTCCATGATGGCGTCACCTGTGTTGAGGTTCCGGTGCGGAATGTGCTCAGGCCCTCCTGCCAAGATTCTGGGTATAGGAATGTCATCGGAGGTTGCCCCCACCGGGGGTCGTACTACTGCAGATTCCACTTCTGGTTGCCCTTCTGGCATGTCCGGTAATCTACTTCGAGTGTTTACCATTAAAAATATGCCATGCACGCACGAGAAATAGATTGAGAAAAGACTAAGCGAGTTGAACTCATTGTACGTACTACTACCTTCATCAATTATCGTAATAACAGTAAACCAAGCATGCTCACGTAACAATGAATTCATAATAGTAGTAACTAAGTGAAATTATGAATGAACCATACACAAGTATTCTTGTCACCATCATCACAACTTTCAATTACAGTAATTCCGTAATCCTAACGCTCTCCCCACCTAGGATTCCTACCCCAAGTGGACAGTGAAGTCATAAAGTCTAAAGCTTAAGTCTAGATATGCTAAACAATACCTAGTTCACTTAAACTAAAGCTCTGATACCAACTTGTAACACCCTAAAAATAGGGATAACAAAAATCCGGAAAACGGATATGGGGTATACTAAAATTGCCATAGCAAGAGCCTCCCAAAAATGGGGAATATAAATAAACAACCTGTTTAATCACAATTGTAATTTAACGGACAATAAACAACAATCAACTAATCTAATTTCTTCATCTAGAAAGGAGATTACAAAAAGGGTTGTCATCTATAAACCCAAACGGTTTATATTCAAAAGTATAATGCGTCCATGTGCAACTCCCCAAGCTCTCACCCCAAAGCAACTAAACCTGCTTAGGACCGCCGCCGCTAGAACCTGAGATACACATCGACACCAAACAAGTGTTAGGCCAAAAAGTCTAGTGAGTTGAACAATAATAAGCATGCATGAACAGTCACATTACTTATCAGCAATTAACCATAGTTCAACAAATGTGGAGTCAATAGGGGAGACCCATAGCACCAATCAAGTCCCACCCAATAGTCGATATACCTTGATGCCCTTAACAAGGAACACCCCAAAGGCCCGGCCCACCCGAAGACTATCGCTAAGAAAATTCCCCGAGTGGCGGAGGTCTAGGCACATACCATGACTGTGGCGCCCAAGACTATATCCTCCTAGTGTACTGACTTGGTTCGTCCACATAACATTTATAAGGGGTCCTTAGATATATTTCAACCCACAAAATTCAATACCAACTACGGGTATAATATTACCACCTTATCCTCATGATGTCTAACAAAAGACCCAATGTAAATCATGCTCATCATGCATATAAACATATCACCAAAATGGTGTTCCAACTAGAATCATCATCATACCCATATATGCATACATTTAACATATCAAGGTACCCACATTATGTATCTATGAGACAAATCCCAAATAATGATACATATAACAATAATCATGGCAAATCACCCATATATATACATCTTCCAAATATTTTCATGAAGGAATCCCCAAACATTTGAACATATAGAGATAAAGTAACAAATAGGATATTATGATGTGTATCTAGTTTTAACAAAGGTTTAGTAAACTCACAATCTAGGTTTTGAACCCAAAACCTAGAAAATATGGAAACCCTAGAAGTTGGAGAAGATGAGACTTGAAGGTGAGAAATGAGAATCTTGAAGAACACTTCAATGGGGACACTTGGATGAAGCTTGACGACCACTTAATGCTCCCAACAACCCAAAACCCTAGGAATGAATGAGGTAGGTGATGGAACCCTACAAATCGCCTCCAAGAAAAGCTCTCCCGTTTTTTTTGTAAAGTGTTATTGTGAGAAATGAGGCTACCAAAGTGTTTTAAATCAACCTGACCACGCGAGCGATAATGCCCGGCGATAGTGCCCATGGCACTATCGCTTGTCACAATCGCGAAGGTCCCCACCCCCACGGTACAAGCCCGACGATACTGCCAAGGCACAATCGCGTGGCACAATCGCTGGCATCCAACAACCCACGGTACGTCTTCGGCGATAGTGCCTCCGGTGATAGTGCCAATGGCACAATCGCCAGGCACAATCGCTGGCATCCCAAAACAGTCCGAAACTTAACCAAATTCGATGGCGAGTGCGAGGTTTGAACGATTAACAAGGTAATTCAATTATATGACCCTTCGACAAAACAATGATCATAGAGGTGTGCACAAAGACAAGTATTCACACATAAGCATAATTGATGTATTAAGAGAGGCAAAATACTTACCTTAAAAATTTACGGGTGTTACATAGATACTCATCTAAAGGAAGAGAAGAGTAAGACACAACTATTTATCATCAATGCATAAACCTCTTATGAGATTGTCTCTAATTATAACTATGTCTATGAATCATTACTGGAGGACACTCCGATGTTAATATTGATTCCAGAGATCAAAGAAATCTCAAATGAATTATGAGAGTGCATATGAGTCGATGGACAGATCATACATACGCATTGATGATATATTCATATATACTATTGCTAATGAGATTATAGAGCATATTGACATCGAACCATGCTTAGTTGAAGAATGTCAACAATGATCAAATTGGCCTACATGAAAAGAAACAATTCGGGACAATTATGTTATTTGACAAATGAACAGGTATTTGGTTTGGTAGTGCTAACCCACCAAGTGTAAAGCCTGTAAGATATAGATAAATCATTTGTCATAAAGCGTAATGAGTATAATTAAGCCATAATGTATGAGGCTCTCCTTTGGCGCAAGGTTTCTCACAACGCCCTGGATTGACCACGATAAGACTTACTCTCCCATGATGGACGTTATAACGTTCTGCTAATTAATTAGCCTAGTAGTTTCCGAAGGACTGGAAATGCAACTCATGAATGTGGTTTGCACATATCTTTACGGGGATCTAGATTCAGAGATATATAAAAGTGTTTGATGATATTACATTACCAAAATCAAGTAACTCTAAACCATGAAATGCGTTTGCAATAAAATTGAAACGCTCAATTTATAGATTAAAGCAATTTATGCAGATGTGGTATACCTACCTAAGTGAATATATACTTGAGTGGGAAATTATATATAACAACGATGAACTGTTCCTTTGCGTATTTGTTTCAGGAAAACAAGTTCCAGATTTTCAAAACAGCTTTATATCTCGATGTTATGAACATAATAGGTACTCTTGATGAAATATAAGAAACCACAAGCTATTTGAAATCTAAATTTCAGATGAAAAATCTTGGGAAAACTTGGTTTTGTCTAGCTATTTGAGCTAGTAAACCGAGTTTGTGAAATATTAATTCACTGATCGCATATGTTTACAAAACAATCAGGCAATTTAATATGGACTAAGCGCATCCGATTAACACTCCCATGATTGGTCGAAGTGTCGGATATAAGGAAATATCCATTTCGTCTAAAGGATGACGACGAAAAGTGTTGGGAGACGGAATTCCCTATCTAAGTACAATATGCGCATTATTGTACTTAGCACAAATACACTTGACCATATATTGTATTTCTTAGTGAACTTGTTAGCTAGATTTAGCTCAGCGCTAACGCAACGTCATTGGAATAATATCAAGTCAATCATTGATATGGGCATATACTTTCCCTATAGAAAGACAAATGGGATTGATAATGGAATTTCAATACCTACTTACTTAGAATGTAAGCAGCAAAAGTACTAACTCTTATAGAAAAACACCAAACAATATCATGGTATGTCTTTGCTGATATTAGATATCTGCCTGACCCATACAAAGGTTGTTCCCAAACTAGATAAGAAATTACCACAGGGAACACGCCGATTGCTTGGAAGTAAGCTAAGTAAACCCTTGTAACTACCTCATTGAACTAATCCAAGAATATTACTCTCCATGAGATAATTAAAGAATGTTTATGATTAAGGACTATCATTACATATATTAGAGGAGCTAGTAATTTTGGGTTCAACCAGTATCCTACTGACATATAAGAAAATAATGCATCAAGTATCGAGGAAATGAACATAAGATACATCAAGGGTGATAACACAAAACATATTTTGATTAAGTCTATATAATCATCCATAAGAAAACTCTCCTCGAGATTCAATTGAATCAAGTAAGATGTCAGGAGAACATGATACATTTTACCAAATCATTACCTAAAACCATATCTTAGGAAGCATGTAGAAAGTAAATGCAAAAGTTTTCCAAACTTCCTTGATTAATGCACAAATCAGGGGGAGTAGTAGACAAAAGGGAGAGTCTACTATATATGTTATATTGGTATGTTGTGCTCTTTCCTTCAACCAAGGTTTTATTTTTCCCATCGGGGTTTGTTCCTTGGTGTAAGGTTTTAGTGAGGCAACTGTTTATATACCATCATACATTCCTAACTCTCATGATTAATGTACGAATCTAAGAGTAAACTAGACTGAAGGAAAAGTCTATATATTGCAAAGAAACTGGTGCGTTGTACTTTTTCCTTCGTCCTATTTTTTATCCCACTGGGTTTTTGTTTTGGCGTAAGGTTTTAACAAGGCAACAATTGTGCACCATCACTCCTTTAACTCGACACAAGGGGGAGTGTTGTAGGATAAATGTGTCATCGTCTAAAGGATATGACGATAGAGATAGAGATAAAGATAAGTATATCAGAGATAGATTAGAACTAAAATATCTCGTAGTTATCTATTTGTAACTCATCCCTATATAAAGGGTTCATGATTAATGAGAATTACATATTCATTCTCCATTTATTGTTGTTCCATTTGGTTTCTCCTTTAACAATTTTGAGTATTTACCAATATTTCATTCCAATTCCAAGGCTACATTATATCAACTAAACAAACATATTCTAATTCTTTTAGCAGATTCCATTGTAATGTTTGTCAATCAAACAAGTGGTCAAACCTGATAATTTCATTTCAATTTTCCCCAAAGTCAAATTCATTTTATACATTTCATTTCATCCAAAAACATTTTGCGAACTAAATGTCATCTTAGATAATTTATAAACTTGGAAAATTTCTTGGTTTTTCTATTTTAGAGAACATTTTAGCAAATCATTTGGAGCAAGCTAGAGAATAAATTCTCCATTTTCTTTATTTTAGATAATACTGTTGGAGATGCTCTATTGTTCCAAGAGTTTCCTTATCTTATTCTCTAAAATAGAAAACTATGAAGAAAACTCCCAATAAAGAGAGAAATGTGTTTTTCTATTCATTCCACTAATTAGAGTTGAATTAATATCATTTTATATAAAAAAAAATTTAAAAATATTGAGATCATAAAATTATAGAATATTTAAATAAAATAAATAATGATAAAATTACTAATTATGTTGAAGTTGATTGTTGAATGTAATTTGTTTTAAAGATTTTGATTTTAAGTCATCTCTTTTAAAAAAATTATAGATAATTTATTAAAGATGTTCTAACAAACAATTGAATTAAACATGGGCGGAACACAAGTTTTAAAACCGCAGGGGCCGAGTCTAATATATTATATAATTTCTAAAAACTCTCCAAAATCGCGTATTTTTGGCGGTCGGTTCGGTCCAAACCACTCCAAAAAGGGTCAAACAGTAGACCAGACCGGACCGAGCAGTTTGGCTATTTTTCAGACCGGACCATAACGCCAGACCACTCAAACCGCCAAAAATGGTCCGATTTGACTTGGTTCGACAGGTTTAAGCGGTCCAACGGTTTTTTTAACACCTCTAGCTGTAGGAGATGCTGTAAAGTTATTAATTAGAAGCACAAAAAGGCCATTTTAACTTTGTATCCTTCATTTTCTATACACCCAAAAACCCAAAAGTGTGTGTTTTAGTGTTCAAGTTTTTAAAAGAAAAAGGCCAAGTTGCCATGAAGATTAAAAGAGTACGATCACCTAATCCCATTGACTTCCCCCTCTTTCTTTCTTTCTTGTCTTCTTTCTCTTCTCTCTTTTCTCTCTCTCTCTCTCTCTATATATATATATATATATATATTCATTAATTATTTTATATATTTTAAATTTTTTATATTTAAATTGAGATGTTTATCCTGTTTTGATTATGTTTATCAGAATTCAAATTTCATAATTTTAGGATTTGGGGATTAGAGATAAAGATTTTGGGGGATAAGGATGCAATTTATTAATTATGGTTAAAAGCATTTAAAAGTAGTACATATTGCTTCATTAATTGTTTTTAAGAGATTTTAAGTAGATTAACATTAAATAATAGTACATAATGCTTAATAAATCACGATTTTAATGTTTATTTTTATTTTTTGTTTTTTTATTGATTTATAGTACGATTTTGGATGATTTTTATTGAGTGATAATGGTTTTTTATATATAAATTTGTTTAATTTAGGCTTAACAATATAATGTTTTTTATATAAAAAAAACTAAGTAGTTTGTTAAAATTCATTAATTATTTTAAATTTTTTAAATTTAAATTAAGATGTTTATCCTGTTTTGATTATGATTATCAGAATTCAAATTTAATAATTTTAGGGTTTGGGGATTAGAGATAAAGATTTTGACAGATAAGGATGAAATATATTAATTAGGGTTAAAAGCTTTACAGGTAGTACATTAGGCTTTAGTAGTTATTTTTAAGAGATTTTAAGTAGATAACTTTAAATGATAGTACATAAAGCTTAGTGAGTTGTAATTAAGAGTTTTTTATGTCATCTTTATAATTTAGTATATATATATATATATATATATATATATATATATATTAATGGACGCACCTCTCTCTCTCTACTTTGATAAAATTTTAAATCTTAATGCATTCCATAGAAAAACAACCTCTCTCTCTCTCTCTATATATATATATATAGGGGTGAGTTCAAACGATAACATATCGTATTTAAAAGAATAAAGGGACTATTCTCAGTCAATTATTTTTTAAATTAATTTAAAAAATAATAGTTTCTACAATTAAGAGTAAAAAGACAATAAAGTCATATTATGTTATGGATAATTTAGGATAGTATTAACTTCCAAAAAACAGGGATTATAATATTTAATTCAAATCAAAAACGTATTTATCCTTTTCCTTTATTAAAGCAAATCCGGTTAATCCTTTTGTTAGTTCACTTGGTCTGTTTGTTTTTTCAAGCGAATCCCGAATATGTAACCCAAAATCACAGATGATTATATGGTGTACAACATGTAATCCAAAATCATTTATGATTATATTGTAAAGAAATTTGACAGATTGTTTAAGTGTAGTATGCATCACATGTGATTATAACTTATACTAATTGGACAGCTTCTTATATTTGATATCTTTCACTTTATCATATATGATTTTATTATAAATAGTTTAGATAAAATGATGTTATTAGTTTGTTTTCCTAAATCACATGTGATTTTGTTCTAAATACTTAACACCAAATTCATACTTAACACCAAAATCGTATATGATTTTGTACTAAATACTTGGATATAATACTTGACACCAAAATCACATGTGATTTTGTTCTAAATACTTAACACCAACTTCATACTTAACACCAAAATCATATATGATTTTGTACTAAATAATTTGGCTATAATACTTAACACCAAAATCATATTTGATTTTGTTCTAAATACTTAACACCAAATTCATACTTAACACCAAAATCATATGTGATTTTGTACTAATAACTTGGCTATAATACTTAACACCAAAATCATATGTGATTTTGTTCTAAATAACTTAGACAAAATGTTTCCATATAAATTGGATATGGAAAAACAGAATAGTCGATGTTTCCATATAAATTGAAAAATACAAACCCTAACTCACATCCTCAAATGCACAAAAACAGAAGTCACTTGTGCCTTCTTTAGCTTTGCCACAAGAACCCACATGTTTGCGAGCTCGTTTTCGAGATACGCCTCTCTCTGCTTCGACTCCTCGACCGTTCGTTGTAGTTCCGATTCTCATTCGTCCTTTGGCGTATGAGCTCTCTTCGGCCAGTTTTTTGTTCCGGGATCCTTTCGTGGAACCTAAATCGGCATCCATGGACGATTTTTCTTCAATAACCGCATCCATGGACGATTTTTTTCTTCAATAACCGCATCCATTGACCTAAAATCACATCCATGGATGATTTCGTTGATAGAGATAGAGAGAGAGATAGTTAATAATTAGGAAATCAATTATATTTAGTAGTTGAAGATTATCCTAAAATAATCAGGAGTAAAAAAAGACCAAAATACCTTTTTATAAATTTCTTTATTTAAAAAATTAATTATTGTTTAATAATTAATTATGATTAGTCCAGAATTGTCCCTTTATTCCTTTAAATCGTTATCATTCTCGTATGAACCTATCTCTCTATATATAAATAATATTTATATCTCACCTCCTCACTCAAACCCTCCTCCCTCCTCCCTCCTAACCCCAACCCCCTCTCTTTATCTCCCAACTTTTTTATTCTCACCAGCTGCTTCTTTTTTTTTTTATCACCGGTCATCTTTCTTTCTTTGCTTCCTCACTCCATTTCTCCTTCTCAAGGTAAGAACTCTACACAAGAAAACAGTGTTGTGTATGAATCGATTTTTGACATGGGGGGTCCCAAATAATTTATTTTTATTTTTTACACTACTGAAATAATAGGCTCTTCTTGCAAGTTTTTAAACCACAGGGGCCATGACCCCTGGTAGCCCTCCTGTGCTCCGTCCATGGAATTAAACCTTTTGCACCTAAATCTATTGAATGTCAAACCATTTAGCATCTCTAATAAATACGATGGGTCCATGTTAGATAGGAAGCTGATACCGATAAATAAAGTACACACATTTGACTTGGCATATATGTATATGATTAAGAAATTAATATACAGTAAATTATGTTTTTAGTTTGTATAATTTGTTGAAAATTATGATTTGAAAATTATTGTTGTTTTATTTTGGTAGTCTAGAATTCATTGCTATTTTAATTTATATTAGGTTAGTTTTACGTAAAAAATTAATTAACAACTAATTATAAACCATAAAAACGAAAATTATAAAACATGATTTACTCATTAATATATTATTATATATCGTCATCTTTATCTAAAATGGCCACCACTGCTTCCAAGTTGATTGGATCAAGTCTAGAAGTCAATCAAATCACATTCAACAACTGTCCTCTCTTATCTTTGAATATTTCAATCAGATTTGGTTTCGCACATGTATACATGTGTATATATATATACACACTTCCCCCCTTCTCTATTCTCAAATCCAGCTTTTGATTAACTTTCGATACATCAAGAAACAAGAACAAGATCATGAGAAGCAAAACAACATCTCCAAAAAAGGCAATGATCATCGTTTGGATCTTCATCAAGACTCCGATAAGGGCTCTGGGTAAAGCCAAAAAATTCTATGTCAAAGGCATAACAAACTTCAGCACGACATATAATCAGCCGATAATGATCATTAAAGACGCTAACAAGCCGCCACTTCCACGGAGCTTCAGCACCACCACCATCGTATCGAACAACCACCAACCATCGGGAGAAGACCTGATCAGGGCTAATTCCACCAGCACCATTCAAATTGGTAGGGCTGACGTGTACATGATACAACAACAACAACAATTGTCTGCATCTAGGAAAAGGGTGCCAAGGAGTTGCAGTCTTGGAATGGGGAGAATTGATGAAGATAGGGTTTCTTCTTTCAGAAATGACAATATTAATGGTTCAGAAAATAAGTTCGATTCGAGGATTTCTAGGAATCATAGTTATGCAAGTGATTCACGTCGGTTTTAGAATGATCCCTTTGCAATACTATTAATTAATTATGGGTTTTTGATAGTTTTGTATACTAATATGTATGCATGAAATTTGTAGAAAAAACACATATGGGATGAGTGTTTTGTTTTTCCTTTATCCAAATAATTGTTTTATTTAGGAGACTTTGTTGAAAAAGGAAAATGGACCTCGTGTATATTAAAGATATTATCATTTAAGAAAATTATATATGTTATATTATTGTAGTTGTGGTTCATGAATTTGCAAGTTCAATTTTTAAAAAGCCTCCATAGGTAGCAAATCAAAGATGAGATATTAGTTGAACACTGTTGCCCCCCTTGTTAGGTCATAATTTCTGACGAATCTTCAACATGACTTATTTATAAATTCATATTTTTCTATTTGTATGATGTGATGTATTCATTTGTATATAATAACTCAAGATGAAGGATTTCGATGAAGGGCGGACGCGGATCTAGGATCTGGGTGTAGGGGGGGCATCAATATATATAGTTGGAGGTTCAAGTATGAGGCTAGTTAAATATCGTGAGAAGATAAGAAGGAACATTAAAGAAAGGTTCATATGTAAATCATTGGAAAAATCCAATTGAAGATGCATATGTGAACCTATATGAATAATCCTTAACGTCAATTTACATATGGATTTTCAGATAGATTTATTTTCCGGATTTTTGTAATAGATTCACATATGAACCTTCACTTTTCACCTCCTTATGATATTTATCACAATATTTTCTCTATGACTTTATCTACATAATATGTTTGTTCTTTATCTGTATAATCTATTGACATTGTTGCATAGTTTTTCGTTTAGCAATTTATTAAAATTTGTTTGTTCTCTTATTAAGAGGTCGTTTACCAAAATTACTAGGTATGTGCTTACCGGGTGTCACTTACCTTCCGGATAAGCATGACAAGGACCTATAAATTAAACTTACCCGGTAAGAGACATAGCAAGGAGCAAGAATCTTACCCGGCAAACACTTGTTAGATAAAAGATGTTTTATCAAAAATCTATTTTGATGATTGAAAATGTTACCCGATAAGGTAAGGGTAGTGCTCTCGCTGATAAGCACTTACTAGGTAAGGGTTTGGTAAACTACATGATCCTTAAATCGAAGTCACAAAATCGTAAAATCTTAAGATAGATTAAGGTTTGAGGCATGAGATGTCATAGGGAGCCAAACCCATTTTAAATGTCTAAACCATTGGTCTCTATTATTATATAAAAATAACTATTAATATATTTTTAAAAAATTCAAAACTTTAGGGGGAGCCACTACGCCTCCTGGTGTCGTGGTTGCTCCGCCACTAGTGAGAATATGAGTTATGGTGAGAATTATCGTAAGAAGAGATCTGGACTCTTGATCATTTTTAATTTCTTTCCCACGTCATGAACTGCGCTTGATATGGGAATTGTTCAGGTACATCTCGGTATATCTCATTACTGTTGATATTCAATTATGATTGATCTAAGGATGAAGATTTGTTCTTACTTTTCTCATCATAACTTCCATTCTCACCGGAATTCCAATAACCCAAATGTTCATATATACAAAAGCTACACATATAAGCTAGTCTATATATATGTGTTCTAATTATAAAGAGGATGTTAATATAATATTCATCAAAATATTTTTTGCAACTAATCATCTTGTTGTAATATGGGAGCCATACATGCAGAGAAATATAATTGTATTCCATCAAGATCCATACGAAACGGAGTAGGATGGGTGTTTCAATTTTTTACGAATCTGAATCGTAGCAACGAATCCTCGGCTCATTGCCTCCATGGTATCCACACAAATGTGTCTAAATCATCTTGTCGTCCTATGCAAGAGAGGAGAGCTCCTACCTTCCCGAATGCTAGGTACGGTTCTCCAACCTTTGGAGGAGAAGGAGGAGAAAGCTTCCTGGGATTTTAGAGAGAGAAAGAGAAGACCTTTTGAAACCTTTCAAAAGATGATTCTCTAATCCGATGAAAAATCAGCCTCTCACAAGGAGCCTTTCTTTCTCTTTATATAAATATGTAAAAGTGATGCCTATCACATAGGCATGTGGCTGATAAGAGTGGTGATAATCTTATGAATATCTCATATCTTCAAAAGATTGCTTTCTCTTTACACAATGTGCTGACAAGTCACATACTTGTCCATCCCATCTTGTCACACAAGATATAACCGATTTTTATCTCCTATAAAAACGAATGATAATAATTAAATCTTATTTAATTATTTGTTCTCCTAATTCAGATATACATTTATTGTGTGTGACTCATTGGGACTTTATCACGTTGGTAAAAATTATAAATCATATTTATAATTATCAAAGAAGGGTGACATCTAGCAATACATCATCATTACCCAAATGATAAAGTTTGGTGATTCAGCTAATTAGCAAACTGTGTAATCATTATCTGTGTACATATTTTTGTCCCTTAGTCTAGATATCCAGATCGAACACGAGTTGTAACACCCTCAAATATGGAAATAACAACTAATTTAAAAAATTTCTAAATACATCGATAACTGATTTATCTACAACAACAATTTAAGGTTTAACTACAATAAACACATACACGGTCTATAATAGGGATAAATGTTACTAAAAACCCAATAATAGTCGCTATCTTCAAAATGCGAAACACTTCACCAAACTACTTACCCTTGTGTAAAACTAGTGTTCATCTCTTCATAGTATTGCTAGAACCATTCCCCAACTGAACCTGATGTACATGCCGACAAATAAAATGTTAGGCTTAACGCCTAGTGTGCTCAAGAGTTTTCATCATAGATATGTAAAACAATAAACTTTAAGAGTGTTATTTAAAACATGATTTCACAAAATAAAATACATTAATTCTGAAAGCAATCTCTTTTCCAACATTCATCATCTTCATGATTAAAACTATGATACAAAGCGTTCCTTCAAATATAAATCCAAAACCCAAAACTCACGCAAAACATAACATATACTTTAGCAACCAAATACTGAAAACGTGGATAAACTCTATCATCCAAAACATCCAAAAACATGGATAAGATTCAATATTCAAAACCTTAGAACATGGATAACAACCCATACTCAAAACGTCACCGAAAACATGGATTATAAAACTTCATACCCAAAACAACACCTTCCGGTAACGGGTGAGACCCAATTACATTGCACGTGACGGAACACAAAAGTAGGTCACATAAATATGTAGAAAACCAAAACGTATGAATTATACTCATAAGACATATCGAGCTCAACCCCTCTAGATCTTCTGCCCGTGAAGACTCAAATTCAACACCTCTGGATCTATACTTTGAGATATCCAAATCCACACATGTAACACCCTAAAATTTAGACATTTCAAAAACTTGAAAATTTTGCAATATAAGATTTATAAGTTGAGAGGAAATAAAACCTGTGACATTTAAGTATCAACGTTTCACAAATGACATCACCCCTAAAGAAGGGGGAAGAGTATAAGTGTTTACAAAATCCAAATAAAAGACCAAGGATAGTGGACCAACAACCTACTTAATCTAATACAATTCTAGTTTAGATTATAATTGGGTATCGACATCTAAATCCCCATAATAACGATCATTGGTATGTTGCTCTATATCTTGTCAAATGTTATGTCCCCAAAAATGTCGTCCCGACTCTCCACTCATGGATTGCCCATCCCTTCTCTAACCGATCCTGATATGAACACCAAAGCAAACAAGTGTTAGGCTTGGAGCCTAGTGAGAACATTTAAAATATATACATACATAATCGCAAGGTAATAAGGCATGAATGAACATTTAATTAACAAGTATAATTGCAGAGATAAAGAATCCTCCAACATCGAACCTCATGCGACACGGGGGAGACCCGTTCCACCATAAGTCGCGACGGAACACAAAAGTAAGTCACAACCCATGTGGAGCACATAGTAGGAATGGCTATTTACCGGCGTCAACTCTATCCATGAATCTATAGCCATTAGAATATCAACTCTATCCATGAATCTATAGTTCAAAGTAATATGGTTTCGGGCTCATTCCAAGCCTTATCCCAAAGAGTCATCAAGTTCAACCCTATCCATGGATCTATACCTTGGGATCTCGCCATTCCCAACTATACATGATTCATCATTATAACAGTTACCAAATGTACTATAAGTCCCAAAAATATGAATTTCATAAGCATCATGTTGTTATAAGGTGAATCAAGTAATTCTATCCCACATTCCCTTCAAGACATTTGGGATGATATTCAACATTTCAACATAATCACATATTAACTCATATAATCAAGAATCATTAACATAGCTAGGTCAAGACTCACCCATCTTATTTTCAAGTTGTGAACCCAATCATGAAGTTTCCACATTTAATTTCCATATGTTTCATAGAACACAAATAACTCATAAAACATCATTATATACTCTTTTCAGTCATCATAATCTTTATTCTTCCAAAATGTCAAAACCTTAGTTTTGACCCAAAAGTTTCCAATGTTTCATTTTAGCAAATACGGAGCAAATAGTTATAATAACATATATTATGGTTTACATAGAACAAATAAGCATGATGAGAAGAATGAACTCACAAACTAGGGTTTGGATGAAACCCTAAAACTCTTGAAATAGTTGGGGTGAACTAGGAGATGGTAGAATGGAGGTGAACTTCAATCCTAGCTTGAAACCCTAGTTGATAAAGATGGAAGACTTGAAACCTTTAGATTTGATTGGAGAGCCTTGAATGCTCAATAATTGCTAAGAAATCGCCTAGAGAGAAAAGTTGAGAAGTAGGTGGATGTGATAATGAGGAATGAATGAGGAAGGAAAGGCATTTTTTTCCTCTGGGCCCGTCGGCGACTATGCCCTTGGCTTGCGGTACGCTGTCCGCGACTGTGCCACCGCGACTGTGACCCGGGCACAATCGTCGGGCACTGTCGCCCCGTGTGTACCGTAGGTCATTCCTTCCCGGCGACATTGACACTGGCGACAGTGACCATGTTAAAGTCGCATGTCACTATCGCTCCACCCTTCTCGCGCTCTGAAAAATCCAAATTTGAAACCCAACACCACACACGATGCAACAGATTGCTCGAATACGAAATGACAAAACTAAATAAGATTGAAGGGATAAATTGCACAAAAAGAAGGACCATAAGCTTACTGAAAATTCCGAGTGTTACAACACAAAACATACAAGCACATTTGAAATTACACCTTACTGCCCATGGGACGATGACCGACCATATAGGTCCACACTTACTTACCATGGTGACTCGATGTCTATTCCATGCCAAAGTGGTGAACTTGTCCAAAACGGGACATTAAGAACACCGTGCCTATGGATCCATTACATTAGTTAAAAACATTACATGACTCCAATCAAATGAACTAACGCATTCAAAACATGTAATTCTCAAATAAGATGCAGTAAATGCAAATCATGACCAAACACTCTACATTGAGCCATCAAAACCCAAACAATTGTCCCCAAGACCCAACGGGGTCCAAACCGAGCCACAAGCTCAACAATCGAAAGACCAATTGTAAGAAAATCATATAATGAAACCAAACGTAAACAACTCACATTTATGCAAATCATGCTCTAACATATATAAATAACTCCAATCGTAGTTTGGATTGGGACAAAACATTTTCCAAGTGAGTTTATACTATTTATTCTTTCAAAAATGTCAGCATTTCTCCAAAACACACAATAAAAGTACTTTGACACTCAAAATCTACCTTTATAAAACAAATCATTAAAATGCCAATATTTATGATTCATTTATCAAAATGTCTAAAATCACAAATATGGTGTTTTACAAGTTTATAAAGTTAGACACTTCAAATAGCCGAAACTCATCAAATGACTCAACAGTTAATAATTTCATGTAAAACATATAAACATTTAAAGATTGACATTTTTGGCATGTACACCATTTTCACAAATCAACTTGAACTCATCTTGCTAGATTTAGGCTAAATCTAGATTTTACCCCAACTTGAGATTCCTTGGAGAGACTTGAATCTACAAAAAAAATCCTTCTAAAAACCTAGGTACACAAGTTTTCAACCATAAATAATCATATTCAACCATTTTGAATCGTTCCCCAAATATTTTGTATCAAAATCCTCATTTTAGCCAAAACCTAAATTTTGACTTAATTTCTCCAAAATCATCAAATCCGAAATTCAAGAAGCACAATCACTAGAAAGTCACCAATGGAGTGTTTATATCTTATAATAAGGTTTAGAAATGGAGATGATGAACTTACCACTTAGGTTTTGGTGAAAACCTAGAAAACCCTAAAATGAAGCTTAAGGTTGAAGATGAAGATGGAGGCTCTTGATCCTAGCTTCCAATCCTTAACTTGATGGTGGTTTACCACTATAATACCCAAAGATTCAAGCCAAAGTTGTCCCAAAACATCAAAGGATGATGTTAGGTTGTTCTTGAGAGGTTTTGAGGGAGTTGGGAGAAGAAGAGAAGTGAGAAATGAAGAAAGAGTTGAAAATTCGTATTTGACAACAGCCTGCCCCCTTTGTGCGACATTGCTACGCTACAATGCCCTGGGAAATGTCGTTGGGTGTACCGGCCTTCGGTACAACCTCAGCGATTGTGACAGTGTGACTATGACATTGTCATAGTCGTCGAGCATTGTCGCAGGACCCTTCCCAAGCCCCGAAACTCAAATTTTTCAACGCCAACACTCTCGATACTCTAAGGAACTTTAAATCATGTTTTCCCAACAAAATCCCACCATTTACAAGTTCCAAAAACGTCCGGGTGACCTTTACTTACCGAAATTACGGGTGTTACAATCCTCCCAACCTTATCAAAATTCCTAAAAATCCCAAAGATTGGTGTTCCACAAGATTTATCAAATCAAGTTTCCCAGATAAGTAAATTTCATAAAATAATCCAATGTTTTATAAGTAAAACACATAAACACTTTAAAACAGACATTTTGGCATGTACATAGCTTTCACAAATCAACTTGAACTCACCTTGAAGAAACTTGAATCCACAAGCAAATCCTTCCAAAAACCTAGATTCACAAATTTCCAACCATAAACATTCACATTCAACCATTTAAAATTGATTCCCAAATATTTTACATCAAAATCCCCAATTTAAGCAAAACCCTAATTTTGACCTAAATTCTCCAAAATCATCAAATCGGAAATTTGAGAAACCAATCGCTAAGAAATCATCAATGGAACATTTATAACTCTTAAAGAAGTTTAGAAATGGAGGGGATGAACTTACCACTTAGGTTTTGTTGGAAACCTAGAAACCCTAGCCACAATCTTGGAGAAATGGATGGAGATGACCTATTAATCCTAGCTTCCAATCCTTAACTTGATGATGGTTTACCACTATAATACCCAAGTATTTAAGTCAAACATGCCCCAAAACATCAAAGGATGATGTTAGGTTGTTCTTGAGAGGTTTTGAGAGAGTTTGGGGTTGATTGGGAGGAGAAGGAATGAACCAAAAGCTAAAAATCACGACTTTAACAGGTCTGGTACACCTGGATACATTACCAAGAGATAATGACATGTGTCATTTTCGCATGGCATAGTCGCTCAGGATGTACCGTAACCTTACCCTTGTCTGCGACTATGCCAGGTGCGACTATGACATTGTCATAGTTGCGGGGCATTGTAGTCGGGCTCGTACTAAGCCCAGAAACCCGACTTTTTCAACGCCAACACTCTTGTTACTCTTTGGGACTTTAAGTAATGCTTTCCCAACATAAATCCCACCATTTACAAGTTGCAAAAATGTCCGGGTGATCTTTTACTTACCGAAAATTACGGGTGTTACATAGTCCTTACATATTTCTACAAATATATGAACCACATCCGATATCTAATACCCACGATGTACAAGAAGTAGAAAGGTTAGCTTTTATAACATATATACCTGAAGTGGAAACAACAATTACTTTCTTCTTTTCTTGAAGGTAGAGAGGACAATTCATCCTCCAATGTTCGGGTTTGTTGCAATGAAAGCACTCACCCTCCTTCGGTACACTTACCTTGGGCTTCTTTTCAATGCCACCTTTGGGCTGAAAAGATTTAGAAATGGATTTGGCAACGGACTTTCTTTTGCCTTTCTTTTTCTTGTCCGTACGTACCATCAATATGGTGGACTTGTTCTTTAGAAGTACTTGCTTGGTTGTTCGTAACATGTTGAGTAATTCCGGGAGAGATTTATCTAAGTCATGCATGTTGTAGTTCATAATGAATTGATTGTATCTGTTTGGCAACGATTGCAAAACAACGTCAATGGTCAATTCCTTTCGTAAAGGAAAACCTAGCTTTTCGAGACGCTCGATATGCCCAATTGTTTTGAGAATATGAGGTCCACCGGGACTACCTTCGGCCATTCTACTTCGGAACAATTCCTTGGATGTCTCATACCTCTCATGTCTAGCTTGTTCTAGGAATAGCAATTTTAGGTGCTTGATCATATCGAATGCCCTTATATTCTCATGTTGCTTCTGAAACTTATGTTCCATGGCTATTAGCATAAGACATTAGATGTCAATCTTCATCATGTTTCTTAAATACATATCTCTCAGATCTAGTGCATTAGAAGCGGGCTCTTCAGGGAGTTGTTTTTCTAGAACATATATTTTCTTTTCTCCTTTCAGGACAATCCTCAAGTTTTGATACCAGTTGATGAAGTTTGTCCCATTTAGTTTTCCTTCTCAAGGACCAATCATAACGGGTTTCTATTCGAGTTGTTTATTTGTGCCATTGGTAATCTACAATAGAAATGCGATAGTTTATTGTCGTGAATTTGTCATTCGTTTAACAACGACTTTATCAAACAAGCTCCCACTATTTTGTTCGAAACCAATAACCTCTCTTATTGTTTTGGAAAGACTTCATAAGCTTTCTAGTGAGCCGAGATCCATATTCTCATTATTAGTCAATTTAGTTTTAGCTAACTGATCAACCAATAATATTTTAGGTAAGCATCGACCTTGCGAATTACATCTCCATGTAACTCTCGGATAGTTGGGTAAATAACTCCTTATCTAAATTCATCGTATGAATAAGCCCAGCCTATGGTAGTACATGACTTTCTACCAATTTTATAGCTAAATCGTCACAACCATGGTACGGAGGCTAATGCAACATGTACACTTGTTGTATCAAATGATCACATTTAGGTAAAAGTCCTCATATCTTCCCCTATATTGTTTATGGTTTATGTATTGATTGAGATGGTTTGTTTATGGTAAGAATCACAATATCTTGAGAAAAGCCCATCGTTGATGATGAAATAAGTGATATGATTCCAAGGAAAACGTTCAACAATCGTTCAAGAGGGTTGTCTTCATAACCTGCATTTACAATCTGGTAATTAGTTTGTGTTCAAATAATATTTTTTCTTGAAGAATTAATATTTGATGGTTTAGGTATGGATGATAATGGCAGGCAATGAACAAGAGCATTGAGCTTCTTTGATTTGATATTCGTGGTTTTTCTTGTTCATCAACCATATTTGATAGTTTTGTTGTTTCTTCTTGTTGTATTGTTTGACTTCACCATGTTAATCATCTAATAAATGTGATATTTTTCGTTGTTTATTTTACTACAAACAAAATTGAAGTCATTCAAATGTGATTAATCACACGTTGTTGTAGACCATCAGGAGATTTGAGTTGTTGAGCCTCTTTAAGACTTCAAATAAAAATTGAAGTCATTCAAATGTGGTAAATCCACCAAATGTTTATTTTAACACGTCACGATTAATGGTCTTATAGATTTGGTCTTATCCGTAATCTACCTGGGCATTTGGTTTTCATAAAAGTGTTTGGACTTCTGTTTATGGCTTGTGCAGCCCATGGTCTACTTGATTGGTTAATTTCATTTCAATAGTTTTTATGTTACAGGTTTGTCCTAACGCTGGTTTGGTCTGGTTTGTTCAGAAACAGTTGTATCTCTTGTTTCATCTTTATACAAACCTCTGAGGGCGGAGGCTCATGTGATAAGTTGAGTTAACGGTGAGAAACATGAGAAGTGGATATGAACCGTTGACCTCTTTTAATCTCAAGCCCTCCCATGAATTGCATCTTAGAAGGGAATTGATCTAGTGCATCTTGGTCCATGTTATCTCAGTGCATCTCATCCTAATGTGCGTTCATTTCTCATCCAACGGTTGATAACCACTTCTCGATTTCACGCTTCTCACCGTTAACTCAACTTATCACAGGAACCCAACCTGACCTCTGAGAATGCTAATCCTGCTCATACCCTTTTGGAATCATATATAAGGTAAATGGCTGCAGTTAATGGTTTATTATCCTATTTTCTCAAGCTTGGTTTCAAACTTTTGCAGTGGCCTATGGCTAAATTGCAATCTACTATATTGATCTTGTTGTGCAAATATGATGACCCATGAGTGTCCACAATCAAAACTATCAATAGTTTCAATTTGTATTTGGTAATGAGTTAAAAAGAACTTCCATCTTTGCTTGATGGATGCTTAATGGTAGTATATTGGAGTTGGAAAGGTAGCCAATTCTTCATGTACAAGTTTTTTAAGACTTTATCCCCATAGTTATCTTTGCTATTTATATATATACTATATTACAAAAATTTGGTTGAAGTTTTGAAAACATATTAACATTCATTAGGTACTGCATGTTTTTTTAAATTAAAAGGTGCATGTTATAAGAGCATCTCCAACAGCTTCTTCACAACTAGGGGTGTAAATGATGTGAGTCAAGCATGAGTATCATAATACTCGACTCGAACTCAAAAGCTAATTATCAAGCTCGAACTTTACTCGAAAACTCACGAGTAGTAAAAATCCAAACTCGACTCGAACTCGAAAGCCAATTCCCAAGCTCAAACTCGACTCGAACTCGTTTCAGGCTCGAAACAAGCTCGAACTCGTTTCAAGCTCGAAATAAGTTCGAACTCAAACTCGTTTCAAGCTCAAAACAAGCTCAAACTCGAGCTCGTTTCAAGCTCGAATCAAACGCAAAATCATTTAATGTATAACAAAAAGTTATTGAACCAAGCCAAAAGGCTCAAGTCACTAAACCCAAATAAACTCAAAATGTTGAATTCAAGCCAATAGGCTCAAATCACTAGGCTAATAGTGGAAAATTAATTGAGCTTTGAGGAAAGGAAGGTTGTATGTTTAACCAACAATTAATGAAGCTAAAGAACTCCTTAGACAAGCGATGTAGGATGCTCTTGACAAACACCTAACCCACTAACTCTCACTAAGTTGTAATGTCCTGGCTTTTTTTTTCTTTTTTTATCATCCGCCAAATACATTTAATTTTGAGTTAACTTTATTTTTGGTCCCTCTATTTTGTTGATCTACTTAAGTTTAGTCCACGGAATTTGTTTATTACAAATTCTTAGGTGATTTTACTTGGTTTTGATTCATGAAACAAACACTAATTATTTTTCTCTCTTGATTAATTCTTACTATTATTAAAAAAATTAACATTATATTTTATAAATTACAATATAAAATTAATTATATATAAAATATATTTGAGTATCTCACGAGTTATCAAGTCGAGTATCAGGTGTGCTCGACTCGAGTCGACTCGACTCGTTAGTATGTCGAGTCGAGTTCGAGTTCGAGTCGAGTCTATTCGAGTCGAGTGTTGACCGAGTTTTGACTGAGTCGATCTCGAGTAGCTTGCGAGTTGTCTCGTCTCATTTACACCCCTATTCACAACGGAGAAAATGGAGATTTTGGCAATTTTTGTTCCAACAACTTCTCCAAAACTTTCTTCAAAATGGAAAAAATAGGAGAGAGAGTGTAAAAAAATGACTAGCAAGAGAAATAGATTAATTTTTATTATAGAAACCTTGAAATGGAATGCTTAGCTGAGAAAAATAATGTTTTATTAAAAAATATAGAATATTTTAATTATATAATCAATGGTTTATTGGAGAAATGAATGTAAATTTTTATTTTGAAAATTTTGACTTTTAAAGAAATTTTGGAGAACCTATTGAAAATGCTCTAAAACATTTCTTAAAACTACTTTGCCACATCTTCGTAAAACCTCTCACTCCCCTTGATTCTTTTGACCTGTGTAATCCCTCCCTTAATGTAACACCCGTAATTTTTGGAAAGTAATTGTCACCCGGACGTTTCTGTGAATTGTAAACATTGGGGTTTTGTTGGGAAATGTTTTGTTTAAAGTCCCTTGGAGTATCAGGAGTATTGGCAGTGAAAAAATCGAGTTTCGGGTCTCCGGAAAGGTTTCACGACAATGCCCGACGACTATGACGAGTCACAGTCGCACTGTCACAGTCGCAGATGGGAAACAGAAGTGGAAGGGAATCAAGCGACAATGACCAGCGACATTGTCGCTTGGCTATGTCGCCCAGGAAGTGCAGGGGGCTGTTAAATTCGGGAAATCAGTCTTCTTTCTCATTTTCCTCATCCAAACTCTCCCCTTTCTCTCCCAAAATGTTTTCCCTCTTCTCCCTTCAAACCCTAACTCATATTTGGCTCAAATCCTTGTATTTTATGAAGATGAAACACCATCAAGTGGTAAAATGGAAAGTTTTGGTCAAGGATTCACCATCTCCATCTTCTTCTTCAACCTCAAGCTCATTGTTGGGTTTTCTAGGTTTTCGTCAAACCTAAGTGGTAAGTGTATCCCTTCCATTTCTAAACCTTAAAATAAGTTATAAATGCTCCATTTATGGTTCCCTAGTGTTTGGTTTCTCTAATGTCGGTTTGTAAGATTCTTGGAAGAATTGGGTCAAAACTAGGGTTTTGTCCAATATGGAAGTTTTGATGTAACGTGTTAAGGGATCGATTCTATATGGTTTTGGATATATATTTATGGTGTAAATTTTATATATCTAGGTTTATGGAAGTTTTGGCCTTGAAGATTCAAGTTGCTTCAAAGGAGCTCTAAGCGGGGTAAAAATCTAGATTTGGCCAAATCTAGCAAGGTGAGTTCAAGTTGATTTGTGAAAACGGTGTACATGCCAAAACGTTTATTTTAAAGTGTTATGTGTCTTACATGAAATTGTTAACGGCAGATAAGTTTGGTTATTTTGAAAGTGTTTAACTTTATAAAGTTATATAGCACACATTTTGGGATTTTTAGACATTTTGATAAATGTGTCATAAATGAAGGTGTCTTGATAATTTATTGCATAAATAGATATTGGATCAAAAATTGTACTTTAGTGGTTGTTGGGTTTTATGCATTATTCATGAAATGGAATGTTTGGAAATACGAATGTGTGAGTCCTTTGGTTTTGGTCATTCCCGATCTTGGGAACATTTTGGGAATTGTAAACCTTCTGATTTTGGGCCGAAGGCCAATTGTAATCTAAGAGTCAAAGATTTTGGGAAAAGATGTATTTTGGTTTGTGTAACCTTACTGACTCGCGTATTTTATTCAATCGTTCATTATGCCTTCTTGGGGCTTGGATTACCCTCAGATGAGTCTTTGGAGCAGTTGTTCAATCTTGGTAGCTCGTTAAGGAGCCTTGGTCGTATGGTGTACTTAGTTGCACCTTATTTGGGAATTACATGTTTTGAGTGCGTTGTCATTCCTTTGAGTCATGTAACGTTTTGACCGTAATGCAATGGATCCATATGCATAAAAGTCGGTTTTATTGTATGGGACTAAAGACTCGGATAGGGTTGATGTCCGATATGACTAAAGACTCAGTTTGAGTTGATGTCCGATATGACTAAAGACTCGGTTTGAGTCGATGTCCGATATGACTAAAGACTCGGCTTGAGTCGATGTCCGATATGACTAAAGACTCGGTTCGAGTCGATGTCCGATATGACTAAAGAGTCGGTTAGAGTTGATGTCCGATACGACTAAACACCTGGATAGGGTTGATGTCTACCTTGGCTAAAAACTTGGTTAGGGTTGATGCCAATGGTTGTTTATCCTCGGAGATACGCTTATAACATAGATATGTGGCTTAACTTTGTGTGTCTGCCACATTCAATGGAATCGGGTCTCCCCCGTCACCGAAAGGGATTGTTTTGGGTACTGAGTCTTGTATCCATGTTTTCGGTGACATATTGTATATGGGATTTATTAACCATGATTTATGGGTTGAGTGTTATGCCCCACCCGTGTATTGGGTATTTTGGGATGTGAAGTGTTATTCACGGTTTCACAATTTGGGAATCGATTTATATACATGCTTTGAGTGAGTTTTGGGTCACATCGTCTTATAAGGAATGTTTGTATTGGATCGTTGTCTTTAAAGGTACATAGTGTGGGGAAATGAGTCGTTTCTATTTCTAAAATTAAATTGGTTTGAAATATCTTGATTTGAAAGGATTTCCTTTCTTTTAAGAATATATTTATTCATGTTAAAACTCTTGAACTCACTAGGCGTTAGCCTAACCTTTTAATTTGTCGGCATGTGCATCAGGTTCCGTTTTGGGTTAGTGTTTGCGTCACTATGAAGAGATGAGTGTCTATTGTGAGCTCGAGAAACGTTTTGCTTGGTTCCGCATTGTTTTGGGAAGAGCAACTTACATTTGGGTTAAGTAACACCCGACTTAGATTTAGTCCTTGTATATCAGACTGTAAATTTATGATTGTTGTGGTTAATTATAAAATTTTTAAATTGAGGTATTTGGAGATTGATGCTTAAGTGGAAGTTTTGTCCTTTAATTGATGTTATTTCAAGATTTTTAATTAGTTGCTCTTACCAAATTTGAGGGTGTTACACTTAACGCATAAGACCCATCATCTCCATCAGGTTGCGTTCTCTCCCTCTCTCCCCATATTTCTTAACAAATGTCTTCGAATCAATATGAACATAGAACCAGAAACACTGTTTCTGAAGAAGTAAACAAACAGAGTACCAAAAATCCAAACCCTATTATTATGAAATAGAGTAGTTTTCTGGTCATGAATGGCATCCTTATCAGGAGCCCAGTAATTAAGATCCCTAATTGGGTTTTCGAAAGAATTGGGGTGTCATGGATTTTGCCGATTGTTAATCTAGTTTTGAACTCGATTAAATTCCGTCATGAACTCGATTAAACATCGATGGGGATTGAATAGGATTTTGAATCGTTGGCATCAGGAGAAATGATGCGAATGTTTTGTGATGTCTGTACACCAAATTGGAGGAATTCTATTTGGGATTCAGTGAATTCGACATCGTAGAAGAATATTTTGGAGAAGGTGAATTCTATCCATACCCCCTCCTATAAGGGGGTATGTGAGTAAGGTAGGAGGGTATGTGAGTGAGATAGGGGGGGTATGGAGGGGTTTTTGAGTGAGGAGGGGGTAGGGATAGCAACACCCTTTGGAGAAAGATGAGAAGTTTAGGTTGTTAATTAAGGAGTCGTTTACCCAATACCCAATGCTTACCTAGTAAGCTCTTACCAAGTTATATTATATTAACCGAGTGACCAATAATCTTACCCAGTAAGAGCGAAAGCAATGGTCGAGAGTCTTACCCAGTAACCGAGGACGATGGCTCTTACGCGGTTAGTGTTTAGCGGGTAATTTTTTGGAAACGATACCGTTTTAATGAACTAAAATATTACCCAATAAGGTAAGTGATAGCGTCAAATTTAACTGGTAAGTGCTTGTCGGGTAAGTAAGAGCAAAAACAATGATCGAGAGTCTTACCCGGTTAAATGAGGACGATGGTTCTTACCCGGTTATTGTTTAGCGGGTAATTTTTTGGAAATGATACCGTTTTAATGAACTAAAATCTTACCCAATAAGGTAAGTGATAGCGTCAAATTTAACCGGTAAGTGCTTATCGGGTAAGTAAGAGCAAAAGCAATGGTCGAGAGTCTAACCCAGTAAGTGAGGACGATGGCTCTTACCCGGTTAGTGTTTAGCGGGTAATTTTTTGCCAACGATGCCGTTTTAATAAACTAAAATCTTACCCAATAAGGTAAGTGATAGCGTCAAATTTAACCGGTAAATGCTTACCGGGTAAGTGCTTACTGGGTTAACGGCCCCTTAAGAAGGATTTGACGATGAGCTAAAATTCGGCTTTGATGGATTTGATATTGGGTTCTGGTTTATCATGGAGTTTGATAGCGTCGAAGAAGATGATCAAGTGGAAGGATCTATCGTCGCTCTTATGCAAAATTTTCATGTTTTCAAGACGACATCAAGCATCTGGCTCTGCCTCTTCTACATTTTGTGTTTGTAGATTAACTAATAATTATTATTTTATTAGTTACAAATTATTGATTTTTTGTTGGATAACATCATAGAAATTAATCCACTTTGTAAATATAATGTCTTCTTATAAGCTGAAATTAAAACTGATGATGACACAATCACCTAACAGTAACATCTTCCTAATACGTCATAACAAACTGATTCTTAGATCAATTGGTCCATTTTGTTTCCAGAAAAACATTTTAACAGTCAATTAGACACGGAACGCCAAATCTACAGCAAGCCAGATTTTGTCCGCCAAACATCGATCTTCTCTTATTTCTTTGCCACCATAATTATTTGATTCAAGTAGGTACGAGATGGATCAGATAGTTATCCTTGTAGCAAACGCAGTCGAACAATGCTACTTAAACTTCTACGATTTTTTATACACACCTTAATGTCTTCTTCACAAGTTAATAAAATCCACTCGTCATCTTCGTCAAGGTATTTGAGCTTATAATTAGTAGCAGGATTCAACTTAAACCTCTTGCCAATTTTCTTCCCAATAGCTGCAAATGTTGCTGATGAGATTGGGAGAGTGAACTTGATCACATCATCTGAATACTCTGCTTTTATGGTCACCATATTTTCATTCAAACACGTCTCCTTGATGTTGGTCGAGGGGTCTTCAACTGCTTCTTCTTCATTCGTGTCGCTTTCATTCTTATACAAGTGTTTTACAAACAAAGAAACTGTAAAACATAAAGAAACAAGAGACGTTTGTTATTCAGACATTTAATCATTCCATAAGTAATAAGATACCAAACATAATCATTCCAATTAAGTAAAGTCAAGTATAATTGGAAATAAAAAATCATCATTACCATCAAGGTTTGTTGCAGCTTCTATCATGTCCTCTGTAGATGATGGGATTGGAGTTGTCTTGCATTTTTCCTCAGAAGGCGGTAAGCATTTATTAACCACAAGTCCTCTTTTTTTCCCAAATGCTTCGGATGCCGATGATGATTTCTTTCCTTGGAAAATCATAAAAGATCCAATTTCTCTTTCTGTAGAATTCTTAGCATCGATAACACGTAACTCATCACCAAGTTCTGCACCAGATGCGTACTTGAAATGGGGCAAACACCTCTTTAGTAACAACAGTAGTGACTCCAACAAGATAACATAGTTCGGACCTTCGTGCCACAAGAATTCAAAAACATAGTCTAAATCACAAGTCTTAGTGCTCTTCAAGCATATCACAAAACAACTACATTCAAAAGGGACACCCTCAGAATCAAAGCAACTAAGTAACATCTGTGGCTCATTATCACTCAACTTGGAAACCTTTTTAAACAAGTGTGCTTCATAGTTTTGAAGTGCCTTCCCAATAAGTCCTTCCCCCATTTTCAAAGGAAGCATATAACAAATCTTACTATAACCTGCAAAATGTTCAAATTCACAATGATATGGAAGGGAAAGGTCATAACGATCTGTTAATTTGAGCCCTAACATTCGTTTTATTCGACTTTCCTCCAATGAAGATGAAAATGCCACATGTTGCTCATCCTTATATGCAATCCAAACTTGAACCATATCCAAGCGAACCATTTGCCAAATGATGTCTAATGCCTCATCGATCTCATTCTTGGCATCTTTGAGACTGCATATAATCTGTTTCATGGGCATAAAGTATTTACACACATCTAATTTCTGAAAGTAGGACAAGGAATTGAAAAAAAGATCAAAATTTTCAATAACCGTAAAACATCTTCAATTATTATATGATACAGTCATTTCATTCAAGATTTGAGTGACTGCTACACTATTTACCAACCATTTATTTCAGTGACTGAATATGATATATATATATATATATATATATATATATATATATATATATGAAGGATCTTGTGAGAAAAAGAGTTAAGAAAGTAAGAAAGGATTTGGACCGTTGATTACTTTTAATCTCAAAGCAACCCATGAATTACGCTTTAGAAGAGAATTATCTAGTGCATTCATACTAATGTGCATCCAAGGTGGAGATTCCTTCTTACCCTTATCACCATAACTTTTATTCTCACCGGAACACAACCATATATATATATATATATATATGTGTGTGTGTATACATACATACATATATATATATATATATAGAAAGAGATTTTCAGGGAAAACCGCAAAAAATGAAAAACTTAGAAACACCCCCACTTCGGCAATACGATTTCGCACTTTCAATACCAAGATTGCGGGCAACCGTTCATCTAGATGGTACGCACATATGCATACAAAAAATTGATGTTGTTTTTGGTTTTCATGCAAATGTGCATGCTATGCATATTACGCACATTGTGTATATACACGTGTGTATGTTACAAATTACTTGTATGCACATGTGCATACCGTTAAAAATAAACGGTTACAGGGGTATTCTTAGTTTTTTCTATTTTTTTGCAGTTTTCTCTGAACGTGACCTTATATATATATAGGGGAGAGATCTTTTTCAAACCTCCCTAATATTGCAAACTTTGCAAACTAAATATAACCAATCAAAATGAATTCTCACAAAAAAGGGAGAGAGAGAGAGAGAGAGAGAGAGAGTGACCGAGGGAGAGAGAGCGGGAGGAGCGGGGAGAGTGAGGGTAGTCGATAGGATAAATTCGGGGTACCGGAACGCGAATAGGTATAATAAAACACCGTTGAACTGATTAAACCTTGGAAGGAAGACTACGAACGAGGTTTCTTTTCTTTTTTACAACTTTCCGGCGAACTGGGAAATGGCTCAAATATGGAGGACATTTAAGAGGTATGGTTTAATCTCAGACATTTACATGGCAAATAAGAGATTGAAGAACGGGGAGAAGTTTGGCTTTGTACATTTCAAGTTCGTGGACAATGAATTCGAGCTGGAGAGAAAATTGAGGGGCATATGGATAGGATTGTATAAGTTAAGATGTTTTTTAGCTAACAAAACAGGAAGGTCGGAGGGAGGAGGAAGGTCGCTAGATCAAGAGAGGCAAGTTGGAAGGAAAATGGCAGGTATTAATGAAAAAAGGAAACATGAAGCTGCTTCTTTTGCAGACATAGTTGGGAGAGGACCGAAAGAGGATAAAGAAAAGGAGGAGAACGTCCTGTAGGTTTTGGGTATGTGGGAAGCAGACGAGAAAGCGTTGGAGTATCTTCAAAGGAGTGTAGTCGGAAAAGTGGAGTCAATGGAAAATGTTGATGCAATTCAGGCTCTTTTCAAAGAAGGAATGTTAATAGGAGGTGGGATCAAAAACCTTGGAGGAAGGAGAATTCTAATCAACTTTGAATCGAATGAGGCGATGGATAGTATTCTAAAAAAAAGGTACATGGTATACACCATTGAGTGAAAGAGTTGATAAGATGGTCGGCAGGGTTTCGTCCAAGCAATATAATAGCATGGGTTAGGATTGAAGGTGTGCCTTTTACATGTCTGGAAGGAAGAGATCTTTGTGGATATTGCTAGCAAGTGGGGTGAGGTGTTGAAACTTAGTAATTGTAAACTGGAGGAAAACTCAAACTTAATGTGGGGAAGGCGTTAATTAGTACGGGATTGGGCTCTAAAATTAGTAAAATTACAAGTATCAAAGTAGGGAATTTGTATTACGTAATAAAAACTGAAGAGGGAGACAATGGTTTTTTGGAACGCCACGTATGTGAAGTGGAAAATTGTGATACCGGAGAGAGCGAAGAGGACGACGAGGAATCATCAATCCCATCACAATGGTCGGAAGGGAACGACGAGAGCGATGAAGAATGGTTGGTGGAAGAAAGTGTATTCAAAAATAAGGTTCATAATCATGGAGAAGGAGATCAGGTAGTCGAAAAAGAAGACCAAGAAGATGTGGGCGATGAAGGCGGCGAGACGAAGGAAGTCCAGACAGAGGTTGAAGATGATGACGGTGAACGCAAAAGAAGAATCAGTCGGAGTCCGAGGAGACGATGGTGGGAAACCGATTGGAGGAAGCAAAAACCGATGAGGGAGCCGAAGGGTTAACTAGAAGAAGGGAACCAATCATTTCTCCAATTCCCGATATTTGTTTGAATTTTTCCAAGTTCCAAATCGTAACAAAAGAAGAGGTCAAAAATCAGGGGAGAAAAAGCAACAAGGAGGAAGTGGGGGTGAATAAAAAAATTGGACCCGTGGATAGCTTAGATGGTGGGTCTCCTAAAATAAGTGGAAAATTTCTTGGGCTTATAAAAATGGGCCTGACATACAATCAAATAGGCCTCCAAGTTTGGGTCAAGAAGTTAAAAATCGGGTAAAGTGTAAGAAAGGTAAGGTTGTTGAATTTGAGGATGCAAGGTCTTCAGAGTCGAGCAGGTCTGATAATATCTTAGAGAGCAGAGTCAAAAAAGCCAAAGATTTTGTGGAGAAAAAAATAAAAATAGAAAAGTTGATAAATGTGTTTTTGGGAGAGGAAGAGTAAACTTTCACTACATTAAACAAAAGGCAATAAGTAAAAATCAGATTAAAGGAAGTCAGAATAGGACAATTAAAATTGGAGAATCTACCAAGCAAGTTCGCACGAAATCAGTTGGAGGAGAAGGATTGATGTCAAACCAAGTAGCATTATCGAATGATCTGAAGAGTCTGGAGGATTTGGGGGCGGCAGAGAGTCTAGAGGAATTCGGAAAAAAAATCGGGGTGCAATGGGAGACAGGAGTCGAAGTTGGCAGCGAAAGGGAAAGAAAAGTTCGATCACAGCAAGCGGGAACGCTCTCAGTCTTAGTTTCGGTAAATTTGGTTTATTATGAAGATAGTGTCGCTTAATGTGAGAGGATTAGGATCGGATAATAAATTAGAATGGATAAAAGAGATTTTTAAAAAATAGAATCCATGTATGATTGGGATCTAGGAAACAAAATTACAGAAAATAACGAGTCGATATGTGTCAAGTTTGTGGGGGAGAAATGATGGGGATTTTGTGCAAATTTAAACTTCGGGTAGATCGGGCGGACTACTGTTAATTTGGAAGAGGGAAGCTTTTTTTTTGCGAGTTCGTGGTAGAAGATGATAACTTTGTGACCGTAATAGGGAAATGGGAGGTTGGTTGGTTGTGTGAACGTTTATGGACCACGAGAGCATAAAGAAATGGTGGATGTTTGGGGCAAATTGGATCAAATTTGTGCTAAGGGTGAGGTCAAATGGGTAATTTTCGGAGATTTTAATGAAGTTAGGGTGCACACGAAAGGCTTAATTCGGAAGTAAACATCAAAGGCACGGAGGAATTTAATGAGTTTATTCGGAGAAATAACTTAATAGAAGCTCGTTTGGGGGGGGGGGGATAAATTCACAAGGGTGAGTGATGATGGTAAAAAAATTTAGCAAACTCGATAGATTATTGGTCACTAATGAATTCGAGTCTCTTTGGAAAAACTTGGGGGCTAAAACTTTAGATAGGAAATGGTCAGATCACTTCCCGGTCATGCTTTGTGATATGAAAGTCGACTTTGGGCCAATACCGTTTAAATTCTTTGATGCGTGGTTAAAAGACGATAGTTTAGAAGGAGTGGTTCAAGAGGCTTGGGCAAAGGAGGTTTCGTCAAGGAGACCGGATTGTAGATTTCGTGATAAACCCAAGAATGTCAAATTATCTTTGAGAGGATGGTGCAAAAAGAAATGGGTAGAGATTGATAGAAATTTGAATTCAAAGAAGGAGGATGTGAAAAATGGGAAGTTGAGACCGAGTCAAAACCGTTGGGGGATGAGGATAGAAATCGGTGGTTAGATTCTCGTAGGAAATGGCTAGAGTTAGAGGAAAAAAGTATGGCATTGGTCAAACAAAATGCAAAAATAAGTTAATCAAGGATGGGAATGAGAATTCCAAGTTCTTTCACGGCGTAATAAAAAGCAGAGAAAGAAAGAATATGATTCGGGGCCTATATAGACACGGTATGGACGGAGGATCCGAAGAAAATTAAAGACTTTGTGTTTAATTTTTTTCAAGAACAAGTATGCGAGACAATGAAATCATTCCCCAAAGTTAATGGTGGACCGGACGAAGAAACTTACGATAGAGGAAGCCATCATTTTAGAGCGAAGGATATCGGAAGAGGAAGTGTGGAATGCGGTAAAAGATTGTGGTAGTAATAAATCATCGGGGCCGGATGGTTTCACGGTGGGTTTTTTAAAGAAATTTTGGGGGATCATCAAAGGCGGTCTAATGAAGGTGGTAGATTGGTTTTGGGAAAAGCAGGAATTAAGCGAAGGATACAATGCTTCTTTTTTAATGTTGATCCCTAAATACACAAATCAGGTTGGGTTAAATGAATATAGGCCTATTAGTCTCATATGGGTGTTATATAAAGTGATCTCAAAGTTTTGGCAGTTCGAATGAAGACGGTAATGGGGAAATTAATTAGTAAGGAACAAAGTGTGTTTCTATGAGAAGGTCTTTACTTGATGGGGTTCTCATCGCTAATGAGACGGTGGAATACTTAAGAAAATCTAAGAAGAAGGGTTTATTGTTTAAAGTAGATTTTGAGAAGACATACGATACAGTGGAGTGGTCCTTGAACGGTTTGAAAGATATGGGGTTCGGGTTAAAATGGAGGAAATGGATAGAGGCTTGCTTAAAGACGGAAAATATTTCCGTGTTAGTAAATGGGGCTCCGATCGACGAATTTCCAATGGAGAGGGGTTCAAGGCAAGGGGATACCTTGCCCCTTTCCTATTTTTAGTAATTGCCGAAAGTCCCCATATCTTGATGGAGGAGGCCGTAGCAAAAGGGTTATTCGATGGCATTAAAGTGGGCAAGGAAGAGGTAACGATATCGCACCTTCAATATGTGGATGATGTTATCCTTTTTGGGGATTGGAAAACAACAAACATAAAAAATCTTTTAAAAATTTTGAAGTGTTTCCATGCGGTCTCGGGGCTAAAATTGAATTTGAGCAAAAGCAAGCTCTATGGTGTAGGAGTGCCGAAAGAAGAAATTCAATCGTGGGAGACAGAATTGGGGTGTGGAAGTGGTTCCACGCCTTTCACATATCTAGGTCTTCCGGTGGGTGCGTCAATGAGAAAAATCTCTCATTGAAAACCGATAATTGAAAAAATGAAGAATAAATTAGCGATGTGGAAAGAAAAAGTAATCTCGTTCGGAGGAAGATGGACGTTGGTGAGGTCGTTCTCGGTAGTGTTTCCTTATATTTTTTTCTCGTTGTTTCGTACCCCGATAGGAGTGTTAAAAATTTTGGAGAGTTTGCGGTGTCATTTCTTTTGGGGTCGGGGTGTGGGGGGAGTGGTGAGAATGAAAAATTGGGGAAAAGTCAAGCGTGGATTAATTGGGTTAGGGTGTTGGGGTCATTCGGTAGGGGAAGGTTGAATATAGGTGGTATTAAGGAGGTTAATTGGGGTTTACTCGGTAATGGTAGTGGAGATTTAATAATGATAACAGAGCGTTGTGGGTGAAGGTTATAAAGAGTGTGTACGGGTGGGACGGCGGGATGATGGAGGGAATGACAAGGGTACCGGGGGGGACTCGATTTGGGCAAATATAATCAAGGTACGGAAGGATATCGACAAAGAAGGGTTGCCTTTCTCGAAATCCTTTGGGAAACAAGTGGGGGATGGTTCGGGTACAAGGTTTTGGGAGGATAGATGGGCGACAAATGTTAGTATCAAGGTGAGGTTCAATCGTCTTTTTCAACTTGAAATGGATAAAGAAGCATCGGTTTGGGATAGAGGGGAACAAAATGGTGAAGATTGGGTTTGTAAATTGAGGTGGCGAAGGGATCTGAGGGGAAGAGAGATTGGCGAATTGGAGGAGTTGCGGAATGTGCTATTAGAGCATACACCAAAGGAAGGGATCGAGGATTGGGCATCGTGGAAGTTAGATACTTGTTAGTCCCAAAGAAGTAAAACAAGTATTGTAGAAAGGGGGTTGAATACAATATACACAAAATTACTTAATTTTAATTATTTTATTGATAATGAATATCAAGAATTACACAAAGAGAAATAAAGATTGTTGCGGAATAAGAATAGTTAAGAACTACTCTAAACAATCTAGCACTTAGAAGATATTAAAGAACACAAAGACTTAATCTTAGAGAGACAAGGAAAACTATCAACCTGCTTGAAATCTTGTGAATATGAAATCTTGAGCTGAAAGCGTGAGTAGCAAGGTGCTACCTCCATCCTTTATATACTATCCAATGTAATAAGTACAAAGGACATAGAGTAGTAAAGGCATGGGTGGTTGAGATATTGTCAATAAATTATAAAATATTTGATGTGACTTATCACAATACAAAAGGTAACTTTTGTACTATGAAAGTACAATATCTCTATAAAATATTCATGGGAAAATCTTTTTGAGATCAAATAGAAAATAAACGTCTCAATCATATTTAGACCAAGTGTATATCTTCTTAAAGAAGGAAGCTTCCATTCCCATTGTCAGAAGATCATTGGGAATGAGGAAGTATGTCAAATCATGAGGGTTTGACATAAATGTTCTTACAAATAAAGAAGCAATCTGTAAGAAAGGAGACTGTCGAATAAAGAGTTCGGCAGATGAGGACTGTGCCGAACAAGGGTGATTCGGCAACAAAGAAAGGATATGTCGAATAGAAAATCGGCATGTGGAAGGTCTACCTAATATGAATCGGCAAGGGGATGATCTGCCGAATAGGAATCGGCAGGCCAGGCTTAGTTCACTTTGAAGTTCATCTCAATCCGCATTGTAGACTTTCTTCATGTTGACTTTAGGGTGTCTTCGACTCACCGATCTGTTTAACCATAACTAAGCTATTACAAAGAATCATAGTACAGAGTACAAACATCAATAAAGATTAAGGAGAGGTTATCTTTAAATCTTAGATGACCCAACAATCTCTCCCTATTTGATAATAACATCTCATATCACATAAAGTAAATGAATAATGCATTTTGACCATTTTCATACTCTTTTGGGTTCTTTTTCACATAGACCATTCATTTTGTTTATTTTTTGGATTATTTTAGAGTATCCGACATTTACAAGTATAAAAGAATGAAATAATGATATGTACAAACTATTTACGATAAACAAGAAATACTCAATGTATTAATATTTTAAGAAGATTACAATACAAAGGAAAAGTAAATAAATACAAACATAAAAACTACACCAAGTTTATTCAAAAGAAAAATGCGGTTCAACATTCCTCTTCTTAAGTTCATCGGTAGTAGCCACATAGAGATCCCTTGCCGAAATTGGAATTATTTGAATAATCCCATGGAGAAAGATGGCGTTGGCAATAGTAATTTGACTTGATCTGAAGAAGGAGATCTGCCCAAATGCATCGTTGAAGAAGATTCCATGAGTAGGCTCTGTAATCACAGTGGTTGAAGGAAAAGGAACCGGAGTCGGTAAGGATAAATCCAGATTTGAAGTTTTAGGAGCCTTTCCTTCTCTAGACATTTGAACAAACACATCTTCCTTTTTGGATCTCGGCTTTGATTTGGGAGGGGGAAGATCAGACCTTAGACTTTCGATGATCTTCTCTTCGGCCGGAGTATGAACGATGTTATACGTTTTTCGGTAGGTTCTGAACTTCGTTTGGAGATCTGCAAGAAATTTGTCAACCTCAGGCTTGAGATCATTTCGGTTGTTATTCAAACAGATACCAATTTCCATCCATTCCGATACTCCGAACCGAACAAGAGAATCCAGTCTGTCCATAGAACTTGAAGCATCATCCCTTATAATCCTTAGTCGAATGACTTTGCAGCTTGAAGATGGTTTGATGATCTTTATATCTGTGATTTTTGCAGAGAATCGGCGTTTGATGAGAGCTTTGCGGTACCAATCGATACACAAAGCTTTTATCTCTTCATTTTTCTTTGCTGAGTCCTCCAGAGCACTCAACTGAGCTTTGATTGCATCAGCAGGAGATTTTGCAGCTTCTTCCTCGGCCAATTTCAAAGCCAGTTCGGTATCTTTGTCACGAGTGATTTGGGCTAATTTTGCAGATTTGAGTTCCTCTTTAGATAAGCCCAAGTCAGGAGATGTAGTGTTTGGAGGAGGAAGATGAAGACCAGCACCATCTGTAGCTTTCTTTATTAAAGCATCTTTACGACGCCTTTCTTCAGCAGATACTTCATCTGGTGACATAATTGCTTTGCCCTTATCTTTCTTGGGCAATTTCTCCCCCTCAGACTCTTCGACCACCAAAGGGTGTTCAGTGCCCTTCTCTTCGGCAGTAGAGGGTTCGGCAGCAGCAGTTTGTTCGGCAGCAGAGACTTCTGCAGCAACAGAAGGTTGTCTCTGACTCGTACTGTCAACATGGAATTGAGGGAAAATTTGCTCCCCCTGAAAAGATTTCTCCCCCTCAGTAGGTTTCTCCACCTCAGTACGAGCCGGGGAAGAAACGCTAGCCCTAGCCGACACACGACCAACACGACGATCAATACGCTCCAACACTGTGCGATCATCTGGAGTGAAAGCTGATTCGGTGATGTCGATGTCCAGAGAGTGCGCACAGTATTGAGCAACCTCAGCAGGTATAGAATCTAGGCACTGATTTAGACTCTGTAGAGCACTGAGAATTGCAGAGTTGATAGATTCTTGTGCCGAAGCCTGCTGCCTTAGACTGATGAGATCCTGATCCCGTGCATCAGAGGCGGCTTTGAGAGCGGCCACTGACAAAGTCAAGGAGGTATTTTGATCATTGAGCCTGACCACCTCCTTGAGAACAGATTCCAGAGCTGCGGAGATAGGGGCACGCAGACCATCAATCTCATAATGCACCACATCCAAGCACCGAAAGATGTCGCGATTAAGATCAACAACTTCAGAATTTTGCTCCTTAACGAGTTGCAGAAGTTCGGCCAGAGAGATGTTGTTGGCGTCCAGAGAATGAAGGAGCTCCGACTCACGCAAGGATTTGCGTAGAAGTTCAAACTGAGTACCGAGCATCCGTACCTGTCGATTGGAATCAACAATTTCGACAAGATACTCGGCAGGTATGGTGATCGGCACCTGGGAAGAAGAGGAAGGCCCAGCCTTTTCGGTAGAGGAAGGTTTCGGTGAGGGTTTAGGTGAGGGGGTTTTCTTCGGTGAGGGTTTAGGGGATTTTGTGAGAGAACCCTGTGGTGAAGTTGGGGGAGTGATTAGGTTTCGGAACATATCCTGGGATAAAACCCCAGATTGTGCAACATCATCGGGATTGACCCCGGGTGATAGGTTGTGTTGTGATGAAGCAAAATGTTGGACCAGAGAGGAGACTGACTCAATTTCAACCTCCACATAAAAAGGAGGAGAAGGAATATTAGGGGACTCCTTTTGTACAACCAAACTCTGTTGAGAATGTTTGGAGGAGGTGGGAGAGGTTTTAGCAGATCCCCTTGGCAGATGTTGATATTCCCCCTCCAGGGCCAAGGGGATCTGTTAAAACATCTCCCACCTCCTCCAAACCTTCTCAACAGGGTTTGGTTGTACAAAAGGAGTCCCCTAATATTCTGGCCGAAGAGAAGATCATCGAAAGCCTAAGGTTTGATCTTCCCCCTCCCAAATCAAAGCCGAGATCCAAAAAAGAAGATGTGTTTGTTCATATGTCTAGAGAAGGAAAGGTTCCGAAAACTTCAAATCTGGATTTATCCTTACCGACTCCGGTTCTTTTTCCTTCAACCACTGTGATTACAGAGCCTACTCATGGAATCTTCTTCAACGATGCATTTGGTCAGATCTCCTTCTTCAGATCAAGTCAAATTTCTATTGTCGGCGCCATATTTCTCCATGGGATTATTCAAATAATTCCAATTTCGGCAAGGGATCTCTATGTGGCTACTACCGATGAACTTAAGAAGAGGAATGTTGAACCGCATTTTTCTTTTGAATAAACTTGGTGTAGTTTTTATGTTTATATTTATTTACTTTTCCTTTGTATTGTAATCTTCTTAAAATATTAATACATTGAGTATTTCTTGTTTATCGTAAATAGTTTATACATATCATTATTTCATTCTTTTATACTTGTAAATGTCGGATACTCTAAAAAAATCCAAAAAGAAACAAAAAGAATGGTCTATGTGAAAAAGAACCCAAAAGAGTATGAAAATGGGTCAAAATGCATTATTCATTTACTTTATGTGATGTGAGATGTTATCATCAAATAGGGGGAGATTGTTGGGTCATCTAAGATTTAAAGATAAACTCTCCGTAATCTTTATTGATGTTTGTACTATGTACTATTGTTCTTTGTAATAGCTTAGTTATGGTTAAACAGATCGGTGAGTCGAAAACAAACTGAAGTCAACATGAAGGAAGTCTACAATGTGGATTGTGATGAACTTCAAAGTGAACTAAGCCTGGCCTGCCGATTCCTATTCGGCAGATCATCCCCTTACCGATTCATATTCGGCAGACCTTCCACGTGCCGATTTTCTATTCGGCATATCCTTTCTTTGTTGTCGAATCACCCTTGTTCGGCACAGTCCTCATCTGCCGAACTCTTTATTCGGCAGTCTCCTTTCTTACAGATTGCTTCTTTATTTGTAAGAACATTTATGTCAAATCCTCATGATTTGACATACTTCCTCATTCCCAATGATCTTCTGACAATGGGAATGAAAGCTTCCTTCTTTATGAAGATATACACTTGATCTAAATATGATTGAGACGTTTATTTTCTATTTGATCTCAAAAAGATTTTCCCATGAATATTTTATAGAGATATTGTACTTTCATAGTACAAAAGTTACCTTTTGAATTGTGATAAGTCACATCAAATATCTTATAATTTATTGACAATATCTCAACCACCCATGCCTTTACTGCTCTATGTCATTTGTACTCATTACTTTGGATAGTATATAAAGGATGGAGGTAGCACCTTGCTACTCTCGCTTTCAGCTCAAGATTTCATACTCACAAGATTTCAAGCAGGTTGATAGTTTTCCTTGTCTCTCTAAGATTAAGTCTTTGTGTTCTTTAATATCTTCTAAGTGCTAGATTGTTTAGAGTAGTTCTTAACTATTCTTATTCCGCAACAATATTCATTTCTCTTTGTGTAATTCTTGATATTCATTATCAATAAAAGAATTAAAATTAAGTAATTTTGTGTATATTGTATTCAACCCCCCCCCCCTTCTACAATACTTGTTTTACTTCTTTGGGACTAACAAGTGGTATCAGAGCCATCTACCCGAACGAGACCTAGGAGGGGAGTGTGTGGTTCGGCCGAAGGTTTTAGCAGAAGTTCGGTTTTTTTTTTTACTTAACTAAAATTTAACATACCTAAGGAACACACAAGGAAGTTGAATCGTTCCTCATCCAGTGGTTTGGTAAAGAGGTCTGCAAGTTGAAGATCTGTAGGAATGAAGTGAAGTTCAATATCACCCTTAGAGATATGATCTCTTATAAAGTGATACCGAATATCAATATGTTTAGATCTGGAGTACAGCACTGGATTGTTGGCAATGGCTATGGCACTGGAATTGTCACATAGAATCGGTACATGAGAATAGAACTTGTCATAATCTTGTAGTTGGTTTTTCATCCACAAGATTTGAGCACAACAACTTCCAGCTGCAACATATTCAGCTTCGGAAGTTGAGGTAGATACCGAATTATTCTGCTTCTTACTGGACCAGCTGACCAAGTTTCCACCTAGTAATTGACAGCTGCCAGTTGTACTCTTCCTATCAACTTTAGACCCTGCAAAGTCAGAATTTGAATAGCCAATTAGATCAAAACCTGAGTCCTTGGGATACCAAAGACCCAGATTCATAGTACCTTTTAGGTACCTAAAAATACGTTTCACAGCCGTCAAGTGAGATTCCTTGGGATTGGCTTGATAACGTGCACACAGACACGTAGCATACATGATATCGGGTCTACTAGCAGTGAGATAAAGAAGAGACCTTATCATTCCTCTATAATTCGTGATATCAACCGACTTGCCGGTTGAATCAGCATGAATCTTAAGAGGAAGTGCCATTGGAGTTTTCATGGGAGAGCAATTTTCAAAATCAAATTTTTTCAACAGATCACGAATATATTTACTTTGACTTATGAAAATACCTTCAGAAGATTGTTTAATTTGAAGACCAAGAAAGAAAGTAAGCTCACCCATCATGTTCATCTCATATTTACTTTTCATGAGAGAGGCAAACTCCTGACAAAGATTTTCATCAGTAGCACCGAAAATGATATCATCCACATAGATTTGAACAAGAATGATATTACCTTTAGTTTTCTTGAGAAAAAGAGTATTATCAATTTTACCTCTGGTATATCGGTTGGAGAGAAGAAAGTCAGACAAGGTGTAATACCAAGCATGAGGAGCTTGTTTCAGACCGTAGAGAGCTTTGTCAAGTCTGAACACATGGTAAGGATGAGTTGGATCTTCAAAACCAGGCGGTTGTTTCACATAGACTTCTTCAGCAAGTTCTCCATTGAGAAAAGCACTCTTAACTACCATTTGAAAGACCCAGAAGTTTTTGTGAGCAGCATGAGCAAGAAAAATTCTTATTGCTTCAAGTCTAGCAACAGGAGCAAAGGTTTCATCATAATCGATACCTTCCTCCTGCCTATATCCTTGAGCAACAAGTCTGGATTTGTTCCGTATTACAGTACCGACTTCATCCATCTTGTTTCGGAAAACCCACTTAGTACCGATAATGGTCTTACCGAAGGGTCTTGGCATAAGTCTCCATACTTTGTTACTCTCAAATTGAGGCAACTCTTCTTGCATGGCAGTGACCCAACAAGAATCTGCTAGAGCTTCCTCAATTTTCTTGGGCTCGATAATAGAGAGAAAATTCACATAGAGACAAATGTTTCCAACACCTCTTGTAGTTTGGACACCTGCTTGTTGATCACCGATAATTTGATTAATCGGATGATCTTTGGTCCATTTTAGAGCTGGAGGAAGAGGTGCAGGAAATGTGTTTGGAGAGTATGAAGGTGAAGGATCGGTGGGTATAGGATGCGTGTGATGAATAGGTGAAGTATATAAGGTAGGTTCGGTGGGAGATATGGGTTCGGTAGGAGCAATGGGTTCGGTAGCAGGATAGGGATCTGCCGAACCATGATGTAGGGAAGAAGATGATACCGAGAATGGAACATATGGAGGTCCTGAAGATAGCAGATTTGGAGACTCTTCTCCAACACAAGAAATAATCCATTCATGAAGTTCAGTATCATCACAAGATAAGGAAGACGTCTTGTGATCATCGAACTTCACATGTATTGACTCATCAATACATTTTCTCCTTAAATTGTGTTAGAAATAATGTAAATGTCAAAACATAGGTTTAATTATTATAGTATATATATGGTAGTTATATGTAGTTATGGTAGTTATAGGTAGTTATTTGTGAAGGGGTGTGATTGTCCATTACCGAACCAATGTGATGGTTCGAAGGCATCCTTTCGGTGTCTATAAATATGTATCGATTTGTATAGTTTCAAGTGTGTGGAATTCTAAATATATTTCCAGATTATTAAAGGGTTCAACCCACGTTTCTTGTTCTTTCTTCTATCCTTATTCTATGAATGATGTTGAATGCATGTTGATCTATGGGCTGGCCAGATTGCATGATCTTGGGAAGATCTAAACCTGTGCAGATTCTAAACATGGTATCAGAGCGAAGGGTTCAAACGAGAATCAAAGATCAATCATGTTTCAATTATCATTCAAGAAACCGTTTTGTGTTGAAGAAAAACATATATAAAAGAAGCTGAAAATTGAAAGAAAGAAGAAACGGCCAATGCCCGAATCATCTAAGGAAAATAAAGGAGGGATGGATTCCGGAACACCAAAGTGAATCGAAGGAAAAGACAATAGTTTTGTCCGGTGAAAAAAGAACCAGGGGACTGTTAGAGGCAGTTGGTTTGATTCGCCCCGCAAAACAGGAAAAGATAGTAGTTTTGTCTGGTGAAAAAAGAACCAGGGGACTGTTAGAGGCAGTTAGTTTGATTCGCCCCACAAAACAAGGAAGATTAAGGATAACGAAGAAATGGTGGTACCTCCGAAGATAGCGGGATTGGAGGTATGTCTATTTGATCTTTATCAGTTAATTGACAGCTATGGTAGACTTGAAATCATCATAGTGGAGAAGCTTTGGGATGAAATCGCACAAAGCTTTGGGTATTGGGAATATTATGTGGTACGGAAGGTACACGAGCATTGAGAGTCGGAAGTACGGAAGTGTGACCGTCAAGACTCAAGTTACAAAAGGTTGCAAAGCGGAAGATGGCGTAGGTACCTCAAACGGTAGATGCACCGGAGGGAATGGTCAAGAAGACCGGAACGTCACCAAGATAGCAAGTCAACCAGTTGAAAGCAAGGATTATGAAGGTGAAGGAACAGAAGAAGAAGATCCGGAGATTGAAGGTTTTTACTCGAAAGGAAATCAAGATCAAAAGATGTTTTGACATTTAGGGGGGGATGTTAGAAATAATGTAAATGTCAAAACATAGGTTTAATTATTATAGTATATATATGGTAGTTATAGGTAGTTATGGTAGTTATAGGTAGTTATTTGTGAAGGGGTGTGATTGTCCATTACCGAACCATTGTGATGGTTCGAAGGCATCCTTTCGGTGTCTATAAATATGTATCGATTTGTATAGTTTCAAGTGTGTGGAATTCTAAATATATTTCCAGATTATTAAAGGGTTTAACCCACGTTTCTTGTTCTTTTTTCTATCCTTATTCTGTGAATGATGTTGAATGCATGATGATCTATGGGATGGCCAGATTGCATGATCTTGGGAAGATCTAAACCTGTGCAGATTCTAAACAGATTGTATACTTTGTAGGCTTTAGAAGAGAGAGAATAACCCACAAATATACCTTCATCAGCCTTAGGATCAAATTTCCCAAGATGCTCTCGATCATTCAAGATAAAACACAGGCATCCGAAAACATGAAGAAAACCAATGTTCGGTTTTCGGCCATAAAAGAGTTCATAGGAAGTCTTGTTGTGTCTTTTCACAATAATAGACCGATTTTGAGTGAAACAAGTTGTATTGACAGCCTCAGCCCAAAAATAGGTTGGTAGGTTTGATTCACTTAGCATGGATCTTGCAGCTTCACATAGCGTACGATTCTTCCTTTCCATAACACCATTTTGTTGTGGAGTTCTTACTGCTGCAAAGTTTTGAGAAATACCTTTGTCACGGAGAAAGGAATCCAAGGTAGCATTTCTGAATTCGGTCCCATTGTCACTTCTGATAGATCTAACTAGTTGACCATTGAGAACTTCATATTTCTTGATAAAGTTGATAATTTCTTCAGGTGTATCACTTTTGTACCTGAGAAAGAATACCCAAGTGTAACGTGTGTATTCATCAATAATGACAAGAATGTACCTTTTTCCACCTAGGTTGGGTGTGCTGACAGACCCACAAAGATCCATATGCAGCATCTGAAGAGGGGTAGAGATAGATAAACACTATTTTGACTTGAAAGAAGATTTTGTCAGTTTGCCTTTCTCACAAGCTGCACATAGCTTCTCTTTTGAGAAAGAGATTTTCGACAAGCCGACAACAAGCTCTTTATTGGAGAGAGCATTCAACGTTTTGAAGTTAAGATGGGAAAGAAGTTTATGCCAGAGCTAGTTCTTCTTGTCAGAGTCTTCAAAGATGAAGCAGATGCTTTCATTTTCAGATGATTTGACACTCATATTGATGACGTACACATTGTCCTTTCTAAAGCCAGATAGGACAGTGTGAAAGCTTTTATCGGTAATGAGACAATCATTTTCTCTGAAAATCACATATTAACCTAAATCACATAGTTGACTAATGCTTAATAGATTATGCATCAGTCCCTCCACATAGGCAACTTTGTTAAAAGTAATGGAACCGTTAGAAAGAGTTCCATAACCTTTAGTGGAACCATGAGAGTTATCACCAAAAGTTACAGTTGGTCCCTTTTCTTTCACAAAGTCTAGAAGAAGAGATTTGTTCTCAGTCATATGTCGTGAGCATCCACTATCGAGATACCATGTTTGATGATGCCTATAGACCTGCAGACATGAACAAATTAGTCCTTTGGATCCCGTTTTGAAGTGGGTCCTTTAGGGTAGGGGTGTGCATCGGTCGGGTCGGGTCGGGTCGAGTACCCAAACCCAAAACCCGATCGGATATTCGAGTAGCATGGAATCCCCCGAAATCAGACCGATTAAAGATCGGGTAGTTCGGGTTCGGGTGGTTCGGGTTGGGCTTCAATGGGCTTTTTTTTACCTGTTTTCTCAAATTATAAATTGTTAAATTACAACTTTAAACTACAACTACAAATAACAACTTTAAAGTTTAAACTACAAACTACAAATTATAATGTGTAAAATGTAAATGTGCAATGACTATTCAATAAGACAATAACAAATTACTAATCAATAATCAGAAAATGAAAACTAATCAATAACAACGTAATGTGATAGTTAATGTATTCATGTGAACTAGTCCATATTAGCTTCATTGTTTCAACCATATAGGAATTTAGGATTTAGTTTGTTTAGGTTAGTTTTATAAAATAATAAAACTGATTTTTTTTAAAATAAATAATTTCGGATATTTTGGACGGGTCGGGTTTGGGTTTTGGGTACCCAACCCGATCCTACTTTATCCGATAATTAAGATCGGATCGGGGGGTTCGGGTTCGGATATTTCGGGTCTCGGATTTTAGCCTAAATATCGGGTCGGGTCGATCGGGTTCTGCTCACCCCTACTTTAGGACAGTCTTTGGCCAAATGAAAAGTGTCACCACAGTTGTAACACTTTCTGTAGATGAATCTTTTCTTTGGTTCAAGAGAGGCAGCTTTTACCCTTCCTTGAGGTTTGGATTTTAGAGGTTTAGAGGAAGGATGAACAGAATGAATGAACGGAGCGTGAGGGTTATGAGGAGTCGGTCTAAGGATTCCCTTTTCAAAAGAAGAATAAGGGTTGATTGAGATTCCTTTGGACTTCTTTATCTTTAAGGCTCTAGGTATGAATTCTGTTGCGTTCATGGGAGATTTACCTTTTGAAGAAGGTGTAATCTTTCTTTTGTTGGGAAGGTCAACAGCAACAGATTTTCCTTTAGATAAGAGAGGAGCCTTTGAAGAAACCTCTTTTAGTTTTAAGGACATGAGAAGATCATTTACAGGCTTGACAAACTCATTAGAGTCTTAATATTCTGTTAGAAGAGGCTTGGAAGATTTGGCGGACACAAAGTAGCCAAACTTTCTTGAATCGCGAAGATCCATGGAGTAAACCGAGTTAGAATCTTCTGAATTAGAATCATCCCAATCAGAAGAATATGAGGGTAGTTTAGAAGACAGAGGAATATTATGAGTAGGATAAGTAACTTTTTCATAAGGAGTACACACAGCATTCTCTTTCCAGTAACCTAAACCATATGTTTCACCAACAACTTGATCTTGAAAATTTTTCTCAAGGTTTTTAGAAGAGGTGTTCCATTTGTTTATAGTTTCTTGTTCTTTCTAAAGTTTCGTCAGAAGCTTGTTCTTCTCTTTGGCTAGCATATAGTTTATAGTCTTCAAGTCCTCTAACTCAGCTTTTAGTTTTTCAAACTGTTTTAGTTGGGATAGAGAAACCTGGAGTTGAGAGGAGAGAGACTTGACTTGAGCATTGGCTCTTTTCTTTGCATCTTTTTCGTTATGAAAAAGTACAGTTAGAGAGTCAAATGCCTCAATCTTCTCTTCATCAGAGAGAGAGTAAAAGGGATGTACCTGAGAAGAAGAAGAGGAGCACTTAACTGTGAAGTCCATCCTTGAGCAGGAGTCTTTTGGTTCTTCATCGAGTTTATCCATAAGGCATTTACTCGACACTTCCTTCTTACTGTCGGAAGTACGTTCGTCTGCCCAGTCTAGAGTTTCTGCCATCAAGCCTTTGCCTCTTCTTTGAGAGCTAAAATCTCTTTCTTTCTCTCTTTTGTATTTGGCTTTGTATTTGTCTGCTTTGTCGGAGAGCTCTTTGAATGATGAAGACGGAGAAGGTTTTCTTGGATGCGATCTACCTGTAGAATTAGATCGAAGATTTCTTCTTTTAGAAGAGTTAGAAGAATTAGATTTAGAAATCCTAGAAGGATTGCTTCTACACTCAGATGCAAAATGGTCTTTCTTACCACATGCATAGCAATCCTCCTTGGATTTGTTCAAGTAGTTTCTAGAGGAAGAAGAAAAATTTCTGTTGCTTTGAAATTTATTAGAGGAGTTCTTTCGGAACTTAGAGAAGTTTGCAAGCATACTCATCTCCTCTGTCAAATGATCGACAGAGGGATCTTCTCCTTCATCATCAGCTTCACTAAGATAAGCCTCCAAGGAGTGATTCAGATTTTCATGACTTTACCTATCTGAATCATCAGAAGGATAGGTTATACGGGGAATACACATAGATTTCTTGGAGCCATCATTGATAAGAGCCATAGAGGGGGCTCTTATCTCTTTGAAGATGGTCTTCCTTTGTAGATGGGTTTGTTCATGATTATGGAACATACCATAAAGATAAGTAAGAGGAAGACTTTCCAAGTCCTTGGAAGTCTTAATGCAAGTGGAAAGGTTATTCCAGAAATCTGGAAGACCATCCATAAATTTGCATACGACTTCCTCGTTGTCATAAAGTTTTTCAACAAGTTTTAACTCGTTTAAGAGACTGTTAAAACGGTTGTAGTAGGAGGGAAGAGATTCTCCCTTTTCATGAGAAAAGAATTCGTATCTACGAACAAGAGAGATTTTCTTAGATTTCTTTACTTCATTTGTACCTTCATACAAAACACATAGGGTTGACCACATTTCTTTTTGCAGTTTTAAGACTGACAAGAGATTGGTACACTTCATCAGGAAGTGATTGAGCAATGATGGTTCTCACTTTGGAGTCAAGTCCAATAATGCGCCTATCTTCATCATTGAATTCTTTTGTCTTTTTCAAAACATATCTACCTGTGGCAGAAGTTCTTTCGACCTCTGACGAGTCATCGGAAACTTGAAAAAGAGCGTCTTTTTCTTTATCCTTAGCGGTTTTGACAAATTTATCCCAGACTTTTGGGATTAGAGGACCTTCACTAAGAATAGTTAGAAAACGACTGTCAGATCCTTCCAAGAAGAGCATCATCCTACTCTTCCATAAGGAGAAATTGTTCGAATTGAACTTAGGAGGTTTGACAGTAGATCCATTGTCAGAATAGAAAGAGTTTTGAGAAGAAGACTCAGGTTTTGTAGATGGAGATGCCATTATGGATCTGGTTTATTAGATTAAACCAACCGTCTGATACCACTTGTTAGTCCCACAGAAGTAAAACAAGTATTGTAGAAGGGGGGGTTAAATACAATATACACAAAATTACTTAATTTTAATTCTTTTATTGATAATGAATATCAAGAATTACACAAAGAGAAATAAAGATTGTTGCGGAATAAGAATAGTTAAGAACTACTCTAAACAATCTAGCACTTAGAAGATATTAAAGAACACAAAGACTTAATCTTAGAGAGACAAGGAAAACTATCAACCTCTTGGAATCTTGTGAATATGAAATCTTGAGCTGAAAGCGTGAGTAGCAAGGTGCTACCTCCATCCTTTATATACTATCCAATGTAATGAGTACAAAGGACATAGAGCAGTAAAGGCATGGGTGGTTGAGATATTGTCAATAAATTATAAAATATTTGATGTGACTTATCACAATACAAAAGTTAACTTTTGTACTATGAAAGTACAATATCTCTATAAAATATTCATGGAAAATCTTTTTGAGATCAAATAGAAAATAAACGTCTCAATCATATTTAGACCAAATGTATATCTTCTTAAAGAAGGAAGCTTCCATTCCCATTGTCAGAAGATCATTGGGAATGAGGAAGTATGTCAAATCATGAGGGTTTGACATAAATGTTCTTACAAATAAAGAAGCAATCTGTAAGAAAGGAGACTGCCGAATAAAGAGTTCGGCAGATGAGGACTGTGCCGAACAAGGGTGATTCGGCAACAAAGAAAGGATGTGTCGAATAGAAAATCGGCATGTGGAAGGTCTGCCGAATATGAATCGGCAAAGGGATGATCTGCCGAATAGGAATCGGCAGGCCAGGCTTAGTTCACTTTGAAGTTCATCTCAATCCGCATTGTAGACTTCCTTCATGTTGACTTCAATTTGTCTACGACTCACCGATCTGTTTAACCATAACTAAGCTATTACAAAGAACCATAGTACAGAGTACAAACATCAATAAAGATTAAGGAGCGGTTATCTTTAAATCTTAGATGACCCAACAATACTCAAGGGGGATTCACGGTTAAAAAAGTACGAGAATTGATAAAGGAAAAACGATCTTTGGGAGTCGGAACTGCAACGACAACTTCTTGGATAAAAGTTATTCCGAAGAAGATTAGAATCTTTTTATGAAGAGAAAAACTATGGAGAATTCTGACTCGATCGGTCTTGGACAAGATGGGTATTGATTTGGACCCCATTATTTGCCCGATATGCGGTAGGGAGATCGAATCGGTGGACCACGCGCTTGTCAATTGTGATGCGGTGAAGAACCAATGGAAACTAATGGGGAGATGGTGGAACCTTAACCTGGAATGGGTGAACACTTTGAGCGATCTTCCCGGGGTCGGAGGCCAATTGGGAAATAATACAAGAGCTTTGAAGAAATGGATAGTTGTGTTATATTGTGTTCTTTACCTCATTTGGGTAAATAGGAACAAAGTGGTCTTCGAAAAAGGTAGGAGTTCCTTAATAGACTTGTTCTTTGAATTTCAATTAAAATAATTGGAATGGGTAACAAGGAGGGACACCGAGTTAGCTATAGATTAGGTTTCGTGGCTGTCATCTCCGTTTGATTAGAGTTGTGTGTCGATCGGATGCTTCGAAGGCTTGGTGGAGGCTATTTGGGTGGTTGCGTTTGGTGGGTCTGCAGATGTGGCGTTTTGAAGGTCGGTGGAGGTTGGTAGGAGTTGTGAGTTTTGGAAATCTTGTAGGGGTGTGGTTGGTTTCAGGTCGGTAGGACGGGTTTTGTTTGCTGCTCACAAACGACATTTGTTTTGGTTATGTTTTTCATCTTTGTCTCGTTTCGTTATTTAGCTTGTATTGGCCTGCTGCTATACTCTTGTAAATAGTGGGCTTTTTTGTATCGTGGTTGATTGGGTAATAAAATTGATGCCATTTTTGTTGTTAAAAAAAATACAACCAATCATATTTTTCTATCTAATTTGTTTTTAATTTTAATTAAAAGAGTGTACTTGTCATTTTGGTTGGTGTTAATATATTTTAGGTAATTATTGTTTTATTTTATTTTTGGATAGATAGATATCAGTAAATGGTTATGATATTTTTTTTTATTTCAGATATATCCAAAAGGTTTATCTATGGAAAATATGTTTTTTTTTCTTTTTGAATCTTCAATATAGATTTTTGTTGATTTAATTGTTAATCGTTTATATATTGAAAATATATTTTGATTTTCTTTTGAAATTGTTTTATCGAGTTCATTGATTCAATAGGTAACAAAAGTTTCATGATTTCTATGATTTTGTTTCATAAAATGAAACATGTGTTCTTGATGAAATCTCTTTCTTCTGTTTCATTTGGAAAAATTAATGAAACATAAAAAATTATTAACAATTTTGATTAAATCTGTTTCACATTTTTCATTTGGGAAACATTAATGAAATATGAAATCACGAGTTTTTTCATTCATGATATGAAACATGAAAAATGGAAGAAAAAAATTCTGTAAATATATGAATAAAAATAAATATATAAGTTGTTACCAAAAATATTACATACAATTAATTGTTATTGAAAAAAAATCAAAAGATGATAATAAATATTCAAAAATATCTTTTAACTATTTTATCCTTTTTAACAATAATTTAGGTAAGGTGTATTAAGTGTTTTTTTCTTAACATAAATAACCCATATTCAATTTTATCCGTTGATCAATAAAATCAATGATGGAGATGAGTTTGTAAAGTTTAGAGAATTAATGTGCTTTCCAAATGAAACCATATATATATATATGTGTGTGTGTGTGTGTGTGTGCTTTCAATTGGAAACCATATTAGATTGGAAACTTTGGAAACCGTCAATTTCATTGGTTAAATTAATGAAATTGGTTCATAAAGTTGTTTAATATGATCAAGTTGTTTCATATAATTTTTTTGTTAATGAAATTGTTTCATATATTTGTGTTTTTTACGTAGTTTCATCTATTTTTCTCATTCTGATTAAATTGTTTCATGTATTTTCCCAGTCTGATGAAACTTTTTCATTTTTACATAAAAAAAAACAAATATATGCAACAATTTCATCAATAAAAGAATTATATGAAACAATTTTATCAAGTTAAACAATATCATGAATAAATTTCATTAACTTAACCAATGAAATTGAGGGTTTCCACAGTTTTCAAAATTAAAGTGGTTTCCATTTGATCGCTCCCCTATATATATATATATATATATATATATATTTAGGCCGATATATAGGGGTAGGTTCAAATGAAACACATCTTTCATTGTGCACATGAAAAAAAATCTTAACCATTGATCAAAACTTAGAAACTAATCAATGGTTAATACATAATAAGGTTAATTGTGAATGATTAAGAACAAAATTGGAAATTTGAATCAGCGTCTACCTTGTTTGACTTTTTATTTTATTTTTTAATTAAAATCTTTTTTCCCCTTAAACTTTAAAATAAATTATCTTAAAAATTACTAATATTTTAATCAAACAAATTACATCAAAAAAACGAGAATTTCGTGCTCTTGGATATGACATTCATCTCGATATAGTTTTTTTTCGTTTTAACCGTTTTTTACGTGAAATTCTATATATGTGTTATATTCATTATGATTTATGAATATGCATGCACGTCGTCGAGTGTCCAAATTCAGTATGAATAACAAAAGTGAACCTTCATTCACTATTCATGATGAATAATATAGTATTCATGATGAATAATACAACATTCATGATGAATAATACACGAATCCATGATTCATGTATTATTCATCATAAATCGTGTATTATTCATCCTGAATGTTGTATTATTCATCATGAATGATACATTATTCATGATGAATAATATATGAATGACCCGTGAAGATGTAGACACATGACACTCTCTCTTTTGTTTCCCAATTCACAAGCGAAATTTGGTTTAATTAATTATGAATATGTATGCGCATCCCCGGATGTCCCACATTCAGTATGAATAACAAATGTGAACGTTCATTCATTATTAATTATGAATAATATAGTATTCATGATGAATTACAAAACATTCATGATGAATAATACACAAATGCATGATAAATAATACACGAATTCATTAATCGTTAATTATTCACCTTGAATGTTGTATTATTCATCCTGAATGATACATTATTCATGATGAATAATACATAAATGACCTGTGATGATGTGGAGACGTGAAGCGTTCTCTTTTATTCCCCGGTTCATAACAGAATTACTCGATAGGTTCGCGATTCGTCTTGATGTTTGTTGGGTTACGGTGCTGAAGAAACGCGATGCCGTACAACGTTGAAGAAAGTGTTGAAAAAGATGATGTCGAGTTACATACTTACGGTGTCAAGGTGTTGTACAAACTTGAACGTACATAAATATTCATAATGAATATAACACATACATAGCATTTCACGTAAAAAAACTGTTAAAACAACAACAACAACAACAACAACAACAACAACAACAACAAAAAACTATATCGAAATGGACGTCATATCGAAAAGCACGAAATTCTCGTTTTTAATGTAATTTGTTTGATTAAAATATTATTAATTTTTAAGATAATTTGTTTTAAACTTTAATTGGGTAAAAAAATTTAATTAAAAAAAATATAAAGTCAAATATGGTAGGCATGACTTTAAATTATCTTCCATTTTTACCCCTAAGCATCTTAAAATTAAAAACTCTATTTAATATGAGTTGTTGGATCAAAAGAGATGGAGTGACTGAGATTTATCCTCGCGTGCACAACGAAAGATGATTTTTCATTTGAACTTTATTATATATATATATAAATATATATATATATATATAGGTGGAGGTTCAAACGAGAACACCTTCAATTTGCGAAAATAGGAGAAAACTCTTATCACATGTGATAATACACGTGAGGACACCGGGTGGTTGAGGACGACTTGGCTCATGACCTAAAGTCGCACCATAGGTCGTTTGCGATACTAATTTAGTATCACATGTGATGGAATATTAGAATATCACATCGAAAATTCCCTTATCACATGGTGTGCGAGCGACTTGGCCCGCAACCTAGGTCGCATTGAACGTTTTATGTGTCTCCGATTTAGCATCACATGTTTATCATATGTGATAAACAATAGTATCACATGTGATTGACTATACTAAAAGGGTGTTCTCGCGTTCTCGTAAAATGAAGATGTTTTTTATTTGAACTCTTCCCTATATATATAGGGGAGAGATCACATGCAAACCACCCAAATTTTGCAAACCGTGCAAATCGTCTATTTCATTGGTTAAGTTAATAAAATTGATTCATGAAATTGTTTAATTTGATGAAATTTGTTTCATATAATTCTTTTTTCATGAAATTGTTTTATATATTTGTGTTTTTTATATAAAAATGAAATTGTTTATATATTCTCATTCTGACGAAACTTTTTCATTTTTACATAAAAAAATACAAATATATGAAACAATTTCATCAAGAAAAGAATTACATGAAACCGTTTAATCAAATTAAACAATTTCATTAATTTAACTAATAAAATCAACGGTTTACACAGTTTATAAAATTAGGATGATTTTCAAATTAAACTACTCCTATATATATATATATATATATATATATATATATATATATATATATATATATATATATATAAAGTATTTTGGAAACTTGGCAGACGTTCTTGTGGCAGGAACATTTTGAGACCCTCTTCCTGGAAAGAGAAGAGAAGTAGCCGGTAAATGTTTTTAATGAGATAAAATTTGCCTATGGACCACAAAAACAATGGGTTGTGGAAATTTTCATAGTCCTAGAGTGACATTAATTGTTATTTTTTTATTGGTTCCAAAATAAATATCTAATTTTCATTTGTCTCGAAAAAAACAAGTTGACAGTTTCAAAATTAAGTTTCCATTTTTTATAAAATTAAAAAAAAAAAAAGGTCACGTATTATTTAGCTAATTAAAAAGCATAATAATTATATATTCGTAGCATCATCCACTTTCATACCACGATTAGATGAAAAATATGATAAAAAATAATGGCATGCTTTGAGATTGTTGAAATAACTCAAAATAGAATGCAGCACTCAAATCATTGAACATATGAACAAGTTCGCCATACGAGCTCGAACAACACTCAACGACGCCAACACAGCAACTTTCAGAAGGATAAAAAACAGGTATCACAAGAGAGCGTAACAATCCACTCTTTAGAGCGGAAGAAACCAATGGAGTCATCTGGTGAACCCTCAGATCCGGAAGTAATTCTGGCATTTGGTTGAGGAATGCAGTGGCGGGTGCACCACTTATGATCCTAGTAGACATCTCTTCCACATGAAGGTTATTCAAATCAACATTATACTGATACTTCATACAACAGGACCTATATTTCTTGAGATTTTTGTCACCTTCTGTTAAGACAAATGGTTGATCGGCAGTTGTAAGAAGCCATATGCCACCGATGGTTTCTACCGGTGCCCAAAACTGAATTAACCCATCCAAATCATCAACATCAAGGTCATAAAATGCATCTACTATCTTCTCAATATAGGTTGCAAGAAATGTGGAGAGAAGATTAACGGGAGAAGTGGAAGTGGCCATTTTACTTTTGGGTCCAAATTTACAAATAATGTAGACAACACACACATGTTTGAACTTTAAAGAGAAATCTTTAAGAAAAGTACAGAAAAAGTCCCTATTCTTTAAGAAAAAGTCCCTATTCTATCTGCTAACTTACACTTTTTGTCTGTATTAAATTATTTATTTCCTGTTGATCTTTAGCAATCCTAAATCCTTCATCGCTTGAGTTGCTCTGTCGCTTTGATTTTATTCTTTCTTTCATAAAAAAAGTTTAATGTAACCTTTTATTGAAAATTAATAAGAACTATATTATTTTATTTTTTTATATTACTTAAAACCTAAAATAAAATAAACTATTAGTAAGGTTTAATGATTACAAAATTAACATTTTCAATTCATGTTTCTAAGTACTTTGTTTTTTTCCAATCTCAAAAGCAATCTAACTATATATGGTAGAAATCAATCCACTTTGTAGATGTGATGTCTCATTATATGGCGAAACTGAAATCGATTTAGCCGATCCAAAAGAGTACAAAGATAAATGTCTCTCACTTGGGTTCCTAAGTACGATGATCACATAATCACCTTAGATAAACATCATCCGGCAGGAATAGCTTTCTGCTTGCCTTTTTTTTCCGGTATATGATACATAAAATATAGTTGACAAGTATAGCAACCATGCATCAATCAAAAGCATCATATATATGTTGCATCAAAAGCATGATATATGTTGCATTAATGGATAAAAAAAATAGGGGTGGTCATTTAAACCATCAAACCGTTTAAACCGACTACATTGTACAATTTAGAACCTTCGTGGTGCATGGAGATATGGTTACCTGTGGTTTCTATCTGGGTTTGTACAGAGATCCATATCCAAATCCTAGGTTTGTTTTTTGTTTGCACATGGGAAGGACGAGATGACAACGGATATGAGGTTTTAGAACAAGATGAAGACGGAGATGGGATTTTAATTCTGGTCGGAAATAGGGTTTTAGGTATCGTCGAATATGGTGGTGGTAAGTGATGGGGAAGGAGGCAGGAGAAGGTGATAGTCGATGACAGAGGAGGAAGCCAAAGATGATAGTGATTAGTGACCAGTGACGGTGGAGGAACGGTGGTGGTTGTGTTCATCACTAGTGGTTTCGTTCTTTGTGGGGGGTGTTCTACCTATACGCATATATTATGTGTAACTTTATTTCTAAATTTTTAATAGAAAATAAGAAAATGCATAGAATGACCAAACTATCCTTCATTTAACGGAGAAAATTAACTGCTATTAAATGGAGGACGAAAATTGTTGGAGATTGACAAACATGACATGTGGGACCAAAACCGAGTTTTTGAAATTTAAATACGATATCCATTGCAAATGAAATACATTAGGGACCAAGAGTGAAGTTTACTTTTTGCTCCCTATATATAGTACCTACGGTTACATCTATGCTAATGTTTTCAATGGCACCTATCCTATTTCTTTTAAAGAGTACCCTCACTACATGTCAAGGTTAACCATCATCTTCAGGCATCAGATTCGTTTTTCTTTTTTGAAGATTGACACGAGGTTTAGCATTGGTAGAACCCAAGTTTTGTAGAAAACTGCTATTGGTTTATTAGCTAGATGCACATTTAAATAAAAAATCATAAATATTCTGAAATTTTGAAAACCACTATTTCACAAATTATTTATGATAAATAACCCCAAAACAATCATAAATAATATTCATCATAAATATCATGCATTTTCATTAAGTAATTTAATTAAAATACCCTTTTTTTTAAAATCAGTATCCAAAGTGTCCCAAATCTTGTAATTTTTGCCAAAATACCCCCTAGGTCCGCATTTTTTACCGCGTTTTTTCAAAAAACGCAGACTGGTACTGTTTGGGTCCGCGTGTGGGTCAAAACGTGGGTCAGGTCCGCGGTCATAGGGATTTAAACGCGGACATATCTTAATTGAATTGTGATATTTAATATATATTTACATTTTATATCCCTATAATTATTTAGTTAGTTTATTTTATACCTTTTACTTTTCTATTTTTCATTTTTCATTTTCATCATATTAACACATAAAATCGTATATCAACTAAAATACGTTAAAATAATACGTTTTAATTTTAACAAGTTACACCATTATAATCGTCTCTTCGAAGCCTTCGAAATGAGCCTAATATTGAATATTTTTGGATTTAATTATTTAATTATATATCATATGTACTACATAAAACGTATGAAACGTATGCATATGTTGTTTTTCTTTTTACCATAAAACGTATTATATATCATATATACTACATATTTTTGGACAAATTATTCATAATTTATGTTATTCTTTTTTTTTACCATTTTACTAATAACAATATTTTTAGTCCAATGGTAGAATATCGTTATTTTTACTAAAATATCGTTATTAGTAAAATGGTAGAATATCGTTATTTTTACTAAAATATCGTTATTTTTAGTCTAATGGTATAATATCGTTATTTTTACTAAAATGGTAGAATAGCGATATTTTTAGTAGAATAACGATTATTTTTACGATAACGTTATTACTAAAATATCGTTATTAGTAAAATGGTAGAAAGAAGAATAACATAAATTATGAATAACTTGTCCAAAAATATGTAGTATATATGATATATAATACGTTATATGTTTTATTATATCATATATATTAAAAATACGTTTTTATATATCATAAAATTACGTAACGTATTTTAGTTAATATACGATTATATGTGTTAATATGATGAAAGTGTAAAATAAAAAATAGAAAAGTATAAAATATAAAGTAAACTAACTAAATAATTATAGGTGTATAAAATTTTAATATATATGATATATAATTAAATAACTAAATCAAAAAATATTCAATATTGGGCTCATTTCGAAGGTATCGAAGAGACGATTATAATGGTATAACTTGTTAAAATTAAAACGTATTTTTTTAACGTATTTTAGTTAATATACGATTATGTGTGTTAATATGATAAAAATATAAAATGTATAATAGAAAAGTAAAAGGTATAAAGTAAACTAACTAAATAATTATAGGGGTATAAACTCCCGCGTGAAATAGGGGAAACGCGGACCCAACCCCGCGTGAAATAGTAGAAACGCGGACCCAACCCGCGTTTTAACCCACACGCGGACCCAACCAGTACTAGTCTGCGTTTTTTTGGAAAAACGCGGACCTATGGGGTATTTTGGCAAAAATTACAAGATTTGAGGCACTTTGGGTACTGATTTTTCAAAAAAAGGTATTTTAATTAAATTCCCTTTTCATTATTCAATATATACATTATGAAAATCCATCAAGATATTCATCATGAATAAGTCTGACTCTTGGATTTTCAAAACATTTACGATTATTACGAACATTGAATTTAAGGACCTTTGTTTTATCCCCAAGCATGAGGAGAAAATGATATAAATCATCAAGAGACGGGGAGAATCCAAAACTAATGAACAGAGAAAAAATGAACATTGTGGCAGGTACAAATTGAAGCAATCATTCTTAAAAGTACCATAACAAGAATATGATAAAAATCCTATTCATCTTGTCACAAACACCAAAAAGAAGCATATAAATATTTCTGATAAAATGATTCACCTAACCTACTATGCTTTTGATTTCTTCCCTTTTGTTGTTTCTTTGGTTGGAGGTGGGGCTTGGAAGGGCATAAAAGTCTTTCCACCCATAAATGGCTGTAAAACTTCTGGTACTTCCACACCATCTTCCCTTTGGTAGTTCTCAAGAATGCAGCACATAGTCCTCTCTGTTGCTGTCAGTGTAGAATTCAATAGATGGCAGTATTGCTTCATTTGTTCATTGCTCTGCAAAATACAACTCAAAAATCAACCATTCCTTTTCATGAAATATTGGAAAATAACAATTAAAATCATACTTCTTCTATTTTATCCCTTCGTGTTTGGGAAGTACTTGATAAACGAGAGTAAAGTAGGTGGGTTAGAGAAATGTTGAAGGTTTAGGGCTTTAATTTGAAATAGGTAGTTTAGTAATTTATCAATCTTCAGCCTGATTTTTGTTCCCCGGTAGGCTATTGCACACCGACTTATTATCCTCATCCTCGACATATAAACCTCAAGACACATTTTTTACATTTTCAACCTTATTTTGATGTAAATACGTGTGCATATAGCAACCTTTTTGTTACACCTATTTTGATGGGACAAAAAAATGCATTTTTGTTCCACTAAGTTATGTTCCGTCCCAGTTTAATCGTCGCACCAAACGTGAGACAAGTTTGTGTTCTCTGTCATGTCCTGCATACCAAACACACCCTAAACCCCAGTTTAATCGTCGCACCAAACGTGAGACAAGTTTGTGTTCTCTGTCATGTCCTGCATACCAAACACACCCTAAACACAAATGTATGTTCCATAAGATGATCATGAAAGCAAACCAACCTTCTTTTGACCAAATCTGATCTCCAATTTTCTTGATTGGTAATCTGTACAGTTTGAACACGACACAAGTTCTCTGTAAGTGCTGGATGCAGGAAACCATGCTTCCAAGTCGTATTTCTTTGCCGCGGCATCATTTAGCGCACCAGAAACTATAGATACTATATGATACGGCAACTTCAACTGCAGTACAAAATTCCATTACAAATTTAGACAAAAACCAAGGAAAAACTACAAGTAGAGCAAAACCAGTCTTTTGGTAGGTTTGTATTGGTGCAAATGCTAAAACATGTCTCATGTAGAACAAAATCAATAAATCACTATACGTAAAGTAGGGATGGTGATTTGCCCCGACCCAGTGGGGAACCCGGTTCACCCGACCCGATCGGGGCCGGGGATTCCCCACTAAACAAGGTCCCTGGTCTGGGGCCGGGGATCCCCGCTATGATGAAACCGAATATGGGGCCAGCACCCCCCCCCCCTCACCGCCCCTACCCCGTATAGTTTTAATATTAATTTTAGTAATTATTAAATATATAATTTATTTACTTTTCCAAATCAGGTTTTCCAGATTAGGTTCAGGGCTTTCCCTTTCGTTCTTCCTTCCAGAGTTCCAGTCGCTAAATGCTCTGAACTTGTCACGAAATCAGTTGATAGGTGATATCCCCGACAATCTCAAGCGTTTAAAATTGAGCTTAATTGATCTTTCGATTAATCGTTTATCTGAAAGAGTTCCCTCTGATCTGTTAAGTATGGGAGGAGACGATGCTCTTGCCGGAAACAAAGGACTCTGCGTCAACGAAAATTCCAGGAGGAAAGTGAACTTGGAATTGGACGTTTGTGGCAGTAAACAGCATCATCACGAAATCAACAAAAGCAAGCTACTAATGTTTTGTATCATATTGTTCAGTTTGATTGCTGTGTTTAGGACTTAGGAGGGCTGATGTACGCGACTTATAAAAACTTCAAAATGTGTCGCAGAAAAGCCGACACCAAACATGGGTTCGATGACGAGAAAGGGACCGAAAATCCAAAGTGGAACGGGTATGAACCAGGGGAACGGGGACCGGGGTTTGACCGCATAACAAACCGGGGCCGGGATATGAATCCCCGTACCCACCAGGATCAGGGCCAGGGCCGGGGGTTGTAAAACCCGCCCCGTTGCCATGCGTAACGTAAAGATGCATGCATATATACACAGAAAGAATATTTGCTTACTTGGGGTTTTTAAGTTCCCCATATAAAATTAAACTCTATTTTGAGGCAAATAACCAGAAGTGATGCCAATTGCTATTATATTAGGTGGTTCATTCTGTAAGACTAAATATTAAATATAAAATATGCATCAAACAAAGAACAAAGCATATAATTCATATAAAAATCAGATAGTGAAGAACCACTTACCATCTGATAGAATTCCTCAGAGTTTTTTATCATCTCCTCATGCATGTCCCAAGAATCATTGCCATTTGGGCTGGTAATGCAGAACTGTTCGACTTTCTCAAACTGATGAACACGGAAAATACCAAGAGTGTCTCGGCCATGTGAACCAGCCTCTTTACGAAAGCAAGATGAATATCCAGCATATCTGGCAAAGTTTTCCAACATCAATCAACCAAAAAGAGAATATATGCATGTATATATACTTACAGTTAAGAAAGTAATTTTATTTTTCTGAAAAGGGTTATCATTAAGACCTTAATGGGAGTTGTGTTGGATGAATCCAATCATCTATGTGATAAGCACAAAGTGGTTGTTCCGCAGTGGCAATCAGATACTTGTCATCTCCCTCCCCTGTTACCTATCAAAGATAGCAGAATTAAGTGGTCATGCCTCACTCTCTAACCAAATAAAGTGGGATTGCTTGATATATAAAGCAATCAAGATTCAAGAAAGCGAGTTGTGGGAAAATAATCTGCTTGTTACATGGCAGTAGACTCTTGCATCTCCACCATTTTCTTAACTTCATTTAAGGCGTTTAACATTTCAACACATCTTGCCTTAAATGGTGTGCGAAATGGGGATGTGATCGTGGATCCCAATTACTTTGTCGGAAGCACTAGGATGGGGCCAACAAAATGTAGAAGACAGATAATGTGACATAATAGAATAGATCACCATATAGAAATGTGTATCATCGCTGAACGCATAACAAGATCTTCCCATAAAGTTTAGATAGGGCAGGTTCAAATGAGAATTGTAAATATATTGAGAACATGAGAACCGACTATTCATGAATTATACATGATTCATGATGAATATCATGAATAATGAACCTCATGGTATCCCTGATGAATAATATACATCAATATTTTAGGGTTATTCATCATGAATAATTCATAAAATAGTTGGTTCTGAGGTTCTCAAAATATTAACGATTCTCATTTGAACTTTCCCCTAATTTAGATCACCTAAATATGGGTGATGCAAGTGAAAGTACCGATAATTGGCCCAGTTACTTGGTCTTGCTAATCCAAACTTTTCTGGGGAGTCGTATGTAACGTAGCAAGCATGTCGACACTCCTGACCTTTACAATGATCAAGAATAGATTTATGACTGCAAACTTTATCTTGCTTTACATAGATTATATTTAAGTAGAAGCTTACAAATATTACCCAAAATTGCAAGCATGTTATACCTTGTATAGCTCTTCATCAAATTGTGCTAGTTGGGCACACTTTCCCATTATATCTTTCCTCATAAAGAATGGAGTCTGCAATGATGTATAGCCCCTTTTCTCCAAAAAATCAAGACCAAAATTTATGAGAGCTTGATTAAGACGGACACCATCTCCTTTTAAATAAAATCCTCTACCCCCAGCTACATTAGCACCTGAATATCAATAAGGAGACGCATTAGCCACGAAACTGAAGTAGTTGTTTGGCAGTTGTTGAATGGTTTGGTGCAGAATGAATAAGTGGTCAGAATGATTAAGAGGCACTTATGATATAGTTCAAAGTGAAATAGAGTTGTTTTGTAATTGTTCAGAATGAAATTAGGGCGCTTAATGGTTAAGGGAGGTCCAAGATACAAAATCATTCAGAGGGTTTTAGAACCATTAAGAGGCAGCCTTTTTTTTTGCCAAACAAGATTCACCTCTTAGCGATTCAGAGGTTGCCTCTTAATAGAACCATTAAAAGGTAAACAAACAACCCCTTAAGATTGTGAAGTTTATTGTATTTTCATCTATGGTGCTATAAAGGAATAGACGGATGCGATATCTAATAAATCACTTATTGAGAGTGGATTTTCTTTACATCCGATTAAAAAAGTACATGATCCCCTCCCAAACCAAACATGAATCTTTCGATTCATTTGACCAAATACAGTCAAGAGGGCTGAGAATCCTGAGTGGCTGTGCATTAATATGAACGAATAATGATAGAGCACAAAGAATGGTATAACATTCCTTTATTATTATGTATAATATACGGTTGCAATGCTTCAAGTCGGATCAATCAGCAGCAAATAGACTCATAATACTTAATTTTTGTAAAGACATCATCAATCTCATAGAAAACGGAATTTAGACAATCAAACATTTTCCCTTCCAGAGGGGAGAACCATGACACACATAGCAAAAGCAAAGTGATGCTATTCGTACTGACATACATAACCAACATATATACCCAATCGTACCAACTATCCAATGCTCCAACATTACTATGGCCCGTCTATCTCTTCTTCCATGGACATATCAGTTCATGGGGTGATAGAACATTCATGTTCATATTTGTATAGGCATCTTAAAAGAGACCATGGTTTTCAAAAGCGTGTGAGGCGTACGCCTCGAGGCGCGCCTCGAGGCGAGGCGGTCCAAAATCGCACCTGAGGCGGCGCCTCTCAATCCCCAGACGAGGCGTACGCCTCGGTCATCTGAGGCGGTGATTGAGGTTGTGAGGCGTGAGGCGCTAGAGAGGCGTACGCCTCAATACCGAGGCTAAGCTATTTTAAAAAATGACTAAAACCTTCTCTATTTCTTTTTTGAAAACCTTGTTCTTCTCCGGTTCTCCTAAGCCCTATCTGCATTCATCTATTGTCTTTCGTGAGTTCCATTTTTCTCCCGTTTTCTTTGCATTTTCTTCTTCCATTCTCTTCGGTTCACAAAAATATTATGTATATGTATCAGATACATTTCTTTTATATTTAGTTTCTAGTACGTTTGAGGGTCACAGTCACACTTCTACTCACACTTTGTTGATATTTAATATTTTTTCTTTATGAGTTGTTGCATATTAATATATACATATACATATATATATATGTGTGTTATGAATAGATCAATAATTTTTTTCTTTGTTAATACATGTACATCTATATTTCGTGATTGAAAAAAGTATATGTAAATTCTTTTAGTAATTTAGTATGATATATCTAGCACTCAAGTGTCAAGTGTGTGTAAATATATTGCATATATTTCTGACCAGATTCAGTGGAATGCAGATTGGTGTGTGTATATGTATATACATATATATATATATATATATATATACATATATATATATATATATATATATTGTGTAGTGTATATATTTCCGCCTCAAGGCTTACGCCTCGGACTGCCTCGAGGCTTACGCCTCGCCTCATTGAGGGAAAACGCCTTGAGGCACGATTCCGTTTTTTAAAACCTTGAAAGAGACAACTAAATCAAATCAAATTATTGTCATACCTCTTTTCAGATCTGCAATTCCAAGAAGTTCCACAAGCTCGACGTGATTTTTTAGTTTTGGCTCCAATCTTTTTTCCCCCCAAGTCCGGACCACAGCATTATTTGCCTAAGTTTATCATCGGTAAAGCAAGGGAATATAACCACCGTTTACAAAATATGTAATGGATAGGGGATGATCAATGTTGTGAGCTAAACATGTATTTATAGAAACAACAATAATAAAAAAAACATGCCCACCTCATCATTGCTAACAGGAACTGAATCATGCACAAGATTCCCTACGACCTCCAATTTTGAATATAATGCTGCTCGAGCCTCCTGAACCTCTATCTCTTTCTTAGCAGTTGATTCCTTGTTTTCCTCCGTATTTTTAATCTTGGAACTAGCATCTTCCCCGGCCTTCAAAAGAACAAATTTTGCAATTTAGTGTCAAGTCCACACACTTCTACATGTTGTAATTTGCAAATTTAAATTTACCACCCTACTGTGCTAAATTATGAAGTTGGTTGATACCTAAGAGTAGAAGATATTTCTTCCACCCCATATAACATCTTCTAAAACCTAGTTGAGTAATCTACACATTATACCCTGTTTCCATCAAGCCATCTACGGATTATAGTTTGCTTCCATTAGAAACTGAGAGAAGCATCATTGAATTTCAAGGGTTCAGACTATTTTTCATCATGAACACTAAATATGTTGGTTTGCAACTTTGTCTTGGATTTCAATATTATAAATTTAAATCTGATAGTTTAAAGAGGTAGGCTACTTATTTGAGAAAGATCAGTGCACCATTTTTCTGGTTACCATTTTCTGAAATTTTGCATTATCAAATACACTAAGTTCATCATGCTAAAATGAAGATAAATATTCAATTTAACCGGTTAAAGATGAAAGACTTACAATCCTAAGTTTAGCAACTTCTTTGTTTATCCTGTTGAAGTCTTTTCGCAACTGTTCCAGCTCAAATTGACCTGTAAATCAAAACATGAAGACTGAACCAATCAACCAAATAATTGCATATATTGTCAATCTCGATCCCTGAGTCACATAAAACCAAAACAACAATCAATCAACGTGAAGTGAAGTGAAGAATAAGCTTACGTTGTCGCCATTCTTTGTCAAGATGGATAATTTCATCAACAATTTCAACACTTGCAAACCGACGACGCTGAGATTCGCGTATAATTTCTGGATTGTGGCCCTTTTCCTCCCTAAATAGATTTATGTCCAACATGCTGTCTCTTTCTTTTTTGCTTTCTGGTAAGGCAAGGCAACAGTTTAAGATCGGAATGCCCATGGCAGAAAGGCAAAAAAAATGCCCTTTAATGTATGATCATAAATATGTGGAATCAAACATATATTGTCACACGGGCTGGACACTGGATAGGGACGGAGCCAAGAATATATTTCAGGGGGATTCTCTTAGCAACTAAAATAAGAGTTTGGACTGAAATAAAAAAGGAGGGTTGAGACATTAATGGATTCCAGTCAAGATCTTAATCCAAAAAGATCAATAACAAAAAAGAATCCAAACTAACATTTGCAGGCTCTTGCTAGTGAACAACAAGCAACTATGAACAGCCACTATAAATTGCATATTGAAACAATGGCATAACAAAACACAAATTGGGACCAGTTCATGATCCAACTAAAAACCATAAAATACCAATATTCTTGCAGGTTTCCATGACCATAGTTGTGTAGTTTTGAACACAAGTATAAAAGAGCTGAAATCCTATAACCCACATCGGATTTAAGTTCCTGCAACCTCGAAGCTGTATGGTGGGTTTGAAACAGCTCTATGCTTTTAAAATAAAAACAACTTTTCACAATTCTATGGGATCAATAAGGGTAACATGAATCAAAAACTTAATCCACTCAAACTAATTATTTACTAATTCATTACGAATGAAATATCATCTTAAGTCTTAACATAACTTAAACTAATTTAACGAATGGAATTCACTAAAAAAGAACCTCGCTCCGTTGGTTAAAATCGATTGAAAACCATGTATTTGCGTAAAAAAGAAGTCCTTTTTAACAAACCATTGAAATGGGAAGGGTTACAAAATTGAAGAAGAAATAAACCAAAAACTTGTGCAAAATCGAAAAGAAACCCAAAACTCTATTAAATCGAACAATAGCAGATTGTGAGATTTAGGGCAGCAAATAGTGAGACCGATTGTGGATCTTAGAAGCAATCGATTTAGCAGCGATTTAGAGCAGGGATTAGGACGATGGTGAGACACTGATTGAGACTTAAGGGCAGCAAATCGGTGACATATAGAGCAACTAAAACAACAACAAAATTATAAATGTTAATTTAAAACTTAATCTGAAATCTAAAAGTTAAACAGGAAGATAAACCTAATATAAACACTAGAAAAATAAACCTAAATCAGTTCATCTAAAAAGATATAAACATTAGAATTCAATTTTAAAATGTAAGACTTACCTGAAGAAAACTGAAGAGTAAAGACTAGTGAAGACTGAAAGTCTTCAACTGAGACAGCACAGAGTGACTGAATGAGAGTGAGTTCGACGTTCGTATAGTGAAGGCGAGGGTAAGAGACAGAAGCGATTGCCGATTGGGCATTTGGGCGTATATCACGTATGTAAATTACTGATTAAACTAAAGCTAGTTTTTTAGGCCCAAACACATAAGCTTATGGGCTTGATGCCCTTGGGCTCACTGATGTGTGCACCAAGCCCCACAAGTGGCCATCACATCAAGCAGTAAAAAAAAACAACGTGCATGAAAATAGGGGTGTGCAGAAATTCAAGCGATCTAATAGAAACCGACCGATCTAATTAGAACCGACCGACCATAATTGGATATCCAATTGTAATTGGATTAGATCGGATTGAAAATCTCAACATCCAATTTGGATCGGTCGGTTCTTGGAGGGCAGTCCAGAACCGACCAAAACCGACCGAACCGAACCGACCAACATCCAATTAACCATCCGATTACCATCCAGTTTTTCATCCAATTATTTTTTTTGCAATTTTCTTAAATCTAAATTTGTTTTGTGTTGGTTTTTGAATTTTTAGTCTCACTTGTGTTGGTTTTAACACAAACTAAAAGTAATTAATTATAACATTGCATTAAATTAACACGTTGGATGGATCCGATTTGATCATCCATTGGATGTCGGATGGATCCAATCCGATCCAATGGATATCCAATAAGAATATCCAATAAGAACATCCAATGGATGGAACCGAACCGATCCAATCATCCATTGGATTGGAAAAATCCAACATCCAATGGATGATTGGATCGGTTCGGTTGGGAAAATCCAACATCCAATGGATGATTGGATCGGTTCGGTTCCCCTCACATCCATTGGATGTCAACCGATGAACACCCCTAATGAAAATATGCAACTAATAAGGTGTCGTTTGTTTTTTACGAGGTCTGATGTCTTATTTTACTTCTGATTAATAAGAGATGATGTTGGAGTCTGAAATCTGAATCAACAAGATTGTATGTTTCTGTAATGTCTGGTGGCATTTTGAGAGAAAGAAAAACATATGAACTGAGGTGGCCATAAAAGGTTTTAAGAAGTTAGGTCACCACTTCTTACTTCAGACGTATTTAATAGTTAAGAGGTTCTGAAAACTAGAAAAAAAAAAACAGTCTAAATGTAAAAAGGTCTGAACGATTCAGACTTAAGATCGATTAAGAGATTTTTTTTTAGAAAACAAACAACCCCTAAATGTGAAATCCAGAGTATCTCCAACAGTTTTTCAATAATTTCTCTAAAATAAATAATCAAAAGTGAAAATCTCTAAATTGGGGACATTCAACTCCAACATATTTGCTATTTTAGAAATTTTAAAACAACATATATTATTATATAATAATATAATATTATTGTGGAGTCTTTACATTATATAATAATAATATTATATTATTATATAATAATAAATGCAAGAGTTTCCCTAGAGAGAGTGGTGGTCTTGGAAGCCTTAGAAGTTTTTGAAGAAGCCATTGTTGAAGAAAGAGAGGTGTGTTAATGGAGTTGCAGGTTTGATGAGGAGAAGAAAATCGAGAGTGATAAAAGTAAGAAAAGAAAGAAGAAGAAGTTATATATATAGGGTAAGAAACTTGGAGGGAAAGATTGGATTTCAAATGAAATTAAATATTATAAAGAGTAATGATGGTACTTGTAATCGTGCGAAATGGGGAAGTGGAATAGCCGAAAACGGCTAATTGTCAGAGTCATGGACGTCCCATCAACTGACACACGAACCCTGTGAAGCCACGTGGCATGATCTGATAAGGGAAGTGGTAGGTGCCGAAATAGAGTTCGGCAAGATAGATGTGGATAAGGATGACACATCAGCTACCGAAATTGAGGGAGGAAAAGTTCGGTAAATGAAATTCAGTATGAAAGTGGTGAGAGGTACCGAAATAGGGTGAGAGTTGCGTCGGTATAGATGAAACCACGGTTCGGTAGTAGAAAGAGATATCGAAGAAGTGATGTATAAGAAATTCGGTAAGTGAAAGTTCGGCAAGGGAAAAGATGTTCGGTAGTCGTGAGGGCCACCAAAATGAAAGACAAGTTTCGGTATAGGAGGGACATGAGAGAAGTTTCGATATACGAGATGTTTACCGAAAGAAGTCGATAATTGTGCAAAGAGAGATATACCAAAAGAAACTTGGTCTTTTTTTTACTTAATCAAAATTTAACATACCCAAGGATCCAACGAGAAAGTTGAATCTGGCCTCATCCAGTGGTTTAGTGAAGAGGTCGGCAAGTTGAAGATATGTAGGGATGAAATGAAGTTCAATATCACCTTTAGAGACATGATCTCTTATAAAGTGATGTCGAATATCAATGTGTTTAGATCTGGAGTGCAACATCGGATTATTAGCAATTGCTATTGCACTGGAGTTGTCACATAGGATAGGTATTTGAGAGTAAAACTTGTCATAGTCTTGCAGTTGATTTTCCATCCACAAGATATGTGCACGACAACTGCCAGCTGCAACATATTCAGCTTCAGCAGTAGAGGTAGATACCGAATTCTGTTTCTTGCTGGACCAGCTGACCAAATTTCCACCTAGTAATTGACAGCTTCCAGTTGTACTTTTCCTGTCTACCTTAGACCCTGCAAAATCAGAATCTGAATAGCCAATGAGATCAAAACATGAGTCCTTGGGATACCAAAGACCCAGATTCATAGTACCCTTTAGGTACCGAAAAATGCGTTTCATAGCCGCCAAGTGAGATTCCTTGGGATTGGCTTGATAACGCGCACACAGACACGTAGCATACATGATGTCAGGTCTAATAGCAGTAAGATAAAGAAGAGACCCTATCTGTTAGTCCCAAAGAAGTAAAACAAGTATTATAAAAGGGGGGTTGAATACAATACACACAAAATTACTTAATTTTAATTCTTTTATTGATAATGAATATCAAGAATTACACAAAGAGAAATAAAGATTGTTGCGGAATAAGAATAACTAAGAACTACTCAAAACAATCTTTCACTTAGAAGACATTTAAATGAAAACAAAGACTTAATCTTAGAGAGAAAAAGAAAACTAACAACCTGCTTGAAATCTGCAAATGTGAAGTCTTGAGCTGAAAGCGTGAGTAGCAAGGTGCTACCTCCATCCTTTATATATTATCCAATGTAATGAGTACAAAGGACATAGAGCAGTAAAGGCATGGGTGATTGAGATATTGACAATAAATTATAAGATATTTGATGTGACTTATCACAATACAAAAGGTAACTTTTGTACTATGAAAGTACAATATCTATATAAAATATTCATGGGAAAATATTTTTGAGATCAATTTTAAAATAAACGTCTCAATCACATTTAGACCAAGTGTATATCTTCTCAAAGAAGGAAGCTTCCATTCCCATTGTCAGAAGATCATTGGGAATGAGGAAGTATGTCAAATCATGAGGGTTTGACATAAATGATCTTACAAATAAAGAAACAATCGGTAAGAAAGAAAATTGTCGAAGAGGTGGCAGTGATGCCGAATAAAGAGTTCGGCAGATGAGGGTTGTGCCGAACAAGGGTGATTCGGTAGTAAAGAAAGAATATGCCGAATAGGAAATCGGCATGTGAATGATCTGCCGAATAGGAATCGGCATAGGGATGATCTGCCGAATAGGAATCGGCAGGCCTAGGCTTAGTTCACTTTGAAGTTCATCTCAATCCGCATAGTAGACTTCCTTCATGTTGATGTCGGTTTGTCTTCGACTCACCGATCTGTTTAACCATAACTAAGCTATTACAAAGAACCATAGTATAAAGTACAAACATCAATAAAGACTAAGGAGATGTTATCTTTAAATCTAAGATGACCCAACAATCTCCCCCTATTTGATGATAACATCTTGTTGGGTCATTCTTGTCCAAATCTATGTAGATGACATCATCTTTGGTGCCACTGATGAATTTCTTTGTTATGAGTTTGCCTCTCTCATGAAAAACAAATATGAGATGAGTATGATAGGTGAGCTTCCTTTCTTTCTTGGTCTTCAAATTAAACAAACTTCTGAAGGTATTTTCATAAATTAGAGTAAATATATTCGTGATTTATTAAAGAAGTTTGATTTTGAAAATTGCTCTCCCATGAAAACTCCAATGGCACCACCTCTTAAGATTCATGTTGATCCAGCTGGTAAGTCGGTTGATATCACGAATTATAAAGGTAAGTAAGTTGATATCACGAATTCACGAATTATTCGGTATCTACCTCTACTTCTCTTCTTGTCAAACCTCTCCTTATGGAAAAGTAGGATGATACTCTTCTTGGAAGGAGCTGACAGTCGTTTTCTAACCATTCTTAGTGAAGGTCCTCTAATCCCAAAAGTCTGGGATAAATTTGTCAAAACCCCTAAGGATAAAGAAAAAGAAAAGGACACTCTTTTTCAAGTTTTCGATGACTAGTCAGAGGAGGAAATAACTTCTGCCACTGGTCGATATGTTCTGAAAAAGACAAAAGAATTCACGGATGAAGATAGACGCACTATTGGACTCGACTCAAAAGTGCGAGCCATTATCGCTCAATCTCTTCCTGATGGAGTGTATCAATCTCTTGTCAGCCTTAAAACTGCAAAAGAAATGTGGACGACCCTATGTGTTTTGTATGGAGGTACAAATGAAGTAAAGAAATCTAAGAAAATCTCTCTTGTTCGTAGATACGAATTATTTTCTCATGAAAAGGGAGAATCTCTTCCCTCCTACTACAACCATTTTAACAGTCTCTTAAACGAGTTAAAACTTGTTGGAAAACTTTATGATAATGAGGAAGTCGTATGCAAATTTATGGATGGTCTTCCATATTTCTGGAATAACTTTTCCACGTGCATTAAGACATCCAAGGACTTGGAAAGTCTTCCTCTCACTTCTCTCTATGGGATGTTCCATAATCACGAACAAACCCATCTTGAAAGGAAGACCATCTTCAAAGAGATAAGAGCCCCCCTCTATGGCTCTTATCAGTGATGGCTCCAAGAAATCTATGTGCATTCCTCGCATAACCTATCCTTCTGATGATTCTGATAGAGAAAGTCATGAAAATCCAATTCAATCCTCGGGGGCTTATCTTAGTGAAGCTGAAGATGAAGGAGAAGACCCCTCTGTCGATCATTTGACGGAGGAGGTGAGTATGCTTGCGAATTTTTTCTAAGTTCAGAAAGAACTCGTCTAACAATTTTCAAAGCAACAGAAAATTTTCTTCTTCCTCTAGAAACTCAGAAACTCCTTGAACAAATCCAAGGAGGATTGCTATGCATGTGGTAAGAAAGGCCATTTTGCATCTGAGTGTAGAAGCAATCCTCCTAGGATCTCTAAATCTAATTCTTCTAACTCTTCTAAAAGAAGAAATCTCAGATCTATTTCTACAGGTAGATCGCATCCTAGAAAATCCTCTCCTTCTTCATCATTCAAAGAACTCTCCGAAAAAGCTGACAAATATAAAGCCAAATACAAAAGAGAGAAAGAATGAAATTTCATCTCTCAAAGAAGAGGCAAAGGCTTAATGACAGAAACTCTTGACTGGGCAGACGAACCTACCTTCGACAGCGAAAAGGAAGTATCAAGTAAATGCCCCATGGCCAAACTTGATGAAGAACCAAAAGACTCCTGCTCAAGGATGGATTTCACAGCTGAGTGCTCCTCTTCTTCTTCTCAGGTACATCCTTTCTACTCTCTCTCTGATGAAGAGAAGATTAAGGCATTTGACTCTCTAACTGTAATTTTTCATAACGAAAAAGATGCAAAGAAAAGAGTCAATGCTCAAATAAAGTCTCTCTCTTCTCAACTCTAGGATTCTCTAGTTCAGCAAAAACATTTTGATAAACTAAAAGCTGAGCTAGAAGATTTGAAGACTATAAACTATGTGTTAGCCAAAGAGAAGAACAAGCTTCTAAAGAATCTTCAGAAAGAACAAGAAACTTTAAACAAATGGAATGATTCTACTCAAATTCTTCATCTTTCTACTCAAATTCTTCTACTCAAATTCTTCCTCTATCTTCTAAACCACCCTCATATTCTTCTGATTGGAATGATTCTAACTCAGAAGATTCTAACTCGGTTTACTCCATGGATCTTCGCGATTCAAGAAAGTTTGGCATCTTCGTGCCACCAAATCTTCCAAGCCTCTTCTAAAAGAAGATCAAGACTCATATGAGTTTGTCAAGCCTGTAAATGATCTTCTTATGTCCTTAAAACTAAAAGAGGTTTCTTCTTCTTCTTCTTCTTCTTATCATTCTCCTAAAAAGGCTCCTTTTCTTTCTAAAGGAAAATCCGTTGTTGTTGACCTTCCCAACAAAAGAAAGATTACACCTTCTTCAAAAGGTAAATCTCCCATGAACTCAACGGAATTCATACCTAGAGCCTTAAAGATAAAGAAGTCCAAAGGAATCTCTATCAACCCTTCTTCTTCTTCTGAAAAGGGAATCCTTGGACCGGTATCCCATAACCCTCACGTTCCGTTCATCTATTCTGTTCCTTCTTCCTCTAAACCTCTAAAACCCAAACCTCAAGGAAAGGTAAAAGTTGCCTCTCTTGAACCAAAGAAAAGATTTATCTACAGAAAGTGTTACAACTGTGGTGACACTTTTCATTTGGCCAAAGACTGTCCAAAGGACCGTATCGAAAGATATAGTCAGATCAATCCTTCTTCTTCTTCTTCTAACCCTAAAGGACCCACCTCAAAGCGGGTTCCAGAGGACTAATTTGTTTATGTCTACAGGTCTATGGGCATTAATGAGTGGATAACTTATCATATTTTCCATCACTTTTTAGTAGGATTTTCTAGCATTTTTATTTCCCAAATCACAATATTTGAGTCTTTTATTCTTAATTTTATCATTTGTTGAGTTGGGAGCTAAGTGGTGGAAATTGACCTTACTTTTGCACTTTTATGTCAAATTATTGATGGATGATGCTACAACAGGAGCCACAACAAGAGGACTGCAGTCATAGACGAAGCTTCATAATTAAACTTTTTGGTTGGTGCAACTAGATCTTTGAGGAATACTTAGAGATTTCGGTGAAGAGAAGACATGAAGCAGGGAATATATGCTCCTTTGACAAAATTTGATTCCTTAAAGATGCTTGCTGTACTTAGGATTGACATTTTGATTCCTAGTAGTGGTGGGGACCATTGTACTTTGTACTTTTGATGCTCTCTTTTGATGCTTTTCTTAGATGCTTTGTAGGAGCTCCTCTATGTATAAATAAAGGGCTCATTCCAGTATTTTTAACAATGTTCTCACGGTTGGATAGCTCACATAGCTATCTTAACTTGTTACTTTAAGCTTTTTAATATTAAGTCTTTAAATTCAGTAAGCTACTGTTCAGTGTCACAACACCGTTACATTTCTTGTCATTTACAATTCGGTTTTACATTTATGCTTTACATTTTTGTTCTTTACATTTACGTTGTCCAATTCCAGTCATTTACTTTCATGCATTTGCTCTTTATCTCTCCAATAATGTCGCACACCATGTGTCAAGCGATGATGGGGTAAGTCCCTAGCTTGGGTGTAAGTGATTGTTGGGAGATAAAAGCCTATGTAGTATGGATTAATCTTTTGCTACTAGCTATCAATTTCACTATTCACTCCTTGTTTCTGAGTTTCGACCAAGTGCTTCTTGATGAGGTGACGTACATTGTTTCACTTGGGTGAGCGGCTTGTTTGCAAGCTAGCATATTCTTCAGAACACTGAAGTGTTATAGGGGTTGTAACAAACCCTCTCAATCTTTATTGATTGTAAACTATACGGGGATCATAATAATATATGTACAGAACCGGTTGGGTCGCCTAATTAGTCGTTGCCGGTAAACCTATTCTAATATGAACCTTGCAAAAGGGTTTTGTGAACCGATAGTGAAGTTGAGAACCTAGTGTTGCAACATCAGTCCTATTATTTAGTTGCTTACAACTCCAGCCGGATCTTGCACCCTTGCTTTCTTTTAATTTGTTTAAAGCACTTTAATTTACTGTCAACAACACTCAAAGATCATTCCTTCCAAATCTCTTTCTGAAATCACCTTTTAAGACTGACTTAAGAATCACGGCTTGTTTTATTGTCCCTGTGGGATCGATACTTGGTACTTAGTACCACTTTATTACTTGTTCAAATGATAGTGGTTTTACATGTATACTTGCCTGGGACTCCATTTGTGATTTTCGGGTTACATAATCCACCGACCAAGTTTTTGGCGCCGTTGCCGGGGACAAGCCAAAACAAGTTTTTTCTTTGAGTCACTTTTAAAATCTGATTTTTCTAATCACTTTGGTTACTGATTTTGGTTGCATGCCATGTTTGTTTCACGGTGATATCCTTGATTTGGACCCTGACATTGAAAGAACTTTTTGAAGAAGGAGAAGAATTCAAAGAAATCTGTCACCCATTTTTGAAACACCTGAAATGGAAGGAGAATAATTTGGGCCAGGGCCACGGCCTGAACCCCAAGACATCATTAATATTGCAAACTCTAAAACTGGAAGAATCATGGACTATGTTATGCCTATGTTTGATCAATTGCATGCAGGCATAGTCAGACCACAGATTGAGTGTGCCCATTTTGAACTGAAACCTGTAATGTTTAACATGTTACAATCCAGTGGACAGTTCAGTGGCCTGCCATCTGAAGATCCTCATTTGCATCTCAAAACTTTTATGGAAATCACTGATTCTTTCCAACTCAGTGGAGTAACTGATGAAGCCTTACGACTGAAGTTATTTCCTTTTTCACTCAGAGATAGAGCAAGATCATGGTATAATTCATTGCAGCCTAATTCTATTGAAACATGGAATGACATGGTTGAAAGATTTTAAAAAAAATATTTTCCACCAACACGGAATGCTAAGTCCAGAAATGAGATAAGCATGTTTAGACAAATGGACGATGAAGCTATTCCGGATGCTTGGGAAAGGTTTAAAGAGTTGTTAAGGAAATGCCCTCACCATGGCATACCCTACTGCATACAGCTAGAAACATTCTACAATGGTTTAAATACCGCTGCTAAACAGATGCTCAATGCTACAGCAGGAGGAGCCTTCACCTCTAGTACCTATAATGATGGTTATGAGATTTTGGAAAAGATTTCTAGCAACAATGGTTATTGGCCTGACCCACGTGCACTAGTACCCAGAAAAACTGCAGGAATTCATGAAATAGATCCTTATATTGCACTTACTGCACAACTCACATCGATGGCCAACATGATTAAAAACATGTCTGCAGCCACTGGTGCGAATATTGTTGTTGCATCATCTGTTCATGAAACTTTGCCCGTACAATGTGTAGTCTGTGGTGAAGGACATACCTATGACCAATGTAGCCAGAATTCAGAATCTGTAAACTATGTGCATAATAGGAAGGGACAGTATTCAAACAATTATAACTCAAATTGGAGAAACCATCCCAATTTTTCTTGGAAGAGTCCTTGTTTGAATCCACCTATTGCAAAAGAACAAAGAACTTCAAATTTTCAAAACCAACCAAGTAGTTCTCAAGGTCATTTTCAACAAAACCAACAACCTTTTCAAAGTCAGCAACATCAACAATCTTTTCAAAGTAAACCAAGTCAACATGTTGATTCTGTTGTTTCTTTGGAAACATTGTTGAAAGGTTTTATAAATCACACCAATTCCGCAATCAATCACCAAAATACTACTTTAAGGACTTTGGAAACACAGATTGGACAAATTGCATTGGAATTGAGAAATAGACCTGTTGGAATCTTGCCTAGTGATACTGAGACTCCCAAGAATACAACCAAAGAGCATGTGAAGGTTGTATCCCTTAGGAGTGGAAAAGACTTAGTTGAGACTACCCAAAAAGAACCTAAGACTATTAGTGACACAGACAAAGAAAAAGATGTTATAGTGATGCTCCGTACTACTGTTACACCTGTTGATCCCACATCATCTTCTGAATCTGTGTTGATACCTGATAGATCTGAACCTCCCTTGTTATTCCCTGATAATAACAAGAAAGACAAATCAACTGCAGTTGATGCTACAGTCAGTGCTGCAGCACCAACTGACAGAACTGAGAAACCAAAAACAGTAATTGAGCAAGTAATAGCTACTGTTCCATCCACCTCTGAGCCTAAGAAGACTGTTGTCACGCAAGTACCCCCTTACATTCCATACCCCCATAGGTTAAGGAATCAAAAAGAGGAGTTACAATTCAAGAAGTTTCTGGATGTGTTAAAGCAATTGCATATCAACATCCCTTTGGTTGAGGCAATTGAGAGCATGCCTACTTATGCCAAGTTCCTTAAGGACATTTTGAGCAAGAAAAAGAAACTAACTGAATATGAGACTGTGTCATTGACTGAAGGTTGTAGTAAACTTTTGACCAACAAATTGCCCCTAAGCAGAAAGACCCAGGTTGTTTTACAATACCCTGTTCTATAGGAGGAAAAGAGGTTGGGAAAGCATTATGTGACCTAGGTGCTAGCATCAATCTTATGCCTTTGTCTGTTTTCAACACACTAGGAATAGGAGAGGCTAGACCTACCACTGTGACCTTGTAGTTAGCTGACAAATCCATAGCTTATCCTAAGGGAAAGATAGAGGATGTTTTGGTGCAAGTAGACAAATTCATATTTCCTGCTGATTTCATCATTCTAGACTTTGAGGCTGACAAAGAAACTCCTATTCTGTTAGGAAGGCCATTTTTAGCCACTGGTAGAGCCATCATAGATGTCCAAAAAGGAGAGTTGACTATGAGAGTTCAAGACCAAAATGTCACCTTCAATGTCTTTACTATCATGAAATACCCTGATGAAGTGGAAGAATGTTCTGTCCTAAGCTCTGTAGAATCTTAGTGTCAAGAAGAGACCTTAGAAGAAATTCTAGGTAAAAAGGTAGATGATGACCTGGAAGATGATGAGTTAGAGGAGGATGAGCATAATGATGATGATGACTTAAATGTAGATGACTTAGACGAGGAATATGATGATGATGATTTGGATGATAACATTCACTGTGATGATATGCTACAGCATGTGCTGCAGCTTATGGCAGCATATGAGCTGTTGGAAGAGAATACAAAGGAAAACCCCTTACCATCAATTGAAGCACCACCAGACCTTGAACTAAAACAACTTCCTGCCCATCTTAAGTATGTTTTTCTAAGTGATGAGAACAAATTACATGTGATCATTTCAGCAACCTTAGAACCAAAAAAACAAGAAGAGCAATTAGTGAAAGTGCTTCAAACCCACACCAAGGCCATAGGTTGGACAATTTCTGACTTAAAAGGCATTAGTCCATCAATCTGTCAACACAAAATCATTTTAGAGGACAAGGATTTCAGATCTGTAGAACCACAAAGGAGACTGAACCATGTGATGAAGGAAGTAGTCAAGAAAGAAATACTCAAGTGGTTAGATGCTGGAATTATTTACCCCATAGCTGGTAGTTCTTGGGTAAGCCCTGTCCAATGTGTCCCTAAGAAAGGAGGTGTGACAGTTGTTGAGAATGAAAAGAATGAGTTGATCCCAACTAGGGTAGTGTCCGGATGGATAATCTGTATGGATTATAGGAAGCTTAACAAAGCAACCCATAAGGACCATTTCCCATTGCCATTCATTGACCAAATGTTGGATAGACTAGCTGGTAAGGAGTATTACTGTTTCCTAGATGGATATTCTGGTTACAACCAGATTGCCATAGCACCTGAGGATCAAGAGAAAACCACTTTCACTTGTCCTTTTGGTACTTTTGCCTTTAGGAGAATGCCCTTTGGACTATGCAATGCCCCTGCCACATTCCAAAGATGCATGATTTCCATTTTCTCTGATATGTTGGAAACCTCTATGGAAATATTCATGGATGACTTTTCTGTCTATGGATCTTCATATGAACAATGTTTGAAAAACCTTGAACGGAGCCTTAGAAAATGTGAAGAGACTGACTTGGTTTTAAATTGGGAAAAGTGTCATTTCATGGTCAAAGAAGGCATTGTTTTGGGTCATTTAATTTCAAATAGAGGGATAGAGGTTGACAAAGCAAAATTAGAAGTCATTGAAAAACTTCCAGAACCAACAAATGTTAAAGGAATTAGAAGTTTTCGTGGTCATGCTGGCTTTTACAGAAGATTTTTCAAATATTTCAAAGCCACTCTGTATACTGCTGCAGCATGACCAGCCTTTTGATTTCAACAATGAATGTAGGGAAGCTTTCAAAATTTTGAAACAAGCTTTGATTTCAGCACCTATTGTGATCACACCTGATTGGACGCAACCATTTGAACTCATGTGTGATGCAAGTGATTGGGCAATTGGTGCAGTTTTGGGACAAAAGAAAGGAAAGATTTTTCACCCTATCTATTACTCTAGTAAAACTCTAAATGAAGCACAAGTTAACTACACAACCACTGAGAAAGAATTATTGGCTGTTGTATTTGCCTTTGAAAAATTCAGATCTTATCTGATGGGGACCAAGGTTACAGTTCACACTGACCATGCAGCCATAAAGTACTTGATTTCTAAAAAAGATGCAAAGCCAAGATTAATTCGGTGGGTATTGTTGTTACAAGAGTTTGACCTAGAAATAATAGATAGGAAAGGTACTGAAAACCAAGTTGCTGATCACTTGTCCAGATTAGAAAAAGGAAAGGGACCTTTAATTGAGATAAATGAAAAGTTTCCTGATGAACAGTTACTGGTGCTGCAGCATGCTACAACACCATGGTTTGCTGACATAGCAAATTACCTAGTTGCTGGGATTATTCCACCTGAATATAATAGAAACCAAAGAAAGAAATTGTTCAGTGATGCAAAAAATTACCTTTGGGATGATCCATTTCTGTTTAAGCTAGGAGCTGACCAAATCCTAAGGAGGTGCATACCTCTTGAGGACACAACTGCAGTGCTGCAGCACTGTCATGCTGCTGCATATGGTGGACACTTTGGTGGCCAAAGAACTGCAGCAAAAGTCCTCCAATCTGGATTCTATTGGCCTACACTTTTTATTGATGTTGATAAATTTGTTAAAAAGTGTAATGAGTGTCAGAGAGTCGGTTCTATTTCCCAAAGACATGAAATGCCCCTTAATGGCATTTTAGAGGTTGAAATATTTGATGTATGGGGAATAGACTTCATGGGACCATTTTCCATGTCTGGAAACTGTCAATACATCTTGGTAGCTGTGGATTATGTCTCTAAATGGGTAGAGGCAATAGCTTGCCATAGCAATGATGCAAAGACAGTAGTGAAATTCCTTCACAAAAACATATTCACAAGATTTGGAACCCCTAGAGCCATAATCAGTGATGAAGGCACCCATTTTGTGAACAACATGATGAAAGGAGTTTTGGAAAAGTACAACATAAGTCATAGAGTTGCTACAACCTATCATCCACAAACAAATGGCTTAGCAGAACTCTCAAATAGGGAAATCAAGAGTATTCAAGAGAAAGTGGTCAAACCTTCAAGGAAGGATTGGTCATTTAAACTAGATGATGCTCTTTGCGCTTATAGGACTGCCTATAAATCCCCTATTGGAATGTCTCCTTACAAGCTTATCTTTGGAAAAGCTTGTCACTTGCCATTAGAACTTGAACACAAAGCATTTTGGGCTCTTAAAGAACTTAACATGAATGTTAATGATGCAGGTGAAAGGAGAAAGTTGCAAATCAATGAATTGGAAGAGCTTAGAAATCAATCCTATGAGAATGCCAAGATCTACAAGGATAAAACCAAAAGACGGCATGACAAGAGGATTATGCACAAGGATTTCAAAGTTGGTGAAAAAGTTTTGTTGTTTAACTCTAGACTTAAAGTTTTTCCTGGAAAATTAAGGTCAAAGTGGACTGGACCTTTTGAAATCAAGAATGTTTTTCCATATGGAGTTATAGAACTCATTGATCCAAACAATGGAGCCTCATTCAAAGTTAATGGACAAAGAGTAAAAACTTTTCTGAACACAATTGTACCTACAGGATCCTCTTCTGTGGTACAACTTCAACCACTCTGAATCCATGATTTTGGGAAGACAGTCCAATTGTACATATGTAAATAATTTTCTTTTGTTTAATTTTGGTATGTTTAAAGTGAATGAAATGGTGCAGATTCTGTAGTATCAGATGATGTTGCAGCACCTGCAACAGCATCGGATCCAGGTGGGACCCGAGAAGCAATTAAAGTTATATTTTTAATCTAGTATTAAAAATATTCAGATCACTTTATTTGAAAAGTTTTTGAAATATCTCCAGCTGTGTTTTTTTATGGGAACCATGGAAGAAAGAAGGAAAGGACAAAAGCATCTTTTGCTTTTGCAAAATGTCCTTTCATATAAAAAAAAGTAGGGAATATCACTCATAGCCTAGTCTACTAACCTAGTATACTAGGACAACTCCTTTTCCCTCTCTAAATCAATGCACCGCCGGTTTGAGTGTAGGCAAGATAAGAAAGGAAATTTCTCTTAAATTTCTTTTTAAAATCAATTCCTTTGAAAATCTAAAAACCAACTTTTCAGTTTCCCCAAAAATCAAAAGTGATAACCATTTCTCCGGTTATCACTTCTCATTCATTAACCCCCTGTTTCCATCTATCTCTCTGTTCTAACTTTGTGTAGGAAGACGAAGCATGAAGAAATCTTCGAAGAAAGCAATGCCATCACCGAAGGAGGAGGATTTGGTGAAGGGGTTGCGTCGATCAAAGAGGTCAAAAGAAGGAATGGAGGATGAAACACCGAAAGCAAAGAAGAAGAAGGTACTGAAGAAAGTCGGGGAAGGAAGCTCGAAGAAGAAGGTCGCGAAAACATTGGAATCCAAAGTAAACCCAGAAACTGAAACCTCTTCCAAGGATTCTACACGATCACCTTCCCCAAACAAACCTTTGGAAACCCCCAAAACAGGGTATGTGATCCCTGTGGTGGTCGTACAACCTTCTACTACCACAGTCGGTGATCAAGCCATTGTGGAGGGTGTGAACCAATCTGCTACCAATGTAGAAACAAACCAAACACAAAAACCACTTCTTCAAGATGCTCAGGAACCCAATGAATCTTTCAACACAAGTTTATCACCATCCCACCATGAAGCCTTCGACATAAACCAAACACCAATCCCAGAAACTGAAACAGACCCTGAAACACACCCTGAAACCACTAACAACCCACCAACAGAAACCAACCTTCCTAATACTATTTCCCCTGTTTCTGTATTGGATGCAACATTGGTCCATGATGTACGAAGTGAAAGCCTCATTGTGCTGCCACAAGTGTCACAACATGAGGTAGTAGCAATGACCATCCCTGAAATCCCAATGCATGTTCGGAGAGGAGTGGGAAATGATCCCATTTTGAATGAACTCTTGAGAACCCCTGAAAATTCTAGGGATGATGATGAGGCAGTGGGGAATGCAGAGCATGAGGTAGAGGTTGTGGAGATGAATGTTGTTGAAGAAGACAATGTGGAGGAAGAAATAGATGAGTGGATTAAGAGGCATAAGAAGCAGGGAAAGAAGGTTGCCGCAGCAGAAAAGGGTGAGAAACAGAAGGCAAAAAGAATGACAAAAAGGCCAAGGACACTCAGTCCAAAGCCACACCAAAGAAGAAGCCTAAAAGCATTGGTTATGGAAGGAAGACAACAAAGAGATTGACAAGAGAGGAGAAGGGAAAGCAGCCGATGGTGGAAAAAGAGAGTGAGAATGATGAAGACTATGAAAGAGTGACCAGATTCACTTGCAAGGAGTCTGAGGCAAAGTATGAACAATTCAGAAACCAAGATGGATTGCAGGACAAAGGATTCAGTCCCAGAACCATTTCTGAATATCCTTTTGTCCAAGAGTCCATACAAGCTTTGGGTTGGGAACTGTTATGCAAGGTTCCACCAAAATACAATCTGGATTGGGTGAGAGAGTTTTATCTTGAAGTTGCTGTGACCGCAGATGACATTGTCACGGTAAGAGGTATGGATGTTTGTTACTCACCAGAAGCCATCAACAGTATATTTGGGCTTGTTCCTCCACCAGTATCAGTATACGACAAACTGACGAGGAGAGCTAGTGTTGCGGATGCAAAGAGAGTGCTCGATACCATTTCTAGAGAAGGAGCAGCGTGGAGCAACAAAGGAGAGGCACGAAAACTGGATTCCTCAGACCTGTCTGCTAAGGCCAGTGTGTGGTTCCACTTTGTCAGACACACATTGATGCCAAACCTCCCATGATACCAGCATCCCATTTAACAGGTGTATGCTCCTATACTGTATCTTCACAAGACAGAAGTTTGATGTTGGGCAGGTGATCAACGAGAGCATCAAGGCTTGCACCGAGAAGACTAAGGGCGACTTATGGCATCCTGCCTTGCTCAATGCCTTGATCAAGAAAACACAAGCTAGAACCTTTAATGCTGATGAGTATGTGGAAAGGAAGGTTGTGATTGATAATATGGCCCTCAACAGGATCATGAGAAACCAAAAGAGGAAGCATGGGGATATAGGAGATGTGTTGCGCCTAGGATATGCTATAAGCAGTGCTGCAGCATCAGGACGGGTTGAAACAGAAGCATTCACCATAATGATTAGCATTCTAGAAGAGAACCAAAAGAAGTTGTTGGAGAAGTTGGACGACCAGGAAGACTATTGGGATGAGAAGTTGGCTGCATAGAAGGAGGAGTTTGAGAGACTGTTGGATGAGAAGGAGTTGGCAGTAACAAGGAGGATGAAGAAGCAAGAGAAGTTGATAAAGAAGTTGATGAAGGAGAATTCCATCTACAGAAAGTGGCACAAGAAAAGAACGGATGTCAAAGACCAGGTCTGGGCAGCAGACCACATGGAGGCGTCCACCTATCTGCCAGAGTACCCTGCAGCACTGACTAAGCTGCAGGATGAGTTCCTTGGAGGCCCTGCAGCAGAGGAGCCTACTCATTCTGAGTAGGAGAGGTCCATTTCTATTCCTTAACTCCATTTAGTGTCTTTTATTTTGTTATTTTCTTCTTTATTTAGTCCATTAAGAGTATGTGAATTTGTTGTATTCTGTGATAGTTTCATTTTTGGTTAGTGCACATAACATAGCCCAAATAATTCACTTGTTCATGTTCATTTTCAATACTTATGCTAGAACCAAACCAAGGCACCTGGGAAGCAAATAGGCAAACTGTTTTGAAATAGGAGAGGATATGGGCCATTTTTTCACAAAGCCTTATACACTCTCTTTGCCCCCTTTAACCCTTTTGAGCCTACACATGTTCTCCAAACAATGAGGACATTGTTTCTTTCTAAGTGTGGGGAGGGGAGTTTGTGTCAAACTGAAAAGATGAAAAGGTTTGAGTCCTTTAAGTCTTGTTCAATAAAAATAGTTGTGATATTGGCACCACACGGCTCAATCAATCATGTGGTATTGGCATCACAAGGCTCAATCAATTGTGATATTGGCAAATTTGGCTCAATCAAGTTCTTTTCACTGTGATATTGGCATATCATGGCTCAATCATCCCTATTTAGGCCAACAAAAACAAATCTGGTATATAGGACAGGCTGCAGTAGATGCTGCAGCACCTGAACACAGAAACTGAGGTGTATGTGAGAAAGTGAGAAAGCCCAAAAATTGAAAATTCCATAAATTCCTATTGATCCTATTTTCAGAAAGTATTCAGACCTAACAATAGGAACTTGTGTTTTGGCCTATGGTGTTTGTGTTTGCGAAGTGAATATAGGGTGATTTATGAAAGGCTATGTCCATTGTTGGTTGAACTGACCACTATCACTTTTCCTTTTAATCTTACCTTTCAAAATTTGAGTCTTTATATTTGTCTTTTTCGTTGCTTGGGGACAAGCAACAGTTCAAGTGTGGGGATGTGATGAGTGGATAACTTATCACATTTTCCATCACTTTTTAGTAGGATTTTCTAGCATTTTTATTTCCTAAATCACAATATTTGAGTCTTTTATTCTTAATTTTATCATTTGTTGAGTTGGGAGCTAGGTGGTGGAAATTGACCTTACTTTTGCACTTTTATGTCAAATTACTGATGGATGATGCTACAGCAGGAGCCACAGCAAGAGGACTGCAGTCATAGACGAAGCTTCATAATTAAACTTTTTGGTTGGTGCAACTAGATCTTTGAGGAATACTTAGAGATTTCGGTGAAGAGAAGACATGGAGCAGGAAATATATGCTCCTTTGACAAAATTTGATTCCTTAAAGATGCTTGTTGTACTCAGGATTGACATTTTGATTCCTAGTAGTGGTGGGGATCATTGTACTTTATACTTTTGATGCTCTCTTTTGATGCTTTTCTTAGATGCTTTGTAGGAGCTCCTCTATGTATAAATAGAGGGCTCATTCCAGTATTTTTAACAATGTTCTCTCGGTTGGATAGCTCACATAGCTATCTCAACTTGCTACTTTAAGCTTTTTAATATTAAGTCTTTAAATTCAGTAAGCTATTGTTCAGTGTCACAGCACCGTTCACAGCACCTTTACATTTCTTGTCATTTACAATTCGGTTTTACATTTATGCTTTATATTTCTGTTCTTTACATTTACGTTGTCCAATTCCAGTCATTTACTTTCATGCATTTGCTCTTTATCTCTCCAATAATGTCGCACACCATGTGTCAAGCGATGATGGGGTAAGTCCCTAGCTTGGGTGTAAGTGATGGTTGGGAGATAAAAGCCTATGTAGTATGGATTAATCTTTTGCTACTAGCTATCAATTTCACTATTCACTCCTTGTTTCTGAGTTTCGACCAAGTGCTTCTTGATGAGGTGACGTACATTGTTTCACTTGGGTGAGCGGCTTGTTTGCAAGCTAGCATATTCTTCAGAACACTGAAGTGTTATAGGGGTTGTAACAAACCCTCTCAATCTTTATTGATTGTAAACTATACGGGGATCATAATAATATATGTACAGAACCGGTTGGGTCGCCTAATTAGTCGTTGCCAGTAAACCTATTCTAATATGAACCTTGCAAAAGGGTTTTGTGAACCGATAGTGAAGTTGAGAACCTAGTGTTGCAACATCAGTCCTATTATCAAGAAAAGTTCGTTTTTACTGTTCATGGTTACTGTTCATCGAAGTTCAAATCGATTTCGAGTTTTTGTGCAATTTATGAGTTGAAATCGATCAGAGTATGTTTATATAGTATAGTCGATCATGTTTGTATGGTTTGTTTTGTCAATTGCACTGTAATTTTCTTAAATTTAGAATTTTTGTTGATGTTTTTGTTCACGAGTTAACATGCACTGTAAATTGATCCAAAGTGTATCATTTTGTGTTTGTTTTTGAAATTCTTGCATTGTAATATGTTCTAGTATTGTAATCGATCATTTCTGCAAAGTTTCAAGACATTTGGACAATGTTTGGATCGAAAACATATGGAAAAATCAATTTTTGGGTCGATAAACGGAAGAACGCGCTAGATCTCTCAAACGCGCAAGTTCTTCGTGAAACGCGCTAGTTCGTCGTGAAACGCGCAAGATTCATAAGATAGAACGCGCAAGTTGAATGAATAAATTTTGGTCTAAAACGCGCACGTTTCGATCTGCGAGTTCTCCAAACGCGCTCATCAAAGCTAGCGAGTTTGAGGAGGAACGGTGGTTTGCGAGTTCTTCGACCTGCGAGTTTGAAGATTTAAGGAAATAATTCTAAGTGTTGAAACGCGCAAGAGTGGCTAGCGAGTTTAGTTCAAACGCGCAAGCTTTGATTTGCGACTTTGGGAAACGCGCACTTCACAGTTAGCGAGTTCTAGTGTGAACAGTGGTTAGCGAGTTTGCTTGCGAGTTTGCGTGCGAGTTTGTCTGGGAGTTTGCTTGCGAGTTTGTCTGCGCGTTTGCTTGCGAGTTTCCCAATCGCGCAAATCTCTACGAGTTTTATCAGTCTGCGAGTTTTATCAGTCTGCGAGTTTATTAGTCTGAGAGTTTTAGGGCTTGCGAGTTCAATAGTGACTTGCGAGTTCTGATACTTAGCCAAATTTTACGAAATCTCTGATTTTTTTTTAAGATTTCTGTATTTTTCTTGTGATTTCATATTGGATGAACGATCATTTTTTGTCAAGTTTTTTTTTGTGACAGGTATTCAAGATGGGATATTTTTCTGATGATGATGAAAAGAAGATTGAAGAGCTCAAAATGGAGAATCAAAGTCTTACTTCCTTCGTTGATTATTACAAAAAGAGGTCAAAACGATTTAATGATCAAAGGAAACTACTGAGAGAAGAAGTTAATGTCTTGAAGAAGATAAATGAAGATCTTCTGAAACAGACTTCTGGACTGAATGATGAGAAAATACTGAGTCTGGAAACTGAGAATACTGAGCTGAAAAATAAAATCTTTGACTTGGAATATCAGATTATCCAAATCCAGCAGCAAGCATCTGTTGAAAGCTATGAGGAGACGATTAAGAGTCTGGAAGATGCTAATGTTGAGCTTCAAAAGAAAATATCTGATCTGGAGAAAAAGATGGTTGAAGAAAGATCTGATTTTGAGACTAAAAAGAAAGGATTTGCAAAGAAGTTCTCAGATTTTTCTAGAAAATGTGCTGACGAGAAGAAGACGGTTGAGCTTAAATGAGTTAAACTTTCTCAACAAATCTCTGATTTTGAGAAAGTGATCATTATTGAAAGAGAAAAGTTTGCAAAGGATAAAAAGGAGATTGAGCAGAAGAATGTTGGGTTTTTCAAAGAGATATCTGATTAGAGAACAAATGTGGAAAAGGATTTTGAAGAAGAAGGAATTATTTTTGAGACTGAGATAAGGAAATTAACTACAAAGTTATCTGAACTATCTGAGAATGTGCTTATAGAGCAACAAACGAAATATGAATTCAAGACAAAGATTGATCTTTTTGTAAAAGAAAGAGACAGTTTCGCTTCAAAGATTAAAGAGTTTGAAAAGATTGTTTCAAAGGTGGTGGTGACTGAGCAGACGACTCCAGAGTCACAAATCCACACACCTCGAAATAATTCAGTTGATTTTAAAAAGACAGCCTCAAGCTCACACATGAAACTTGTTTCTTCAAGAAGGTTAGTCAATTCATTCAATCAGATTCGTACTTCTAATATTTTCTATGATCAACATGTAGATGGTTCGGGTACACAAAGAAGAAGAAGAAAATATCAAGAAGAGAAACTGGTATGGAAAGTGAAACCAGTGGATGATGATGAGAAGAATGATGAGAAAAAGGAAGAAAAGAAAGGAAAGAAGAAAGAAAACAAATCATTTGTGTCTGCATCAAATGCAAAGAAGAACAAAGTGCTTAAAGGTAAATCTGATCTTGCTTACTAGAGAGATCAAATGTTCAGGTTATCTAAGAAAATGTATTGTTCTTACTGTAATACATTTGATTTTGTTCATAAAGCTAGTGATCATTACTGGTATGGTTCTTATTCAGTTACTCCCATTCGAACTGCAACTAATATACATGGACCCAAATACAGTGGGTACCAAAACCGAAGATTGATTCTATGTTGCAGGCACCATAAGTCAAGGGGGAGTAAGAGAACGATGGCTCTTGAATAACACAGTTCAAGACCCGCATCTCAATGTCAAGAACAAGGCTTCTAAGTACAACAACTTAGAACCCGTACTTTAACGAAGTGTGGCTTCTGAATACTACAGTTCAGGACCCGGACTTCAATGCTGAAAGAGAAAAATACTCCCGGGCTGATATAAGATATTGTACTCTAATACTTCAACGAGGATATCAACCTTCAAGGGGGAGTACATATTTTTCTGAAATTTTTGCATCCGACAGATATGACGAACTACATTCCAAAAGGAGTTGTAGATCTCTATCATGTGCTTTATAACTGACATATTTTAGATGCATAATTTCAGGGGGAGTAAAAGGATTATGATTTCTGATTATTTCAGATCAGAACTCGTACTTTAAAAGTTTTATTGCTTTATGTCTTTTATTTTCTGTGAATAAAATTGTTTTTTACTAGACTTTGAGACTTATGCAGAATGAGAGAAGCTGACACGATCATATCTTAATGACTACAGCTGCCTGTATAAGAATTAAGATTGAGCGAAAAGGTAAATTTCTTATCTTAATCTCAAATGTATCTGAAAGAAGGAAAACTTTCAGGTATAGAAAACATGTTCTGAAATGTTCAAATCACTTTCCGATTCTTAAACAGATTTTATAATCTGGAAGTGTGATTTTAAATGTTTTTTTTATTTTATTTTTGTGCTTAATTGATAAATAAACCGTGTGTTTCCAAAGATAAATACTTGCGTATTGTCTTTTCTATATACTTTCAAGTATTCACACACACTGGTTTGAATCTTTCTTCAAAATGTTCTTATCACGTCTCTAAATTGAAACTATTTTTCTTCGATGATAAGACACCCCGTTTGTATTTCAAAGAATTTTGAGCGATATTTCATTTCGAAACGTTATTTCAAGAATGTCTATATTTTGTTTCGTATAGACAAATATCAATTATTCTTGACCATAAGCTTTAATTGCTATATCATTAATTTCTGATCATTTTCATACAATGTCAGATTTTCAAACAAGTCTTTTGCACTCATGTTTATTCATTCAATATACTTGTTTGAAAATACTTCAATGTTTAAAAATGCTCATATTTTCATGATTACTTTTTGAGCATACATTCATCTGATATTTGTATATGAGCTTTAACTGTTACAGTTAAACCATTTGTGCAACTCATGCTTTATAGGACTGGGTTCTTTGTGCTAGGAATTAACTAAACTTCTATGGATTCACGTTAACCAGTGTTTCCTACCCAAGAAGTTAATCTTTTAGTGATTGAGTGTGAGGAGTCAAAAAGAAATGAGTGTGGGTGTGATGAGGTAAAATGGAAAAGAGAGTTTGGTTAGTAGTGAGCTTATTGATTAAAAAAAAAAAGAGGGTGTGAGATCAGAGTAAAAGAATATCAAACTCTGCACCAACTACTTTCTGAGCCGGGCAACCACATTACTAATGCTTCACAATTTTTGGTGAACATTATTGAAACAGGCAAATAGCCCATGCCAACTCTTGCTTAAACCCCACCAACCACTCATTTTCTTCTCAAAAAGAAAATGTTTCACATTTTAAAGGGGACGCAACATATAATCTATCTGATTTTCATTTGAAAAATCTGGATATTGAAAAAGAAGGAAGTCTGCCCCGCCTTCGCACTTCAATCATGCACTTAGAGTCTTTGTTTATCTACTGTTGTCTCAGTGGTTTACACAATGTTGAGCCTTATTATAAAAGCAATTATTCGTGCTTAATTCTTTTTACACTTGCACGAACACACAAAGAATTCGTTTCTTTGTCATAACATTCATAGAAATTGCCTTTGTGGTATTTCGATGATTGGATGGAAGCCCTGGGGGAGTGAACATCAAAAAGCTCTTTTATATTGTGTATTCGTTACACACAGTGACTTTGTGTTACTGACAGGCATTTTAACTGATTCATTTATTGATTCAGGTGTTACATTCTTATTTTGTCCGGATTTGAAAAGATCTAGATGATTATCTTGGAGGATTGACAGAATCAGAGGCTCAGTATGTCAGATCAGAATAGTCAAAGACATTTCTTGGACGAAAAGTTTTGATGATCTAGATGTTCAAATCATCAAAAAGGGGGAGATGGTATAAAGAAATGTTAAAGTTTTTGAAGTTAAAGGGAGATGATATCAAAGAAATGACAAAGATTTAAAGTTTTGAAGACGATCAAAGAATTTCTGAAGTTTTGAGGAATTTTTCTTTGAAGATTATTTGCTAAAGTATTCGAGCTGATTCTGAAGATAATTTCTTTCCAAAGTCTGAAAGTGTTGTGTGAAAGTTTTGGGAAGATTGTTACTTGTTTGAAGAAAGCTTTGGAAAGAAGACCATCAAAGTAAAAGGGGAGATTGTTCAGACAGAGCTTAAAGTGAAGACTTAATGCTAAATCTTTCAACAATGATCTTGAATCCAAAGGGGGAGATTGTTAGAGCATAAATCTGTTGGATACAAGATCAAGAATACTGAAGGTCAAAGTTGTGAAGGTCAAATCTCATTAAAAGTCAAAGTCTCTTAATAAAAGTCAATGTTTTTGTATTTGTTGTTTTCTTGTATTAGATGGTAGTATAAATAGTTTTTCTATTTGTATTTGTAGTAGTTGGAAATTGAGAGAATTGTAATATCAGATTTGAGAGAATTCGGTTTTTAAAGAGAGAAAGACTTTTAGAGAGAGAAAGTGTATTTCTTGAGAATTCAAGTAATCAAACAGGTAATTGTTGTTGTTAATCTTGTTTGTTTGATTAATATTGATTAGAAACTAGATTCAGGGACACACAAGATAGAGCAAGATCATGGTATAATTCATTGCAGCCTAATTCTATTGAAACATGGAATGACATGGCTGAAAGATTTTTAAAAAAATATTTTCCACCAACACGAATGCTAAGTCCAGAAATGAGATAAGCATGTTTAGACAAATGGACGATGAAGCTATTCCGGATGATTGGGAAAGGTTTAAAGAGTTGTTGAGTCTGAAATATGCTAAGTCTGGATAGTGCTGCTGAGAATTGAAGATTACTACTGCTGAAGACATTTGTACTGCTACTTGAAGAGATTACTACTGCTAGTAGTATTAGTACTGATTGAATAGTTAGTACTGCTAAGAGTGTTAGTATTGCTAGAAAGTTAGTACTGCTGATGATAAGAAGATATTGTTAGAAGAATTAATGCTGCTTATGTTGATAAAGATGGTTTGTTGCTTTAAGCGAAAGACAAGGAGCTGAAGATAATTATGGAATGGATACTGAAGATCAACGATACTTTAATAATTATCTTGTAATCTGTTTTGTATATAAAGTCTAGAAGTATTAGATTATTTAGAAATATACGTCTTTTGTTTTCTAAGAGAGAATTAGCGTCAAGATTCTTAGTGATCCTTTCATTAGAGAAGTATTGAACGTCTGTTGAGCCTGTTCAACATATTGAGGCTTTGTGTGTAATCATCAAGTTAATTCAATATAACTTGTGATTTGAATTCATACACTGTTTCATTGATTTCTTGTTAAAGTGTTATTCTGCAACTTCTTTAACAAAGTTTCTGAGTGTTTATTTAAATTCTTGTTTTGAATTTCAATCCTGACAAGTGGTATCAGAGCTAGAGGAACTCAGAAATCAATAATCATCATGGACGGATCAAACGACAATGTTCTTGTTTCAAAGGTTTCCATGCTCAAACCTAATGATTTTGACATGTGGAAAATCAGGATCAGGCATTATATACTTCTTACAGACTACTCATTGTGGGACATCATTGAGAATGGCCCCTCCAATGAAGGAGAGATGGGAGCAGATGGCAAGAGACCTCTACCAAAGACTGATGGAGAAAGAAAGATAAGGCAGACTGAGATGAAAGCCTTGAGCACTCTGCTCTTGGCAATTCCTAATGAATATCAACATCAGTTTCGCAACTGTGTTGATGCCAAAATCTTGTGGAATGCCTTGGAGAAGAGGTTTTCAGGTACCAAAAGCACTAAGAGAAATCAGAAAGAAATTCTCAAGCAACAATATGAAAATTTTTTGTCTACAAAGAATGAGTCTATGACTCAAACCTTTGATAGGTTTAACAAGTTGATTAGAGAATTGGCCACTATTGATGTCAAGATGGATCAGGATGATGTCAACAGAAAGTTTCTAAGATCTTTTGGTGAAGAATGGATAATGTATACAGTATCCTTCAGGCAGAATGATAATCTGGAAGATAAGGTTGATCTCAAGGTGTTTGAAGCAGAGGTTGAATCAAAGAAGAAGCCATCTGGATATTCTCACAATATTGCTCTCATATCATCTACTACTAATTCTTCTGCTAATACAGAATCAGTTAGTGCTGCTTATGGATCAAAACAGGATGGATCCAATGATTCTGTTTTGGAAGCTTTTCTTGTTAGCCATGCTAAATCTTCTCTTATCAATGACCATCTGGAGCAGATCAATGTTGATGATCTTGAAGAGATGGACATCAAGTGGCAAATGGCAATGCTCACCATGAGAATCAAAAGATTCATTAAAAGAACAGGAAGAAACAACTTTGCCATGAGAAGAGAAGATGGTGCTGGATTTGACAAATCCAAGGTGGAATGCTATAAGTGTCATAAACTGGGGCACTTTGCAAGAGAATGCAGAGGAGAAATTTCTCAACAGCATGGGAGCAACAATCAACAATCAAAGTCCACAAACTTCAACAACAACAGGAACTCATCTCAAGCACTTGTCTCACAAGAAGGAATGGGCTTTGATTGGAGTGATCAAGCTGATGAGGCAATCCAGAATCAAGCATTGATGGCTGAGGTTTCAGAGTCTTCAAGCACATCAATTCCCACAGAGGCAAAATCTAAACTTTGCTATAAAGCCTGTCTTGAAACTGTTAGAAAGTACAGGGATCACAATCAGAGCATGTGTGATGATCTTAAAAGGTTGGAGAAACATAGGAGAGAGTCTAGTTTGATCATTGTGAATTTTGAAGAACAGATCAAGGCATATCAAGCCAATGAACTTCAACATTCATATGATCACAACTATTGGAAGTGGGAGAAGAAGGAGTTAGAGATTAAGCTAGAGAAGGCTAGAGAGGAATGTGAGAAAGTTAGGAGTGAATTTGAGAAGGCCAAATTAGACATTGAGAAATATTCCAATGCTTCTAAAGCAATGGAAACTTTACTCAAAACTCAAGTTCATGACAAACTAAAGAGAGGTTTAGGTTATAACAACACCCCTCCACCTTACAATAACAACTATATTCCACCCACCTCAGACCTCTTAGAAAGTCAAGATAATAAGGACTTACCTACAGGAGCCACTGAAGTAGATCCACTAGACAAAGTAGTGATTGAAGTAGAGTCTGAAGAAGAGAACACTGAGAATAAGAATAAGAAAGACCAGAAAGAAATTTCCCTAGAAAACCATATTCCTACAAATGAGAGGGGGGGGGGTAAACCATTTGTCAAGAGTGAGAAAGTGGAGATGTCTAAGATAGGAAACGAGAATGTTAAGAGTGAGAAAGCTAAGACCTCTAGGAAAGAGAAAAAGAGTAAGAATGTAGAAACTACCAGGAAAGGGAAGGAAGAGGTACAGGGAGTTCACTATATGCAAACTACTGTTGTAAATCCCTGTACTTGTCAACAGACCAAACCCCATCAACATGATAAAATAAGGGGAAATCAGAGAAACAGAAATAACCAGTGGGCTCAAAAACAAGGAATTGATCTTAGCAAAATCAATAGACCAAAGCCTTGTTTTATGTGTGGCAAGTTGAATCATTTAGCCAAACACTGTTATTTCAATCCTGTTAACCAAAGAACTTCTTTTCAAAGACAAACACGAAATTCTGTTGGTTATAGGAAGCAATCAAGACAATCAAGGAACCACATGGCTGATAATGTGAGAACAGCACCAATGAAATTTGACACTGCAAAATCTCATATTCAGAATAAGTTTGCTAAAGCAGAAAAAAATACCCCAAGCAAATCAAGGAGTAACTCAAAGAATAGGAAAGCAAACAACTTTGTCAAAATTTGGGTTCCAAAAGACACTAAACCTGTTAGTACTGCTACATCAAATGGTACTGCTAACAGAAATAGTGCTGCTGATAGCAATACTACTGTTGACCAAGTTAGTACTGCTAATAAAGTTAGTACTGCTGACCAAGTTAGTACTACTAATAAAGTTAGTACAGCTAACAAGGATAGTACTGCTGACCAAGTTAGTACTCCAGTGAAGAAGAGATGGGAGCAGATGGCAAGAGACCTCCACCAAAGACTGATGGAGAAAGAAAGATAAGGCAGACTGAGATGAAAGCCTTGAGCACTCTGCTCTTGGCAATTCCTAATGAATATCAACATTAGTTTTGCAACTGTGCTGATGCCAAAATCTTGTGGAATGCCTTGGAGAAGAGGTTATCAGGTACCAAAAGCACATACCACTTGTCAGGATCGAAATTCAAAACAATAATTTAAATAAACACTCAGAAACTTTGTTAAAGAAGTTGTGGAATAACACTTTAACAAGAAATCAATGAAACAATGTATGAATTCAAATCACAAGTTATATTGAATTAACTTGATGATTACACACAAAGCCTCAATCTGTTGAACAGACTCAACAGACGTTCAATACTTCTCTAATGAAAGGATCACTAAGAATCTTGACGCTAATTCTCTCTTAGAAAACAAAAGACGTATATTTCTAAATTATCTAATACTTCTATACTTTATATACAAAACAGATTACAAGATAATTATTAAAGTATCGTTGATCTTCAGCATCCATTCCATAATTATCTTCAGCTCCTTGTCTTTCGCTTAAAGCAACAAACCATCTTGATCAACATAAGCAACAATAATTCTTCTAGCAGTATCTTCTTATCATCAGTGTTATCCCAGTTTAATCTAGTTGATAATTAACACACAAACACAATAAGATCAAGAGATATAAAGATCAGAATAACCTACCAATCCCTTGAATAAACAGTTAAACCTTGTGTGTTCTTGATACCCTTGAATACAGAGAAAACGGCTACCTCTCTCTAAAAAATATTAAAACCTAAATAACTAAAACTTTAAATACCTAGGCCATATGGGCGTTCTAATGGCTTGAGGCCCAATAACTAATAACTATTAATCTATTACAATTTAAACCCTCTAACTTTAACTATCAAATAAATACATTTTAGACCCTTTAATCTTGAATACAATTATGATCCAACAATCTCCCCCTTTGGATTCAAGATTAAAAAAAATTTTGACAATAATCTTCAGGTCTTCACTTTTCTTCAGATATGACGTTGATAGCTTCAAAACTGCAAAACTTCAAAACTTCAAAACTTGATATCTTTAAAAAATCTTGAAATCTTTGAAAATCTTCAGCAGTCTTCAGATTATATTCTCCCCCTTAATATATTCTCCCCCTTTTTGATGAGTGGTGAGAATCATCATCATCAAAACTTGTCAAAACAATCTCCCCCTTTATGGAAAAATCTCCCCCTTTGTCTTTATAGACTTCAATTTAGCACTTTCTTCATGTATCGAGCCCTGTGTGGAAATAAGAGCAGTCTTCCCAGATGGAAAGAGTGATTATTTCAATCTTTTCAGATTAAAATAGAAAGTAGTAACCATTCGAATCTTTTCAAATTCAAATAGTTTAAGAGTTGTAACCCTGAATCAACAAATGACTCGGTTAGAATGCCTGTCAATGACACAAAGTTACTATATAAGGAGTTGGTTTTGATGTTGACTCCCCAGGTCTTCCATTCAATCATCGAATAACACATGGTTATCTATGAACGTTCTGACAGAAAACAAATTTCTGTGTGCTCGTACATGTGTATGAAAAACTTTAAGCATAGATGATTGCTTTTCAATATAGGCTCAATGTATGTAAACTTGTTGAGACAGCAATAAATTATACAAAGACTCAATGTGCATGAGAAAGATTCGAAGGTGGGGCAACTTTCCTTCTTTTTCAATATTAGTATCTTCCAAAGGAAGAACCAATAGCGTATGTGCTGCTTCCCCAGAAAATATGAAACATTCTCTTTGTGAGAAAAGAATGAGTAGTTGGTGGGGTGGTATGCAAGAGATGGCATGGGCTAGTTGTCTATTTCAATGATGGTCACCAAAGAATGTGAACCAATCAGATTATGTGGCTGCCCGGCTCAGAAAGAAGTTTGGTGCAAAGTTTAATATTCTTTTACTCTGTTCTCTCACCCTCTTTCTTTTAATTCTCACTTCTAACCAATCTCTCTTTTCCATTTTACCTCTTCACACACCAACACTCAAATCTTTTTGACCCCTCTCCCCTAAATCACTCAGGGAATACTTCCTGAGTAGGAAACACTGGTTATCGTGAATCCATGGAAGTTCTGTTAAGTTCTCACACTGAATCCCATGTATTTTCCTAAAAGAACATGTTGTTCAACAATATTTTGTACATGAAAGCACAAAGGAATACAGTTACATGAAGAATAAAAAATTGGAGAAGTCAAAACAGTTGTGTTTGACGATGCAATTATCCCCCTCAAACTAAAAAGAATTTGACAATTAAGCTCTAAGGAGTTTTTCACTTAAGCTTTTTAACAAGTATGCTCCCCCTTAACTGAATAATTTTTTTTTATAAAGATCAGAAAAAATAAATAAAGCACTGAAGTGCGGGTTTTAATCAGATGTGATTAGAACCATAGTCACTTGACAAACCTGCATAAAATAAAAGAAATAATGGTAATCATTTGTGGAAATGATTCCTCTTTCGTTAGTAACAGTTGAAGAATAAGACACAAGATCAAGATTTAGAATACTCCCCCTAGAATCATGAGTAAGGTCTAAGACATGTTCAACATACCAAGTTTGTTGATTAGAAATTGGAATCGCTTTTCATCCAACGACTTTGTGAAAAGATCAGATAACTGGAAGTCAGTTTGAACAAAGTTCATTTCAATATCACCTTTTTCTACATGATCCTTGATAAAGTGATAGCATACATCAATATGTTTACTCTTCGAATGTTGTACCGGGTTAGCAGTTATAGCGATTGCGCTCTTGGAATCACAATAAATAGGAACACGCTTGTAGTTGTATCCAAAGTCCCTTAACTGTGTTTTCATCCAGAGGACTTGAGAACAACAACTACATATTCAGCCTCGGCAGTGGATGTTGAAACACAGTTTTGTTTCTTTAAGGTCCAACTCACAAGTTTGTCACCTATAAATTGACATGATCCAGAGGTGCTCTTCTGATCTAGCTTACATCCTGCATGATCAGCATCTGTAAAGGCGGTTAGATCAAAACGAGAATCCTTTGGATACCAAAAGGCCTAGATTAGGAGAGCCTTTGAGATATCTAAGGATTCGCTTAACAGCAGTTAAGTGCGACTCTTTAGGAGTAGACTGATATCTCGCACAAAAACATGTGGCATACATTATATCTGGGCGACTTGCAGTCAGATAAAGTAAAGAACCAATCATGCTACGATACACCTTTTAATCAACAAGTTTCCCGGAGGGATCTGCGTCTAAGAGTGTACCAATAGCCATTGGTGTTTTTATTACTAAACTATCTGACATATTGAACTTTTTCAAGATATCTTTTTTGTATTTAGCTTGATTAATAAATATGCCGTCGGGTAATTGCTTTACTTGTAATCCAAGAAAGAAATTCAATTCACCCATCATCGACATTTCAAACTTTGTTTCCATTATCTTTGAAAAGTTCTTACAAAATTTCTGATTTGTCGACCCAAATATTATGTCGTCAACATAAATCTGAATGAGAATCAAGTCCTCACCTTGCCTTTTAAGAAATAAGGTTGTATCAACTGTGCCTTTCTTGAAACCAGAAGCAAGTAGAAATTTAGTGAGAGTTTCATACCAGGCTCGCGGTGCTTGTTTAAGACCATACAGTGCTTTGTCTAAAACATAGACATGATCAGGGTGATGAAGATCAACGAAACCTTCAGGTTGAGACACGTAGACCTCCTCATGCAAAACGCCGTTCAGGAAAGCTGACTTTACATCCATTTGATAGACTGTAAAGTTTTTGTGCGCTGCATTGGCTAAGTAGATTCTGATGGCTTCGATTCTTGCAACTGGGGCGAATGTTTCGTCATAGTCAATGCCCTCTTGTTGACAATACCCTTTGGCGACCAAACGAGCTTTGTTTCTCACAACTACTCCAGCTTCGTCTTTCTTGTTTCTGAAAACCCACTTTGTTCCTATAACAGATTTACCTTTAGGTAGTGGGATCAAGCGCCATATCTTGTTCCTTTCGAATTGTAGAAGCTCGTCTTGCATAGCAGAAATCCAGAAGGGATCACGTAGAGCTTCAGCTGCTTTCTTTGGCTCTAAGGAACTAAGGAAGCTTGAAAACATGCAGAAGTTGGCAAATGCGGGATCTTGTCGTGACACCGATTTGTACGTCACCTATCACGTTGTCCAGGGGATGATCCTTAGTCCAACAATGTGTGCTTGGTAAGGCTTCAACTGTTTGTTGCGTATTTGACGCATCGTTGTCATCATACACTGCAGGTTGCTCCATATATGTACTCGGGACATCTTGTACTGGTGTTTCTGATACTGAAGCTTCTGGACTAGCAGTTGAAGTAGTCGTGACTTCCTTTCCAGAAGAGCTATCTGTAGAGACAGATTCAGCATTAGTAGAGTCAGAAACTAATGGTTGAGTTGTACCTGATGGAGATGAAGTTTCAGTGACTTCTTTTTCCGACGGTCTAGACATGTCTTTAGAAATAGTAGGGACCTCCGAACTTGTTATTGATGTAGATATGTCTTTATCAAAGTCTGCACATATATCATCAAAGGTATCAATAAACAATAAATCTAACTCAGATGAAGTAGAGTTAGAGTTTGAAGAAGTGGATCCTTTAGTAGTTGGTTCTATTCTGGATTGAATAGAATCTTTGTCCTTACGACTGAGTTCTGAACTGTTGTGTCCAGAAGTCCTTGTAGAATTCTCATCAAAGGGGACATTCATGCTCTCAACAACCGTCTTAGTTCGAATAATGTAAATTCGATAAGCTTTGGATGTTAGAGAGTATCCATCGAGATATCTTTCATCCGCTTTCTTATCAAATTTTGATAGTCCTTGACGCTCTTTAAGAATGTAACACCTGCAACCGAAAACACGAAAGAATTTGATGTTAGGTGTACGAGTGTTGATTAACTCATATGTTGTTTTATTAAATCGATTTATCACAATGGTACGGTTCTGAGTAAAACATGTTGTAGCGACTGCCTCGGCCCAAAGGTACATGGGTAGATCTGAATATGCAAGCATAGTACGAGCTGCTTCAACAAGCGTGCGATTCTTCCGTTCAACAATGTCGTTCTGCTGTGGAGTGTAGGCTGCGGAGAAGTTGTGTGAAATCCCCACAGAAGTAAGATAACTCTTCAGGGTGTCATTCTTGAACTCCATGCCATTATCGATGTGAATGGTTCGAACTGGCAGTTGAAGACATACCTGGATGCGCTTGATAAAAGCGATGATCAATTTTGGCGCATCTGACTTGTTGCGAAGAAACTCGAGCCATGTATACCTTGAGTAGTCATCTATCATTACCAACACGTATTTCTTTCCGTTGATAGATGCGGTTCGCATTGGGCCACAAAGGTCCATATGAAGGAGTTCCAGTGCAGATGAGGTCGATGAATTAGATTTGGACTTGAATGAGCTACGCTTCATTTTGCCCAACTCACATGCGGAACAAAGTGAGTCTTTTTCGAACCTCATTTCCGGTAGACCTTTGACCAGACCTTGTCTTTGTAGCTTCGCTATAGATCGAAAATTCTGATGAGACAAGCGTCGATGCCACGTCCACGATTGTGCCTTAGTTGCTTTGGCTAGTAGACATACTGGACGTGTGGCAGACAGTGTAGGAAAATCTACGTAGTATAGATTTCCATGGCGCTCAGCTTTGAAGACTTCGTAACCATCGGGATCATCTAGATAGCAATGAGTGGTTGTGAAGCGGACTTTATATTTCATGTCACAGAAGTGACTGGTACAAAACAGATTGTGATCAAGTCCTTCAACATATAACACTTTTTGAATCTTCACAACACCGTTATTGAGCATTCCATATCCTCTGACGTGGCCTTCGGCTTCAGAATTGGCAAATCTAACTGCTCTAGCAGGCTCCTCCACATAGTTATGCAAGATGTGCTTGAATCCTGTCATGTGGCGTGAACATCCGGAATCTATTACCCACAATCGACAGGCCTGCAAAAGAGACAATTAGTTTTGCTTAGGCACCCATATCAGGATGGGTCCTTCGCGGTTAGCATCAAGCAACTCAGGAATATCATTTGGTTTGACTTTCACTCTCCATTCATAACGCGATTTTGGAACCCATTTCCAAGCCATCTTAACATTTAATTCCTGAAAGTGTTTTTTAGAAGTAGGATTGGCAACCTCAACACGATACACTTTGGGTTGTGCGGAAGAATTAGAATTAGAATTAGACTTAAGGTGCAGTTTAGCTTTTCTCTTATTCTGTTTGGACTTTGGAGGGGAGTAGTATTTGAATGAGTTATCCCAGCAGTGTTTGCAATATAGATTCTTTAGAGCAAAATTCATAAATTTAGATTTATCGGAACAAACCTTACATTCATGTTCATCAAAGGAATTACTTTTCAAAATAACACTATCTGAAGTAAAAAAATTTGAAGCAAAAGTGTCACTAGATAACCTATCATTCTTATTCAAACTACTATCTTTATTCTTCTTACTCCTCCCAACTCCATTTCCTTTTATATCTGAAACAAAAACAGGAACCTTGTTAATCTCTAACTTAGAAGGTGGTTCTTTTCTAGTGCTATTTGAAGTCTCACCCTTTTCAAAAATACTCGGTGGATATTCAGGACAATCAGAGTAAACAACTGAAGGTTTTGTAAGAGCATTAAATTCTGGATTGGTTCTTACCTTCCAGCTTGGATCATTGAACATCTGTTTATCATTTGAAGCATTTTTAAACAAAGTAATCTTCAAATCATTGATTTCTGTGCAAAGCTCTTGATTTTCTTTCAAAGATTTTTCAAGTTTAAACTTGAGATCAAAGTTTTCATCTTCAACCTCATCAAGAGATTGTTGCAGCAGATCAATTTGCTTCATCAATTCAGATGTATGATCACTCACATAATTCGACCCCTTTAAATCAGAAACAGGATCAGAGTTTGAAGCATTCATCATTTCAGAGAAAAGATCTCTTCAGTCATGGACGCAATAAACTTCGTTTTATCATTTTGAACACAAGATTCATTCGTGGTAGCAGTTTCTTCTTCAACCTCTTCAACAAGTAAAGGATTAGAAGCAATGGGATTTGAGACTGATGGTATAGTAGATGAATCAACATCCGATTCATACTCATCATATTTGCATGCAGTCTCAGGTGGAACTATGTTGGTGCTTACTGATTCTTTAGAAGGTGTGGTAAATAGTGATTCAAACTCAGTAAATTCGATCTTTCGAGTCTCATAGCTTTTATTCAAATCACCATATGTAAAACCAACTGATTTAAAAAGATTTTGAGAATCAGTGTCACCAGACTTGTTCTTTCCCATTTCTTCTCGACCTTTGGTCTCTTTAGAAGGTTTAGGAGAACTTGCTTCAACAAAAGTAGCACGAATTTCAGGAATGGGTCTGATTGCGGAGCCAAATTTATCAAAGTTATATAGGTGCTCCGGTGCCTTTTCAAAATTTCGTTAGTTGGCACACCCAAACCTGGTTTTAGTTTCGTCTTGGAGTTTATTGGTCAACAGATTTAATGTTTGCTCAGTCTGACATCGTTTCATATTAATATCCTCCAGTTGCTTGATTTTGGTGAAAGCTTCATTTCTTTCTTTATAACAAACTTCAAATCTGATTTGAAACTCACCCTTTTCAGCATTAAGATTCACAAGATCCGTTTCTAAACCAGATATTTTTTCTTTTAAAGACGCTTTTTCAGCTTTTAAATCATCCTTTTCCTTTTCTTTTTCTTCCACAACAACTTTTAATATAGCATTTTCATCACGAAAGCTTAAGACAGATTGATGTGCAGAGCTAAATTTAGCTTTCAGTAAAGCAAATTCATCTTTCATACCATGTATTTGGGCCATTAAATATTTAATAAGTTCAGAATTGTCACCTACCTCAGAGTTTGCATCTTTGGATTGTGTCTCAGAGTCTCCATCGTCACCATCCAGCTTTGCCATATAAGATACTTGGGTGAAGTGCGCTTGCTCCTCATCATCGGAACTTTGGAACAGCCAGTTTTCTTCTTCAGCCATCAGCACTTTTCCTTCTTCAGCTTTCTTGGCAATAAGTGACTTTCTTGCGTAGTACTCTGAGTTCTTTACCTTCTTGAACTTGCAGTCTCTTGAGAAGTGCCCAAATTTGCCACAGTTGTAGCATCTTCCTGGTTCATCCTTTCGTTCTTCTTGATTCTCCTCTCTCTTTACTTCTCTCCTATCTTCCTTCCTGTCTTATCTTCCTTCCTCTCTCCTTCCATGTCGCGGCTTGTATCGCATTTCAGACTTCTCTTTCTTGTATCCATCATACTTTGGCTTTGAGTAGAATCTTTTCTTGCCAAAGCTCTTCTTAAATCGTCGTGTGATTAGAGTTAAGTCCTCAGAGAACTTCTGAATATCTGGATCTGAATCAATTTCCAGTTCTTCATCGCTTGAAGCAGAGTCAGAGTCAGTAACTTCGGTAACTAGAGCTTTAAACACCTTTTTTTTTGACCTTGCAGAGGATACATGCCGGCTATGAGAGCCACGGAGTCCTTCAGATTATTAGACTCGTTATTGATAGATCTCACCTCATCCTCATGTTGAACAAGAGTAGAGAAGATATCAGTGACATTTTCTTGAGCCATATTCTTGGACATCTGGAGGTTGATGGCAAAGTTCTTCCACTCTGGATTCAGATTCTTGATGAACTTGTAATTTATCTCAGAAGCAGATTTAGCAATATTGTTCCTCCGTAAGTCATTGAGAATGATGTTATACCTGTTGTAGGTATCTAGTAGTAGCTCTCCTTCTTTTGCATTAAATCCCTCGTAAGCATTTATGCATAGATTCTGCTTAGCTTGGATAGAGGCTTCACTTCATTCAAACTGTCTTGCTAGTTCGTCCCAGATTGCTTTAGCGGTGCTCAGACTGTCTACACGATTGTAGATGTCGTTTGGGATTGCCATTGTCAGATAGATTAGAGCCTCTTCTTCTATCTTATACTGTTCTTTCTGCTTTTCAGTGAAGAACTGATAAGGTTTAGGAACCTCTCTGTCAGGGATTTCTGGAGAGGTTTCTGTTGCAGCTTGACCCTTTACTGTGATCATTGGAGTTTGTGGACCATCAATGATTGCTTTCATGAATTCTCTGTTCTTGTGATTCAGAAACTGGATCATTCTGGTCTTCCATTGCTGATACTCATTAGCCATAAGGACAGGAGGTTTGACCTGAGAGCCCATTGAGAGAAAATGATTCGACAACCTAGCTGTATGGTTAGTAATCAAACTTTTCTATACCAAGACAATCAACTAGATGAGTTCGTTAGAATCAAAATAAAAGCTACACTAAAAAAATTTCAGAAAAAAATGAATTTCCAAAAATAATTAAATGCAGTCCTCTCAATCAGTGTAAAGCTTCAAATAATACTGAACAGACTATGAAAATCTTACGAAAAAAATTTTTCCACAAAAGTGAACAGTGAAGTGAACCGTGCTCGCGTGAACAGTACTTGCGCAAAGTGAAGGTTTGCGTATCAAGTGGGTTGCGCAAAGCAGAGGTTTGCGCGTCTAGTGGGTTGCGCAAAGTTGAGGTTTGCGCGTCTAGTGGGTTGCGCAAAGTTGAGGTTTACGCGTCTAGTGGGTTGCGCAAAGTGAGATTCGACTGGTAACTTGCTTAGATTGGTAAGATGTAGGACCGGTAACTTGTAAAGACCGGTATAACTACTAAGACCGGTAATGCTAAGGACCGATAAAGTGTTCGACCGGGGTGAACTGAGTGTGTACCGGGTGATCGGGGTGGTGTTAGGACCGGTATAGAGTTCGACCGGTATTAATTTGACCGATAGAATATATTGACCGATAAAAGATATAGACCGATAAAATATGTTCGGCCGATAAAAGGTGCTATGACCGGTAAAGTGTTCGACCGATATATTCTTGGCCAACCCAGAATGTCGATAAGCAGCCCAGAAAATTACCCAGAAATCACACAGAAACACAGAAATTGAATTCAGAAATCAGACTTTTTTATCCACTAGCATGCATCGATCACAACATAATCAAAGTTAAAGATGAAGTTCAACTTTCCAACTTCAATTTTAAGAGCACAATGTCGATATTCATGCAAACCCAGAAAACACAAAATCAATAAATTCAATCACTTGATAATTCTCAAAGCAATTAATCAATCAGATAGTGTTCAATAACGCAAACCACACCTAATCAGATCAATCTTAAACATAAACGCACATAGATTCATGAAATCAGATGAATAGTAAAAAAAATTCGATGAACAGTAACTTTCATGAATAGTAATCGATGAATAGTAATATAAAAAAAATTGATCATTTAGGCTCTGATACCACTTGTTATCCCAGTTTAATCTAGTTGATAATTAACACACAAACAAAATAAGATCAAGAGATATAAAGATCAGAATAACATACCAATCCCTTGAATAAACAGTTAAACCTTGTGTGTTCTTGATACCCTTGAATACAGAGAAAACGGCTACCTCTCTATAAACAATAATTATGAATATGAATAATAATGAGAGGATTAACCCTAAAACCTAAATTAACTAAAACTTTAAATACCTAGGCCATATGGGCTTTCTAATGGGCTTGAGGCCCAATAACTAATAACTATTAATCTATTACAATTTAAACCCTCTAACTTTAACTATCAAATAAATACAGTTTAGACCCTTTAATCTTGAATACAATTATGATCCAACAATCAGCAGTACTAACTTTCTAGCAGTACTAACTTTGTTGGCAGTACTAACTCTCTAAGCAGTACTAACTATTCAAGCAGTACTAATACTACTAGTAGTAGTAATCTCTTCAAGTAGCAGTACAAATGTCTTCAGCAGTAGTAATCTTCAATTCTCAGCATCACCATCCACACTTAGCATATTTCAGACTCAACAATCTCCCCCTAACTTAACTTTTGAAATCAAGAAGTTAAGTTCTTCAAAATAGGATCTTCATGATGCTTTCAAAACTACTGCTCAACTTCCCAGATCAGGATCCAAACCTCCACTATCAAGATACCATGTTTGATGATGCCCATAGACCTGTAGACATAAACAAATTAGTCCTTTGGAACCTGCTTTGAGGTGGGTCCTTTAGGGTTAGAAGAAGAAGAATGATTGATCTGACTATATCTTTCGATACGGTCCTTTGGACAGTCTTTGGCCAAATGAAAAATGTCACCACAGTTGTAACACTTTTTGTAGATGAATCTTTTCTTTGGTTCAAGAGAGACAGCTTTTATCTTTCCTTGAGGTTTGGGTTTTAGAGGTTTAGAGGAAGGAGGAACAGAATAGATGAACGGGACGTGAGGGTTATGGGGTACCGATCCAAGGATTCCCTTTTCAGAAGAAGAAGGGTTGACAGAGATTCCTTTGGACTTCTTTATCTTAAAGGCTCTAGGTATGAATTTCGTTGAGTTCATTGGAGATTTACCTTTTGAAGAAGGTGTAATATTTCTTTTGTTGGGAAGGTCAACAACAACGGATTTTCCTTTAGAAAGAAAAGAAGCCTTTTTAGGAGGGGGAGGGGGAGGGGGAGGAGGAGGAGGAGGAACCTCTTTTAGTTTTAAGGACATAAGAAGATCATTAACAGGCTTGAAAAACTCATTTGAGTCTTGATCTTCTTTTAGAAGAGGCTTGGAAGATTTGGCAGACACGAAGATGCCAAACTTTCTTGAATCACGAAGATCCATGGAATAAACCGAGTTAAAATCATTCCAATCAGAAGAATATGAGGGTGGTTTAGAAGAAAGAGGAAGATTTTGAGTACAATAAGGAACATTTTCAGAAGGAGTAAAAACAGCATCCTGTTTCCAGTAACCTAAGCCAAATGTTTCACCAACAGCTTGATCTTGAAAAAATTTCTCAAGGTTTTTAGAAGAGGTGTTCCATTTGTTTAAAGTTTCTTGTTCTTTCTGAAGATTCTTTAGAAGCTTGTTCTTCTCTTTGGCTAACACATAGTTTATAGTCTTCAAATCTTCTAGCTCAGCTTTTAGTTTATCAAAATGTTTTAGCTGAACTAGAGAATCCTGGAGTTGAGAAGAGAGACTTTATTTGAGCATTGGCTCTTTTCTTTGCATCTTTTTCGTTATGAAAAAGTACAGTTAGAGAATCAAATGCCTCAATCTTCTCTTCATCAGAGAGAGAGTAGAAGGGATGTACCTGAGAAGAAGAAGAGGAACACTCAGCTGTGAAGTCCATCCTTGAGCAGGAGTCTTTTGGTTCTTCATCAAGTTTGGCCATGAGGCATTTACTTGATACTTCCTTTTCGCTGTCTGAGGTAGGTTCTTCTGCCCAGTCAATAGTTTCTGCCATTAAGCATTTGCCTCTTCTTTGAGAGTTGAAATTTTCTTCCTTTCTCTCTTTTGTATTTGGCTTTATATTTGTCAGCTTTGTCGGAGAGTTCTTTGAATGATGAAGAAGGAGAGGATTTTCTAGGATGCGATCTACCTGTAGAATTAGATCTGAAATTTCTTCTTTTAGAAGAGTTAGAAGAATTAGATTTAGAGATCCTAGGAGGATTGCTTCTACACTCAGATGCAAAATGGTATTTCTTACCACATGCATAGCAATCTTCCTTGGATTTGTTCAAGGAGTTTCTAGAGGAAGAAGAAAATTTTCTGTTGCTTTGAAAATTGTTAGAGTTCTTTCTGAACTTAGAAAAATTTGCAAGCATACTCATCTCCTCCGTCAAATGATCGACAGAGGGGTCTTCTCCTTCATCATCAGCTTCACTAACATAAGCCTCCGAGAAATGATTTGGATTTTCACGACTTTCTCTATCAGAATCATCAGAAGGATAGGTTATGCGAGGAACGCACATAGATTTCTTGGAGCCATCACTGATAAGAGCCATAGAGGGGGGCTCTTATCTCTTTGAAGATGGGTTTGTTCGTGATTATGGAACATACCATAGAGAGAAGTGAGAGGTAGACTTTCCAAGTCCTTGGATGTCTTAATGCACGTGGAAAGGTTATTCCAAAAATCTGGAAGACCATCCATAAATTTGCATACGACTTTCTCATTATCATAAAGTTTTCCAACAAATTTTAACTCGTTTAAGAGACTGTTAAAACGGTTGTAGTAGGAGGGAAGAGATTCTCCCTTTTCATGAGAAAAGAATTCGTATCTACGAACACGAGAGATTTTCTTAGATTTCTTTACTTCATTTGTACCTTCATACAAAACACATAGGGGCGTCCATATTTCTTTTGCAGTTTTAAGGCTGACAAGAGATTGATACACTTCATCAGGAAGAGATTGAGTGATAATGGCTCGCACTTTGGAGTCGAGTCCAATAGTGCGTCTATCTTCATCCGTGAATTCTTTTGTCTTTTTCATAACATATCGACCAGTGGCAAAAGTTCTTTCCTCCTCTGACGAGTCATCGAAAACTAGAAAAAGAGTGTCATTTTCTTTTTCTTTATCTTTAGGGGTTTTGACAAATTTATCCCAGACTTTTGGGATTAGAGGACCTTCACTAAGAATGGTTAGAAAACGACTGTCAGCTCCTTCCAAGAAGAGCATCATCCTACTTTTCCATAAGGAGAAGTTGTTCGAATTGAACTTAGGAGGTTTGACAGTAGATCCATTGTCAGAACTTGTTGATCTGGTTGAAATCTGATGAAAACTAACAACCTGCTTGAAATCTGCAAATGTGAAGTCTTGAGATAAAAGCGTGAGTAGCAAGGTGCTACCTCCATCCTTTATATAGTATCCAATGTAATGAGTACAAAGGACATAGAGAAGTAAAGGCATGGGTGGTTGAGATATTGACAATAAATTATAAGATATTTGATGTGATTTATCGCAATACAAAAGATAACTTTTGTACTATGAAATTACAATATCTATATAAAATATTCATGGGAAAATCTTTTTGAGATCAATTTGAAAATAAACGTCTCAATCACATTTAGACCAAGTGTATATCTTCTCAAAGAAGGAAGCTTCCATTCCCATTGTCAAAAGATCATTGGAAATGAGGAAGTATGTCAAATCATGAGGGTTTGACATAAATGATCTTACAAATAAAGAAACAATCGTTAAGAAAGGAAACTGCCGAAGAGGTGGCAGTGATGCCGAATAAAGAGTTCGGCAGATGAGGGTTGTGTCGAACAAGGGTGATTCTGCAGTAAAGAAAGAATATGTCGAATAGGAAATCGGCATGTGGATGATCTGCCGAATAGGAATCGGCAGGCCTAGGCTTAGTTCACTTTGAAGTTCATCTCAATCCGCATAGTAGACTTCCTTCATGTTGATTTCGGTTTGTCTTCGACTCACCGATCTATTTAACCATAACTAAACTATTACAAATAACCATAGTACAAAGTACAAACATCAATAAAGACTAAGGAGATGTTATCTTTAAATCTAAGATGACCCAACACTATCATCCTTCCATAATTCGTGATATCAACTGACTTACCAGCTGGATCAGCATGAATATTAAGAGGTGGTGCCATTGGAGTTTTCATGGGAGAGCAATTTTCAAAATCAAACTTCTTTAATAAATCACGAATATATTTACTCTGATTTATGAAAATACCTTCAGAAATTTGTTTAATTTGAAAACCAAGAAAGAAAGGAAGCTCACCTATCATACTCATCTCATATTTGCTTCTCATGAGAGGCGAAAACTCCTGATAAAGAAATTCATCAGTGGCACCAAAGATGATGTCATCTACATAGATTTGGACAAAAATGATATTACCTTTGATTTTATTGAGAAAGAGAGTATTGTCAATTTTACGTCTGGTATATCGGTTTGAGAGAAGGAAATCTGATAGGGTGTTATACCAGGCACGAGGAACTTGCTTCAGACCATAAAGAGCTTTGTCTAGTCTGAACACATAGTAAGGATGAGCTGGATTTTCAAGACCTGGAGGTTGTTTCACATAGACTTCTTCAGCAAGTTCTCCATTGAGAAATGCACTTTTAACATCCATTTGAAAAACCCGGAGATGTTTTTCTTGTCAAACCTCCTAAGTTCAATTCGAACAACTTCTCCTTATGGAAAAGTAGGATGATGCTCTTCTTGGAATGAGCTAACAGTCGTTTTCTAACCATTCTTAGTGAAGGTCCTCTAATCCCAAAAGTCTGGGATAAATTTGTCAAAACCCCTAAGGATAAAAAAAATAGAAAATGACACTCTTTTTCAAGTTTCCGATGACTCATCAGAGGAGGAAAGAACTTTTGCCACTGGTCGATATGTTATGAAAAAGACAAAAGAATTCACGGATGAAGATAGACGCACTATTGGACTCGACTCCAAAGTGCGAGCCATTATCGCTCAATCTCTTCCTGATGAAGTGTATCAATCTCTTGTCAGCCTTAAAACTGCAAAAGAAATATGGACGACCCTATGTGTTTTGTATGAAGGTACAAATGAAGTAAAGAAATCTAAGAAAATCTCTCTTGTTCGTAGATACGAATTCTTTTCTCATGAAAAGGGAGAATCTCTTCCCTCCTACTACAACCGTTTTAACAGTCTCTTAAACGAGTTAAAATTTGTTGGAAAACTTTATGATAATGAGGAAGTCGTATGCAAATTTATGGATGGTCTTCCAGATTTTTGGAATAACCTTTCCACGTGCATTAAGACATCCAAGGACTTGGAAAGTCTTCCTCTCACTTATCTCTATGGTATGTTCCATAATCACGAACAAACCCATCTTCAAAGGAAGACCATCTTCAAAGAGATAAGAGTCCCCCTCTATGGCTCGCATAACCTATCCTTCTGATGATTCTGATAGAGAAAGTCATTAAAATCCAAATCACTCCTCGGAGGCTTATCTTAGTGAAGTTGATGATGAAGGAGAAGACCCCTCTGTCGATCATTTGACGGAGGAGATGAGTATGCTTGCAAATTTTTCTAAGTTCAGAAAGAACTCCTCTAACAATTTTCAAAGCAACAGAAAATTTTCTTCTTCCTCTAGAAACTCCTTGAACAAATCCAAGGAAGATTGCTATGCATGTGGTAAGAAATGCCATTTTGCATCTGAGTGTAGAAGCAATCCTCCCAGGATCTCTAAATCTAATTCTTCTAACTCTTCTAAAAGAAGAAATCTCAGATCTATTTCTACAGGCAGATCGCATCCTAGAAAATCCTCTCCTTCTTCATCATTCAAAGAACTCTCCGACAAAGCTGACAAATATAAAGCCAAATACAAAAGAGAGAAAGGAAGAAAATTTCAACTCTCAAAGAAGAGGCAAAGGCTTAATGGCAAAAACTCTTGACTGGGCAGAAGAACCTACCTCAGACAGCGAAAAGGAAGTATCAAGTAAATGCCTCATGGCCAAACTTGATGAAGAACCAAAAGACTCCTGCTCAAGGATGGACTTCACAGCTGAGTGTTCCTCTTCTTCTTCTCAGGTACATCCCTTCTACTCTCTCTCTGATGAAGAGAAGATTGAGGCATTTGACTCTCTAACTGTACTTTTTCATAACGAAAAAGATGCAAAGAAAAGAGCCAATGCTCAAATAAAGTCTCTCTTCTCAACTCCAGGATTCTCTAGTTCATCTAAAACATTTTGATAAACTAAAAACTGAGCTAGAAGATTTGAAGACTATAAACTATGTGTTAGCCAAAGAGAAGAACAAGCTTCTAAAGAATCTTCAGAAAGAACAAGAAACTTTAAACAAATGGAACACCTCTTCTAAAAACATTGAGAAAATTTTTCAAGATCAACCTGTTGGTGAAACATTTGGCTTAGGTTACTGGAAACAGGATGTTGTTTTTACTCCTTCTGAAAATGTTCCTTATTGTACTCAAAATCTTCCTCTTTCTTCTAAACCACCCTCATATTCTTCTGATTGGAATGATTCTAACTCAGAAGATTCTAACTCGGTTAACTCCATGGATCTTCGCGATTCTAGAAAGTTTGGCATCTTCGTGTCCGCCAAATCTTCCAAGCCTCTTCTAAAAAAAGATCAAGACTCAAATGAGTTTGTCAAGCCTGTAAATGATCTTCTTATGTTTTTAAAACTAAAAGAGGTTTCTTCTTCTTCTCATTCTCCTAAAAAGGCTCCTTTTCTTTCTAAAGGAAAATCCGTTGTTGTTGACCTTCCACCAAACAAAAGGTAAATCTCCCATGAACTTACCGAAATTCATACCTAGAGCCTTAAAGATAAAGAAGTCCAAAGGAATCTCTATCAACCCTTCTTCTTCTTCTGAAAAGGGAATCCTTGGACCGGTACCCCATAACCCTCACAATTGATTATGGCTATGTTTGGCAAATTAGCTTATAAGCTAGCTGATGAGTATATCATGTATGACAAAAACTAACTGATAAACATGTAAAATGAACAAAAATAACATCTTGAAAAATAATCAATTACAATATTTAATAATATAATTAAAACTAATTTATAGTAATATAATATGTTAATTAATACAAAAGGTTTATTGGCAGGGACCCTACAGGCCCTACCTCTATAAGCCTGAACCGGAAAATACATCATATCTTCCCCCAGATTCGAACCCTAGTACGGGAACCCCAAGTAGAAGCGTTTACGGAAGAGAGGTGGCCACTAGGCCAAAGACCTAGTGGTTTGTTAATACAAACAATATAGTAAAAAAAATATAATATGTTAAATAAAAAAAATTAAAATTTCGTATTATATACTATAAATTTTGAATTTGTTAAAACAAATTTTATAAAAAAAATTACATTAACTTATGATTTTAAATAACTATTACATATAATATGAATAAAAATAAATAATTGAATAATAAATAAATAAAGAGTAATTGATAACTAAAATATATCGACTGATATTTAAAAAATAATAATATAAAAATAATTGATATATTAAACAATAATTCTAAATAATTAAAAGTTAACATAAATGTATAATTAAATTTTAATTAATAATTTTCAATTAATATTTATAAATATTAGTAACAATTAATTTTCAATAATTAATATTTATTTATTATAGTTAATACGTTATAATATATACTATATTATAAAGCACGGATAAAAAAATTTAAAAACAATTGTTAATGCATAATATACCGTTATTTAATGTTAATTACTTAAAATCTCTTAAAAACAACCATTAAAACTTTATGTACTATATTTAATGTTATTTATTAATTTTCAATCATTATCTTTGATCACTTTAACTCCCCTAAAATCACTCCTCATTTCATTCCCCTAAAATCACTCACTTGTATAATTAAATCCATGATAAAAATCAAATTTTAAAATATAAAAATATCTAAAATATAATTAAGAAAATCTAACAGAATATTTAATGTTTATATAAAAAAACATTATCGTATTAAATCTAAAATAAATTACATTATTATTAAACTATCGAATAAACTTTTAAAAACAAACTTTTATGCATTAAGTACTGTTTATAGATACGCATTACTTAAAATTCAAGATTACAAGTAATGATGAATGAATACAAATTTATAAAACTATATGTTTGAATTCATAATTAACTAATAAACATAATCAAAACAGGATAAACATCTCAATTTGAATATAAATAATTTAAAATATATAATATAATCATTAAATTCTAACAAAATATTTATTTATTTTATATAAAAAAACATTATATTATTAAGCCTAAATTAAATAAATTAATAAAAAAATCATTATCACTCTCTCAAAACAATCTAAAATCGTACTGTAAATTGACAAAAAATCTAGTTAATATTAACGAGGGTATAATTGAAAAAAGTCGCAAAAGGTTCCTCATAAACTACTCCAATTATAGCTTATCTATAAGCTAGTTTACATCCATCCAAACACATACACGGAAAATAAGCTAGCTTATTTTTATTTTTTTTTGTCAAAAGATGCCTATATATGCACAGATCTAAAATAAAAATGTCGTTATGTAGAACGTCACCTAATATGTGAGTGAAAATAATGTATATTTCCATGTTTCTTTCTATCCAAAATACAACTTGTTTCAACCTTGCTTCTTTTGCTCGTCAACAATCTTCTAATTTGGCAGAACATATAAATGTATTATTCTTTGTCTCCTCCTTTGATTTTTAATTGTATTTCGGGTTTCTTTAACCCATTCAAACCCAAAATACCTTTGGAATTTGGGCTTTTTGTGCATCTTTTTAGAGCTGCAAACACAATCAAGTTTGTTCCCTTGAGATGAATTTAGAAAAATAATTCTTTTTAAATTACCCATTTGGTGTTTCTCTTCTTCTTCTCTCCCTCTCTCACACACACACACACACTAACTCACTATGTGAAACTTGTTGTCTTCCATATTATTATTCTTTAGTGGGTTTTCTGGGGTTGTGTGTTTTCTTGACTAAAATCACACCAAACAATGCGGCAATTATATGGTTTTAGAAAGAAAAAAAAACTTAACTTTATATATTGCTGAAAAAGTCACTGCCAAAAACTGTCTGTCCTTTGAAGAAAAAATAAACCTTCTACAAACCCTCATGCCTTTCTGACTAATATACTATCAACAGTTTAGCTTGGATTAGGGAAATGAAGTGGGAAAGAAAACAACAACAACAACAACAACAACAACAACAACAACAACAACAACAACAACAACAACAACAAGCTTGAGAAAAAAATGCAAGGCCACCTTACATCCCCAAAACAAATCAAGGTAAATACGTGGATCATTGTTTTTGGGTTTGGCAGTACAAGATCAGTTCAGTGTTACGGTTAATCATGTTCATGCTAGCTCTTGATGTTTTGGTTTCTACTTTAATTCCATCATTACAAGAACCCATCATTTTGGAAAATCAAAATCTCAAAAACACTACTAATTAAACTGAAAAATCAAAATCTCGAAATCGAGCAGGAGTTAGGGTTTTAATTGTACCTTACCAAGCAGGAGCAAAGCAAGCAGCTTCATGATCAATCCGGTGCATGCGATTGAGAATGAGTGAGCTTTGAATGATGCTACTGATCGATTTCTGTGGATGGATTTTAAGAAGAAAAGCAGAAAGATTTGAAGCGTGGGATAATCAATTTCTGTGAAGGAGACAGAGGTGTTTCAGACACTTTTTTGAAGATGTGAGTTGAAATGAGTAAATTTACTTGTACTTTAGCTTTATTACTTGTACCACTTTAGATTTATCTACTGTTTGTTGTTTTACAACTTGTTAGTTTGTAACCAGTTTAGATATATAGTTAGAGCATTTCTAACCGGATTTCAGAAAAAAAAAATTTAAACAGAGAAATAAAAAAATCTCATTTAACTACAAATTATTTATTGTAAATATTACAACATTAATTATATTATTAAAATATTTATACAGTTATTAAAAAAACTATTTCTCTTATAAACATTTATCATCAATGTTTAGTAAAGATGTAATATAAAATATTTTTTCTCTTACAATAATCATTTTTTCGAAAATTCTCCACACAATAATCATTTCTCTTGGACCAAAATTTGTAATACCTTGATCAACGACAATTGTTGTGTCTTTACTTATGTTGAGCCATAAGGTACACAGCAAGTTGTCACATGAAGATGAGTTGTTAAGAGTTTGTAAACCATAAAAAATTCAAAGTTCATATATTAAAGGCTTGGAAGCAGGGACGGATCCAGAAATTTTTTCATACGGTGACACCATATTATATAAACAAAAAATAATTACAAAAAATACGGTTTTTATCGGCATGTCTTCATCTTTTTAAAGTTCAATATTTTATGATGTGTTTTTAGCCTCATTCCATCATTTCGAGGGATTTCTTAAAGCTTTTTGTTTGATTTCGATGGATTTTTAAGGGGTTTTTTTATCGATTCTGATGAATTTTTTTCGATTTTTTTGGTTGATTTCAAGGGTTTTTTCTGTTTTTTGGTTGATTAACAGACGTTGGTCTAGAATAGAAGTGAAGAATTGGGCTTTCAAATTAGGATTTGGTGCACCTTTGAAGTTTCGAAAATAAATATGGTAGCACACTCGAAAACGATACGGTTGCACCTTTCACAAACGTAAAAATTTTACCCTTCGTCGGAGAAATGATACGGTGGCATGTGCCACCGTCACCACCCCTCTATGTCTGTCCCTGCTTGGAAGGGTCATGATATATCCACCCCCCCCCCCACACACACACACGGGGGGTCGTCTAATGAATGTCTCTACTCTTGTGGCGAGACTCTAGTATGGTGAACAACAAGTGAAACAATATCTTGTACATAAATTGTAATAATTTGTATTAAACTAATAGAGGGCATATTAGTCTTTTTGTATTAGAAAGTACGTTGTATGTTTTGATGAGTTTTTTGTTATTTCTGATGTATAAATAGGGTTTTGTGTTTTCTTTTTCAATTCAATGAAATCAGAAGAAATCGCATTTCTCTCTCTTCTCTATTTGTTATGGTATCAGAGAAGTTCGCTTTCTGCTTACGCAAAGTTCAAAAATGGTGAATCCTCCATATCCTACTCCAGTTACTATTCCTATGGATTCATCAGACACAAATCCATTTTTTTTACATCATTCAGACAACACCGGTTTGGTGTTGGTATCACAGCAGTTGATCGGTGATAATTATTCATCGTGGAGTCGATCTATGGAGATAGCACTCTCGGTAAAGAACAAGATCGGCTTTATTGATGGATCAATCGATAAACCAGACGGATCGAATCAGACAAAACTTAATGCTTGGGTTCGAAACAACAACATGATTATCTCTTGGATTCTCAACACGGTATCAAAAGAAATTTCTGTTGGAAAATTTTAGTAAAAATTGTGATTTTTTACTAACTTTGGACACAAATAAATACATGTATATGTATTGTATATATTTAACTCTTCGTGGGTTTATGTTCTCCTATATGAGAGCTTCAAAACGATATATTATGTGTCCAAAACGGAATATGTGTGAATGAGATATCGATGCTCAAAGTTGAGTGTTTGGGATAAAAATTGGCAAAACCAAATGGGTGTGGGAACTTGTCCCACATAGGAAGGAGGACCAAAGATTTTGTGGTTTATAACCAAAAATGTGGAATGAGCTTACAAGCTCTTAGTTTGGTTTTACTCCATCTCCTACCTGCGCGCAGGGGGGGTGCCGATTGCGGCCTTCGTAGGCTAAATTCGGCGAACTTGTGCGTGGGCGCGACCTGCGGACACGAATGCAGCTCCGAAATCTTGTGCTCGCACAGGTTGGTTTTTGCTAAAATTTTGTTTTGAACCAGTGTATTTCGCGAGTAGGGTCGCGGGTTGTGCTGCGACTTCACCCGCGTGGCAAGTCGCGACGTGCACTCAGTTGTAACTCCTGAAATACTCATTTATATAGAAGATTAATGATAATTAAAATGAATTTTAATTATTGATTAATTTTGTATTGATGTGTCGGTTTCAATATCGAGTATATAAAGGGAGTTCAGGTTCACTTCTCAACACGAGACACACAATAATCTTGAACACAAAGATTTCTAAATTCTCTCAAGCATACGTTGTTTCTCCGGCGATTTTTCCAAGCAAGTGGTGATATCCGGCAGTACACACTGCTTACGCTGTTGTACCCTGGGAACAGACGGCAAATCTGTTTAAGGGAATCGTGTCCAACACGAGCCTCAACATCATTTGAATATTCGGTTTATTCATTTATGTTTTTCTGTTGATTCCCGTTATATTTGAGTTATACTAATCATTTGTTGATTATATTCAATTATTACGATATTTGTAATTATATATATTATTGAAATATATATCTGTGTACTAACAATCTTAAACAGATTTTATTGACGTATCGGGTTTGTCTCAATATTTTATTTTTTTGTTTTTTAAAACAGATTAATTCCTGTGGTATCAATTCTGTTTTGTGTAAACAGAAATTGAATCGAGTTTAGCTCGATTCAATTGGTTATATCGAATTTATTTCATTTTGATAAGAATCGAGTTGTGTCTCGATTTAAGGGTATAAACGGATTGATAGTCGAGTTTGTTTCGATTAATTCGTTTATATGAAAAAGAATTTCTATCGATGTTGGTTCGATTTAATTCTTGTTAAGTTTTGAGTAAACATATTATAAATCGTATTTAACGATTTAAATTACTGTTTCTAAATAGTTTGTAAAATCGAGTTTGTCTCGAAAGATTCTAAATCGATTTTGTATCGATTATGTGTAAATAGAATCTGAATCGGTTTTTGTAATCGATTTAAATTGGGCTTGTTTCAATTTGTGGAAACGAAATTTAAAATCGAGTTTATTTCGATTTTGTAAAGAAAAATTCCAAATCGATTTTGTTTCGATTTTGTGGGAAAAAGTTTTAAATCAATTTATTTTGATTTTGTAAACAAATTCTAAAACGAGTTTGTTTTTTATTTAAGACATTTACTATTTGTATAAAAGGATTGTTAATCAAATTTGTATTTGATTCAATTCTTGTTCTGTTTTGTGTAAACAAATAGAGATTGTGTTCACGGAAAATTTGTTTTCCACGATGGTGAACGAGAATGTGGTGGGAATGATCACGGATCCCACTACCATGGTTTCGGAGGCTAATGTGATAGGTTCGAACTCTATGGATTGGTGGGTTGATACGGGAGCGACCCGTCATGTGTGTCATGACAAAAGAAACTTCAACATTTTTTAGGATGTTGATGTTGGGAAAAACTCTATATGGGAAATGCCGCCACCGCCTATGTCAAGGGTATAGGAGACGTAATTTTGAAGATGACTTCCGGGAAAGAGCTTAAGCTTAAGGATGTTTTGTACGTCCCGGAACTTCGAAAGAATCTCGTTTCGGGTTGGTTGTTAAACAAGTTTGGTTTCAAACTAGTGTTTGAGTCGGACGAATTTGTTTTGTCCAAAAGTGGTATGCATGTGGGTAATGGAAATGCTTTGAATGGTATGTTCAAGCTAAATACAATAGTTTTCCATGAAATGAATAAAACTATTTCAAGTTCAGTTTATTTGCTTGAATCTCCAAATGTTTGGCATGGACGTTTAGGACATGTAAATTATAATTCCATTAGACGTTTAATTAAATTAAACCGCATACCTAAATTTGATATTGACTCAAATCACAAGTGCCCCACATGTGTAGAATCCAAACTTACTAGAACGTCTTTCAAATCGATTGAAAGGAAAACCGAACACCTTGATTTAATTCACACTGACGTGTGTGATTTAAAATCAATTCCTACTAGAGGTGGGAACAAATACTTCATCACGTTTATCGATGATAGTACGAAATATTGCTACGTATATTTACTTAAGAGTAAAGATGAAGCAATAGACAAGTTTATCTTGTATAAAAATGAAGTTGAAAATCAACTTAATAAGAAAATCAAGGTAGTTAGAAGTGATAGGGGAGGTGAATATGTTTCACCGTTTGCCGAATTTTGTTCTAACAATGGAATTCGACATGAATTCACAGCACCCTACTCACCTCAGCAAAATGGTATGGTTGAAAGAAAGAATCGCACCTTGAAAGAAATGGTGAGTGCCATGTTGATCAATTCTAGACTAAATTCTCTCAAGCATATGTTGTTTCTCCGGCGATTTTTCCAAGCAAGTGGTGATATCCGGCAGTACACACTGCTTACGCTGTTGTACCCTGGGAACAGACGGCAAATCTGTTTAAGGGAATCGTGTCCAACACGAGCCTCAGCATCATTTGAATATTCGGTTTATTCATTTATGTTTTTCTGTTGATTCCCGTTATATTTGAGTTATACTAATCATTTGTTGATTATATTCAGTTATTACGATATTTGTAATTATATATATTATTGAAATATATATCTGTGTACTAACAATTTCAGCAAGCATCATGTATGTGGAAACAACATCTGAAATGTGGAAGGAATTGAAGGAACGTTTTTCACAAGGAAATGGACCGAGGATTTATCAGATCCGTCGAGAAATTGTGAGTCTGATTCAAGATCAAGATTCGGTAGGAGTATATTTTACGAAATTGAAAGTGCTTTCAGAAGAACTTGCAAATTATAGACCTCATTGCAGCTGTGCAAAATGTGACTGTGGAGGGATGAAAGCTATAGAGATGTATTTTCAAAATGAACAGAAAATGAACTTTCTTATGGGATTATCTGATTCTTTTTCTCAGATTCGTGGACAAGTTCTACTCATGGATCCCATGCCTCCTATCAATAAGGTGTTTTCTTTGGTTTCACAGGAAGAAAAACAGAGGTCTGTATCCAATATTGGGAAATCTTTTCCTCTGATGGCTTTCAGTGTTAATGCTCAAAACAAGGGGCAAATGAACAGATATGGCTCAAATAAACAGAGACCTTTTTGCACTCATTGTAAGATGCAGGGACACACGGTTGAAAAATGTTACAAGTTGCACGGTTTTCCACCGGGTTACGAGGTCAATACGAAGCCTAATACCCGTAATCACTTCAGCAATATGGTTCAAGATATGTCTTCAATAAACTGTGAGCATCTTATGACGGTCTTGTCTAATCGTCTAAGCAACAACAATGTGTTTTCAGGTCCATCAGAACCGAATATGCAACAAAATACAGGTACACATCATGTTTTGTCACTTCATACATGTGCGTTTTCATCATCTGCCTAGGTTCTTGATTGGGAGCATCAAGACACATTTGTTGCAATGTTAATATGTTTACTAGCATCTACGATATTAAGGAATCAAATGTCAAATTACCGAACAACACAATCATTCCGGTCTCTGGCATTGGTACAGTAATGTTGAACAATACTTTCAAACTTGAAAGAGTGTTGTATGTGCCTCAATTTCATCTAAATCTTATATCTGTTGGAGAGCTTACGTTTACAGGAAATTATAAAGTCATTTTTCATCAATATGGTGCTGTGATTCATGATTTGAAAACGAGGCTGATGATTGGCAATGTTGATAAAGTTGGAGATCTCTACATCTTATATTCAAAAGATCAAATAGTCGGAAGTGTTGTTGTGAACAATGTTTCTGTCGACATTTGGCATAGAAGATTTGGCCATCCTTCACATGAAGTTCTTGATGTTCTTAAACGGACTTTGTTTCCTGAAAGTAGCTATTCTACTAGTAACAGTTCCCCTTGTACGATTTGCCCACTGGCTAAACAAAGACGATTACCCTTTGTGTCGTTGAATAATATTGCTCATGAAACTTATGATCTGGTTCATTGTGATGTGTGGGGACCGTTTCATAATCCTAGCCATCAAGGCCATAGATTCTTCTTAACAATTGTAGACGATCACAGTTGGTTTACATGGGTCTACATGATTAAGCACAAATCTGAGGTAGCAATGGTTATTCCCCAGTTCTATACTATGATAGAAACACAATTTGGGAAGAAAATTAAGAGAATGCGATCGGATAATGCAAAGGAGCTTGAACTTGCTAATTTGTATGGTGAACAACAAGTGAAACGATATCTTGTACATACACACACAGGGGGTCGTCTAATGAATGTCTCTACTCTTGTCGCGAGACTTTAGTATGGTGAACAACAAGTGAAACGATATCTTGTACATAAACTGTAATAATTTGTAACCTTAAGTTTTATAAAATATTGCATCAATAAACGATATTTGATCCTCAATAAGTTGTTTTAATAATTATTGCAAAATGCTTTATAATATAGTAATCGTGTACTTGTGTGATGCAACAAGATGTATACGCAATTAATAAAGGATGCCGAATCATCCACCGAATCCTATGTTTCATAATATTTATTATAAACCGAGAATGAACTTTTAACTAAACTTCTTATGTTTGAAGAAAATGAAAATTAGAAGTGGTTGAAAAATATTTTGTTAATTTGCAGGTTCGATAAAAACATGAAAAAAAATATTAATATGGTTGTCAATTATGAAATTCTTGTTTTTGGTGCAATTTGTTCAATTCAAAATTTTATTATATTATAAATATAATAAATACTAATTTGTGTGATTAGATTACAAATCAATTATTGTCCAATGTTTTGAATTAAGTGTTGATTATGTAAAATGACTATTATAACTAGGGGTGTTCGAAAAAACCGTTGAACCACTCAAACCGGTCGAACATAGTCAAACCGGACCATTTTTTGCGGTTTGAGCGATCTGGCGGCCCGGTCTAGTCTGAAAATTTGCCAAACCGAACGGTCTGGTCTAGTCTGGAGGCTTTTTTGGGCAGTTTGAACCAAACTGACAGCCAAATATATATATATATATATATATATATATATATATATATATAGAGAGAGAGAGAGAGAGGTCCATTCATTTGCTAACCACGATATTGGTATTAATCGTGCTAACCAATTTTCGACCAATCAAAAGCTTCCTATAGTTCATGTTATGTCATCATTGCTATTAAATATCTAAGGGTAATATAGGTATTTTCTATTGCACATCACATCTTATCTTTTTCCATATTTCAAGGACTTTTTTAATATAGTATTTATCTTAATATTTATTAAATTAACATGGTAATTTCCTATTGCACGCCATATATAATCTCTTTCCATATTTCATGGACTTGGTTAATTTGGTATTTATTTTAATATTAAATCTAATATTTTTAAACTTAACTTTAATATTGTTCCAGATTTTATGCTATTAAGCTTGCACATATGCATATGTGCATATCTTAAACCATTTTTCATATGCATATACAAAAGGCTCATAGTGTACATAAAAACTTATTAATGTCTCTTGCAGCTTCTAATTTATAAACATTATGAAACAACCTTAACTCCATGTCGTATCTAACCAAAATTTCAGCAGGAATCTCAACATCTTCTTTAAATAAACTACAAAGCAAAACGCAAGACTTAATTTCATCTGTCTGGAATCGATGGCTCAGACGACGAAGGATGAAATCGATCAAGGAACTGAAATCAATGGCTCAGGAGACGAAGGACTGAAATCGATGGCTCAGGCGACGAAGGAACGTTAGGATACCTATAGATTTGAAGGAAGATCGTTGTTGGAGGCGATTTGAGGATGGAGGCGATAACCTGGATGGAGTCGTTGAGAGAGATAGAGGCGCACGTTCGTTTTGAATAAATAAGTGAAAAAAGTGATTAGGTTATCACTTTATCGGCCAGACTAAAATAAGTGATAAGTGGGTCTGAATTAATGAAAAAAACAAACAGTCTTAATTGGAGTATGTCTGACCGAAAAAGTGATAAGTGTCAATTAAGTCCCGATTTCTAAAAAACAAACAGCCCCTTAATGAGCTTAATGACAAAAAGGGCTTATTCACGCATACGTTTGGGGTGTTTACTTGTGACTTAATGGCTTATTCGCGCAGACAAAAATGGCTTATTTATAAAGTAGGGAAATGAGTGTTGTCCCCATTAAGACAAAAAAATGACTCCCCTACCCCTAATTGAAAAACCCATGCCTTCTTCATCATTGAAAACCCACGTTTCATCTTCAGAAAACCAATTGAAAAACCTTCACGCCTCTATCACCAGAAACCCTCCGTTGTGATTCTACCCACCGGTCGTCGGTGACCATCCCCTCTGTTCTTCATCGCCGACGAGGAGTTGAGTCGGTGACCAACCTTCCTTCTCCATCAGTCCTCTATCGTCGACCAGGTAAGGTTTTTTTCCGTTGTTCAGTCTTCCGACGAGGAAAGGTTTTTTTTTCTTTTTTCGACGGCTACCAAGCGAGGTTCTCGATGTATGTTGATTTCGTCGGTGACCAAGCGAGAAGGAAGGACGATGCCACGATTCCCATTTTTTTATTAGTTATATTTTATGGCTGGAAGCAACAATCTATGGGTAGGGGTTTTATTTGTTTTATTTACTGTAATGTATGGAAGCAACAATGTATAGAAGTACATGATGTGGAACCATGATGTGTATGGGTTTTATTTGTTTTATATATTTGTTTCATACTTGTTGATTTATTTGTTTGTTTTACATATGCAGTGGTTCTACTTCAACATTTATTTGTTTGTTTTACATATCAAATGGTTTAGTAGCTTGAATTTACATATCAAAAGTTTATAATTCATATTCAGGGGTAATTTGGTCATTTATGTTGTTCAGACTGTTAATTCAGATAAAAAAGTAAACAAACATCAATTTGTCCAGATAGACAAATTTATCCAAACAGACACATTTATCCATACAGAACTTAATGGAAAATTTGGTAAACCGCCCCTTAGTAGAGGATACCTTGCATGATACAATATAATGATCTTGATGATATAATTCAACTTAAGTAACAATTAAAGGGTTTAAATTACCAAAACCTAAAACTTGAGGGTCTATTTTGCAATAAACCAAGCTTTCCAAATTTAAACATGACCATGTAAAACCCACGAGGTAACACCACATAGGATACAACACGTGATAAAATGTTATTGGCTAAAAAAGTCTTGTTAAAATCTGGTTGCCCCACGACAGCACCGATGACATGGAATTGCCTTAAATAGAGACCTATCAACTCGCTCTATCTAAGATCCTACTTCGTGTACCATTATATATACTTATATACTCCGCCCCTATATGTGCTCCGGAAACAAAACATCTCCTTTACAATCAAAACATATATAACATCTTCTTTTAAACACATATATACATATAGAAGAAATATATACATATAGAAGAAATATATACATACATATACATATATATATCATCACCATATACAATAACTCTGAATTTGGAGAAATAAAGGGAAGCACTAAAGCCCAAAAAGCCATGGGTCGATTTGGCATCGTGCTAATGATCGTCCTAATCGGTAAGTTATCATTTGCTATTTTTTGGTGTTCTCAACATGTTTGATTTTGCTTATGTATAGAGCTTGTAGATGAATAGTGTTATGTAGATTTAATGAATGTAGTCTTTTTTTTTTTCTTCCTTTTTTAAGGTTTGAGAAAAATGTGGGGTTTTAGTTTGATTTTTTTTATTACTTGTGATCATGTATTGGTGTTTACACTTTCTTGATCGTTGTTTCTTCGTTTGTATTACTAATCATTTTTTGATTCTCTTATAGATAAAAGATGAATAACAATCTTTTTCAATTCTCTTCTAATGCTCGAAACCTTTATTACGAAGGAAAAGAAAAGAAAGGAGGAGAAAGAGGAGGAAATTAAAAAATATTCCAGGTTCTCAAAAAAAAATTAAGGAAAAAAACGGAAGCAAAATAATCATAAGTTTCTTCCCAAATATGGGAGGAAAGGGAAAGTGAAGAAATAAATTAAAACTACACAGCTTATCATTTTAAAGAATATATTTTTAAAGGTCATATTTGTAAAAGTTATATATTTTCTTTTCTTTTTATCCTGCTCAAAAACATGGAATTTTTTTCCATTCCCTTGGAGAACACAAAAAAGAAAAAAATACTAATTTATTTCCGTTTTTTCTTTTCTCCCTAAATTCGAGATCACATTGTAAAAGATGAGATTCTTACATATATAGAGGTGGGTTCTTCTACGACCATCTAAGGTGCGACTTCAACAATTTCCGTGCATCATTGTGTCAATGTGTTAACGACTTATACCATGCATATTATATAACCTCATAGATAGCTATATTAACTTTTAAGGTCTGATCTTTAAATTAATCAGAGATATACATTAAAACTTTATAAACTTGAGCAAATGGTATCTTTTTTTCGATTTTTAAGCTCATTATAGTTCTTGATATGATAATTATATATCTTTTTGAAAAATATTCAATCATATTTGGCTGATCAACTGCATGATATCTCTCAGGTTGTTTAGTTGCAATTTCCATTGCAAAAGAGGAAGCCAACAAGTTGGGAACCGTTATCGGGATAGATCTAGGAACGACTTATTCCTGTGTTGGTGTTTACAAAAATGGTCATGTTGAAATCATCGCAAATGACCGGGGTAATCGCATCACGCCATCATGGGTGGCTTTCACCGACTCTGAGAGGTTGATCGGTGATGCTGCAAAGAATCAAGCAGATGTGAATGCCCAGAGAACCATATTTGATGTTAAGAGACTAATTGGAAGAAAGTAATTAACTTAATTTTCAATTTGTTCATATATATATATATATATATATATATATATAACTTACAAACCAATTTTGTGTTGATTCACATATGAAACAACACGTGTGAAAATGTAACAATCCTCAACATTACAACATTTTCTTACGTGTATTTTCATATATGAAACAACCCATGAAAACTCATGGTTTATAAATTTTTACGAATTATTGGGTTTGTAAAATTGAAGTGTAGATATTTAGAACTGCTTTTTGTATATATAACAGGTTTGAGGACAAAGAAGTCCAAAAGGATATGAAACTTGTTCCTTACAAGATTGTGAATAAGGATGGGAAGCCTTATATCCAAGCCAAACTTAAGGATGGGGAGACTAAGGTTTTTAGTCCTGAGGAGATCAGTGCTATGATTTTAACCAAGATGAAGGAGACAGCTGAAGCCTTCCTTGGAAAGAAAATCAAAGATGCAGTTGTCACTGTTCCTGGTTAGTGAGTTACAAAATTTACCAACAGAATTCACTAATAGGATTTTAGTTTATAAAACCAATACAACGGAGTTATAATAAGTTGTTAAGGCCTATGTAGTTCGGTTAGCAAAGGTCTGGGATAACTTTTCCCAGATACACGACAGGTCCAGAGTTGAATCCCGGCCCCCTGCTAGCCTCAGCCGTTGAGTGAGCAAAAAAAAATCCCCCATACATTGGTGTCCTTGGAGGCGGGTCCGTGTGGGGCTGATTAGGGTTGTCAGTAATAAATGTTTTGCCCAGATAATAAGTTGTTAAGACAAAGTTAGGCGACCTAATAAGTTTTATCAATGGAGTTTGACAATCTAACATGACACAAGAGATCTTATTGGCTACAGGACACTCTTGTGCCTTTTTTTTATAGACACTTTCAAATGTCATATAAAAAGGGGTAATAAGAAAATTTGTTTATTCGTCCTATTAGATTGTCAATTTTGTTGATAGAAACTATTATGTAGTCTAACTTAATCTTAACAACTTATTGTTACTCTATCGTATAGGATGCATGATTGTTAGTTATAAAATGTAAAAATCCTGTTAAAATACTCTATTAGGACATCCAATGATGGTTGGGCGTCGTAAAAGACGCATTTTGTCGTGGGGATTGATTTGTTTTAGTCGTGTTCCTTAATGATTTGCTTTTCATATTTTGTAGCATACTTTAACGATGCACAAAGGCAAGCCACCAAGGATGCTGGTGTAATTGCCGGTTTGAATGTTGCTAGAATCATCAACTAACCCACAGCCGCTGCAATTGCATACGGCTTGGACAAGAAAGGTGGCGAGAAGAACATTCTTGTTTTCGACCTTGGTGGTGGTACATTCGATGTCAGTATCTTGACCATCGATAATGGCGTTTTCGAGGTTCTTGCCACAAATGGAGACACCCATCTTGGAGGTGAGTATTTTGTTTACCACGATCACGTTTACGATCCTACAAAAAGTTTTCACTCATTTTTTTCGACTAAGAGGGCATTTAACAGTGCCGATTGAAAATAGTTGTTTTCCAAATGTCCGGGTAAGCGCTTACTCACTGACCAAGTTAGAAAGCAAAACCTTTCTTACCGGTCAGCACTTCGGTCATCACATTTGTGGTTTAGAGTATAAACAACGTCCCAATAAGAGGTGATCAGCAGGTAGTAAACAACCTTAATGTTCTATATTTTGTAGGTGAGGATTTTGACCAACGAATAATGGAGTACTTCATCAAATTGATCAAGAAGAAGCATAACAAGGACATCAGCAAGGACAATAGAGCTATCGGAAAGCTGCGAAGGGAAGCCGAGCGAGCCAAGAGAGCGTTGAGCAACCAACACCAAATTCGTGTTGATATCGAATCACTTTTCTATGGCACGGATTTCTCGGAGCCATTGACCCGAGCTCGATTCGAGGAGTTGAACAATGACTTGTTCAAAAAGACAATGGGACCGGTGAAAAAGGCCATGGAAGATGCTGGATTGGAGAAGAAACAGATTGATGAGATTGTTCTTGTGGGTGGAAGTACCAGAATCTTAAAGGTTCAACAGCTCCTCAAAGACTACTTTAATGGGAAGGAACCCAACAAGGGTGTGAACCCTGATGAAGCAGTTGCTTATGGTGCTGCGGTACAAGGCGGAATTTTGAGCGGCAAGGGCGGAGATGAAACCAAAGGTAACCCATTTCTTGTGATGCTTAACAACGTTACAATAAGTTGTTAAGATGAAGTTAGACGAATTAACAAGTCTTACTGATAAAGTTGACAATCTAATAGGACAAAAATAAAATAAATCTGTCTTATTAGATTGCCCAATTTTTTCGACAATAATATGATTTATTTTTTAGTGTCCTATTAGATTGCATACTTTGTCGATAGGACTTATTAGGTGGTCTAACTTCGTTCTAACAACTTATAGTAACATCATTGGATAAAACTCCAGGTTTTTGGTCTTATAAAGGCAAGTCCTGTCAATTACTCTATCACGGTTGGACGTCCGAAAAGGTTAATTTTGTTGTAGTGAACGCTTAACAATGCGATATCCTCAAAGCTATTCCATTTAAGGGACCGTTTACTAAATACTTATTCGGGTAAGTGCTTATCAGTATCACTTACCTTACAGTCCTTACCTATTGAGCATGAAAACTACCTAGAATCTTACCAGGTAAAAGCCATAACAAGAACCTCGAGTCTTACCCGGTAAGTGAGAGAAATGACTCTTACCCGTTAAACGCTTACCGGTTACCAACAATTAATTTTGATGGTCTAGAATGTTATACGATAAAGTAATAAGGGTAATGTCTTTGCCGGTAAATGCTTATCCGATAAGCATTTTAGTAAACGGCCCCTAAGCCTCGCATCGACCGGACACATATCATCAAACTAGTATATAAATAGAAACCCCTCTCTTTATAAGCGTTATTTTAATTTATTTTTTTTAAAGAATTTTTATATATTCCACACTATAATATGTTGCAATTTTTTGTGTAGATATCCTTCTTTTGGATGTGGCTCCACTTACCCTTGGTATTGAAACCATTGATGGGGTGATGACCAAATTGATCCCTAGGAACACTGTTATCCCAACCAAGAAATCTCAAGTATTTACCACCTACAAAGATCAACAAACTGTAGTCTCCATTCAGGTATATATATATATATATATAGATATATATTTAACACTACTTTTTAAGTTTTAGGACCAACAATGGTGTGTTTTATAAAATGACAGTTATAATAAAGTTGTTAGGTCCCATAAGTTTGTTCTAATAACTTACATACTGTAACGTCATTATATAAGATCAAAATTTATTGATGTTACAAACGTAAGTCTTATTCAATATTAATTTTATTAGGTTAATTAGCCATCCAGAAATAGCCAATTTGAGCCCATACTTTATGGTGTGTAATAGGTTTTTGAAGGTGAAAGAAGTCTTACAAAAGATTGTAGGCTTCTTGGAAAGTTTGATCTCTTTGGACTTCCTCCAGCACCAAGGTTTGTAAATCATTTACTTATCTTATTGACTTCTTTTTTATTTCTTCTAAAGTATACAGTAGTATTTATATACCGTAAAATTCACACATATTCCTCACCTAGTGTTGAACCTTTAACCTTTAAAATGGGATTTACCGATAACGGACACCATTGAGTTCTTATTGTTGTTGTTATGTGAATTTTGTTTACGCACTTTGGCTTTTATTGTAATAGGGGAACCCCACAAATCGAAGTGACATTTGAAGTAGATGCAAACGGTATCTTGAACGTGAAGGCTGAAGATAAGGGAACCGGAAAGGCTGAAAAGATTACAATCACCAACGAGAAAGGCCGATTGAGCCAAGAAGATATCGATCGTATGGTTCGGGAAGCAGAAGAATTTGCTGAGGAAGACAAGAAGGTAAAGGAAAGGATCGATTCTCGTAACGCGCTTGAAACTTATGTCTACAATATTAAGAATCAAATAAACGACAAAGATAAACTGGCTGATAAACTAGAGTCGAGCGAGAAAGAGAAGATGGAAACCGCCACGAATGAGGCTTTGGAGTGGCTAGACAATAATCAAACGGCTGAGAAGGAGGAGTACGATGAGAAGCTGAAAGAGGTGGAAGGTGTGTTAGTACACAATGTGTATTTCAATAATACATATAAATACAAATATCGAATAAGTAAATATAATCAACAAATGATTAGTAAAACTCAAAAATAAAGGGAATCGACAGAAAACATAAATGAATAAACCAAATATTCAAATGATGCTGAGGCTCGTGTTGGACACGATTCCCTTAAACAGATTTGCCGTCTGTTCCCAGGGTACAACAGCGTAAGCAGTGTGTACTGCCGGATATCACCACTTGCTTGGAAAAATCGCCGGAGAAACAACGTATGCTTGAGAGAATTCAGAAATCTTTGTGTTCAAGATTATTGTGTGTGTTTGGACTGACAATAGACTCCTCTATTTATACTAATCAATTGAAAACCGAAGGATTAATGTTAATTAATCCTATTAATCATTTCAATAATAAGTATAAAGGAGTTACAAAAAAACCCAGTGAATGTCGCGACTTATCACGCGCAGCACAACCCGCGTAATTCACTGTTCGTCTACAAACAGTGAATTTCGCGACTTACTACGCGAGTAAGCCCCGCGGCTTAACCCGCAACCTAACTCGCGTAATGCACCGGTTCAAAACAAAAATTTCAGCAAAAACCATCCTGCACGAGCACAAGATTTCGGAGCTGCATTCGTGTCCGCAGGTCGCGCCCACGCACAAGTTCGCCGAATTTAGCCTACGAAGGCCGCAATCGGCACCCCCCCTGCGCGCAGGTAGGAGATGGAGTAAAACCAAACTAAGAGCTTGTAAGCTCATTCCACATTTTTGGTTATAAACCACAAAATCTTTGGTCCTCCTTCCTATGTGGGACAAGTTCCCACACCCATTTGGTTTTGTCAATTTTTATCCCAAACACTCAACTTTGAGCATCGATATCTCATTCACACATATTCCGTTTTGGACACATAATATATCGTTTTGAAGCTCTCATATAGGAGAACATAAACCCACGAAGAGTTAGATATATACAATACATATACATGTATTTATTTGTGTCCAAAGTTAGTAAAAAATCACAATTTTTACTAAAATTTTCCAACAATCCCCCACATGAATGGAGATCGATTTTTGCATACGAAAATTTTCTTACGAAATTTCCAATGGTCGAATCTTGCATAGGATGGGTAGGTGTTATCCTTTGAACCTTCCCTTGTGAAACACACTTAGCCTCCTAGCTGTTAGTAGACTTGATGTCCTTGAACTGAACTGCCCTTTATGTAGGCGACAATACATTTCACACAAAACTCTTCCTAACAAGGTCATATCCTCATAGTCATGTTCGTTATGGTCATGAACACTAGCCTAGTTCAGCGAGAGTTGATAAGAATTGAGCCCCCACAATTCCCTTCGAAGCGACCCCACTTCTCTCTCACATAGGTGATTTTCAATAATCATTAAAAGCCATAGGCTTAGCCTCAACATCACTGATTCCAGAATTGGAATTGGAAGTTTATGAACTCCCCCACAGTGACCTCCTCTATTCATACAACTAGGTTGTCCTTTTGAACCCAGATCTTGGGATCTCCAGTCTTCTGGGTAAGGTTTCCTTTGCATGGATTACTCATTCAAGGGATTTAATCCCATTCCTCTCGACGACTTGTACACCAAATCTCTACTTAGGCCTTTCGTAAGCGGATCCGCAATGTTATCCTTTGACTTCACATAGTCAATTGTGATAACTCCAGTAGAGAGTAATTGTCGAATCGTATTATGTCTACGTCTGATATGTCTAGATTTCCCATTATACATTGTACTTTGAGCTCTACCAAACGCTGATTGGCTATCACAATGTATACATATGGCCGTTACCGGCTTAGGCCATTTGGGAATATCTTCCATGAACTGACGTAGCCATTCTGCCTCTTCACCACATTTATCTAAGGCAATGAATTCAGATTCCATCGTGGATCGGGCTATAACTGTTTGTTTGGACGATTTCCAAGATATAGCCGCACCTCCAAGTGTAAACACATATCCACTTGTCGATCTGGAATCTTTTATATCAGATATCCAATTTGCATCGCTATATCCTTCGATCACCATTGGATATCTTCCATAATGCAGCCCATAGTCACGTGTGTATCTTAGATATCTTAACAATCTAGTAATACTCTTCCAGTGTTCTAAACTGGGATTACTAGTATACCTACTTAGCCTACTCACTGCATATGCTAAGTCAGGTCTAGTACAACTCATAAGATACATCAAACTGCCAATTATTCTTGAGTATTCTACTTGTTCAACACCTTCCCCTTTATTTTTAGATAGGTGTTGACTAGTATTAATCGGAGTTCTAGCTATACTAGTATCTCCTTCATTGAATTTCTCAAGAATCTTGTCCACATAATGTGTTTGATTTAACACCATGCCACTTTGGGTTCTTGTGATTTTTATCCCAAGAATCACATCCGCTAAACCCAAATCTTTCATGTCAAATTTAGATTTTAACATATCTTTTGTGGACTTTATCATTTTCTCATTGCTACCAATGATAAGCATATCATCAACATATAAACATAAGATGACATATCCATGAGTGGTGTCTTTCATGTAAACACATTTATCACACTCATTTATCTTAAAACCGCTTTCTAACATGGCTTGATCAAACTTTTGATGCCATTGCTTTGGAGCTTGCTTTAAGCCATACAAGGATTTAATAAGTTTACAAACCTTGTTCTCTTGTCCCGGGGCAACAAATCCCTCAGGTTGCTCCATATATATTTCTTCTTCCAAATCTCCGTTTAGAAAAGCAGTTTTTACATCCATTTGGTGAATTTGCAGATTTCTAATAGCTGCAATCGCTAACACCAATCT